>JAXCHO010000164.1:40042083-41402500 GCA_036630365.1 Acanthiza pusilla | reverse complement strand
GCTCTCTTTGCAGGGCCTTTGCAGGGGAAGTCAGGAAAAAGGAGGCATCTCCCCTGTGCAAGAGCTGCAGGAAGCACAGTATATCAGAAGGCACTTGGATGAGGTTTTCAGAAATGGGAATGGTAAGAGTATCCATCCTTCTATAAAAAATCTCCTTCTATCATAATAGATAACGAGGTCAACTTGTACCATGTGGAGATGCAGTATTTAGAACAAACAAACCATTACTCAATTTAACATTTAAAACCCATTTAAAAGCATTATATCGTCATATTAAATACTCATTAGCTAAACCTACTCTAGAGGCACAAGAGTGTCTGTTCGTTTTTACAGGTTGCTTTTCCCCCATGAAGGCTTTACTGAGCCTCATGCAACTTCCTGATGTCACCATCTAGGCATTCCATTATGTCTGTAGCGTTCAGTCTCTCTGGAACCATACTTTGTGCTGCTCCTAAAACCTTCTTAGCAGGGAAGCCCCCCAGTTGTGCTGTTCTGGTGCTGCAGGCTGTGCTCAGTGACCCCAGGTTACAGATAGTGTAAGGAGACACCCAAGTTAGCTTGATGTAAATGATTACATTTCACTTCTGCTAATTTAGTCTTCTCAGAGAGCTTTAAAACTTCTAATTTGAAACAATTTTTTTAGAGATACCTTTAATGGCACGGTACTGAGCTGTGTAGACAGACACCTGTTAGGCAGGAGAGCAATCCTCAGGCTCTTCTCTGATCCATAAGCAGCATGGTTCAGAGGGAGAGAGAAACACTAGCAGCTTCCCCTCTGTGACCCAGAACATGTGTTGCCCTCCACAAAATCTGCTGAAGTAACTAAAGTATACAGATAACTTCATTTTCTCCAGTGGTATATAAATCTGCTTACCAGCATTTCAGGACTTCCCCTCTGTTTATGTGCACCGTCCGGGTAACCACTACTGACACTTAAAAACTAGATATCCCCCCGCCCTAATTTCCTAAGAAGCAGGGTCTGGCGGTAGAGCACAGAACATGCCGACTCCACACCTCCACCACATTCCCCTAATTTCACCTCAGGCTGTTTTCAGGGCTCCAGCAGAAGCAGTTAAAGGTGATAATTTAGTCATTGGTCTTGTATAGCAGCTTTCTGCGCAGAGACAGACGGTACTTAATAGACTGTATACTCCTCAATTTGCAGACCAATATTCACCTAAACATCCAGGAAAGAAACAAACCCTTTTGTATTCAATCATTATCAATATACCAGCAATAAATGGAAAAGGTGAACCATGCATACCTTTCATTAAAATATGTGTCTCTCCTACCTTTGCCGTCCACAACATTTGTCTCAGCCACTTTCAGCAGTATGTTATAGACAGATATTTTGGCTGGAACTATACAAATATTTGGAATATAAGACTGAAATATCCTACATTTCTTTCAAAATTTGCCATATTACATTAAGTCTGCTACTATTGGAACAGACTACAAATATATAGAGCTTAATAACATTCTCTAAGGACCCTAAATCTTGGTATACAATGCAGAAGGTTTTTATTGAAAACAAACAACTGAAATGGCCCATTAGGACAGTTAGCCCAGAACCCTGCCTGCCAGGTTCATTGCTTACAGTCAGGACCAGAGGTATAATGCAATTATGTGGCTGTGTATTGTGTGGCATCTCAGGAAAATATATCTGATCATAGGCCTGTTTTTCTCTGGTGAAAAGAGCTTGTGGACAGCTTGATGGCAGGATATGGCTGGTCTGTGTGCGTGGCGATAGCCAGACTGATGGTAAGAATTAAAGAAAACACAGCAATTGCTTGTGATTTTATTTAGTTTTGAGTAACATTTAAAATAATTTTTATTTCTAAGAAGCCTGTATATTTGTCTAAACCTATTCAATTATTACAGTGCTCATTGGCAGGTTTTTGGCCCGTTGCAAGGGATAGACATTATTTTGGGGGAAAATATGTACCTGGGACTAGTCCTAATAAGTAGTCCTGGCAGGGTATATAGGCAGGATTTGTATATTTTATCTGTATGCACAGAAAAAAGACCCTGGACAATTTTATTTATTTATGTTGACAGCTATTTTCTCATAGTATCTTTTATAGATACCTGAAAAAGGAAGTAATTTCTTCTTATCTGATTGTTTAATTATGAGTGGATCTTGAAAGGCTATTAGGTAAAAGTGTTGGACCAAGTAATTTCCCACCACGCAGTGAAACATTCAGAAAGACCTAATTCCATTCTGATTGAATCAGAGTTTAGAGTATAAATAAGTTTTCATTTGGCTATAGCTTTTGTAAAAAAAAACCCTTGCACCAGAAATATCTTTAATCAATACAGTAATTATTAACTTATCAAGAGAAATTTTGATCTTGAGCAAGAAATTTCCTTTGTGCTGAGAAATTTCTTCCAAAACCTACAGGAACTGCATAGAATTAATAGTGTTGATTTTCCCAGTGAAAATATTCCATCAATAATGCCACTCTGAGCCTAGTGCATGATTTGGACATGGAGAAAAAGGATCAGAACACAGGGTTTGTGCTATCTCTATGGCTTCTTAGTTTTAGTAATGGGCAAGAGCCATATTTGCTCAGGATAAGTCCGAAGGTGCCTGTGTAGCAGGGTCTCAGTGACAGCTCTCACAGGATAGCTAATCTGTACTGCTAAATTAAAAAGGACTAGGCACTATGGCTGACTCCAAATAACTAAACAACTTTTGTCCACACTGTTTTTTGTCTCCTTTACAGATTCTCTTTGAAGAAAATTAATGGAAGTAATCTAAAGCAGAACAGAGACTGAAGGAGGAGCTGGTAGTGTGGAGAGTCTATCACAACTGCCCAAATTCACTTTCTGAATCTTTTTATTTAACAGCTTAAATGCGCTCTGCATTATCCTGACTACCCTGGATTTCTGGTGCAATGAGAAATGATGCTGTCGATTCATAAAATGAACCTTCAAAAATTCATATTTATACTTTCTGTGCTGGTCCAAGGTGGACACAGTGCCTTCAACATCGCCTTTTCTAGGGACGGCTGAATGACTGTGGGATAGATTGCAGAGAGAGGCCAGGAGTCCATACTTCCCGAAGCAGGTAGGAAAAGTATCTTTGCAGATAGGTCTTTGAATTTAGACTGCCATCACATTTTGTAAGGATGTCCCTCAGTAGCCTTGTTAACAGTTATTAGACTAAGGCACAGGGTTTCTGTCATTTCTTCTCACCTTGTGATTTAAGTCAGTAGCACAAAAGGAGTGAAATTGAACCTCCACACACATGGGTTCTTATGGTAGTTTAAACTGTAACTCAAACTCTACCTCATCTAGAAAAATATTTGTCTTTTCTAGTTGCTTTTGCTTTAGATTGATAAACACACTGAATTGTGCAGAGACTTTGTTACCTGGACAAATATCCGTAAGAAACAAGTATGAAACCACCATACTTATTTTCATGCATGGTTTTAAAACCAGATATCACAGTAGATATCTAGAGACAAGATCTAACCAAAGATTAAACCGAAGTAAACTGTTCGGTATTAGCCTTAGGAATTTTATTCTTTGTAAAATAAAGCTCTATTTTGATACCAGGTGTTAATGCCTTTACTCAAACTGATCTCAGCTGATAGCATTACTGAAAAAGCTTTCAGCAACTGACAGAAATTGAAACACTGGATTCTCATGTGTAATTAATACATATGGTAGACATAATTTAAAGTATTTCTCAAACTAGATGGCTTGATACTCAGTATTCAAATAGGAAAGAAAAACTATTCACAGTAATCTCCAGAGCTGAGAAAAATCAGATGACTAGTGACTGAACAAGCTAGGTTCATGAAAACAATCTTTGAATATTATGGGTTGAATATAAAGAATGCACAGAACAGATCAAATCCAGAATGCAATACTGTATTTCTATTCACTGGATATCAATGTGCCCCTTTTATGGGTCTTGCAGAATCTGAGGAAGTCATGATTAGATGGCATGAGTGTTCCATTTTCAAAAGAATAGATAAATGGCATGAAAGTTCTCTTATGACTTTAAGAAGAAATTCCCCCCACACTATTTCTGGTTCCTAGTAAACTTCGCTGTTCTTTGAGAAATACCATTCCTACAAGATATCATGCAATTCTACATCTACAGATGCCAGAATTACTGAGATGCCAACACCATTGAAAAAGTCCTTCAATATATTAAATACTTCTCCTAACTATCCTTATTGTAATAAATATTATTCACTATTCATTTCTAGTGACCTTTTTAGCAGTGTTAGATTGTTTTATATTTTAAACAAGAAGAATCTTAGTGTGAGGATGTCCAGTGAAATTTTATGAGATAATTATACGATAAATGATGAACATACTATTTTGCAGCCATCACTGTTCTGTGTGTTATTGCTTTTGTTATCACTACCTCTAAAGGCCTCGAATGAGGCTATTGAGGCTTTGTTGAATGCTGTCCTTGCTCAGATTAAAAGAAATCTTTTGTTTTCTTTTTTGGTCCTGGCTTTTGCAGTCTGAGGCCCTGGCTGAAGTAGGTGGGGTCATATCAACCAAGGCAAGTGCACCTCTTGGCACTTACTGAAAAAGTACAAATGTACTGGTCCATCTAGTTTTCAAAAACAATGAGTAGACACAATCCAGTTTCTGGTTAATTAGAAATCTGTATTTTCATAAATGAACTTACTTGAAAGGCGTGGTAGGAGTTTAATTTTTCAGTACACACAGAATACAAACTGTCAGATCATAATGCTTTAAATCTCCATTAAACTGAACCCTGAGAAAACTGGAAAAACAGGAAGTTCACCTATGTTCACCACCCATTTACTATGTAAGAGTTCTTATTAACTCCGGAATTACAAAATGTATTTCAAAACCAAGTTTACCACTGATTTGCTATGTTACTGAGGTTGTGCTACCCAGATTGTTCACTCACTGGGGTTTAGCGAGAGGAAGACCTGAATTGCATCTGATATGATGTGGTTATCACAACAGAATCAATTGTGAGCTTTTCCAGCACTGACAGGGACATAATGAAAACAGATCTGTCTTCTGGCCCTGCTATCCCTTGTTGAGCAAGACGTGGCATCTTCAGAAGAGATGTGAAACCCCAGCTTATTCTTTTGGCATAACATAATATATTTGACCACTAACCCTGCCTTTCCCTTTAGCTGCTATTTGCTCCTCCATTCTCATTTTTATTAGTTTTGCAGCATTTCATCTCTTCTCTAGGCCATGCACTAGTACACAGAATATCACTCTGACAGAAGGATACAAAAGACATTTGTGTCCTCATGATAGGCATGTATTTGACCAGTTAAAGAGGACAAGCAGCTGTATGTTTTCTTATGATGACTTTTTTCATGTATCACAAGACTATTTTAAATTATATTCTAATTAGAGATAAAAAATACTTCAGGAACAGAAATGTACTAATCTGGTGATTCACTCATAATTTTAACATTAATCAAAAGTCATAGGTATATCTCCAAGTTCTTATTTATATATTTTTTTTTTTTACTCATCCATGTTTTACTTTTGAATTATTATTTCCCATTTCTATTGCTAAATGATAAATCCTCTGATAAGCACTATGTAAAGCCAAAACAAATAAATATTTGATTGACACAAGTTTTATTTTGCTGCATGACCTGATGCTTGCAGGTGAAAATAATTAAATTTTATGGTTTATGCCTGAGGCACCTCTGGTTTAAAACTGTTGTAAAAGTTAGAAGCATACACGGCCACTTGCCATAGCAAGATCATTAGACTAGCAAATGTCATCAATATTCATATTTTTTTCTGGAAAAACAGCTTTAGTTGTTTCTTTTGAGTTGAGGTCCTCATAAAAACAGACACACTAGAATGCATTCTTGAGGAAGCAGGTTCTGTGAAGGACTGTAGTTCCTTTGGGCAGTCAGACCTTTTATGGTTACCATGTTTTGAACTCTACAGTTCTGACAGCATCCTTATCTGAGTCATGGGCAACTCCACCATGTTAACTCAGTGAATGTTTGGTGTCCTGGTCAAAAGTGCCACATCTTTGTTGTGAATTTCAAGAGGAAAAAGCTCTGTGAGCTGCTCTCTGTCCATATTTCAGGCGGTTAGCTCAGCTGTACCTTAGGTCCAAAGCATCCATGTGCTACTGAGGAGAAGTCCATCTTTGGATTACAGCTGATGAATGAGGTTCTGACTTTCTTCGTGCCAAAAGAGATCCAAAAGGAGACCAAAGACTGGAAAGTCAGTGAAATTTGAGAGATTGGTGTTTGGAGATTCAGATGAAAGTCAAGATTTCATCTTGTGCTTGGAGACAGCTTGGAGATAGATAGATTATTCTCATGCCTTGTGACTTGTTTTCTATACACTTCTAAGAGAATTTTGGCTCCAGGCTGACAGCAGGGAGCAAATTTTTAGGGAAATTTTAATCATTTGACTATGGGATCCACTATGGCATCTCATTTTAGTCACAGAACCTCAGAGATGTTTTTTTACAGACATGCAGCAAAATTGTTTTCTCTCAGAAATTGCAGAATTGCAACATTTTTGAGATTATTAAAATAAAATCACAAATGAATAAATATGAATCATGGAGAAACACTTTTGTTATGAAAAATTAATAATTATTTAGAGTTTTAGTGTGTCAGCGCTAGCAGCAGCAGTTCTCAAAGGATGCACTAACCAGTGAAATCCTCTTCATTTTGTGAGTTTGTTCACAGTGTCCTTTAAAACAAAACAGTAAAAACAATCATGTTTGATGCTGTTTCACGCCTCCCAGTGAATGGGTACAATTAACTCAAACCCTCTAAGGCTGATTTGGAGACTTTCTTCTTAACATCGCGGAAGGAATCATCTGGGTTGTCGAGCTGTATAAATTTACTAAACTCCAATTTAAAAGCATTCAGATGTTTTCATTCCAGTGTTTTCACTGTAAGGATCTTACATATTCCTCTTGTTTCTACTCTAAATAGATGATTAGCAGTTTATACTAATTTATTTTTATATCAGTTTCAACCTGAAGAATTGCATGCCTGTCCTGCTTTTACCTAATACAGAGCAATTCCCTTCTGCTGTCCTCTCATAAAATCTGCTACTCCTCTGAAGAATACAACTCTTTATAATCTGTTTCAGTTCCTTATTTTTTAATTTGTGTCACCAGCCTACACTTTCTAATATTGAGATTTTATTTTTCCTCTTTGCCATTTTAAGAGACTGGGGAAGGAATTACAGACATTCTGCTATAGCATATATAATTTTTTCTTTTCTTATTTTACTTTTATTTGAATTTCTCTGAACTGATGACCTCACTAGTAATTTATTTTATTTATTGAGGGATATTCTTGTCAAATATAAAAAGCTTAGAAGAACACCTTTTGTTAATTCAATTTATTTTGGGCCATGTCAACTGGCAATTGTTTAGTCCAGGGTTATTTTCAACAAATTGTTATATTAGAGCATTTTTTATTTCCAAACCCAAGATTGATGTAGCAGCTCAGCTTTTTGATGCAGTATTGATGAAGAAGTTTGTGAGCTGTAGCCCTTCAGAATAGCTGTGCTGTATGGATCCAAATAACCTGTATTCTTTTGCCTGTGTCTTAGAAATCAACACTTCTCATAACGATGGAATTCATGAAAACATTTATTCTGTTATTAACCTTCATTGTCACTGATCACTGTAATTCCTATGAATCCTTAAGGCTCCTTATCCTTCAGTACCCCCTAACAATGTCTGCTTTTCCATGAGGTATTTGTTATCCTGACAAAGGTGGGTATCACACCCATCACTGGTTGCTCCAGTTTCTTTATTTTTGCTTCTTAAGATTCGCACTTTTCACAAAACCATCCAAATACTGACTGGAAGGGATCCCAGGGGTTAGGTGGTCCAAACTTCCTCCTTGAAGTAGGACTATAGCTGAATCTTGAAAATCTTCAAGGACAGAGATTCATATCCTGATGAATGTAAATTATTCTCTCATTTCTTATTGTTCATCTCTCATTTGTCAAGCACATTCCTGTTATAAGCCCACTACCTGCTACAGCTTTCTTCTTACAATTCAACCTGCTCTAGGCTGATGTTTCTTTAGGTATTCTAATACCTCTGTTTCTCTGTTTTTTAGGGATTGTTTTTTTATTTTTTTTTTACTTGCACTAGAATTAGTATGTAAATTAAACTTGTTCCTTTTCATCTTTTTTTCCCACACTGCCAGTCTTAATCCTAGAATGCTGCTCAAAGTCCTTATCATGAATAACTCCTAGTGGCCAAACATCTTCCCATGTTTCCTACCTCACTCATCATGAATTTACCTGCTGAGGATATTTTCTCATAGCTTCTGCCTCCCCAATGGGCTGCCAGAGGAATTATATGGAGAACTGTCTAGGTTTCTTCTCCTTTAAGGATCTTTCCTGAGGTATTACCCATGCTGTCACTGGATTTTGTTGCATCAGGTGAACTTACAGAACTTTTTCCCAGCTTCTGTCAGAATTATTTTAAACTTTATGTCTGCACATTGTTTCTTCCTGGAGATAAAAAACTCTGAAGGAATCATGTGATGATTTTGCCAGACTTTTTAATATTTCAAGGTTTTTAATAAAGACCCTCTCTGTAATGTCATCCATGAAGATTAAAACAAAGGTGCCATGTGATAACTATTTGTAGTGGTCTTGGACCAACTGTAATGCAAAGCGATCTTAAAGAATTAAAAAAAAAAAATCAGTTTTGAAATTTCAGTTTTGATTAGGAGAATTTGCTTACTTTTCAAAACTGCGCAACTGATCAAAATTCCTATCAGGTAGGAAAAATAGTATAACTCACCAAAAGTCCAATTAAACCTCAATGAAGAAGCTAAGAGTGAGTGTACTCAGTTTTTATAGACATACCCTGAATTCCCTGTGTTTCTCTTCCCAAGTCACTGATTGATAATACAATGACTATTAAATCTCAGAAGTTGTCACACATGTCAAGAATCTTGCTCTGTGTTTAAATCTTCACTTTACTTGTGGCCCTCTCTAGGTTGCCTACAATTTCCCTTGTGTAAATGGCAAGTATCTCCCTCGAACCCTAACCTCTCTGTATAAACCTCTCCAAATAAAGTAATTACTACTGGCTCTGTATAAACAAGAAAATATTTCTAAAGAAGAAGTATTAGATAGGTCATTTCTGCAAAAGTCACAGCATGGAAGGCTGAACTCAATAAAAAGTTACGAGCCTCAAATAGTATCCTTCCATTACCAGTCACTCTGGTCAATATATAAATCAGAAGCCTTGTGACTGAGCAAGAAACTTATCCTTGACTTATCAAGTAGACTGTCTGACTAATTGGTATCCTTGAGGATTTTTATATCTCAGTAAGAACATTTTCTGGGATATGGACAGCTTGATTTCAATCAATTTCACGCCACTTCAGCACATGATTAAATCAGATTTAAATGGATGGACTTTACCTATGAGTGTTTGGAAGGACAAATCTAATTAACCTGATTGTCTTTCCATGTATTCTTTATCTTTCCTAAGTTTTAAGCTGTTATTGATTATCAGTGGTTACCAAAAACAGTTGGATAAAATATGCATATACCTTTTTTTGGCAATGATTACAAACCTAAATTAATCTAACTAAATTATACAGAATAAAATAAAAAATAGAGGGATGAATTTTATAAACTGGAACACTTGCCTGCTATGTCTGGAATTGGATACGCTGTGAATGAATAAACACCAATGAACAAAAATATACCACCTCCAAAATAAGCAATAAAATACCTGTGGAATATATCACTGGATATGTCAGTCGGCTGCACTTAAAATTTAATATCCAATATCAAATGTTAAAAATACTTCCACATATTCCTACATGCAATCACCCACCCAGTTTTCTGTGACAGAATTTCTGAATGGGATTTCACAAAGAATGCAGGAAGTTACTGATTTCAGAGTTTATCTGTACTGCAAAGTGCTTTTGAAAATTCAGCACCTGGAGTATGTATTAAAAGATCAAGAATAATTTATGCACTACAATAAATCAGATCACTCAAACCTACCCCGGTTAGGAAAACAGACTGGATTGTGTAAAAAACTGTCAAAAATCAAAAGCTTTTCTCTGAAGCCTCTTCTAATTTTAATTAAATAATTTAATATATATTATTATTTAACAATTATATAGGTTTATATAGGTCTTCTATATATACCTATATACCTTTACTGCCTAGGACCTTTATAATGATGGTAAGAGTGCAGATGATACAGACAGACATGAACAAAGGTCTAAAGATGCTTGTGAATGAAACCAGAGGCAGCTTTGGAGGTGCAAAGAACAAAAAATGTGCAGCCCCCACATCTGTTGTGTGAGAAAAGTTTTGTATGTGAATGGGATGGGATTCCCAACATAATAGCTGGTACACGTGTCAAAGGAAGTCTTTGGCTTGTGTCACCTTCAGATAAAAGCAGAAAATTTCTTGGTGGGTCATTTTTATTCAGTTTATACAGCTTGCAACCCTAATTATTTTTCTGCAAATTTCTGCTTGCACTGAATGAGTGGCAGAATGTAATAATAATATCTCTGCTGAAGAAAACACGACCACAGATTATAGTGTTACTAGTTTTTAGTTATCAGTGCAGAACCATGTCAAGTGTTACTGTCATCAATCTTTATGGGGTTTTGCTCAGATCATATAACAGACAGTATTTTAGAAAGGGAATATTTCTTTTCACATTTCTCTGCATACATAGAGCTAACATTCCTTGCATCGTAACAGAACTTCTTGGGAAAGCTCACAGGTTTGGGGTTTTGTCCCTTGTCCTCTTTTTATTCTCTCATTGTAGCCTGTGATTAGTATGAGATAAGGAAGCCATTTACCAGCAACTCAGTAGTGAGTTCAGCATTGATCAATACACTTCCAGATACTTCTCTGAGCTTGCAAGAGGATGCTTATCAATCTTTCCTGCTATGGTATTTATAATCATGCACTACAGGTAGTCGAAAGTTTACATCTATAATTCACTGTGTTCCTCCATTTGTTGATATGGTCTCTTGCTGCAGAGTTCTAAAATCTTCCTAATCTTCCTTTAATTAATTTATTAAAAGAACACTTGATCATCTTTCTTTCCATTCTTAAATTTTCAATATTTTTCATGTCCTTAATGGGATTGACATTGCAAATAAAATACACTGGCAAGGCTGCTCTCTGATTCAATCACATGACAATCCTTGTGCCATACTTCCAATCTTACAAAAGACATATATAAATTTATCACATTTCTTTGTACAGTATTCAGCTTACACTTACAGCTTCTGTTAATTTATTTCAATAACACAGGGACATAACAAAATGCCGAGAGTTACGAGAATGCTGACACAGAATGTAACTGGAAGAAATTTTTCACATCTATTTCACACATCTTCAAAACCTTTGTGGTTTCTCTTTTTCACTACTTTGGCACACAGTGATGAAAAGGGTAATGCTTCCAGGAAGGGTGAGTAAATGGAAACTCCAGCTGCGAGGGGAAAGAAAGAAGAACATACTTGATATTGCTACAGACCATCAAGCAAAAATCACAACGCAATTTGGTAGAGACAGAAGACTTCTGTTTCTTTTTCTGAAAAATAGAACAGGCCTTTACCCAATGTCCTTTATTTTTCTTGAGATTTGGGCAGCCAGCTTGAGATAACCACAAACAAGAACCAAATTGTTCATTACAACTTTGCATAAAAACTTATTTTATCTTTGCATTATACACTACTGATACAAATAATGGAGCTAGTTTGGCTACGAGGAACTGCAATCCTATCAGCCTTGGAGGAATGTTCTCTCTTTTATTTGAAATAAATGAAAATTATATACAGATGTTAGCAACAGTACCTTCTTTCAAGTCCAGGACAAAAGAGATAAATCATTATCTGAACCTCAACTGCCCTTGCTGCAAGGTGATGAATGCCACCTAAACAATGCTACATCATCTTCTGTTAAAATGATTGAGAATTGAGGCCACTGGAGACCACAAAAGATTGCATGCTTGTGATATTGATGCTATTAAAAAGTCAATAAAAAATTCAAATTTAAAACAACTTGTAATGCAAAATACCGGTTCTATATTTATTATGGCTGTCAAAACGCATTGAATAAGAATTTTTGTTTATAAAATACTTCCATAGTGTCTGTAATGAGTTTCTCAGCATTTAATTTGAAACATTATCAGAGCCTTCTTCGGATATTCAAACTGGCTTCAAATTGCCTATGGAGTTTTGCATGAGACTTCACATGAAAACACATCATAACTAAGAAGAAAACCAGCAATGGTGGCTCTGGGGCTGTATATTCCATTTCCAGCCCAGCTATGCTACTGCTTGTGTGCCTAAAAGTAAATTACTAACCTTTTTGACCTAAAGTTTCCATTGAACTTCATCTAATTAATTGTGATGCTGTGAGCATTAGTAAATATGCACTGCCTCTGAAGAGTCTCAGCCTCTCAGTCTCAGCCTTGCTAAACAAATGTAAAGCATTGCATTTCATATTTTCTTCCATATAATTCTAAAATGTGTGAATTATTTTGCAGGCACAGTAAAGTGCTTTATTTTTGTCCCAACGGAGACATCAAATGGATTAGTGGAAGTTGGTGTATACATCTGGGCATAAAAGGTCAAAATATATTCCTTTGCATCCATAACTTTTTAAATTGAGCAATCTGATCACAGGTATCATTACTGTCAGTAATCAGTAATCCTCTGATAGGCTTATGAATTTATTGGGGGAAAATAGAGATGTGTTACTTACAATTTCAGCCATGTCCATACTGATCGTGTTGGACTGCCACAGTGGAGAAATGGGACTATACTGCTAATGAGACAGGTAAGTCCTCAGCAATCACAATGATACTCTTCTAAATACCTGAACTACCAATCACCAATGAAAGCAAACTGGTGCCTTGATGGTATGGAAGGGTCGTCTTACAACTGTTGGAAATAAAATCATTAATAGCACACTGATCAATTTGTGCTCCTCCTCTCTGCTCAATCAGCAATGTCATAGCAGAAGAGGATTGGGAAAAGGAGAAGGCAATAGCTGACACTTGATTTCTAAAGATACAATTTAATGTCTTCTTTCAAGATAAAGAATAGCATTGTCTGGAGTGCTCAACAGAAGAGACTACATCGAACAAGAAGCAACAAAGGTGCAGAACAAAAGTGGAAAGTTGGGAAAATAAGGATCGATATGAAGAAAAGGGGGACTAGTTGCGAAGGGTGAAGAAGAACATTTCTTATTAAGTCTTCCAAAGTATGGCATTTTAAAATTCATTAACTTTCGGAAATAAATAATGGCTTAATGATCTATTTAAATTAAATTAAGGCAAATTTGTGAAAGACAACTTCTGCTGTTACGACCAAGAGACACCAAAACAGACTCTAGAAATGAATGCTGTGCATATATGTGCATTAAGTACTCCGACATTACAAGTGCTAAGAAATGAAACAGCACTCTTGCGAAAGACATGGAGTTGTCATGCTAGCTTCATTTAAGAAATACAAGTAATTTTGAACACTGACCAGGTTTTTTTCCCTTGTGACATTTCAGTTACACATTCAGTGGTCTTCACATTTCAGTTGCATCTAAACAAACCTCCTGGATATATCAGTATTTCATTTTGCAATATAATAACCTCGTAATGGTTCAACATAAATTTACTGGGCTATATTTGAAGCCTTTATTTTGGTTTAGCATAAATTTTGTCAGTCTTTTTATTACACACCTGAGAATGCCCGGCAGACACACTGAGAGTCCTAATTCTCTACTGCTGTTTCCTAGAGTCTCCTCCACCTGCAGAAAAATCATCCCAAAATAGGAGGCAGTTCGTTTGCCTACTTCTCAGTCACTTTAGTGAGAGATAAATGGGTGGGAGAGAAGTGGAAAATCAGGTCCTGCATCTTCAATTTAAAAGCATTAATTACCGTAAGATTACTTAAGATTATTTGTAATTGTTATGGTATTAGAATCCCTTTCAACTGACTCTTTTGCTCATTTCTTGTCAATGTACTTCATTACACTTTCTTCCTGAGTGTCTTCCAAACAATCTTCAAGTTTAATCATCATAAGCCAGAAATGAGGCTCATTGCGAATGTTGATTCCAACATCCTTGGTCAGAAGAATATGTCTTTCTTGCTGCTAAAGAGTAATCGAATTGAGAGCATCTGGGACTGATTAGAACCTGGAGCAGATGGCTTGCTGTCCTGAAACCCATGCTGCCAGAAGGGGGAACCTCCTGCACATCCTTGAGAGAAAGCCAGAAGCACAAACTACAAGGAGCCATAGGAGCTAAAAGTCAAAGGTGTCGGTCATGAGGCCCGCATTTTGTTTTCTTTTGCTTTGATGCCACTTCAGATGAGTTACAGACTTCCAACTGAGAACAGAAACATGTTCACGTAGCTATCTGACACACATAATTTAAAAAAAAAAACAAAACCAAACAATATTAAAGGCAAGGGGACGATTAACAAAGGGAGAATTAAACCTTTCCAAGATCTTGCAAATCACATATACTACATGTTGGAGAGTGAGCAGAAGGCTTCTTTTGCTTTGTGCTATCCAGCTTGGTCCTCCTGATGTTGTGGAGATACTTGTACTCGAGTAAAGCTCCCTAACTTTATGGTTTAATGGTTATTGATCAAAGATTTCAGAAACATGCTTCAAAATCGCACATTTTAATACAATACCACTAACAGAATCTTTAGGCAAACATGGCTTTGAAGAGGGGCTTTTTTTTTCCTTTTTTTTTTTTCTTTTTTCCCTTTCTACATTATAGGAAACCAATGACACTAATACACAGAGACACAACCTTGCACGGTTTTTGTGCGACACCACCGCAGCAGCGGGACCTGCGGAGCGCCCTGCCTGCGCTCTGTGACCTCACAATTGCTATTTATATTGCTGATGCACAGCGCTAAGCCTCGCCAGGTTGCTCTGGAATCCAGGCTGGCCCACAATGAGCAAACACTCCCCAAACTGGGGCCGAAGCGAGCATAAATCTTGTTGCTGTTGCTGTCACCACACACGAGTGCCGCGGTGTAGACCCGACGGACGGAGCTGAGCACCTGCTGCCGGGGCTGCTGTGGACAGCCGGGGAACAGGCGAGTGTCCTGCCCAGCGGGCTCGTCCCGCAGCCGCAGCCCGGACCCGCCTCGATGCCAGCGAGCCATCCATCGCCACCTCCCAGCGCCGTCTGCTGCCGCCGCCAGGCGCCGTCGGGCGCGGCCCAGTCGCCGCCTACATTGCCCGGCAGCCCCCGGCCCGCGGGAAGTGGCGTGCGGCCGCATCCGGCAGCGGGAGCCGGCGGAGCGTGTTCCGTGCCCGGTGTGGCGCTTGCGGTGGGTCGCGGCCGGGCCGGGAGCGGCAGCTCGGGAGGCGGCGGCTGCGGTCGCGCTGTCCCACCAACTGAGGCGCTTCTCTCCCCGCAGGTGCGGCCATGGCGGACTCCGCGCAGAACGGGCCGATGCCAGGCGGGGCCGGCGGCGGGGCCGTGGTAAGGAGCTGCCGGGCCTGAGGGGCCCGGGCCGGCCGCGGGGCTTGTGCGGCGGCAGGGGGGTCCTGCTGGTAGGCAGCGAGGCTCTGCTCGCCCGGGTGCGGGCACGGGGAGGCAGCTCTCGCTTTCCGATTGAAAGAGTGCTGTTGGTGTGTCGCCGCTCTTGAAAATGGCTCACTTGAGGGTAATTCAGTGTGGTCGCATCTATATTTCTCAGAATCATAGAATACGCTGAGTTGAAAGGGACCCACAAGGATCATCGAATCCAACTCGTGGCCCTGCTGAGGACACACCAGAAGTCACACCATGTGCCTGAGAGCATTGTCCAAACGCTTGAACTTTGTCAGGCTGGTGCTGTGACCACTGCCCTGGGGAGCCTGTTCCAGTGCCCAACCACCCTTTGGGTGAAAACCCTTTTCCTGATACCGAACCTAAGCCTTTCTTGACACGGCTTCATGCCATTTCTGTAGTTACATTGTGCAAGTAAGATACGAGATCATATTATGAAGATGCTTGTAGGTTTCTGGTAATTTCCATAGAGATGTGCTAGAAATAAAGAGGAAAAGAAGAATCTTCAAAAGCTGGTCCAAATTTGGAAAAAACATTTAACTGTTTCAGGTGCAAGAAAGCTGTTGTTTTGACTCTGAGGCACATAATAGCCGAAACTATACTGTGTTTCATTAGAGGCTTTCTGGCACTGGGGCTATATCAGGACTGAGGAGGGCTGTGGTTTAGGGAGAGCTCAACAACAGGAGAGGTGCAGGATTACTATGAAAAGTTCTCTGCTTTTTCAAGGCCAAGAATATGTAGGCCAAAACGATGCCACTTTCCTTGTACTGTAGTTGTGCTAACTTTACTTGTCCCTATATTTTTTTCCCATTTGCTAAGACTTGTGGAGATTTAGCCTCAGGTGTGTGTAGTGTATTCTAAAGGAAATCTTGAAGCAGTAGATACAACAGTCAGTCAGGGCTAGAGGCCCTACATGGTAACATTTGTGAAGCTGACTGTTTAGTGAGGTAGGTTTGGATAAAAAAATTTTTCTGTAAGTTCTTACCAGTGTCTTTGATTGTAATGCACAAAGGAGCCTCTTCGTTCTGAGGAAGCTGAGCTATTTTTGATCTGGCTAGTAATATCATATGAGCCAAGTATTACAGAACAAAAAGAAGCTTTCTGCTTCAAGCTATAATTTGCTTATATTTGAGGTTGGAGAAAGACTTGCAATTCAGTATGGCTGTCAGGAATGTTCATTGTATGTAAATACTAAGATACCAACTTCTGTTGGGGTTGGTCTTTTTTTTTCTCCCTTCCTTTCTTTTCCAATGTAGCAATTTCTCATGGCTAACAAGTTGGATACAGCAATGTGGATTTCCCGCTTGTTCACAGTTTACTGCTCAGCTTTATTTGTCCTGCCTCTTCTAGGGTATGTACTGTAATATTGTAAAACAGCATTAAAAATTTACAAAGGAACTGGATTCCCTTTGCATAGAATTGTTTTTTCATGTAAAGGTAAATTGCTGTTATTCAGCTTACTTGGATGCTTTTTGTCAGAACAACTTACAATTTTAGACTGGTTTAAAGCACTTTCAGATGTGTTTGGAAAATGTATTGAGCAAATACAAAGTATTGGTAAATGAATGATTCTTTGTGTAAAGGGAGTAATATATTGAGTTGTTTTACTCTAGGCACCTACAGTAAAGTCAGTGTTAACCAGTTCTTGAGTTGTTTTTTGGTAATAGTGCATGTGTACAATAATAGAAATAAATACTTCAGGTGTTGTTCAGTTGTGATGCAATTCTCGAGGGTAGAAGACTTCTGAGCTTGGTTCACATGGTAACATCTGCTCTGATGATTTGCAGGTTGCATGAAGCAGCAAGCTTTTATCAGCGTGCCTTGCTGGCAAATGCTCTTACCAGTGCCCTCCGACTACACCAAAGGCTACCGCACTTCCAGCTTAGCAGGGCATTTCTGGCCCAGGCTTTGCTGGAGGACAGCTGCCACTACCTGTTGTACTCCCTTATCTTTGTGAATTCCTACCCTGTTACAAGTATCCTTTACTTGTGTCACCCTGCTAATGTTTTTAAGTATACTAAAACCCTGATTCTTTTCATCACCTGTACCATGATTTGAAAAACTAGTTTGAACAAGTTTGATATGTTTGCTATTCATAGAACATACTCTATGTAAAATATGAGAGGCTTATGTTGATTGATCCATACTCATTTTAATCAGCTCTATTTAGTGCACTCTTTAATTAGTGCACTGCAGTCTCTAGCTGCTTAGATTTTCTTTTTTTGAGACTTCAGTTTGGTGGATTTTATGACCAGCTTCCAGTGATATTTGGAGAAGTTGGTAATTTTCATTTATTGCCAGTACAGACTTTATATATGACTTCTCACTGTACTAGACATACATCATGTAGAGATAATTATTCAGTAGTAGCTTTCACAGATAAGTTATAAAACCAATAAAGTCTGCAAAAAATTTACTCCTGTGGATTGTCAAAGGTGACATGTAAGGGCTGACATTTCTTTATGCCATGCTATGTATGCTTAATGTCCTACTCTTAAAATCTCTCTGGCAGGGAAATGTCTACAATCTTGCTCTGTAAAATCTGAATGGCTGGCAACTGCATGTTCTTTGGTAAACAAATTAATTTTGTAGCATCTTGTAACAAAAAATATGACTACATGTATTTAAGAGGTTTCAAGTAGTAACCTCGTGTGCCTTCTGTGCAGAAAGAATGCATTTCTTTAGTACAAACACACTGGTGTGTAATGGTGTGTATTATACTTTTGCATACTTGTAGACACCTGTATTTTGAAGTTAATAAAAATGCATAGCAAAGAGGTGTAAGAAGCAAAAGGAAGAGCTATAAGTCTTAGACTTATACATGTCTTCATCCAGTATAGGTCATTCCAGCCAACATCTTGCAAAGAGCCATCGTTCTATGACTTGTGTAGTATCATGGAGAAATGAAACACTTGTGCAGCTTGTAATTTTCCTTATGGCTTGCTTCAGTGAGCATTTTTCCAGTTCTGCTGTTCTCTTTGCTTCATGCTGCCACATACACAAAGAAGGTTCTTGATGTAAGTATATGTGTTACAATTAATACAGTTGGTATTCTTGGGGTTTATAAATAGGTTTTAAATTGTAGCTGTGATTTGGTTTTCTTTGGCTGCAATAGAGGAATCAGAGTGAAACTGTAGTATGGAATCTCAGCACAGAGAATTTGGGAAGACTTTTTTGGGTTGGTTGGGTTCTGTGGTTTGTTTTTTTGTTTTTTCCCCTTTGTAATGACTCAATGATATGTTGGAGTTGACACTAATTATTTTTCTTCAAATGCTTTTCTTTGAAGGAAGCAAAAGCTGTGGAACAGTTAAGTTGAAACTTAAGATGTGTCTTTTTCAAACTAAACCATAGCCTGTGAATTTTACTGTCCTATTTCAGTAGTAAAGTAACAAACTACAGGGTGAAACTAGCAAGCAGAGTACTTGCCAGTTGGTCTTGCTGCTCAGTGCACTGCCTTGTGCATCTTAATGTAACTCCAGGCTTTGGTGTTTCTAACTGGGCTGCCTTACTACCATGGGCACTCCCTCCTAGTGGACTGAACAAGGCCCATGGCCATCTCTGTGCAGTTGAACCTAAAAGGGGTGAATGAGGGAATTGCGACACCTGATGCTTTTAATTGAACTCTGTAAATTATGGAGTTCCAAGCCTGCAGTAGTTTTCCTTAGGATACTAATCTCAATACTGATAAAGTCTTAAAATGCTGAAATGGGTGGTAAATGACAATTGTTTGTATTTTGTTTTCTGTGTGCTTATGAATATAGGTGTAACTTGTATGTTTTCTGTAAATAATTTTTTCTTTAAAGGCACGAAGTTCAAATAGTTTGCCCTTTTTGAGAAATCTCTTAGAGAAACTGAATGCTAATCAACAGAATATTCTAAAATTCATTGCTTGCAATGAAATTTTCCTGATGCCAGCTACAGTTTTTATGCTCTTCAGGTAAGAATTACGATAAATATTTAAATAATTAGAAACTTGCTACATGAGACTACTTTTTGCAAATAAGTTCTCCGTGGATCATAGTACTCCATTTGTATGGTTCTGGCTGACCAAGGCTTGAATTTAAAGTAAAATTTAATTGATTCATAGGCTTCTTAAGTTGGTGCATCCTGACACCAAAAGGATTCACTATGATGTAACTGAACACCAGAAAAACCTTCCCTTTCCTAGCGTGGGTGATGAGTCACATGGAAGCTTTTCAGGCTTGAAACTTGAATTCGCCTACATTCCTATCAGTACATTGTTCAGTACGTTTAATTTTGGTTAGTTTAATAGAATATTAAGATCTTCAGCTTCACTGAAAGGAAGCTCTTATTTTTGACAGTTAGATTCCTGAAATTTAAATGGCATGAAGTGCCATGCAGAAAGTGTACAAGAAGGAGTAGGTTGCATTCTCTCCTGTGTTACTTCTGAGCAGTGACCCTTGTGGGTTTTTTTAGTTCCAGTTGGGTTTGCCAGCTTTGCAGCCTGTTGAATTAATTTTAAGGATCTTGAACATGTTGGAATCCTACTGAAGTTGTATAGGCTTAATGACCTGCCAGTCACTGAAGTTTGGATCATTGCCTTTTAATATTTGGAGGGGGAATACAGCCTTTGTTCTATACAAGCAATAGAATAGTGAGGACATTTGTCTTCAGTGGTCTCATAAGCAGTAGAAGGGAGGTTTCATCTTCTTAGAAGTGGATAGGGTATATAGTTTGTCTTTATCTTTTGATATATCAGCTGAACATTTCAATGCTTCAGCTCTCAAGGATTCAGTTTCATTTGAGACCACTTACCAGCTGACAGATAGACTCTATCCAGTATCTGAACCTTTCAGGTGCTTTGAACTTAAGTATAGCTTTTTTTTTTTTTCTATTGCTTCTCTGTGGAGAATGTAGTATGTGAAATGTTGCTACTTGATATGTCATCTAATAGATACTGAAGCTGGTAAAAGATCATGCCAAATTTTAAAATAACTTGATGGTTAAATGCAGCTATTGTGAGATTTTGTTCTTTAAATGTTGTAGCATATTAAATTGTTTGTAAATACTGTACAGGTTTCAAGATTTCTTCTAGCTCACTGTCACTTTATATTTTTTCTTCTGGGCAAAGATGCAGCTAATACTTGAAGGAGTTCTACTTACTGGAACCATAATGTTTAAATTCAAACAGAATTTTTAAATAATGCGTTATTTAGTGGCTTCAGTCACTAAAACTTAGGGCATTTCTGTGCTTTGCTGTGTGTGGTTTGTATGCTACGTTTTAACTATTTCACAACAGAGTCATGTGAAACAGCAGTTGTGTGAAATACCAAAACCTAATTTCAGTGTAACTGAAATCACTGGGTATTAGCTTGGCCTTAAAGTCTCATTATACATCTGTGATTGTCTACAGTGTGTTCTGAGAAGTTGTGCAAAAGATACTGTAGAAATACAGTCCAGATATTCAAAGTGCTGCAATTAGATTGGAAAGTGTCATTGTAAATGGACTACTTATGTCAGCCAGTTTCTCTGCTTGTCCAACAAGTGTTTTCTTGCTGTGGAACACGCGTCCACCATCATTCCTGTGGTTCTTTGCACACCACCAGAAATGAGGCATATAAAAACACTTCATGAATATTAGATCAATACAAGAACAGCATTTCTTTAACTGCTTCACTAAGCGGTTTTATTCTATAATGTAAGTTTCTGCATTTATAAGTGTATGGTTATGTACTTTGTCTTGTCAGATCTAGATTTTCTGAACCAGTGTGACCAAAATCTAGGGTTTTTTTGAGCCCAGGTAGTTTGCCTGCTTTTCTTAGACAAATTCTTGATTTTGGTGTTTTGTTTGGTGTTTTTTTTGTCACTAGTAAGTTCTACTGAACTATTCTCTTTCAGTGGACAAGGGAGTCTGCTTCAGCCATTCATTTACTATAGGTTTCTTACATTACGCTACTCTTCTCGGCGAAATCCATACTGTCGGTAAGTACTAAATTGATTTGGGAAGTTAGTGTTTAACTGCAGAGTGCTTAGGCGTTCAGAAGCTTCTCATTCTAAAATGAATGCAGAACTCGTAATACTAAATTTGCAAATGGCAATTACAGAATGTGAGATATACCTGGATGCTAAGCTAAATAAAACCCTGGCTGGCTAAAGGCTAGATTTATGTCATGTAACTGATCATAAAGGTACCACCAATCCTGAATGGGAGCTTTCAGAACATGCTTGTGTGATTAAAACTACACTTTGGGAGAAGAAAGTCCTTATCAGAAAGATTTCCTTATTTTTAGATTCTAGGAATTTCTGAGGCTAAGCCCATGTATGAAAAGGCACTTAAAAAATTGTGTAATATTGACAGAAGAAAAATCCTGTGGATGATCTTAAACATATTCATTACCTTCTTTAGTTAAAATCATAAATAAGGGTAATTATATTTTAAATAGAACCTTATTAATTTTGAAAGTTGGTCAAGCCAATATTACTGCTTTGGACTTTGAAATCATAAATATTTCTATGAGCATTTTCTCAGGTGTTTTCTCAGAAGTTTTCGTAAAACTATTCCATTGATGAAGTGCCAACAAAGTGGCTGCCATGATATGCAAAGACAAGTCTGAGAATCATAAACTTAATTGCCTCCTATTCCCTATTTTTGTAAGAAATTAATTGTTCCATCCTACAACATATAATTATACGCAACACCAACAATAATAATAGACAACAATAATAATGCACAGCACCAACAACATCTATGAAGTTGTGTTACTGCTTTGGTACCTAAAAGTAATTTAAGCTGTTTAATACTAAAACTAATTTTCAATAGAACTAGTTTATCCGAAATGTTCTGCTGGCATTTTTGTAGTTTTAAAGGAAACTGGTGATGTGGGTTTTATTTCTCATGTCTGTCTTCTAATAGTTGCTTCTGCAGTGCAGGGTTCTTGCATATTGGCAAGAAGTAGCATAATCACACAATTGCCTCCCAACTCCTTACACTATTTGTGATGAAGCATTATTCTTTTTTCTCTTTTTTTTATAGTGCTTTTATAGTCTTTTTAGTATTTTTTTTGTTTGCTTGAAGGTGTTTTTCTGCTTCTCTAGTTCAGTAGCTTCCAGCTGAGGATGGATATAGAGTTAGTTAAAATGTTAACATTTGAAAGTCAAGAATTCTGAAGCTCTTGGTCGATACTGCAGCACTGAGTTGGTCTAAAGAATTTAACTTAAATTGTATGTCTGTGTATGTGTGATGTTGAGAAAAGAAGTGAACAAAAAAGATATATCTAGATAATACCTCTGATAAGTGCTGTAGGATTTTAAAACTCTCTTTAAATCTGATTTTTCAGGACTCTCTTCACCGAGCTCAGGATTGTTGTTGAACACTTAATAATGAAGCCCTCGTGCCCTGTTTTTGTAAGAAGACTATGCCTCAGCAGCATTTCCTTTATAAGCAGATTGGCACCAACTGTTGCATAGCCAAATTCAGGCACTCGTGTTTTGTGAACATTATGAGCAGCTGGCGCTTCTGCTGATGATTGGAAATTCCTGGTTTTACACTGATCTCACTCCAGGCTGTATAAAAATACATATATGCTTTTCTTGGAGATAATATGAAATTTAGCATATCAAAAACAGATAATAGAAACTTAAAATTACTGTGCTGTATTGTTCATTGATGAAAAAAAGTAGTTGCATCCTACCTAAAACATGCCCAATCATAAAAGTTTGTTGGTTTGTTTTTTTTAAAAAAATCAAAGATTGTTTGAGATTGATTGAAACTTATTATAAGAGATCTGTGCTCACTAGGTTTATGTTAGTTGGAACTATAGCTCCTTTAGGATGTCTCCAGTGGATAGCAGTTGATACACATACCTATGCAGTACACTTTGGACAGTATTCTTCTGCTTACTAAATGTATCTGTAGAACTATTTTGTCCAATTTACTATACTCAGTGTAGAAATACAGCTCACTTTAAAGTTAACCCAAGGGATTAAAATCTTATCAAGCTGACATAGATAACACTTCTTCTGAAGGAGAGGCTATTTTTATTAATAATACCTAAAAAGAACTCTCCCAAGTTTCTACCTGGTGACAGTCTTACATTACACTGTTGGAAGAAATAACAGGACTCTGATCACAGAAAACTCGGCAGTTTTCTTGTCATAACAAGTTGTTTTACCAAGCCAAACTGCTGACCTGCAGAATCTTCAGACAAAGATGCAATGCTTAAACTTTTAACAATGTCTCAAATTAACTAATCAATGTAAATGAAGTAACTTTTGCAGAGTCATTGCAGAGTTGTTCTTGTGTCCACACAAATGTGAGACTGCAGTAATTAAAGCATGTTAGCTTTCTAGAAAATTAATCTGTAGCTAGCTCTATATAAATGGTTATTCCAGTTTCTGAGACTCTCATTGTGATGGGAAATTTACATAAGAATTGCACCTGTTTAGGCAGCTTCTGAAATAAATGGGTGTAGGATTTCTTGGCCTAAATCCATCTGATGACTGATCTAAAGCCAGTGTCATGACAACAGAAGTGAATATTAAATTAAATGCAAAAATTAATTACATTGATTGTGCATTCACCCAGCAGCTGAAGTGTAGGTCGTGGAAATACCTATCTGATCACAATTTCTTTCCAGAAATTCAAGGCAAAGTATTTGCTGAATCTTCTGTAGTCAGTGTTAGTATTCTAATTGCATAAAGTTGGCTTTCATTGGCCTTCTATAACCTTCTATAGCACTGAACTTAACTATTCTTCCATGGTCAGAGAAACCTTGCGTGAAACTCTTTCAAAAACAGTTTTGAAGCAATGTTTTCCTGTAACTATTGAGTTCTCTTGTTTGTGGTGTGGATATCATTCAGACTTTCCAGTTGTATTAGTTTTTAGATCAGAGCCATGTATTTATAAACTTATTTCATTTTTTTGCTCAACCTCTTGGTACTGATGAACCAGTTGGTAACTGAATATGATATTCTTTGACTACTTGTCTTGCTCTCTGGACATAATTAGCTATTTATAGAATACTTGCACACTGCAGAAGCAACTGCATGCAGTTAATGCTCTACAGCTGCTAAAGACTTGCCAATGAGATTGATTATATGTATATCCTGTAATTTGAGGATTTTATAAAAACTAAAATTTTTACTGCAATAAAAGGAGTGTTAAACATAACTTGCTAGGCTCTTCAGGCTCATTTTCTCTCTTAACACAAGTTACTGATGCTTCAACCTGGAAGTTGAGCAGAATGCTGTCCTGTGTATATGTGTGCATGTTCTTATATTCCCACTGCTGCTTCTGAATTGGGACATAATGTCTTGTGCATTTCTGAATTATTTTATAGGCAATTTTTGCCTTCTAAAGTGCAAAAATTAATGACCCTTTCCTTCAAAATCTAATTCAAGAATGAGCACTTCAACAATGGTATTTGAATCAGAGAAAAAAGTCCATACCTACTTATTACTGTTTCAGTTCCTCAGCATGATTAGATAGACCCTCTGTCATGTTGCATGATGTGTTTTTGGAATGGTGACATCAGATTCTCTTCAGCTGTTTGCATGACTGATTTAAAAATTAATTTGGTCATCTAAGTTGATCCCCTATATTGGGAGTGGAAGGCAAATCTGTAATTACTGTAAGCAAAATAACTTCTGAGCAGATTTTTGTGGTCTGACTGCTGTTACAGATGCATTCTACTGTTCCTTAATTGTATGATGTTATTAAATTAGAGATGAGTCTAAACTGGATTCAGTGTATTGCAGTTGTAACTGAAAGATGCTAAGTACAGATCCAACTCAATGAATGCAGGAGAAGGATTAAAAGGAGTGAGTGAATGACAATGCAGTGAGTAAAGAGTTGGAAGACAGTGCTATGAAGTTCTAACTTATATGTGGATACTGAATTTCTTATCTTTTTCTACTAAGTCTTAAAAATGGACCAAGAGGAGGAAATTGCATAAATGGGATTGGATTTGATTTGTTTCGATTTAATTTGATTTGGTCAGTAGTATATTATTGAGTATTTTCAAGGAGTTGCATGACAAATGAGCAGCATGTGGCCTGGTAAAACTTACTTCTCTGACATCTGCAAAAACATGGAACAGTGTTGTAAGAATAATATTCAAGCCACATAAATATGGTAACTGACTTGTGCTCTGCACTGACTTTGATTTTTACTGTAGCCTTTCGGCTGCCTCAGTAATAACACTTGAGTTTCCTCAATACTGGCGAAAACATTCTGTCCTCGAGCCTGCTTCCTTACCACAGTCTGTGACTTGTTTCAATTCTAATGATTAAATTAAACATAAAATGCTGGTTGTATCCTGATAGCTTGAGGGGTTTTTTTGGTGAAGAGAGCTGTATGTTCATGCTGCTATGCTGTCAACAGTTAGCTGTGATGCAGAGGCTGTGACAGAAGTGTGTGATTGTAGAGAAATTTTGCAACTGACCATAAAGTGCCTGCCAACCCCAAACAAGCAGAAGAGTTTTTTTATTACTGAAAGGTTACCTACCTAACGTGATAACTGTTTCCACTGGTATAAATCATACAGCTCATGGCTTTTTGTCATCTTAGCTTTTATAACTTAAGTGCTGTTGCATAGATTCTGTGGGTAGACCGACCCTTTGCTTTGTACAGGCTTTCTGTAGAAGTGATGCTCCAGTATAATGCTTGTCCTTTTTCATCTGTAGAAAAAGTATCAGGAGCCATTGGATCTGTTGGAGTAGCTAATGCCAATTGGGATTTCTTACACATAAAGTAACTCACCAATACATCCATCCTCTCCCTTACTGCCTTTTGTTTGATTTTATACATTTATTGTAATTTCTGTGCTGTCAGTTTTATGTTTTGCTCCCTTCTTTGATGGGTGTTTAAGTGGAGCAATATCTGTTAATGTTTTAAGGATTTAAATAAAAATTACCATAATTATGAAGCACTATTTCTTCCAACAGTTTTTCAGCTGCTAACTATGTGATAGTACTGTTCAAACAAATAATGTAGCCAGTTATTTTGTACAGTCTGTGTTGGACCATTTCATTGTTAGGCACCTATATTGCAACATTTGCTCTACAGATCCCGTGTTTATTAAGGAAGTATAGTTCTTACCCATTTTACAGATAGGAATGGAGACATGGAAGGAAAGAGCACTTGCCTGGGTGGATGTAAGAGCTCTGGCAGAGCAGGAAATAGAAAAAAGGGAGTTGGACAAGTGCCCAGAGGAAACTCTGATTTGTTTCTACTCCACATATGACTTGTTAGTCCTGCTCCTAAAATTATACAAACTGTGGTCTTAAATACTTTCAAAAGTACTGTACCTTACAGTGCTCAGATTAAGGGTAGAGAAGACCGTTGAGGTGGAACAGAATGCTCTTTTGAAATGGTGTCAAAAATTGATTTTTCACGTGCAATGCTAGGTATGGCCCTTGTATCATCATCTCTGACAAAAAATAATGCAACAGAATAAGATCCCAAGCACTTAATGTGCTAGATGGTAGTAGGGTATTCTAATCTGTTTTTTGTCTATAATTTTTAATTGCTGTGGTACACCTATTTGTGGTTAAACTAGATATACACTGGAATTGGTTACTGTATCTTTGTATTGTAACTTCCATTGTGTTGTAATTTTCTTAAATTCACAGGAACAGTCAGGCCTTGATGTTTTAAATCGGCTTTTAAGGACAGAACCTTAAGCAGTCCTTTATTTCTAAGATGGAAAGATATCAGTATGGGTAATACAATAGAACTTAAATGTGGATTCAAAAACCTTTTTCATAAAATCTCAGCATTAGTTATTAGCTTCTCTGCAGAAGCTAGCTCTGTGATAATGGCAGATGTTGTGCAGGTAAGGGAGTTTTCATTGCTTAGTTCTATGCCATCCAGATGGTATAAACTTTTAAAATTAATTGAAAAATTCATCTTTTACTTGTATTCAAGGACTGAGGCACAAAATGCTAATGTAAGGGCTCAGAGGGGAAATATAGTTCTCCTGCATATTTGAGAAAATGTGAAGCCCTTTCAAGAAAATCTAATAAACATAATAATCGCAGGCTGCTGACACTAAGGAAAAAGCACCTCATTCGCTCTTTCTTTTATGCAGCGATTTACTGGTCCCTACTGATTTTCAAATTGGATCACTGCAGTAAATTATCTGTACCAGTACCTGTGAAAGAAAGCACTGGGATCCATATTTGTTCAGTGCTGTGCTTAAATCAGCAAGAATGATAAATTTGATGGTATGAAATTGGAAATATCAAGGGCTTCTCTCAGTGAATGAGCAAGAATCTCCGTTTGTAATTTTTTGTGACCCTTTTTCACTGTATGTGCTTTGTATGTCAAATATTTATTTTGAAACAAATTAAATAGTTTTCTGTATTGATACCTATTGTTTTGTTGATGTTCTTGAAATCAAATTGTATATTTTTTTAAAGGATTTTAAATATT
The DNA here is from genome assembly GCA_036630365.1 of Acanthiza pusilla. Lineage (NCBI taxonomy): Eukaryota > Metazoa > Chordata > Aves > Passeriformes > Acanthizidae > Acanthiza > Acanthiza pusilla. The sequence goes on along the minus strand of JAXCHO010000164.1, from coordinate 41,374,565 downwards.
ACCGGTATGTATTGCAGAACAGCAGTTATTTAAGTTCAAATCTTAGAGTGAATTTGAGTTACTGACCAACAGCTTTGTGTTAAATGTTCCAGGTGCATGTTGGGTGTTGTTTTTTTGTGTATGTGTTTAGAATAGTGCACGATGCAGTTGAACTACTACAGCACCTCATTTACTTTTTCTAGAGAATCAGGAAGATCAAGGTGTGTATCAAAACCAAAAAAAGCTGATTCGTGTCTTTAATTCATTGGAACTATTCTGCTTTATATCTGGCATAGGTAATACCAAGTACTGTGGAAAAATCTACCTATGTGCCCAGTTTACTGCCATATTTTCACTGCAGGTATTAATAGAGAAAGTTGTACACCTGTGTTTTGGCAAGTCCTGTCCTTTTAATTTTAAAATAGGTTACTTTTAGACTATGATTACATCCTACTTCTTAAGTAGGTGCCGCTGCTGAACTGAAAATGAGTCGTCATTATTGCTTAATTATTTGGAATTTTTGTCAGGATAATAATAATTTGTTTTGCAACTACTAATCAAAATTGTGGACCAGTGTTTTTAATAATGTGACGCTAAGTTACCCTCTTCTTGTGGGCTGGGCTAGGCTCATTTGAGATGGCACAGTTAATAGCTGATGTCTGTTCAACCCAAGTGCCAACCGGATGGGCTTTATTCTACCACACCAGGCTACCATCATACAAGTGGGGTTTTGTAAAAGCAGTAGTGTAGATTGTATTTTGAGGAGCCATGGAAGACTTCTTTCTTACTTTAAGTTATTTTGAGTTCATCTCTATCACAGGTTCCATGTGTCTGACCATGAAAACTTGCTTGTGAGGTGAGTGAAGTGTTGCAACAGTCCAGACTCTTGCCTGGTGTGAGGAAACTGCTTTCCTTGAACAAGATCATGGTATTTTCATTTGCTGTATATGCTCCTGTGAATATTTACTCATGTTCCTTTGCCAGTGTTAAAAGCAGGAGTATGTAAGATGAAGATGATGCATCAGTTAGTTATTCCACAGGAAAATTAAGCTGAAAATCAGAAATTATAAAAGGTGCAGGACTAGATTATCTGCAGGCGGTTAAAGCAATATCAGCTATAGTTTTCATGAAGGTAGAAATGCAATAGCAAGAGACGGAAGAATGGGGAGAAAAATAATGAGAACACAAAAAAATCACAGAATCATAGAATGTGCTGAATTGGAAGGGACCAATCAGGATCAGCAAGTCCAATTCATGGCCCTACGAGGACACTCCAAGAGCCACACCAGCTCTGTGATAAAAAGATGTCTGGAAATCCTGCCGGGTGCTCTGTTGCTTTCATAAACCCCAGTTCACCATTCATGGTTTCATGCCATCAGTATCCTCTGAATAGTACTTAAGTTTTCAAGCTGTAAATTATGTATAGTTTATTCTCCATTAAAATACTATTGAAATAGCTATATGGTACATGACCTGACAGTCTAATCCTGGTTTACTTAAAATGGAAAACAGCTGCAGTAGAATTATGTGTTCTTCCCTATTATGTTTGAAGCTTCTGTAGTGGAAAAAGTAAAGAAAGAAATGCTCTGGGCTTCTTGGGTGGTTTTGGTTTGGTTGTTTTTTTTTTTTTTTTTTTTTTTTGTTTGGTTTGGTTTGGTTTGGTTTGGTTTTTGTTTTGTTTGGTTTTTTTGCTTTTCTCTTTCCGTGTTTGCTTTTCTCTTTCCGTGTTGCTTTGCAATGTTTCTTGACAGTCTGGGGGAAGACCTCCTATGTGCAGCTCATGAGGTTTTGTCCTGATGTACGTTTGCATAGAACATGGTATTTGTAACTTCGTATTTTAATATTTTTTTATTTTTTTAAAATCTAGAAAATCTGACCAAACAGATGACTACATATTACAATCCCTTTCAACATACTTTCTGCTATAAAAACTTCAGTTAGGTTCTGACTAAAGCACTATAAAAATAATTGTGGATCCTTTCGGTGATAAAATTTAAATCAAAGCCATTAATGTAAAGTTTTTTGTAATGGCAGATGGAAATCTGAGGTTAACTTTCTGAATTTTTATACACCTACTGGCGTTTTCAGTTGTATTCCTGTATAATACAGAGAAATACTGAAGCCTTAGAAAACTACAGGTACAGCAAAAAGCATCAAGTTCAGCAGGCATGTGTTTGAGCATCCAGTGGTTCTATTCACATTTCTAATTATCTCAATTTTTTTGACATCACTCTGAGGCAGAGGTAAGACGTTCAGTTGCATCAGCGTGTATGTACTGTGAATGTATGATGTGTATGTATACTTACAGCAGTAGATGACTAAATAAAATGCAGTATTTTGAGGGTTTTTTTTCCATTTTGGAAATGTTAATACACTTTGCACTTAATGATGAAACAGCCTCTTCCTGTCCTCTCTTTGCAGGGTGTTACACATTTGTTAGGGAAATAGTTGTTAAAGAAGGTTCTTGCACTGCAAAGGTGCTTCTAATATACTGCCTTTATGCACTTCAAAAGTATTAATTGAGCTCATTTCACATTCCTGTAATTCTTCTTTTTTCTTACGAATGAAAGAATCAAGCTGCTTTTAAGCTGGTCCTTGCGTGGTTCATATAAGAAGTTATAGGACAAATGGAGTAGCAAGAGACTGGACCTGATGCAAGAAGCTTCCTCCAGTCCTATGTTCCTATGCATGTCTGCATATTACTGTAGAGAATGAGGAGTTGTGTCAGTATTTAATATAATATATACCTAGTATTGTTTTAAGAATTTTAAACTAGCTTTCTGCTTTTGGATGAAGCTAAGTGCTGCTAACCTTAAGAGGTCTTTTTCCTTACTCAGAGGCTGGAAATTTTGCTTGATGATACGATTTGTCCATTTGAAATGAATTCTGCCTTCATGTGCTAATTTTATTCCCAACCACTGACCTCTAGTGGCCGATTTGGAACTATGAGGCTAAAAATTTTAGTAATGTCCTCCTCCTGAGTCTACTGGCTATAGGAAAGTAATTTTCCATTTAAATTTCTCAGGAGAATAATGCCTCTTCATGATTTACTGTACTTTGGCAGTCACTGGCTGCTGCTGGGATTGAAACCGCTTGTTGAGCACTGCTGCCCGCAGTCCAAGAAACTGCAGAGGACTGCTGATATTCGGGTGAATGAACTGCATGGGAATAACTGAAAACACTTATCCATGTGCTGGAAATAAAAATATTTACTTTTAGTTTATGTAGACCTTTGACCCCATGGCGATGAAATAGCTTTACAGACCAAAATGACTCTGAGTGGTGTTATGCAAGCTTCTGTGGATTCACCATCCTGTGCTCCAGAGGAGTCGTTCCCCTCATGCAGCTGCCTGCCACAAAATATTGCCTCATTTTCTGTGAATTTAAATGCTTTGCCTGAACAACTTAAAGGCTGTTTGGGATCACTGGACACTTTATGTATTCATACCTTTTTTGAACTATTGGTAGGTAGCTGCTTTCTGTTAACTGTGTATGTGTAGGATCATAAAAGGTACAAAACCTGAAAGTCTTTCTCTTTTTTCCCCTTGCTACATGTATGAGGTACCTACAAGGCAGGATATGATGGGAATCCTGAAGAGTAATTTAAACTATATTATGTCATTACCATCAGCTCCTGCTGTGGATCTGGGGACATTGCAAGTCTCTCTCCACTGTACGTACTTGAAATATTTAATGAAATTCAGATTAAAACATACTCAAATTGGCTTTATATTACTTCATTTTTCATACAAGGAACACTAAAATCCTTCACTTCTTATTAGCCTTTACATATCACAGATTTCTTTCTAGGCAGTAATATTGGAGAATTTCATCATGATGGACTGTTGTAGCTTGAGTAATACAGTCAGTTACTGAGTTATTTTAAATAAACAGGAAAGAAGAAAAAAGTTTCCAAAGGTCTATACTTCAATCCAGTCACCTGTCTTTCTTGATCTGCAAGCAGTTCTATGTAAACTTTTCAAGTGTCTGCATAAAACAGGTTCTAAATCTTAAAAGGTTTTAACCGCAGTCCCTGTTCTTCCTGAAGACCTGGTAAGGCAACTTAACCTTGTAATTTTTTGTATGCAAGTGATATGCTGTATAAAAAAGGGTTCTAGAGTTTTTGCAAAAGGAGGCCTGAGGAAGGGACTGATATGGTAGCAAGCCTCCCTCCTCTTATGAGCAATATACCAAGATCTTCACACAATTGGTATATGAGTAACCTCTGTCCCCTAGACAGAGGTTCAGAGGGAGCAAAAGCCCATATACAAGCATGGTATATAGAAATAATATTTTTTATCAGTTTAGCATTTAGCAACTTGAATGTGAATAAGACTTTTTTTTTTTTTACTAGCTTGATTTTAAGAAATACAGTCTTATAACAGCCATTGAAGAATCATCATTCAAAATTAAACCTTAGGATGCAATTCCAGCTATATTGAATGAAAACAAGATCTCACTAATTTGCAGTATATAGTACTCTTTGCCACAGGGGAAAAGTTGTCAAATGTAGCTTGGATGTCCTGAAATACCATATAATTTAGGATGTTTCTGTATTCATTGCTAGTGATAGAAAACTAATGGTTGAGATGCTCATAAATAAAGTTGATTTTTTTTTATTAGGATGCTGCAGCTGCATGCCAGGAGTCTTGGTAATTCATTATCAATCGCTTTATGTATTTGGCTATCTCATGCAGAATAGGCTGTTATTGATGCTTTTTTACTTGCTCTGTGTCTCCATCAGTTTTCAGTGTTTGCCAATATGCAGAACAGCTGATTGTATAAATCCTGGTTGGCCACCACACTGTTAATATCTATTAATCTGTCTGGTATTCCAGTTTTATTATTTTTCTTTCTGTTTCCTATTTACAACACCAAAACCGGGCAAAACAAATTCTTTTATTCAGATGGATAAAAGAATATTAAATAGTTAGTAGTTCCATTTGGTTTTACACAGGAAATTATAAACCTAAACTTAGCATCTCTTCTAGAGTATGGCAGCGACTCTTCAGGGATTACAAATGTTTCAAGAACTTCTATATGCTTTCAAACATCTTATGTAGGGAACTCTTGACCTCCTGTTTCTTTTTGTACTTTTTGCTCTTAGGCTCTTACCAAAATAACAAGCAGCCAGCAAAACATGTATCAGCTGCATTTTAGACTCCAACTAAAATTGGTGAATTGACCTCACCTCTACTTTACAACTTGCAGTCAATTTCAGTATTTAACTCCAGTGCTGTACACCTGGTACTTAATGATACAGCATCTGTTGCAATACTCCTGAATCATTTGGTATGGCTGCAGTTGTACTACTGGGAAGATGAGTGTTAATTATTTTGTGGAAGTGTTTAACTTCAATCTGCCTCCCCTGGGCTTCTAGGAAAACTTATATTGGCAATGCTACTCACTAGGTGGCTGGTAAAAATGTTCCAGCAAACTTTGTTCAAAATCTAATTGTGTATGTTAAAGACAGGCACCGTAATAACTCTCCTCAGTGATCAAATGCTTTGTGGATTATCACATACATTAATTATCCAAATTCCCTGTCAAGCTAACTTCTGGTGAGCTCCCATGTTCCTCCCAGTATGCAAATAAAGACAAGGAAGCCTGAGATATTTGCTCAGTCATGTAAACTAGTATCAAAGCTATTCTGGAAAAACTTTTATAAAGAAGAATGTAATACAGTGCCAGCGGGACTGATTACAGGCATGGTCCTGAGCCAGGCTGCAGGGCAGGAGGTGTCACAACTGGACACAGACAGCTCTTACAACCCTGGAGCACAGGATCAGCCACAAGGCACTCTCCCTGGAGAAGGACATAATTTTAAATTAAATCTTATTTCATCAGCACTGATCCTGCAAGTGCAGTTTTGGGGATGGCTTAGGCTAGGAGAGTACATTTTCAGATAAAAATCACGCAAACAGATTCAGTGTATGTGCTTTAATGTTATCTATATCCAGGGAAAGGCAACGAAGCTGGTGAAGGGTCTGGACCATAAGTCTTGCGGGGTGTGGCTGAGGGAGCTGGGGGTATTTATCCCGGAAAAAAGGAGGCTCAGGGGGATCCTAACACTCTCCATTACTGCCGGAAAGGAGGCTGGAGCCAGGCTGGGGATCCCCAAGTGGGGATCTTCTGCAGACTAAAACTGACAGGACGAGAAGGCATAGTCGGAAGCTGCGCCAGGGGAAGCTTAGACTGGATGTCAGGAAGAATTCTTTCATAGAAGGGGTGTTTAGACACTGGAACGGGCTGCCCAGGAAGCGCTGGAGCCACCGTCCCTGGAGGTGTTTAACGAAAGCCTGGACGTGGCTCAGTGCCGTGGTCTGGTTGACAGGGAAAGTGGGGTTCGGTCATAGGTTAGACTCGACCATCTCAGAGGTCTTTCCTGTGACCCTATAAAATTTTTTTCTTATGTGTTCTTACCTGTGCTAACAAGTTTACCGCGCGTACGTTTGTTTCACGCACCCGTATGCATTAGCCCTGCCTCAGGCGCAGAAAGCGCAGGAGCCGCTCCCGAGCCGCTGCAGGCGCGGCGGCAGCGCGGGCCCGGCCGGTTCGCAGCGCCAGCCCGGCGCGGAGCCGCCCCGGGGTAAGGGCAGGCGCGGCCGCGGCGCAGGCGCGGCGGGCGGGGCGGGTGAGTCAGCGGCGGCCCCGCCGTGCCCCCGCACATCCGGGAGCCGCGGCGCCGCCCACCGCCGGCCTCCGGCCACCGCCGCCGCCCGGGGCCAGCGGGGCTCCGCCGCAGCCGCGCTCCTCCGCCGATGCGAATCGCCGCCCGCCCGCCGGCCGCTGCCGAGCGGCCGCCGCCATGATGCCGGCCCTGGCCGCCCAGCGGCGGGGCTGCCGCGGCCTCTACCGCCTGTACCTGCGGTGCCAGGCGGCGCCGCGGCCCCGCGCCTGCCACGGTGAGTCCTGCGGGGCCCGGGCCGCTGCGCCGCGCCGGGGGCCCCGCCTGCGCCGGCCGGGGCTCGCAGGGAGCTGCGGCGGAGCTGCGCGCTCGCCTGGGGCACGGCGGGTGCCGGCGCTCGCAGGCGGCGGCGGTGGCCGGGGTCCCTCCCGAGGCGGTGGCACCGCTCCGGGCCGCGGGCACCCGGGGGCCGGGACCCGCCGGGAGCGCCGGCTGCTTTCTGCGGGTCGGCTTTAAAAAGAATGAAAACGTGCAAGTGTTTTGCGAGCGCAGTGCCGGGCCGGGCTGTCCTGGCCCGGGCTGTGCCAGCCCCGTCTGACGTAAAGCGGCGCGTCACGCCGGGGCTGAAGTTTGCTGTAATTACATAAAATGTAGCGCGGTCTTACGGCGTTTGTGTTGGCCCGAGGAGCGAGCCCCGGCGTTTCCTCTAGACCACCGATCTCGTGGAATTTGAATTCCGAGCAGTTTTGTCCCTCTTGGTGTAGTCTCTGGCGGTTAAACTGCAGCAAGTGCGCTTTTCCTTTAACGGATTTTTGTGCGTGCGTGGATTAGTAGGAAAAATGTCCTCTAAATGTGCTGATTAAGTTTCCCTTTTTCAACTGTTCCAGTATCACCAAAGCTTAGGAAACAGCATTGCTCGTCTTGTGCCACATATTTATTACAGTGTTTTCAAAATGCGTAATCACTAAGTTCGGTGAACTGTGTTGAGTATTTAGGGCTTTTGTCACATATGCGACAACTGTTAGTAAGAACTGGTCTGTCCTTGGTGAAATTTTTCCTTCAGTAAGCCTCAGATCGGTGCCCACAGACATGCAGGTGTGCAAAAGACTAAAAAAAGGGAACGCTGTTGACACTTTTATGGAATAAACAGTTCTGTTAAATATTATATTTTTTTTGTGAGAGGTGTGTTATTCATAGGTCAGTGGTTGTGCTTTGTATGATTTGATTTACTGGCACATCGTAATTAATAAAAATGTATTTATTTTTTAGTGACTACTTTCCAATTTCCCTGCTGCATTTCTGGTTGGAGGTGTTATTTACCCTCTCTGCAGAAGTATTGTGCTGTGTAAAAGGAACTGGTTGCTCATACAAGTTGGTCTGTGCTGCAACTCTGCTTTTGGCTGATCTTTTGAAATTGAAGATTGCCTGTCCAGGGTGGTTTCTCAATGGACTTTTTTCATATTTATCTTGCGATTAGTCTGTTGTGAATGTTGCAAAATTTAAGATACTTCCCTGTAAAATGTTTTGTACAATGCTGTGTGCTTTTCTACATGATTTCTGTGGCAACTGTATAATGCGCACAGTTCAGTTTTTCTTCATTGGTAACCTGTCGTTTGTGCACAGTGTGCACTCAGTCAAATGAAATGGCAACACTGGCTAATACTTTTGTAGTAGCCTATATTTGTTCTTTTATCAATACATAGTTTTTAAAGACTTTGAGGCAGTATGGCTAGAATGGGACTTGATGTATCAGAAAGTCAATCTTGTCAAATATCTTTGTAATTTTTTTTTTTTTTAACCTTTAAGATTGCACAGAGGTCTCTGGAAGAAATGCATACTGGACTGTGGGAAAAAGTCCATAATGTGAGAATGAAATTTAAGACTGGATATTTGAAGGGAGGTAGTGAAAGCATGCTATGTACTGTCATTTTGTAGTTCATAAACATGGGTAGAATAAGCACAGACCAGTACTTACAAGCTAACTTTCTGTAACTTATGCTGGTAGACAAGGACTGCTTTCCCTTCTTTTTTCTTCCAAAATGGCTGCCTGAAACAGCTTTTTTTCTTCCCTTTGTTAGGATGGCAAGTTTCAATGAAAAGTGGGAGCCTGTCTTATATTCTGCCATGCAATCGCCTGCCTGTGCAGTTGATGAGTCAAGTGAGAGTTTATACCTCCAATGGTCAGAAGAAAGATCTTGGGTCAGAAGATACAAATGCATCAGCCCGTGGAGAAACCCAGCATAAAGTTGAAGCAGGTAGTACTAAGCTACAGTTAAGAGTATTAATAAAAATGTAAAAACTTAATATATTTAGTGATAACTTTTTTTCTTTCAGTTGTGAGATATTATGACTGCAGAATTCTTAGTATTTTTTCTTAGTATTTGGTTGTGGGCATCTATATAGGGAACTCAAATGCATAAGTGGGGAGGAATGCTGAAATTTATTTCTTTGTCATTCTGGTATTTGAAGCGTTTAAGTTTAGGGTAATCAAATTTAGAGTGGTGATGGAAAAAATGTGGATGTTGAAAGGAATGAAATAATTTAAGTGATAAGAAATGGAATGTATTACTCATCTTTCACCACTTTGCTTGCTTATTTGAGTTTTTTGGTAGTATTTCAGGTATGTTGTGTCAAAGGAACTAATGATAAAGATTGAATGAGTGTCACTATTGAGCATTGTGGTGTCTCAAGGCCAGGCTATAAATGACGGGTAAAGAAGGTTGAGCTGTTTCATCTGCTAGAGCTTTCTAATCTGACAGTTGTTAGAACTGTAGCATTCACATTAAACATTTGATACAGTGTGCATAACCTGACCCTCCCTGCTGTTTGCTTTTCGATCTTGTGCTTGTTAGGTACTTGTGAAATTCAGAACTGTCTTGTCCTTGCTTCATCATAGCATCCTCTATTTTTGATGCTTATTAATTGTGGGACTGCACAGATACAGGCTTGGAAGACTGTGCATAAGAGATAACAGATGTTTTTTAAAACGAAAGCTCTCTTTCTTTGTGCTTTTGTCTGCAATGGACTGATCTTCTAAAGAGAATTTCCTCATTGTCAAGATAGCAGATATTTGTTCCTTCTTTAGTAGCTTGTAAATTCCTGGGCCTTGCAACAGTCTTTGAAAGCTAGTAACTGTAGCCAGCTAAGTGTATTACATGCTGATGTTTGGAACTACAGAAGTGACTCTTAGAAGTTGTTCAGTCTTAAAGGTTCTGTCATATCACCCTCTACTTGTCTGAAAAATAGTGATTGTGAATTGAAGTATTTTGTATCCTTTTGCCTCACTGATGCACTGTGATTTTGTTCAGTCTCTAAGCAGAGATAGTAAACTTCAAAAGGGTACTAGATGTACATAGATCACTGTGCATGGATATAACCTTAATATTTTTGTGCCTTTTTCACCCTCCTCTGAAATCTTGTGACTCATTCTTTTGTTAAATAGTGTTTGTGGTATTTCTTTTAATGATGTAAATGGCTGTACATGTTTTTTGAAAAGAAGCTGCTACTCAGTTTTTGCAAAGCAATTTTAGTGGAAGGTTTTTGTCATAAATATTAGGATAAGGGATTTTTTTTTCTTTTGTTTTCAAGTGGAAGGGATGACTGCTTAGTTATCCCAGTTATTTAGGTGCAGCCTTATTTGCTGTGTAGTAAGATCAGCTTCATAAATTTATAAATGTTATTTTCCCAAGAAAGTATCCTTGAATTGTTATTAGCTATAGTTCTCAGTTGCTTTTAGGGCATTAACTAATTGCCTAATTGAAACATAGTTATGTAGTCCAAACTTCAAGAGAATTTGATCTTTGAATAATTTGAGTAGCATGTTAAGCTAGGAGTACCTCATTAATTAACTCTAACCTGCTTGAGAAATCTTAATTTTTTTTTAATATGTCACTTTCAATAAGGTAATTTTTAAATTTGTTACTGATTATGTGTGGCAAACCTCCAATGTTATAGAGTGGTAGAGCACAAAAGAGCGGATAGGTTGGTTTGACATGTTAGAACCATAAGGTTTTTGTTCTGAAAGCTATGTTGAGATGTATGAGACAAGAATGTGATATTTGTTTGTATTTTCAAGTAGTATTTCTGGTTTCTAAGTAGAAATCTCCCAGAAATCACTGGAATTTATTGTTTTCCAAATATTAAGATTTATTTCACTATTGTAAATTATATTTTATGGGTTTTTTAATGGAATAATGTCCTCAATTTTCAAAACCAGTTACAAGACTTTGTTTTCATTCCAGCTCCAGCTTGTTGCATATGAGTTGTGTATTTTAGTTTAAATATTCTGTATTTTAAGGGGCTAACTTTTTGTAAATGAAGAAGCTTCAGTCCCTTAAAACTGAATCCCAGCCATAAGCTGTATAGAATTAGTTATATTTACGAACAGAAAGTTTTGCTTAAAACTTGTCCCAAACCACAACTGCACTGTTAAAATATTTTCTTTTAAATTTGGGATGCTTTCTGAAATATTTTTCAAATTGGTGCTCTTTTGCAAGCTGCTAGGATTTTATTGACCAGTGCTGTATTAAATGTTTACTTCTGTTATTTTTTTTTCTGTTTCTGTCTTTTGAAAGTTTTAAGTGTTGGAAATCTGGCAAATACATTTTCTAATTGTCAGGGTCCAAAGCAATATTAAGATATATTCTAATTTTGTTATGTCAAACTCTTTACTAAAAAGAAAAGTAGGTACTTCCCTATTTACAGTGAGCTTTAATTTTATTTCACAGGACAAGATACAAACAACGCAGGTCAAAAGCAGTCTTCACCTAAACAGCCAATCCAAGTAAAAGGTAAAGAAATAGTTAGTGTATCGAAACTTTACTGCTGTTTGTTAGTAGTAAAAAAAAAAATAAATGTGTAAGGGAACCATCTCCTCTTCAATTGTGTAAACATATTACGTGAATAATATTTTAAAACCCACTTGTATGCCAACTTTTTTTGGTACCTGTTTATTTGAAAATGACTCCTAAAAAATCAAATATAGGAGTATTCTTTCTAATTACTCACTCTTCCATGTTTGTTTGTAATTTTCATTTAAGCTGCAGAGTTCATCAGGAAAAGACTGATTTGGTTTTTTCATGTGTTATCACAGTCTGTCCTCCTTGCGTGTTTTTAGGCATGTCCATTCACCCTCTCAGACTTAATATGGCTAAGCTGAATACTTGATCTTCCCTGTTGCTTGTTCTAAGTCTTCCTCTGTTCTTTCTTATTACTGAGTTAATCTAATCAGTGTTACTTCTAAATATATTTTGACCACATGAGCTACCTAATCTGAGTTCTGTAAAATTCCCATTTGTGTTTAGTAATTTGGTGGGCTTGACACTGACTGGACACTAGGTGCCCACCCAAGCTGGTCTCTCACTCCCCTGCTTAGTTGGATAGGGGAGAGAAAATGTCATGAAAGGATCATGAGTCAAGATAAGAACAGGGAGAGATCACACACCGATTACTGTCATGAGCAAAACAGATTGGACTTGGGGAAAATCAGTTTATTTTATTGCCAGTCAAATCAGACTACACTACTGAGAAATAAAAACTAAATCTTAAAACACCTTCCTCCAACCCTTCACTTCTTCCCAGGCTTAATTTTCTCCTGATTTTCTTTATCTTCTCACCCCAGTGGTGCAGGAGGATGGGAAATGGGAGCTGGGATCAAGCACGTTGTCTCTGCCACTCCTTCCTCCTTGGGGAAAGAACTTACACTCTTCCCCTGCTCCAGCATGGGGTTCTTCCACGGGAGAGAGTCCTCCGTATATTTTTCCAGTGCGAGTCCTTCCATTGTGCTGCAGTTCTCCATTAACTGCTCCAGTGTGGATCCCTCTTCCATGAGGTGCTGTACTCCAGGAACAGGCTGCTCCAGTGTGGGTCCCCCATAGGGTCACAAATCCTGCCGGCAAACCTGTTCCAGCATGATCTCCTCCCTCCATGGGGACACAGGTCCTGTCCGCTCCAGTGCCGGCTTCCCACAGGGTCACAGCCTCCTTTGGGCATCCACCTGCTCCAGTGTTGGGTCCTCCATCAGCAGCACAGCTGCCTCACTCACCATGGGCAGCAAGGGAATCTCAGCTCCAGCACCTGGAGCACCTCCTCCCCTCCTTCTGCACTGACCTTGGTGTCTGCAGAGCTGTTTCTCTCAGGTGTTCTCTCTCCTCTCTCCTGGCTGCAGTTGCCATTGCACAGCGTTTTTTTTCCCTTCTGGTTAAATACATTATCCCAGCAGTGCTACTGTTGCTGATGGGCTCTGCTTTGGCCAGTGCTGGGTTCCCCTTGGAGCAGGCTGGCATTGGATCTGCCAGACACGATGGAACCTTCTGGCAGCTTCCCACAGAAGCCACTCCTGTAGCTCTCCACTACCCAAGCTTGCCATGCAAACCCAATACAAGTAAATAGATGCTTTAGTCTTTGTTTACATTGTTTAAAAATATGAGTGGATAAAATTAAGAGTATAACTTTCTTTCATATTTTTAATTTATCATGACTTGATTTCACTCCATCTTTATGTGATGTGCTCTCTAAAGACTTCTCACTGGTAGAATTTGAGCTTTTTGTTTTAAGTTGTATCTGTAATGTTAAGTTACATTTCAATGTTAATTGTGTTATATCCTTTCAAAATGTAACTAATCTTCCAATAAGCATGTTTTTAATGGATGTAGGTATATAGTGATTTACATTTGAGAATCAGATGAAGTTATGTATGTACAGACAAGCAGGAAATAATGGCATAAATTTAAAATTCCATGTATAATTTTTCTCAATATGTGTGGTATGCTTTTCCTTGTGCATGAAAATCTGATGTGATGTTTATGTCTCTTCTAGACATAAAAAACATTAAAATTAAGAATGTATATTTTTTATTGTTGTAAATGCCCCATGTTAAGAGTACTAATTTTGAAAGTAATAGTTGAGAAAAATTATGTATACAGTTTGTCTCATTTCTCTGTATGCTCTGCAAAGGTCAGAAGTCATATCTGCAAAAGGAGGAGTTGACTAAGTATTGGAAAAAATAGAAATGGAGCGGTCTGTTGCTATTTCAGTTGCTAGACCAAAGGTTTCCAAATGGCCATATTTGAGTGCTAGTTATGTAGCCAAGCATCATCTCTGATATCAAAGCTGGAGACATAGCTGATAGTGGCAGTTAGGTTTGAGAACCCTGAACTACAGCTTGGTGGCATTTTTGGAGGTAAATCATCCTACTCTTACTCATTTCCACAGCGAAGAAAATGCCTTTCTCTTCACTGTCAATTTTCTGTGTCACTGGCCAGCATTATTTCTCAGATTTCCACATAGAGATATCTCAATATGACACTAGATTGAATTACTTTTTGATGTTTCTGCTGTAATCTCCATGAGTGACTTAACTTGTGTATCTGTTTCTTTTTGAAAGTGAAAGCAGTCCTTAAAAAAAGAGAGTATGGACCAAAGTATACACAGAATAACTTCATCACTGGAGTCAGAGCAATAAATGAGTTTTGTCTTAAATCCAGGTATGATGGATTTGCATTGAGATTTAATTTCTGAATATTTATTCATTTGTGCATGAAAAGTAAGTGTGATTGTAGAGTGATTTTGCACAACAACTTTATCTAAATGCCTTTGTATTGTACATAATTGTAAGTGGCTGAAGTTAGTTCTTGCTTACTTAGTTTTAAAGTGGGCTAGGAGCTTGTACTTAATTTGCATGTTTCAGTACTTGCTTCTTAAAATAGTTTATTTGTACTTATGAGACCGTAAGTCTAGTTGGGGGGACACATCTCTGTTCCTCCTCTGTTTTTACATAGTGGTGTGGCCCTAATAATTTACATGTAGGTGGCCCTAATATGTAGCTCAGCACAGGAAATTTTATCTGATTCTCCAAGTAGCTTTCTTATCTTCAGCCTTTTGCAGCTTGTGATGGGAATCTAAGTTTTGGGATTGAATTTCTTAACTTTTCTTGTCTTGACTTCAGATTTTCATTTAAATATACTAATTCATGAACTATCTTGTTTAGCATATATGCACATTATCAATTACATACAGATCATTCATGGGATGTTTTATTATTTAGTGTTTGAATACTTTGTCTTCAGTGGATAACATTTCATAGTATGAGGACATGACTTGGACTTTTGGGTGTGAAAAACAGTGTTTTTCAATAGCATCCCAGAGATCACTTGCTTCATGTTGTCTGTCTGTTCTGTTTGAAGTAAACAACTTCACTTCTTTTGTACAGCAAATTAGTAGTATCAAAATTGTGGAACATCACCCAAACATAAAAGTCAAATTAGAACAATATGAACCTTTTCTTGCACTAAACTCTTTGTCCACTTTCCTTAGTGATTTAGACCAGCTGAGGAAAATTAAACGACGAAGTCCCCATGATGACACTGAGACTTTTACTGTGTACCTGAGATCGGATGTTGAGGCAAAGTAAGAACATTTAAAATGGGTGATATGAGAGACAGAAAAGAGTTTTAAAAGTCAGGTTTGCAATGTGAAAGGGCAGTAATGTTTTCCATTTTCTATCTGAACATATTTTATATCCTGATTATTGTAATAATGATATTGTGTATATAAAATTGGAGGGTATGTTTTTATGCTTGAAAGAAAGGTTGCATGAATAGAAACATTGTTAAGTTCCTGTTACTTTGTGCAGGTCTCTTGAAGTTTGGGGTAGTCCAGAGGCTCTTGCCAGAGAAAGAAAACGACGTAAAGAGGCAGAGATCAAGTACAGAGAAAGTGAGTATAGAGTTTTCAAGTAACTTGAAATGTAAAATAAAGTAGGATTGTTAGAAATCCACCAGATAGTATCATTTTATTGAGAACATGTAAATTTGGAACTAGCAATTGCTGACTAGGTTTTATAGCATAATGTTAGAGTAACATGTTGCTGTCTATGCAGATACAGTCTGTTACTATCTTGCAGTTTATCATCTTTGTATTACAACAAGAACATACACTCAGTTGAGATCTATAGTCATACTCTTTTGGGGAAGCTTTCAATTTTTAGATGATAATTTGCATTTTCAGTGCTTTTGCATTTTTTTCTAATTGAGAATTTTGAAAAGAGTTAAAACTGATCCAAATCTTTATACCATACTGTTACTCATTAATTTTTCTCTCTGGAAAGAATTCAGCTTACCTTTGGGTTTCAGAAGGGGAGAACTACCCCTAAGTCATATTTTTTTGTGTAATATTATTTTTGTTGCTCTTGCTGGTTTTATCAATAACATGTACAGCTTGTAATGTATTTGGATCTGTCTAGTCAGTTAAAATCCCAGGAGAGGCAATACTGCTTCGAGGTACTTAGTCCAGTTGTGCACCTTAAAATGAGAGGTCAGTTTTTTTTGAAACAACTGTTCTACTAGAGCACCCTTGTAGTAAAAATACCAGAACTGCAGACACCTATTCAGGTAACTGTAAGTGTACGGAGAGTGCAGTCAGGAACTTCAAAATTTTTATTGACATGCAGAATAATTCTGGGATAGAAATAAAATGCCTGAAATTGCTTAGTGTATTTTGACTTTTTCCCTCTGTGCATTATAATTTATGGGTAGAAAAGGTAATAATGTATAGGATCATAACAGATTGTATTTGGCATTTTGCACAAGTATGTAATAACGTGTTTCTGATTAACAATACCAAGAGAGGAATTTTTTCACAGATAGATAGATCAGGTAGCTCTTACTAGAATAAAAAAAAGTAGACTTCAATTCCTGAAACTACTGGTTACTAATGCATATTCATGATAATAATTTTATATTGCAGATTTGTTTAGAAACCAAAGGCTGTTGTGGGAATACAAGGAGTTCTTTGGAAATACTAAGGTAAGGATGTTTTCAAGTATTTGGCTAGAAAAGTGTCATGAAATGTATTATGACACCTTTTGAAGGAAAATTTGTGATGGTTGCATAAACTTAACTAACTGAACATTATTGGAAGCTTTATTTGCACTGTAATATACCAGATCTATATCTGATTGTTATGCAGTAGTAGATGTTGTGATGACAGCTTGAACGGGTTCCTACTGTGACAGTGTAATCACTAGTAAGAGGGTGTTTTCTCAGTGGCCTTCTTATCAAAATTGCAGCTTTACTCATGATTTTGTGTATAACCTATTAATATGTGTAGTGAATATTTTGTTAATTGAAAAAACAAGTAAGTAAGTTCCTTAAGGAGAAGACCACAAAAGATGAATGCTTTTGTCTATGCAGTACTGGCACTTCCTCTTTGCTTAAGCAGACACATGCCCTTGATCCAGGTGCTTGTGTGTATAGAGATTGCTTAGCAGGCTCTGGGCTTTATGGCTGCAGTGGCCTCTGCTGGAGACTTCACTGGATGTTTATCTTTTTTACAGCCATCCATTTGTAGAAATGTGTAAGACCCAACTGCACTTTGGCTGAACATTGAGTAGTAAATTAGTTGCCTTCAAGAACTGTAGCTTCACTTTTGCAATACAGGGCCGTGCAAAGTTTTTTATTTATTAATTTGTATGGTAGGTGTCTCGTGAAGTCAAGATTTAGTTATTTAATGATCTGTTATTTCTTTATGTAGCCACGCTCCAGTACAGCAGCTATGTTTTTCAAGGGACCAGGGAAGGTGGTAATGGTAGCTATTTGCATGTAAGTAAACAAAAAATAATGTTTATACAAGTATAAAGAAATTTATTTATATTATCCTGGAAATAGGAACCGTGTGTGTATTTAAGATAAAGATACCTGTGTCTGTAGCTGATGTTAGTAGATGTATCAATTTGTTATTGATAGGAGAGAGTTTCTATGAATACATTTATCAATACATAGAGATCAGGTATTGAGTATATCTCTGATGAGGGAAGAGCAAAATTTTTGGAGTTGATCGGACTATACAGTTTCTTAATGTAAAAACTATAATTTTGTAGGCCGTGCAGAGGCAGGTCTTTAAAGTCATCCTTTTCTCTTGCTCCATCTTGAGAGGAAGATTTTCATGCATTTTTAGCAATCTTCCATATAACCAACAGAAAATAATTCACTTTTCTCTTTATACTGGTATTTAGCTATTTTCTTTTCTAACTGAAAAGAGGATATTTTTGGAGTTTTTTGCCTTTCACGTGTTTTACCAGTTTGAATAAAACAAAGTTAATGATCCTGATGTAAAGCAAATGATCACAGAGACTATCTGGCATGAAATAGGAGGAAGGGTGTTAAGTTTCTCTCAGGAAATGAAGGCTAAAACTTACCTGGCATGAAACCTTCCAATTTTTCAATACTTTTTTTTTTATAAAAGCTATTTATTTTTTAAGACACTGTTGATATAAGTGAGCATAGTAGAAAAATACTTTTTTTGGCCCAGGAAACAAAAATATTTTGAGCAGGAAATAACTCTTTGAGCTTCTACAAAACTATATTGTTTTATTTGGGGAAGAAAAATACAAAGCTCATTTAACTGAAAACGTCCCTCTTTATTGAGTATTCTACTAGTAACTGTTCAGAACCTTCTAAGTCAAAAATGTGTAAGAATTTTTAGTACGGGTATTTCTAATGAAAAAAAGAGACTGGGGGTGTTGTGGTAATTTCTACCTCCTGTTTCTTCCATGCATACAGAGAAAACTTCCTTCCTGCTTTGTAGATAGGGCCTTGCTGTAAACATTATATTCTCTTCACTTCACAAATACCTTTTGGTTATTGACCATTTTTATACATGAATGCCTGGCAGCCAGGCCAGGAGAAGTTTGTAGAGACAGTTGTGTAGCTCAGTCATCTTTTTGTGGAGCTTTTTCAGAAGTTCAGGCTATTCTTGGAACTCAAATATCTGATGACTTTTTAGAGATTTAAGTCAAGGCCACCATCAATGCTCCTTTGTTTGTGGTCTTGATCTTTTTAATGGCTTTTGGCTCTGTGTCAAGAAGAATCCATCTGTCTTAACTTCTCCAGTTAGAATTTGGTAGATTTCTAACAAACCTCAGGCTTCCCCAGTGAGGATGACATGTGTTTCAGTCAAAAGCAGAGTTGTTCTATGGATCTGTGTGTGAGGGTGTAGTCCAGCTGCACTGGAACACTCTGTGTAAATAGAATTCTGTGTATAAGGGATTTGAAGCTCTGCTACAGGAACACAGGAAGGTGATGTTTTTTGTCAAAAAGGGAATGATCTATTATTAGGAAAACATTCTTCAGCATCTGGGTTTGTTGAAGTGATTTCATTGTCACATCAATGCTTTACTCTTTAAGCAGTACAAAGTTTGTACAGCACATAATATTTAAAAAAAATACTAGTGGTGAAGGATGTTAGAAATGTTACTACTTCTTTGGAAATATATGTGATGAAGTGTGTTTATTTCTCAAATCTAGGGCCTGAATAGAAGATTCTTTGCCATAATGGATCTGAATATTTTCAGTTTGATTTTTTAAAAAATTTGACATTTATTTTTTTACTGTTTAAAGTCTAAATATTTCATGTACCTAGACAGAGATGGTTGTATTAATCATATCAGGTCTATCTAGACCAGTATCTTATGCTGTAAGGTAGAGTATAAAGAATGGGCAATTGTATGATGTACAATTCCCTCTGTATATTTCAGACCCTGTATTTCCTGTTCCCCATATACATCTTGGAGTTTTGAGATACTTATTTTTGAAACAAATTTGGAATGATAGATCTGTAAATGCAAGTATTAATGCCCTTTAATTTATTTAAGTTTACTGTTCCATCAGGATAGTTTATTTGAATTTCGTTTAATTGTAGCTTAAACTATTAAGTTAGGAACCTTGATTTGGATCTACTTTTGCATTTGTGTAATTTTTTTTCAAAAAAATGCTGATTCTGTTTATGTATCAGTACATTTTAAAGTTACCAATTAAATTTAGACTTTACACTCAAATTGACATGTCTTCTGACAAGAAGGAAGATAGGTACTATTTCAGTACTCCTTCCCTCATTTTGCTCATGAATGTCTGCCTCCTAAGTGGACTTTGGAATACAGTTACAAAGGGTTGTATAGAATTCTGCTTAGTGAATTGTGGGGTTTGTTTGTTTGTTTGTTTTTGGTATTTCTTGGCATGATATCCGAAACATTACAATAACTCTTTCAGACTCTACCTAGCTTTGGTTTGTGTTCCGTTAAGATTTCCTATTTTCAGGTCCACGCAGATGGAAATGAGGTAGCTAAATTAGTCAGTTCAGTACAATGGAGGAAATACTTTCTGAAGTGGTGGTCATTGATGTAAAATGTAACTTTGTTTCCAACCAAATCAGAGCATTTCAGCTGCCTTCTCAGAATTTGCTGGGTTTACTTCATCTAACTTGAATGTAATTTCTGGCTTATGTTAAAATATGCCGCTACAAGATGTTGTTAATAGTTTCTTATAACACTTTATTTCGGTACTCAAAAAAATTGCCAATGAATGAAACTCATTTAAAAAAGATAGAAGAGGATATTATAATTCTGTAGTTTGATTTTCTTTGCAATGTGATTGTAGCTTTAACCTACTGATTCTGGTAATGTTTGAAGTGAGAATGTAGACTTGGATTTTCATGCTAATAGTTACCTTTGTGCAACATAAGACAATATTTACTCTAGTAAACCTGTAGCCTTAAAAATGTCTTCACAATTCACACTGAACTTCTTGATGGAGAAGTTCCATAGATAATTTTTACATTGCAATCTAGTGACAGCCTTGTCCTCCTGTCTGTTGTCTTACATTTGTATCCTACTGCGAATGGCTCAGACTGAGACTGAAGGAGGGAACCTTGCACTATAGTATTGGGAGAGGATGTGTAGGAGGCAAAGGATTGAAGAAAGAGGAAAGGAACTTAAGGCTTATATTATCTCACTCATAGAAAATTAGTTGTTCTGAGTAGTGAGTGTGATGGTAGTTTTCAGGAAGTGTAACTTAATTTGGGACCGCTTAGAAGTTACTGATTTTGGAATAATAAATGGTATATCTTTATCAAGTTTAGCTGGAAGAGCTTTTTTCACAGTAACTGTGCAGAAAATCTGTATGAGTTATCTGTCTGCACAACTCTCTAATTATTAAACTGATGTTTGGGTTTACCACTTTGTGGCACATAATACATGATTATACAGCACTTGCGGTTTTGCCAAAAATATTAAACATCAAATATTCTGCTATTTCTTCTCTTTGTTTTCAGAAATGGGTTGAATTTTTTCTTTAAGCTGCTTGCTTGGGTTTACACGGGTTCTGCAAGTATGTTTTCAGAAGCCATACATTCTTTAGCAGACACATGTAACCAGGTGAGTATTTTTTTCCATTCTGCTAAAGTTAGTGCTTGTAATAAAACTTGGAATAAAGACAGATACTTACAGTAGTTGTGTTGCAGTTGAATTAAAAAAAAAAAGGTTGCTTTTTCGTTTGTGTTAATGTAAACACGGGAAGTCAGAATGTGAATTTTGAAGCTTTTTTAGAAGTAAGTTGAAAGAGGGGAGTTGCAGTAAGAAGAACTGTACTCAGCTACTTCATGGATCATGAGTGGTACATGAAACGAAGATGATTTTGGTTAATATTTTGGTTCAATGTTAGCTTGAAATGTTTCTCCTGTCAATTACTGTAATACAATGACAGACTTTGTTACTTATTCATCTCTAGGCAGAATAATGATGAGAATTTGAGCGTCTTGTTTTCTTTTTCTATTCCTAGATTACCTTATCAGCCTCTCACAGTACAAGTAGCCACATACGTGGCACGTTTACTTTGATAAGTGGAGTGGCAGGCACAGAATTGGGCATGTAATATTAATGTGCAGGGATAAAATTAATGTTGGTTTTTTCCACTTTTTTCTATGGTATGCTTGAAGCATATGTTATGAGACCTTGAAATTTCCCCTTCTCCCAGTATAGCAAGAATCTATCTTGTTGCAGTTTTTGATATTGTAAGGCTTCAGGGGGAAAAAATCAACCCTTAAAGAAAAGGTTGAAAGAAAGCCTCCTGCTTGTCTTCGTTTGATAGACAGGTGTCTGCTAAGGAAGGTGGGAACCTTCCTTAGAACAGAGAATGTGAATCCCCTTCCCTCCGAATTATTATAACTTTAGAATCACGGGCTCTCAGGCAAAGGTATGGGAAAAGGAATAAGAGTTTTTTACTAGTATCTATAATGAGGTAAACAATCAGTAACAAAGAAACAGTAAACAAGGTAAAAAAACAGTAAACAAAACCAAACAAAACTTAGTGGCAAATGTCCCTGGGTTTGTCAGGCACTTTCCCGTTTGGTGCAGTCACGGTCACGGCCAGCAGGGGCGCTGTTGGCTCCTAGACCAGCAGGGCAGGTGCGATGACTCCCGGGAAGCTGCAGATGGCGCTGTGGCGCGAGGTTGGATCTGTGCCACACGTGTAATGGCGGACGGGTTGGAGCCGGGTGGAGCCCAGATGGACAGGGACGCAGCAGAGAGCCCAGAGCCGGGAGATGGAGCAGCCGGGTCAGCCCACCGGGGCCAGCCAGCAGAGGAGGCGGCAGGAAACTCCGCAGTTGGGGCAGGCAGGGTACCGAGCAGCGGCAGGCAGGCTGCGGGGTGGTGGCAGGCAGGGGGGTCCCGCTCCGCGGCGGCGCGGCTGGTAGATGCCCTTCCGGAGGGGACGAGAGGATCGGAGTCCCGTGACCTCCCCCCCCAAAGCAAGGACTCACCCAGCAGGCAGAGGAAACCTAGTGCAAGACCGGGCCTTTTCTGCAGTTGCAGCCAAAAAAAGCAGAGCCGCCTTTTCCCCGTGCTCCCTCCTCCAAGAACTCCGGGCGAGTGAGTGTGCTGTTATCAAATCTCCAATCTCTAGTTCCCCCCGCCTGGCAGCCAAAGGCTTTGTCTCCTTTGTGAGCGTAGATGGCCCTTAAAGACCGGTCATTAGTTGCTTAGCAACAGAATGGGAAAAAATTCCTCTTGCCCCCTGCTCCCTCCCCCAACCTTCCACACTGCTGCTCAAGAAAGATGAGTCCTTGGGTAGCTTGTGACTTGTAAAATACAGCAGTCTTGTGTGCCTCCAAATTTGAGGAATGTATGGAACCTTAAAGCAGATGGAATATCTTGAAAAGTGTATTAACATCGTTTCAGCAAACTGTTTGCTTGAGTTGCACCTAGTATGCTTCTCCATCCAGAAATACTGAGTTGAGGATGTTTTATTTTGCTTAATGGTTTTTACACAACCTTTCAGCTGTTCCAGATGTAAAGTGAAGACAGGGTTGCTACTAATTCAACTGATAATACTTAAATTTATGGGGAGGCCAGCCTTGAAGTGTGTAATTTTTCACTTGACCAAGTGTGTCAGTGGATAGGTGAACCAAGTTTGAGTTGTATTATTGAGAGTATTATATACTTTGAAGAGCTATTCTGTTTTTCAAATATCAAAGTTGAATGTTCCACTGAAAAGTGGGGGGTTTGTTTTGTTGTGTTCTTTCAAATAATCAAGTGTGTGGTTTTGGGAAGAACACAGGGGAAATCTTGCTGCCTCAAAGCAGCTTGCTGCTGCTAAGACTAAAATGCCTGCATTTTAATACTTGTTACTATGTTTTGTTATCTGTAGTCCTAAAATAAAATGTGCTTTGCAAAATTCAGGCCTGGATTTATAACTTACTGCATCAACAACTCAAAACATGCCTAATTAAGTATATCCCAGATAGTTAGTTTAGATAGCAAGAAGTTATTTCTTCTTTCAAAATACGCTGAAAAGTTGCAGTGTAAAGTTACTGCTTTAAATGTTATATCATCACCAAACTACACCACAGTCTCAGTACAATTTCTCTTCAAGAGGGATTTTTTAAAATAGCTTTATCCCTGGGCAACTTCATTCCTTCATGCAGAAGCACAGCAACACTTGTGATTACATGTAATGTTCATTTCTAGTTGCAGTTCTAAAGTTATAATTAACAGTGATTATATATATACACCATATAATTGTGTATATGTTATATATGTAGGTATAACTAACAAGTTTTTGGGAGTGGTAGGTCTAGATGACAGATTGTGGGGATTATATTCCAGCTCTAATAAAATATCAGTAGCAAAGCATATATGCAGTCAATAAATTGCATCTGCCTTTATGTTTCAATTTCAGTTGATATAGAATGTTTCTAATTTCTTTTTTTTTTTTTTTTTTGCTCCAAACTTTTGTCTTGAATAGGCGTTGCTAGCATTGGGCATCAGTCAGTCTGCAAGGACACCTGACCCTAGTCATCCGTAAGCTTTTTGAGTAAATAAAGATTTTGGTAACTATATATAGGAGTAAGACTAATTCTTGTTCATGCATCACCATGTTCTTTTTAATCTGCTGTTTTATGTTATTCCTGAAGTGTATGGTCTCTGATATTCCAGCAGATAAAATGAGAAAAGGGTTGTAGTTTGTAGTTTCAGTGGCTTGGTGCTTTTTTTTTTTTTTTTTTGTGGTGGTTGTTGTACACTTCTGCTATGTTTTATTTTAGTTGACATTATTTCTCGGAAGTTGTTCTGGGCTCTTCTGCCTCTTCCAACTAATAGATCTACTTTGTTTTTAAACACTGTTCATGTGAATCACAGGATTTTTTTAAAAATAAAAATTACTGTCCTCTTCCTTTTATGAACAAAGTGCTTTTATGCAAGCCAGTTACTTGTACCATAAGGAGTTGTGTTTGATGTAAACTGGTCTTTTTTTTTAATCTAGTAATAAGGATATTACTTGATAAGTTCTTACAACTTCATGGAAGTTATAAGCTGTACTTTCCATGATATTTTCTCAGTGTTGACCTGTTTTACTCTTGATGTGTTTGGGCAACTCATTCATTCTTTAACCACTCAAAAATATGTCTTATTTACAGAATTAGTTATGCTTTTCTTCATTAACAGCATAATTAAAATTTGAAAAATTTAATTCTTAAATTTGTGCAGATATTCATTGTATCTCCTTCTCCCCCTCACTTCTTTCCCTTCTTCCTTAATATGGACAAAAGAATTGCACTGTTTGTAGAAGGAGTTAAAACCAAAAGAAGGAATAAATACACACTTCTAGTATTGGTTTAATACTTCCACTGCACTTAAAAACTGCAAGTGCTGATTAGCTGAATTACTGAAAGATGTATAAATTGTATTCCCTTTAGCATTATAGGTTATGTAGATCGACTGCTCACAAAACTAGAGTCCTCATTTAGAAGCAGCATTTCACTAAAATCTAAAAGTGACATAGATGTTGTTTGGTTTGGGTTTGGTTTTTTGTTTTGTTTTTTTTTTCTCAGTTATAAAATCCTCAGTCTTTTCACAAGAGCTAATACAGGTGTTTAAAAACAAATTAGAAAATTATTTATGCTCGATGTCCTTGCATGTACTAGATATCCTTTTTCAGTTAGGTTTTTTTCCCCTTTGGATTAGATTGGATTTAGCAGCTTTGTCTTAAATAGATGCCAAGTCATATGATAATTTAAGACATGTGAAAATTAATGGCAAACTTTGAGATAGGTTTGTAGAGATGTAGCATCTTATATTCCTAAAATCATTTTCTTTACTTTCATCTAGGTATGGTTTCACAAATATGCGCTATATTGCCTCCCTGATTAGTGGAGTAGGCATTTTCATGATGGGTGCAGGACTTTCTTGGTATCATGGGATCATAGGTTTACTCCACCCTCATCCTGTAGAATCTCTTCTCTGGGTAAGCTAATCTTGTTTGGTATTGTATTTAACACCAGTGACTTAATAAAAAATAGTGGCATAGTCTGAAATTCACTTCCTGAGTCAGTTTGAATGCTAACACAGTTAACTCAAAACCATTCTTAATTAAGAAAAAAGTCTTGTTAAACTATAGTGGGTCTTGCAGCAAAACAAGCTGTTCTCTAAACCGTTTCCTAACATTTTCCTGTCATACCCCCTCAAGAGGTACTCCTTTCCTATTTTGGAATATATTGCATGATTCAAATCTTGTTGGTTTCCTTCTGGTTAGGGACAATTCCATGGCACAGTGGGTACTGATGTTCTGGAATTCTACATTTGGATAGCCTGTGGGGAAGGGATCTGTAGAAATATACCTGTAATAACTGATTATTTTTTTTTCCATACAGGCATACTGCATTTTAGCAGGATCATTGGTATCTGAAGGAGGTATGCAGTTTCAAGTTTCTGTTTAAGTATTTGTAATCTCTTAAAATTACAGTGTGAGTAATTACAGCAATAATTGATCCTTGCTTACACAGTGGTTTTGAGCTCTGTTCCAAATACTTGTAAACAAACTAAAAGAAATGTGTGAAAAGTTTTTTTTTTCTTCTCAGTCTGTATGATAGGAAGTTGAGGAACACATCTTTTAGAAAGTAGATGTGAAATGCCTTTTTGGTATTAGACTCTCAATGAATATAACTGTTCTGATTTGTATGGGAGACACACATGTAGAAAAGAAGGCAACTATGATTTGTCATTATTCAAAGTATCAATAATCAGAGCTTTCTTGATGATCTGTTGCTATGATATAGAGAAAAGTTCTCTCTTCAAAATGGAAACAAGACTTTTTGCCTCTAACAATTTTCAGCAACAACTTTATTGTTTCAGCCACCCTGCTTGTTGCTATAAATGAAATTCGGAGGAGTGCTCGAGCCAAGGGACTTTCATTTTATCAATATGGTATGTATCATTATAGCAGTAAGGTATATGGTTATTTAAAACACAATCTGATCACTAGTATTTGCATATTGATAGAAACAAATTTCTCTTTTCCCTTTTTCTTTTGTTGATCTGTTTGCTATTCTACTAACAACTAATATTTTACAAATTAGGTGAAAATTGTTGATTTAAGAATGCTACTTAAATACTTGGCTAAGTGCATGTATTTTTCAGGATAAATGTCCCTTTTAATTTTTCTAACATTTTTGAGAAGCTTTCATAATTGGGCTTATTCTGTGTATGTATAAATGCTTTCAGACATGTGCATATTCAGTTTACACCTATAGTTGCATAATTTGTTCTTTTAAATTGCTGTTGTTAGTATAGTTTAATTACTGTGCATAACGTAGTAAAGCTAAGCTTTCAAAGCAACGTAACTTTTTTTTGTTGTATGTGCAGTTGTGCAGAGTCGTGATCCTAGTACCAATGTGGTGTTATTGGAGGATGCTGCAGCAGTTCTGAGTGTGGCTGTAGCTGCTACCTGTATGGGTCTGACTTCTTTAACAGGTAAAATTCTGCACAGAGGCAAGCAGAAGGTGAATTTCTTCCTGTGCATGGTGTGAACACAGAGCATTTAGTTTGTATTGGCTGACTTAAATATGTCTCTGCTCTTTGTTTCTGATACTTGTACTCTGTAAGCACATTTTTAGCTATTTTGTCATACAAACTAAGTTATTTTTTACTAAAGGTGGGATGTTCTGTATGGCAAGTGATTCAAAATACATCTTTGCTGCATAGTTAAGTTTTCTAAAGAGGGATGATTATTTATTCATCCCTTTTTAAGTATTGATTTTTTAAGACAGTAAATACTGGAATTTTCTTTTTTGTGGCTTCTAATGACTTTATTGCAAGTTTCATTTTTATATAGAAGTAATTTTAAAATTTCATTTCTAGTTTCCTTCATCAGCTTAAAAACACAGTACTACTCCTACAGATCTGAACATAAGTGTTTGAAACTTACGTAAATACTGTATTCCAGAAATGGTTAATGCTTGCAAATTTTGAGTTAGTGATGAAAGAGCACTGGCTTTTGTGCTGCTACCTATGTTTAGGTGTATGTAACTTTGTGTATAAATTTACATTTACTACTATGGAAACACATACACAGACAAGAGTTTACTCCTTTATTAGTCCCGCAGGAGACAGGAGTGGTCAAGGTACAGGAGGGACTTTAGGCTTTATTTTAAGATAATTTGTTCCAGCTTCATCGTATTCTTCAGTAGGAAAAAAACTTCCACTGAATTAAAAAAAAAACCAAAAAAAACCCCAAAAAAACCCCTCGCCAACAAAAAAATCTCACAAAAAAGCAAAACCCAGAAAATCCCTCAAAACTATGTACTCTTTTCAGTGTGAAATTGGAATTCTCTGCTATGCTTTAGAAATGCTCTGTGAAACTAATTTGGCATCTCTTGTTTAGGAAACCCATATTATGACAGTGTGGGGTCTCTAGGTGTTGGGACTTTGTTAGGAACTGTGTCAGCATTTCTAATCTACACTAACACCGAAGCCCTGCTGGGACGATCCATTGAACCTGAACAGCTGCAGAAGCTCACCGAGTTACTGGAGAGTGATCCTGTAGTAAGGTAAGAATTGTTACAGCTCAGTCTCTACTGTGAACAACTACAAGCAAGAAAACAACATTTAATGAGAGAAAACTGATAAGATTATTTTTAGTGTGGAATCTTCTGTATTGGAGTCTAGAATCTTTATTATTGCTAACTTCTGTTTCTGTCCTAAAACTTTCAATAAGTGAATGCTTGTACCTCTTGGATGTTCAACAGCTAAAATAGCATTGCAGATATGTTCTAACATCACATTAGTTACAGGACTTGACAATGACTTAATGAGAAAGCCATCACAAACTTAAAATTATTTTAATGCATGAAATGCAAGAAATGAAGTGATACTGTTACATTGCTTGAATAATTTCTTAGTACTTAAGTATTTAAATTCTGTTACTGTTAATATTCAGTTTGTGGAACTCCGTCAGTAGCAGTTGGCAGGAAGTGCTGCAGTTGTATTATGATGTAATGGCTTCTGCATATTACATGCTTATAAAAGTAGCTCAATGCTAATTTCTCCTTTGCAAGTCTGCAATTTGTAGTAAACTCATAGCTCACTGTAATTCTAAAATCTTGCTTAAAAGCTTTTCATGGAGCTATTTTAGCTTTAACCCTATTAACTTTGCTTTAGAAGCAAACTTCTTTTTCTTTTCTTTTTAATCTTTATTTAGGAATATATTTGTGTGTAAATCAGCTGAAATATTTTAGGGCTTTTTTTATTTGTAGTAATTTTTGAGCTGTAGAGGGAAGAGAGCCCAAGCCCATTCATTAATACCAGAGTACTGGAAAGAAACTAAGTGCTGCATCATCACAGTTCCAAGCAAGAGGTCTGGATGACATGCCCTTCATTCCAGAAACAAAGCAAGATTCCTCTTTGAAATAGAATTCTGTTAGAATTTTCACATATCAATAACTAAATTAAGTGTTTGTGGTTGCCCTGGATTAGTCTGAATGGTGAAGCATGTGTCAACATTGCTGTGTTAGAGTAGGTGAGTTCACATGATTATTTGTCCATGACTTCTGTAGCTCTTTCATCCAAAGTGCACAGGTGGCTTTTACTTGTCTCAGGCTGAAATAATAAAATTTCTCTGAGGCCAAGTACCATTTTATATTGTATTCTATTTTGTAGGTGGCTCTAAATTCTTAACAGAGCAGACTTAATTCATGTTCTTCTTGCTGTAGTAATTTTTTTAAAAAGAATAAGTACCTTAATTTTAAAAAGGCATGAATAATAAAAGAGGTAAAGACTTGGTGAGAAACTGCATGTGTTTTTATTTTCTTGAGGTTAGAAGCTGAAACATGTTTAGGTACTTATCATATCTTTTGTATGCACTTGATCTGCAGTTATCTCTTTCTTAGATCCATTATGTTATCAGCTTTGATTTCTTTCAGTGCCCACTTTGACCAAATTCTTACAAGTCGACTATCTAGCTTGGTTAAATTATATCTTCTGATAAGACACTTGGTCTTAATCTTGGTTCTCTGTGACGTAAACTTATATTACCCTTGCTTGTTACTAGGTACAATTTGGGGAAAAAGCTGAAAACAAACAAACCAAAGGCTGAAATAAGAAAAAAATTATTTCCCCTTTCTTTTTATTTTTCTTGGTAATTTCTAGTTGTAGCCCTTATTAACTTGTGATCCTGAATGGGCTTTCAGAGTTGTTCTCAGCTGGAAAATGATTTGTTTTATTTTTGCTATAGAAACACTCCATTCTTAACTCTCATTGACGCCTTTGGTGCCTAAATCACTCTTGTGTTCAGCTTAACTGAACTGTGGGAGATTGGCCTTTCATAACTATGAAATAAAATATGTGGTGTGGTACAGACTCTGTCCTGATTCTGTTCTTATGGAATTTAATCACAGGTTCCTAGGCATAAGCTATGCTTAGTGACAGTTTCATCTTTAATTTTGCTTCATTGTAACAGCTGTTGGGTAGTTGTGCTTCTGTTGTGCTGGAAAATCTGTCATTCTGGTTTGGATGAAAAACAAACGTGTTACAACTGATTGCTCAAAACCAGTAACCTGATGTTCTCTGACAAATTTTTCATTAATGTGAAACTTGCTCTTTTCCCTAGTTAGATTTGATGGTGTCTACTAACCATCCAGAAGCTTCCATAAGCAAGCTTTGTAGCTTAAGCATTAGCATACACATTTGTATTTTTGAATGATTAGTGACTTTTCTCCTCTTGATTTACTGTCTTATCTTTCCTGGACAGATTATATGCACTAAGGTGCATATGCAATAAGGTAGACTTTTTTCCTTCACAGTTATAGAATATGTATAATTTCACTGAATTTTATCAGGCGACTGCTTAATAAGAATCTCAAATATCACTTATTATCTTCTTGCTTAGCTCTGATAGGCACTTTATATGTCTTCAGTATTTTTGAATCACATGGCTCCAAATTCTCTTCATTAACTGCATCTGTTATCTTAAATACCCTCTTTGTGATGAGGTAGTTTGATGCCATCTAGTTTACTCCAATTAATACTCTTTTGATTTGATACCTTCCTACAGAATAGTTGTGTAAATTGGAATGGAGCTGGAAAGTCTTTATTGCCACCAGTAAGCTGATAGTTCTTTTAATCTGCTTAAATATTTACTAAGATGTATTTTTTGGTGTCTCTATATTTAGTTCATCTTCTATTTATTTTTTAATATGCTTACCTCTCTTCCACCCTGAGTATTAAAGGAAGTATTCTGTAAAAATTTCCTGTGATTGTTCGTCTTAAAGTTTCTATCTCCTGTTCTTTTTTGGCTGTTCATTCTAGCAGGCTCCTTCCAGCATACATGCCTTCTGCTTTCTTTCTGCACTGCCTGTGAAGCTTTTTTATGATTTATAAACATTCAGATGCAAAGAAGCATTTCTAGTTGGGAAGAGTAAGTTTGCTTAAGACAAAGGGCATGCTAAATGTACAGATTCTGTGAAATTGCACAATTTAGCAAAATAAACGGAGATTAATTTTGGTACTTTCTGTCAAGGGAGCTGTGTTACTAAATCTAAATTTTGTGTTAGAATTTACCAAATTGTCAAGATGGCATTTTTCTGTTAATAAAACTAAAAGTCTTTGAAATATTTCATACTTTTTTTTACTTGGAAAATGTCAGAAGCAAGAATTTAAAAAATGTGAAACTTTTGTGATTCGTGTCCCATATTTTAGTCTCCACTTATTTTTTTCTGACCTAAATGAAAAAATGTGGAAACTTACTCTGCAGTGGCAATTTTAAATTCTCTTGGCTTTAAAGATAAACTCAGTGTTTGTTAATATAATTAGGAAAAAAACCGAGTATTTTATTTTGTGTTTATTTCACTTTTGCAGTGCATCCCAGTATGTCTTTATCCTGAGTTTGCTTCTTATCCCAGAAAGATTAAGAGCTTGTTGTTTACTACCTATATTCAAACATTAGAATTTGTCTAACAAGCTGGAACAAAACTCTGCTACAGAAAGCCAGAATTTTTTAAAGGACCAAAATATAAACCTTAGAACTTTCATGTTGTAGTGTTTGTTAGGAACCTTTAAATAAATACACATTTTCAGCATTTACAAACAGGTGTATTTTGATAAGCTGTGATTAATAATTCCAAAGGATCAAAAATGAGTTCCAAACACAGTATCCATAAGTTTTTCTTATGTCAAATGTATTTTTGAAAATTCTTCAGAGGATCATGCCTTTACCAGCTGTAGGAAAGGGCTCTTCTATAATTGCAATGTCTCCTTTCAGTAATTAACAATAGATTATTGCTCCTCTCCTCAGAATTGGAGGTACTTAAGGATTGTTAACTAGTGTCATGTATATGCATGAAAACTTCTCTGCAGTAGAAAATAAGTTAAAAGTTTAACACAGAATAGGGAAGTTCTCACATTTTTAATTGCAGATTTTTTCTTTAATATACTGTTAATCTAGTTCTAAATCTGTGATGCTTCTAGTAGTCTGTCTTTTATTGCACTGATTTATAGATGTGTTGCTGTTGCAGAAGCCTGTGGAAATGGGATAACCAGTTAAATCAGTATTTAATTGAAGTGTGGGTGGGCAAAATGAGGATATTTTGTCAAAGACAGTGACCTTCTAAAATTACAGGATCATTTTGCGGTGACAGCGTTGTTAACGTGAGAAGTCAAAGTAGCTTGTCATTTGTTCTATGTTGTTTTACATTTTCTTTAAAAATTTATGTGTTTCAGAGCAATTCATGATGTTAAAGCCACAGACATGGGAATGAGCAAAGTGAGATTCAAGGCAGAAGTAGACTTTGATGGACGTGTTGTAACTCGGTCTTACCTGGAAAAACAAGATATTGAACAGCTACTACAAGTATGTTTAAAAAATTGTGTCTGTAACCTCCAGTTTGTGATATTTATTTTCCAATTTCAAGTATGTGTAAACCCAAGACTTGCTAGTATGTGAGATAAATTTCACTTCTTCATATGAAGGGTTGCAGATGTTCTTACTTTGCAGTGTTTTAAATGTATTTACAA
Source organism: Acanthiza pusilla (assembly GCA_036630365.1). Taxonomy (NCBI): domain Eukaryota; kingdom Metazoa; phylum Chordata; class Aves; order Passeriformes; family Acanthizidae; genus Acanthiza; species Acanthiza pusilla. Next base: position 41,342,346 of record JAXCHO010000164.1, on the reverse strand, counting down.
AGAATCGCATTATGTGCTGCTGAAAAAGAGCTACTTTTGGCCTGAGTAGGAGGAAGGCAGGGGTTTTTTTTAACTCATTACCCTTGAGATTGGCTCAGTTGGTCAGAGCCGGGTGCTAATTGTGCCAAGGGTTGTGGGTTTGCCCACTGCATAGGCCATTCACCTAAGTGTTGGACTCTGACCCTGGTGGGTCCCTTCCAACTCAGAATCTTCTGTGATTGTTTTGTTAGAAAATACAGATTTACAAAAAAAAAAAATTGATGAGAACATAATTCTTCCAATAGATTTATTGAATTACAAGATCTGCAGTTAAAACTAGAAGCTTGTCACCTGCAAAGAGGCATCTGTTTGGGCAGAGCCATTTGTGCTGGGTGTTGATGATGCAGCATTAGGGTTTACAGGTCCAGCTGTTCAGACTCAGCATGAATATGGATTGCTTGCATCACGTGATTTAGCATTTCAATGATGTTTAAAAATTAACCATCCTTAAGTAAGTGTCAGTCCCTGCTTTTCATATAGTTCAGCGTAGCTTTTCTTAATCCCTCTTTTCAATGCAGAAATGCAGAACTGTTCTCTGCTTTATTCTATATGGCAGAACTATGAAGTGTGAAGAAAATGATTATTTATCTAAATTAAAAGGAGAGTTTTAAGTGAGCAAATTGTTTTGCTTCCTTACCAGGTTCCTCTGGTACCTTGCTTAGGTACATTTGCTTGTGTACAAGATTTCTTTGCTACAAGATCTCTTTCTTTTCTACCCTTTCAAACTGAAATACAGATGTCAGATGTCTGCATTTTATGTTTGTCCATTAGACACAACTTAGAAGTTATCAGATTTTACCTTTAAATTTTATATTGCAAATTTTTAAACCATTAGTCAGTATCCCAGTTTTAAAAACACATTAATGTCAAAGTGAGAATTACTATGTATATGTATGTGTAGTACAATATCTGATCTGTTCATCTACTGGATTTCAATTTAATACATTTTTGAGAGGAAGAGTGCTATCAGCTTTGTACTGAGGCACTGCAAGTTTGCCTGATTTTATATTGCCAGTTGTTTAGTACACTAGTCTTTTAAAGGCTTTGTTAGCTTTTATCCTTTACCAGCTATTCCCTTTGGCATTTGCATACAACCTTCAGTAGTTCTTCCAGTTTTGTTGAGAAAGATCTTCCTCATTGCTTCTAGGTTGGCAACTGTTTCTTACACAGGTCATTGTTGTTTCATGTGGTAACCTCATGTCAGCTGTAAAACCACATTGAAGGATAACTCCTTTCAGTAGGATTCAGCCATCTGAAGTCAAAGGCAGACATTGTGCTTGCCTTTAGATCTATATTTTTTCAAATAAGCAGCTAATTCAACTAGCACTGCTGTCAGCATTATTCTTTCTACAGTTGTGAAATGTTTGTTCAAATGCTGTCATACAGATTACCTTGAGTTTTTTTACTTGTTAGACTTGCTGTGATCATAGTCATGGTGGTTGAGGTATTTTTTAAGCTTGCTCAATTACATTATTCCTCTTCAGTTTTAGAGTAATGAGCAGGGGAAAGAAGTTGATGGTTATGTACTTACATACACAAGAAGAATTAGCTATTTCATAGCTATTTCTGTGTCTGTTTGCAATAACCTATTTATCCTAAACATCCTGTAGCTGAGATAAACTATAGGGCAAATGGCTTTTGGACAGCTTGGTGTGAGACCTCTGTGGAAAGCTCATGGCTTTAAACTGAAAGGTGAGAGATATAAATTAGATAGAAGAAAAAAAATTCTTTACTGTGAGGGTGGTGAGACAGTGGAACAGGTTGCCCAGAGAAGTTGTGGATGCCCCTTCCCTTGAGGTGTTTAAGGCCAGGTTGGATGGGATCCTGAACAACGTGGTGTGGGCAGAGGATGTCCCTGCCCATCGCAGTGGGGGAGCAACTAGATAATCTTGAAGGCCCTTTCCAACCCAAACCATTGTATGATCCTATGGCAATACTGTAGTACCTGCTTTGGTGCTGCTGATATCTGTGGTTTTTTGGGTGGTGGAGTATAACATCCTGTCTTCCTTAATCTCATTCCTTCAACTGCATATCCTGTTGGTCTCCTAGTCTGAGTTCCTCTTCAAGTTTCTGATGTTATGGAGGAGTCATATTTACAGCAGCATTTGTAGTAATCCTTGTGGATTTTCAGATGAGTTGGTTATGCGACATCCAGAGTAGGCAGTGGAATGGAATAGCAAGAATGTTTGAGAATGGGGGAAGTATACACAGGGGTACTCTGCTCTGCCTTGCTGTGAGGAATATCTTAGAAACTTCTAGAAAATGAATGAAATTCTCTAAACTTATTTGGAAAGTTAAGGAGGAAATCAATTAAAGATAGAAGAAGGTTTTGTGTCAAATGCAGGTGTAATGATAGAGCCAGCTGTTTTCATTGAATAGATGCTCCTCTTCTGTGTCTTTGAGACATGAGAACAGATGATGTTTTGAGAGTAAATGGCAAAAGCTGAAGTGTTTTGTTTAGGGTTTTTTTTCCTCCCTCTTGAAATATGTCAAGACCCTCTGGAGTGTTACTCCTTTATTTTCTTTTCCTCATCTCAATCTCTTAAATTTAATTTCTTCCTAGGATATTCAGCAAGTGAAAACCCTTGAAGAATTAGAAGCCTTTATGCTTAAGCATGGTGAGAATATTATTGACACTCTGGGAGCTGAAGTAGACAGACTTGAGAAGGACCTGAAGGTAAATTTTAACTGCTTATTAGTGAGAGCTTATTCTGGGATATATTTTAAACAATATGAGTGCATCTAATTTGTGGAATTTCATTTGTAAATATGAGAGAGGGAAAGAGGTTGATATTACAAACACATATTTTCTTGCTATAGCATTATTAACTAAGTTCAGACCACCAGCAAATCCTTACTTTGCCACTGGTCCATTTGTTACATATTTTGTTCCATTTTATACCAACATAGAACAAATTTTCATTAAATAGACCTGATTGTGTCTGTGTTACTGTATTGTCAGAATGTCAAATTATTTATAGGCTGTTGAATTCTGTTTTGGCTGTAAAAAAGCAAATTAAAAAAAAAAATCTGGGTTTTAGCATTGTATCAAATATTTTTGTGTGATGGGACTACTTCTCAATATCTTTTGCTCTTGTTGAAACAGTACAGGGTTTATTTTGCTTTACAAAAGCCTCTCAGCTTTCTTACGATTTTTTTTCATTCTGCAATTTAAATATCCTCTGGCTGATGCAAGAAAGGGTTTTTTCCATTTTTAATTTTATAAGTATATTGTGGCTGTCAGTCTTACATTTCTGGCATGAATTCAGAGCTACAGGTATACTGACTGCCAGATAAATGCACCAGCAGAACCAATTCTTCACGCTTTTTGAGGAGTGGGATCAGGTCTAATTTTTTATGAACATGGATACTGTTTTTCTGTGTAGGCAGGGGTTTCAGTGATCATTTTGGTGTTGAATGGGCTTTAATAAATATGCCAGTTTTACATGCTAGTATAGCATGCTGGGTGACTTTGAAGTCATGGCTTTCTCATGGATTATGCAATCTATTTAATGATGATAACATATTTCTACAATATCAGAAAAATGCATATTTCTGAATAGAAACAGTATTCTGAATCTTTATAAATAACTTCAGTGACATAGAACAAACTATTTCAGCAATCTTACCTATTATTCAGGAAAGTATCTGTTTAAACTTTATGGAAGTGAGATATGTGTATATACATGTATCTGAGGGGTTTTTGTATAAAACTCTACTGCCTTTTAAAATTGAGAGCTCCTTCATACTTTATAAAGCATAAGAACTAATTTACCCATGATGTTGGAAAGTATTTTTCAAATAAAAAGATGACTTAGCCTTCAAAAAATGCCTTATAATATGGACCATGCTTGCTGAAGCTCTTCCTCATTTTAGAATAGTCTGTATGTTACCCAGAAAGGGGATTTGTTATCTAGTGGACATCATACCAGAAATACATTGTAACCATGTGCAAAAATGTATTTGAATATTTTCACTACACTGTTTTTCAATTTTATTTCAGCAACGAAATCCTGATGTTCGTCATGTGGATTTGGAGATACTGTAGACTTGAACAGGAGAAATCTTCAGGTTGCTACCCTTGTGGAAAGAAGTCATGTAAAGGGCTGCAAAGCTTCTGAAATTGCAGTGACCTCAGCACCATACCTCGCTTCCTTTGCTGTAGGCTTCCTGGACTGTTAGCACTGCTTCTGTTTCTGGAAGAGCGCTAGACTCGCAGACAAAAATTTCCATGGCAAAATCAGTTTCAAAAAGCTACTTGAGTTAAATTCCACAGCAGAGTCTGTCCAAGTATATTTACTGCAATTCAGAACTGAAGACTTGAGGTTTAGTAAGGCAAATACAGCTGCCTGAAACTATACAACACACTTAGTTTTTCCATTTGTGTCCCTTTGCAGTCAGTTTGCACTTCTTTAGTTTCTTTCAAGATATCATTAAAGGTTCTTGGGAGATATTAAGATTAGCTAGGAAGAGTTTGTTCCAGTGGAACCTGCCAACCTTAAATTGTAGTATTTCAACTGTGTGATTGTTTCACAGTTTTTCTTTTCTATGAGATAAATTCTTTCAAATGGCCGCTGGCCTTATCTCAAGTACCATGACCTGGAAACCTGCTTTTTGCCACCATTACAATTACCAACTGCACTTCAGGAAAACAAAGTTTTTCACCTCAGAGGAGCCAGCTGTATGGGTTTAACCAGAGTACATTAAGTTACTGTGAAAAATTACTGCGTACAAATTTCGGTGCACTTCCTCTCTTTACATTTTGCTTGTTTTTTTCCCTACTTTGACACTTGTTTTCTTATTTGTAAGTATCTTCAGATGTAATCTGGGAGATATTCAGATGTAATCTGGGAGATATTTATGGTAGTTATTAAAAGTTACCTGGCATTTTTGGCTTTTTATATTTTAATAGACTCTATTGCCAGATATGGTCTTTGCTAGAAGATGCAAGAGATGTAGCTGGAATATATAATAGTAAAAAAATATCTATTTATAATTAAACAAATGAAGACATTGTATTTTTAATTTATTTACCTTTAGATATTATCTGAATTCAAAACCACTTACTCTGCATTTTTTTATAACTTGACCATACTTGTGGGAAAGTAGAGTAATTCTATCAATGGTCCTCAACAATCCTGAGATAAGTGATTAGTTTATAACTTTGAAATGTGAAATTGTAGAACTGTGTACAATTGTCTCAAGGCTTTCTGCAGTAGGTACTCAAGTTGTACCAGATTCTTTGAAACCCAGCCTTTATTAATAAGGCCATGAATACTTAACTTGCAAGTTGAAATATAAGTGAAATAATTGTATTTAAATAGCACTGAGGAAAATTCTTTATGCACTTTAACGTAAAATAAGATTTGCTCATGGGTGAGAGGTGGTAATAAGACCATCTTAGTAACTCAGTTGCTGAGTAATGACTGACTTGCTGACAGAAGAAATGTTGATATGAAACACAAGTATTCAAAAATCAATTAAAGATTACATTATAAGCATTGCAGTAAATAATTGTGGAGACCAATATGTCCAGATTTGACTAAAAGCATTTTAGAATTTTTTTTTTCATACTAGGTGTCACTTACCAGTGAACTATGAGAATTTAAGATTACATGCCTTTTTGATAACTGCAAAGCACTTTGCATGCTGGTCGTTTTAAGTAGAAAAACATTCCAGAGTTAAGTTACAGATGGGGCTTCACATACAGTAATTGTGGGTGAAAGCATCTCCTCGGTACCCTTTTCCATAATCCCTATTCACAGGTGGCTCCTTTATAGCATATTACCTTTTTATGGCTAATTCAGAAGAAAGCTTACTTTACCTGGTTTTCTCCTATTGTAGAACTAGTTAGGATATTTAAGCCTGATGATTTAAAATGCAGTTAAAAGGTAATTTGGAAGTCTCCCATATCAAATAAATAAGGCATATTTTAGCACATGATAAATAATTTACCTTTCTCCTTGCCCTTCTATGTAAAATTCATGTCATCTCAGTATGCACTCTCCTGATATTAGTCCTATTCATGAAGAGCACTGGAATCTGGAAACGCATAACATGCTTTCTTCTCCCTAGAATATTTATATGGATTCTGAATTTGAATAAACATTAATAAACCAGTTATTTCAGAAATCTTAAAAACCTGAAGAGAAGTAAAACTGGGAAAATGCCGTTCCTGCAGAGTTTAGTGAAGACAGCCAATGTGATCCAAGTGGTTTGCATGCTGGAGTTACTGATGAATGAGTAGTGTCAGTGTGCACTTTGCAGGGCAGAACTTTCCCTGCAAGGTTAGTAAATGTGCAGAGTGTTCCTATATCATTTTCAAGAGGAGGCATGAGCTTTTATTCTTGCAGGATATCTGCTCCAAAAGCCTACAAAAAATGTTTTTTTATTCATTGGAGATGTAATTCATCTGAATTCTCATCTTAATTTCCTTGTTTGAGTCAGAAAAATACACATCCACACCTTTTGTTTATATTCCAAGCTAGAATTCAGTTCCTTGTCTCCCAGTCATGCTATTGATTATAGCATCACAACATGATAAATTCAAGATGCCAGAACTTGAATGTTTTTGGGTATGTGACAATTGACCAGTCTGAGGACCCAGTTCCATTGTTTAAAGTGACCTGGATGACGATGTTCTACAGAAAGGCAGGCAGACTGGTTTTGGCAGTACCTTGTAAGTTTACATGTCATGCAGTTGGATGGAAGTACTGATTCATTGATCCTGCCACGTTAGAAAGGAAAAGTAATTCCAAGCTGTTACATTTAAATTTATATGTTATAATTTGCAAATAGTTCTTAACAGATTTGACATTTTTACTGCTTTTTTTTCTTTAACTGTCTTTATAGTCAAAAACTTGAGGTGATGTGGGTCCACTACTTAGTTTACTTTTGTTTTAATGTTTTTGGGGAAAATAATTAGCTAATACATTTACATTTACATGATAGAGTCCTCAGATTAAAGAATTGTACGAAGTGTGGAGGAGTGAATTTTTTCTTTATCACAAATGCAATTTCAAAATGTTTTTATTTGATTGATTTTAAGGAAGTGAGGATTTACCTAACAATAAAGTTATATTCTAGGATTTTTTCAATTAAGGTGTGTTGTTTTAAAATAATTTATTTCTGTAGACTGGCCTTGCAGGTTCTGCTTTCAAATTGTGTTCAAAGCACGGCTGCCCTCCGCTTTGTGGAAGATTGCTTACATGCTGTGCAGTGTTTCATAAATGATTCTGTAAAACTTGCAGTGTTAGAAAAACTTGTCTTGGTGTTCCAATATACTGAATGATCTTAATGTATTTTAAGTCCAAGTTGGCTGGATACTAATAATACGTTTTTTCTGTAGAATATTTGTTTTTCTGTAAAAGATAAAATTTTGAAGTGGTTATCTTTGCCCCAGCAATGAACTTCAAGTCTAAATTGTCTCCATTATACACTAGAATTCAGCATTTGATGTGGTCTCCCTTTCCCCCTGCACTTTTAAATCATTTATTAAGGATACAGTGGTAGTAATAAATACGTCAGTCCAGGGACTGTTTGCTGGTTTATGTTCTGGTCCAGAAGCAGTGGGGACTCGTGGAACATGAGAACACATTAAGGAAAAGTTTGCATCCTTTATCCCCTGTGATTTATCCTTGAACTGAAGGCTTTTTAGGCTCTGTTTTTTCCTTGACTTCGCACACAGATCGTATTGCTTTTTTAAAGTGACACTTACCTTTAGAGGAAGAAGCCATTGTGAATATCTTATGTTTTTAATAGCAGGGCTAAATCCTACTCTTGGTTGGTGAATTTTGTACTGTACATTTTGTTCATTAATAGTTGACAATAGTGGTTACTGTCTTGAAAGCTACAAACCATGTTAGCCAAAACCAGGTTTTCTGATTCTGTCAGGTGCAGGTTTTTCCGCTCTATCTGGAGACTCAGTTTTTATTGAGACATTTCTACTGCCCCCTCTTTAATAAGGGAGAATGCAGGAAGGTTTTTAGGTATTTTTTGTCTATTGATTGCAGTCCTGTGTTCTCTTTATCCTTTTTCTAGACTTGATTTTGATGGTTTCCTTATAGAGGAAACCAGAGCACCATATTGTTTAAGATCTGAAAACAAAGTGTTTCCTCTTGTGGTCATATGCTCTTAAAGGCATTTTGGCATTGTAGAGCAATTGATGAATATTGACTCCTGTACAAAAGCTGCCCTTCTGCGCATGCCTAAAGGCTTACAGAAGTGAATATAAAATGTCAGTGTGCTTTTTTCCTTCTAGCTTAAGTATTGTGCTGCTTCTATTCTTATTATTGGCTCTGAATACAGGGTACCACTAACATCTCTCTCACAGTTTACCTGCATAATGTAAATGAGGAGTTGAGATGTACCAGAAAGATTTTTTTTTTTTTATTTTTACAGAGGGTTTGTGTAGCTTAAGTAATTTTTTTATTTCTTGTTAGTGAGACACAAATAAGATCAAAAGTAGACTATATTACATAAAAAAAGAAATAGGAATCCAGGCTCTAAAGCACAATAATTCAGTTTTTGAAATGCATGTCCTTTGAGGAAGATAAAACAGAAGCTGTAAGTGGTTGTATGGTCTACAGAAACTGCAGTCAGGCTTTGCTGCAGCAAAAGAAATTAAAAGTATGTGATAAAAAGAAAACAATACAAGGAAGGAAAAGACCCAAGACATTAAGCACTTAGAAATAGGAAAGGATGAAAACCACCTAAAAAACTTGTCCAGAAATAAGAAATGATGATTGGAGAGGAAAAGAACAGTAAGAAATTATACTTTATTAGAATGCACAAAACTAGGTTGAATTCTGATAGTTGGGTAATTCCTCCCTCCCACCCTTCTTGTACTGAAAATCAGAGCCTCTGTCTAACTATGTCCTAACATGATGTTCAGCCTTGCAGGCACAAACCTATTTGTCCACTGAAAACTTAGTCTTGCTGCTAAGGGTGATGTTCTAATTCAGTCTTTGTTGGTGAGGTATGTGTTTGGTGAGTGGAGGGTGAGTGATGTTATTTGTGGAAATGGGAGATGGAGTGAATTAAAGAGAAAATTAATTTGTTCTTTTAGACAGAAAATGACTGAAGCACCATACTGAATGTGCTACATAAAAAAAGGGGCTCTGTTCTAAGGTCTACAGAATTCTTGCAGTGGAATATTGTTTTCGATGAATATGTTGGTCTGTATTTTTCAGTTTGTTGAGTTGTCTGTGGATAAGCAAGATTTCTAATCACATTCTGAAAAGGGTGTAATTCCAAATGTAGTGTGAAAAGGATCTATAGCACAGGCACTGTAGCAGACTATAATAGATAGGCAGAAAATATTCTGTATTACATGGGGCGCTTGTGGACATTTTCTTTCCCATGTAAATCAAAGCCACCAATTGAAATAAAAGCTCTTGGTTACTTTTATAAGCGTTACACTAACAGCAGTCCCAATTTTGTATAGCTGGCATTCCTAGTGCTGTTCTGGGGAGAAGATGTCTATTAAAATAGTGGAATACAGGTCCCTACTCTAGCATAAATTTGCTTTATGTAATCTAAATTTGGACTGTGTTTAAAACTTTAGAGGTTGTGATCAGCTGCTTCAAATCAGAAGTCAGAAGAAAAAAAATGCAATCATGTATAAATGATGTAATACAAAAGGGATTTTGTAAGTTTCTCTTCAAATTAAATATGCTGAAGAACTGTGTGAGAAGTGTTTGAAAAATGCCTAAAGCATTTGGAAAGCATTTTGGCTATTGCCAAAATGGTAATGAATTTGAAAGTCAACAGTGAGGGTTTTCACTGGTGGGAGAACTTTCAAAGGGCAATCTCAAAATCAAAGTCTATTTTTCCATGCAGCCTTTTAATCAGATTCACCAGCCCCCCTCCCCACCCCACACCTTGCGTTTTGGTGTATTGGCTTTTTCATTTTGTGTCTTGGTTACTCCATATTAGTGTGGGGAAGTAATTTTGATTTGTGAGGTGTAGACATTGGGATACTTACCTGCATATGTTCTTTGTTTTGTAATTATACTTGAATTCAGTACATTCTGTATCATGTCTGGAAATTGTAATTACTCAGTAAAATGTTACATAGCCAGTAAGGGTTGTGTTCTGTTAATTTAAGCAATTTTGTAAGTATTGGAAAAGTAAGCAACAACACTGGCTTTAGGCTGCTGATGATTCACTATGTTTCTGAATTCAAATCACATATAACAATTTTATGGATGCAAAACAAAGGTTCTATCCATCTATTTGTACCAGTTATTCAATTTGCTGGCACACACTGTTCTATAGCATGCACTCTGTGAGAAGCCACCTGCCCTGGCTGGCCAAGCTCTCTTTATTTGTTCTCTGAACCTCACTGGCAGCTCCACCTTTCGTCCTATTTACCCCCTGCCCTCGAAGAGGGCAGTTCTTCCCCAGTACTGAGAAAACTCTTTCTGCCCAGCTCAGAGGCCCCACTGGCACTGTCTCCAGTTTGATTACCTGTCCCCATCCAGATGTAAGAATGACATGAAGAAAGATAATAATACAGATGGGTTGTATGTCTGTGTATAGTCAAAGGTATGAAGAATTCCTTCAAGAGGCTGAGTTTGTGTGTTAGACTTGCACAGTAACCATAATTTCACAATCCCAGCAAAGCTGTCCAAGCCTCTTAAGAAAAAGCTTGAAATTAGCCAGCTTAGAAAGGATTTAATGTACAGTCTGGTACACTTAAGTGCCACTTTTTATCACTAATACCAATAAAACTGCTTATTTATCCAGTTATGGAAAGCAGTGCTTCTAACAGGGCTAAAAAATTCTGTGTGGTTGGAAGGAAGAGTCAAAAATGCCAGAAGCCTGGGTAATGGAGGTTTTTTTCAAACGCAAGGTTTTTTTCTGTATGGTATCAGATACCAGAAATAAAGTGGTCAAGCAACATATTGCAGGAAAGATTTTGGCTATGCAGTGTATGTCCTGATTGCTAAAGATGTTTTCTTTCATAGTTAAGAGACTCCCTTTCTCAAGGGAAGGTTGTTGGTTTTGTGTGGTTTTGTTATGTTTGTTTTTTCCCTCTAGTGAGCCAAATGGCACAAGTTCTGCCTAAGCAGAGATGTGACGGACTTGAGGGCCTTGTCTCTTGTCTATTTGAGGTCAAGTTCAAATATGGGGCTGTCTTTTGGGCTGTCTGAATAACCAAGCAAATGGTCTTAGCCACTTTGAAAGAGGGAGAGAGCTCTTGTCACATAAGGTAACCTGGACTCTTCAGAATCCTTTATTTATTTGCTGTCTGTGCCATTTATTGAAAAGCCATTCTTAAATAATTGTGTTAAATGGGGGGTAATGGGTTGAAGTGGGACCTTGCAGTCAGCTGGTTGAAGGTGATCTTAAAAGTCTTGTTCAAGAATGAGTTTTGTCTGTCTTTGCAAATATTTTATGAGTGGCTTATTAAAAGATCATGAAAAGTAGACCTTCCTTTAGCATTCAAATTAAACTTTTTTTGAAAACCTTAGGGAAAGGAACATAATTTTTGCTCTCACAGAAGCTATGCCAGCTCAGCTCCTAGTAAAGTATGTGTATTGATTTACCCATGCCCTGTTGTGATTTTCATTTTTTAAAAAATTTGGATTTCTTCAGTTCTGATGCTGAATTGGGGTCTAGTAAGATCTTTTCTAGGTTCTCTTTCTGACACTTGAGGTGATTTGAATCTTATTCTCTGCTCTAGTATAAACTGATATTCAGTGTTTTAGGGAAGTATTTTTTGTACCCCAAATACTGATTGAACAGCAGTTTACCATTAAATCAGGCTACTCTGGATACACAAAGCATTAAGGTTAGGATTTAAATAAGGGGGTTTTATTTTCCTCTAAGGCAGTCATAAAGAAAATCCATCTTGCATTTGATGCACATAAAAATGCATTTATATATGAACCTCTGTCTCTGCATGTTGAAATTGTACATTGATGTCTTTGGCTCCGGATTTTTACCTTACTGATCATGTTTCTCATGAAAGACAACTGAGATCTCAGCAAAAATAAAGATTAAATACTGTAGAAGAAGATTGTAATGAATTTGGACAACTTGGAAACCTTGATGCAAGAAAGACTTTTCAGTAAGGCTGTGGCTTTAACCCATTCTGTTCCTTTCCCTTAATGCTTTTCACTGATTTCATTGGTTCCGACCTTCACTGTAGAACTCCAGTTTCCAGGTGGTTCAAAACACAGGTTTTAAGTGGAGAAGGCTAATTCCAAAATCTATGTTCCAGGAGCTCCATGTGCTCAGTAGGTAATTGGACACTTCTGGATCATTGAGGGAGATGTGCAGTCATAGTCTGGCTAGCATTTGGTGGGTTTAAAAATATCCCAAAGTCAACTTTTTTCTTGGAAATGTCTCACTCTGGAACAGTCTTCCTGATGGTGTGGATGGGAAAGATACCCCAGATGTTTCCTTAACATTCCTTTTGTCAAGAGACTGTGCTGGAACTGCTTGCTGCTCTGCTTCTTCAGATTATCCTTTAACAAATAAAAAAATCCCTCTTTCCATCAGTTCAGTAAGTAGTTCAGGTTTTGTCTCTTTGAGGTTCTCACATCATTTTGCAAGAATTTCAGTTCTTCAATCACTTTGCTACTAGGCATTTTTGAAAGGTTTAATTAGACTTTTTCTGCTGTACTATTGACCCTGTTCCTAAATGGGAACTAAATTTAATATTAACTTTTCTAATGGGAAACTACTTTGAGTCATTAGCAAACCTGTTTCTTTCTGTTTTTCTACAAAGACAGCCTAGGTTGAGGCAATTATATCTGTCAGATGAGTGGGAAAGTTTAAAGCGCTTTTAAGGACAAAAGAGTTTTTTAGCTTTTTCCCAACATTGTTGTAGAAGTTCATGTCAGATTTTTTCTCTTGACTTAACTAATTAATCTGCTGGCGTGGCTTTTTTTTTTTCTTAATGTGATACTTTTGCAGCAGAAGCTGCTTTTATACTTCATATGTCTTTGCAGAGGAGGGTTTTTGCGTTCATAGGGCAAGGTCATATACAGAGGTCTGCCAAGTATTCCAAGGGACTGCCTGGTGCAGCAGGGAAGGTTTTTCCTATGGAAAGCTGTTTATGCATGAACTTGCTAGGAAATGACCAAGACAGAGCCTCTGATTTCAATAGGCTCAAGGAGTAGTCAGGTCACATCAGTGGTATTGGTTTGCTCTATCAATAACTAAGATTTTTATGATTGTCACCTGGAGCTGTATTCACACTTGCCTCATGCTGAAGCAGTTTGTAGTTACTGATTGTGCAAATGAGCGTAAGTAAGAGTCAGGTAGGGAAAGATGAGTTCTTTTTGAGATATGTGCATGTTTCCAAACCCAAACTGATTTGGCAACTCAGTACACATCGTGTTGGTGTCCACGTTTCATGAGCTAGTGGATCACAAGCTGTGGTAAGAGAACTTTGTGAAGGCAGTGTCTTAAGGACTCGGATGTTAGGAGAGAGCAACATTAATGCTGCTGTGCAAAAGCATGCACTCTCCTTGTGCCTGGGAGTCCTTGTCTGCTCTGCACTGCTGCTGCCCAGTGCCCCAGCCTCCTGCAGGAGAATGCTGCTCCTTCACCCGGGATTTTGTACTTTGTCTTACCCCCCAGTCCTGTATGGGGCCATTCACTTAAGAGTCAGACTCAATGATCCTTGTGGGGCCCTTTCAACTCAGAATATTCTGTGAAATCTGTGAAATTTGATCTGGCCTGGTACTGTGTGTACTCAAACTATACTCAAGAGCTTTTTTGTTGTGCTTAGCACTGTAGCTCTGGTTCCTCAGTAGCACCGATCTTCACAAAACCCCTATGAAAGAAGAGGTACAACTGCCCCAATACTGAGCACAGCAGGCTGAGGGTTGAAACATGCTGCCTCCTGCTGTGTTCCATGGGACGACTGACTGTCTCCTCACTGAAATGGAAGCACTTCCTATTATGATGCTCAGCAGTCCGCTGGCTTCAGTCAGTGCCTCAGCAGAGGGAAGGAGGCAGAGAAAACCCTCCCTAGCTGAACTCTTGAGGACAAGATTTTGCAACACGACTAATCTTATTAAAATAAGATTACAAACACTTTAATAATATGAGCTTGCACACGAGTTAGTTCAAAGCAAATGAGGTAAAAACTAATTACCTTCATATGCATGAAGTTCAATGTCTGACTTGGACCTTAAAGGTTCTCTTCAGGGACATCTTGTGCCTCAGCAAAGGGCCAGCATGGGCCGTGCTTCTGTGGCACCAGCACTGCTGCAGAGCAGGAGCATGGTTTAGCCACTGCCTTACCAGTGTGTTTAACAAGTATTTAGTGGGAGAATGAGAAAATGCAACATTATTGAATTGCTTGTTCCCCTGCAGTTACTTCCCAGGCCTGGTTCTTCCCCATCCCAGGTACCTCTTCCACACCCCTTCTCTGCCTGCCCAGCTCCAGGCACAACCTCTCATGCTTATCCCCTTCCACATGCTCCGCTGTCAGACCTAATCTCTCTTTTCAAGCTTCATAAACCCAGTTGCTGCCTCTGGTTCCCTACTTCTGTACTCCTCTTTCCTGTCAGCTTTCCCTGCTGGGTTCCTGCCTGTACTCTCCTTCACCCTGTTTGACTGACCCACAACACATCCCTTTTCCCTCCTGCCTCCGGATCTACCCTCAGATATTTACAGCCATTGCCCAAAAGTCTGGGAAGTCAAAGCTTTTCAAAGAGAAGCTAATTATAATTTTTTGCAGGTTTTTTTTAACCTCCATTTCTCAGAATTACCTGAAATTATTTTGGTGGGGGGTTAGTAAACTGTTTTCACTAATTGCGATTTTCACCAAAAAAATGCAGCAGGCAGAAGCCCCTGACCTGCCCAACCCCAGTTAGCTTTGCAGCATTACAGGCACCCAAAAATGTTGTTTCATAATGGCAGTATTTGGTAACCATTTCAAATGGCTGATGCCAGCCTGTGGGCAGGCTCATCTTGCTTCACAGCCCAGCAGTGGTGGTTTGCCATGGTCAGTGTTTGTCACTGTAATTCCTCTACAAATTATCTGGAGCCAGGATTTTCTAAAGCGTTTAAGAGAACAGGAGATGTTCAGCCATCACTGGATTCTGAATTAAAATGGGATTTAAACGTCACTACTTGAAAATCCAGGTTTTAAGATTGCAGATGGGTACTTCCTCTGAGCAGTCTTTCTATTTAACCAGCACATAAATCTATGTGGTTGTATATTGAGGTGAAAATGATTTATATTATATTCATATTTGAATTCTTCATAATCTTTCACTGTGCTTTCTGGTGCTTCATACCAAAAAAGCATTTAATGCAAAAGAAAATGCTCTAGCCCTTTATATAAATCTAAGTCTAAAACTTTAAATATATATTTAAAGTGTGACTCAGGTGTCATGGCTGTCACAGTGACACAACATTGCCTCTAGAGAAAGAAAGAGACAGATTAACCAGAGACTAACTTTTATTGTGCATCTTTATGCAACAGAACAAATGGAACCGGAGGTATGTAGTAATAAAACCAATATTCAAATTAGAATTAACACCTGAAATAGTAAACTGTAGGTAACAAATGTCTTTATAATTAAAAAATATTGACTGTTTAAAAAATTATCTAAGATTTTATATTCTTTAAAAGAAATGTGTGTTGCCACATAGAAAACAATTCACACATCCTATAGAAATTGTCACAAAAACCTTACTAGTCTATATTACACTATGCACTTTTCTTTTGTACAATATCTGATAAAGATCTATCCCTAACCTGTACTTACTCTACACAGTACAATCATCATTAGAAAGTATTCATAGAATTAACTACACCATAACAATAAAAATATCAGGATTAATGTTTTCTTTAATCACAGTTTCTCCACAAATATTTGTCATAGAAAATATAGCGAAGGCATGTTGGCACAGATGGGCGTGCGGTGCTGCTACACAAAGTTTGAGAGAAGGCAGATACATAAATGACAGGAAGATTAAAGTGTGTGGAAGGATAAGACAAGAATCTCTATCCTCCTGGGACTTTCTGGAGTGACATGATAGATAGCAGTTTCCTTCTGTCACTGGGAAGGGATGTGCTGGCTTATAAAGCACACTGCCTAAATATGGATATCTCCCTCTGCAAGGGCTTATGTGCTATCTATTATTTCAGGTCCCATATCTAACATATTGCAGATATTTAGATGCTTCAATGTGTATGCATTTATAACACCTAATGAATGAATTAACTGGAATAAGCTGTTGTGCAAGGTTTGGGGTTTTTAAAATGAAATGTGCGGGTCAAGTGGCCATGATGGCAATTAAAAACAAAGACAGACAACTGACAAAAGTTATATTCTGTCATTTTAAAACCAAACATGAACAAAAATATGAGCTGGTGTCTGTTAATGCCTGTCTGTGACCATGATTCATGTCACTGGCCAGTGCACATAAGCAATTGAGGACAAAATTTTGTTAATAAAGAAAGATCCATACCTGCAAAGCCATTTCTACTGCCAAAGTGGCTTTGAGGATGAAATTATACTTTTGGTTATTTTGCACAATGAGAGTAAAGGATTGTGAGTGGTTCCAGGATGCTGGTTATGCTTTTTACACCAAAAATGAATTAGGCTTACTAGTTATTTCAGCAAATCTTTCCATTATTAAGTGAGAGGTCTGTCCAGTTCAGTAATTCTGTTCTGTGACTGTTAAAAAGTGTTTATATCTTAAACATAATACAATTAAGCATCTGAAAGGAAACCATCACAATGTTTACAAAAATACAGCATGATACATATCGCTGTGGACAAATTTACAGTATAATGTTGACTCACACATTCTGACATGTTTTACCAAATAGTTCTGGCATGTGTCACCACATTAAACATAGACCAGCAAGACTTACACCATCTGAGCAATGTAACATCTTCTATTATAGTTCTTTTAAAAAAAGTGTAAGTTCAACACCGAAAAGCTACTATAGGATATCTGTACTGTGACATTTCTATACACTGAGTTTCTCCTCCAGAGGCCACCATGTGCTGTGACCGCTCCAAGAAAGTCACCTCCTGCCTGTAATGAGGAAATGCTGTTCTAAACCCCTTGGTCTGGTGAGGTCCTGTGTGACTAAACTGCTAGTGGACTTTTAGAAAATAAATTAGTTATTTTGGGGCCAGCGTGTGCCTTTCAAGCCCCTTTTTAAAAAATCACCAAAATTAAAGTGAATTGAGAGGTATTGGACATTTAAGGGCCTAAAGCATATGGGGGCTGAGCAAGGCTCTCTATGGCAGTGCACGGTGAGCCCATGCTCCGAGATGCCCTATGGGACACCAGCCACAAGCACAGGCAAAGAGGAGGCAGGAAGGAGCTCCTGGGTGGGCGATCTGAACTTTGAGATGGCCTCAGCCCTGTGGCCAGGCTGGGGCTTGAGGAGTGTTGCACCCCAGAGAGCCCTTCCCGATCTCCTGCCTTGCCTGGTGCGTGGGGAGAAGATCAGGGAGGAGAGGAGAAGGGGCAAAGGAGCAGTCAGTAGCTACGCTTGGGGCTTGCACAAGGCGGTGAGGAAAGCTGCGGAGAATGAGACGCCTTCAGGAGAGTCAACGCCGATGAGGTAGCACTAAGGATGGTCAAAAGTGAAGTGAGCTTTCTTTCCAAAAAAACAGTTCCCTGTACCTGCCAGTGGGGAAGTGTTGCCTCAGGAAGAGCTGGTTCACGCTGTGGATGATGCCAACACTGGCCTGAGTGGCCAGACAAAGGTAAGGATATGGAAATTTCCTGATGTGGAAAGGAAAGGGTATCATTCTTTGGCGTTGCATATTTCTGGCATGCACCAATTTAGAGGGACAACAGACTCCTAAACCTTTAAAATTAAACTTCTTTTGTGGACTGACTTCTGTTTTTAAAGCTAGTGTCTACTTCCAGTGTTGTGCACCATTGTGAATTCTGCTCCAACAGCTCTTTTCTTCCAGCTCTCAGTCTGGATCCCATGTCTACTTAGCGCAAAACACTAAACCAGGTTCTTCTTGCCCAACCCCTCCCTGAATGCAATACTGAGCAAAACCAGCACAGTGCCTCACCTTTTTCAAGGAATGGATATAGAACACAAATGAAAGTGAAAACAAAAAAAGGCAATTTAAAGCCTCTAAAGCTACAAATATGGCTGCAGAATAGGAACAGACAAAGCAAGATCTGTCTTCTGAAATGGCAATTTGTTTTTAGCAATCTTGTTTTAATGAAAACTGTCATGATCAACCCTAATCCTCTAGAAATCTAGATAAATATACTGTCTATCTGATATACAATGCAATTTTTATCTGTTAGAAGTGCCTGTTATTGTTCTGATTCTTTGATGGATTCTGCTGTTGACGAGTGCTGTTTTACTCGGGAAGCTTAATTTCCTGGCAGGGCTGGCTAAGAAAGTCCCTGGATTTTCTATCTTGTGTGGTATTTTAAGGTAGCATTTATAATTACGCTCTTTTCTGTTAGCAAATGGGGAACCACTTCTTTTTTTTTGTTGTAAGTGTGCAGACTTGTACTTCCATCTTCTACTCAGGGAAAGCAAACAGCACCCAGCTGTTCTGAGTCCAGGCCTGGGATTGTTATCAATAAGCTGAAGAGATAGTAGCTGCTGTTTCTTCTGACATTTTTATAGTTTTTAAATGACCTTTCCTCTACAACTAGATGAAATGAACTGCATGTTCCCTTTGAGCGTGCTATGAAGGATTTGGAAATAATAGGCACTGAGAAGTCCCATAAAGCAGGTCTTGAAATGGATTTCTTTCTGTTAACTGGGATATGGTAGGATGGAGAAGTTGAAAAGTATGCAGTATGTGTTCAAACATGCTTTGGACTCCTAAATGACAGCAGGGCTATGTTTAACAAACAGTCTCCCCTAAATTAAGTGGTTGCTACTGTTGTATGATGTGGTTCTCACTGCCATCAATCTCCAGATCCATCTTGCATACCTCTGTTGAAGACTTCATCCTGTGATCCTGGGTGGTCAGTCCCTTCGTAATAGGAGTTGCCATTGTGCAGGAAAGTCCCCACGGCACGGCCCTGGCGAGCATGTCCCACTGCATCACTGAACACCTTGTTTATTTGCTCTTCAGAGGGCATCCACCAGTCCGGGTTGGAGGTGCAGTGCATCCTAATGAACTCTGCAGGAAAACATGCAAGGATAAAAAGTAACTTGTCTTTGCAGCATGTGGTATTGCCCAGGCGTCACAAAGCTCATGGGAAATAAGAAAGGAGGTATTGCTGCTCTACTTAAGCGGAAGTAAAGCCTTATGGGGGATGCCATGATAATGCCACTTGGACCTATTTTATTTCTGCACGAGTGTGTTTCTCCACATGCAGTGTATGTTGTTATACCTGGGCTAACTAGGTGACTCATGGGACTTGGAGATAAAATCCCTTCTTGTGGAAATATAAAGAACTGATTTGAAGTGAAGGCTGTGATTCAGCATGTGCAATAAGTGTGGAAGCTAACATGAGCCAAGATGTATTTCGTTTGAAATCTGTTGGTGTCTATACCTCAGGGTGATTCCTGTTGGATCTTTCTGACCTCCCTCTGCTGGCTCCTTCAGCACCTGCAACCTTCTGGAGCCCTCAGCCTGCTGGAAAATGTCACTGCCATTATTTCAGTTTGTTGCTCCTTTCTGTTTGGGATATCTTTCCTTTTAAGTTCTGCTATTTTCATCTCCCTGTATTTTACACCTATTTTTTCAGAGACTGATTTGGCCTTAGAAATAGTTAAATGAGATTAGAGGGCTGATTTGGGGAGCCTTCCAATAGTTTTCAATGCAGGAGAAAATGAATTGTACTGCATGTATTTTAGTTATTTAAATAGCTGCTGCTTCCACATACAGCTATTTGTATGTGATGATTACATTTTTTATTATTTATTTTTCAGATTCTTTGACACACTATATGCTAGACTTGCAGAAGGTGCCTTGCCAATTCTGGAGCTGTAACTGTTAGACATAGCTCAAATAGGTGTATTTGGACTTTGAAACATCCAAGTAAGATTTTAAATGTGAGGGCACCTTATTAGAGATATTGGATACACCGTAGCTCATATGGAAACTGAGCTGCTTATTTATTCTGTAACATTAGTTATTCCCTCATGCAGTATTGTGTGTCCCAGGATATTTTTAAATTCCATTTTCTACTGTTGACAAGCCAACAGCACAATAAGTGGTGTAAGGTAACTTCATTACTGTCACCACATCTCCAGACAGGGAATGCTGTGCATTTACAGGAGTTCCCGTGCCTGCAAGGTATCTCATCTGTTGGACAATTAGGATGTGATTTTTGCATAGCTCCTGCAGCAGTGCGTCTGCAAAAGTGATAGCGATCTCTGTTTTAAATTCATTTCCCTGGAAATCCACACAGGCAACAGTAATTCCTGCCTAGTTATGTTCACACGTGCCCCCACAGACTCGTCTTTTTCTCAGAGAAAAGGTTACCACGTAAAGGAGTAATGCTATAATTTAAGCATGCCAGGATGTTTTAAAACTGGTTCCAGACCAGCCAGTTGTAGGAATACATTAAAATGTTTATATAAATTTAAACTACTCTGAGTGCAGAGAGAGAACCAATTTGCACTCTCTGCTATGGTGGAAAGGCATAATTAGCTGGGCTGAGAATTAGTCAGACACTGTTACCTTGCTTGTAAATGAGTAGGAGCTAGTGGCCAACTCTCAGCACTGGAGAAAGTTGTCATGTTCCCACCTACACATGAAAACCCAGATGGAAAGCTGTCTACTCTGCTTTCTTAGCTGGTCATTTCATGCTGGATGTTTTGGCTTCCTCTTCAAACTTCTGACAATGAAAGAAATTACCCTTTCTCCCAAGGAGTGCTGCCCATGCTCTGTGTGTCCAGGACCTCAGAAAAGAGTGGCCATAAGCAAAATTCCATGCACAGGTGGATTTACTATTAGTCTTAGGAGGCAGGTGAGAGAAAGGGAAAGAAAAGGGTATCAACACTCTGATTGTGCGTAAATTATTAGGTGATACTTAAAGTAACTCAGTAAATGCTAAAACACTTGTGTTCAGCCTTCATTTTCCAGGAGAACTTCTGGGACCCTGACTCAGTCTCTAAAGCTCTGCAGCGTGGGGTACAACAGACTTGCCCTTTGATTAAGCCCTGATAGAGGTCTCGTAGAGTACCATGCAGCAAGTTAAAAGATCCCTTTGTAATAAAAAAAGAGCTTATTTGCCTAATTTGTCTGTATGTAAAATCTGAGTTCATTACCTGGTTACATCAATGTACCCTAACTACAACTCTTATTTACTTAGCCTTGTTGGATTCTTCTACCCTAAATGGGAAGAGACTCCATCTGATGTATATAACCACTTTGGACTCCAATGAATGAGTGAAGATATTTTTGTCACTGACTGACCACAATGTAGCTTTTTACATTGCACTGTAAAACATTCTTGAGGTTAGTTCAACCAAAATTTCATGTATGTGCTCACAAAATAATATAAAGTTAACTATGAGTTAATTAAAGAAATAATAAGCATATGCATGTATAAAATGCAGATGTTAATACTAAAAACATATTTTTGCTTTGGCTTTAAAAAGTCCTGTTTTGTATGTTTTATTATAAAGCTTGGTACCAGGCCTATCAAACAATTTTAAGAAACCAAAGTGCACAACATTCTTTTCAATCTGTACCCTTTCTGTGCAATATCCTCACTCTCTGACATTGTGAAATGATTGAAAACTCCCCTCCCTTTTCGGGCTAAACATGGGGGGAAGTTGTTCCCTATTTTTTCAGGCAATGTTGCATCAGTATGCCAAAAAAAAGTTAAATTCTTGACAACACACTTGTGTACACTTTGTAGGTAATTAACATGCAGATGTTCTTGACCCTAGAAGATGTTTTCAAACCTATTCTGAAAGTCAGTGAGCTTCTAATTCCAATGATGCACTGTTTTCTTGTGCATCATATCCTTGCTAGACATTAGACTGTAACTATGCCTTTGGTTAGCTTTGCAGTGTAAACAAATGACCTGAGTTTATTATAAAAGAGTGTAATCAGGATTGTCTAGTTTTGCTTCGCTGCTGTTTAAAGTGTATTAGTGTCATGTGCCCTTGCACTTGTCTCCTCTCTTAAATAAGCAGCCTTGTTTTCTCCCATCAAAAAACACCCAAAACACATATATAATGCATACATACATACTTGTATGTATGTATGAAAAGAAAGTGGAGGGTTTCTGGCTGCTCGTCACCTGCCTGCGAAACCCCTTCTAGTTCTGCAACTGTCAGCCAAATGCTTCTACTGAGCCAGAGCCAATGTGGTGAAATGAGATCACATATGGTGGACACTGAGCGAAAAGATGCAGTACCTCTGAGACATGTTACTTTTACTGGATCCAGAGGACGTCTTTCAGGACCTGTCTCTCCTGACTGCACTGACCTTTTCCTTTTTCCAAGGCCGCATGAGTACTTAAGCTCATCGGTTGTGAAAACAAATCTGATGAGATAGCGAAGGAGCCGTCGTCCATCTTTCTTGGAAGAATTTACAGCCTCATCCCACTGTTTACTAGTGATGTAGACAGGGTAGTTGTTCAGCAACTGCTTACTCCCCTGAAAAAGTGAAATATTTCCATTGCTTATTTTACAAGGCAAATAAGTGAAGATGTCAGTTGCAATAAAAGGTACATTTTTTAACTATCCGCGATACTGACAGTGAAACACAACCCAAAGTGAACACGTAATTGCTCTTACAGAGAATGAGTACTTCAAAAATTACATTTCCATTTTCCAGAACTCAAATTGGGTGAGGTATGATGAACACGTTTTGAGAGGCGGCTATTGATAATCTCCACTTTCACAAGCAGGTTAAAGAGAGTTAAGAATCAGCAACTGGGCATACTATTTAAGTGTAATGTTTCTTCTTAATATGTTATAATGCATAAAAAGGGTCTTTGAAGAGCATGATCAAATGAATCACCTCATTGCAGCTGATAGTTTACTTCAGAGGCGACTCTTTTGGTCTATTTTTATAATAAATTTATTATTTCTGTACAACACACCTGAAACTTGACAGCAATTATGTTACTGTGAAAAATGTAAAGAAAATAAATAAAGGAACTGTGAAAACTAAATGCTTCATTATTATTAATGAATGCTGTATTAACTCAAATTACAGCTTTACAGAAATGCCACTGTGTCAGCTGGAAAGAAATTTTGCTTTTAACCTTCCTAATTTGTGTGCCTCAATATTCCAGCATTAAATGAATGCTGTGGGGCTAATTATGGGGATTCCTGTAATCCACACACATTTATAAGCCCTCTTAAGTCAATTGTACCTAAATTGTATTTAATTCTTGTCACCCATAAAATGCTATAGTTCAGGATTACCCAATTAATGTAAGATGGTACTGTTAATATACTTGAAATAATTGAAGTACACAATAAAACCCCAAACCACACCTTCCTAGAGACTCATTCACTTTTACAGCTGCACCTCTTTATCAAAACACATAAATCTGGAAGCCCAATTAGTAAACTCTTTGTACAGACCCCAGCTTCAATAGGAGCTTGCAGTGAGCTAAAAAACCCACACATTTGATGCTCAGTGACAAGCTCAGCCACGTGCCGCACTTGTGGGCAACTGCTGCAAAGTCCTTCTCACTTCCTGGCCTTTGATATCCAGAAACTATTTTAAGGACTACCCTTGCTTCTTTCATATACTTATTATAGCATCCTGGGAGACAGCTTGAGAGCATCTTTGAAGTTTTTCCTCAGGTATTTGCTTTTAATTTTTTTCCAAGTTTGATAAATACATGGAAGATTGAATTTAGTGAAGACTGTGCTGAGAGGGTCATTAGATAATCTGTATGATCTAGAGTACCAACATCTTCCAGTGGGCTTAGCACCACCGGGAGCTCAGCCTGTGTGACTGTCTGCTACTTGTTTGCCTTGCTGCAAGCTGCTGGCAAAGACAGCTATGGACAAATCCAAAACGCTGCAAAGGAAGCCAAAATATAAAGGAAGAAATGTGCTTTGTCTGTCTGAAGGGCCACTTCCCCCAAAGCATCTCAACATTTCACTCACTCCCCTGAAGTTGTAAATTCAAGCTTGTAACCCCCAAGAGAAAGACCCTTCACCTATAATCTAGCTCTGTTATAATTTGGGGTTTTCTCTTTGCGCTTCATTATCTCCTCACATCACTGCAAACAGGTCAGGGTCAATTCCTCCCCCTCCATTTATGATGCAGGCAGATGCTTTAATTTTTGCCCAGTACAGGAGCCCCTGGGAAGCCAGTAATAAGTCTGAAGAGCTCTGCCCTGGAAGAACATTAATATCCATCCAGTCCAGCTCCTTGTCCTCTTCCAACAAGGTGAAGGGGCTGGGGAAGGAAGAAGAGCAGAGGGGCAGCATGGAAAGCTCTTTGGAGGTAATACACTTTTATGCTGAAGTAACTGTGACCAATCTGTCCCGGGGGAGGCTGACATGAGCTCTTCCTTGGCTTGTTCCACTACAATGCTACAAAGGACCATGTGATACTCAAGTTGACAATCTTTTGCAGCAGCTAGCTTCACATCCCTTTTATATAAAGTCAATTATTTTCCTACCTTAGATTTCTGAAACCTATATTTTTCCTATTTTAAAAAACTCTTTAGTGAAGCAAGGACCATTCTTACCAGCACCACTGTAAGGTATAAGCTGCAGGTAACTGTAGGCATGGCCTGGCTTTTACGCCCTGTCAGGCTTGTCTTGTGCAATGCAAGCCCATATTGCAACAGGGGAGGGCTCCAGGCTCGCTCATGTGCCTTAAGGACAGATGCTCATATGTGGCTTTGCTAAGCAGCAAGCTATCCCAGAAGCTATTCTGTGTTTATATATAAAGAACAGATGAAAATAGGGTGCAGAAAGGCCCAACATCGAGATTTCATGAGAGCTCACATTGCTATTAACTGAGAGGGTAATAAATTTTGCATAACTTCCTCAGCCTCGATTTTATAACACTTCTCTCTTGTTCCCCCTGAAATCTACGGTATTTTTCCTCATTCTTCTCCAAAGGCATGATATAGTGTTATGCTACTCTGTTAAACAATTACTGGGTTCCTGCTACAGATACACTTTCATTGCTTCCTTGGAAAGTAAAGCACTTCTGGGCAAAACATTCTCGGTAAATATATGATGTGGTTTGGTGTGTCCAGCAGTCATTAAACTAAAACAAACAGATAACCTCCGAAAAATGAAATAAGCAGACTCTGAACAAAGAACCAAAATACAAATGTATCCCTGCTTGTATTTGTACATGATTAAATTTATGAATAAAATATTAATCTGTATGCATTTAATTGAATAAAAAATTCTGTCACACTGTGACAAGCTATTCCTTGTGGGACATGACAAAACAGCCTAGTTTTTTTACAGTACTTGAAAATTTTGGTTAAGCAAAAGAGCATTAAAAAAGGAAAATGAATCCTTGGCATATACCTGAATGATAACAGCTAGTGATAAATATGAATATAAATACGTATGTATCAATTTGCACAGGATAAAACTGGATGAAGGAGCAAAGTGATACACACCCTGAACTGCTGCATGCCCTGTGCAGCCACTCTCTGTCACTCAGCTACAGCTGTCATCAGGTAGCCCTAGCCTAAATTCTACCCACAAATGTGGTGTTTCTGAAGAAAGATGAGAGAAAAACTACCCAAAGCAAGGCCAGCACAGCTGGTGCAGATGGAGTTACATGCTGCTCAGTAAAGTCATTCTAGATTACACTAATGACGAGTTTCCTCCATTTGGGGGGTTACTGTACTTAAGAATGACAGTTTTTAACCTATTTTTTACTACTAAATGCCTACTGATTTATTTGCCTACATGTTTTTAATGAATTATCAAGCATAAAGAGATGTAGCTTGTTGTCACTGTACACTACCTCGGTTGGATGGTCTGTTGGCTGCGGTACCATGAGCTGGTTGTGATGCTGAAGTACAGTCTTCAGATAATCTAAAACAGTCTGGCAGGGCACTGCATGAAACAAATTGCAGTTACTGTATGTTAGCTACATAGCACAAAATAGAACAACAATATTAAATCAAGCAGTGTTCTTTAGGGTCTTTTTTATATGTTTGGGAGATTTATTTCAAATAGTAAATACTTCTCGTTTTGATTTGTGCAAACATTTCATTTAATAAATGTACAAGTAATGTATTTCCTGTATTGACATCTCTAACATTACTTTTATTTTCTGCCCACTAGTTTTCAAAGTGTTTTTTTCCAAGTTAGAAATTATAATTACTACAAACACAAATTAGGTCAGCAGTAGTGATAAGAGAAAAGTCTGTAAATACTGTAAAAATCTCTAACCATACAAAGGAGAAAACATTCCTTGGACCTAAGTAACGCATTGATTAACATGTAAATATGCTAATTTTTTTTCAAACTACAGTCTGTTTAAATATACTAAAGAGATTCAATGATTCGTACATTTTAATTTCTATTTCCTCTCTCCTCCCAAATTTGTTATAAAACTAGGTGTTAGGCAAATTGCTTTATTTCTTTTTGCCCTCATCCTCCCCCCTTTCCATTCCCATCACTCTCATCCATTTCAGTAGTGGTACCAACATCCTATTCCCTTCTGTTGAGGTGATAGGTTAATTAGGGATGATTCAATTATGGGTCTCTCTTAAGCAGATGCTGCCACATCCCTGATTAACTCTGGAGTATTTTTGAAATACAGCTTTTTTCTCCTGAGCCTGAAACACCATAGGAGAATTAAACAGATATTAATCCAACATTAGGGCTGACTTGTGCAAGACTAAATAAGCATAGTTTTTAAGGTACCTTATGACTCTCACATTTTGTATGGGTTGTTTTTGTAAAGTATTCAGACTTAATCATAGCTTCAGCTAAAAATCCAGAAGAAGTACTTGTGTTTCTTTTTGTTTTTATTACAATTTCTTGGCATTTTATTACTTCTTTACACCTGAAAAAATGTGACGTTTTGGGCTTTGCCTTAAGCTGGCAATCTGAAAGCAAGCACTGAAATAGCTGAGAACGTCTCAAGGTAGGATTTACGGATATTTTGCACTCTTTCCTTGGCATTCACACCACACAGCAACCATTCCCCTGTCTAGGCAGCCAGGGTGCAGAACAACATTACTCTGTGCAAAACAGACCCTGTACTGAGGGATAAGTGGGGTTACATCCAGCAGTCTGCATACTGAAGCCATGCAAAGTGCCTGATATGACAAATAAATTCCTACGTTACTGCACCCCATACTGACTTCTCTGTAAAGACAACTCATCAGTGTATTTACTCCTGCTTCTGGTTTCTTACACAGTAAGTAATTTCACTGCAGGCTATTCAAGGATGTGTTTACATATCTTCTTCCAAAGCCATGGGGCTCAAGCGAGAAGAAAACAGGAAATTACTTAACCTGTTGTGTCCCCAGCAGATGAAGTACAGCTCCACTTTAACTCTATGCTGCTGATAAATGCCTTCTCACTACTCATAAGAAACACAAAAGTGCTAAAAGCTGGCTAAAGCTTACAAAAACATCTATCTTCATAAAAGCAGCGATGTTTCGAGCGCAAAATTGTATGATTTTGTTATCATTGTAGTGACTCGAGGATGCTGAGCACTTTTGACTTTAAAGCCATCACACAGCACAGTCTGCTGTTGGTGCAAATAACCTCAGCCTTTCAAATGCAAGGTGCCACTTGCAAATCCAGACTTCTTAGGCTGCTGTATCACCTGAAGCCTAGAAGAAACCACAAAGAGGGCAGTACGAGGTGGAGAGTCAAAGCTTTGGTTTTGCTGCTGTGTGCCTCTTACAGCTCTGCAAATACTCTCTTTGCTGAGAACTGTTTCCTCCAAACCCACCAGCAGATGTAACTTTGTAAGAGCCTGGGGGTCGCAGTTGTGAAGATGAATAATCATTTAAGTCTACTAGCTTATTTGTTTTATCTTTGATGTGGTCTGTAGAGGGTTAACAAGATCATAGCCCCAAGAGCTGATGCTCTGCATGCTTATGCAGGTATTTGCTATCACCGACATCACCAACAGGGATTTGTGCTTGCTGTAAGCAGTGGGAGAGACACCAACGTTGAAATAACACTTGTTATGAATTAGTAGAAAGCCTGTGGGGAGGCACTAATTTTCCTGCCCATTAGGGAAGAAGTTTCCACAGCCTTTACTTTCTTGAAGTGTCAGCATCTCAGAATGGACACTGGTGGTGGAAAGTAACTTGGCCTGCAGTGAATGAAAGAGCAAGGTCTTTGCAGGAGCTAAAGGGCAAGGAAGATGATGGCCTACAGGGGACCTGGTGTGCCAGGGAAGGCTGCTCTGGCTAAGATGGTAAGCACGACACATGTAGGAGGCGACAGGTATTTGCTGTTATCGATCCAAATTTAAGACTTTGCTGTTATTCTAGGTATCTGTATGTTGTAACAAGTGCTTATTCAGCACAGCTTGTCACAGCTTTCTCTGCAGACTATCCTAATTTCTAACAAATAGTTGAACAGTGAGTGGTGGCCACCAACTGTGCCAATGACAAAAGCTGGGCTATGATCTCTCAGCCTGAGCTGCCACACAGCACAGCAACTCTCTGGACTAAATCCTCCTTGCAACAGACAGTGTCAACAGGTAAAACACAGTAAAACTAAAGTCATCATCTCCCAGTGATGCAGCTTCTACCCACAGGAACATAAATCTTATCTCAGGTCTGCATTTTGTTTTCCTTCCAATTGGTTTTTACAAAATTTTTGGAAAAGGAATGGAAAATGCCTCTTACTTGTTACATATTCAGTGGTACAGTAATTTCTCCCTCTTGTCTTTCTTTGCTAAGCTTCCAAAGGCACTGGGCTCCCACTATAAGCAGAGTCCCTACACCTAAATACATGTCTGCACAGCTGAAGGCTGTGGCTCTTTCGGCCATGCTGTGCATCAATACTCAGGCAGAACGTCCCTGTGTCTTTCAAAAGCCTTTCTCAGTGTACATTTCCCGGGGGGGAACCAGGCAGAGTGATGCTCTCTGTGCCTCAACACACGATAACCGCACCACGATGGGCCACGTCTGTCACCTCTCATCTTCCTCACTCACAGCTACCTCTGCACCGCTTGCAAGCTGCAAGCAATGACTGTATGTTTTCCCTCATGGATTAAAGTATTAAAAGCAGGGGCTGTGAACAGTTTCACAAAAAAAAATCCCTCCAGAAATTCAACTGCATCATGGCAATTTTCTGAATACAAATATATTTGTATTTTTAAAACACCTTTTGTAATATAATGTTATGTAACACCCTGAATATTTGCAATACCCTCATCAACCAAACTTTTCATCACATCAAAACCAAAATCTGGCAAGATGTTGCCTGGTACTAATGTCGTTATTCTGTTTCAGTACTCTATTAATTGAAGCTGGCATCTGCTGTGCAATTAGTTTGTCTGGGCTCAATATCAGGCCAACGAACCCACAATCATCCAGGACTTCTCATGTCCTCTAAAAAAAAAAAAAATCAGACAGTATTTGCATCTTTCAGTCTTCTGAAGCATCCAAAATATTACAAAACATAAAGAAAAAATATGGTCAGAGTTATTTTTGTCATTTTTGGTTTAGGTCCTGAAGTGACTTGTCCAAACCTCACGACTTTGAAAACATCACACTTTGGCAGCCGCTGCCTAGTGCCTCTGGTAAGAACCTGATGTGCACTTAGGATGAAAAGCTGGTGTGCCCAAGCAGCTCCTGCTCTTCAGCTGCCCCAGCATTGGGAGGGAGCTGGGACAGACAGCTGAGGCTGCAATCCCACATGAAGCTGATGGTGAACATGTGATAACACCCAGAGTTACAACTGAAATGGAAAATATTTCTACCTGCTTACCATCATAATTATATTGGTGTGACTGTATCATGTCACCCTTCACAAGTACTGGAAAAGAAATACTCAATGTGCAGTTCCATATTATTGATAAAATCTATTTCCATCTGATAATGGTCTAATACTGTTAGTAGGATGTCATATTTTTCCTTTATTTTGCCAGGGAAAGGAAGCCTTCTCTAGACAATGCTCCAGATTTAATTATTAATCTGCCACCGACCCAAAGTTCTGCTTTTTACACATCACCATTAACTTCCCCTCTAATCTATTTGTTATGTTTCTAACTGTTCTTTTACTTTCCCTCTAACCTTGCTGTTTTTGTAACCAACATGAAACTTTTCCTCCTAGATAGTCTTTCAGGGCTTTCAGTAACATGCTTTTAATGTTTCCCAATTATCATCCACTCTATTTTTTTTCTTTCTTAACCTTTGGCTCTTGTAATTGTTTCCAACTTTTTATAAAGTGCCAAGAACATCTCTATTATTGGTTTGAGATGGGTTTTTGCTCATTATAAATGTTACTGGGACATAGTCTCTTGCATGGGTATCTGTCAAAATGAGAACTCTCATTTATCCTCCCAAAAATGCAGCCCTCAGTGTAAAATATTCCAGTGCTTTTTATATTGCCACAGTATAGCAGTGCAAAGAGATGCTTGGGCTTGCCGTAAATAAGGCACATCTCCAAGGTAAATAAAGTATTTCTCCAACCTCTCCTGCAGCATCAGACAGTCCCAGTGAGAAGGGATGGCTCACCCCCAGCTTGGCTGCCTGGCTCTCTGCAGTGGCCTCAGCCCCATAAACAGACAGTAAGAAATCTGGTTATTCTGTAAATTAATAAGA
The DNA here is from genome assembly GCA_036630365.1 of Acanthiza pusilla. Taxonomy (NCBI): domain Eukaryota; kingdom Metazoa; phylum Chordata; class Aves; order Passeriformes; family Acanthizidae; genus Acanthiza; species Acanthiza pusilla. Next base: position 41,311,665 of record JAXCHO010000164.1, on the reverse strand, counting down.
TTTTGTGCTCTGTAGCTGACACTGGCTGGTGTTCCTCCTGGTGTTCTGCAGAAGATGAATCCCTCAGCACTCAAGACCATTTCCCTGTGACTCACCAGTGAGGAGGAGAATTGGGAAGGGTGTACATCTACATCTACCCTGCTCAGGCCAGGAGCTGTTAGCTCAGACTGCCTCAGCACTGCACTGTGTCCTCCTTCACTTGACCTTGAGCGGCGCTTCTCTGCGAGTTCATTGCAGGGCATTTCTAAATTGATGCTCGACTGTCAAAAAGATGTAACAAATGATAGGGAACGTGCTGACGAACCACAAGGCTGTGTGAATTTCTTATAACATTAATGGAGATGCCTTTGCTGCCTGAGATTTCGACAAGTGTGCATGGCTTGGATTATTTTAGCTCACACGGTCATTTATTTCAATAGTCAGCTGAAAGCCAGTGAAAGCTGCATGGATGGTCCACAAAGACAAGTTGTTTGGGGTGTGATGAGCTGGAAAAACAGCAAGGGGCAAGGAGAAATGGGGGTTAGGATCTGTGGAGGAACTGATCTTGGTGCTCAAGACCCTACAAATTCTTGTTTGTGACTGGATGGTAAAATAAAACCAGCACCCACTTGTACTGAAAGCACAAAGCAGAAATCAAAAGAATCAACATCTTATGTAGGAGGGTGTTAAAGACTTCCGAAACTGACCTACATGCCAGCTGAAAACAAGGAAGGGAGAAAAATTCTAGCATATAACCCATTACTTTTAAAATCCCTCTCAGCTGTGTTTTCCAGGTGGAGCGGCAAACCATTTAATTTCCGTGGATCTGCATCTGAAAAGCCATTGTACTTTTAATTTTCTTTTGCAATAAATTTCTTCCAGAAAAAAGAATATTCCCCTCCCATACACCTCTGGGATGTGCACCTCTGCATAAAAAACAGACGAAAGAGATAAAACAAGGCAGCTGTGCATCTCATTTAAGTGATGCGGCCACATGTTCCCGTGGCTTTTATTTTCATCTGTGCTCCCTCACATTCTTTCTACTCCTTAGGAGGTGCCTCTTCTTGTGCTCCCTTTCAGCAGTTCCCTTCGAAGGGATGTCCTCTGCAAACCCCTCTACTACACATTTTTACTGTTGATATCTTACAGGGAGACTGAGAAGACCCCTGTGAGCGGGCACAGTAATTTGTGTCACTAAAACCCAAATTTTTAGGAGCAAAAGGCAAACCAAAGTTGAAACCAGGGAGCTCATCCTTGCCAGGCTGAACTGCAGCTCCCCACAAAACTCCCACCAGCTCCTGTTCCCCAAGGTAGGCTAAGAAACCTGATCTCCCAAACTCTTGTGGGTTTGCATCCAGAAACATGGAGAAAACAGCTAAAGCAAGCCCTGGTCTGCTGCAATTACATGTTTCAGTAAGTTTTTGTACTCAGGTTGGGTTAGCGAAGCAGCAAGCAAAGCTTGCTACAAATTCAAAGGGGTTCTTGTGCCAAACACTGGGTGACCGTGCTCGAGGCTCTCTCTGCTCACAGTAACGTCACACTTTGAAGCTGAACAGCAGAACAAGGCCACAGATCAGACCAAAACATCCAGAACATCAAGGGAAACCAAAGAAGTGGTTAAATGTGAACATCAAGAAACAGGACAAAAAAAAAAGGACATGAAAAAGTGTTCATCATAACCCTTGATGGCTGCTTTATCTATACTGTGGCTGTGGTAGGCTCTTTGGAAATGTGAGGCTCTGAAAGTATAAAGGAGACAGGATTTGTAGGGAAAAGTAATATCTTTTATTAGATCATCCAATAGTCAGGCAGAAGAATCAAGCCTTGGGCACACAAAACCTCTTGGAAAACTTGTCTGAACTTTTCAATTACATTGATGTTAACTCTACCTGCAAATCTCTTTGTCTTGGCTACTTTCAGCCACCTTGAATGCTGTCTCTATAGGTGAACAGGCCTCAACATTTGAGGGGTTTTCCTTCCCCATCCCTCTGCTATTTGCTGGAGTATTTTTTGCTGCTGGGCTAACAAGGTAAGAATAATAATTGTAATTATCACACAGTGCTTCATCTTACTTACTAATTTCTATCTTTTCACTATTTTCAGACTGGTTTAACCAAAATCATGCGGCAAAGCTGGGACCACCAGGAGGCAAACCCTAACTCATGACTTCAGACCTTTGCTTTAACCACCTGGAAACCTTTTAGGTCAAAAACTGTGAGAAAATCATGCTGATAATAATGAAGAACTGTTTAATATCCTCATAAATCACATATTCAAAATCCAGGTCTTACATGGAGTTCCACAAACAGGTCTTTAAATTCACTACTGGGAATGTATCACAGCCACAGTAATTTCAACAGAGAGGAAAAAGACATGGAAACACTTTTCTCCTCATGTGGATGGATTACTTTGCTTTGCTCTTGGTGATCTCAAACCGTAAAGAGCCAATGGTAAGTCCGCCAAACTCCTTCCAGGAATTACCCAAACTTTAAATGTTTTTCAAAAGAAGACAAAATAACACACTGAATGAAAATGTTTCTCTTCTGTTAGTTGAACTTAAAACTGAAAATGTTTGGTTAATGTTTTTCCCTAAAAAATACACATATATTGGGGAAACTGGACAAGTTGAAAGAAGTTGCACTGCTCCAAACCTCAAGCACTGAAATATGAATTTTTCTTCATTTATTCTATAGCTGGAACAATTAAGATTTCACACAAATTTAAGTATTGTTTCAGTCAAATCAAATGGATATTTTTGAGAGAAAAATCCACCCATCCAACAACCAAACTATATGGAGTATTGTACCCATGTAATCGCTTCTCTCCAGTGGTGATCTGCCAAAGAGTGATGTTAGGCTACAGGCAAAAAGATCCTACAGAACTGAAGGGCTTCTACAGCAAAAGGGCAGAATCCTGAAAACTGAAAAATCTTATTTTCTGTGTCCAAAAGCTACAGGAGGATATGTCTTCTGTAATATTTGTTAAAAAAGAAAAAAGTGTCATTGCCTTTACATCTGCTGAGAAAACACTCTTTTTCTCGGTAGTCTCTTTGTGAGCCTTGCTTTGCAAAGCTAGAGGCAGAGATGTATAGCGGCAACTATTTTTAGATCGCAAACTCTCATGGATTTTAAAAGGGCTTTTGCATATGGAAAGTAAAAAAAAGAAATGCAAAGTATTTCAGGAGAAGGATAAAATGATTCTTATTATACAGCAGAAGGGGGGGGGTTGGTGCTTTTATATTCTGCTGGTAGGGTTGCCAGTGGGAGCCTCAGTGGCTGTGGGGAGGGCATGGGGCACACTGCCACCGCCCCACAGGGTCCCCTGCCAGCCTCAGCCAGCAGCTCTGGACCAGCTCCCCAACGAAGAGAAGAAAAACAACTATGTAAAAAAAACTCCTACTCTTTCAGTGACTTGATGGAGCCAGAATGGCAGCGTTCACACTCATCTAGCTGCCACCACAGCTGCTTCTCTGCCACACTCATCACCTTCTCTGGCCCATTGGATGGCCTGCGTGAGGTGGATGAATTTGCAGGGAAGAAAGTTTGTGTTCTGAGATTACTTTGATATGATAGATGGTGGCAGACCACACTGAAACACTCTGCAGAGGCTTTCTGGCTCCCTCCTGAGGCATGCAACTTCTAGATGGGCAGAAAAAAAAGGCTGAGAACAAGCGCCTGTTTACATACAGAGTTGGGCATTTCAAGTCACAAAACAATCTCAGCCAGCTTTTTTGGTAGTAGAAGCTCACAGGAGCAAAATGAACACTAGAGACAAAAATAATTAGACATTGCCTTTAGTTGATTTATGATTAACATTGCTTAGCAGTGGCTGTGTGACTGCCTGAGGAGCTCTGTCCTACCATGTGGCAAAATCTGAGGGAGCTTCTGTAGCTCTTAAGACGTCTCCAAACACATGGGTCACTTCAGATCTATCTGTGTACTTCACCAGACAGCAGCAGATGCATCTGCTGATGATCTTATGTTGGCAGATGAAGACGTACCTCCTTGAACATTTCTTTTATGTTTGTCCGTTTCCTTTGATACACGGTTAACAAGGAGTTTTGTGACTCCTGGGGGGTGTAAAATGACTATGATTATGCATGTTTATTGCCTTTAAAGGGAGATGAAGGGCAAGTATGATGACCCAGGTAAATACTGGCTGCTTAACCCAGCATTAATCCTAGCAAAATACAGGCAATCACAACGGGATTCAAATGACAAAGAACTAGAGAATATGAATGCAATTAATTTCAGTCAAAATGGTCTTATGGAAAGTAGATCTTCCCAGGCTAACCTGATTGTCATTCTTTGATGAGATTACAGATTCACTTGAAAAAGTTGGGCTGAACAATATAAGATATCTAGACTCCTGAAGGGCATTTAACTCACTACCATAAGTTAACTGATTGCAAAAGCAGCAACACTCAACACCAGCAGACTAGAACATATACAGATTAGGGACCAGCTACTTACATCTCAAATATTTGTCATTGTTAGAATCATCATTAATAGATGTGTTTCTAGAAAGGTCCAGCAGGGATTAATAACACCCTCAATTACCATTCAACCTTTCTAACTAGGATCACAAAGTTGGTTTAAAAACAATCAGATAAATTCTGGATGATACAGAAACTGACAAATCAGCAAACAGTGGGCAAGTGGGGCAGTCAGAGCAATCTGGAACACTTAGTACACGAACACAGCCAAATACAAAGTGTGTGCTTCTAGGAAGAAATGTGCACAGAATGAAAAGCTCAGCTGTGCAACCCACCAGGGAAACCATGGGTGGGAGCACAGAGCCTATTCACCTTTGATCAGGCTCATAGCAGCATATTGCATGCATTTCCAGTGCCCAGATTTTAAAGAAATTAGCAGAAGGGGAGAAAAAAAAAACCTGCAAAGAAGGATTCAACTCATTTGAGGAGTTTCAAACAGTTCTGTTTGCTTTGTTTATTTAAAATGGAAATTAAGTCAGCTTTCAGTCTGTAAGTACCTTCAATCAGAAGAAGTACCGAGACCCACAGAGCACTTCATTTAGTGGAGCAAAGCATAAAAGTCAATGGCTAGAAGCTGATTTCAGGTAGTCAGGCAGGGAACAAGGCACATATTTTCACCAGTGTAATTAAGCACTGGAACCAAGTGCCAGGGTAAGAGATGTGATCAGGGCGTCAGCTGCTGCTCACCAGAGACTGGAGGCCTTCTGAGATACTACTTGAGTCAGATACAAGTTATGCTTTAGTGAAAGTAAAAAAATTACTGTGTTCAGTACAGGTGACTGAATGAAAGCTGTAAATTGTATTACAGACCCTACAGGATCATTTTTGGTCTTACACACCTGAAGGTAGGACTCAACACGAGTTAAGTTCACACAATTCCCCTTGTCACGCAGTGTTACCAGATGATGTACTAACCCCTACCAAAACCTGTGAGAGTGCATGAGTTATGGTAACTCCGTATTTTTGGGAGAGGTGAGGGAGTTACTCTAAATTTTAGGTATTCTTTGCACTAAACAATGCTGCTTATGGGATTTGTCAGCACCCCCATGGACCAATGCGCAAAGGAAAAACACAATGTGATATACATAATGCATAATACATCACCAAGAGTTGGGGAGAAGAATTATGAAGACTGCTGCTTGCTGTTTGCTCAGATTTTGCAACTGCCCCTACATATTGGGGCAGTAGCTGGTTACTGCCTTCTTCCTTTCTGCATAGATAGCAGCTTTGAATTATCTTCTCTCTTGCAGCTCATGTTATACTAGACATGCTTTTCTGCCATTCAGAGATTAGCATGGATCTACCCTAAGCCCCTCAAAGTCAGGTAGCAAATGTGCAGTTCCCTAGAGTTTATACATGTCAGAAGCATGTTGAATGCTTCTTTTCTTTGCTAAATTCCAATTTGCTTTTAATATTACCATTTGAGGTGTATTTTTGCCTCTGTTGAAAGTTTAGAAAATATGTGTCCAACATACTTTGTTCTTATCCCACTCCACTCTTCAAGTATCTTAGTGCACCTTAAGAGTGAGAAGTCCTCGGTTTAAAGGGCAAGAGAAGTTTTTCACAGAAAGGGTTTCTATTAGATTGGGGGTTTCTATCTTCTTTCTCTCTCGCAGTGGCTGCTAGGTATTGCTGAATTGGAGAAGTTGTTGTTAGGCTTTTTTTTTCAGATTTTATTTGCAGATGAATGAGAGGAGATGTATTAATGCTTCTCACTAAGCCAGCAGCAATTTAACTGGTCAAGGTAAAAGCCAAATTTATTTCAGGTAAAAGTATGGATGTAACTCGAATAGTTTCCTTAAGCAACCAAAAAAAAGGAGCCCCAAAAGGGAATTAAGTTTATAAGTAACGTCACTTAAAGAACAAGACAGATAGAGTTATAAAAGCTTATGTTTGAAATTACTATTACAAACCACCTGGTATTTGGAATTTGGGATTACAAGTACATCCCTACCTGAACACAATTTACTAGTGTATGACTCAAGATTCATGTAGATGAGCGTGAGCAGATAATGCTCCACTGGGCACAGCTATAGGAATTTTGGCTGGAGACAAATCCCAGTGTTTGATTACTATGATCACAACCTTAAAAAATGACTAGAACTTGAAATAAACTATTACCCAAATTATTTTTATCACTGACTGGCAACATTGTATGGCAGGGGATTATTTACCTGGAATGCTCTCCAGCTTTCTACGAAGCGCCTCATTTTCTTGTTGCAATGAAATTACCTCCTGCTCTAGCTCTTGACACCGAGGGCAGTAACCTTCTTCGTCTTCCTCCTCTTCTTCCTCTGGAAGTGTAGAAGATGATGGATGACCATGAGATTCCGATGTCGCAGGAGATGTCCATCCACCTAAAGTGTGTACTGGAGAGGTTGAAAGTGGATCCACATCTGCCAAATGGCTAAAATCATTTATTGATGAGGTGTTCTGAGAAGGGAAGCTCCCAGAAAGTAAATAGTTCTGAAGGGAATCAGTAAAAACTCTCAGAAAGGCTGAGGTTTGTTGTTTCTTTTGCATATACTGCATCTCTATGTCTAAAATGTCTGATGTCTGACTATGGACCATTTTCCCAAGCTGACATTGCTCTTGTCTTTCACTATAATTTGGGTTTTCCTGCTTTATACAAGAAATCATGGACTGAGAGTGATTGTTGTCCAGTAGTTTTCCACCACAATTTAAGAGACTTAGAACCCGGCTGCATTGTTGGGCAAAGGCATCCAGAATCATTCGACTCTCTGCAACAAAAGAAAAGATGAATCACAGAAACCTAATGCAAAAGGTTATGCCAGGCAGTAGCAGCTAGATGAATGTACACAACTGTTTACAGTAGCATGCATTTTATTTCTGAACACATTAAAATTATGGCTTCTGCTTTAATACTTCGGCAACACTGTGATTTAAAACAATCCTGACTTTGCTTCTATTTTGAGAGTGCCCTTGTGCCCTTGCTGTTAATCAGAAATGCATTGTGATGATAGATGCTGCTTACTGACATCTTCTTTCAGAGGGATTAAGCCAGGAAAATGGGGAAGAAAATACAAATTCCATCCAATTTGCTACAAGTAAAAGTTCAAGTAAGTACTTCCCCGAAAGCCTGTTTCAAGCTGCTGGAAGGTATTGTCTGTACGTATTTGTAGGACTTTGCACCACACCTTCGCCCTATGCCCGGCTCCTCTCCAACAAGGCTTCCAGGCTTTGTTTTTTCTCCTTTTTGTCTTTGATGCACTTGTTTGACATTGGGCACAGGACACTGCACACAACTGAGCCCCAATTCTATGAACTTTGCTTCTGTTCCTTTTGCTCTATGTTCCAGATATGTCCAAGAACAACTCAGAGTGATAAGCACAAACACCTCTTCTTAAATTGAGCAAAGGCATCGTACAGGTTTGCGGGCAGCTAACACAGTGGAGAGCATGACACCGTATGGTACAGTGGAGAGCAGTGTGGAGCTCTTCAAGATGCTCTGGATACAATCAGGAAACTCTGCACAGGGCTGTGCAGCAGTTTCTGGAGACAGCAGCTCCGCTCTGGAAGTAGGATAGGGATGCCGTGCCGCACCTAGTCAGCTTTGCCTCTCATGACAGGAGGTGTCATGTCTCAGGGAGCAATAGCAGCTACAAGCTAAACCTACACAGTGGGATGGCTCATTTCTGCAGTATCTACATATATAGCTCAAGCTGCTAGAATACTTCTTGGACCCAGACAGAAAATGACCAAGACATTTATGATATGACCTGTTAGGTTCCCAGTAAAACAGTAGCTTTAATTTTTTTTTTTAAATCTTATTCAAAGGTAAGTTCCTCCAGGTATTCAAACAGATGTAACTAACATTTTGCATAAGAAAAAAAGACTGGTGGGTTAAAGCGCTGCCAAATTTGGAGAGCACTTCTCAGGCAGGCTTGACTTTTAGAAAGTGACAAACACATTCACTTTTGAAAAGGCAACCTGCTACAGATGCATGAGACTAAGCACCCCAGACCTTCATTTACCTTAACTTCATCAGTAGCCTCATCACACTCATAATACATAAAGAACAGAAACATTCAGAATTCAGGCCTTTAAGAGGTGGCACTTCTCACAGCACTTCCTCAAGATCCAGAAGATACACCGTCTGGTGGAAACTCGACTTCACACTGAGGTTATTACAGCTGGCCTGAAGAATATTTGAAACAACACTAATTTGCATTTGTACCATCCTCCAGATCTTTGCAAAGAAGGCAGGGCTGAAGCAGAATACAAATGCTTTCAGTCTCGAATGCAGGCAGAGACCTCCCTGGCACAAAACCTGCGGATGTGATCTCCTGAGGACTTAAGGGAAAGAACAGGGACCTGAGGTGGGCAGAGCAAGCCCAAGCCGAGTGCTGAGTCACGCAGGGATTGTCCAGGGACTCCACGTGAAGGACTGGAGTGGCCCTAAGACCTCTTCCAGCATCCCTGCAATCAGCCTCCTGTGCTTACGAGCCATACCACACCCCTGTGGATGGGCTCAGACCAACCAGGGCAGATTTCTACAACACATCTTTGATTCAAAGATCCATTATGCAATACCCTCTGTCCACACTACAAATTCCAAAGGGCAGAAATGCACAGGCACTGCTGCCCCCTTTGCAAGTGGGTGCCAGTGAGGTGCCAGGTGCTCCATGGCTTCCATTACCCATTACTGCCTCTCCTTGTTTTTCTGCACTAACCTAGGGCCAGCTGTCTTTAACCCTTACAATCAGTGCAATTGCAAAACAACACAGCACAACAGATGTAACATGAATTAAAAGAACGGAATCCTGGTGACATGGCAGCTTTCTAGCTGAGACCTGATAAAACCAAAAGGAAAGCAGGAAACTCAAGCATCACTAACAACATCAAGATGTGCTTTCTTTGCCTTATTTCTTCTCACATTTTCCCTTTAAAATTATTACAGGATGATATTGACTGTTACTTTACAATCCTACTACAGAACAGTTTTTTCATTAATTTTAATCCTATAATCTGATTCCAGACCTGAAGTCATATATACTGTTTGTATTTTAATCATTATTGTCCCTGTTCACAAAACAGTTTCTCATTCTTTGCATATCCTTGTTGCATGGGGGCAAGATATGAATGAAACAACTGAAAAGGGATTAGACTATTATAAGAGATGTTATTCTAATATTATGGTTTATTCTACAAACAGCAAAAAGTAACCTGACATTAAAAATATTAGTTTTGAAGAATATCAAAATACACACTAACATCAGTAAAGATTAAATGAATTATTAGTTTTGTTTTAAAATTTAATGCATTAGGTGCATTCACTGTGATAATGATTTAAAATGTAACTGAAATTTTACACAGAAATGACAGTATTGATTCAATCTTCAGTATCAGATCTACTACAAGGACACAATAACAGCAATTACTGTTTTTTTTCTTAACTTCAGCCCATACTCAAAGACATAAAAATGACCTATGACAAAGCAGGGTTCATTTGAAAGGCTAGCCTAGAGATGCACAAATGCTTTTTTTGTGGGTACTGCTGGGCAGCAACAGTGAGGGATGCTCTCTGCACATATTCTGGAAATATCTGTCTCTGCTGAAGTGGGTTCTGCTTTGAAGAGACTTCACACACCCACAGTCTGAACAACCCTAAATGAGAATGATAACTACAGTTATTTTGTATGATGGAGAAAAAAATAAAAACAAATGCTGCCCATTTAGCATATATTGTAGAAATTGGGATTTCAGCTTTTACAGACTGACTGTAATTAGAAATGCAAGCACTGTGCAAAGCCTAATCACTTAAGAAATGACAAAAAGTTGTTTTTATGTGATTACTACTGAATAAACACCAATCTATGATTCTTAATTGATTTAATATAATGTATGTATTTTTTACGAAAGTAGGATTCTACTGAAATCACTGCACTGGACTCAAACAGTGTAAGCAGTTTATTAAGGTCTTATTGTGATATTCCTTTTCCTTATTACCTTGCTCACCAACCATGTAATTCTAATGTCTCAGACCCCAGAGTCTTTAGTCTTACAGAACTTCTATCGACTTTACCTAGACATTTGCCTGGAGGTGGACTTGCCAGGTAAGACCCATAAAGTGGTAAGAGAACAGGATTAAATTGCTAAAAGCGTAAGTATTCCTAACTAGATTGTTTGAGACTGCAAGCAACCAGAAGATACTACCATACGGCAAATCAGGTACCGACTCCCAGATACAGCATTCATCTTTACATCTTTTTCTCATTGATGCTGGACTAGAGGAGTTTCTCAGCTATTCAACTGCCGGACTGAAAACAGGCAGTAAGAGCAAACATCTGAAACTCAACCTGATGACTTACATTAATGCATCAGAAAAGATGTCTGGAAAATTTGGCAGGTATAACTTCAGGTTTTGCTACATCTAAGGGTCTTTTCAATACTTAGATCAGACAGCTTTATTAATAAGGCATTGTGTTGGGTCTCCGTGGCTCTGGATTCAGGTTGTGGCTTTTCCATAGTTTCCTTTGTATTCTTGGGCAGCTGGTTTAAAAAGTCATCTTTCTAAGTACTGAGTGGGTCTGAATACCATACATTCTCCCCTGCAGGGAATGTATTCATCGGTATTTAATTTTCAGCAAGATTATGACGTTCAGGTTCCTTAGCAATTTCAATCATCTCACTCTTCACCTTGCAGTGACTCAGTCCTCTCACCTGATTATTTGTACTTCTTATTTATTATAATATTTTTATTAATTGAGATCCTGGGGCAGCAGCTTTGTATCCCTCAAACTGGTCATTGTCCGAGCATAGAGACTTTGTCATTATGTTTTTGGATATGACCACTGCTGTAAATATCTGGTCACAAAACTGAGAGTATTTGACATCTCCTATGACTAAGTGATGCTTTCTTGGGCATTTTGCATGAAGATCATTGAGATGGTCCACTGGATTAAGACTACAAGTGTCTGGCTATTTCAGTACTGAGAGATCTGAGAGATCTACTTCCAGACGAGGGCTCCCAACTTCTAAGGTAACGCCAAAACATTGATCTTCACCTTCACTGTTCACAGAATGAATTGTTTTTCTGTCTGGGCATGACAGAGCTTTATTAGCTGGTCACGTTAAATATGCCATGTTTTTGGCACTGCTAACAGTGCCGTTCTTCCTCTGCTTTCCATGGAAGCCCACCCTAAATTTTAAGTTGCACTGTAAGGTCTACATCATGCTTTCCTAAGGAAAAGGACCTTCCTTGGTGGATTATGGTACTGTTCAATGCACATGCTACCAAAGACAGAGATGCACACTGTTTTCATACCAGGAAAATAATCTGAATAGATTAATAAATGATTGATGTTTTACAGAAGAAAATGGGTATCTGCTGCTGCTTTGAATGAACCCATGTGGCTCACAGCAGCAACAGCACTCAGAACAGAAGAGAGAGAAGGATTGTGTTGCAGTGCATTTTCACAGTTCTCATTGTAAAATGACATTTCTCATGCAGGATCTTTCCCTGCATGATGGGATCTCAAGCTAAATTTTTCTTCACTGGGTGGCACTGCGTGGAAAACACCTGCTTTTCCTCCTTTCCCTAGCCCCTCTTCCTGCAATTGTGCTGGAGCCTGGAGGTGACAGTGGTCTGTTAGACAGCGACTGAGAGAAAATCTGGTCACTCTTGGCAAGAGTTCTAACCATTAGAAAAAGGCGCAAAAATATGGAAGCATCCTTAGTTGTGACTGTATTTGAGGTGCCCATTCTCAAAAGCAAACTTGGAGCTGTGAATCCCAAGGGGCCAGAAATGTCATGCCTGAAGTTTAATAATCAACTGCATCAAGTATTTAAGTTGTTGGCTCAGAGTCAGGCATCCCAGAGGGGGTGTTTTATTAGCTATTTGCTCACTGTTGCCTGCACAAATAAAGAGGTACCAGCAAAATGAGGGGTATCTCTGAAACCGAACATAGGAGATGGGTGTCCCTACAAAAGTGACCTACAGCACTCCACCCCTTTATTCAAGTCAGCAGCTGCCAAGTGCTAGGGTTAAACTAAGCGGGAAAACTGCACACGTGATGGATGGTGACTGCCTTGTGGAGAATGCACATGCAGCTGCACACCTGCTAAGGGATGATCCATCCCTCCCTACAACACCCACCGCTTGAGACAAACCTCTGGCTAAGAGGTGTTCTGGTCCTGTTCCCCTTGCTGCTGTGGGGAGCCCAGAGACCCCACAGGTGCTGGCCAAAGTACAGGGTGACCGTGCATGGAGCACAGGCAAATGCTCCCATTCCCCAGGGGCAAAACCCCAGCTCTGCTTCCCCAGAGGCAGCCTGAGCTATTAAATTGGCTCACACTTTAGTTAAGAGGATTTCAAGCCTCTGGACAATGAGAATACTTCACACACACACACCTCTGGGTTCCCAACCAACTCCCCGCGCATCTCAGCGGTGCTGTGGCTCCTCAAACACAAGGTGCATGGTATTACTCTGTCACCAAGCAGGAAGGACAGGTGCATAGCTCAGCAAAGCATCCTTACCTCTGGGATTCAAATACCTGGGAGATCTAAACCTTGCCTATTGCTTTACAGAATCACAGTGTTTCAGGTTGGAAGGGACCTTAAAGTTCATCTAGTTCCAAAGCCCTTGCTCTGGCCAGAGACACCTCCCACTAGATCAGGTTACTCAGAGACCCATCCAACCTGCCCTAAACACTGCTAGGGATGGGGCATCCACAGCTTCTCTGGGCAACCTGTTCCAGTGCCTCATCACCCTCACAATAAGATTTCTTTTTCTGTATATCAAACCTAAATTTCCTGTCTTTCAGTTTGAACCCATTATTCCTTGTTCTATCACTTCAGTTCCTCTAGATGAGTCCCTCTACAGCTTCACTGTGGGCCCTCCTAAGATACTGGAAGGTTGCTATGTGGTCTCCATGCAGCCTTCTCTTATCCAGGCTGAACAGCCCCAACTTTCTCAGCCTGTATTCATAGGGGAGGTGCTCCAGACCCCTTACCAGCGCTCTGGGCCATCTCTGGTATCAGCCTCTGATAATAGCTTGTACAAAATACCACCTCTACACACTGGAGCAAGTTTCTGATTTGTTTTCTCCTGTTCTGTTAAGCCTGAGCAAAAGGTAAGTTGAGGCCCATACAGGAACCTAATGTAATGCCTGAGTGTGCAGCTGAAGGGATAGGGACTTCAAAGAACTTTGATGCATGAACGGCAGTTCCTTCACTATTTCTTTCTTTAGCACAGGGCTGAATCAATGGCAAACTCTGAAGCCTGCTCTAGTGCCTGGTTAGTACAAAGTACACAGGAAGAAGAAAGTCCAAACTTCTGCTCATCAAAGCCCAGAGGGCTTTGCTGTGAATATGGCCCTGCATATCATCTACTAGACAGCTGAATGTTTTCCATGGCATAATCTGCTTCTGCAAAGAAATGTAGGTGTCACACTTATCATCAGTGTTTTGATTGTGGGCCACAAAGAATACTTAAATACCACCATTTGGGCATTTCATATAAGAAGCAGTTGCATGAAAAAAGATGACCTTCTGCCATGGATCACAGAACTATGCCCCAGAGATGTGAATTCTCTGGCTAATCTAGTCAAGTGTTAAACTTTCTTGGTAAACTACTTGAATTATTCGTAACAAGACATGCTAAATTCATCCAGTACAAGGCTACTTCTAAGTGAAAACAGGCATTAAAACATAGCCATATATCCTATTAACTAGCGTATCTCCCTGTTTAGTAAGGAAATGTCATCACATTTGTTACAAAGGCAAACAGCAACATACCAAAACAGGATCCAATTTTTCTAAATAAATAAATCAATGACGTGTCAAAAATTAACAGATGAGTTAATATACCCGATGTTATCAAAACCAGATGGTGCTTCATAATATTCATCCTGTTCAGTCAAACCCTGAATATATTCTGGACCATCAGTATATAAAATAGGATGCTGCTATTTGTGATGGCAAACAAAAGCAATCATGCCTGCCAAGCACATACTATAACAGGCAGCATTTCAGCTCTGCTAGACAGAAAGTAATTAGAATGCTTTTAATGTCCAAAAGAATGATGCTGATAGGCTGCCACAGATGTGTAGATTTATGAATATTTATATGGTGGTTTATAGCTGACACTTTTATCAGTTGAAGAAGATAAAATATCTGCCTGACTCAAAAGCTTGACAGTCAGGTTAATAAAATCTCATTAAAGAGAATGACCTATGCAATTATATAGGATTTATTGTAATTCATTTTTGATTGTACTCTGCTTAAAGATGCAATTTCCCATTTCCTGATGCCAAATTTAGGTTGCATATCAAGATCTACGTGGTTTTTAACTCCAAGCCATCACTAGAAGAAAGATATGCGTTCAGCATCTCTGTATCTTACACCTTTAAAGAAAAAAAATAAAAATAATTTGATCTCTTGTTTGTCACTGCATCTTATGAAAACGGTGCAGGCAAGCAGCCGATCTATTTTCTTTCCGTTAAAATCACCACCTCTCTATCATCAGCCTCTCCATTACCAGCAGCTCCTCCGGTAGCTGGCCCCAGCCTGCCACCCTCCCCGGCGGAGCGTGGCGGAGCGGGGCTGAGCGGAGCGGAGCGGCCGGCCCGGGGCTCCCCCCGCCCGCCCCCGCCCCGCCGGCGGCAGCGGCTCCCTGCCTCCCTCCGTCCCCCCTCCGGTGCGCACCGCCGGCGGGCGCCTGCCCCGCCAAGTCCTGCGCGGCTGCCGCCCGGCCCCGCCGCCGCGACCCCCTGCCCGCCGCCCCGGGGGCGACGCCGCCCGCCCCGGCAACTTCAGCGGTGCCCGACCGACGGACGGACCCAGCCGCCCGCCCCGTCCCCCCCGCATCCAGCCCCGGGCGCCCGGCGCCGCCAGCCCCGAGCGGGGGGACCCGCGGGGGTCGCGCCCTTCCCTTCGCCAGCCGCCCGGGAGAGGGGCGCGCGTGTGGGCGGGGGGAGCCCGCGGCCCCCATCCCGCTCCCGCCTGCTGCAAAGTGCCCGCGAAGTTGCGCGGTGGAGGAGACAGAGGAGTTGCGGGTACCTGCGCTCAGCTCCGCGCCGCCGCCCCCCGCCGCCGCCGGGCAGGGGCCGTAGCGGCCCGAGGAGCTCGGGGCCGGCGGCGGCGGGCGGGGGTGGCCCTGGGCAGCGCCGGGGGCGGCGGCGGGGCGGGCGGGCCCGTTGGGGAAGGGGCCGTGCGGCGCGTAGGGCAGCGGCTCGGCGGCGTGCGGGAAGGGCTGCCCCGCTCCGCGCCCGCGGGGCACCTCCACCATGGTGGGTCTCTCATAGCGCTTGGCCAGCGCCGCCCGCTTGCCGGGAAAGGTCTTCAGGACGCTGTAGGGACCCCGCTGCTTGTAGATTTTGGGGGTGCTGGGCCCCTCCTCCGCCGGCTGCATCTCCTCCTCCATCCTCCGCCGCCTCCCCCGGCGCGGCGCGGCGCGGCCCCGCTCCGGGGCTGTGTCTGCCGCCGCCGCGGCTCGTCTCTGTGGCACGGCGGAGCCCCGGCGCGGCGGGGCGCCGGCCTGATTGACAGGCGGCCGCGCCAATGCCTGGAGGGAGACGGGCGGCGACCGGCAAGTGTTTAGGGTAATCTCTGCTAATGGCAGCGGGGCGGGGAGGCGGGTGCTGGCGGGGCTGCCACCGCCCCCGGCACCCCCCGCGGGAGCAGGTGAGCTGCCGGGCGGGGGGCGAGCGGCCGGGGAGGACCCAGCCTCCGCCCGGCCCCGTCCGGGCCGAAGGGGCCGCGGGGTCCGACACAGCCCCGCCCCGCCGCGCGGAGCGACGGCCGCCGCAAAAACTTTGTGTCCCCTCGGCCGTCGCGGAGCCCCGCCGCTCGCCGGCCATCCCTCCCTCCCTCCCTCCCTCCTTCCTTCTGCCCGCACGGAGCGAGCCGCGGGTCCGCCTCCCCGGTTATTAGAGGGGAAATAAATAATGCCGTAAATAAAAGTATTTGGGAGTCCAGGACCTGTCAGAGTTGATTAGGGCACAGAGGACATTTTCTTTCTCATTATGCAAAAGCATTTCATGGCGAAATAAAAAAGGTTTCGCTGTAACTCATGCATGTCAGATTTCCAGGAATCCGGGAGATTAATCACATTTAGCAATATTTGCAACGCCCCCCGCCCGCTTTTTGCAAACTGCTGAAATGGGGCAGACGCGTGGGGCACAGGCTGGTCCCGCTTCCCCCGCTCACGTTCCCCCCGTCGCCTGCCCGGGCCCTTTCAGGGACAGTTAAGAAATAATGAAACGATGGTGAGAGACAGGAGGAGAATGAGATGCCATCGAGAGACGTTTCTGAGAAATGGTGGAGATCTGGGTGAGATGGGAGACAGCTGAAACCGAATGATATGTTGAAGAAAAATAAACGATAACAAACTGCTCACTTGCTCTCTCCATTCTTTTCTGCAAGGCAATTTTATATTTTGCATTAACATTTCCTTTCTTCTGTCCCACTTCTCGCCTGCTTCTGTTGCTATAATTTGTCAGGATTACAATAAACCCTCTGGCTTGTGGAAGTAAAATTGCAGAACACCTTAGTTGTATTTAAGTGGCAGCAGTGGGAAATCATTCCTCTGTCATCACGTGGAGTTTTGGCCACTTATTGTGGTCATCGCTCTCCCATTTCAGCTTTTTTTATTTAGTCAGAGCTGGGCCCGCTGGAAATGAAAAGCAACCCTTCTCTACTGATGTAATTAACTCCTGCAGTCTTCAGCCCATCTACTGCAGAAAAGTGGAGCTAAGTTCTACAGGCCAGGCATTTGTTTCATGCAGGGTGTACCTGGAGCTGGGCTGGTTTTGGTTTTGATTTTTTTGACAAGTAGAATAAATCAATTCCTTCTAGCAGCCAAAAGCATCTAAGTAAAGGCTAGTGTAATAGAAATCGCTGTTTTACCTAAGCAAAATCAATCATAAGTCTCTTTGTTGCCTGACTGAGTCTGATCACTTGTGCTTAAAAAAAAAAAAAAAAAAATTGTACTGTAATGCAAAAGAAAGACCGGAAATATGTGTGAGAGAAATTTTCCCACTTAGAAATTAAGTATGTCCTTCAGAAATTAGGTATGTCCTCCACCTTGTCTCATCTGACAGGCCTCTGCCACCACAGCTATTGGAGGTCAGTACTGAAATTGTACAGAGTTAGTATTAGGCTCTTAATAGATTCAAATAAACAGCCCAAAATTGCTTTCTCAGGCGTCACCTACATTCACAGATCTTGCTGCTCTTTGGTGTAGATGTGTACTCAGCTCCTTGTGGAGGAAACAGCCCTTGCCTAACATGAGCCTCATACAGACAGAGAAATCCGGGGTGACAGTCATGTCCTCCAAGCTGCCCTCTACACCAGGGTGCAGGCAGATCATCGGGCAGGGGCTGACTTTCCATGGACATAAAGAGAGAAGCAGGTTTGAAGTAAATGGGCTCAAAGGGATTGAAATGATGTGGGGACCTCATCTGTGAGGAAAATAGAATATGTGCTGAACTTCTTCATTGAAACTTCTTGCTGAGGATTTTGACAGTGCCCATCACCACCAAAATATCACTTCAGTTGTTTTTAGGAAAGCTCGGCTTTACCCCTACTTTGCTCTCAGTGATTCTTTTGGGTATGTAGATGTAAAGAATGTGTTGATGTCTCCCCTCGTTTCCTTTTATGATTTCCTCAGTTTTTCAGATGAGGGACTCTGGTGTTGTGGCCAAAAGATTGTGTTTTGTGTCTAATCCGATGGGCTCCTGCAGCACAGTCCTGTGATGTAAAAGTGTTTTACCCCAGTGGTCCTGCCTTTTCCTTCATGGGACACCTTTTTTTAAGGAAACACCATTTTGCTCCTGAGCCCTGTACACGTATGCAGTCACCCTTGCCAGAGGACTACATGCCTTTGCAGTTGAGGAGTGTGGCAAAGAAGCAGGCTGGGTGAAGTGATGTCTCTAAGTATGGGAAGATGCTGCTGTATCTGCTGTGAGTGGTTTTGGGCTGCCCTTTTCCATGGCTGCTCCCTGCAGCACAGCCTACATCTCCCCTGTGGTCTCAGCATGGAGTCATGAAATTATTATTAACCAAACATTTGACTCTAGATTACAGCCCTGGTTTGGTTGCACACTGGATGAAAACAGTTAACACATAGCTTTTACCTTGATCAACTTAAAAAAAAAAAAAAAAAAAAAAAAAAAAAAAAAAAAAAAAAAGCCTTAGCTACCAGCAGCTCATTTTCAGAAAGCCTAACACCCTCATTTCCCTTAGACTGTGCCACGACTTGGGATTTGACCCTGAAGAGAAGGTTGTGTCTTTTGCTATGTGTTTACTAATGCAAGTTTTCACTATTTCACTGACACTAAGGGCTGGAGATCTGTAACAGGATTATTGCAGAGCACTCTGAGCGGAAAAATGATGGGAAATAACTGACCCTTGGAAAAAAAACTAATCAAAACAAAGACAACGGGCACAATGAAAAATAAGAAACCCAACACTGCTGCAGTATGTACTCCTCGGCTCCTAGAAATCATCACAAAGAGAATATTTGTCAGTATATAGAAAAATACCCAATCTAGACACAGGCTATCAATCACTGAACATGCCTGTGTTGAAGGTACTGTGAGGTACTCAAAGAATAAAAGTGTGATTCATCTCTATCTTCTGAGCAGGGGCTAAATCTTGCTCCACTTATTCATGGGAGCAGTGCTCCTGTGATAACTAAAGCATGCAGGATTTGGCCATGAACTGCCAATATTGCACTGCACATTTGGAGTGCATGATGAGAGCTAAGATTGGCAACTCTCCTCTGTAATCTAAACCACTCTGCAAGCAGGCTAGCCATAATTTGCTGCCCTAAACATTTAACCCCAGCTAGTTAATTTAAGCTTAGCTCAGTTGCTCATGTTTATGGATAAAGAAACAAAAGGGAAAGCATCAAAAGGAAAAGATGACTGTGGAATTCAATATTTCAGCAGCTGTTGATAGGTAAATGTTATTGAAGTGTGGCATTCAAAACCAAAGGCCTGCATTTATGATAATGAGCCTAACAAGGAAATGAGATTGACACAGCAATTCTCTGTTTTTGTTGTCCCCTGAGGTTAGAGATTATGCAGCGCATGGTGCTGTTTTTAGCCTCTTTGGTGATTCCAACTGTGAGAGACAACGCTGTGCATATTTGTCAAGGTTGCACTTTAATCAGGTGACTCAGGAGCTTTTTGAGGGAGAATGTGAACTGCTGGTCTCACTTAAGCCTTAATCCACATCCTATGTCAGAGATTCATCAGCCAAGCAGTGCAGCTTTATGCCCCTTCTTTTCCCTTATGCTTACTCAGTGCTCTGCGAAAACACTTTAAAATAATTGAAATGTATCTATCATGGTTACATTGTATTTTGAGAATTACTGGAACGTTTCTCAGTGACATTAATTGGTTTTAAAATATTTTTGTCTTTCTAATTAGTGCAAGATTGATGAGCAGTGGAAAGGGCATTTATACACAGGCAGACACATATTTCCATGCTACATTTGTGTCTTAATAAAATGGTTGCTAACTGGTTTCTTATGCTGAGTAAACACTGGAAAGAAAGAAAATATCCTATAACTTTTGGAGGAGAAAATATCCTCTGTTTTAAATGGGATCACATAGTGTAAAAGAAACCCCAAGTCTCCCCGAGGGTTGGAAAATGGATAAATGAATTATTTAAATATAGTTAAAGGATACACAGGAAAAAGTAATGGCTCTGACACCCAATGTAGGGAAAATTATTAATATTTTAAGGAATCAATTGTGGACACATGGAAAAGCTTGTTTTAATTAAAGATAGCCTACATAAAGCAGTTTCAAACAGGGAGAAACAGTATAGGATACTTGTTGCTGTTGTTGTTAGAAATACATCATGGATAAAACAAATAGCATAATATAGTTCAAATTTCCATCTACCCTAAAAAATCTTCACTGTCTATGTTGGAATGTTTCTGAGTAGCTTCACCTCCCTTCTCATTAGCTCTTGCCCTGGCCCTTGCCCAGGCTTCATGCCCTCTCTTGGTCTTGGCCATCACCATATGATGTAGAGTTGCTCTATGATGCATAGCTGCTCTTTGCAATGCTTAGTCCTCATTCTGCAGCACTTGGCGTTTTGAGACCAGCCCCTTGAGAGGTCTGCTGGCTGTGCACCTAAAGGCAGAGCTGCTGTTCCACAGGCTGGGACCCAACTTCTTGGCTGGCCCTGAGTGACTCTTGTTGGTCCTGCTGGTTCCTACCCTTCGTGTACTTTCCAATCTCTGTTGTCCACGCTTGCAAAAAGGTGGTCGTTGCAGGTCAGAAGTCACACTGAGCTAGACCTCAATTAGAGCAGAAAATGCTGATTTCCCCAAGGAGAGACTCCACTGGTATTTTGCATTGAAGTGGCCCAGCACTCACACAGCTTGGTGGCTGTTCAAAAATACTGTCAAAGTTTGTCAAGCAAGCTGTGCACATCAGTTACAATGAAAACACAGATGGGATGGACAGAGGAAAACAGCTGGAAGCAGAATCTTCCTTAAACTCATCTAGATGGGGAACCTGACTGTGGTTTAAGCACAACAGGATACACATGATCAGCCTTGTGGTGTCTGCTGAGCAGAGTCAACTCAGCTTAATCTAATGAAAAACACAGGCCTGAAAGATGCCTGGAGACACCAACAGTGATGGAGGCATGGGAATGACACATGATTCTTTGCTGAAGTAAGGCTTCAGCCCAGATTGGATATCTTTCCCAGTTTCAAAGACAGCCTAGGAACTGAAGGGTGCAAACCCTTCCCTGTATTTCCCTTCACTATCTCATTCTCAGGCAGTTCCTAAAACTTACATGAAATCATGACAACAGCTTCTCTGCATTCTTAAATGCAGACTTCAATCACTTCATGGAACTGAAATAAAGGACTTCCTCTACGTTAGTAATCATGTAGAAATAGCACTATTAATCCTGTGGGAAATCCTAAAAAGCTGGGGGCAAAATAATTTCTTACAGTCCAGAAAAGAGGAAAGGGATGGACAAAACCTGGAGTTTCCTGAGACCTCAATTGCACACTGACTGGTGCACCACAAAATGGCTCAGTTGTGAGAGGTTCCAAAATCTTTGAAACATAAAATAAATTGAATTCCACATTAATAGAAATTTGGGGGGGGGGTGGGGTGGGGTGGGGAAGGCAACTGCACATAAAGGCAAAATTTTGTGGAAGTAGGGCCAGGAGGCTGTTGCAGTTTCAAGTGAGAAGGAATTCCATCACTCTGCAAGTCTTTATGCTTGGGAATGTGTCCACCACAAGCTACATTTGCTAGGAAAAGAAAAATAGGTGAAACCATGTTTGCTCAATGGTAAATGCACAGATGCTGTATTTGCAGAGGCTGGAATTCACCTGATGCACCACCCACCTCTGGCTCTCCACACAGAGGTGAGGTGCTACCAAAAGACATCCAGAGGTGATCTTAAAACAGCACTTCAAATAAGTAACTTTCTATAAAAATGTATGCTTTTGCTTGTTTAAAAGCAAAGGATCTGGAAAAGAAAAGATAATGTATGTGTGGTTGTCTCAGATAATAATATGAGAATACTCATCCAAGCATCCATCAGCTTTACTTTTGTGATTACTCTGTCTTGAGAATCTTTTTATATCCTGACCACCCTCATTATGATATTCTTGTTTCCTTTGCGATGTGACAGTGAGTTTGTCACCTACAACAGAAGAACTTGCCCATTGATATCAACAGAGAGGTGAGAGCTAACTTTAGCTAATGCTCTGTCTCTGAATCCTAATTTAAAATTGAGGAAGTCTTATATCATTCACCCTCCTTGGAATTATCTACTGGGTTTGATGCTGGTTCTGCCATCTTTAGGTAGAATAGACAAGAGCAAAATTTAAACAACCTACATTATTTTAATCTAGAGTAACATAAAAAAAATTATTAAAATCTTCCCAGCTGGTAGAAGAGTGGCTCTTCAGGGAAGCAAGGAAGACCACATTTCTTGCTGTCCCTCCACAAACAACCATTTAGCTTATGTAGAATTTAGCAAGAAAAAAAGGCTTGTGGGGTTTTGCTTCTTTTTTTGTCTCTGTATTTCTTGAACTGCTTTTGTATTTTAATACAATGGTTATTGTAATTTTCTTTCACTGGGAAGAAGTCCTCTCTGATCAGCTCTATTAATGATGGACTGGACCATGATTTCCAAAGAAATTGTTTTCTAACCATATAGATGTATGAAAGCAAGATACTGTGGCTCCTGCAAAACTCAAGTATCAAAAAAGACAGCTGTCCAGGTTTGAAAGAAAATCCATTGCCAGTACATCTGACCAAAGCATGAGCACAGGCATAGCCTTTCTTGCTTTACAATTGCAGACTTGCAGAAAGACACACTTGCATCCAGAAAACTGGAAAACTAAATATTAAAACCTGACACTTACACATTTAAGATTTCACATGTTCACTTACATAGATTAAAAATGCAAATGAAGCTGGCTTCAATGAAATGCTGACCTGAGATCAAGCTTTCAGAAGACAGGCTCTTTCCACTTTCCTCAGAAGAAAGAAAAAAAGAGTTGAGAGTTTTTATTCACCTGGATGAAACAAAAAAAATGTGTAAGCACTATTTATAAATATGTATGAATAAATATTTAATTATATATGTGCTGAATGGTTTAGCTGTTGTTCAGCAAATACATAATTTGTTAATTTTGCCTGCTTCCACTGAATAATTTATTCATCAGATCAGCTCTTTTAATATTCACTAGATGATCGGCTGATCAAACCCTGTTAGCTGAATATGTTATTTGATTTTTTTTGCCCTTTTCAAAAATCACTTAGTCTATTGGAAGAAGATTGCTGTGATTTATTAGTGGTATATTCCATCCAGTCCATGGTGACATTCTTCAAAAGTAACCTCTGAAGACAGTAGATGTCTTGCTCTTGTCATATGATATTAAACTTTTGTAATCCTGACACGTATTAGGTGTCTTTGACCAGGGAAATAAAACCCCATGTCCAACGGTACTCTTTTGTGTCACAAATTCATGACAATACATGTATGGTGTGTTTTATTTTTCATTTGATGACTGAATATTGAATAATTTAGATGAGCTACATCAATCATTCCTATATTCTGGTTTATCCAAGTGTCTGCCCTGCAGTTTGTTCAGTACTATGTCTGCAAAGGATTTCTTCTAACCTCTAAAACTGCCATATAGCTTCAGAGATACCCTGACATTACAGTGTGGAACAAGATGGAGAAAGGACAGCGTCTAATCCTTTACAAGTCAGCCTTGAAGTCACTCATCTTATAGCCCTTTGTAGCTAGAAAAGGACTTCTTACACTTACCACTTGAAAGGGGAAATTCTTAGCTTTCGATTGTGCTGTCTTCATACCCAGGGAGGTCTGCAGAGATCAGGAAGTAAAGCCATGGTGTCCTTATGTTTGGAAAATTATTTTATGTTTTTATAGTATTCTTTTACATTTTCATAATTTTTTAAGCTCCTGAGGACATACTTTTTCTCTTAAGTTGCTGAAGCCTAAATATTCAAATAAGGCTTGCTTTGTAAAAAGGAAGTTGTAAAAAGTAGCATCAATCCATTTAAAAAAAAAGAGTTCTCAAGCTAATTCTCTGTAACACTCCTGCGTAAAGCTTACAGTAAATACCAAATAAACAATAGGGCAGTGCTACTCAAAAACATTGAGACCATCACTCTGAAATGACCTGTGTAACTTCGAGCTGGTGCCAATCAAGACTAGTGCCAGCATCCTGTACTCAGATTGTGTGTGCCACAATCTGTGTGCTACAGCCTAATGTATTCCATATTTCAAGATGCATGCATATGTAATAGCCTATATAATATTCCATACAAAAATTGCATTAAGAAAATGTTAAAGTTGCCTAGTTCGGCATTTAAAAGTCAGGAAATAAAATTAAGGTTGTACATGCAACATTAACTCTGTTCCCTAGTGCATTTGCCTATGATACAGTCTAATTACATGATCAAATATTATTTCTCAGATTATACAGTATAATATCTACTTTTTTTTTCGTTTTGCAAAGTACGAGGTGCATTAGGGAGGCTTCAGCTTCACCTTCCTATAAAAAGACTTCAATTAAACATGGACTTGTCATTCTGGAGAAGGGATACCTGAAAAGGGTTATAACAAGGGGTTATAAAAGAATGAGTGGTGTGGGAAAGGTGAATGAATGATAATTCAATATCCCTTCAACTGTAAAAGCTGGGGAACATTCATTAAACTAGCAAATTTAAAACATGCTTATTTTACATGCGACACACATGGACTCAGCACTGTAGACCCTGAGAAGATCCAAATTATAATGCATCCAAAAGATGCCAGAGAAATGCATAGACCATAGGGCTGGTGCTGACTATAACATGTGGGTTACAGGTACACTGCCCATGCCAAGGAGCTGCTAACTTGTTTGTGACCAAGAGTTGGGAGGATCTACCTGTGAAGGGCTCATTTAATTTTTCTTCAGTTCTTTCTCCAAACAACTGCTGATAACAATGTTTTCAAAACATTGCAGTTACCAGTGCTTCCCTACAAACTTATGATGATGATGATGATGCCGACAGTAATATCCTGACACAAGTAAAGGAGAGGTGAGAGTGACCCCTTGGTCTAACTGTTAACCAGCTGAGAACCCCATCCTCAGAACCACCCCTTACTGGAGATGCTTCTGTACATATCAATAACCCAGCCTAAAAATTTTGTAGGACTGTCCCTGTAAGACTCCATTCCTGTTCACTGCTCCCTCAAGCAGGATTTTGCCTCAGATCTGTAGAACTGGGTGTTTTAAGCACTGAGTAGAGGACAGACGAATCCTTCTCGATGTTTCTCAGCAGTTTGAGGCACATATATTTGTGCCTCTGTGTCTTCTCTCCCTGACTTGAGTGCCAGAGGTGCTGATTGTGGGATTGTTACAGTTCCCTGCTGGCTGGGATGGAATGCCTTTGCTGGGCCAGCCAGTGATGGTGAGCAGCCCTGGGAGCTCTGTGACAGAGATGCCCAAAGGGACACAGGAGCTGACACACTCTCCAGGCACACACTGTGCTCCCACATGAGGACAAAACTGAAGTAGGGCTGTTTTCTGTGGCATGGGAGTGCATATTAGACGGAGCAGGTGGAGATGACAGACATGTGATTGACCAGATTCACAATCAATTCCATTTACCTTGCATTTATTATCTGCTTCCTTCACCTGCACTGTGACTGCTAATTCATTTCTACCAAGAGCCTTTTTCTTATGCTAATGAGATTCTTTAAACAATTGTTGCTAAAAACTCACTGAGTTGCTGAAGAAATGATCCTTTCTTTTCCCAAAGTGCAGAATAGTCCTTCCCTTACTCCCTGACAGGCCTGAAATGACAGTGTTGCTCCACTGGAGGTTTAAGGTCTGTTATTTCACTCTTCATTGGGTCTAGAAGTCAGTATTTTACATAGTTGAAGATCATGAAATATTAGTTCTGGGAATTAGATTTTGAGGAAGTCTTGACAGATAACAAGGTATTATGTATAATTAACACCAAATAATCTACAATTAGAAGATTATGCATATACAAATGTTATTTTTGGGAAATGAATGATACTTTACAAAATACGTGTGATGATTTTTACACCATCTGAAGTCTTAGGTTCTGAATGCCTTTGCAGACAAAACAACATAAAAACAGTGCAAATTTTTAACTTTAAAATACCTGAGTTCTCCATTTTGTGTTTTCTAAAATGTCTGTAACTTTCTGTAATGCAGACCTACATGTAACACCTCAAGATTATATCTGGGCGAGGCAAAATAAAAATCTGTTCTGATTTTGTTGAGGGAGGAGCTTTCTGTATGTGGGGAAAACCAGGCTTGATGTTTACATCTGCCATGATATGGTGACTCATACAATAGGATTTTCAAGCAGGGAGGGGAAAAGTAGATGTGAGAGGAATTACAGTCTCATTGAAAGGACATAAACTAAGGTGCTGACTGTATACAGCTGTCCCATTACTTATCTGTATGCTGAAAAAAGCGTCACTAATTCAGGGAGGGGATTGTTTTGCTGTTTATGTGTGGGGATTTAAAATACAAGCATTGTATAAACACTTTGCACAAGAGCACAACACCCCCAGCACTGGGGAAGGTAACTGTTCATCCCATTGCACATCTCTAATGCAGAGATTGAACACAGCCCTTGTCTCTCTGTTTAATTTTCAGCAATATTTCTTTTTTTTTCCCTCCAAATTGGGAACTAACCCAGTAATGGGTAGACAAGAAGCCATCAATCTTTTTATCACTGTGAGAGACACAGCTACCAGCAGCTACTGTCTCTGGAGAGCATGGTAGCCTTGCTCTGCTCACAGTCCATCCATGGGGACCTGTATGAGTTCTCTGTGGACTCTTCCCATCTTATAAAGAGAATTTTCTTCCAAAATAATCCTGGATGTATTAAAAACTCATTTCTGCTGGCTGATATTCCATCCAGGGCCAGATTTGTCAAGGACAGCTGTCCAGAAGGGTTGGAAGCATCTCTGTCTTCCAGGATGTGTCTCCAGTGCCTGTCCCCTACTCTGTTCCATCACACTTGTGTCTTGCCATGTGTAGGATTTAGCATCTGCCTTGCAGACGACAGTATCACAGCAATACAGCACAAAGACATTTGGGCTAGAATAGCTGCTGTGATGGTGATGTCCATGGGTGGAGCAAGTCTAAAGGCAGCTGCAGAGAATCTGTGTGACTTCCCAGCACTCTGAAAAGTCTGAAAGCCTGAGCCAGCAGTGTGATGGGGCGAGGCAGTTTCCTTTTGGAGTTGCCGGTGGAAGATGGGGTACAGGCAATAAGATCAAACCTTGGCTATGTTTGGACACAGACAGTGGAGCACTGGAGATGTTTTGGACCTTCTTATTGAAGTGTCAGGGGTTTTTTGGATGGTAAATCCACTTTTAGGTCAGCAAGTTTGCAAGCTGGTCTGTCCACAAAAACCCTGAAAAAGAAGCCATGTTCAAATGCCTGAGACCTCACAGTCTACCACCTGAAGGAGAAAGCAACCAGAGACTGCTTCTTTTGAATACCAGAGGGGAGAAAAGGTATTTAAAGAGGCAGGAACTTATGGATTCATTTGTTCAGACTGGTAGAAACCATTAAATGTTTGCAAAGCAGTTTTTCTCTGTAACATTAGACTTAATGGGAATAAATTAGCTGAAAGACATGATTGCAAGAAGGATAACAGCAGGATTCTGTGTGAACTTGGAGTTTAGAGAGGGTTTTTTCTACTCTTCCATGAAGGAAAAAGCTCTTTTGTATAACTTCTGTGGCATTCTAAGCAAATTAAAGATGGCAAAATTATTTGCCCTTAAAACTGACTTAAGTTAGACGATGTACAGACATAGATGAGATATAACTCTGAACTACAACATTCTGTCAGGGTTGATAAAGTTTTTGTAAGCTAAGATGTTTTTAGTCAACAGAATGAACCTGGTTGTAACTATTTAGCAGAGGTTACACTACACAAATTATGTTTTAAATTGGTCAAATGTTGGTAGTGGGTGAGAGAAAATAAAAATACACTATGGAGAGAACATTAATAAGATTCATAGGAAGAACCAGGTGAAACTGTATCCAAACTTTAAAGGGAACATTAGGGTTGTGGGATATTAGTCCAAACCCATACTCAGTAAAGCATTGTGATTTCATGTGAGAAGACAAACATCTCAGACCCTAAGGGCTAAAGCTATCCCCATCAGAACATGCACTGACATCCAGCTCCATGCTGTAATGCAAATGGAATGGCTCTGATGCTTAGTCCTTCAATGCTGCATTTCTAAATTCATTGTATTAAATAGACTCCTGCTATTTCTAGCAACAGACCTCAATCCTTCTACAGCAAAGAAACAGCAGAGGATACACGATTTCAAAACCACTATCTGATCATGTGTAGTCAGTATATGTTGTGGGCTTATATAGTGCTCAGCTCTTCCAAAAAGTAATGTTTAAAAGTTTGCCCCAGACCATATAATAAAGCTGACAGAGCAGAATATGATTTAGGATCAACCACCTACCATATGGCACTTACTTCTCCATCCTATGCTGCTTCTTGATCATGCTAAGTTAGTCACAGCTCCAGCAGCAGAAATAGGAGGAGTTGTTTATTATCCTCAGCACAGAAATGATACCTCAGGCCACAGTGATAAGCAATTGAAACAACAAGGGTCTTAGTGAGACTTAAAAGCAGAGATCTTAAAATACACAGAAACTGGTGTAGTTAAATGGAATGTGTAACCAATAAATTGCCAGCTATTTGCAGTATAATGCAACATCCCAAATTCAGTCATTCTAGAGACTTCCAGACCTCCGCAATGGCACTTGATGCTCTTCAGAATGTAAAACTCCATCAAGATGAGGCTAAAATAATAGCAACAATAATAATAAGAATAATAATAACAACAACAATAACAACAACAACAACAATGGTGTTCATACATACTTTTCTCTAGAGGGATTTCCACCTGTAAATGCAGGCAGGTGATGAGTAATTTTAACAGCAAGGCATGACAACAATCATGTGCAGTTAAAGACCTAGTGCTTTGCAGTGCTGAATATCTATGATGTAAAGATGTAAAGATTTAATCGAGTAAATAACAATCTTTATAAATATTGTTGACTAATTGTATCATGATCTTCTGGCCTGAAAATATGTTGTTATACTGACTATAGTTTTAGATATTGAAAACAAAACAAGTGATTTCTCTTCAATTGTACTTGCTCTAAACAGATGTTATGGAGCCCTCAACTGAGGATGGAAGAATACAATCTTCAAAGCAAGTCTTATGCCATCAGACCTACTGATATGTATTTCTCTGTGTTCTTCATTAAATGAAATTGCATTTGATATTTTGTATTCTCCTTTATGATCTATTAATAACACTTCACCTACCCATTACTCTGTATTTTCTGCATCATTTTACCCAGTTCTTCTGCTTTTAAGATGGTCCTAGAATTTTTAGTGTCATTCCATGCACTGTATGAATTTTGAGCATATACTTCATGCAGCTGAGATATATCACTTAACAGAAAGTTTTGCGAAACCACAGTCTCATATTGTAATGAGATACAGAGAGATTAAGGATATTTTAGTACTTTGGATACTGGATGGCAGATGAAGGGCAATATGATTAAATGCAAGATAAAACTGTGAGCTGAGTGATAAAACCAGACAAGTACATGAAAGATTCTTCTGTCAGAGGTTTTTCTTATTTGTCATGTAAATACTGCCTGAATGTACTATTACTGAATCTAAAGTTTGTAATTTTGCCGCTAGTAATTCTCGATTAGGGGTTCTGTTTCATTTATCACTGCAGGGTTGTCTTTGGAAGACTCGGAAATAAGGCAGAGTCACGTAACAGTAATGTCCCTTGACCTGTGCTAACCTGGCTGTCCTGTTTATATCTAGTAGAGTGCACCGTTTGCCAGGGGTAGGATCTAGCGAGGTACTGCAAGTGCTGTCTGCTGCAGTGGGGGTCTGCAATGTAAAAACAAGGAAGAAAAGAAAGAAAAATCAGATTGACAGGCTCTCTAGATCTTCAGGGTGCAGAAATAAGTACATTTGCTGTGTGGCTAATGTGCAGAGTGGGGAAGAACCAAGAGTTAGGGTATGCAGGAGCTGCTCAGACATCACTGTGGGTTGTTTCTGCCATTAAAGTATGGACAAGTGGAGGAGAAATGAGTGTGGCACTCCAGGAATCTCGGCTGACCTCTTTCAGGGCCCAAGGGGGTATCTGCTTTGGAAAGGTTCTAGCTGGCTCAGCCCAGGTTTGGAGATCCTGGTGCTGCACTGGGGCTTAGGTCAGCTTCCGCCCACTGCCCCAGAGCTGCTGAGGAAATTACCCTGATTTTGGAGGTGTCGGTGCATAAAAAATGGGGATGTTAAGAGCTGGAATTATCTCTTGGTAACAGCATTCGCATCAGGAAAAATAGGAGAACGTTTGCCCAGCAATATTCCAATTTCTTTTTTATATCATATTGCAGAAACTCAGTCTGATCCAGGCTTTTGGGATGTGGCTGTAGCACCTAAGCCTCACACCAGCAGGGCACACTAGTTCTGGCAAGGGCCAAGGTGTGCGGAGGTTTGGAGAGATCACTGGTGCCTGGTGTCACTGGTGTCACTGGAAGGCTGTGGAGGCTGCCTGCCTGCTGATGCAGCTTTGAAGGAACACAGCCCTCAACATAAGATACTTGAGAAAATCGTAGGCTCTGTGTAAGTTGCACAAATTACTGGCCAAAGATTTCAAACAATGAATACATTTGTTCTCAAACTATTTATGATCAGGAAAAAAAACCTCACAATAAGACAGTGATGTGTTGAATATGCTTTGTTTGCCTGGCATTAATGGATATCTGAAGGAGCTGGGTTGCATGACTCACTCAGTCAAGCTGTAGAGATAATCAAAGGGGGTGAGAATGCTTCCGAAGGATCCCCTTTTGCATTCTTCAAACATCTCAAACTCCCAGTGAATTCAGTACAGAAAAATTAAGATGAGGCTTACATCCTTGCAGGTCTCCTGTCACCCTGTGCAACTGAAATGAGACCAAACCATGTCCCAGAGCTCATATGGCAGCGGCATAATGGCCCCTTTCTCTATGCCATTTGTCACATGGATTTTCAATCCCTGGGCTCGATCTGTGCAGGCTGCATGTGACCTACTGTCTGTCCCCTGCCACACTCTTTCCACAAGGCCCTTTCTGTCACCTGGGGATGGAGATGTACTGTGCAGTCCCGAGTGTCTTGGTAACAAGCTATCTGCCTGCTCTTGGTGAAGTTCTGGGGTCCCTCATGGATATGTGACACCCAGGAGTAAAAGAGAATTATCACTATAAAAAAATCTGGTCTTTTCATGTCTATAACTTGCTCCTGTGTTTGTGTGTTATTGCATTGCATTAGGCTCTCTTTAAAAACAAAAAGCTACAATTCATAATCAGAGAGGGAGAGAAAGAGAGAGAGGAAGAGAGAGAGAAAGAGAATAATGCTGGGAATCCCAGATTGCTGAAAAGGAGAGGAAAAAAACTACACAAAATTGCTGCCTGAGATGATTAAAGACACTTCAACATTTTATAGGGAACAGCCTGCAAAACTGCTACAGAAAATGGTGGGAGATAAGGCAGCAAAGGAGATGGTTATCAGAGGAAGAAGTTGGGGATCTTTTTTGAAAAATAGTCACTACATGAAAAAATCCTCTCTTGTCTCAAAAAAAAGGTGCCAAGAGCAGATATAACCAAGGAACATATAGATGATCGGTGTCCCATGCTTCATTCAATCAGGCAATCAAGATAATTAGAAAGTATGGGAAAGATTGATTAATGGCCAAGACAGACATTGAGTTGACCTTTTCTTTATTACTACAGCAGTACATTTAAATAGTCTCCACTTAGTAGGGTTTAAAATAGAAAAGTGAGCTATTATAGATATAGTAAATGTGTAACTAAGAATGCATGATCTAACACCCCTAGTCTGTAGCTTGCTTCCCACCTTTAGTCTCCACACCATCTCATCTGAATATGAATTAGTTTAATTTCTTGAATCCATGCTCCAGCAGTTACAGTAGTTAGTATCTTAAGGCAAACAAATATGTTTAATGGTAATAAAATAGATAGAGTTTAAAATCCTTTAAAATTGAAAATGTGAAAACATAGGGGTCAGTGCTACTTTGTGAATTAGCATCAGTTTTGTTATGCACAGGAGCAGGACAAGGGAAGTTGAACCAGACTCCTCATGCTGGGAGCCCCAGATCCAGTGATAAGTGAGGGAATGAGGACTTCATGGTACCTTCTGCTTAGGAGAGCCTGGCATGTCCTCAATAGAGTAACCTGGGCCTTTCCTTCTTCATGTCCAAGATTTTGGCTCAGTGACCCACAACTGGGTCAATGGAGCTGCCACAGAACCAGTGCCAGCAGTGAGTGCCAGAGCAGACAGAACAGACAGGAGTCTCAAAGAAACCTTGCTAAGGCATCTTTAGAGCCAGTCTCCTTCATGTGTGGGGAGAGCTACCTAACAGGCTACAAGACAGTCACAGCAGGAAGAGGACATCATGCAGGAGAGGCTTCTGAGGATTTGTGGTACCCATCAAAAGGGATCCTGAGCCAAAATGTGTAGCTTGCAACGCTCACCTGAGAGGGACCGAAAATGTAACATGGGGCACAAGTTGCAGGAGCTGGCTGATTTGAGCCAGCTGCTCTGGGCTCATGGTGTGGAGCTGGACACCTAAGCAGCAGCCTTGCGGGCACAGGAGTGCTGCCTGGCTCATGCAGAAAAGCTGCATGTGTCCAGGGAATATCCTCCTTAGGAGAAGAGTTTAATATATCTTTTTATACAAAATATTCTTCACTCCGGTGAGAAATACAGTGAGCTGGGCTCTATAAGGTGACCCTAATAGCAAATGTAAATGAGAAGCAGAGGTAGGTACAGACACTTCTCAGCAGCAGAGTGTGGGAACGAATGATGTAGGATTTTGCCTGGAGGCAACTCAGGGCAGAAGCGTTGTCAAACCTCACACAAAGACACTGCACTGTGTATCCTGCCATCAACAAGGGCTGGACCACAAGCAGTGTGAGCCTGAGCCCTGCTGAGCCCATCGTGGAGGGCCCAGTCTCCCACCAAGGTTCAGTGACACCTGCTAAAGAGCCACAGCCTTTTCTCAGCAGCTGAACTGAAGAAGGGTGTGTAGTGCTCAAGGCTGTTTGCTGAACAGTGCTTTTCCACACAGGCAAATCCACAGGGGAAAGGGAGAGAAGTTAATTAGTAAAACTGGAAGGCATTTAGAAAAATAAGTATGTATTTGGAAGAAAGTTCACACCAGCCTGTTTGGTATAATGCACGTGAAATCAATGGATTTCTACAAAGAGTGGTTTTGCAGAAGTTTACAGAATCTACAGGGAAATTATGACATTAGGCATTGTTTATAACTACAGAGTGGTGTTTCAGGCAAAAAATGTTATATGTTGTTAATTTGCAGTAGTCAATCCCCCTCCAAACAGAGTGTTAGCCTTTTAATTTTGCAGAGTTGAAAACCATTGACATACTATATGAAGAGTTTTCTTCTGTGAGTTATCTATTAAGCAGAAATAATCTTGATCACCAGCCCTGGATCAGGCATTCAGCTCATGTAACCCAGCAGAACTCCTCTGGTGTCAATAAAACCACCTTGATTTACAGTAGCGGGAGATCTGAGCAGTGTATGGCTTTGAAAAATTGAGGTGTACGTTTATTCATTATTTCAAAGATAGAGGCTTGATCTGCTCTGCTGGGACACAGCCTTGCTGTGCCAGACAGCTCTGCCGAGGTCCCCACAGGCTCAGGAGGACCAGGGTTTGCTTACAGACTGTACTTTGCAGGAACAGCTCCTCATTGAGTAGGAGCAATCCAGCACTTCCCGAGGAATGCCTCTTTACCCTAGCCCATCAAAAACGCACTTGCAATGGCAATTAATTGGTTCTGGGATACTCTCCAAAGCAAATGGCCACATCCAAAGCCCTCTATTTTGCTGCCTTCAAAGGGCACCAGCTTAGTCTCAAGGGTGTCAGTTTTGAGACTGGTGCTTTATATGCATCTAGGTCACATTTCATCTGTGACCAAACATGTGAGCAGTGATCTTGTGCTGATCTTGAGATGGGTGTAGGGCCACGTGGAGACTTTTTTACCCCCCCGCCCCACTTGCTGCAGTGTGGGTATGAGAGTGGCGAGGGTCTGCTCGAGCACATGGAGGTGCTGGTGCCTGTCTGCTCTTGCTGGGCTGGACTGAGGCTGCTTAGCCCTGGCCCTGGAACACTGGCAGCGGGGTGAGACTCCAGAGCTTGTCTCACTGACAGTGTTGCTCTAATATAAATATAAATGTTAAAAAAGGACCAATAAAGAAACCCCAAAATATTCACATATAGCTAAACAAGAGGGCAACAAGCGTTGTGAAGACTGCAGAAGGTGCCATTGGGTTATAGCCAAGTTTGTTCAGTGTTTACACTGCATTAAATGCCACAGAGCTGGGAGTTCAGTGCAGTGAGATGCAGAGTACTTCTATCTAGTGCTGAGCATTTTCCACTCTCATTTGACTTCACTGGAGGAAATTCAGGGAGCTCCATACCTCAGAAGGTGACTGCAAGCTCTGACATTTGAATCATACTAATAAAGTATTTTCCCTTGGTGGGATGTGCATTCCCCCTCCCCCTAAGTTTCAAATAATACTACTCCTTAAAGTAGGAACAAACATTTTACTTATGGCTAGAATGCATTTATTGGTAATTTTCACATAAATCAACTTATATGAAAATGTATTCATAATCCAAGCCTTCTCTATAGTGATAAAATGTTTCTGCTTCTGTGGTAGAAAATAGCTTATTATGCAAACAGCATTGCTAGTGTTACATTATGCATGGGAGTCACCTGGAGAACATCACAAAAGCTTCAACCAAAAGGAAAAAAAAGAGGGGAAAAAATCGGGTGTTCCATTTACTGCACCACTTGCCTATTATAATTAACTGTAAATGAGCTGATATCTGTACTTTGAAATGTATTTCATATATGCCTTGGTAACATTAGAAAAATAAGAAAAGCAGAAGAGAATGAAAGTATATATGAAACTCACCCAGAAATGGCCTTGCAAAATGTCACCCCAATTAAAAAAGCAAAAGCCAGCTGCCATTTTTAAACTGGTTAGTTGTATTTACTTTGAGAATACCTTTGTTATATTTATATTCTACTTGATTTAATTCACGATGCTGCAAGTTCCCACTGGATTGTCATCATTATGAATGACATTGTTGGGAAGCTGGATTAAATAGGATCTGCTCAGGCTAAAACACGTATTACCTCAGATATGTTTAAAATAATCATAGCAAAAAAAGAATTCATCCCAGCAAAATCATTCAAGGCCTGTTGTCTTGTGTGGCCTTTTTTATTGAGGGATAAAATGGTGGTTTTAAAGAAAAGTGGGAGGATGAGAGCAGCCCTGTGGGGAAGGGTTTGGGGGTGATGGTTGATGAAAAACTCCACATGAGCTGGCAGAAATCTTATGAATCCTGGGCTGCACCAAAAGCAGCGTGGCCAGCAGGTTGAAGGAGGAGATTCTCCCCCTCTATTCTGCTCTATGAGACCCCACCCAGGGCACTGGGTACAGTGCTGGTGTCCCCAACATAAGAAGGACATGGAACAGCTGATGCAAGTCCAGAGGAAGGTCACAAAGTTGGTAAGAGGACTGGAGCACCTCTCCAACAAAAACAGGCTGAGAAAGCTGGGGCTGTTCATCCTGGAGAAGAGAAGGGTGTGGGGATCTCATAGCAACCTTCCATTGTCTGGAGGGGACCTACAGGGAAACTGGAGGGGGACTTTCATCAAGAACTGTAATGATAGGACAAGGATTAATGGGCACTAATTGAAAGAGGGGAAACTCAGTTTAGATATTACGAAGGAATTTTTTACTGTGAGGGTGTTAAAGCACTGAAACAGGCTGCCCAGGGAGGCTATGGATGCTCCAACTCTGGCAGCGTTCAAAGACAGGCTGGACAAGGCCTTGAGCAACCTGGTTCTAGTGGGAGGTGTCCCTGCCCACCGCAGGGAGGGAAGGGGGCATTTGGGATGAGATGATCTTCAAGGTTCATTCCAATCCCATTCCAATTCAAAGATGTTGTGGTCACTGCAATAAGGGTAAGTCCTCTGGAGACAGTGAATTCTTATAGTAGTTCTCGTGGCACATCTTTTAGGAAGTTCTAGACAGACATCAGAGCAGCTCTTGCCCAGAGCACGTTTATAGTCAGGGTTGTTCAAGACAAAATTTCTGTGATTTTGTAGTCTGAGGACTGGTATTCAAGTATTTCTGAGTCTTCACAAACTGCTCAGTGTATGACTCCCTGCACTAGCGTTAACTTGTCCACTGTCTTTATGCCTCCAGTGTTGTTATATCTCTTAAACCTTCACTGGAAGAATTCCTTTGGCTGCAGGGGGCAGATGTTTCCACTGTATTCCCGACTTAGCTTGTAAACAGTGACTTCTCTGATGGTTTTGGCTGTGCATTGAATAACTAGTATTCCCATGAACTACTTGGTTCTGAAAACATTTGGCTAAGCCTGAGCAATCTTTTTTATGATCTATTCATTAAAACAGCATTTATGACAAAAGCAGGACAAACAAAAGCAGGGCTTCACTGGCCTCCACAATCTTTTAGTCTTGCCAGCCAGTCAAGAGAGGAAGCTAGCCCAGAGAAAAACAAGCTGACACTGAAGTGAGGAAGTGAGATGCTGCTGCTGAACCAAAACTGGTGCTCTCTGACTTTCTGTGAGCTGTCACGCAGCCCCCAGTGAGGATGCAGGGCTTGGCCATGCCCTGCTGCCTGCAGCAGGTCTGCTCTTGGCACCTACCAGCTCCTCTGCTCTGAGGCTGCCTGAAACCTTGTGGAAATCCCTTCACCAATCAGCAGGTTGCAATGGTGGTGTTCCCCACACAGTCCCTGGCTCTCAGACTGGGTCTGGTCAGGATGGAGCATAGCTTCAAGTTTCTAGCCCAGCCCAAATTTGCTCTGTCATTTCATGTCCCTGGCAGATATAGCTGTTAAGATCACCTAATCTGAGGAAACAAAAAGGTTATACAGTGCATGATATAGTGATCTTCCAAAATGCTGAGCTGGTCTGAGCTCACCAGTCGCTAGGCATTTGTTGGCCCTGGAATCTTGGTCTGACCTTGGAAAAGGGTGGCTGGTCATTCCTCACTGTGTCCAGCTCTTCTGGGCTCTGGGGTTTAGAAATCAATTCTCCTCCACGTCAGCATCACAGCTGTTTAGTGTAAGCAAGAAGCTCCAAAGGGTTCGAGCTGCAGGAAATTGTGCCTTTCAGCAGGAGCCAGTTCAGACCAACCGCTGTGTAGGAGTGGTGTTTGCTGCCCATCAGGTACTCTTGGGTACAGAACCCAGCCGGTGTCCCACACTTTTTGGCTCTGCATGGCTACTGAATGACAGAAGGCAGGAGGAGGAGGAAGAGGAGAAGCAGCTAAGAAAGTATCCTGAGAAAAAGCCTGTAAATTGAGTGTTACCAGTCTCTGAAAATGCGTAGACAATCAAAGACTATTTAAATCTCATTTCACCATTCACAAGATATGGATGCTGGCAAGCGAGAAGATAATCAGAATGCAGTTTTGGTTTTGGCAACACTTTGTTCAGAGCCAAGTCATGTTTTCATTTCATTGATGGTTTTCATTTAACTCTCTTTTGGAGACATGACTGGGAAGAGATGAAAGATATCACTGAAGAAAAGCATGTTGCTAACATTGCATGCATATACTATATATGAATATATGTGGTATATGTATCTTCATACATGTATATAAATGCAGTTATATGTGTGTGTATATCTATCTATATCTAAATCTAGAAATCCAAGACTCAAAACAAAGAGAATCATAGTCTGTGACTCATTTAAGGTCAACAATCCTGAGGTTCAAAGTCTTTCGTAAGGGAGAAGATCATGACAAGAACCTGGGGCAAAAAACTCACAAGAGTGTTAGATAAGTTAGAATTAATCTCTGACAAAAAAAAAAAATCTGAAAGTGGTGACTGAAGCTGCACTTTTTCTTCTGGAGGCTACATGAGGCGACACTCTGGCTGGTAGGGAAAATACAGAATATTGGAGGAAAAGGGAATGACAGGAAGTCCTGGCCAACAAAAATAATGTGTAGATATGCACTGAAAATCAGTGTAAGCAATGATAATGCCTGATATTTGGGAAGATATGCAAAATTGAAACAGATTTTGTTACTTTACAAGAGTGCATGTGCCAGCAGAGTGTGCACAGAATGGACAAAGAAGATGGCAACAGCATCACCAGCTCAAAACAATTCCCTCTGACCAATGGACATTGCTGCAGAAGATGAATGGAATATTAGCTGGAAATCAAATAGAAATTTAATGAATTTTAAGTTGGACACAGGTATTCAAGCTGGCATGAAGCCAGAAACGCAGATATTCTCATGGACATAACAGCCATGGACAGTGGGGAGATGGAGATGTTGGGTCTTACAGTAGGAAACATATCTCTACTAAGAGTGTGTGAACTAAATGTATAAGCAAATAATAAATTACAAAAAAAGGACCTGCAGATGTGCCAAAGATGACGGGATCTCTTTCTGACTTTAACCCCCAATGTAATAAAGAAAGCATGGTTATTACAGTGAAAAGAATACTAACTATATTTGATAAGAATTTGCAGGGATCTTTCAGAGGACAGGCAAGGAGGAAAAACCCTCCAGACTAAAACTGAATAAACCTTTTATCCTCCATCTAACACTTCCAAATAAGGTTTTTCTCTCATCCTAAACCAGAAGGCAAAAACTCAACTAGTGAAGTCATTGCTGAATCAGAGAGTAAGTGAAGTGTTCCTTCAGAGTGGATGCAATTTCTGGGCATTGCAGGGGAAAAGAGAACCTGTGGTTATTTATTGGTATATTAAATAAGGATGTGGGGGCTGAAGTTTGCTTCTCAGAGAAAGAGGTCTCTGGAAACATAGACCTTGCCAAAGATAGTTTGTGCTGTCCAGCCTTTGTGAAAAAGTGTTTGCTCACCCCACACTGTGCCTTCCTGAGGAGCTGGTGACTGTACTAGATCATTATGAGTGCCCAAATGACCAAGTTATGTGCCTGGGGAGAGTTCAGCACAAGCCTCACCATCCTGCATCTGGGTTTTCCCTGGTCTTAGTTGAGAAATTTGTCTCCACTTTCTCAAGCATTTAATCCTATCTCTACCTTGTTTATGACACTACCTATCTTACAGTACTGATGAGTTGATTTTTTTCTCTTTCTGTCCACTATTTAATAAACCACCTAATGAAAAGATAATTAATGTCAGAGTACTTTGAACCTGAATACTCTTCAAGCTTTGGGAGGCTGTGGGTGCTCCTGGTTCATCCTGTGGTCTGGATTACAGACCTTTCCCAACTCCGTGGTGCGCTTTGCTTGTCTCAGTACAGAGGTCTGTGTGGCTTTCCAAAGGTTATAGAGAAGTCTTATCTCAGCAGGAATTCTTTTTTCTGTTCATGGGTTCACCCCTGCAGGATTGGTGATGAGCTGCACTAGCTCTTAGTGAAAAATCTTTAGAAAAGTGATGGAGGAATATTACCTGAAAACTCACCCTGTCCCTAAATCAGCATCACAAGTGCCCAGCCTGGCTTTATGAATGAATGACAGACTGGTGTGAAAAATAGCAGCGAGTATCAGGCAGTTCATATGCAGATGGCAATAATGAACACCCATTTACAGGAGGCTGAAGATCCTGCTGCTCTGAGTCCAGAATAAGGAAGATGACTTTTTTCTGAAACACAAATTGGGATGATCATCCATTGGAGAAGGCATTGGACTAGATGACCTTTAAAGATTCCTTCCAACCTAAAATATTCTATAATTGCATGATCCCTCCTGTGTGATGCCCCATTGACTTGGCTTTGGCATGAAAACTTGTCATGTATTCATATTCCATCATTTTCACAAATTTTGTCTTCACTTTCTCAGAAGGTTTTATCTCATAACCTATAAAAGTGTAAAGTCTCTTAACATTCAATATGTTCAGCTTAGTGTAATTACAAATTAGCAAAAATAGGTTTGAGACAAACTTGAGAGGCAGACATAGTTCAGTAGAATGACCCTAAAATTGTGGCATCATCAGTAATTACTTGTTTCTTGAGAGAGGCAGTAGCTGAGCTGGAAAATGTAGAGTTGCTGCACCCCTGCACCACCCTTTAGAGAGATGCTACAGGCTGTGTAAGCCCCACTGCAGGCCTTCAGGTCTGGCATGAAGGCTACTGGGATCACACTTGTTGTGATAAAAGCTCATTTTCCTGCTCTTTGATAGCATTCAAATGTCAAGCACTAATGTGCTTAAAAATTCACAGTATTTTTCCCTTTTTTTTTAGGAAAAAGGATGTGTGTGAAAGGAATGGTCTGGTACTGACATGACTCACGGTGAGGTAAAAGACAGCCAGACAGCAAGAGGTGGCCCCAGGGACTGGAGACTTCCTATGAGAGTCTCCCAGGGAGTTAACTGAGATTTTATGATGATGACTGAGAGTCAGAGAGGAGCAGGAGTTACAGTGCAGAGATGGAGGAAGGTGGAAAGAAGTCTGTAGGACCATGATAGATGGTGTCCTTCCAGGCTGTTAGATGAGAGAGAACACTGCTGTTTCAGACACAAGGCTGGGCTCATAGGGTAATAGCTTGCTATAGTCAAACGGCAGAGCAGGATTATTATGGCTTTGGATAAGAGCTATTAACTATTGTTAAGGTGATTGATCACTTTTATAATTTTGGTTGTGGAAAGAGTTTCACAATCAGAGCTAATCATGGGGCATTGCGGTGCCCCTGTCCATCT
This sequence comes from Acanthiza pusilla, assembly GCA_036630365.1. Taxonomy (NCBI): domain Eukaryota; kingdom Metazoa; phylum Chordata; class Aves; order Passeriformes; family Acanthizidae; genus Acanthiza; species Acanthiza pusilla. The sequence goes on along the minus strand of JAXCHO010000164.1, from coordinate 41,270,854 downwards.
AAATGCTGAAATCCAGAGACAGATTGTGAGATGATTACAAAAATTGCAAGACTGTCATTTCCATATTGAACACAGACTGGGCAAAAATCAACATGTGTATTGCTGAGACACCTCATGCAGGGGAAAGCACTTAGGAAGTTTGCTTTCAGCCACCTCCAGAGAGGGAAACAAACAAGTTTGCTAACTGTCCTGATTAACTTTTCCAGCACACAAAGTTTCTACAGTTTAAGGTTGTGCTGCTGTGCAACTCCCATGGTATATGGTTGTTTGGGTTCTCTGATACAGACTTCTGCTACTGCCTGCAAGATTCTTGAGGGTGTTGTCAGGGAAAGCTCAGAGAAAGGTTTCCTTGTACCTGTGTTTAAAGTAATGGGTAATAAAAATGCACCTTACATACAGAGGAGTCATATTCAGTGTTGCATGAGCAAAGAGATGCATCCAGTTGTCTCCAGAGCAGCAAGATGCTTTCCAAGAACATAGACTTCCATCTTGCTTTCCTGCATGGTGTTGGTAAGGCCTTTTATGAAGATTTCATCTGAGAAGACTATCTGATGAGAAAAATCCATATTATTTGAAAATTATACAGGTTTTCAGAAAACTAGTTGGATCAGACATAGAAATTCTAGGCATGGAAATCTGATCAGAAACAAATCCATGACACACTCGGCAGCAACACATGGCTGATCCTACATTAAGATTTGAGATGCCCAGAATGTATCAAACTAATTCCCATCTACACCTTGAAGTTCTCACTAGCAATGGATAAGAGTAAAAAGAATAACTGTTGACCACACACTCAGAATCTGGAAGGTGGTGTGAAGGAGGCAGCACTTTTTGTGCTTTTGCAAGCCTCACTTTCTCTTCTTGGGAGCACCAAGAAGATCTACCTACAAAAATAATGGATATCCACCATAAACAATGTAATGATCAGTTCCTAGCAGAAAGTGCTTAAGTTCAGCTTAACCTTGCAGAATTTTTGTGTTTAATAGTAAACACAACAGAAATAAGAGGCAAGAGACTGCATCAGGAGTGGACAGAATAGGAAAATACCAATGACAGGAGCATGGCAAGTCAGGCTTTGACTGATTAGTACAAAAAATAAATGGTGCAATTTGAATTCTGCAACTAAGTAATGTATTATGGTTTGCAATATTAATAACATGCCAAAGCAGCAGTGCATGTTCTCACCAGGGTGGTCTCCTGAAATGCTGTTCTCTACAATGGCTGACTGCCACAGGAAGAAAGGCATCTCCTGGTGCAGCCAGAAAGAAACCTTTCCCTGTCAATGCTGTGCTTGTTTAGACTCTGTTAGGGACTTCTGACAGATCCTACCTCACATCTTTCCTAGTATTTTTCCATTTTCTTACTAGGAACACAGACTCTTCTGTCCCTAAATTCCAATGTTTGCAGAATCTGTTTTTCTGCATAACAGACCTAGTTCTCCTTTGAAAATACCACCATCATAATCTATGAATGGGAAAATGAGTAAAGATGTAAGTGTTTTGTGGTGTTCCTGGAGCAGTGGGGTCCAGCACAAGTCCATGTACATGAAGCGCCCAAAAGACACTTATGGGGTGCTCTTAGTTCTCCTTCGACATGGATGAGCACCAACCAGAATTTAACGTGTCAGTCCATTGGTCATAACACAGTCATCTCTCACTGATGCAAAACAAGTCCTGCTCATAGATGTTATGCCAGTGGATAGTGTGGCATGTACATAAGATGAATTTGGGAATATTTTCAATGATTAAACATACCTGCCTTGGGAGAAGATAATTTTACAGGGAATGGAGAGTCGGTGTCAGCTGGTGTGCCCAGATTACAGACTGCTTCCTGAACAGGGAGGAAAACCAACTCTAAAGTCTGTGAATGTGCATGCTAGCTAGATTAGATTTGTACTGATAGCTTTTGTTTCCGCTCCCTTCTCTCTTGCCTGGTTTAATATGCAAGGCTATATATGGAGAAAATGTGTCTCTGTGCTGGCATAGCAAAGATAACCTTGAAGAGTATAAATGAATGTACGTATTGATGGAGCAATTTGTGTTTTTATTGATTTCTTGCTGTGTCTCGCTGAATTTCTAGTATGTAGCATAGGCTGTAACTATTTTTTTACAAAGAATGCTACAGAATGTATTTTCCCACACCAATTCTTAAGGGGTATGGGCAATTTATACATGAAAATATGAAAGAAACCATACAGTATATATTGATTATTATTATTCATTGTTATAAGTAGGATTTAGGGCTCCAGCTAGAGATACTTGCGATCAAAATAGGGTGACATACATTCTGTATAGGAAGGCTCGGCTGCCAAAATGACATACCAAGATTTTAAGCCTAAAATACATAGCTTTTGCTAATGTGGAAAAAGTTGAAGGTGAAATGGTCACACAGTGATATATTCCTGAGAAGATAGGGCATTATTGTAGAGCAGTGATTAATGATGTCAAAATGAAAATAGGTGGCTAGAAAAAAAAAAGTTGGGCTGGTTCTTCTCTGTGCTAGGGGACTGAGCTGTGCTGTAGGGCTTTTTCCAAGCAGGTGAAGTGGACCAAGGTGTCACCAAGATGAGGATGTTGGTCCTGAGGCAGGAACCCCTGTAGGCCCTGATCCTGCATGTTACTGGGTCTGTGATCCCTTGGTTTCTTGAAACCAGTTACCTTCAGTTATCTACACAGGAGCCTGTCCATTAGGGATCTAGTCTCATTGGTCATACAATGATTAGGAGCATTAAACTGAAGACTGTGGATGCCTGCATGTGTAGCTTGGTTGGGTTTTCTTCCATTCATCTGTGTTTTGCAATTCCTGCTCCTGTCACACACTCCACTTTCCCTGAGTAGAGAAATAAAGCAGAGAAACGTGTTGAGTACTAGCTCTGGGCAGCCTTGTGGGCTTTGAGAGTGGGCACTGCAGACATCCCAAGTGCTGTTTAAGGCAGCTCTATCCCAAATTTGAGCCATGGCTCCCTTCAGCTCAAGGAGTAGGAACTGCACCTTTCTTGTCTGGTGGCTCTTGAACAATCGTGTCCATCCTGCTCTGGAAGTCAGTGATATCAAAGACACCAGGCTGGGAAGAGAACACCTGCATTTGGCCCAGCATTTGCTCTCTGAAATGGCCAGAGCTAGATGCCCAAGAAAGCACACAAATAACCATACACATGTAGCACGAGCCTTCCTTTTAGATGCTGAAGGGCTTTCTGCCTCTGAACCTGTATTTAGTAGGTGGCAGTAGCACCACTTTCCATGAATGTGTCTAATCTCTTCTGAGCTCATTTTTGCCTGGCCTTTGTAACAGCAGTTTTGGTATTAAATACCACAGTTTAATTAGCCTTTGTGAGAAAAAGACCTTTCTTTGATTTCTTGTGTAAATCTGAGCCTCTTAGTTGTAAATGAGCATATATGGCAATTAAGAAGGCTTTTAAAATGGAGAAGGGAAGTTATGAAGCTGCTCACAGAGACTGGATGCGTGAGGGTGAACACTGAAATGTTGTGCAAAGCCAAAGGCCCGAGCGAATGAAGGTTATGACTGCCAAAATGGAATAGCAGTACTTCCCCAGATCATGCAAGATTTACAGACTTACAAGAGAGAGTAATTATGTGACAACATGAGAATGTCAGAACAATGATGCATTGCATGATGCACATTATCAATAAAGTTGTGGGTCATCATGCAGGTAACTGTGTATGATGATTGCCTATAAATGAAGATGGTTTATCATATTACCTTTCCATTCATCTCCTTACCAAGACTAGAACTGAGCATTCTTCAGAATTTGTGTATACCATGGGTTTGTACCACTGTACTGGGGTAGAATGGGTTCCTCTTTGTTCTCAGCCCTTTGCTGTGGCTTTAAATTTCCTGAGGATTGCAGAAGCTGGCTGAGAGAATTCAGGCAGACGAACCAAGATGGCGAAAAGGGAACTTTATTTACAAGAAGCCTCTTTATATATCCATTAATAACCTAGCAACTATTGGTCAGCAAAGAATCCACCTCCTAAAACCATTGGTCACAGCCAAATAACACCCAATACCAAACACAGAGATTAAGAAAGTAAAAGAATGCAGCTTATCTCTATTGTCTCTGAGAAAGAACAGAAAGATTCTAAAACTTTGCTATTGTTTCTATATACTACATTGTTAAGACAACTACAGGGCCTTATTTTTGAAGAGTGACAATCTAAACCTGGGTCAGCTTTTAATTCATGTATTAATAGAGAAATATTCAGATTTAACAGCAACTACCTAAAACAGTGTGGTTTTTATGCACAGGTGAGCTGCAGGGCTGTGGGTATGTCAAGGCAGCTCATCCCTGCAGGCTGTGGACAGAACTGGTGATCCTTATTGTCCCCTGCTGAGCAAAGCATGTCAGCAGCTCCGTGCAGTGGAGCAGCAAGGCTGCTCACCTCCCCTGAGCAAGTGCCAGTGGGGCTCCTGCTCAGGCCTGGCACTTCTCTTGTCAGCTTGCTTGATCCTTAACATTGTTTTGTTAAAACAACCAGTTAGTGTCTATAGACTGTTCATTTCCTTGACTGCCTTCCTCCTGGCTTAGTGTCTTGCAGGGGTGACATCAGTCTCGCAGAGGGAGGGTCTCTACTTGGTGACAGAGGCTGGGGAGGACCCAGAGGCTGGCCATCCCCCTCTGCCTCTGGCCATGCCATGGATCCCATCTCTCTGAGCACTTGTCCTTTGAGCACTTTAGAAAGGCAGATCTTACCTCACAGCACTCATGTGGAGAGAAACTGGAGAGAGGCAAATGGGCACACAGCAGATTTTATTACATGGAAGAGCCTTATTTTGACTATTCTGTTTGGGAAAGATCTCATGGATCTCAATCCAAAGGGGAGGCAGGGCACCCTTCTGACAGGCTTCCTGAGGGCTGGTCTGAATGCTTCCTCATCTCCATCCACACGGACTCAGCTGGAATGGGCTCTGGAGCCCTCCTGCATTTGCTCACGGGCTCTGCCTGGCTGAGCTGATGGACTCGGCTGCGCTGGCATCCAAAATACCTTCTTTCAGGTGTCTCTGTGTCGAGGGCCAGAGCCAGCCTCGGAACCAACCCCGTCCTGAAGCTCTGAAATCTGTAATCCTTTTGATGAACTCCTGTCCTAAATTCAAATCTATCAATCTTCAAGACACCACATCTTCATTAATAATGCTACAGAAGGGAGCAGAGAGGTAATGTCAAGGAGTTAGGGACAGCACGTTCCCACGGAGCTGACAGTAAGGCTGCTGTTTTAGTGAGAGCTGTGCACAGAGTCCTCTTTCTGTGGGAAATTCTAGTGGAATCTTCATTCTGTGGATGACGCAAAAAAAAAAAAAAAAGATCCTGTGGAGCAAGATAATGGAATGTTCTGTTCAGCAAGAATTACATTTACAATTTTATTTTTGATTTAAAATTTCTGAGCTAAAAAACTTGAGGAGGAAATCGAGTTAATCTAGACCAAATATGTTGCAACAGATGTTATAACTTTTTGAAAATGTTTAACTAACTGAAGCAAAATGTTATCAAAAATCTTCCTGCTAGACATTTCAGTATTGAGTTGTGGAATTTTTCTAGTTGAAACATGTTCTGACAGAATGCTTTAAGCACACTCTATATTTGTTTTGAATGCACTTTTAAAGTGGTTTCAATGCATTTTTATAATTTCAAAGAAAATGAAAAAAGAATAATAAAGACAAAACAAACTGTTTCTGGGATTGAGACTATTTAGCAATAATGGGGAGTACAAACCCAGAAAGTATTTTTAAAATGGCCTGTACTCTCCTACTGTTTCACACTGAAAAGTAATTGCTTTTGTAAACTACCATCCTTCTTTTATATAATGCTCAGATGTTACAGTTCTTTCATTAATTTATGCTGACAACGTTGTAAAACACCCCTCCAGAAGTGCACAGGAGGGGGAAATTTCCTGGGAATGTTTCACATCTCATGGACCATTTGTACCATTTGCTTGCAACCATAGAAGAGAGTTTCCTGCCTTCATGAATTTCTCTTTAAAAGGAGTAGAGTTGTTTGGTGACAAAAAGGCACTCAAAATACATCAGTGTTGCCAAGGCAAAAATATAAAGCAGCAATTTGAGGATCTTGAGGGCACTATGCAGACTATTAAATTAATGGAACAGCTGTTGCTGACAGAGGGGCAAGGTTTTCAGGGCTTTGGGAAACTCTTGTAATTACTTGCTAGGCTTGGTAGATTTGTTGCAGATGTTAGTAATTCAGACACTAACTGTTCAGCAACTAAACAGAGTGAATATTTTTTTGAAAAAACTTGAATATTCGGGGGGGTGTATTGACCAGCAGGATGATTCCAAATGCCATTTAATAGTCCCTCAAAAAATGATGAGTTCAACAACTCCTCCACTGAGGGCTGTTGGTTACTACTTCCATCTCAGTCTTTCCTTCTCCTAAGAATATGCACCAGTTCCTTGAAAAGGTAGAGCAGAGACAATTGTTTCTCTTTGGGAGTTTCATGTGCCCCAGAGCATGAAATGCAGCCAGAGTGTCTGCTTGCTATTCAGCAATGCTCTGTGGTTGGAGGGGCAACACGAGAAGTGGCAGGGCTGGGACAAGAGCCCCACTCAGCTTAAACCCACAGCTCCAGTCCAGCTAGAGTGTCCTGGAAGGCCTTTGGGTAGGAACTACCCTGTTTCTGACCATGGTACAGAAAACCCACTATTGCCTGAGCTGAGGTGCTGATTCTGATGGTGTGGTTTAGGTAGGTTCAGAGCCTGATGGGCAGGAGATCTTTGGGTTGTCGGGAGAAGAGTGACCAGTTTTTGGTGGTACATTGCTCTTACAGAGAAGGCCAATGTGTGCTGAACTGGAGGTTCATCAGAGCTTCCCCCAGAACTACATTTCACTGGTCTAACTGGGTAGTGGGTGGGTGTCTTTGGATTTTAGGAGACTCATGGTATTTATGATCATATATTGTCATAATCACAAATTTGGATTGGCTTGGGAAAACCAAGACCTCAAAGTCTCTTTTTGATTATTGGTGTTTCAAGGCAAGTGCAAAACTGAATAAAGTAATGTGAAGAAGTTTGTGACTGTAGTTCATAGTATCTCCCATAATCTCTCTCTGAGAGAGATTGGTCCATCTTTTCTCTGTCCGAGGACTATATAGATCCTGTGCTTCTACCTGACAGTGATAACACAGTACCTCCTACTAGCACTTATTTTAAAAGTTTTGTGACTTGTACAGAAACAACCATGGCAACAGAAACTGCATAACATTTTCACTTATTTCTACATAGGTCTCTAAAGAAACTTACTTCTGCTATGAAATAATTGGTTTTTAAATATATCCTGGATGACAGCTGTGTCAGAATCCCATCAGTTTGGATCTTGTACAAATCCATAGGATAAGAAGCAGTTTGTGATTTCCGGACTGGGAATGAAGCTCCTGAAGCACAAGTCTGACTTTCGCTGTAAATGCTTAGTACCCCCCCTACTGAACTCAACAGAAATTTCTGGAATCATAAGATTGGACTTTGTTTTTTTACTTTTTGAAAGAAATTATAATAGAGCATTTAAAAAAATAATTATTCAAATCCAAGCACAAATGAATGTAGATAACACAGAAAACTAAGAACTGAAGGGCAATATTTATATTGATTATGAGTTTTTGCTAATAATTCTATGGTAACAAAATGCTAAACTAATAGTACCAAATACAAAAGAAAGAGGAAAAAAATCAATACTTATTATATTCAGACTCAGAATGGTCAGATAGCTATGACCACTTTTTGACACATTTGCCAATATTTCCTTCTGCCCTCCTGTTAGCAGCTGTCTGGTGAAACCTGATGAAAGGACACAAAGGGATAAATCCATCCAGGGTATAACTTGAGAGAAATGACTCTGGGGACATGTTCAGTCCATTATGGTGAGCATGGAATGTCAACTGATTGGCATCTCTGCAACAATAAAAGATTGTATTCAAAGATGGAGAAAATACATTTAGCATATATAGTTTTTCCACCCAAATGTATGCAGAGCAATGAATATTGTGTTTTAAAGAATATGATTATCTTTAAAAGATAAGTTTCTTGAATATGTTTTTTATTCTTCTTGTTTCTTTACAGATTTGTAAATTGAGGGAGGTTCCATTGGTGGGGGAATTTTTATTTTGTTTCAGTCTGTTCTAGGGAGCCTTTCTTGTTTATGATGAGAAGGATGGAGTCTTTAGGTATTCAATTAACATAAAGTAAAATGTAAAATCTGGTGTCACTACAAAGATCATGACAATCTCTTCAGGATTCACATTGCCTTGAGAAACAATTTAGAAATGCCAGTAGTTATGTTGGTGACACTGCTAAGATCAAACCTAGAAGACACCCTCTTACTCAAATCAAATCAAATTTGCTTGTTTACAAGTGAACCTTCCAAGGTTTCAGAACTTTAATTCTTTTAAAATTGTCTCCATGGAAGGTCAATGAGCCAGAGTAGGAGCCAGCCTATTGCTCTGTGCTTGCTCTGTAGCTTGTTCAGAGGGGTCCAGGTTATGACCAAGCCATTGAAGTGCTACAGAGGTGGAAAGAAATGCCATGTTCCTTGCTCAAATCTATTCTTTGGTCTCATTTAAAAAAATAGTCCTTTCAAATAACAACTATGGGCTTGGAGGGACTGACATTCTGGAGCTTGCCAAAAGTAAGATAGAATTGCCAAGAAGGGAAAGGTTGCTGTGTGTGAGAGGATATATCGTCATGCCTTTGGAAAACGAACTCTGAGTGATCTGAAGCCAGGATGTGTAGCCAGACAGTTGCTCTTCTGAGGTTTGGGCATGTTTTGAGACCCTACTTTAAACAGAATGATGTCCTGTGCCCTACACTTCAGAGAAATGGGAATGTTACAAATGGCCACAGTGCCACCACCTTCCTTTTCCTCAAGAGGTATGTGGTACATAGTGTTACTGATAATGTAGCCAGCTGTCCAGGATTCATTTGTACCAAGGTAATATGTTGTTTTACGTCTCTGAGAATTGGGAATGTCACATGCTTTGACAAGTGGAATCCAGGCTTCTTTTAAATCCTACTTCTATAACCATTGCCCCTTGTCCTACTGCAACAGACCCTGCTAAAAAGTTTGTCCCCGTCTTTCTTGTAAGCCTCCTTTAAGTACTGACGGGCGGCAATAAGGTCTCCCCGAAGGCCTCTTTTCTCCGTGTTTAACAGCACATTGCCGGCTCACATCCAGCCTCTCACCCTCCAGCATTCCCTAGTCCTTCTCGGCAGAGCTGCTCTCCATCCCTTCATCCCCCAGCCTCTGTGGATGCCGGGGCTTTTTCCGGCCATGGTGCAGGGCATTGCATTTGCCTTTGTGGAACCGCTGGAGGTTCCCACATGGCCACTCCTTGAGCTTGCCCAAGTCCCTCTGGCTGCCATCCCGTCCCTCAGGCATGCCAGCCTCAGGTGGAATCTGTGAATTGCTGGAGGTGCCTTGCGCCAGCGCGCCTGACTGCTCCGGCTCTGGGTGAGCGAATAGGCGAGCACCTGCCAAGGGATGCTCGCCCAGGGGACGCGGCGGAACAAACCCAAGTGCGACGACGAGCAGGACAAGCTTTAGGACGCGACATTTCCCGCAGCGTCCCCGGGCCGAGCTGCCCGCGGCGGAAGGGAGCGCAGGCGCCGGCGCCGCCTGCAGAGGGCGCTCCCGCCCCCCTTTTGGAGCCGCGCCGCTCCCGCCCGGCCCCGCGCACGGCGATCCCGGAGCGCTTCCCGGGAGCTACCGAGCTGCCAAGGGGCTTCCCGGTAAAAGACACGAACACGGGCAAGAGACCTTCCGGAAAATAGCAGCAAGGTGGAGAGAAAACGTGGTTTGCTTTCTGTTTCTTCATTACAGTCCATTGTTTTGATAAATTGTGCTGGTTTTGGCAGGGGTAGAGTTAATTTGCTTCATAGTGGTTAGTATGGGGATTTTTCCCTTCCGATTATCTCCCCTATCCCGCCAAAGAGAGTGAGTGAGAGACCACGACATGAATACACCAAACCCTTGAAATAGTTGTGTGGTCACTAGTGCAAATACCGTGCCCAGGGAAAAGTGGCTCACATGTTTTTCCATAAGCTCTTCATTTCAAGAAGTGACTAGCAACAAAGGAAGAAGACGAGGTGGTCAGTGTGTCTTATGGGATGCCTGTGGGTGGGACTCGGGATGGATTTGACAAGCTTCCTCCAGCTCTCTTTCTCCTTGTGCCATATAACTAAGAGTTTCCTGTACTTAGAACTTAGTTTTTATGGTGGCTGAAAATGCAGATGCTGAGTGTGCTCACTTTTACTTCAAATAAAAGAAGCTGTGGGTGAACTAAAGCCTCAAAGAAGATCCAGTACTTCATGAAATCTTATGTAAAGCACAAGGTTTTGAATTTATACATTGAATAAGAACATAGATTTCAGATAGGATTTTTTTTTTTCCCCACGATTCTCTGTGCCAGGTAATTTGGGGTTTTGGATATATAGGTAGGGTATGCTGTACTTTCCAATTCCAATACTTTTTATTTGCATCAATACTTTGGGATGGGTCTGACTGAAAAGTTGTCTGCCTTTTAGCTAGTAGAATATAGAGTTTGCTTCAAATAAATAAGGATGCTCCTGTCCTAATGGTGAATTCAAACCTGCCAAAGTACTAATCTGGCTGGCTAAAAAGAAAATAATATCAAGAAAAACTCAGTAGCTTTAATTTTTTTCAGACTACAAACAATGTGGTGAACTCCTGTAAATGTTTGGGATGTGTCAATGTTTTCCTGATTCTGCCAGTTATGGTTTCTCAGGGCACAATTCATATTTGTTTTCAGACACTGGCAGGGCGGACAGTGTGCTCTGACAAGCTACAGGCACAGGCTGCTTCAGCAGATTCCAGGGATTTGTTCTCACTGTTTATTCCAAAAATAAGCACATCTCCTCCTAATAAATGTTGTATGCAAATGTGGCTCAGTCATTTCTACGTGAGATTCTAATTCATTCATTTAGGGATGTTCATTTTGTAGTGTATGCAAATTTGCATATGTAATTCAGCAAAGGCAGAAGCAATCTTTTATTCTCATCACTTCTGACATTTTAATCAATGATTTATGTCTTATTCTTACATTTATTAGCCCTCCCTCGGAATGCTAAGGCAGATTATTATGCATTGATATTTCTATACATATATAAAACTCATTAAGACTCTGACAGAAAAATGGTCAAAGTGCAGGAACAGGGGGCAGGCATTTGGGGGCTCATGCTTTACCTTCTCTACAGGCTGGTTTTGCTCATTTGACAAACAGCTTCCCCGTGTCACTGTTGCTCCATCTGTGCAATAGAGATAGCACTGCCCGAACTCAGAGGTGAGACTAATTGTAGTTTTTAAAGCTTCTTGATCTCCCTGGCTGGAAACTGCTATATAAATATTCTTCTGGTCACAAAGGAAATGAATGAGGTACAGTCCTATGTAATGGAGATATCATCCATTATTTCTAGGCTTTGTCTGTGTCAAAGGTGGCTGCAGAAATGGTAACCTCTTTTTCTAGAGACTACCCCTTGTAGGTATTCACAGTCACACACTCACTGACTTTTTGACAAAACACAGCTTTTATTGCTGTTTCCTTCTTCTGACTTCATTGGCTTTCCAGATCTGAGGGACTCAAGTGAATTGTATTACCTCCTAGGCACCATCAACAGAATAATTTATCTAGTCTCAATGCCAGTCAGTCACTCCTCTGTGAATCCTTGGAGGGCAGTTGAGTTGCAAAGATGATTGGGAAAGGCCGAATTGTAAGACACAGAGTTATAGCGGAGTCATTTTAAAGGCCTGATTTAACCAACAGACCTTTACAGCTGGGATGAACATGTGAATAGAAAGAAATCAGCTGGGATCCTAGATCCCATTTTGAACCAGGTCTCAGTATTTAGAAGAGTTATTTGTGATGAAGGAAAATAACAAGGGATTTTTCAAAAGTATAACTTCTGGAAATATAGTCTGCAATTCTTTCAGAGTCAGAGCTTTGCTCATGTGATTTTTGGAAATACATTTGTATTCCTACATGCAATAAACATGGAGTCGCACCTTGCAGGAATCCGGTTCCAGTTTCCACAAGTGTAAATCCATCAATGGTACTTGTCAAAAGCAAAATCTCAAGCATATTTACACTGAGAAATGGGAACTATAAACTTACACTTTGTGCTTAGAGGTGTGTGTTTGGTAAATGCCACACCATCTTTCTGGAGAACACAGGCATATATGAGAAATTTATTCTATATTCTGTAAGACTGCTGCAGGTGAAGTTCACAGAGTCCCTGTAAAAGGAAAACTTCTGGAGGACATACCAAATCTCAGTTCAAAAAGCTTTTCATGGGAGTAGTTTCTGAATTCCCCCTGCTGCACACTCCAGTCTGCTTCCCATATTTGGGTAAATGCATGGGACTGCAGTTGCTGACTAGTTGGCCCCAAGTAAGGGTGACAGTCACAAAAGACCCAGAATACACAACTGGATACTTTCATTATGGGAAAGTACAGCCTGACATCTAATTCTACACAGGTATTGGTAAGAGTCCTCTGATCCTTAAATATACCTAGATAATCTTGATGTCATGCTGTCAAGCCCAGGATAATGAGAATCAACAAAATAAACAACAATCATTATGAGTTTCTTTCTGAGAAATACAAGTAACCACAGAGATATGTAACAAAAGTAAACATTTTTGACATTTGTGCAGAGCTAAACAACCTTAAGAGAGATGAGTGCACATCCCTCTGATCTTGGGCATGTAGCTTAAAACAGTTCCTGTTGCTACTATTGAAGAAATGTACAAATTCTAGGGAGGTACTCAGGAGTCAAATAGAGGTGGGCAAATAGGCACTGGAGTATCTTATCTGTCTCATCTCTTCTAAAATAATTATTCAGACTGTTGTTTTCTCTCCTAAGTGAACAATTTTAAGAGTTGCCTAGTTCCACAAGGATAGACAACTATCTTGAAAATAAAATAAAAAAATATTATTTTCAAAATGCTATGATTCCAGGGGCTGGAAGTCAAAAAAAGCCATTGTCCATACTCTTTTTCCTCTTCCATCTCCTGACAGGTGGGAAAGAAAGCTCCAGTGTTTCATACTGCCAGGAAATGAATTTTATTCTCACATTGCCTAAACATTTCCTATGTTATATAGGCATTCAAAACATTTTAATTTTGTTTCTCTTTATTTTGGTTTAGTTTATATAAAATGTGAAAAATGACAACAGGGATTGAAGATCTTGTTTTTTCTGTTGTTACTGAGACCAGACCTCAGCACCACAGAGACGTGGTAATGTGGAATGAAGGAAATAAACTCAGTTGTAACTGGAATGGTTTATTACTTCTTAACCTATATCCTACAACACCCTCTGACCTTCCACTTTCTGAGGGGAAGAAGAACAAAAACTCCCTTAAATGGGAAAACAGACAAAGGAAAGAGATTTTGACTATGTAAAGTGCAAAGGGATTTCTGCTTCTGTATCAGACACCAACAAAACAGACACATTTTCAGTTAGGTACCCATATTTTGGGTTTTTAACTGCATGATATATGGTGTCACAGGAAAATCAACCCAGAGCAGCACGTTCTGTGCTGCTGCTCCCTCAGCTGCTCTCATGGAGCAGAGCTGCTCACCCGGCGCCCCAACCTCTCAAGCCATTTGAACATTTCATGAAAAGCTGAACTTCTGGAAGGTTTTATATGTTTGCCAGTATCCACACAGGCCATAGCAATTTATTTTTTGGTAGTAAGTTCTACTCATTAATTGAAGTTCAGTGTTTTCCTGTGTGGTTTTAAAAGTAATTTGGCAGGAGGTAAGACTACAGACCCCAAGGGCTGTAGCCAGCATTTGTTTCACATAAGTAATAGCTTTCTTTAGGTTATATTTTCTTTGGAATGGTGATTTGTTTAGTTATGTTGGTCTGAGGGCATCAAATTGGGCCATACTGTCACTGGAAATAAAAACAAGCTCACAGACTTCTCAGGACATCAGTAAAGATAATTGGTCAAATGACTTCATCCAGCCATAACTCTAGAGGTAGACATCTGATAAGTGAGTCTTCACCTTTCAGGACCTATCAGTTCATACATCATTCTTGACATGAAAAGGGCCTCATTCCCACAGCTTTAGCACCAGAAGATTTTCTTCTCCTTAAACTAACATCTGTGCACAAAATAGCACTGAAAATTTTATACCAGCAGCTAATATCTTACTAAATTATACCTTAAGAACAGTTCTCATTAGATATTTGAGTGTATTTTATAATTGTACTAATTCACTGAAGCAACACCTTTCAAATCAAACCTTAGTATTAACTCCAAGCAAAGGAAGCTATCATGCTTCCAGCTGCTAATAGTAAGAGGAAATAAGTTTAGTTATTTAGTAAAATTGTTTGTGGACAAGTGGCATCTCTGTCATCATCATGTCTCAGACTAACAGAACAATTTTCTTAAACTAAAAGAGTATTTTAAAACTTATGAGTTATATGGCCTCTCTTTTTAAAATTTTAATACTCCTCACAGCAATGTAAAATTATCGTAAGGAACAAGACAGTAGTCTCATTCATGAATAACATGAGGATGTTCCCTCTGTTCCTGGAGTAGGTATCCCCAAAACCCCTCTGGTGAACAATGTGTGTGGGCTCCCGAGTCTGGAGTTCCAATGCTTTCCTCCTTTAAGATGGGAGTAGCCCTGTCACAAAGAGCTCTCTGTCACAGATAATACCGGATATAGATCCAGATATTGTTCTTCTCTCCTTATATTGACTTTGATGAAGAACTAAAATATAGGAAGAGTAAAGACATCTCTGCCTGTAAACTTTAGTTCTCTTCACAATTGAAAAGGTTGCACCACCACGTTACAATGCATTCACCTCCTGATTTGGTAATTTTTTTTGCTATTATCAAGTTTTAATAGCTCTGGCTGCATTGATTTTGATAGAATTAATGACTCTAGAGGAGTAAGAGTGTTACTATGACCCTGGCTTTGTACAGCATTAAATGATAATCAACGTACAATGTTTCATATGCAGGAACTTCAGCCTCCTTACTCTGATGATCTTTTAATATTGTCAGGAAGGAAACATTGTGTAAGGCATCTGAATTGTGACTCATTAAACTTTTTGTTCCAACACCATTTCTTATAACTGTTTCTTACAATTGAAGAGTAATTAAATTCTGTTTCACATTATCTTCTTATCCCTTCTTTCACAGGAAGGAGAAGAAAAGAAGGGAGTTCATCCTGGGTCATGCATACAGACTAAAATTCCTGCTTTGGCAAACTGTGTAAAGAAGAAAATGCTCATAGGTATAACACTAGTGAAACAAATATCACCCCAAGTTATGGGACAGATGGAATCTGTGACCACTACAGGTCCTCCCCTGAATACGCCTCTGTGGATACCTGGAACTTGGACTGTAAGTTAAGCCACCATGAAGGGAACTTGAGATAAGATAAAGGTGGTATTACTGTCCAGGTGTTATCTCAGACTGAGGGGGAGGTTAACAAAGCTGGGGGAGAAGAATGTATCACTGATAATGGACAAGGAAAGCCAGCACAGCAACTGTGCTGTAATCAGCTCGGACTGAGTAAAAGGCAATTCTGGCAGGGGGAGATCACAACCCACCTACTCAAGAAACTCACCAACTCAAGAGAAAGACTGAGCATGGGACTAATTAGCATTAGAAGTGAGGGAATTATTTAACCAATAAAATAACTGTGTAGCCAATGAGAATTAATTCCTTTGTCTATTGAAATATATAAATAGTAGAAAAATTTTGTGTTACTTTGGGACTCTCACCACCAAGAAACTCAGGGTGAAGAAGGACCAAGAGGATACAGCTGGATCCATGGGTGGTGACTATCTTCTTCTTGATCTCCCTCTCTCTTCCTCTCCTCTCTTTTCAATTTCTTTCTCTCTACCTCACATTTACAGTTAAATAAAATCTGTATTATTGACTTTGGCATATGGGCTTGTTTGCACCTTAATTTGCACAGAGGCGTCTCTCACCAATCACATCCAATCTACACGCAGGGAAGAAGAGATGGTAGGGTCAAAGTGAAACTAGCACCAGCTCCAACCTGGGACGGAGCAGGTGCAGCCACTGCCACTGGCAACTACTCTGACTCTGACCTTCACACCAGCCATTGGCCTGGCTTAGGAGAGACTTGATGGCCAGGGAGCCTTGTGTCCATGTTCCCTGTGGGTGCCCCAGGCAGTTCCCCAGTCCCCACCCTCAGCCAGCACTCCAGTGGGAAGGACACCTTTCCAAATGCAGCAGCAGCATGCCCGAGCACATGGCTCTAGGCTGCAAACACCAGTACAAGGTAAAATCATGGTATACACGTACCTCAAGTGTAATCACCCCAAAATCACCCTTGGTGAGCTTGTATCAGACAGAGTCAAGCAGCTTGAGCTATTGCTTGTAGTTCTGCTGCCACTTGCATCAGGTGGCAGTTTTATCTTTTCCTTGCATGGAATATTTTTTCCTGCAAGTTGTCTAGTGGTTATCTCTCTGAGCCTCTCATCACCTCTTATAACACGCAATATTTTCTAGCTATTTATATGTCTGCACCACATAGTTTACAATCAAACTAATTTTGTTTGTATCACTTAGTAGAAGTTCTGTCTCCTTATACATACTCTAGTGTTCAAAGGATGATACTTCGGCAGTATCTAGCTAGTACATAAATGTCCTAATGATAACCAGAAATGGACAAATCAACAATCACATCCCAAATGCATCTCAGCATGCAAGCCTTGATTATATAGAGCTTGATATATATGGGCACATGGGAAATCAGACTGTTTCTTCTTGAAAGTCTACAATGCAAAGCTGAATTCCAGCCATTACACAAGAATATGTGCAGACAGGGGACACATGCTCTCTTTGTTGCTCTCTTTGTTCAAACTTGGGTACAAGCTACTGAAAAACCAAACAAAATACTATGCTTTTAGCTCTTCCCATTAACGACTTGCTTCACTTTTCTACCTGTTTGCACATTGCAACAAGCCATTCCAATATGTGATCAGAAAAAGGGAGGCACTACAATACAATACAAGTGCGCATCTGAGTTTAATAGCTCTATTTTTTATAATTATTGATTGAAAATTACTCTCTCTGCAAGCTGTTGAAATATGTTTTCATGATACATTTTGCATCAAAAATGCCAATCTTTCTGCTCAATAGTCCTGCATTTAGTTTGCCTTGCCCTTCGTCTGCTAAAAGGAGGCTCCTCTGTGTGAAGCTCTTTTGTGCAGCACACGAACACACCTCGTTGCTGCAATTATTTGTAGTAACACTGTCTCACAGGGTCACTGAGATGAGGTAGGTTAGAAGAAATCCTAACTTTTGAGTAAGCAACAAATGATCCAAAGGGATGCACGAGTACCAACCACCTGATAATTGCTGAATGATGAGATCCTTGGGCTTGACTGCATGTCAGGGCTGTGTTATGCTGCTTGTGCCTGGAGCACCCTGAAAGACACCAGAATGATCTGATATGGAGATCTGTGGGAAAAATATTTGTTGAATCAACAACAAATTGATGGATAGTTTGTCTATTTTGGATTATCTGAGCTGTAGTGTATTGTACCAAATGCAACAGGAATCCTTTGCCTGAGCCTGACCAGCTGGGAATTGACAACTCATGATACTGCAAGTCTTGGAAGCCAAGGTTCTGCTTCACTTTAGCACCGGAAAGGGGGGCCTAAGGGACCCTTTACAATCCAGGGCCTTGAACCACTTACCATTGCCTTCCTCAGTATCAGCAGCCTCTGAGCCTGGGAATGGAACTGTGAACACTCCAGGTGAAATACCAACTGCAGATCTGACAGAGACAGGGACTGCCACCCCCGATGCAGGTGCTGGTGTGACAGCAAGAGAACAAACAGCAGGCAACTGTGAGGAGTCACCATTCCCAGGGTCAGGCTGCAGACTGGCTGATAAAGAGGTGTCAGCTTCTGGCAGAGGTGGGGCTTTGTGCTGCCTCCCAGGTAGGGAGCAGAGGGAGAACTACCCTCCAGCTGCAAGTGGGCTAACATTTTTCCACTGAGATTGCTGTTTCTTCCTTTGTGCTTCATAAAATATTTGTTAGGTGTCTTTCCTGCTACTATTATGTGTACCAGGTTGTCCTGAAGGCTGTCATGGCTTCAGAGCTAAATCCCATGTAGCCACAAACCCAGTGAATCTCAAAAGGCATCTTGCAGTTAAAGATGGTCAGGCATTTCTAAATTATGCGGTCACCAGAAGTTTCATTACAGAGCAGAGATCTTTTTTTGTGTATGCCCTGAAAAGTTTTGCTCCCAAAGGATGTTGATTAAAATTTTTAATAGGGGTTTTAACAGTCAAGCTACATGAAAATGCTCAGCCTTTAAGTACGGTCCCCAGCATTAATAAAATTACTGGGAATACACTCTGCATTTGAGTAACTATTATCCCCCAGTTTCTATTTTTTTCCTCTAGATCATTTTGCTTCCTTCAAGTATCCTGTCTCCATGATTTATTGCTAGATCTGCTTTGTCACCATCTGCTCTGCTATTGTTCAAAAAAGAACAAATCCCCAGAAAATATTACTGTCCAGACTAAGCACCGTATAAGCATCCTTTGCACATTCAGCCAAACATTGACTAATGGCGAGCTAAGCTATAATCACAAATTCCCTCCTTTCCTGTTCACTACAGTTCAAATTCTTGTAAAAACCTTGGTGGAATGCAGCTATCCTCCTTGGGGATATAGGTTACCATCTGTCTAGTTTCCAGTGGTACATTTAAAAAACATTTGTCCCATTTTCATAAAACATCCTGCTGTACAGAAACCATTTTAATATCTAATTACGCAGCATTATGTATCACATATGTCACAACCAGAATAATTTGACCTAAGTTTCTCTTATCTAGTCTGGTCTGGTTTGCTCTTTTAAATTAAGTTATCCAAACACCTACAAATCCAAAAGCATGCCTCTAGCTAGAGCAATTAAAAAAATAAAATAAGTAAATACTGAACTGCCTGAAGAATATTTTGGATTTAATTTGGTAATTTATATATGATTTTCATTTCAAAAGGAAGCAACAATTTGAACTAAAGGCTAACGTACTTGCCATTGCAGTAAAAAAATCCAAATTAGTAAAAGCAGGCAAGAGAATGGCAAAAGTTATCAGTTGTTATGGGTTGTTCATAGGTGTTTATGATATGGTTGTTTATTGGTGCCCCATAGACACAAACATGCCACAAATATAGCAAAATACATTATTCTTTTCCACTCCTCAAATCTTTCTAGTTGTCCCCAAAGGACAGTCACCCTATAATCAGTCAGGGGACAGCATCTTCCCAAGCCACACCTACTTGGAGTGCTTGATGTGAAGCCTGTTGTGGGAAGCTTCCCACCGATTTCACCAAGCCACAGTGCTGTCAGGGACCTTTGGAGAGGGTCTGGGAGAGGCAGCCAAGCTGCATCACAGATGTGGTATGGTCACACCCCATGGCAACCCATGTGCCCCTCTGAGCACCTCTACAGCGCCATTAAACTGCTCTGGGTGCACAGGTGCCCTGCAAGCATTGTAATTTCAAGCAAACATGAAACTTCGTGATACAAAATCCCATGAAACAGCAGCATGCCTTGTCCTAGGCCTTGCAGCACTTTGCCTGGCTGTGCTGTATTTCTGCTCTGCTCATGCAGGGGCAATGCTCCAGCAGTGGAGGCAGGATGCCTAGAGCACCCTGCTTCCCCGTGCCCTGGCCAGCTTTCTTCTCCCCCAGAAACGAGGGCATTCTTCTTGGAGAGCTCCAGCGCGAGTGGGACGAAACTGTCTCAGCAGTCAGAGCTGTATGAGAAGAGAGATGAATGTAAGAAAAAAAATCCTTCCTTCTTCTCCCCAGAAATTTAAGTAGACCCCTTGGCTAAAAATGTTGATATCCAGCACCAAGTTGTGTCATGATACTTTTTTGTGTTATCAGGTTCTGGAAGATTTAAATAATATTTCCCACAGCTACTCCAAGGAGAACACTTGCAGCAGACCACTCATTCTTGAGATGAGATACAGATGATGGATAGAAGCAATTATTTTTTTGAGCACAATTTTTTTTCTGTCTGTATCTAGTCAGAAAGCAGCTATCTTGTTCACAGCTATTTGTCTAAGAGAAGCTATAAATTTAACTAAAGTTCACAGGGAACATACACTTTTGAGGGTGGCAGAATATTTCCCTGTAACCACATTGGTTCTGTCACACTGAAACTGAAGAAAATGACTCAGAAGTCTGCCTCAATTTCTCTGAGTGTTCCAGATAGATATGACACAGTTGGCCCAAAGAACATTGTTAATGATGGACTGTGAAGTACATGATTTCCCTCTAAAACTCAGAATCACCTCAGAAGAACATGCAGCACCAAGAAGATCACCCCGAGGGCAGCCAAACTTGATTAACCAGCCTGTCTCCACTGAAATGCCTCTGTGGTCTTCCACATGAGAAGAACTGTGGCTGCTTTGCAAAGAAGAAGTCTCTTCTAAGGAAGTCGTATTGTTGGGGTGAGGGAGAGAGGGTAGTTGAATACACAAAAATATCTTGAGAGACTTAACTCTGTCATTCCTAGAGTGTGAATGAGCTTTACCTAAGGTGTATGCCTGGGGAAAGGAGACTCATCCTCCAGGACATCCCCATGGTTTGGTTGCACATTAGCAAACAGCTGTCTGATGTCCTGAACACACTGTGGGCACTTGACCAGGCTCCCAGGACACAGAGAGAGAGGCAGGACTGCCACCAGTGCGGGGCTGGAGGCTCACATGTGGCCAGAGCTACCCATATTTTGCAAATGATGATAATTTTCCTTATTTTATTGGTGTTAAGCTGAATTCACAGTAGTAAATATCAGATGGAGAATGATCTAATTTAAAAAATGGACATTGAATCCTCAGAAAGAATTGCAGAAATAAATGGAAAGTTTGTAAATCACTTAGATTTTACAGAACTTATTTTATTCTAAAAATATCCCAGTATGACAGAAAAAGGTCTTTGTAGGAAAAACAGCACAGGCATCAGATATTTCATTATACTGCTGAGCTAGTCAATGAGATTTAGAAAATATTCAGATATCAATGCCAAAGCCTATTGGCTAACTAGCCCCAGTGGTGTTATTATTGTACCAGGTGCAGCTAGTCAGGAGAAAAATAATCTGATACCCATGAAAATTTATCTGCTATTTCAGGACAGATTGTCTGACCAAGAACAGTATGACTCTGGAGTTATCTCAGAGGAGACCTCCTGAGCTCTATAATATTCAAACTGACATACGAATGAGCAAAAAAGAATGCTGGTAAGTATCATAACTTATATTTCACTATAAGTCTGTTATCTGTGACTCTTACCTCTTCAACTACCCAATAAACAAACACATAAATACAGAAAGAAAAAGATCTCTAAACTTACCTTGGTGTAACTTTGCACTTTTTGCTGAGTGACAAGATTTTTAACTTCTTGCCCAGAGCTCTGTTCACGTATCTACTTTTGAGCACATTCACTCATACAAAAGCTGTGATTGCCAGATCAATCATGCTTACAGCAAGGGTACAAAATAATCCTCCATTTATGACTTGCCTATGCACAGAAGTCTAAGCACTTCAATAAAGGCAGGATTTAACAGTCATCCCACTTCTCACCATGGAATTAATCAGGACAACTGATGGTAAGGCAGGCACTTAATAAGCAGATAATAGTCATGATTTTTGTATACATAAAGAGATAGTCTCTGATGTCCCTGACCTGTACAGCAGGGCAGAAGTCAAAGGTTTGTATAAACTTATTAGGGGTGAGAATGGAAGAAAACAAATAAATTACCTGTATGATTAAATTGCCATGTGAATGAGAGTAGTCAGAAGAGGCCATTGCTTTAAAGAAGTCTTGGCTCTACCACAGTAAGGAAGCTGCTGCTCTGGGCACCTGCACGTTTTCCATAGATTCTTGTGTCACCAATTCCCTGCTGCTCACATGCCATTAATTCACCAGTGGGATGCACAGTTTTGATCACATGATGGTTCTATTTTAACTGAATTAGGGTTCAAATAAATCTCAGCATATTTACAAATCCTTTTTTGTGCTGAGTGTCTACGTGGCTGTGCAAGGAACTAAGCAGACATGTTCACTCCTTGTGCTTTCAACAATATATCTAATCTTTCATCCCAAATGATGGGAATACTCTGCAGCAGTCTTTGCATAATCCCGAAGTTTGCACTAAGATAAGATGTTAATTCTATTTTATAACTGCTGGCAAATGTAAGACACGGAATACACATATATTCATACCCAAACATACATTAATAAACTTAATGAGCATTTTAAGAGTCTCAAATGACCCAAATCAAAAAATATGAAGTGCTTTTTTAATGATTTTCAAGAATGATAGTTGTTTTAGTGTCTCCATCTCAGCTCAACTTCTCCAACTAAATAAAAAACCCTAGCTGGTACAATAAACTTAAGAATATGAAAAGTGTATTCATTTTCAAACATATCTCCTGTTCACCAGAAGTTAACTAAACTATCCTTAGGAAAATAATTGTTAAAATCTGCTTGGTTAGTTAATAAGAGGATACTAAAGTAAGTCTACAAAATATGGATGCATCTTTGATTACAAACCAATATGACAAAATGAGCTGTATTATTAACAGTGAACCTGAGCATTTTTGTTCTTATTGGGGTAAAGACTGTGATTTCCTGTAGCATGTTTTTAATACCTAAGGGATATTTGATGGAGAGTGTGGGAACAAGCCATTATGAAATCTATGACTGGTCTAGCATCCACAGCTGAGAATGCCTGAGGACTGGGTACTGATGGCAGAACTACCAGTGTTTCATGTAAAGACATGAATTTTTATCCTGTCTTAACTACTAGTGGTAAAGAATTGTAATTTGCTAGTGGACACTCTTGCAGAATACTCTCCTGATACTTAAGGCCAACTCTGAAGTGCTTGTGTAACAGAGTGATGTTTAACCATACAGCATGTGAACTGCAGAACAAGAGTTTAGGCTAAGAAAAAGACAAATAGGTGACTGTAGGGAAGTGCAATTATTCATAATCTGAAAATTGTACTAAAGAGTGAATTAACTTCTGAACAATGAAAAAAACCTCTCACAGAAGTACCAGATTAGGTCTTAACTAGGTTAATCTACATGATGTTTGTCTGTTTCACTCCTTGGTACTCTAAAGCATAGGATTTGTAACAGGTCTATTAATCAAAGTGATGGAAGAATAAAATATTCCCACTCAGCCAGGAAGGCATCGAGTCAGTATCAAAATCATAACATTTTAATTTAAAGCTGTCTATCTGGACTTTGGAAATGTTTAGACTATGCAACCAAAAGTTAGAAACCAAACATTTGAACAAAGCTGATAACAAGTGATCATTAATTGAGACTGAAGTCAACAGTCTGGCACTGAAGAAATTTCTAGGCCCCTGAGCCAAAAGTCTGATGTAAGATGTCCAAAGCAAATTCATAATAATTCATCATCAAATCAGGGTGAGATAAGCTCCCTGAAGGAAGCCAAGAGTGGGTAATACAGGGGCCTACAGGCATATACAGATAAATATTAACGTCTCTTCTGAGAGAGAGGCTAATGGTGATTCAGTTAATTTAGGACTACTTTTTATAATTGGATAAACAGTAGTTTAGGGCTGAGGCTACTAACTATTATTGATGTTGTCAAAGATTTATGTAGAGACGCCAGCTATCAAACCCAGCTGTCAGACCAGTTGTGCTAAGCAGTGTACTCGCACGTAGTAGTGCCAGCACTAGCTCCGCCTACCTCAGTCTAAACCCCAGTGGTTTATTATTACAGGAGATGTAAAACAACCCCAGCAATAAAGTGGTAAACACGAGTGGGATTCTCTGGTTGATAGCCATCCAGCAGCAAAGAGCTCAAAACCAGGTTATGAGCAGAGCATGCTCTATTGAGCACTGGGGATTTTCACGGGACAGCCTGTGGAGGTCTGCAAGGCCCACAGAAGTGGGTGGTAAAAGCAGAAACTGCACATATCCCTGGCTCTTCCTCCATGTCTTCTTTTGCCTTACACAATTGTTCCCAGTTTCTTTTATCCACCTAGTGTCCTTCAAAAGCTTCTTGCAAAGGACAGCTGTGCATAGGATAGAGGATACAGGGGGGAGCTGAAGGAGGACTCTTCGGTGATGTCGTTTCCCTTGTTTTTGCTTCACTTGAAAAAGTAGCCCTGGAGAGAGAGTAAAATGTTGCTGATGTGTTACTAATATAAGCCATGTGTGTGGTACACCGGACACCCTCCGGCTGCTCTCCTGCAGGATGTGGCACATCTCCGTGGAGCCGCCGGCAGTGCCTGAGCAGGTGCTGGGAGCCTTGCTGGGTGGAGGAATTGAACCTTGGGTGGGACCAGGACCGTCCTGCAATCACTACCCATCCTTCCAGCTCTTGGAAATGCAAGCACTGGGCAACAGCAGCTGGCAGGGAGGCAAGGTGAGAGCTACGGGGGAGAAACAGATAGAGAGAATGCTGGGGGATGAAACATCCACTTCAGCCAGAGCTGGGATCTGACACGGTGCTCTCGCAACGCAAGGCTCAAAGTGGGCTGCAGTGATGTCTGCAACCTGGCATCCCCACCAGAGCCCTCCCACTGGGAATGGGACATGCACTCCTGCTGCCCCCTTGCATGGTTTCCCCTGGCTGTTCCGAATGCAGCCTTGATATTATAAACATTATTCAGAGAAATAATTACTCTCCATGCTCTCTGTCATTTCTCATTCCTCACACAACCATCATGCACAGTCTGTATCGTAATGGCTCTTTTACAACACATACTCTGCACTAACAGAAACTGCTGCCAGAAGAGGAAAATCCATGATATTTTTTGGTTATGAATACCCCCTCTCATGTCTCACGGCAATAAACTGCTCCTGCCGTATCCCAGGCCTGCTCCATAGATGGCAGTGTGCAGTTACTTTCTGTAGTATATTTACATATTAGCTGCTTGCTTGACATCTGCTGGAAAACTACTTCACTCAGTAAACACCAAAAATGATAACATCGAAGACTATATTTAAACACTATAAATTTCTATCTGAAATAGGAGTATTTGTTAAGTGTTTGCTGTAAACTTTAGAATATCATAAATCCAGTTGTTTTTGTAGGTCAGATCCCAGAAGAAACCTAAGCAAAGAGACTGAAATGTAGATAAGCAAAATAAAATTTCCTCAGGCTGTTGCATATAAGAATAATAAGTAATACTTAGAAATAAGGTTATTAATTTCCCAAACACATGACTACATTCAGTCTACGTGAATACTTTAAGTCAAATTCAAAAGCTAAATATTTTAAGTCAACATTACTGCTCTCCAAAATAACTAATGTGCTCACCAAAACATTTTATGAATCTCCTCATAGTTCCTTAAAGTTTTAGTCCTTTTTAGGTTTCCTGCATGGTAGAGTAGAGCCAGTACTGGTCCTGCATGCAATGTCTTCCTACACAATTTTTCCTTGAGTTAAAATCAGGCTTCACAACTGCATTGATTCCTGCGGGGTGGTAATGCTCTAAATTGCAAAGGGCGAAATGGGCTTCTGCAGACTCTGCTGTTTGTGTCAGAGAATCATAGAATCATAAAATGGCTTGGGTTGGAGAGGACTTTAAAGTCCATCTCATTCCAAACTCCCTGTTATGGGCACGGACACCTTTCAACAGACCAGGTTGCTTAAAGCTCTGTCCAGCCTGGCCTTGGACTGTTCCAGGTTTGGAGCATCCACAAGTTCTCTGGGCAACCTGTTCCAGTGCCTCACCACCATCACAGTAAAGAGTTTCTTCCAAATAGCTAACCTAAACCTTTAACTTGTTCAGTTAAAATCTGTTACCCCTTGTCCTACCACTATTTTCTTGTGTGAAAAGTCTCTCTCCAGCTCTCTTGCAGGCCCTCTTTAGGTACTGGAAGGTCCTAAAAGGTCTCCCTCAAGCCTTCTTTTCTTCAGGCTGAACAACCCCAACTCTCTCAGCCTGTCCTCATGGTGCTCCATCCCTCTGACCACCTTTGTGGCCTCCTCTGGACCAGCTCCAACAGGTTCACATCCTTCTTATGCTGTGGGCACAGAACTGGACACAGCACTGTAGGTGGGGTCTCCGCAGAGCAGAGCAGAGCAGAGCAGAGCAGAGCAGAGCAGAGCAGAGCAGAGCAGAGCAGAGCAGAGCAGAGCAGAGTGGCAGAATCCCCTCCCTGGCCCTGCTGGCCATGCTGCTTTGGATGCAGCCCAGGATGTTGCTGGCCTTTTGGGCTATGAGAACACACATGTCTACCTTCTTCTCAATGTCACTGAAGTACAATTGATGCCATCCAGGAGGGTTTGAGCTGAATGTTGTTTCTTAAAGCTGGGCTTTGGGATTGACATCTGATGACTAAACATGCAGGTGAGCATGAGGTACAGCATTGTTCCTTCTCCCAAAGGTTTTATCTCCCAAGAAGGAAAATTGGTGTGGAGACGAAGATAGGAAAGGATAGGGTGTGCACGAGGCCGTCTGGTTTGAGCAGAAATTATTCCCAGGCTCACCTAGGAATTCCTAACAAGGCACTAGGTCCAGTGTTACCGTGCAAGTGTTTTACTCTTCATTCCAGCAGAGAGGTAAGTAGAGTGGATATCAGATGGGATGAATATACATCACACTAGTGACCTCCTGCTGAAATTTCTCCAGTTAAAAATCTTCCCTGGTTGGTTAACCACTGCAAACCAACCCAACCCTTCTCAAACTGAGGCCTGAGCAGCAGCAGGCTTGTGTTAGTGACCCTGAGCTACCACCCACTCATAGTTACTGCATTTGCTCACAAAGATGGAGCTGCAAGAGGTCCAGACCCCTGAGGGATCAGGCAGTGTTTGAAGGCCACCATTCGCTAAACAACGGTGACAGAAGAATTGCTCATATTGTGCCAGGGGACACTGGAATGCAGCCCATCTTTCAGCCCACCTTGCAGGCATCTCCGGCTGGGGAAACGCTCATGCCTGGCAGCTGTTTGTGTGCAGGAAGGTGGCATGGGAAGCACATACAGGAGCCTGTCATGCCATCTTTCCGACTAAGGCAAGGCAGATGAAGAGGCTGCTGACTGAAGAGGTTGCTCCACGTAGAACTGTGGTGGGACATAAATGCAGACACTGCCTGGCACCACTGAATTGCGGCTGTGGTGATGGCAGGAGCCAGTCTGTAAATCACCAACTTATTTGAGGATGACAGATCTCGTGGGAGAGTCAAACAGAGCAGCCGAGTTTGGAGGAACTGTGACAAGGCCTGAGTGAATCAGGTGAGTGGGCAACTGTGCTGTTTTGGTTTGGGCAGAGTTAATTTCTTCATAGTAGCCAGCACAGGGCTGTGTGTTGGATTTGGGCTGAAAACAGTGTGAGGGAACAGCTACCAGGGGCTGAACTGCAGCTGGGGTTAAACCATCACAGCAACACAGAGGCAAATGAAATGCTGTGCCTGCAAATGCAGGGTAATACCATTTAGAGAAGCATATTCAGACTTCTATTCAGACGCTTTACAGGACTTTCAGTCAGTATTATCCCAGAAAAATTGAAGACATCTGCTCAATGTTCAGCTGCCACCGAAAAATTGCCAGCAAAATATTTTGGAAAAAGTATTACTGTGCCTGCTCTAGGCCTTGAGTTCAAGCCACTCCCCAATTATCACTGACCCAAAGTTTAAAACTACTATATATTGGTGTCACTAGATAAGACCTCTTTCCTGCACATAAATCTTATTTGGGTAAATTTTAGGACAGTGCACTTCAGAACAGGATCCCCAAATATTTCCTGTGAGCACGTCCTGATCAGCCCTAGCAGCCTGCTCTCTGCATGGGGAGGTGGAGGTGGCACTGCTGCAGGGCTTCTCACACACCCTGAAGCAGCTCTGGATGGTCACAGAGGTGACACTGGGCTGGGTGAGTGGCAGAACCCATCTTGCTTGGGGTATGACAATGCAGAGTGTCAGGAGCAGCAAGCACTGAGCGCAGCAGCTCTGCAGCTACTCGAGATGGTGCCAAGGTGACCCAGTCCCTGACTTGCCCAAGGCTGTGGGAGCTGACGTAGAGGTCTTCCTTAAATCCTCCCACCTTCAGTCAGAACAAAGAATATGGGTCTCAGTCTCTAATCTCACCTAATCCGTCATTCACTGATTAGATTATCATAAATATAGAGCTAATTTATTTTACTAAATACTAATTTCTTCTGACCTGAAATGTCTTAAGTTCTTTGGGAAATCTGCTGTTTGTAGGAAGTGTTAAGACACCATTCCAAAGACAGGATAAATACAAGGAATGGGAAACCCCACAACTATCTGTTATAAACACACAATGATATCAATGCAAACCTGGACGGGTGGTCCTTATTTGGGCAAAATGAAGCCTGAGGACGAAGGTGTGGAGGACCTGAGTCAGAGGAACTGAGAGATATGATCCCATGTTCAAAGATACAGAATTTGGCCCTGTTTTTAGCTTTGGGGAGCTGCTATGTAATGCCCAGAATAAATTTGTAGCAGCAGTAAAATAAGCATTTTTAAAAATTCCTGTTTGCGCTATTAAAATATTCACTAAAATTATTTGTTTGGTTGCTGATTCAAATGTAAAGGACCAGTTTAGTCTACCAGGTTTAGTGCTACAAAGGAATTGTTCTTTTAAATCCAGAGGCTGTATTGCCTATGAGTGATTTGTGTGCAACTTTCATGTGTAATAAGCAAACTACTAGTGCTAGATATTAATATATTCTACAAAATAAGCTCTTATTTGTATAAAGGTTGTATCTTAGGGCTAAAGGTGCTCCATAATGTGCCCATCTGGAGATTTACTTCTGCATTATTTGTCAATCATTCTCATGCTTTAATTTCATAATAACAACAAAAAAGGAAATTGCATACTTTTAAACTTAGGCATATGTTTATTAGGCACTCTGTTAGTTAAGGACTGAAACAGTGCCCTCATATTCAGCACTATTTATTTTGGAGAAAAAGAAAAAACATTGGTATGTATTAGTTTTTTCTTTTTGAATGTTCTTTTTTTTTCCTGGCGTGAGTAAAAAAAAAAACAAACCCAGTTGTCTTCACTCACTGGTAAGCACGTTTTCTTCGTACACTTTTCTGCACTCAAATGTAATGTTCTCTCACATCCTTTCACTTTTTTTGGTCATTAATTCTGTTACAAGGGAAAAGAAATACTCACTCTGCTGCAGAGCAGAGCAGGTCTGATGCTATCTCTCTCCTCTGACCTTTCTGGTGCACTATTCATTAATATGACTGTTTGGGGGATTAGGGAATTGACTGGCAATAGCAGACTGAGCTTTCCACCTCTAGTTGGTAACCTTGGTACTGTTTAAAAATGGCTACAGCAGTTAAGATTATTAGAAAAGACAGTTATTTACTAGAAATAACTCATCTTTTCTCTGTAGGTTACAGAGAAGGAGCTCTGTGCCAAATCACAATTGATTAACAGTTTTCAAGAGAAACAGTGGTCAAAATGTGGCTATTTTTCATTTTTTTTTCACTGTCAAAACATTTCCCCATGTTCAGTGCTTTGGAAACAGCTGTTAGAAATACAAACCAGTAATTTTTATACTATTTTTTACTTTTTGTTTTGGGTTTTGATTAGCTCTTGCTCAACTAGTGGTTGGTGTACTTACAGACTGGGCCTTTTTTTGGAATGAAGTATTGTTGCTTGGAGAATTCCTTTCTGAATTCCAAAGCACAGGAACTTCTGGTTTAAAAGTAAATTAAACACTTCTTCAGAAAATCTTGCTTGGTAGCCGTAAGACAGACTATTTTTAGCCACGGCTAGAGTGAAGAAAGGGTAATTGCACATCCCGTAAGATCACCAGTTCCTATCTATTCTAGACATCTGTCCTTGCTCTTCTTCTCCTAACTGCTCTGTGCCCCCCTGGATGCAGAGATAGAGAGTGCTGCCGTGGTTGTGTAGAAGAGACACATTCAGCATATGTGTGTGCCCATACTGTGTGCAGCCAAGTCCCTCCACCTTTCATGATTTCATTACTTCATCAGAGCAAGGCAGGAGTGGTCTCCTAAAGGATAGATGGGGGGGTGGCTGGGATAATATATTCCTCAAAATGGGATGACTGCACTGCTGGCTTGAAAATATCTTCTGTTCTTGATGTGGAAGAATGATGACTTCTGAGCTCTGATCCTGGCTCCTCTACCTAGCAGTGCCACAGATTTCAGATAAGGAGCCATTACTGAGACATGCTATACATGGATCAAGATGCCAGTAATCCAACATCCTACTTCCTGAGTGAGCCCTAAGGCACTTATGATTAATCTCACTTACTTTGACAGTCATGAGGCTGAGATAGCCTGACTTCTACATTTTTCTCCACAAGCTGTAACCAGCTTTCTCAATGGGTTAACCCATGGGCAAGAGTAAGTGCTGCTGCCTTTAACAGCTGGCTTACATAACTTTACCCCTCAAATGTTCCTGGGAGACTTCAGAAAACATGGTGATATTCCTGACTGGGGTGGAAAACCATGCAGTGCTGGTCAAATCTCAGGAGTAAATCATAAAACGTTAACTGTCAGATCCAAAGCAGAATAGAACAGTCCCTCCCTCCCAAATATGAAAGAATACTGAAAAATAAGCAAGGCAAAAGAAAGAAGAAAAGTACCACATTTTCCCTTGATTCAGTCAACCAATGCACACTTTATGGACCTCATGGGTCTGTTTGAATTTGCTGATGTAGGCAAGAGGATGAGGCTCTGCAGCCACGGAGCCTGTGTGGGACGTGGGGCTGATTCAGAGGCACCTCCCAGCACTCCTGCCAGCCCTTCCAGCCTGGGAGATGTGTGTGGCCTGGCAGGTGACAGGGATGCTTGTGGCCTGGCAGGTGGCTCTCCCAGCAAGGCAGCTGCAGGAAGGGCATTCTCACAACCAGCCAAGAATAAGGATATCATGTTAGAGAGCAGCATACAAGATTTTATTCAACACAGTCTTTATGTGCTTAATGAAGCAACTCACGTAGCTGAAGGGCTTGCAATTTAGATGGCAAATTATTTTTGTTTTATTTTAAAAGGGAAATCTGCTTACACCAGGCTGTTTTTACAAGCTGGTAACTCACAGGCCACAGGCCACAACTGGTGGCCTTTTTTAATCTTTGAAATCCCAGAAAAAATTTAATGAAGAGCTGGGGTGAAATAACCAATCCCGCAAGATATGACCATCAAGAAAGATATGAGCTGAGCCTATCTGTCATTGCCCTAGTCAAGACAGAACTGTGACATTATTTCTGAATATTTGGGAGATTTGGTCTCTGCTTGGACACTAGTAGTCAAACAAAAGTTCCAGGACTTTATTAACATTGGTAGTGCCTGCCTGAAATGATATTAGGATTTAGTCTCATGCTAGAGCTTCATGGGTCACTGGCTTGCTTTATACTCTACAAGAATGCCAAAAGTATAATAGTCAAAACGGGGGGGGAAAGCCCAAATCCAGAAAATGGAATGTAGCAAAATTATTATTAAGAAATATGAATATGTTTAAGAAGATTTTAATATCTGTTTTTACAATTGATCTATTTGGCAGTAGTGAGTAATTACTGTGTGCAGGGAGGCAATGATTTCAGAAGTCATTTAAGAAAAGTTGTTTGATCTTGCACAGAAGCAGATGAGGAGTACAATAATGTGTTCTCCCCACAGGTTTGCTGTGGAGACAGTGAGAAAAGCCTGGTAAATAGTAATACCTTAAAATACAATTAAATTATCTTACCTTCTCTCCCTGTTATATGACTGATGCCACCTTCATTAATTGTAATACTGAGCTTTATAAACTACAACAATCAGAACTATACAAGCTTTTAGAAACAATTTTTCTCATTCCAAATTAATGTGATGTAATTAAGTTGATGATACATCAACTGGAAGCTGGAAGGTTTTGGCTAGGAGTAAAGAATAAGCAAAATCAATGCTGGTACTTTGCAGGAACATTACCCAACAGAAACCAGACTAAAAGGGAGCTACTCAGAGCCATCCAATGTCCTCATATTGCAGAAAAAGGATGCTCACCAACAGTTTATATAATGGTTTTTTTTCCTGTATTCTTAATTATTTGTCGGTTTAGTTTAAAGCAAATGACAAAATTCAATGCAATTGAATATGCTAGCATGCCAAAATGGTTAAGGATGTGGTTGCCCAGATGTAATCTTTACAAAAAGGGAAGCAGAACAAAGGTTTTTTCTGTCTAGGTCAGAACAATCCTCCACTATAGCCAGAACACCTCCACTACAGACACATCACATTCTGCAAGTTGTGTCAGTATTTCAGGGAAAAGAGCAGAGAAGTCAGTTAAGACCTCAGCAGTTTACATGAAAACCCGTGTATCTTCCAGTCTTTCTGGGTTGGCAGTGTTTGCTGGAGCAGTCCTAAAATCTGCCCCTGATTTATTTGGCACAAGGGGGATAAATCCACTTGTGTGACTGAAATGCCATTTAGCCACACAAAAGTGAACCAACCACACACACACTTGCAAACCAATACTAAAGAAACTCTTAAAAGATTTTTCTTGTAGGATGGGGCAATTTGGGATTCAAATAAAGAGAAGATTAATTGTGCCTATTTGCAGGAGACCCTGTACAGCTGCCATCACTTTATACAAGAGGGGAGCAGAGAGTAGCCTCTGCCTAAAGGAACACAAACATTTTTATTAAAAATCCAAGCACTAGAGGTGGAATAAATAAGGAGAAATGAACCCAGGACGAAGTCTTATGCCTGTGGACTGGGAGCCTCCTCAGTGCTCCTACCCAGAATTCTATCACTGCAGTTCCTATGGGAGCTTAAGATTTGAAATATCTCTATCTTAGAGGCTTTTTTCAGACCACTTTTTTTTTTTTTAAATTTTTTTTGGAAGCTGATGAATTAATTAACAAAATCAACATATGAGCTGTGAGATATTTACTCATTGACTCCTACCAAATGTGGCTTTCCCGCAAATTTGAGAGGACGGCTCTGTTGTCTCTCTGTCCTCTGCACCTGAGACAGCTAAATGCACCATGAAGACCTTACAGAGTTCCTGCTCCAAGCCTCATCCTGGTCAACATAGAGATTCCTTTTGACCTTCCTGGAAGTTGGATTAGGCCTTTAAAAGTCATACATTTTAAAACATTCCATGAAGGTTATGTTTACTTTAAAACCACGGTGAAGTAAATGCAAAACTGTATTAATATTTAACATTGGCTTATAAAAACTAGGATCTTGTAGTCAGGACAGCTGGTAAAAGTTTAATTCACATCATCATTTCAAACTGAAAATGCAGAAAAGGACAGAATATTACATTTTCACTTTCAAAATCTATTTGTTTTTCTTTTACATCCAGTTTTGTTATTTTTATAGCTATATCTATTAAATAGCCATGAAAAATATTTTTCATTTATGCAAGTTTTTTAATTTGCTTTTCTGATTTGGTGGTACTGGTTATATTCAAAGAAATCAAAACAGGAAAAAAAGGGTCAGAGGGGAAAAAAAAAAAGAGAATAGGTTTGTTAAAAGAAAAACAAACACAAATATTGTGCTTGTGGACTGTATTTAGGAGTTGGCCAGAAGTCTAATGTCTTGATAGATGGTTCTGGGTGCACAGTTTTATTGCTGGTACACAGCACACTTTGTTCCTTTTGTTTGACTAAACTTGCCAACTTTGGAAATTATTGACATGGGCATTCAAAATGTTGGACAAGTGGTCAGACTCTGATATACATATTCATATCCAGCGGGTAAATGATGTCAGGAAGTTTCAGATGCAGGGAAAAGGAATTCTTTCGTTCAGCACAGCTTTAATATAAGTTTCGTAAGCACTTTCACTGTTCGAGCAGGAGTGCCTCTTAGATAGCACACAGGGGAGACATCATTTAAAGAAATGTTTCTTTACTCGAACCAGAAGTCCAAGTCTGCTCAGTTCATTTTGGATGTTTTTTCCTCTAGAATAAATGAATAAGCAGTTCCTTTTGTGGTTTTTGCTTGGTGACTTGCTATTATTCTTCCAGCAGAAAAAGGATTTGATTCTCATATGAACAGATGTGTTCCTCCTCCCTAGCCCCACACTCATTCTCTCCCTTTGGAAAAGAGAGGTGACGGGGCCTGGTGTTTGACTAAAAGAGGCTATAAATCTTCTGGGGATATGCCGTTATGTCTCTGCACATAAGAAGTATTGAGGAAGGGAAACAGGTTAAAAAGCAAAGAGTCCTTGTAATAAATCATACGCAGTGCTTGGGTTTTTAACCCTTTGAAGCGCAGGGCTGCTTTAATAAATTGCCAGTGCGAGAAACCCTTGTGCTTCGTGGCGGCCGCAGGCGGGGAGGCAGGGGCACGATCGGCTGTGCGGGACGGGAGATGCCCGCACTGCCGCTCAGCCCTTTCTGGCAGAGGCCGGGCACAGCCTGCCGGGAGGAACAGGCCCTCGAAAAGCGAACTCTTATCTGGCCGCAGCGTCCCTTCCTCCGCGCACACCGGTCCGAGCGACAGGTACAGAGCGGGAGCTGCCGAGCCGCAGGGCGCGGGGGCAGCGAGGTGCGGGCGATGCTGCGGGAGCGCAGGAGGCGGCGGGGCCGGGGGCGGCAGGTGAGCGGCGGGGGCGGCCCCGCGGGGGCGCGGCTGGGGGGCCGTGAGTGTGTGAGTGTGACAGAGAGTGTTTTGAGACTGACTGTGTGAGTGTGAGTGTTGGGCGAGCTGCCCCCCCAGCCCCGGACGCGGCGCAGGAGGCCCCGCACGACAGCCGGGGCCGCCCCCTGCGCGCCCCGTCGGGGCGGGCGGGCAGCGGGGCGGCGGTAGCGGGAGATGGCGGGGCGGCGGCGGGCGCTGCCGCGGCTGCTGCTGCGCTGCCTCCTGCTGGGGCTGCTGGGCGGCGGCGGCGGGGGCCAGCCCGGCGGCGGCGAGTACTGCCACGGCTGGGTGGACGGGCAGGGGGGCTACCACGAGGGCTTCCAGTGCCCTGAGGGCTTCGACACGGCGGCCGCCACCATCTGCTGCGGCTCCTGCGCGCTGCGCTACTGCTGCGCCGCCGCCGAGGCTCGCCTGGAGCAGGGCGGCTGCACCAACGACCGGGAGCCCTCGGACCCGGGAGTCACCGCCCGTGAGTGCCCGGCCGCGGTCCCGAGGCGGGCGGGAGGCGGTCCCGCGGAGCATCCCGCGGGGGATGCGGGGTCCGTGCCCGTCCCGGCGGGTGGGCAGGAGGCGGGCGCGGCTCCAGGTGCGCTCGGGCGGTGGCGCCGGGGGCGCGGCTGCGGAGCGGCCCCGCGCCGGGGCAGGGCGGGAGCCCGCGGTGCGCAGCGGCTCAGCTCCGCCGTCCGAGGGCACCGGCAGCGCGATCCCTCCTGACTGGAAGGCGCACTTGTATTTAAAGTTCGCATCGGCAAAATTTGCTGTGTCTGTTTAACTTTATTGCTCCCGGAGGTGTGAGTGGGCCCCGGCGCTCTGCACGCACAGCCCCACCGTGCGAGTGGCCGTCAGTTTCCCGAACAAAAGAAATCCGGCAGCGCATATGGAGACTGCTTTACTAAGTCGCACTTTCTGCGCTTATCTTCCACCTTAGGAAAGGAAGCGATTTAAGAGCATCTGCAGCAGCTGAGCTTCGCCTGCAGATCTAAGCTGTTACACTGGACGGTCTCGGCGGTTTGGGGGATGAGGGAGGGGGAGAGGAGTAATATTCTTGAGCTATACCTAACTAGAACCAGCAAAAGGGACACGATGTAGACAGCTTTTACCTTTGGTAGCTATTAAAACTGTCAACAGAAGGAAATTTTGACTGGAACCTACAGGTTTTAAACTCTGGTTTTGTTTCAATGATAATGGTTGAGAATTCTGTCGTCTGAGCATATTGGTGTGTTATTGGGACTGAAATGATATGGGGCTTCATAAACACCGTGGAGTTTATTTCTACACAGCAAACCTATTACTTAAGTGGGCTAATTTGCACAGCTTTTCTTCTTCTTTCTTCTCCCAGAGCCAATCTACGTTCCATTCCTCATTGTTGGATCAATATTTATTGCCTTCATTATCGTGGGCTCGCTGGTAGCAGTTTATTGTTGCACATGTTTAAGACCTAAACAGCCATCGCAGCCAATACGATTTTCTCTGCGGAGCTATCAGACCGAGACTCTTCCCATGATCCTGGCCTCCACAAGCTTCAGGACGCCATCCAGGCAGTCCAGTACGGCAACAAGCTCCAGCTCGACCGGCAGCTCGGTTCGCAGGTTCTCCTTCCCCCGGGCAGAGCCAGGGTGCCTTGTGGCGTCCTCACCTCCACCGTACACATCCGGCTGCTTCCAGACAGCCCATACAGTCCACCTGACCCAGCCGTCGGGATTTCTGGTGTCGCCGCCGTACTTTGGGTATCCTCTCCAGCCAGAGCCTGCCCTGGCTGGGAAGAGCTGCTCTGATTTTACTCAGAGCTGAAAGGAGTTGTGAAGAAGTGATGCAGCCTTCGGAAGCACAGGGGCTGTGCTGCTGTTGGGTGTCACACTGATGTGCGCTGTGGCTGAGGAAGTCAGAACTGTTCCCGTGGGTGAGTTGCCCTTGAAAAGTGCAGGGTCTCACTTGAGAGTGCATTTCCCATACTTGGATAACACTTACAAAGGAATTGTAAAACACTCCAAACAGGTGCTCTAAAAATGGGTTTCTCTGCCTAATTTGTGCAGAATGTATTCAGAGACAAGTAAAAGAACAATGTTGGGACAAAGGTACTCATTGTTATAAACGACATTTTACCCTAATGCAGTTAACTTAGTTAACAAACAGTGGCTGTATTCCACTGGTAATAATCAGAGTAGGTCTATAAAGCAGCAATAAGCCTGAGAAGAGAGGAGTAATACTTACTAAAGAGGATCCTTGAAAACATCTGACTGCTCACCAATTCCATGAGCAATGAAAATAAGAGGAAGAATTTTATTAGATATCCAAAAGCAGAGCTTTTTTTAAAACTACACATAATCTACCTGAATTTACACGGCATTTTTGTATTAGTAAACTTTAATTATGATAGATAAAACCAGTACTAATTAGGCTGGTTGAAGATCAGGCAGCCCCAAGTAGCCAAATTAGCTATGACGAAAGCAGAATGCATTCAGCAATATCACCAATAACTTTTCCACATAAAATTCTAAAAGCATTCTTCAAAAGAAAGTATTTATTGTCAGCCATTTGCTCAGCAAGTGTAAGTTGGACAAACTGATCATGAAGTTCTGTTTGTAAAATCAGCCATGTATAAAATGTAAAGACAACTTGTAATTTAAAACGTATTTACAGCATTGACATCACTAATTATTTAGTAGTCACATGCAAAAAAAATTACAAATAAACTGTGTGGTTGAAATGTTGTGTCATCAGTATGACTCTGTATAGGTAGTGTTTGTTGCATTTGGTTGGTGTAACTATTTTGGTTTTTTTTCTGTTAAAATAGTTTATTCTGCTTTTTAAAATGATTTACAACTTTAACTGCACCTGTTGTGCAGATTTAATATAATATAAAATTCTGACTATATCTGAAAAGATTCATTTATGTCTTTTACATGCTGTGGTGAAAAGTGGTGAAAACGACACTGATTAGTTGGGTATTTTAGATTAAACATCCTGGGCTAGGAATAAATTCTGTTTGCCCTTCTACATTCCTTCAACTAAGTAAACCAACAAACCAAATGGAAGAAGAAAAAAAAGCATCTAAACCAAATACATGCAGTAAGCAAATGGAAAATACACAAGAAAAAAATGCAGTCATTAAAAGGCTTCTCTGTATACTTATTTTTGTGAAAAAAACGAAGTAATTCTGTGGGTCAGAATCTACAATATCAGAGGCTGAGCTCTCCTATTTTATCAGCCTCAAACTACCTGTGTGTAGGATCTGTTGAAGTACATTATAGCTGACCTATTTAACAAGAAGTTTAGAAAAGCTTCATTGGTTTTTTCCTCAAAAGTTGAATAGTTTTTTTCTTAGCAAATATCTAGCAATCAGTAGTTAAGACAAAAATATTTTGAAATAACCCTTTTAATATGTTTTTTATTGCACAATTAGTATTAAAATCCAAAAGACATTACTGATGGAAGTGCAGTTTCTAAGCAGAAAGCCAAGTTCTATACAATGATGTTTTAAGTAATACGCTCTAGCTTGAATGCTGTAATTGTTAATTAGAACCTAAATCATGATACACAGTTGTGTTTTACAAGATACTAAAAATTGGATTTAGAGTATTCAGGGCATTAATTGAAAGGTAAGTGTCCTGGCCTGTAATTTTATTTTAGAAACAATCTTCAGGGAAGGAGGCAGGTAAATTTTTGCTTGCCTTTGATGAGGCTTCATTGGACTCTCCACTGCATATTTTGAATGGCTACGAAATATGGGACTGTTCGTCAAATAACTTCTTGGAAAAATCATTGAATATTGCAAGAGGTATCAGCTGTCTTGTTCAGAAGCCTACTGTGAGATGTGCTGATCACTCCTGCATACAGCAGAAACAGCAAACCAATTGAACTGTATTTTTTTACAATTTATAGTAAGACTCTAATTAGGAGAAATCTTGATCTAGTAAACCAAGGCAACACAGACCCATTCTGGAAGCAGAAATTTGATCAATTTTAAGGAGGGCTAATATATGTACCTTTAAAGACTGATTAGTCATCAGAGGCACTGACACAGGTGGTGAGTGGCTGAAATTCAGTGCTTTCCTCAAAGAAAGGCTGCACACAGCAAAGTCATGAGTTAAGATCAATCACTTTCCCATTTGGTGCTGTACAGGCTAGAGGGCTCTGCAGTCAGTTATAAAAGTTTTAACATAGGAG
This sequence comes from Acanthiza pusilla, assembly GCA_036630365.1. NCBI lineage: Eukaryota > Metazoa > Chordata > Aves > Passeriformes > Acanthizidae > Acanthiza > Acanthiza pusilla. The sequence goes on along the minus strand of JAXCHO010000164.1, from coordinate 41,232,077 downwards.
TAGACTTCTGCTACACTTGCATACAGCCTTAGATTTTAAAGATTATTTGGCCTAAGGAGAGCTGTGAAGTTTGCCATGTAGTATGAAACTCAGCCTAGCAGGGAACACCCCTCTTAGCCACTTCCTTTCTTCCCCTGATGCTGTGTAATGGGTTTGTCCTCATAAAATAGTTCAAGAATTTGACACACAGGAATAATTTCATTGAATCAGACTTACATAAGTCTGTAAGTTTATAGAGTGCTAAGTACTTCACAGGTCAGTAGCCAGAGTGCAACAAATCCTGCAGACGTGGTTCCTAGGGTGGGAAAGTTCAGGTGCAGTTAAAATAGCTGTACTGGGTAAAACAGCTGAAGTGGGGATTATGCACCATCTGCAAATAGATAGACAAAGAAGAATCTGTAAATTTAAAAAAAATCTATTACTGTTCATGAAGTTACAGTAGCAGTGACCTATATAGCTGAAGGGAGAGGAAAGGAGGTGGCCAGAATACAACCCATGGATGGAAATGTTTTTGCCTGTGCCAGTAGTTTCCAACCCAGATGGATCTGGTGTGCAGGCGAGAATGCTGAATTTCCTTTCTAATGGAATGAGCCTTTTGGCACTAGATACTCCTATGATTTATAGGAATAGGAAATTTTCCTAAAACTTGCAGACAGAACAGAAATGACAATGTGATAGCACTTTAATGACCAATGCAATGGTTTGAAGGGCTGGATGTATGCTTGAACTGAAAGCAATTGCTTGCTATCAGAAGTAATATTTACAGGCAGTACTTGCTTTACTGCTGTGTTAACAAAGTAGATTTAACTATTTCTTTTGCAATTCTGTAGTAAGTTCATACTCCTTTCACTAGAGCTGCACCAATCTAAAATCAAAATGAAAGAATATTCATACTCATTAAATTGATTATTGTCATTCACACACGATGCAATAAATGCTTTGACTGCCGTTAATTGGTAATGACTCAGATGAATCCCAAGCCTTCTGTGGATAATGAGCAATAGTGGCATGCCATTTGTTTTGTTTTTCCACAATTTGGGATTCTTAAATCTGTATCTCCAAAATGCATCAAGACTTTCCAGTGCTAGGAAAAACGTTACAAGTACTTGCAAGAGTGTCTGAAGGATTCTATTTGAAACCAGGTGAGCAGTCAAGTATGCAGCTATGTAATCTCATGGATTATTTGTAATACTAATCCCACTGGAGTAAGAAAAAAAAAACCTGGCCATTTCAAAAGTATTTTGTCATTACTGTTTAGTTACAACTTGACATAAGGACATTAAGGAACACTAAGGAGATGAAGTTGGTTTTCAGTGCTGTTTTGCTGCCTATTGCAATGTGCTGTCTGGGCTTGAACTACTCTAAGTGATGCATCTGTTTATGAGGGAGCCACTGCTCTACAATATCACATAAAGTTCTTGACTCACTAACACTGAGGCTGTAATTCCATGCTATTCTGTTTTCATTAGCAAAGTCAGACAAGGAAATGCCTTTCTGTTTTTATTCTTTCTGTCTATGACTTGTGCAAATTCAGGGGGCCGTAGTGTAAATCAGGTTAGTGAAAGGATTTTAGCTTAAAAATAATGTTTGCTTTAAGAAAGGAGGGAAAGGATTTGGAAGAGAGTCTGGATCATTATAAACTGGATTATAACCTCAATAATTTCAATGGCCTCATTGACTGCCAGTTTAATAGAGGTGGTAACATATAATGAGGTGGAATACTCTTAAACCAGCTCTGCTACTACAGACTGGTTCTTGTGCAACTAGCACCATCTAAGATGCATCTATTATCGAACCTGCTTGGACAGAATACAAAATAAATTCATTGTCTAGTGTATATATAAAGAATCAGTCACCTATCTACAACCAACTCAGTTAAGGTTTGGGTATATTCATTTTTTTTTTTCAATGGGGGGCACTGACAGTGGAAAGAAATACCTGCTATTATCAAAGCCAAAGGATACAGTATTTACTACTGTCATCTGAAAAGTGAGGTGATGTTTCCTTATTCCTACTCTTATCATTCTTGTGCTGCATACTTCTCTTCCAAAATATGGTATCACCACCACAGTATGTTAGGGCTCAGCTGGAAGTCACTAAATTGCAGACTCCTGTGCTCCTTGGTTTTGTGTTTTTTTTTTTTTTTTAACCTTTTCTAGACTTCACATGAGAACTGAAAAAAAAATCTCCAAATAGGTGTTTTTTAAAAAAACCCCAATAAACCTTAAAACAATTTTCTAGTTTTTCACTTTATCTTAAAAAACATAAGAACTCTATGGTATTTGTGAAATACAATTTCTGGTATGTCCCATTTTAAAAAATTCAAACCCAAGAATGATGAGATATGCTTTCCTCGGAAAGTAATCCCTAGCATTTCCAACCAATCAAGTTCACAAAGCTTATTAATTTAATGGCAAAGTTTATTCATTTTTTTAACAATTAAAAGACAAAACATTTAAAATTTGCAGTTCAAAACATGCACATTCACCAAATGCCAAATGACATTTAACACTGCATAGAACTGAATGTGTTACTAAAAGAACTATTTAAAAAACACAGTGCATTTAACATCCAGTTAAAACTAAACCTGAGAAACTACCATAAACATCGAGTCAAAAAATCTTCATTCATGCAGCTTCATAATTTCCACAACAGTTTCAGCAGTAATGGCTTAGTGGAGCTGTAAAACCTCACTTTATCTTGAATGCAAATTTTGCTGTTTCAGACTGACCGCTTTCTGCAGCGGCTCATACATATCAAACACTGAAAATCATAATGAAAAATTATGTTGAAATAGAAAAACAATGCATTTACGGCTCCTATGCTACATTAAAGAAACACCATAAAATATGATTTTTTAAAAAAATTGTTCTGGTCACAGCTTCGCAATTAAAAATCACACTCTACATGGCAATACTTTTATTTCAGTATCAACCCTCAAAAGTGCCCAACTTTGCACATCATTGCTCAGATGAGTAGTCCTTACACTCACCAGCAGTCCAGTTGAAGCCTATATGAGTAGTGGTTTGCATAAGCAGGAACCAGGTTTGGAATGCTAAAATATTCCTTTGTTTAATAAAGATCTATTGGTTAACAGCGAGGAAACTGGGGGAGCGAGGGCAGAGGGGGGGAAGGAGAAACTAATTTGTTGAGTTTTGTTACCAGTGAAAACATCCAGTACCAAGGAAGCTGAACTGACAAACTCATTTGCTTACATAGCACTAGTTTCTCGATATATTATGAGCAGACTTTTAACGAAGGCATTAAAAAACAGGGATCAACAACCACCATGCATCGCCTCAGAACACTTAGAAATAGTGCCTCATGCAGACAGAATGATAAATTCATCAGAACTACAAGTGCTTTTACACAATACACAAGGAAAAATGGGAAAAAACTTCTCTCCTTAAATTTAACACATATTCCAAATTACTCATCATTCAAAATGGGTTCAAATGTCATGATATAAGTCTTAAGACACTTAATGCTCATCTTTGTAACAAGGTGAATTTTATGGATGCATGTGGACATATAGGAATCTTCAGCTATCTCTTTGTGTTTCAAAATATTTTATTTATCATTTTATACAAATAGAATGATGACTAAGTATAAATCTGTTGAAACTGCTTTGCAAAAATATGTGTAAAATTAGGAAATGGCAAGAAAAAATTCCAGGTACAAATTGTCAATAGGTTTGTTAAAATTTGTTTCCAGTTACTCTTTTGAATAATTTATATATATATATATATGTATGTATATATTTAAAAATAATCAAGCAAAAGTATTTATATAAGATACCCGATTTTTTAGTGGCACTGGTTCAACTTTTAGATGGAAATTTTTAATATTAACTTGCAGTGCACATGAAACAGATGGAAAAGTCCATGTGATCTCTATATTTAATACACTTTTGAATTTTCAAACAGTAAGAACAGGGGCATTGTTATGAGCATTTCTGCCTAAACTTCTTTTTCTTCTTTGAACAAACATCAGCAGAATCCCCTTATTTTAACGAAGTTATGATGTACTAACGGGATGGTAATAGATTACATTACTGTGTATTTAAGATGAAAATAAAGTGCATGTTCTATACTTGGCCTGATTTTAAAATTGGCACACATAGCTAAGATAATCTTATGTTTTAAAATGGAATTGTATGCGCAATCAAAACCGACAGTTTTTGCCACATTTGTCTTTTTTGCTATTTTTAAGAAGTGATATCTTTCAACCATTAAGTATCAGAAAAAATACTGAGACAGGAGAAAACCTCATCAAAAGTAATAAAAAAATGCACTTTGTAAAATACAACTTCAAATTCTGAAAAATGTAAGGATGAAATGCTGTGATAAGATTATCTTACAAACCTTTAAATTAGTCTAAATTTAGGATCTTGGAGCTGTTTCAGTCACTTTCTTCCTTTTTAAGACAGTTAAATTGGGGATATACTGTGTGTTGTTTTCTTCAAACTGTATTAAAGTGGTGAGAGAATTTTATTTCATAGGAAGAATAAGAGATCATGTAAATCTCTCACTGTATAGATTTTACAATGTATTCTAATCCTTATCTGCAAAATTAGCAATCAAACAGTTTAGAACAGAAAAAAATGCTCATAAAGAGAATACATATAGACTAATTTTATATGAGTTAAGTACATTGGAAGATTATAATGGAGCAACAGTGCCATGGTTAGTTTCAGAAATGTTTTGAAGTTGGTCATTGTCCCTTGGATGACAGAAAATAGGAATCCCCATTTTAGGAAAGGGGCATGCCCCCAATTTTTTTCTTGCTTTAGGTCAAGTGATTTGGCCCTCTCATATTGATCCATCTATTTATCTATGCCTGAAATGGCTTTTCTGAAGGCAGTTCTTGTCTGCATGACTGACTGGCAGTCCTGTTTCTAGTGGGATACGTTCCCTTTGTCCTTGTGCCTTCTGTTTAGAGATCACTCCAGGGAAGTGAGAGGAAGCCATTGCGTAACATGCATATGAAATGCAGACTGCCCTCCTAAATATGTACTTTCATACAGTGCCTTTTGCTGGGCTTTCTCTGGGGATTTTTAAGTTTCTCTTAGAATGGAGCATAAGAAACTTGGATAGTGAGATTAATTTTATGTTAAGCGTTTAGCTAGATGGAAGGCAAGGAGGTAAAGTCACCTTTAGGAAGTATATGACAAATGAAGGAGGGCAGAGAAAAGATGGGACAGGATGACTTGTTATGATTTGGAGAGCAAAGAGGAAATACCTAATTTAACAGATCACTGGGGATATCGTTGTTCTGCTTTTCCATCTGGTTGATCTCCATTGAAAGAAAAAAAGAGATCATTCCTATGTAATGCACAAAAATTTAATTAACAATAAAACCAACTGCTACTATAGAAAATTATATTTTAAATGTAATTATGGTGGCGTTAAAACCCAGAATTAAACATGGACTAAAAAGCTGCAAGAATTAACTAAATTTTGAAGTTCATGTAGCTTTTCTTAGTTTGAAACCTGATGGTTGTTGGGTGGTAAGTTGAGAAATACAAAGTATAACTATTTAAAGGAAGTATCACAATGTTCTCATTTAATATCTCCCTCTTCTTTTTTTCCTCATCCCAGGTGTGTATCTTTTTCTGCAGTCACTTCCTCTCCATTTTAATTGAAGGTGAGAGTATATAAGTATTTTGCATGACCAATAAGTTGCAAAGGGACTGCTGCAATGTATTTCACACCTTTATAGGAAGTGATTTTAGTGCAAATAAACCAGTACATACCACAGACTAGCCAAGGGCATGCTTTGCTCTGTATTTCAATGTATGCATTTCAAATAATCTTAGTATAAAAATGTTGAAAATTTAATTAATTTTAAAAAATAAGTTAAAACAAATTTTCTTTTGAACCTACAGTATAAGCAGATACAACTAAGCATCACAAAAATAATTAAGTTTGCTAAAGGGAAGTAAGGCAGAGCAATTCTTAAAAATTGAATAAAGTATTATGTGTACTCCATTATACAAGTTGGCAGCCATATTCAACATATGCAATACTAAATGAAAATAAGGGGAAAGCTTGTATAAGGCCAAAGGTGCAGAGACTTGCAGTTTTGAAAGCAAATGCCAGAAAGACCACTCAAATTAGACTCACTGTACTTTCTCCTCAAGTGTGGAGACTCAAGCATGCAGTTCTGAGATCAGGACTGGAGATAGTTTCCTTTCAAATTGTTTCTAACAACAGAAAACATTTATGGAACTTCTTTGGCAAATGTTTTTAAGTTAGTTTGACACAAACATCTATGAGCATCTTGACTCAAAATCTTTCTTAAAGAAGGTGAATTAACACCATTAAGATACTGTTTTTTTCAGCACTTGTTGAAATCAAAGGCTTGTTATCAACTGTATTTAAATATATTAACACTTAAAAACCTTCACAGATGCTGACTGATCTGTCAATGTAAAGTATGTTTAGTAATCTGACCACTGCCCTTCTAGTATATGACCAGTATTGATTCAATTTCATTGTCAAATAAGCAAGCTGGCAAGATACAAGGTAAATTCCAATCTGTTTACAAAGGCTAAGCAAATACTTGTTAGAAATTTAGAGATGGTGTGTTACAGTATAGTTGCACAGTGCTTATGTCTACTGAATACACAAATCCAAACTTTATGGAACAAGACCATCATAGATCTTTCAATGTCTGATAACTGCACCATGGTCGCAGCTCCCAGCAAAGATCTAGTAGCCTGTCTCACAAAAGTAACAACTGAGGCCTAAATCTCCATCTGTGTTCCTTCACCATTCCTCAGGCCTTTGCTTTGTGGTATCGTAAGCTCTTATTACTTCAGACTGGGAAACTATTCCATTTTCATCTTGAGAGAAGGCATAGCCATCTGCAGATACAAAGCAAAATAGAACAAATAAAGTTTTGATCAGTTTTATTTTTTAAAGCTTTAATAAAAACAACAAAGGTGAATAGAGGGGAATAAACCTCTTTTCAACAAGTAGTAAAATCCTGTGCCATTTCTTATAGAATTCTGCAGTTGTAAAATAGCAGACAGAACTCTGCACAGCATCTTAGATATGAAGGGAAACTTAACCACGGGCAAAGAACATGGTCTAATGAGTTTAGGATGCTGCATCTCTACTATAAATAAATGCAGTGATAGGCACAATTTTACTGCTATGTTACTAATGGATATTAATTTTTGTCAGTGAACACTTACGAAGCAAGTTCTGCTGTAAAGAGTCAGAGCGATACAAGTTCACATGGTTCTTCTTAAAAACATTCTTCAGTAGTTGGGCTCTTTCAGTTAAGCTAGAGAGAAAATAGACACATGAAAAATATTTACTGACTAATTACATTCTCCCTTTATCTTTGAGTCTGCTCAATGGGAATTAATTGAGAAATGTCCACCCTCCTTTTTCTTTTCAAATTGTGCCTGATGAATTATTAAGATGATGATTAAAAGCTTCTGTGAGGACAGATTATTAAGTCCAGGTCCCTGGTAATGATTTTACTTGTCACAGTACAGGCAAAATATCCATTTGAAACACTGCTGTGTGCTGACACAAATAAATGAATAATATTGTGAAGTTTTGAGTGTAACTCCTTTAGAAACACACAGTGTAAAGGGAAGGCACTGTCTTCCTTGATGTAGCACAGCTTGAAAGTGCTCCCAGCATCTATTGACCCAGTACCCCAAAGGGATGGGAAATAAGGTGGAGGGAAAGCCACATTCATGGTCATCAACTGTTTACAGGAACATACTACTTCCACGAAAAGAGTTCTAGAAAGGAGTATTCCCCAGGAAACTCTAGAAGGCGTTTTTCTGGAGATCGTACCCAAGTAACAGACTACTATTGCTGCTAAGGTTGGCCACTTCAGCCCATCTCCCTCCTTCCCAGCACTACCGAGTTGTGTTGTATCCTTATTGTGCTTTAGTGTGACCCAAGGTACTGCTTTAGTGTGACCCCATTTCAGCCCAAGCGGAAAACAGGAGCATTAAACATTTTTTAGATTGAGACTCAAGCATCAGCCAAATGCTGCAAACTGTAGTGAAGGGTATTGAGTTTCCTTTCTGTCTGTCTTTCTTACACTGAAGTTCTTTCTAATAGGAATGTACATTACTAAAAAAATACCAGGTAGATGAGCCATAGCTCAGAATAACTGCAAAACCTGACAGTTTTAAAAACATTAAATATATGCAAGGGACTATATTAAAAAAAAACAAAAACCCACACAAACTTTTCAGTGTCTTCCTCTTGATTTGATTTTCACTGAGAATTACAGCCTGTGTTTCAGAGAAATACCAACCTATCATTTAAACATTTCAAATGCTGAAAAATCCAGCCCCCTCTCTACATAAACTAGTCTAAGAATTAGTTCAATTAAAAAGACATATTTAATGTCTAATGCTTAATGTTTAATCTGAGTATATACTGATTTGATATTGTTACAGTTTCGCTAGATTAGCAAAGTTTTCTCTTGTGCAATGATGTAGTAAGTAAAACAGATTTCACATACCTTATGTTACCAAGTTTTGATTACTCAAATTACTTTTTAATATTATTGTCAATTAGCTCAACAGACTTACCTTCCCAGGCTATCAACCAGACTAAGTGGTGCAAGGAATGGAACTAGACTGCTTTCCTTACTAGATTACCATTCAAACCATTAAATTGGAAATGTTCATTCTTTCTTCAGTGACTATATACTCTTATATATGAAGATGAACCACTGTTTAAGCTGGAGAGACTAATGGTTTATCTCAGCTTTCTGTTCCCCTCTAGTCTGGTGGTTAAAGCATATGGTGAAAGCTTAGCTTTTCTAAGCTGGAAAAGGAAAATAAACCTACTGTGTTTCCACAGCCTTAGAGGAATGCTAACTGCAAAATCTACAGGGTAAGGTGATAGGTAGGGGAAACTGCTTCTGTGGCCATGTTTTGAATGAAAAGATGGAATGAGACTTCCTTGTAAGAAAAAAATTAGATACCAGTTCCAGGAAAGTAGCTGGCATCTGCTGACTGAATCAAGAATGGAGAGGCTGAAGTACTGGGAGATATCTTACTCTCAGGGCTTCCCTAAGTTAACTCTCTGGTGATTTTTTTCCCATCCTGATTGTTCCTCTAGGCTATTTAGCAGCCTTCATTTTTAGTTCAGAGCTGTAAACTGTTTAAGTGACAACATTAATAAAAAATTACGGACTGAAATCTAACCCACAAGGATACAGAGAGTGAATAAATAAATCAATATCTTCACATAAGATTGAAGGTCAAGGATGTTGAAGAACATGGGTACACTTAGATACACTTATCAGCTGTATCTCCTTTGCAGTGAAATACTTATTAATGTGAGTTGAAATCAGCAAATTTCAATGAAATGTTTGACAGGTGTTATATTCTAATAAAAACTATTTAATTAAAAACATTAGCATGCCCATTATAGCATTCTTGGTACCATCATTCCTTGCTTGTATTCCAGAGAAGAATGTTCCAATTGCTTACATTCTAAGCAGTGAAAACACAACCTTAAAGCTTTACAATAACATGAAGTATGCACGTCTTAGTTTATGTATAATGAAGTTTCCACTGCACAGATCTGATTGCTGGTAAAGAAAACACATAGGAAATACACTTGAGAAAAGTGCTTTCAGCTATTCAGGTATTAAATTCTGCTCTTTTTCTATACTTGAAATACTGTGGGCTCTCTGTTATAAATCACCCTGGTGCCATTCAAAAGCGTATTTAAATATCTATGTGTGAAGCCAAGGTCACATGGTTTCATAATTAACCAATGTTAGATCACAGTAACTAAATGCTTGTGCTCATTATGTGTACTTACAGAATATTAAGCAGAATATTAATGGTTTTAGAACATGTAATGAACTGTATTATAAACAATGATTTTATGAAGTAGCATTTGGAGTATATATCTCTAAAGATGTTTCCACAAGTTTGGGCTGTTACTCATGCTATTGTTAGTCCATGTAGTATTCAACACAGTAAAAATATTTTTGCAGAAAGTATTAATACTGTTGTTTCTGCTTAGGCATTATATATAAGTTATAAAAAAACCCCTTTCTGAACAATAGTTTATATACAAAAAAGTATCCTTTTACCTTAGTTATTTTAATTTTAAGTAGAAATGGCTTAGTGGCATTTCAATTACAATGTCTCTAATGACAGAAATTGTACTTTTTGTGGCACAAATTGGTTAATACACAGAAGCTGCTCTATTATTTATGGTATCAAGGTACCCTCAAGTCAATAATATTCCAACATGGAAGTTTACTTTCTGTTGGAAAAGTGGCTGTGCAAAATTTGCACGTTCTTACTCAAGATATATTCTTACTTAACTGACAAATATATGGGAAGAATGAAATTTTAATGTGTTGCTTACAGTAGAACCAAATAAAACAGTTTTAGACAGTTTTGGTGAAAAAGCTCATTAAACATCCTTCCACATACTAAAACAGCAAGATATAATAGCAATGCTCTTCCTAAGCCTCCAATGAAAACAGTTTAAAACACTTTTCAAATCATCACTGTAAAAATGCAAGGGATAGTAGATTATAAGACTGTATTATCATGTCCTAGTTTTAAAGTACATTCTGAAGTACAATAAAAATATTTAAGAACAATATTTTAAAGTATTTCAATGCCAATGCCAGTTTTCATCCTGATTTTCAGAAAACAGATGAATGTGCAAATTTATAATTTAAATATATAGAAAATTAATAATAAATAGAAAATAATCAATTTAAATAGAAATTTCCCATCCTAAGAATCTTTGATAAGAAAACACCAAAAGGGCAAAGCCTTACAATATTAGTTGTAATTAAATGCACTCAATATGATGTCAACACAGTTCTAAAAAATAAGCAACAAATGTATCCAGGCTGAAAAAACAGCAATAAAAATGAACAATATTATACTTCATAGAATCATAGAATGGTTGAGGCTGAAAGGGACTTTAAAGATCATCCCCACTTCCACTAAATCACATTGCTTAGAGTCCCATCTATCCTTGAACACTTCCAGGGATGGGGTTTGTGCACAACTTCTGTGAGCAACCTGTTCCAGTGCCTTGCCACCCTCACAGTAAAGAACTTCTTCGTAATATCTAAACTAAACCCACCCTCTTTGCAAAAGAGCACAGAGCTTCCATTGCTTCTGGCTCCAAGCTCAGCACAATGATAGATGAGTTGGTTAATTTGGAGGAAGATCTTGCCCTCAATCTGCTTCAATTACCACCGTGCCACTGGAGAAAAGCATCTCTAACAATCAATTCACATCACCTTTAAAAGTAAGAGAACTCACTCTTGCAAGCACTAGGTAGGTCTTGCACTGCTGAAGGAAAAGTAAGCTCAAAGGAGGAATTGCCACCAGCTGGGGGATTCTGCAGTGCCTCCAGGGTGAAGCTGCTGCTACAGAGACAGCATGTAGAGCCTGACTGTGTGCAGGTGTGTCCCCTTATGGAGCTCACCGCTCCAGACCAGGTGTTCCCCAGGTGGGGAGAAAAGCTTCCAGGCCTCTTGCCACATCCCCTGTTCCTTGTTACCAGGGAAGATGAACCCAACTAGAGGCAAAACATTCTTGTGAAAGCTCTCACACAAGCGGGATATTCCACCATTAAAAATGGTGTTTATCACCTTGGTATCTGATGTAATTTGATCTCAACCTGGTAAATTCTAGTAAGCGATTCCCACTGAATTGGAGGAGGGATATAGTAAGATTGAAAGGAAAGGGAACTAGAGTATCTTTATGAACAAAAAGGACTTTCTGAAAATTGAACCTATAGTAAAACAAGTGGCTGTTTGTGTTTTTTTCTGGTCTCTTTCTGTGCATAGCTTGGTAGGAAAAAAGCCTTCTTGGCTAAGCCCTTTGCCATGAAGATACTAAAAGAACAGCAGTCCAAAGAAAAGAAAGAACAGGAAAATCAAGTATCAGCAGTTTTGGCTTTTTTTTAGACTTCACAAAACTCATGAAAATGAAGACAAGAAAAGAAAGCTCTAGTTCAGCCAAATGGCACTAATGAATTGGAAGGGGGGGAGAGGGGGATTTTGTCATCTCATACGTTCAAGTGAGTGCTTGCTACGAGTCCAGCTGCGGTTAAAAAGTCTGAAATATTTTAGTGAGTGCACACCTTTATGCTGAGTTTACATGTAGAAAATGTCCAATTGTTCAGTTTTACCTCCTCCCTTTTCAAATTATCTGCCTGGTCCATGAAGGAGGATGTAACAATGGAATTCTTCTGGAGTCTTAACTTAAAAGACTTTCTTATCTCATATAGGTTAATCAAACTAGTTTGCTGTGGACTGGCATTAAATACAAAGCCAGCTTGTTAACATTCAATTTCAGAAAATCCTAGACAGATTTTGCTGTTTGTCCCTATGTTACTGAGCAGCTTTAAAGAATTTAATTTTTGCTTTTTTGTGCTTAGGCCCTATTTATGGCTATACTAGTGAATGGTGCAGCTTTAAGCTCATTTTGTTCTAACCCATTCTCTTCTTGTTTGTGAATTAATTGTTGACACAGTCAAAAGTGACACAATTAAAATTGTACCTCAAGTTTGCTCTATACGTAAGAGCTAGAGCTTTGTAGTCAGCTACAAAGAAACACATCAATTAAAGTTTTTGGTAAAAACCTGTATGTGACCATATAAAAAAAATACCAGCTCAGTAGACCCGAAGCTCCTTCACAGCTGCCTTTCATTTGTACTGCTTTTGAAAAATAACCTTTTGTCTTTGACACATTTATAAAGCTTAAAATATTTAGGTTTTTTTAGTTTTTTTTACGACAATGTTCTACAGATTTTTACCTCTTGCCATGCACAACTGCCCCAGGATCCTCAGACTTTGCTTCCAACTCCTGAACTTCATCTACCAATGTCTTGTAAGTAGCTCTCTTTACTCTGTAAGTACATACAAAATACTGCCGGACTTACTCTTCTTGAAAGTAGAACCACAGATAGTTTTAACATTTATAGAAATATTCAATTTATAAATCCATTTTCCCAGACTTAAAACTAAGCTTTATAAGGAGAAATATAAAAAAACAAATCTAAAGAACATATTATATCAGCTGTTCTTGCAAATTAGAAAAAATATTATTAATAAAACACTACAATTATTGAAACATTTAAAATACAAACAGCTCTTGTAATAAAGTTTTTCAAAAACAAAGATGGTAAAAAATAATTTTAGTTCATCACCAGAATTGATCTTACATAATCACCAGAATTGATCTTATTTAGTTTTTTATTATATTAGTAATTAGAATGCACATTTAAAAGTCAGTACTTTCTTTTGTAAACTCCAGCATTTCTGTACTCACACTTTGTATACTATATCAAGAAGTAAAGCTGTCATAGGAATACAAAGAAGTCCCATCCAAAACACTCCAGAGCTGAACATCATAGCTGCCTGAAGAGAAAATGCACAAAATGTAATGTCATGACAAGGACTAGGAAAAAAATCTTAGAAATATCAAGTAGTTAGTTGAGGCTTTCAAAAGCAAATTTAAATGAACCATTGCAGTCTGACTAATGTGAAAGAGAACTTGAACTCCTTTCTAAAATCCCCTGAGTTGCAATGTAAATCCAGTAAATAGTAAGCACTATTTCACGTCAAGAAGCTGGTAGAAAGATACACTGCTTTGCTCTTTGCATGGGGAAATCTATCCCTCCACAATGCTGCTCTGTACCACTGTGTTGTTCAGAGGCATTTCCATGAAAATTAAATTTATCAAAAATCCACCCTCTCCCAACCTTGTCAATACATTATGAGCACGATTTTCCAATTTGCAATTGAATCTAACAGGAGGTAATGATTTCTGACCCTTCATATGGATACTGGACACAGTTACAATCATTCTGCAATGTAACTTGGATCAAAGTTATCTCCCACAGAACTCACTGTACCACAGTTCCCACACTGCCACAGACTCCTGCTGTTAAACAGATTGCTTAAAAATGAGAAATAAGAAAAAAACTATTCACATAATTATGAAAGTATACAACATATTGTTAAATGAAGATCTAACACATTAATACATGGTGAAATATTTGAAAACCATATAGTTGGTTTTATCTTTATATTTGTTTTTTCTATACACTGCTATACAATACATAGGAATTTCTTCTGTTCATAACTTGGTCTGTAGAAATACTAAAAACTAAAACATACTGAGTGGCCAAAACAAACAACAGAATATATGGACATCAAAGGAAAAAAGTCTTTACCCTTGTAATTCATGCTCAAATGACTAAATCGATAATATTATGGATGCAAGGAGTATGATAAATCCTTAATGAAGCATATTACTAGAAGTTTGATTTGCAGTCAGTATTAGAAATACTTTTATAATGTAATTAGATTGTACAGAAGTTGAAAGTAACATCATTACACAACAATACTCTTTCAAGTCCTTCATTTCATTACTTGAAGACTAATTTCTTTCAAAGGTTAAGCCTCAGTATGTAAAATAAATAAGCTGAAATTTTACTAGTTTTAATTAGCAGACAAATGTAGGTAGCTTGCAGTAGCTAAAGTCTAATTTCTCTACATACATATATGTACATACATTTTAGAATTACACTCAATATGTTGATATATGAAAACAGAAGCAAATTATTTTCAGAAAAAAACCCTAATTCTCATATAAGTAAAAAGTTCTATTTACCTTGGTTTTGTATCCAAATTCATAATGAAATTGATTCTTTGGAACGCATTAGAATGTATTTAAACTAAAAATTTGGTAAACTTTCCATGGCTATGTTAAAAGGACATAGATATTGCCCTGAGATTCTACTATTTCTGCCAACAGCTGTCAGCAAAGGTATAAACACTGAGCAGTGGCAGGCTCAAAATAAAACAATTCACATTTTCAAAGGAGAAAAAAGAAGAAATTTTTGTATCAGGAAGTGGAAGAAATGTATTAGTGAAGAAAATATATTAGCAGTCACTTTATAAACAAAATATGACTTTTGACATACTTGATGAAATACTCATTTTCCAGAACAGGAGTTAATAGGAAATGTCTATCACAAATGCATTTTGCAAGACATTTTATAATTAAGTAGCAATTAGATAGACAGTTCCCTTAAAAACAAGAAAACAGCATAAAAATACAACTTGAACTAATTACGATTGTTACTTCCTATTATTAACAACATTTTAAAATTTATAAGAACATAGCAAAGAGCAGTCCTTGTGTTAGCCACCCGGTATTAAATGTTTGCTGGTGAAACAGCAAAAGTGATAATGTAGGTCTTAGGATGTTAATTCTGACCATTGTAATGCTAACTATGAATGAAGGAACAACTGGCGCCTACTATTCACTCCATCCAGCCTTTGGCTTTACAAATGAACAACATGAATTGAGGTAAAAAAAGTTTTTCTGCGTCATATTTGAAAGCCTGTCAGATTTTTTTTCTTTTACAGAGTTAATCCAAACCTAAAAGATTTAAAGCCGACATTCGCATTAAAGACAGAGGCCCTCTTTGTATTTTTTGGACGAAGAGGGGAAAAAATAAAATCCCACAGAGGTATTTCCTTCCTTTCTGTACAAGAAAGCTCCCCCCTCACTCTGTAGAAAACATTTTTGTCTCTAACTTTTCACTTCTCTCTACACATAGGCAGGTCATCTGGGAAATGGCAAACCAATCCTTTTCAGACAATGGCACTAACAGGAGCAGCCTGTTCTGGGGACGGACTCTGGCTGCCTCTGTTTGTGGTTTACAAATTGTTCCTAATGTGAGAGATTTGTGGTCTATGCCAAGTCTTCCCCCTTTAGGCCTTGTGAAACCAAATGGAATCTGCCACAAAAGTGGCTCCCAGGGGAATTCAGAAGTAATCCAAAATGAGAGCTGGGAAGCCCAGTTTATTGTAGGACTTAGAAATCCTGCAGGGAAGATAAATAATATGGTGTTACTCATGCTGAATATTACGACTTTCTAAAAGAAATCAACATTGTTTTTTAAGTGCAATGTATAGATTTCTGTATTGGTTCTCATTTTTTAAAAAAAGAAAAAAATCTGAGAAATACTTCTTTTCATGGTTTAGTGGCAGATAAGAAATTCTGGTTGCAAAACATTTTTAATGCACTGACGAAGATGTACTGTTAGGAAATGACATGTCAGAATGAACAGAGAATATTCACTTTTTCCTCATTATGAAATCATCTGCCAAAAAAGCTAGCTCAGATTCTAAAAAGCCTTTTAAAAATAAGAAGAGAAAGATGAACACAGTGGTAAAATTCTTGCTGCAGAAAAGCTTACCGTTTTCAATTTATCTATTTTAGATATCACCTAGGTACATATCTTCTTCCTATAAACTACAAAGCTATAAAATACCTCAACACCATCAAACCAGCAAAAGTTTCTCTTTTCAACCTACAGAAGAAACTTCATTAGTAGCAGTTATCTGCATGTATTTGCCTTCATATATGTCAAAGTACTTACTGTTGTAGTACTAAAACAGATCTGCCTTAACTTCAAGTGCAGTGAAGCTCCTACAAGTGAGTTCTGGTATTGCCTCTAGTTTTCCTTTGTTATGTGGAGCTTAAAACACAGCTTTTAGCTCCTTTTAGTTAATTAAGAAGTGTGTTCCTCAGAGAGTTAAGTTCCTCTCTGTTAGGATTCCCAGTTATTAGGTATATTAACTAAGACCACTGGAAGCAGAAAAGCTAAATCAGACAGTTCAAAGTTCAGCTCTGCTGTTCCTGTTTGAGAATGTAACTACTGAATATGGAGAAGAATCTTTGAAGTATATCTGGGAATAGCAGATTCTGGCTCACAAATAAATGTCTACTACTAGACCAAGTACAATTAAGCTGTGAAGGTTTGAGGAGACAAAATGGAAACAATCTATTGGGAATTAAATGGAAAAAGAAAAACCCCTTAGACAAATACTTCTGATTCCTGAAGTGAAAGTCTAAAAGCAAACTTGAAACATAAATAATTAAATAGTTAAAATATGTTAGCATCAGAATGGTAACATAATTTTAGGCTCTCAGGTGAGGACAGGTGACTAAAGTGGATATGTTTTACAGGATGAATTCTGATTAACTTAAAAGAAAACATCAATAAATCACTGATTTTTTTTTAAAAGTAATAATATTCTCCAAAAATGCACACTGAAACATTTTATTTCTTTAAACAAGAGGTTCACATAGGTATAGAGGAGAAGACACATGCAGATTACTGATTATTGTTTTGTAAAAACTCACAGGTCTAAAAAGACAAGCTGGGAAAACTTGGAAGGGGGATGAAAATGTGCTAAAACTGTAGGATAATGTCTATAGGGGCCTTCTGCTAAGAATGGGCTTGAGAAATACTTTGGACTATGAAAGAAAAGCCAAGCTTTAATTGTTGAATTATTTCAATGTTTTTGAAAACTGTACTGTAAACATGCTCTATAATTAAGGAATAAACCCTTGCTGAAAATTTAGTTATTCCCCCTGAAATGAAGACACAGAATTTGCATAATATTTTAATCCAGATGGTAAAAAAGCAGTGCAACAGGAAAAAAAATTCCAGCACAACTACCCCAGTTATTAGCCATTGAAGAATGACTATATTCCACAAGTTTTGTGATAATGAAGTGAGAATTGATAGACTTTGGTATTTGCTTACCATACAGAGCTCAAGGCAATTTTTAGAAATAGAGATTGTGAACTCAGTTATCTGGCAGGTTCCCTTAAAGGCAGGCACAGTAATTCTCTTGTTTTGAAGAACTTAGAAAAATCATTACTTCCCAAAGTTTAGGGGCATTATTTGTAACTCTCCCTGCTAACATTGAGGAAAAGTACCATAGCAATTTTTCTTAAAATATACAACCATTTAAACTTATTTATTATGCTGTATTCTTCAAAGGTTATTAAAATAACACTCAGCTGTTATTTAAAAATACAAGAAAGAAGTATCCATTAATAGCACCTTTTACAGCTGGAGGGACAACACAGCAGGGTGCAAAAGCTGTAAGATCGTCACGGAGAAGCTGTTGCTGTATGAGCTGGATGAACAGACTGTGAGATACACTGAACACTGGCTGAATGGCCAGAGGGTGGTGATCACTGGCAGTCTGGCTGGAGGCCAGTAACTGAAAGTGTACCCCAGGGGTCAATACTGGGTCTAGTTCCATTTAACATCTTCATTAAAGACCTGGACGAGAGGCAATGAGTACCCTCAGGAAGTTTGCTAATGACACAAAATGGGGGAAGAGTGGCAGATGCACGAGGGAATTGTGCTGCCATCCAGAGAAACCTCAAAAGGCTGAAGAAATGGGCTGACAGGAACCTCATGCAGTTGAACAAGGAGAAAGGCAAAGTCCTGCACATGGGAAGGAACAACCCCAGGCACCAGCATATCCTGGGTGCCACCCAGCTGGAAAGCAGCTTGGCAGAAAAGGATTTGATCCCAATGGACACCAAGCTGAAAATGAGCCAGAAATGGGCCCTTGTGACAAAGAAAGTGAATGGTATCTTTGGCATCATTAGACAAAGTATTGCCAGCAGAGGGGAAGGCAGGTCCCTTCTACTCAGCATTGAGGAGGTCACACCTAGGGAAGTGCACAGTTCTGGGCTCCCCAGTACAAGACACAGACATACTGGAGACAGTCCAGTGAAGGGCCTGAAGCATCTCTCATAAAGGAGAGAAACCTGAGATGGTTGCGACGAGAGTCTAGAGAAGGCTTAGGGGGAATCTTACTGATGGAGATAGATTCCTCAGTGGAGGGTGCAAAGACAAAGCCAGGCTATTTCCAGGCTATTGATGCCCTGTCATGGCACAAAGGCAAGGAGCACAAACTGAAACTCAAATCTGAACATCAAGAAAAACTTTCTTACGGTGAGGGTGACTGAACAGGGGCACAGGTTGTCCAGAAATGTAGTCTCCATCCTTGGTAATATTCAAAAGCTGTCTGGACCTGGTCTGGGGCAACTTGGTGTAGTGTTGGAAGCATTAGAGCAGATGACCTCCAGAGACTCGTTCCACTTCGGTATGATTGTATTCTCTGCTGAAGACTGGCTTTGCTCCACATTACACTAAAACAAATTCCCACCTTTGGATCAAACTTTAGACAAACATCTCACTAGAGAAGACCTGTTCATTAGGGATTGATGACCTCTGGACAACTATATTTTAAAAGAGTTATTTGGTGTTTTTGTGCAAAAAACCCCAATGCAGTAAAGGCATTAAAGGATGCATATCTAGTATTTTAATGAGCGTGATTCCACTTGGCATAATACAGAGAGAAGCAATATTTAGGAAAATAATACTGTCAATATAGTATATTCTAATATGTCCTTCCTACACGGTGCAGCTAAATCATCCCACAAGAAATACTACTCTTTTTCACAGACTTCTGCAAACCTCAATCAAATGATCGAAAATTCTGTAAAATACACGCTTGTACCTTAACTCCAATTTCCATCAGTTTTATAAATCCCCTGGGTCAGAGAGAGCAGAAACAGATGGTGCTCTGGAGAACTTTACAGTGCATTATCTACAGTAGCACAATAAATTAAAAAGTTTTGTGGATACTGAACTTTTGCTTTAGTATCAATGTCATACTTCTTATTCAAATTAAGTATTATTATTCTATGCTTATCTTATTAATCTGATAGGTGCAAAAAAGAGGCCTAACAATTCAGAGCCTATAACAGTAACAAGGAGCTTTACTAGTGTGAAATATACAACAGATTGGTTTGTTTTTCAGCCCTTCTCTATTACAGGTTTTCAACTCAGACCACAGGTGGACTTTTTCCAGAAAGATAACCATACCAATTTAGAAACGTACCTATTTTTAGAATATAAAAATCAGTCTGCTTTTTTATAAATGGCATTAAAAGGAAAAGCAGATCTATTAACTGTAAGGATGGAAGCATTAATGGAAGGTTCTTGCAGCTTTACAGCCTACTGACACATTAACAGAGGCTGCTCTTACTACGTCATGTAAGTCACAGAAATTTAATTAGTTAAGGCAATTATTGCAAAAGGACTACATAGATATAAAAACATAGAACAATTTAATCACAGCTTCATTTATTTGTGCAGGCATAATATACATATGACAAAACATGGACAATAGAAAACCTCTGTTAATTCCCTGACTCAGAGATTAAAAATGCACTTTGTTCAGCATCACAGAGGTTTTCTGTGTATTAAAGAGTTTCAAAGAAAAAGAAAATACACCTCCAAAGCAACTACCTTATCAAATATGAAGAGAGTTGACATTTGCTTTTAGAAACGATGCAAACTGTATTTGGCTTAAACTGAGAAAATACCTTAAGTTGTTCAAAGTATTTTGAAAGTATATTTCAATTATCTATTTGTTAAGGTTATACATAGAAGTATCAATTTATATCAATGCAGTAGAGAGAGACCCATGCAGTTGATTTTTTCAAGCCCACAATAAAAGTTTTCTTCTAGTCTGTAGTGATACCATTTTTTGAAACTAAATGTTTAATGTAATGGGTCAAAACATTTGGTGCTAAATCTAACCACAAAATGCCTACAAAGAATGTTACATTGGGTTTTTTCTTTTTCCTTTTCTTTCTTGTGCATCTATATTTAAAAGCACAGTCTTTACGGGTAAAGCATTAACAAAATAACCCGCAAAGTTCCTTGTTCACTCGCTTCCATACCAGACAGTACCGACAGACAACAAATGCATGAATAAACATTTCTGCAGATGTAATGCAAAGTGCAATATAATAAAGACTATGTTACAGAGGCTACAAAGTTCTTATAAAAGCAATGAAAACTTTGGAAATGTTTTCATTCTTTCTCATGAGCTGTGCATCCCTGTTCCTTCCCACAGAAATAATATTTTGCTACTACTACCAAAATCCTCCTTGCAGAAAAGGTATTCTAATACTGTGCTATAAGTGGATAGAAGTTGAATTCCTAGTCTTTTGGGATCTGCATCTAAGACTAGAAGAATATAGTCTGTAATTCTTAGAATAAGCTCAAGGAAAGTAATTTTTAAATGAATAATTTTAAAGTACAAACAAAATAATATGAAAGTAAACAATAAATTCAGCTTGATTAATGATAAAATATTTATGTCTTGTTTCTACTAAAAGACTCATGAAGTTGATTTCCTACAGTACCTGAACTAGCTGCACACTACATAATCAATTAGTTAACTAATCACTCCTTTTTATCACATATCCTTCTTCAGTTTTATGGCCTATGTTTCCATTTTCTTCAGCTTCAATAAAGCCCATTGCTTCTCTAGTAGTTTTCATCCATTTTTCCTTCTAGCCTGTGTCTGCCAAGACATAATGGTGAACTGACAGTTTTCATCTGAACATTATCAATCAGGGAAAATGAATGAAGTTTTCTTCATCTGGAACTTTATTTCTTTAAGAAAAAACCCCACAACTGGAATAGAAACTGTATTACGGTTGACAAGATGGAACTGGTTTCAGAATTTTACTACAGAAACGTTTTTCAGCTACTATAACCCAGATGCCTACTATCAATCTCTAAAGATAATCACCTACAGAACTACCAGTTACTCATAAAAGGAGAACACTTGTGCCAGGATGCCTTATGTGAGCCAAAAGTCAAATTTCAACTCTTCTGGTGTACTGCCTCTTTGGCAATAAGTTACCACTACTTAGAGGACTTAGGATTAGTGTACCATGGAGAGCCATGTAGTTTCCACACTGTGAGAAACAGTACTGTATAGGTGGATGAGTTGGTCCAGTGTGGGTCTACCAGTCTTAAAAAAATTTATTGATGCCAGAATTGTCTCAACATTCTAGATCAACTGGACATTTTGGATCAAAGGGGTCCCTGTGTCTTTGTGTTCTGGGAAAACTCAGAGCAAAAGACAAAGGAATAGACACTTGATCATACTATTAGGAACATGTCAAGAGAAAGGGTCTAGTGGCCTAGACAATAGAGAAAAAGTGCTGTAACTGTCGTCCTTTTTCATTTCACTGTATTTTCTTCTACAGTTTGGCATTCTGCAGTCTTTCCTTCTGTGATACCAACATACAGAAACATATACGTAAAAGCCAACTTTAATTATCTTCTGTACAATCGGAATGACATACAAAATTATTGAAACAAAATTAGTGTAGAAAGTCAGAAAAATTTGCAAAAATATATGACATATTCATTTCTTTGTTCAGTAAGTGATTGGGTGATGCTTTGATAGTAAGAGATGAACACAAACCAACAATTCTTAAGCTTTAACTTTGGGCTGCTAGTGTCAGTTCTCAAACATAACAGTGTTTTAGCAGCATGAACTGACTTTTCTTCTGTTACCGCACTATTTTTGCTCAAGACATTACCTTGAAGTGTTCTCCACTGAAACACATTTATCAGAGTTGAATATTTTATAGAAATGGATACCAAAAATGAGTTTCAAAATATTTAGATTAAAACCTTCCTTTTCATCCAATGAATGAGTTTTCCATCATCTCCATCTGCTTTTTCTCTCCCTCTCAAGAGCGTAAGAATTTTATTTTCTTGGAACAGAACCAGGAATAAGCAGGAAGAACCTTATTTTCATGACATCAATATGAAGAAAGACTGAATCCTTATTAGAATGTTTCATTAAGTTATTTTTTATCTCAAAGAAGACATGAAAAAGATGTTTGTAGAAGACATCATCTAGCTGGGACTGAATGTTTGGATGAATATTGTGTCCAGAATACTGATGGGAAAGACTACAAACCTACTGAGAAAGAATTGTTAGGAGCTCTAAGAAGAAAGAGAATACGTTTGAACTTCCTAAGGACCATAGTTATATAACATATAACTATATATATATATATATATATCCTTATAAGTCTGAAGTTTATTAAAAAGGGGGCAATTTTAATGAACACATTTGGGAAAAAAAACTGCATGAAAGTCCCTTTCAGAATAATTTATCAGATCAGACCAGCCAAAATGGACAAAAAGCTAAGAAGTAGATGTCAGCTTTTGACACTCATTTAACTTCTGCCAAATGTATTTGGATTAATTTTTCAAGTCTGACTCACACATTTGAAGAAATCAGACAAGCGGTACTTGCACAGGCAAGCAGAGTTGCTTATATGGATTTCTTTCTTTCACACCACAATCTTTTGCACAGTTAAATTTGTGAATCTTTTGGTTTGAATACTTATAGAAGGCCTGACTTGCTACAGTGAAACTCAGTGAATTCTGCCCTGCCAGACACCACTCAGTCAGTAGGAGGGCTTCCAGGAAAGCTTACAAAAATCGTGCTGCCAATCTGAGCTGCAGTATGCATCAACAGGACTTTTACCCACACAGAGTGCATCGCAAAAAATAAGACCACAGCTTTGAACGTAAGCCTTAATGGTCTGTGATACACTTAGAAAACTTTGACATCACAGACATCGAAATATATTAGAAAGAAAACAAAACCAACCTCAGTCAACACACTCCCCTTCAAACAACTTCATGCACATACACACATCAAAAGTTACTATTTACACATACACGCATAAGCAAGCACGCTAACAAAATAAACCCATTTTAAGTAAAGATAAAGTTTTATCACAACAAATAAATGATTTTAGGTTCATAAATCAGACTACTTTGGCACAATGTTGAATTCAAACCCCATGAGTATTATTTTTGTTGACAGCTACATCACTTTATTGAAGGACTATTTCTACAATTACAGGAATTACATTCCCTTCAAAAACAGGTGTTCTTACAATAACACCAGAGTCTGAAAATGTACTAACTAAAACATTGTTATTTCTATAGTCAAGTAGACATCTTTATGTCTCAGGACGTATAACACACCCTTCTGCTCCCACTGCGCTTATCACCATGAAAGTTCTGCAGTCTTAAAAACCATAAAGTTTTTACAAAATCACTAAAAACACCAAATTCCAAAACTTTTCTGTTTCTTCTGTAAAATACAATGTATATGAAGAAAAATGCTGAAGCATGATAGCTTCAATTACTTTAATTTACAATAATTAAAATTAATTTCGAGTAGTGGAGGCAATGTGGTAATGTACAAAATCTACATACATACATAGGTAAGGCATTATAGCAGAGAGGAAAGCCAGCAAGAAATTGTGTAATTTCAAATTATTTTCCTTAGGTGTCCAAGAGTTTAAGCTAATACCTTGTGCTTTCCATTAAAATGTAGTAGTTACAGAAATGCCTATATATTATTTTCTCCTGTAACTGCTTATATAGAAGGTTGGATTTATCAGTCTTAACTTCGTTCAAGTGAGGGAGACATATGCACCTACATTTCCCACATTCTGCATGAATTTTTAAATTGCTGAATTATAACACAGTGGTGGTGGGTTAAAGGGACTCACTCTGACTCGTGTAAGGCTTGATTGACTTGATATGCTTTGAGAACCATTAGAAGATTATCTGTCTGACAGAGCAGGTATTCTCAGTTTCTGATTCCCACTGAGAATACACACCAAACTTCTCAGCTCAGGAGGTACTGGTCATGCCCAGAAGCAGACATTAGTGTCTGGGAAATTAATACTTAACTTCAGATGTTTCTGGAACTGAACAGTATTGAGAATTTGGGATTGTAGTTTCAATCAGATCAGATAAGGCATCAAACAAGCATCTTTTATGGATTCAATCCAATTTGCAATATTCAGAGCAGGTTTACACAAATGGGATTATAAATGAATGAGAAACCAGTAGCTACTGTCAAAAGGTTAAACATACAGTACAAGAATGCATTCCAAGCAGTGCATTAATAGAAAAGGAAATGCGCATGACAAGCAGCTCATGCAATGTCATGGCACCTCAAGTTTTTTTTAGGCATTTTACAGTTTCAAGTACTTGGCAAATTTGTAAAATTCAAGACGAGAAAGCCTTAACAAGGGTACTATTTGTGCCACTTCATTACAAAGAAATGCTCCAGAAAAATAAGCACTGTAATTCCGAGTTCTGGATTTGGTAAGAATTTTCTTTAGAAAATTAAAGCTTACCTAAGAACTACAAAGCAGCTTACCTGTCTATTATTCCTCATTAGACCATATACTCCCAGCCTGTTAGCTGAGCTCCATTTTCACAAGAGTAAAAATTCATCATATTTGAAATAAATACGGCTACCGTATTGAAGGTATAAAAGACAGAATGACATATGCATCTCTAGTTAGCTAAGGATCCAATAAAGATGAGATCTGTACTAAAGATTGAAACAATATTTTTTTCATACATTTGGATGTTAATTAAAATATACTTTTACCTCTCCTGACATATCAGGTGCCATAGGAATGACTGGCCACAAAGAAGAGTAGATTCCAAAAAACACTACCCAAAGTGCAATGCTTCCCCAGATAGCTATATGGCTGAACTGTTCAAACAAACAAACAAAAGAACAATTATCACAGGTGCATTGTAACATAAAATAAAATCTTTGCTGCTTAGTGTTTACACTATGTGTAAACACTAAGCAATGTGATTTTGATATATTGGATTAAATTTCCATGCCTTGTATTAATTTAACTCTACTACTTCAGTTAGCTATTTCTTAAAGAAAAGTGATACTATCAGCAGCAATTTTACTGCATTTAAGCCATTTTAAATTCAGTTACAGTAAGTCCAGAGTAATTTGATTTTTCTACTTTAAGTATTACATTTGTCCTAATTTTCAATACTAAGCATTAATTTTTTGTACGTGGATACTCTGTCCTTCCGCACATTAACCATCGTTTGCTACTGTGTGGACTGACAAACTGTTACGGGGTGCAATATAATAAATAAGAAGAAAACAATACAATTATTCATCCATCATATTTCACAGAACATTTGAGAATATGGTAAAGACATTTACTTACCAAAGTCCAATATGATGTCTCTAATCCAGCCTTCAAACACACAGTCAGAACCACAAACTTAAGGAGAGTAAGGCAGAGAGAGGATTCTTAATTAATATGGGAATCTTAACACACAGAAATTATTAATTTGGTTAAACTTTCAGGAGAAGTCAAAAAAAGTAAATTGCCACTAGAATATTTAAGGATACACCCCAGTAATGAACTAATAATAAAACACTAAGAATTACTAGCTTCCATTGATAATGACCACTCACTTGATTCAGAAAACTCTTCCTTTGCATTAGAAATCTTATCCTTGCTTCTTAGAACTCTGTAAGTCTGGCTCTTACTAACTTTAACTTACTAACTAACCTTTATTGACAGCATATTGATTATGCAGAAAGATTTGTAAAAAGTGTAGTAGTCTACTTCAGCAGAGACTGAAGAACTTCTAGTTACAGATACGATGACTACTTTCTACACCAAGACAGATTTAGAAGACATAGATGCTGGACTGAAAGCTTGCAATTGTTCAAGCTTACATTAGTCTAAACTTACAAAATAACCAAAAGTTTTCTTCACTTCATTAGTAAATGTGTCATCTGCACCAAACCCTGAAAAGCCCAGGAGTTAAATGCTGGTAATCTAAGACCTATGTTCTGCATACAAATAACATGTTGAATAAGTCTGTTATGTCATTTTCATTATTCTCTCTCATCTTTATTCTTTTCCTATCTTTATACTTTTTATGAAGCAGTCTCTGAAAACATCACATTTATAGGACATGCACCATTTTAGTTTAGAGATGAGCAGTAGGAGAAAGTTTATAATCCCATAGCAAGGATTAGTTGATCCAGGAAAATTGTTCACCTCCTTTCTTTGAAATTCACTAAAACAAGTTTTCTGTTTACCAAAGAAATAGTTATTTCATTTTGTAACTCAATTGTGAATGTGTATCAGAAATTTTGCTTTACATGGAATCTGAAGAACATGATGCTGAAAAAAGGAGTCACAAAGACCAAGCTCCAACCCTAACAGCTATAGTTTAACTTCTAGTTTGTTGGACAAGTTGGCAGCACTGACTGTCAGTGAGTTTTTTTGTGTTGAACTTCAAGCAGCCTCAGAAATTCAGAAGAGATGTACTTCAATCAGAAGCTGGAAGCAAGTAGTTAAATATGTATGACCAATCTTTCACTATGTCTGGTGCACAGAAGGATACAAATACTGCCAGAATGCTTCCACCTATAAGCTTATACTTTCAATTCTGAAATCCTGATACTCTTATTTCAACTGTGCTGTTAAGGACCACAAAAAAAATTTTTGATATGACTGACAACTGTTACTGCACATACACTTCACATGCACAGATTTAAAAAAGAAAAAAATTTCTCCACCACATTTTGTGTCTCTCAAAATTCACATATGCTCCAGATTTCCTTGAATTCCTGTGTAAGAGCAGGAAAACATAAACTGCAACTTGTATATATCCCTGGACTTTTAACCTGAAGTGAACAAAAATAGACTTTTTTTGGAAATTCTTGACCACTCTGCAGGTTAGTAGCAAGAAATCAATCTCCCAGGATGGTCAAGTTTCAGCTCTCCTTGTTGAAAACCAGTTGCAGAAGGTAACAGATCAGCTGCATTGTAACCTCTGTTTCAGCATGTGTCTAGAATATTTTCCTTTTATTTCAGTCATGATATTTCCTTATTCCCTAAGGAAATTGATTTTGATGTGAATTCATATTACAGCCCCCTTTCTTTAATGGAAGAATTAATTTCTTTTTTGTACCTGCCAACAGCAAGGAACTTGAAAAATTAATTAAACTTTTAACATTGAATGATAGAGGACAGTAAGCATAAATGTAATTTTGCTTCTAAGAGACATCTTGTAAAATCCTCTATTGAGTAACATTCATATCTAGTAAGTGAACAACACATACTTAGCTTTATTAATTTATTCTAGGAGATAAAAGATTAAAAGAAAGAAACCAATAATGACTAGTATCTATTAGAGTAACAGAAGATTACTGTTAGGTATGGGTCAGGTGTACTTCTGGTGGTTTGATTGCCTCTGAAAAGGCATCCCACAACCTTTGTTCAATGTGGCTCAATGCCTCCTTTAAGGCCTCATGATAAATTAAGAGAAACAGAACAGAATGGTATCTTCAGAAGTCCACAAACTGCTTCTATAATCAATAACCTGAGATTTCTCTAATGCAGAAACTTAACTTAATAATCATGCAAATTATGGAATTATAATTCCCATTATTTAAAAAACCAGACAGTTTACAGTAAAGGACAAATATATCTTCTGCATCTTTATCAAACTGCTTTGTTTTAAAAATGGGAATTAGAACACAAAGTGCACTTCAAAGATTCTCAAAGAGTAATTCAAGAGCCATTTCTTGCACTTCTTAAGGCACTGCACTGAATTAAGTCTTCTATGAAGTGGATTAATAGTAATAGTAACACCATATCTTTAAAAAGAAGTTAAAGATATAGCCAATATAGACTCACAGTGTATACAGTGTTCCCCAGGAGGAGGTAATCGGAAGTTTTGCCATTGCCGAATACGGTACCTGGAAAAGGAAACGGATAAAAATAAAAACATGTAAGCATCCACAACAGCGCTATATATAATCTTAATGTTGATACAAAAGAGATGGTAGCACTTTCTACAGGGTACTAGCAGATTTCATCTTGAGCTGTACTGAACACTAGAGAACTATGACTTGTATAATGTTTGGCGCTTTAAAACTTTCAGGGACTTCAGGGATTATGCAGAAAACAGGAACTTTTTGTAACACCATGTATCAATAAAACCAACATTGTATTCAGTAGCAATTCAATTAGAGTTACTTTTAATGACAGAGATACAGTATCTTGCCTTCAGAAAAATATGAAATATAATAGTTATAGTGTATATTGATTGACACAGATAAGCAGAAACCTTAGTCAGATTTTCACAAATTCTGGTATTTTTGGTATGGAAACTTATCTTTGCTCTTATCCATATTCCTTAATTCAACTACAGTAAAAACACAAAATATACTCAGTTTAAATTCTTGAGATGCTTGTCATCCATAAAATTTTCAAAATTTACCCAACTCAAATATGTGGATTCATAAAAGTACATATCCATTTGGCACATATTGAAACAAACACCTATCAGTTATGCAAAGAGACAGAGCCCTAAAGATATGAGTTTTTATAAAAAATTCACGTTTTCATAAAACCACATGTGTTTCCTAACTTCAGGATTCTGAAGCAGTGAATTTTCCATTATTTATCAGAACTTTATGACTATTTTTACAGCACAAGCTTTTCCGATCCCAGTTCTGTCAAATTTCTTTTTGACATGGGATAACTGACAACTGAATTATTATGTGGAAATTCCTCATTCTCAATTAAAAGTACTGAGGTGGCTACATTTTCACATGTTCAGTTTTGAAATGGCTTTAGCATTCAAGATTGCTCATATAATGCAACTATGCCAACTAAACTATAACACTCAGCTGTAGAGGTTCTAAGCACTGGGATATTGCTTTTTACTGCATTATACATAGACATCAAAATGCTGTGTATGTAGTACGTAAGGATAAAAGAAAAACACAATAAAAAAAGAATAATGAAGAAGGAATTTTTAAAAAGCTGTATGGGGAGAAAGAGAAGCATAAAGGTATTTTTCTATGGGGGGCATTGAGGGATGGATTTATAACTCTAATTAGGCTGCAGAGAGGAAGGTGACAAAAATGGTGGTAAATGTCAATAAAAATGGCCTGTAGTTGAAAGCACTTATTTTTCCACTACCTCAGCTGGCATTTGGTATATTAAATACTGCTAATTAAGTATGTTTTCATATTTGTATTTAATGGTTTTCCAGCCTTCATATAATTATATATGCTTGACATGAAATCCATTTTGGTTGTGGATGAAGAGTGCTCCTCTCTAAAAGCTTTTCAGGACTTGCGTAGACAGTTTAACACAGAAAAAAATTATCTGTTTACTGATACTCTGGAAGAGACAGCAGGCAACAAGTTCACACAAAAATATTAGAATAAAAATGCTTACAAACAGTCCTCCTTAACCTAGCTGTCTCCCACTGCATGATGAGGAGCTCACCATGGCTGTGTGCTCAGCTCTAGTGATATTGGTTGCGTTTCTGACTTCCCCTATTTAACATTCTCCCTGGACAGACTAGCACACCAAGAAGGACTACAAGAGCTGAAGCCTGAAAAAAAAAGCTGAGAACATGGCTTATTTTAAAGATTATACAAAAGACCTGATGAATTTACTAGTACATCCAAGTTTGGTTTCTGCCATTTATGTTTACAAAGTTGCATCAGAAGAAGCTTCTGTGAAGATTCAGAACACTTTTAGTATCCACATGACAGTACATGGAGTGTAAGTTTTGTGTACTGTACCATGGAGCTCCCATGGAGCCAATTCTGACAAACAATTCTTACAAATCCATACTTATTCTCTTATCACCTAATTCTTGATAGACTCTACTATGATATATGTAGTTTGAAATTTTCTACTGGCTGATGAGAAAGAGGTGGACAACCAAGACTAAGACTGAACAGGAGAATTTGACCAAGAGAAGGGCTCCAACAGATTTTAATCATCTTCAAGATTTGATTTTCAACCTTCTAATAAATACCTGCTCAAATATGCACTGCATTGCTTTACAATATATATCAAGCAGTAAAGAGCATAATGAAAATAAGACAGAGGAATAGGCAGACAGCTAAGTCTATTTCCACCAGCCAGAGTGTTGAGACTCAGCACTCTTATTCACAGAACCAAGCTGCACCTTTTATGTTTCAGGATCTTTCCACACCTCTTTGCTTAGAGAAGGTGGAAGCTGGGACTGTTCTCAGAAGTTCCTGTCTGTGGTACTCATTATCTCCTCCTTAGGAAAAGAATAGCATTATTTCCCTTTCCTCTTTACACACACAGACACCAGAAACTGAATTAATAGCACATCTTATTTTGCACTCGTATCTCCTTCATGCAAGACTCTGTGCAGCACCTGAACTCATGCCAGGTACTGATTACAGCACCTCACCATGTACACAATTCCTCCAGGTCCCAATTCTACTCCCTTAGCCATCCTTTCTGTAGCAATGACAGGGGAAGGCAGAAGGCAATTTGTTCAGACTTGTAGAGGTCACTTGCCATCAAGTCGGTTCTAGCCCAGGGTTTGTGGGCTGAGAAGGCTGAGCTACAGTGCTCTCACAAGTTCTCATCTCAGCTTTGCCTTTCACACATGAACTCTACTCTGTAGCACCACATATACTCATTAAACAATTCTCCATGGTGTAACGTATAAATCTCTCACATGGATTTTCTACAGCTCTGAACAGGGATTTTGGTTTGGATTTGAGATTATGGTTTGAGATTATGCACTGGTGTTTTGGGACCTCATTCCTCTTGGGGTGTCTAAATGTCTCCAATGCAAACTGCTGCCACTGAGCTCACCAGTGTGATATGAGTGGCCTTTCAGAGAAAACAGGCTGCCACATACCTCCCTTTACCCATTAGGAGTCACTGAGTGTAAAATACTGTGCAAGAAGTTATTCTCTTAACCTTTTGGGGCACAAGCAACTGTAGCTGTCTCACTATCTAGTCTCAACAGTTTCAAAATGTCCATGAGAAGATTTCTGTCCCTGATGCCAGGGCAGACTGCCTGGCTAGAGAACCGAAACTGGGCAGACTAATTTTCAGAAAAGCTTAAAGGTACACACTTGTTTTGTTTCTCCCCACAAATTGGAAGCAAAACAAAACCCCCCCTTTATGAAAGCTCTCCCAGCCCCAAACATTCCCAGAAAGTGGAAGCAGTGCTTTCAAGTTTCCTTTAATTAACACCACTTTCCTCTCAACCACCCCACTTCTTTCTGCAGCTCAGGTGCACAAACAACAGTTGAACTAGAAGAAAGACAGGACTGAGCAGTCCAAGAAGTCACCATTCCTCTGCCACAATTCTACTCCTAGAAATATAAACTAGCAAGTCAGTATGCCCTTGAAGTAACAGGAGAGAATGTATGCACAACAAAAATAAATGTTGACAATGTAAGAGACAATATAAGGGATTGTAGTGTTTTAGGATCTAGCAGGTATTTACCATGGTAGTTTGTTTTATAAAAATAAGCATAATTAAATAGCCATCTCTTTTTCTCCATCTCATTTCAGTTTACATAAACCCTATTGAGATTGTCAAATGTATAGGTACATAATATTCCTACTTTTACACAGATTTTAAATAAAACATTTTAGGTATATGGCATCTGGTCTAGCTCTAGAAATAGTATCTTGCAATTTAATTGAACTGTTAGTGTTTATAAAGCTTCCCTTAGAAAAAAGATAATATATAGATATTCTGTACTTTTCAACATTTTCATTTTTATTTTTCATAATACTTACCATGCTGCAGGGCTTTAAGTGGAAACCAAAATAGAATGAATGAGTGGAAGAGGCCATTTAAACAATGAACCCAGAAAACCTAAGAAAGAGAAACCAGAAAATCCATGAGAACCATTTGCAATAAACTAGCTCTGTGAACCCTGACCTTTCTTTTTATCCGTGTGTTAGATTCACAAAATGTGTTTTTGTCAGGGCCACCACTGTGAAGTCATATTAACTGACAGGCACTTTCTGCCTCTTAGCTCTTCATGGGTCATTTGTTTATTTTTATGCTTTGAAAAAAAGTGTGCATTATCTCCTCCTTTTAATTTCAAATCAGAAGGGAAATTAAAATATAAACATATGGGAATATCATCAGAAAAATTAAATTAAACCAGACAGCTGGAACAATTGCTACATTCTAAGTAGGGAGTTAAAAAGGACTCTAGCTTTTATAATTTGCATTTAGTGTAAGAATAAATTTAGATGGTAGAAAAATCAAAACCTGAGTTACACATATGCCTAACATACATATTCCCCCACACAAAGGAATTAAAAAAGGACAAATATCAGTATCTTCCTTAAATTTCTCCTAACATGGTCCATTCTTGAAGAGCACAGTTTGAACATATAATTCTTTTAATGTATTTGCTAAACAATTACAGTTTTACTTTAACACTTATTTTAATTTGTAAAAGATGCCTTCTGCAAAGAACTGTATTAAGGATAAACAACCTATTAATGCTTTCCATAATATGTTGCATAATGACATAAAAAGACAATAAAAAAAAATATGTAGTCCATTTCCTTCGGTGTGGCAACTATGTTTTTTTCACTAACAATGCTTTTGACTATCATGGATTTTATTGTAACAAGCTGATGTGTCTCTTGGGTATTAAGGTGTTCAAACAATTGAAATTAAGTTGCCTGTCTCACATTTTCCACAATGTCTCAACGTCTTTTGTTAGATTACACAGCTACACTAGGTTGCATGATCCAATTTACACTCCAATACTTTGCACATTTAAACTTGTGCTACTCATTAACCTTTGTCTCTCCTTCTTGCTATGCCATTACCAGAAGTTTTTATTTGACAGAAAGCACAGGTGGGTGCAAGAAAAATTAGTTCTACTTTTCCATTTTCCTGACCAATTCTTTTTGTTCCATGCTAATCCTTTAACCTCTGTCATGACCTCATAACCTTTGATCCCTTTTACCATAACAAATATCTGCATCAATATTCAAGGCAGTAATGTTTCCAAATCTTTAACACCAACTATTCAACTTATATAGGTGGGAATTTTGTAGCTGGCAAGTTTGTAGACGTTTACTCATAGCAAGTGTTTTATGGGAACAGCCACAGAATTTCCAATTAAGTCAACAGAACATCTGTGCAACAATAAAAATATTAAAAGCTTATTTTAAAACAAAATAATCCAATTCTTACACTATTTATTAAAACTATCACAACGTGAAAGTGTCTATATTCATGGGACCATGAAAAGTCTCAGATTTGTAAAGCATTCACAGGAACACAAGGGATTCTGTTACCTAGTGTCCTCACAACTTTCAGGGTAGTTTTTGTAGGTGAAGGAATGAAATGAGGAAGGAGAAAAACCTCATCTGCTTCAGTGTACAAAGGTAGTTTAGACAAATAATTATAAATATATTGGGGTAACTCCACTTACACAGCACAAGTGGCACAGATGTAAGAGCTAAGTGTGCTGCACATCTAGTAAAGACCATCACACGTAGGCATTCTTAATTCAAGGATATATTGAAAATGTCCCCAAGTTCAACATAAAATGACTGATTACTTGAAATGTCACAACTGTATTTACAAAAAATTACATCAAAAAGAACTCTTAAAAATGTCGAATACTCATGAAATCACAGATTCAGGAACAAGTTTAATTTAGTTTTTTTAAGAGATTATTTATGGGCAATGCTGTAGAAATTTCACATATTTTATGTATTGAAGAGTCCTACATTCTTTTACTACAACTTGTGCTAGTCTCTCTAATGAATGTCACCCATTTCCCACCAACAGTAGCCTGAGATTCCTTTTGATCCACACTGACACATTCTTGACTCCAAGTGTTTTTTCCCAAAACTCAAAATTAAACCATAAAACCACAACTCCAAATCGACAAAGAATAGTACCATGTCCCTCCCTCTACAAATCCAGTGACAGTTCTTATTGTCCTCTGCAACGCTTCTCCACAGGCTTCAGTAATCCATTTCCATATAACAGTACAAATACATACAGCCCAGTGACAGTGAGGGCTAATCACTTCTGCCTACAGAAGACAGCTTTATTACCAGCAGAGGAAAAAAAATGGGATTAAAAAAATGAAATCCTTGTTGTCCATTTCCATACTTTCTAAAATGAATATATATATATGATTTGTACCATTCACTAACAAGTGTAAACCTGGAAATAGCAGTAATAAAAATCCCCATCATTTCTAATTATGAGCAGCATAGAAGAAAAAGGTTAACACTACTGAATGCCTATGAATTTTTGCTTTATTATGTTTGATTTTTAAAAACTTCTACCTTAGTATTAAAGTCCAGTGCATTTTGGGAAGTCTTGTATAACTCAGGGTATTTCAGCATGTTTTCTTTTCGGCAGGATCTCTCAAATATTCCAAGAGTTAGCGGAGGCATTGCTGTAAACATCTAGTAATTGTTTTAAAAAGAAAAAATTGCGAAACTTTAGAGGTGAGGACTTACTTAAAGATTGCTTAATCAAGAAACTTCCATGGTTTAGACTAACTAAAATCACACAAATTGTCTTACCACATTGTAAAGACCTATACACCATCTTTCAAATAGAATTTGTCCAGAAAAGCCATTGACAAATGCAAACCAGATCTGCAAAAGATTAGAACCATGTATTACTCAAACGTCTTGCAAGATACGGTAAACAGATTTTTCCTCAGCTTTGCGAAAAGGGATGTCCCTAGAACACATTTACAACATAGCTGAAAATGTTTTGGTTTAAACCCATATGAAAAAAATCAATGATAAACCCAACTTTCAATCAAGAACAGATAGTGGACAATTTAGTCAGATATGTGATGAATTCCATCTAAACAGGAAAACATTCAAAGGAGGTAACTATTTTCAGAAGAAATGTCAAGTTAAGTTTTAGTATAAGAGTGATTTAAGCTGACTTAATTCTTAATGAAATAAAAATTCTGAGAAATATGGGCTGGTGGAGGGGATTACTAACCTACAGCTTAGTAGTCCTCATCTCATTGTCAGCAAATGTGACTAACAGAATTGAGACTTTTAAAATAGGAATTATGATTTAATTGTGATGAATTTAGCAGACATTTGTTGGCAGCAATTTCTCAGTAGCTGTGTAAGGGCAAGATGAGTAAATAATCAGTTATGCATTACAGAACAATTAATCATGCACTCAACATCAGTACAATCGATGATTTTTTTTTTCTTGTTTGTATCAAATACTGGAGTAAATTTTAGAAATCTTAATTTGAAAGGCTTAGGGTGGTGGAAAATATGTAATTCAGTAGCTGGTCATAAATATGTGCACATCTCATTGCTGGTAATTTCACACAGAGTTTAAGGAAAGTATTACTCTCTAGGAAGAAAATAAAAGACCACAAGCACACATATACTTGACCCCTCATAACCAAAGAGTATATGGAAAACACATTAACTTTGTACTGTGATTTAACTAGCAGGCAAAAGGTTATAAAACTCTAATTTTATATGAAAGACCTAAATACATACACTGAATTTATTCCACATGTTGACTGCTCTTAGAGGTAAATGATGTTAAGCAATACTTGAAAATGTTTTGGAGTGACTTTTAAAAAGAAATGCAAGTATTTAGGATAGAATTTTAATTTACAATGGAATGGCATATATGAGGTTGTTACCAAGCATCTCACAAAAGCTGTGCATCCTTTTATTCCTTAGAACCTATGTTCCTTTCAGCTTATTTTGTACAGAAATTAAGTTAGAATTTTCAAGGTATTTAAACTGAAAACAGTTTT
Organism: Acanthiza pusilla; assembly: GCA_036630365.1. Taxonomy (NCBI): domain Eukaryota; kingdom Metazoa; phylum Chordata; class Aves; order Passeriformes; family Acanthizidae; genus Acanthiza; species Acanthiza pusilla. The sequence goes on along the minus strand of JAXCHO010000164.1, from coordinate 41,195,888 downwards.
ACTGTAAATTGTAAAGAAATCCTTTAAGGTATAATATTGACTGCCTGAAATATTACTGTTTACTTTCTCCCAAAGAAAGCACACAAGTTATAGGCATTTTAGTACATTTTAGTGTAATAAGGGACTGGAATATATCTTGGTCAGAGGTCTAGATGCAAACTAAAGAGACAAGAAATTTTCTAGCATCTCTAGGTTCTGAATTTCTTACAAAATCTATCAAAAAACTGTGTAAAGAAGAAATCTTTCAATGTGGCTAAAAGCAGTGATCTCTAATAGAAACACTGCTATTTAGTGGAATATCAGATACAAGACTTCAAGAGACAAGGCATCTTTAATATCTAAGCAGAAACATTAATTTTATATTATTTACAAGATAGTATTTGAATGTTCACATTAAGAACAACTATGACTTCAAATTTAAAGACCTAGAGGGTGGGGAAAAAAAAAAGACAGGAAGGACAAATACAGCTCCCACCTCAAAGTATAAGAGAGGAAGAATATAAGCCACCTATTTTCCCTAACTTTGGAACCTTGGACCCTAGAAAATGATACTCTTAACCGTATATGAAAAAAGTAAAATGGAGCTTACTACATTATTAACAGTGAGAGTGACAAGAAGACAAGAAACGCTTTGCAGTGGGCAATTTATTAATGGACAAGTGTGTTTCATCCTAGATAAGATGGACAACGATGGCAGCTCTACCTGCAAAGTAAGTTTTTAGGATATTGTACATGATACTGGTTTAGGTGCAGACTCAAACACTTCTCCCTTAGGGTATAGGTCCTACTCTAACAACTCAAATTACTAATCCAGCACCCCTATACAGAAGGACAGGATTGGTGCTCTTAAAAATTGTTTCAGACTATAGATGTGAATGGGCAGTGAAAATTCAGACCATTCTGTAGTTCAACGGCTACAGAATTTTCCATTAAAAAGGAAAGATTTAGGTCCCCAGCCCATCTAAAATGAGATGGACCTCAATGCAGACTCTCATATTTTTATGTTTTCCAACCATGTAATGCAAAAACGTGGGCATGAGCACAATCACTTTCTCCTGTGCATTTCAAACTGAACTCAGTGCAGTTTGCACACATCAAGTAAGCCATGGCAAAATGAACCACAGCACCTGAACTCTGCAGCTCAGAACCAGCGTGAGTATGCACAGAAATCCTGCTCATGTTTGGGGCCACGCGTGATATGGGGCTCAATATGATCATGGGTATTCATCTCATATGTTAGGCAAAGGAAATCTGAACAAAATGGTGAATTCCAGTTACGGTCAGGAACAGCAGGAAGTGGGTAAATCAGTAGTAGGATGAAAAGAGCTTAGGGGAGGGGGAAAATATCCCCTCCCCATCATCCGAAGTTTATGGAATAAAGAAACTCATTACAGCTCTAATTAATTAATAAATTAATTATTTCCATAGTATCACTTAAATTGCTACAAATGGCCATGTTTAAACATCTGTGACTGAACTTTAAATCTCAGCTCCACACATCTGTTTCTTCTGTTTGTCTTGGTCTTTTTCATTTGATTTTTTCCCCAACAAGAAACATGAATGACCCAAGCAGATCTTCAAAATTCTTCTTATATTTTAAATTGTAAACCCTTTTTATTTAATATGAACCAGTTATTTCATGTTTGTTATATCTAGTTATTACTAGATAGCAAAATGACAAATAGGAATAGGAAAATTTTGTTCCTCTGATGTCGAAGGGTGATTTGCATAACTTCATAAAATGAGTAGTTTAACACTAGAGTGTATACAGTACCGGTAATTATAAAACTAAAACCAACCCACAAGGGAGTTCTCAATCATGAGATCAATCTCAACCATCATTATAAAGTAATGACAGCCCCTCCAAAATAAGTATGAGACTCTGCATAGGTTTACCCTAGGTGAGTGTGATGCTCTGTACAGGCTTAATAAAGCACATTAGTGGTCTACTAGAGATTCAGAGTTTTCACTTGCAATTTAGACTGATACTTCAGAATATAACCATTGTGACTAGTCCTATACAAAAGATGAGGCCCATATTAAGTAGCTATTGCATCAAGACACAGAGTGGAGAAACATTATTACAGACCACTTCTAGTTTCTTCTGAAAAGGAGTTTAAATGTCAATAAGCACTGATCACTGTGCCTGAGTATTACTATGGACCTTTACCATTTTCTGAAGCAAGAAACCAATGACACCAATTTCATATCAGCTCATGAATGTCTAGGCTAAAGGCTGTATTTTAGATTAATAATATTTTACTTTACTTTCTTGATTAGTACTGAGCAGACATTTAAAAATAGGATACGCATCTATTAAACAGAGGTAGGTATTTTTAGCTATTGTCAGAATAAAAGGAAACTTGTTTAAAGTAACTTCCAGACGTGTCTTTCACAGTACTATTTTCTAAACTCCAAGAGAGAGGAGGTGTGGCCACAAAAGCCTCACAGAAGTTTTCCTGATGTAGCATTTCTGCATATTAAGCAGCAGCTTACAAATACTCATTGAGCTCTCTGCTCCCACGCCTGATCTGTACAAAAAAACTGAAAAGAGAGACTCAAGACTGGCAGTTGTCCTTTCTGGAGACATTCAATGATGAATTTCTGCCCATTCACTCACAGTATTGACATGAGCTATTAACATCTCTGAAAAGTTTTCTGAGCTGACAAACATTGGGTATACAGGAATTCAAATAGAATTCATTTTGTCTTCCAGAGAAGGTGTATATGGAAAAATGCTTGCATGCATTATGTATAAAGGGTCATAACCCATATCAAAATCATCTCTTTGCCCTTCTATCTGCTCAGCAGGCAGAGACTACCTGTTCTAGCCTTTTGATTTTTAGACTATGATCTCTGTACCTTGAACTTAACTTTCTTTCTCAAAAAATACTAACAGAGGGATATTTATAGCTGATTTAAGTTAGAAATTTACAACTGGTGACAGTGACAGAAAACTAAGAAAAATAAGTTTGTATGTTCTAAAGGCCACATTTGTATCTTTCTATAAGCACAAAGTATACACCAATACTGATTTTTTCAAATACTTCCACAGCTACTGCTAGTTACTACTTCTGGAAGTTGGATCATGTAAGTAGATATGCAGCCTTTGAAATACAGGATCTAAAATCTGCCACTTCTAAAGCAAAAAAGGATCTTTAGTGAATTTGTTTTTTCTATAGCTTCCTACTTTGTATTTTTCTAAACAGGTTACAAACTTGCTTCTACTTAGATAAAAATCTATTTACACTAACAACACAGTAAGAGGAGAAAAAAGGAAAATTTAGAAAATGTAAAAATATGGTAAGGAAAACGCACTCTTTCAGCTACAACTTTTGTATGCAAGAAATTATTAAAGTATTTTCAAATATTGCAACAGTGTAAGGTCACATAAATAAGTATCAAAATTGGAAATATCAATCTAATGTTTACATCAGGTTTAACAAAAATAAAGCATTTTCTTCCAGTAAAACAGAACAACTACTTTGCACATTTAAGATACTATTTTGAAAATATATTTAAAAGACTATGAAAATTTAAAGCATATCTGTTAACCCTGTTAATGTAAAAATACATAAGACTACCTAAAACTTATTTTGTGGTTAAGATTTGCAAAACAAATATTTTTTCCACATTTTTAACTCAAAGTTTCATTGTAAACATAATGACTATATATAGATATTTGATTATAAAAAAGGCAGAAGAAGAAAAGGAAGGAAAGGGAGGGCAGAGAGGAAATCTAAAAATTAATTTAAAAATACGTTCAAAATTTTAAGTTTGATATGTGCTCATGAAAGCAGTGAAAACTATACATGCTGTTCTAACCATTCCTACCAATAAATGTACATTTATTACAACACAATCCTCTCACACAATTGTATTTTTCTCCCGATCTCACTCCTTAAAATCCCAGGTGAAGAAACAAGGTCAGCTGCTTTTAGGAAAGAACCCCCGTCTCGAACAGGTGCCCAAGGACACATGGTCACCCCATCAGCACGTGGAAGGTACCCAAGAGTGGAACTAAACCTGTCTGTGAAAGCCCTGGGCACTGCTCTGAACAGCAACTGCCCTGCAGTGGAACAGAGACCTTAGAAAGGGCTTCAGATCGCAACCAGACAGACACTGACACCAGCGCAAAGAGCTAAAGCACAAACACCTTTTGAGAAATTCAAGACAGATTTGTGACTGAATGCCTGAATTACTACAATGTTCTTACATGTATAACATTTTAAAGTTAGAAATATTTACTACTAATTACACATTTACTACTAATATTTAGTGTGCATTTTTAAAACAGCTGTGTTTTTTAAAGTAAAAACGAGTTATTAATAGTAATCAGTTCATTAAAAATGTCAAGATTCTAATATTAAAATGTGTTTATTTACAGCTAAAATACTTCTTTAAAATCATATGTAATAACCAAAAGTGCAAAATAAAAGTTTTTACAATCAAGAAGTAAAATTTAATGTAATGTCAAATTACCTCAATAATATAAAGGACTATATTCTTGTAGAAACAATACAAGATGCATTTTGCTACTCTGTTGTAATTCCAGGCTCCATGAACCAACAGCAAGTTCTTCAAATACTTGAACTGCAAAAAAACATGAAAAATGAACAAACATACAATCAAAACATACACACACCAATATTAATAATATTTTAAAATATTTTATTTTAGTATTTTGCAGTGTATTGACTTACCTGAGCAATTGAGTAGTCTGAAGAATTAGCAGCCTGTAGACCTTCATTCCCACTAATACCAACACCAACATGTGCTGTTTGTATCATACTAACATCATTTGCTCCATCCCCAATTGCTAGAGTTACTACCTTAACTTGTTTTTTAACCATTTCTACAACTTCAGATTTTTGAAGTGGTGATACCCTAAGGGATAACACAAAGAGACAGGTTTAATACAGGACCTTCAAATGCATGTACTTTTAAAACAGACTTTATATTCTGTGTATAGGTAATAAACCCAGGCCAATTAAGATCCTGGTCAGTGGTCTTGTTATTGCCCTTCAAGGGTATATGCTAAAAGTGCATTCACAGAAAAATTCATAGAAAACATGGATTTGTTGAAGCAAGATGCTAACAGGACTAGAGAAACAAAAGTCAAACACCAATGGTCCCCTAAACCACAGTAATGGAAGGAACCCCAAATGCTGCCACTACCAGTGGCAACTTACAACAATTGGCACAGTTTACTGTTATGCTTTTTATTTTCCTCTCTGTTTAAATATGTATTTTATACACAAACAACAAGGTATTTAAGAGATAGATTTCAAAGCACACAAACAGAGTGGACTGCACCTCTGTTAACACAGCCTACATGGATAAATTAGAGGAAGTAACTTTGAACATTGAGTCCTGTTCCTCTACTCAGTTTATCTGCTGGTAACTTCTACCTTGTTCTTTTCAGGACTGTTCAATTATCTGTAGTTAAGAGAATGTCTGTTCACAGTTGAGGGGACAAATTATTCCAGGGATGACAGCTCTGTTGACTGAAAATATATCAGTTTTGCCTACATCTACCATTGTATGTGTCACAGGTGAACCTCCCATTTTGTACTGTAAAAGTTCCACTCTGCAAGCTGAAATTCAGTCCTTGTAGTATTTGAGACATTGTAACTGAAAAGAGTATATAGAAATTATTTGCTAGGACTGCTGTGTTTCACAGGGTAAGGAAATAGGGTGCAGAGCTTAAGCAGTGTGGCAATCTACTTTTGTGCATCCTGGCACTGGAGTCCAGAATCAAACCACACCCCTCTTGTCTCATGGTACAAACAGAAAGCAGATGAAGAGCAAAAAGCTCTATGAGTCTGTCTCCCAAACCACCACCATTCACTGCTTCCTACAAAGACAGTAATTCTGGTACCAAAGCATGACTCCAGTGTGAAAATGAATATATAGTAACACTGAAAACTGGAGTAAAAGCAGGTATTTATAATTAATTTCCTATCACTTTTTTATATGCTCACTCAATGCAATAAACCTCCTGGTTTTTTATTATAAACTTCTGGAACTTGGCAATTTGGGTTGTGAAAGATTTCCCTTGTAGTGACAAAATTTCCGGGTTAATGCTTATATCCAGGGGATGCTCATAACCCGGACATAAATCTTCCCAGTTAAAAATGAAATAAACCCACAGAAATATACAAGAAACTAAGTTTCAGGGAACAAATCGCAAAGGAAAATCACAAAAGAGCAATTAGTTCTAAATAATTGCTGCTGAGACACTGCCAAGCAACACAGCCTATGGAGTTCGAGAGTACATTTTCAACTGAACCAAGACAGATGTATGGCACTCACGAGCTCAGCAACAAAAAGAACCAGACCACCAGGCACCAAAAATTCTGCTGTATTGTGACATCTCTGTAATGCTGGGGTTGCTCCTGCAAGCGGAGGCTCCCGAAGGGAGCATTCTCATAAGTACTTGAAGGCGTCATGGTACTTGAGAAAATGATACTGTTATATTATTAATGAGATTCCTGAAGGACAAGGTTTTTGTTTAAAGTTTAAAGAATTCCATCAAATCCAAGAAGTGACTGTGGCAAAAAATACTGTCCTATTTATGTTAATTGATTTTTAAGATCACAAAACCAGGGCTAATGAGGGCAATAGTAAAAACAAGACACCTACAAAGGAAATACAATTTTTCTTTGCCTAAATACATTAGTCAAACTATTTTTCAGCACATGGCATAATAAAATGTCCCTGCCTGTCCAGTGATCTCTGGCATTACAGTTAAGGCTGAATGATTTGGCTGTCTTGACACTGGATAGACTGACATTACAGATTACAATGCATTGCTCTCAATTTGGACCAAACTTTTGCTCCTTGATTTGAGAGGAAAAGTTTTCTTTTCCCACTGGTCGCATAAATTTCCTCATTGCACTTCTTCCTGTTCACCCTTAAAATCAACAGAAACAGAAAATACTGTCATCCCTCTTAAAATAAACATAAAAGAGATATTAAATTCTTCACATTCAGTGCTAAGTTTTTATGGTTAAAGAACTCTGAAATATCAGTTATGTTCTCTCCATTAAGCACACAGGTACTAATAAAACTTGGCCATCACTTTGTCCAGCTATCTGCAAACTGTATCATAGCTACAAAAAGCTCAACCAACAAGAAATTACATGTTTGCTGAAGCTAATGGGCATACCAGCTACCTTCCATTCTGTCTGAAAAAGAACAGAATAACTTTAGAAACCAAAACAACCAGAGACAGCACAACTACATCACATGACAGACAAGTTATGAACTTTAAAACTGAAAACCAAATTTTTTCTTGGAATTGAAAACTGAGGCTTGTGACTAATTTCACTGTGTTCATTGAAAAAGTAAAAGCAGCAGAGTGGAAAAAAAGTTCATAAAACTCCCAAATCTCTAACACCACACTGCTATTATCCATTCCTTTTATAAACAAATCCAAGTTACAAGTTACAAAGATTTGTGAAAAGCTAACAAATAAGGGTAAAAATAGAAATAGTCTTTGAAAAATTTTGATGAATATGTTCTTTACCAAGGCAAATTTCACCAAAACAACATAATTTCCAATGAAAGGAAAGCCTTTTCCCACTAAAATAAAAGCTATTTGTAAGTCAGCTAAGGTTGTCCATCATTATACTGAAACACAGCTGAAAACTGTAGGAGAAAACCAAGGTTTTCCAGACATGCTTTTCATATCCTGACACACACATTTATTCATATAACATTCATGAAAAATCAACTTCTATCTAAACCAGTAAATTATAGTAACAATTATAATTCTTACTAATTAAAATATACAATATTTCTGAACTGTGGACTACTTAAAAGCTGAAAGAGGATTCTATGTTGAGGAAGTCAACTTACCAAGTGTGTTAGAGAGAACTGTTCTAAAATGTACTTTAAAAAAATAAAGGAATGAAAAACAATACAGCCTTCAAATGGAAGGTAGCTGGCTGGCCACATTATTCAGTGGCCAGCAGAACACACGCTATCAGACTTCTGAAAAAGCTACTTGGGACGAGTACAGCCTTGTGGAAAACTTGGGATAAAAGTTTCTGGGCACCAGCCCTTCTGAAAAATTCTGTGGTCCATATACATGAAAAAATATTTCTATGTTTTTTTGGTACATATTTTATTTGAACTCTGCTGTTGAGAATTGTACCAAGACTTGCTACAGCCAGCTTTGACAGAAGACTCTTGACCTGAGTACTTCTTTTTCATCTTTTTAACTTCCCCGGAACCATGGCTTAATTCCTTTACAGACAATGTTACAGGGGCAGTTGGAAGATGGCACTCTCATTGCCCCACGTTCATGGCAAAACCAGTAAAAAATATTTTGTTCATTTTGCTCACTCTTAGCTGTACATTTTTACTCCAGAATAACCCATTTAACATTCTTCTTGCATATATTACTCTGAAACCAATATAGAGTTGGAATTCAGTTTGCCAAAGTCTTTAAGCCAAACATCTGCTTGGAATTAGTAACATACACAGATTTTTTTTTAAGAATAAATGTCTACTGAGTATTTGTCAGCTTCATCTGTGTTAGGACAGCCAGTCTTAGGAAGAATCCATTGGTAATAAATGCTTCTGAAGAAGTGAATGCAGTCTGAAACTTAAAAGAAAGTCATGTAGTTTGTACTTTTGGAACGGAGAGCTTAAGATGTTTATTGCCTTTATATGGATGAAGAAGAGGCTTACATTTTTGTTGAGTCTGGATTATATACATATAAAAATTTTTTAAAGTGATTTACCTTAATTAAAAATTACCATTTAAAACTCATTATTTTCAAGCTCACAAACAAGGAAATGAAGTTTTTGTTACTAAAGATGAAGCATTTAACAGAAGTAAATATTTTGGCATAATTTTGAATTTTGGAAAGCATGGGATATTAAAAATGTGCACATTAAAACAGTGAGTGTTATGAGCAAGTATTTTAGTTTAATTCTGTAGCCAATTTTTAAACAACCACAAAATATGTCAGACATATATCTGGATATTCATTGAAACCAACTGACCGAAGTATATAATGGAAGTGTAAAATGAAGAAATGGCAGAGAGAATGCTACTAGAACAGAAACTTTCATTTTGCACTTTGTTTTTTCATCACAAAAATGCAAACACTAAAGAACAGCCTTATGTACAGAATACCCAGCAATGGTTCCACAGTTCAACAGAAACAGCAAACTTATCTCTTCAAATGGCATAAAACATATTTTGTAATCAAGGAAAGAGAAGAAAAAGAAACATAGCTTTGAAAGATCAGTTCCACATGCATCTCCTTGTTGTTACTGTACTGAGCAAAACCCAACCTAGCAGAACAAGCAGAAAACTCCAACTGATCTGTTAGATACCCTTTCCTACTGCCATTGGGAGAGTGTTTATATACAGTATAAACTGTGTAGCAGTGTAAGATCTCAGCTGAAAAGACAGTAAAACCTTAGTCTGAAATTCAAAGTGTTTCAGGCTGAGGCAAAAAGCTTAACTGCAAAAACATTAATTAAAAAATCCCTTGGTGGGATGACATTGCTTTTCAGAAAGGATGGAAAGACTAAACCAGTGATTATTTGGATACTGTAATATTACTTCCTTTTCTGTTTCCTTTTACAAGGCAGAAAAACAGTTCAATTTTGAACAGATTTTTTAGATGAATCTGATTTATTTTAATGGAACAATGGAAGCTTATAGCTGCAATAGTTGGTATTTACAGAAAAGGGTGAAAGGGCTCATTGCATAAAGGAGCTCCATAATAATTAGGCATAATAATGATTTAAAAAGGTGTTTCCATCAGCTTCAGGTAAGAAAAAGAACCCCAAGTAGTACCTTTAACATTTTGATACACTTCTTATACAGTGTAATCCACAGTTTACAGAAAAGTAGACTGTGGGGAGAGATCTAGAAAACAATCCAGATGTGCTTAAACCTGCAGTTAACTAGAATATCAATTTAAGGTCAACATTAGTGTCTCAATCTTGTTGAGACTACTCTCAATGGATTACAAATTATTTTTCTGGAAATACGCAATCTGAGTGACTTTGACAGGTACACTCTGTTGCAGATTGCTCTACAGTGATATTTCACTTGAACGACTGTATTTCATAACTTCAGTTTCTTAATTTTTATATGTCAATAAAAAGAGCATAGAATAATGCAAACCTTACCTGCAACAAATAACAGCTTTACATGACAAAGCCAAATCCAGGAAATACTGTCTCACTCCAAATGTCAAAGCATACTTCAGAGATTTACCATCAATGATGAGAGCAAAATCATTTTCCTTCCTTAAAGCATCACCAAGAGTGCTGCAGTGATGGCTAAGTGTCTCTCTCGTTCCCTGTCGCACAAAACAAGGTGTCCATTACTTGTAATTCTTTATATTCTTAATCCAAATTTTTCAGTATGATCAGAAACACCAGAATTTTGGTTTTTGAGGAAATTGCCTTTTGATTCTGCTATCAAATATTATAAAGTGAAAAGGATATTTGCAATAATTGCACAACTAGAAACACAGTAGAAATGTTGTGTAGGATTGCTCTTGCACTCTGCCCAAAAAAAAGTATATAAGTTATGGTGGAACTTTTAACGCTTTTTGAATGGCAACAATAGTTGCATAAATATTTGCCAAAAGGCATAGGTATACAGAAAATTTATTTAATAATGCAAAGGACAATTCACATATGTAGAGATACAAGAATTCACTATTATACGAAGTTTTTCTAAATGTTTAGAAAAAAGGAAATGAACATAATTCGTAATATAAGTACAGGCATTATAACTGATAATTCTATCATAGTAAATTAATATTTTTACATAATTTAACAATTACAACATCAAGCACATGCTATAAAAAGGAACATATTTTGTGTTTTTCAGTTGCTAATGATAGCTTGAATCACACCTAAACAAGTCGCTATTTTGTGATCCAGTACCGAGAACTTCAGCTTACATTCAGTAGACAATACAATCATCTGTATTTGTGCAGCAGCCTGCTTTGGGAAGGCCACTGACATTTAGTCAGCTATAGTGCAGCTCTACCACTGAGTGTCATGAAGGAGATGCCTGTGCTTGTGGATGTGGCACTTGGGGATACTGTTTAGTGGTGAACTCTTCTGTTTAAACTGACCTTAATTTTTTATCACAAGCAGACATGCCATCAGGTAGCTTCAAGCATGCTACAAATCAAATCCAAAAAAACCCTATCTCAAGACAAAACAAAGCCCCAGTTGTAAAACTGTCATATTTAAAACTCCTTTGTGGGCATACTCCCTATGCTGAAATCGCATGCCTCAAATTAAAAGCAGCATAAAAATGTCCCTTATTCACTTGACACAGTTTCTGTGACATACTTTTCAATGAAACTGAATGGTAATTGAACTATTTTCTAGTTCCAGTTTAAATTCACAATTAAAAGAATAAGGTCATGTTATGACTTCTGTCTACGATTAACAGTATTGTACTGAAATTTAGCAGTCCATTAGGCTAATATGAAGGCAAATAAAATCCAGTGCTCTTTCATACAACTGTAAGAATGGACTAACAAAACTCACATTTTGTTAGTGAAGCTAAGCAGATGTTCATGGGACACAAAACAAATAACGTTGTGAAAAGCTGAGATACCTAAATGCTTTCAGGTCTATACCAGCTAATGTCTATTGGGGAGTGGGGAGGTGGGTGGGGTTAAGGTATTTTCCTTTAAATTTCATAAATAAGGGTATTTGTTCATATAAAACAGGGTCTTTTGTTTCAGCATATTCTTTGTAAACTCAGTTCACAGAGCTGGGATACAGTCTGGACAAATACTTTTTTTATTCTAATGTCCTTTGTCTTGCACGCTTAGGTCATAACAGTGACCAAATTAATGAGGTATTTGTTTTGTTAAATCTGTTTTTACATGTTTTAGAGACAGGGGACTCTGCCTGTCCATAAAGGGATTAGATTTGAGGGAGCTATGTTTTAGGAGAAGCCACTGGTATGCAATGGACATGTACTATTATTTTAACAGCAAGGGGAAGAAATGTGCACTTACCACCACTGTTCTCTGTGCACGCTTCAGTGTTTTTCAGAAGAATACGCAGACCAAGAAAAGCCAACCTCCCTAACTCCAAAGAACCTATCAACACCTTTATATAGCCAAGAGGCTATACTTTACACAGACAAGGAGGAGAAGACTGCCACAGAGCAACTCTTTTCAAAGATCCCAAACACACAAGTGTCACTACACTGGGATTATTTTCTTCAAGGTTTTCTTCAAGGTTTCATGGCAGCTCAGTTCTTTCTGCATTGAGGAAACTCTCATGGGTGCACAGAATACCAGCACGTGAGGTGGACCTATGCCACTCAAAAGCCAAAGTGTCATTCTGTGTGAATTCCTTAACAGACAATATTCCACCTAAGTATTACAGACTTTTGCCAATTGCTACTGGTACGTAGAAAGGAAAGAGGAATTGATCCACATCTGCAGCTGCACTGACTCAGTGTTCTGCAATCACAGCAGTCCATCCCTTTCTCCATTTCCTGAGACCTGATCCACTCTTCTATCAGAACTTACAAAGGAACAAGCAAAGGAACAAGCAAAGGGCAGGACACAAGATATACATTCATCAAACAGTAAAATGCACACTATCAAATGAGGCAGAAAACTTTATAAATAGTCTCTTGCTAAAATATCTGCATTGAGCTAGTTTACTTTTATTTTTTGAACTGCCTCCTGGACTAAATTCACCTGCTGCTGAAAAACCATTACATATGGTATCACCAAAATCAGATTTGCAAGTGACCAGTTTGCAGATACAAATTCAGCTGCCACAAGATATTTGTGTCTCCATGTGCTCTGCACTTTGAGCATATAAGGAAAGGATTTCTCAATCTCTATGGAATCTAGACACTCCAGTTTGATATAGGGAGTACCGTGCAGTTACGACTCCAGGTACTACCCTTTATTCTTAAACTTTATTTACATAAATTTACTATTAAAAGATATTGCTTGATAGATATTTATTGAACTTTTGAATCATCACACTAGAAGTGGTTTATTTGTAATGCCTGTTTAATGTGAAGCTCTTGGCATTGAGCCTGCATGGATGGAATCTACTACATGGAATTTGTTCGCTCACAGTTGTAAAATCCCTTTGTGTAGTAGCTACACTGTGATTTCAGAAGGTGTAGACTGTTTTCCAGTTATTCAGTAACATTTTGTGACAAAGACCATACAGTCTTCCAAGCATGGAATACTAAAATTAAGAAAGCAATCCCCCAAAACAAACGTAAACAACATTCCCCCAAACCACGATTTTGGCAGAATTTTCTACATTTGTCCAGATAAATAGATGCTCCATCTTATTTTTTTTACACCACCTCCTCCATGATGTCTGGATATTTTAAGCAATAAAATAATGTTTCATTAACTGAGAACTTCGAAGCTTTTACTTACATCAAGAGAGCCTTCATTTATAACAATTAGTCCCATGTTCTTTCTCAAAAGTTTGCAAGAGTGACCTGTTAGAAAAGATTTTGTTTTCAAAAATCTGTTCCATAAAATCCATTATAATATAACAAGGCATTTTTTTCCTGTAAGACAACTACAGACAGAATTCAAAATAAGATTTCCCTAGCTGAAATCAATGATAAAAAGGATTCTATTGCATTTTATACAAGTGCATACAGGTACTAAGTCAAAACAGCTAGAATTTCCCTTGCTGAAACTTGCAACTGTTCTGCCTTATTCAGAGGTGCTTTAAAGAGAGTTACAGAAAATAACGAACAGATCTCCCTGAGCCTTGTAAATTTTTAGAATGCAACTTGCATTTCATACAAAACTTGCATATAGACATGTTCCCATTCTTTTATTCTTTGATGCATTAAACAGAATGCATATTGCATGCTAATGATGTAGGCTGCCTAGGCAAATATATCTATCACCATTCTTAATAAACTGGAAATATTAGTATTATGTGTATTGACTCAAACCGGAAAGTACTAAAATAACCTTACATCAACTGTATCATGTGCATATGGAAAGTTCTTTAAGATTGGAGATAATAACAGCCAACAAAAAGGATCCATATGACTAAAATAAGGCTTTATTTTGGGCATCTATCTAGGCTGCAGCTAAAGTGCTGATATGGTCACATGCAAAGAATATTAAATCTTAAATGCAGCTTTCATGTATGATTATTTAAAAATACTGATTTATCATTGCTGAAATTAGTCTTTTTTCCCCATCTCTCATAATAAAAGGAAAGAATAAAAATAAACCTCTGTTAAAAGGTTATAGTACTTTAGTTCACCTTTCTTGGAAAGAAGGAAAAATAGAGAAGGGAAATTAAGAATATTTACATTCTCTTAATATTATTCCCTCTTGCTGTCAAAAGCCAATGCACTCTTTTTAATTCATTCCATATGCTATAAAAAAGTATAGCTGCCTATTTTTGTCCCTCCTCTCTAACATAACTTTCTTGCTTTTAGTATTTTAACAGAGGCAGAATCCCCCATTCCCTACCCTTCCCCTAAAACTGTGATTAAAACAAAGTTCACATTCAAATTCTGGAGTGACATATAATATTATTATTTTTTACAAGACAACTTTCCATTCTGGAAGAAATTTTAGTTCATCAACTGCTATTATTTCTAAACCTGTGACAAAGCCACCAAATAAATGCAAATATAATACCAATGTTAATGGCAGTCTCTTGTTTGTCCCCAGTAAGTATCCAAATTTTTATGTCTGCTTTCATGAGTGTCTCTATGGTTTCAGGCACTTTATCTTGTAGTTTATCTTCAATTGCTGTTGCTCCAAGAAGCTGAAGATTCTGCGAACATAAAATATTTTGTACCTATATGTTTTTCCAGTTTAAATTCAATTTCAATCTTCCATTTATTTTATTTAACTCCAGTATTTATGACAACACTAATGCTCTCTAAACTCATTAATCAGATTTGGTATCAACAAATAAAGAACGTCCAGTTTATTCCTATGAGCTTTAACTTAGGTATCGGCGTGGCTTGACAAAACTGCACAGTGTGACCAAAGTTCAACCAATTATTCACAAGCTCAGAAGGCTGTTCAGCAATAGTTACCTTTCACTGAGGGGCACCTATCTGATTTCAAGGCTTCAGGAGTCCTATTACCATGCCTTCTCTCTTTTAACAATTTGTCTTCACTTTGTAGAAAAAATCCAAAACACCTGCCAATTCATCTTAATCTTAGTACTTTATGTTTGATTTTAACTTCCATGGAGCAAATCTACATAATTTTTGTGAACACAGCCATTTTTATACTTTCTATTTCTATACCTTTAAAACTAGCTAAATGTTAAAGATACCATTCTAAATCTAACAGTGTGCAATCCTGGTAGCAGCATGGCCTGCATACTACATCCTGAAGAACTACTTGTGCAGTAATACAAAAATTTGTAAAGGTAGCAGGCTTGTCATGGCATTAAAAAGTCACATAGTTTCAAGACTCTTTTGCCACACCTAGATAAACTGCTCAGCCATGCTCCACAAGTGACTGAAGCTATATACCCTCACCCTTCTTTGTCATGAATAAACACCACAGGTTCTTGAGGCTCTGAATTTTAAGTAGTTTCATCAATCTACTCTCTCTTATATTTTCCAAAGAAAAACCCAAAAATAACCCCCTCAAAATTTAAGTATCAAAACTTCAAACACTATCAGTCTCATGCACTCCTTTACCATATAAATCTAATAGTCATGGGACCTATTTTTGTTGAGGCAGTGAAGTCTTAACCACATGCTTGGCTACTCCAGAAGCAGTGTTGCCAGAAACGCAAAGCTCTGCTCTTGTGATGCTGTATCTGGGCATGAGCCTGCTTTGTGGCCCTTCAGCACAAGAGAGGTTGTCAAAGTGGAGCAAGTCCAACAGAGGGACACAAAAATAACTTTGGGCCCAGAGCATACTATATTAAGAGTGCCTGAAGAAGCAGGATGAGTTTAACATGGGAAAAAAATAAGACTAAGGGAGGCATTCCTTCTGCTAACTGAAGCTGGCAGTAGCGATCCTTCACCAAAGTGCATGGCACACAGTGAAAGAGCAAGAGGCAGCAGTCACACTCTGCAGAATAAAAATTTTAGTTCAGAAAAAGGAAAAAATACTTAGTTGAGCATCAAAAATAAAATTACCTGCTGCAGCTGGGAAAACTCCCCCCTTGCAGATACTTAAAACTTCATCCAAGTGTTGGGCAAGCAAAACTAGCCCTGCTTTGAGCAGGGATTTGTGCCTAGATGACCTCCAGAAGTCCCTTCCAATCCTGACTACTCCATTGTTCCAAGATCATTATATAATGAAGCAGATGCTGTTTATCTGTTACACATTTTTCACACGATAGAAGAACTCTGAAAAAACCCTTTTCAGTAGTTCAACCTATAACTGACACTTTCTAGCAAGGTAGCTACTTGCAGCAAAAACTTTGTCAGATTAACTTTTCCTTCATTTTGATTATCTAAACTGCAAGGACTACAAGACACAACTGTCAGTACATTGCTAGATTTCTTTTCTGTCTAACCAGTATTCCTTAATAGTGATTCCCTTTTCATGTAAGATAATAATGACAATAATTAAGAACCCACTCTTCTGCTCATCCCTCTGCCCATCCCATCCTCCCTCCCAACCAACCCAAACCCCAGAAAGCTACATCAAGTTACACATACTTTTTCGATTAGTTCGTAGCTCTCCTCAAGTTTGAGTACTCTGTTTTGTATAGCTGTAGAAGCACGGTGATAGACATCTAACCACTCTTGATAATCACTTTCTGAAATCTCAGCCACAGCAAAACACAGAGTTCTTAAGCCTAAAAAGAAAACAGATAATGATTCAGTATTTGTTAGTCCCTTCCCTGATATGCCTGCAATAGGTAACTTTTGAAAGCTGAGTTCATTCTCTATTTTATATATGCTTTTGCCTGATTTTCAACTTACTGCTGCACATCTTGAAGAACTTTTAAAATATATATAAAGTAAAAATGTGCTATAAATAGCAGTTTATTCAACAGAGTAACCGTTTCAAAGAAGTTAAATGTAATACATGTGACGTACTTTGACGAAAAAATATCAATTTTTATGTAAGATTTGACTTACTTTAAACTGTAAACAAGACATCATACAATCCCAACACTTGCTGAACAAGTATGTACACTGAAACATTAGTAAAATTGAATACCATTTCTGAGAAAAAAATTTATAAACTTAAATGTTGCTATGCTGGAAAGAAGTAAAGTTAAAATATATCAGCATAAGGTTACAACTGCCCTCTTCACCCCTCGCCAATATTCTTAGGAAATTCTAGTTTGAAATTTATCACCTACAAGACAACTTTGAATCCCCTCATTTAATTTTCCCATCTCGAAGATTGTTTCAGCTTTCCAAATTCTTAAAATAAAGTCATTATGTACCTTTTGGTGATTTTACTTAAAAACCTTTGAGCTAGTTGTTATTATTGACAGATTTTTTCCTTCAGCAGAAATCTGAATTAAGTACTACAGCAAGAATTTGAGACTGCATGATTTTAAGAAATCCCTAATTTTTTGACAACGCACATTTATATTCAATTTAAGCAGCTAGGTGGGAATTTTCTAACAGCTCATTTTCACGTGTTACCAGATTTCTAGAGAAGGAGGGTGGCATAACGCTTTAAACACTAGCCCCAGTTTGCAGGCTGGTAGATTTAAAAGGGGGGCAGGCAGGACTAATGTAGTTAACTCTTTGGTCACTTGCCCACTCTGCTCTAGGAGATGACCAGCACCATAACCAGGGATGGCTAAATGTAACCTTTATTTGTTCACAGCTTTCTGGAGCACACAGCTTAGCATCAGCGGCAATTTTGAAATTATAAGAAGTTGGGCATGAAATAATACATGTGTCTTAGATATAAGAGTAATTTAGTATCTTCAGGATGAAAACATGTGTAATCCTAATATTCTGACAACTAAACTCATATTTTTTCTCTGCATACTAAGGATATGCTAACAAGGTCCAAAGCAACGAATATAGGTGAAGGGGAGGAAACTGTCTGACTAACAGTGATACTATTTCACAATGCTTTCAACATATTTTCTGCTGACAGTAAAATGAAGAAAAGAAATCCAAGTGTATGGAATGTGAGAAAATAATATTTTCAAGATATTTGCTTTCTCTTTTTAAATCAGTGCCTAATTGTTTTTTCTGTTTTTAATATGGCTCTTTTCTTTGTGATGTAAAAGAATCTTCCAAATAAAAAGTGGAAAGCAAAGTATCATTAAGCCTGCTTCTTAACAGACTGGAACAACACAGGAACGCTACACACAATTTTTCTATTTATCCAAGCAGGCATTAACACTCAAGCTTAATAAACGCTTACATATAAATGCCAGCCGTGCTAACCACTTCATTTTTGAACAACACACCAAGAGCATGCAGCAAATGCCAAGGACATACTGTCCTGCCACATGAAAGGATACTCATGAGAAACTTTGCAGCACCATTGGCTGCAATTTAAATCTGAAGCAAAAATAAATACCAATTTTTTAATCGATTCCAGAGATATGTAATTTTTTTTAAAGACTGAATTTTATGCTTTTTAAAAGGTTAGAAATCCACTCTTCTGAACAGTAGATCTTTTCATCTGTTGAAAAGAAGGACACAAAAAGTACTTAAACAAACTGTTTAATACTAACGTATGTACACTGGTTCCAAAGACAGGTGGAATTTTTCACTTTTTATGTTGATTCATTTAGTGCAACCTGGCTGCTAGGGAGCAGTACCATGAGAATGAGAACAGTAATTAAGAACTGGATTGAAATTTTCATATCAATTCACAAAGGACAGAAGATAGTGATTTAATTTTGTCTTTTTGGTAACCAAATATATTGCCTTATGACCCAAACTAACTTCACACATAAGTAACTTTTTCTTGACTAATTCTTGTTCAGCCTGTCTAGAACCCCAGTGTGTATCTGAGACTGTGGGCTGTACCATCAGTCAGATTTGTTTGGTTTTACATCTGCTTGCAACTTGATTGTATAATTCATTCTAACTTTATTACTTTAAGATTCTTTAAGACTAACCAAGTATTTCCTGCAGAGATCTTGATATGAAAAACTAACAAAACAGATTGGTGACTTGCTTCTGCTGTCACTAGTAGAACCAAGAGACTGAAGCTGCTTAACACACTGGCCAAAACACTAGATTCCATGATAAACCAAAAGACAAAAAACTAGAGAAGTCATATGTATGACTGAAAAATGACCTTTCATGATAAGAAGAATATTTGGCCAGAGATCAGTTAACAAAACATAAGGATTGTTTTTGAGAAAGAAAATATTTTAATAAAGTTTGCTTTTCAGTGTAAGTTTATTTCTTAGAGACACATTAAATATAATCTTAATATTCTAGTAGGAGTGTATTAGCAAAATGAAGAGGTAAAAATTCGGCAGTTCAGATTTTCGCAACTTACAATTCTGCTTCCAACTACTCTCTACCAATTCATTGATAAATTAAAATACTGTGATACTGCACAGTACAGCACTATAAGGCTTTACTGACATACTAAGGGGGTATGGCATAGAAGATGTAGGAACTGTGCAGAAACCTTTCTACAGTCTGCTTTTCTGCTCCCATCTGCACTGAGAAGTCTACTATAATTACATAACTAACTGGCTGCTTGTATCAATCATCTTAATTTCACAGTCTTTTAAGTTTTTCTTACTATTCCTACTTCACAAACCCTCACAGACAAACTCCCCATCTTTGGCAACTGCTTTGTAAAAGTGATTATTAAAACTGCAGACATCAAAACACACCATATGGATGCTGGCAATTCCCCTTATTGGGACTGGTGACAGAAACAATACAGCTTAAAGCTACCTTAAAGCACTATGCTAATCATTTTCAACCATCCTACTCTGGCTACTTCTTCCTGTGTGCCATCCCTACAGCATTCACTGTGTGTGGGACATGAAAGCAACCATGGGAAATGAGATCTTCACAAAAACAATGTGCAATGTGTTTGCTCTCTGGAAAAATATGTTTTGGTTAAAAGACTCCGCTGTGTACTCTGTGGGTGTGTTGGGGTTTTTTTTGGGGTTTTTTTAAGCATGAAGTTGTTATTGAAACTTCTCAGGAAGAGGAAGACTTTCCTTAAGGAGACGTTGCTAAAAGATAATTTTCAAACGTACATGAGTGAAACACTGAAGCAACATAAAATTGAAAAACTGGAAACTTGAAAAATTGAAAAACTGAGCAGTAACTGAATTTTGTACTTATTTTTACATTGAATGATATCACCCACCTTCTGTAGCAAATTGCTCTAAATGTTTTAAGGTGATCTCTTTGTATTTTGAAGTTTCAGCAAGACGGTCATAAATTACAGTATCCTACAAAACAAATAAAAGTAGCTCAGAACACTTTGTTAGAAAAATGGTGGGGGTTTTTTGTGTAGACAATACAAATCATGCAGGAAAACAGCAGAAAAATAGAACTGTATTATTTAAGCATCAAAAATGAACAGACATAATCTTATTTCAGAAGTTAAAAAAGTACATTCTAATATTCAGATTTTCTAAATTTACAGTTTCTGCTAGAATGCAGTTTTTCTCCTTTAATATTAGGCCCACAAAGTAAACTTCGTGCTTCATAACTGCCATTCTCAGTTTTTTTGTAGCCAGCTTTTCTTCACTTGAGATGATACAAAATGGACATTTATATTCAACCAACTTCCTTTTCTTAAACCATTCTGGAACTGGATTTCATCTCCTTCCCCCTCAAACTTGACTTAACATACAGACCAAGAACTAAAGAGCAACTCTGCCATCCCCATATACATTATGATAACAATACCTTTCCACAGGCCCTGGTTTTGGGAAAATTTACTTCTCTGTAATATCAATGACAGGTTAGAATTCCCATCTTGTCAGTTATGCTAGATTATTATATCTACCTAGTGACACATGCTCAGCTACCACAGCAAGTAATTAATAAATTCATCTACATGTTCATCCCTTTTCTTGGAGTACAGAAGGAAGCAATTAATAGGAAACAAGGATATTAGTCCAGTACAAAGAACAGGATGAACAGCTCTGTCATACCTTCATAGGCAGTTAGGGAAAAAAGACATTGACTAGTTCATCACATTGCACAGCTACATGGCAAAACAACGTAAATTGAAACAGGCATATCAGCATTCCTTCCCCCACATTTTCAATGTTTTAACTGCAATTATGACAACTTTTTGCTTTCATATTTGTATTGGTAGCATGTATTCTTTGTTACAGTGAAAACAGAATAAAACTCACAGCTCCTTTGCAGTAGAGTCTTAACTTTCCCGATGGTGTGCGAACTATCACTGACATTCTCTTCCTAGTGCTGAAAGAGAAATAAATGCTCGCTATAAGGTGGTTCATAAATATAAACATTTACCAATATTTTACCTAATAACATCAATATATATCTTATATTACACACAGAATAAAAAGTCAGTGCTATCTATTCTGAATTATGTTCTCAGATGACTGGGACAGAAAACAGTTTTACTGTCTTAACAATTAAAATGAATGCTATTTTTCTGTCCATCCTTCTGTAGGCCTTTTTCCCATAATTTTGAGAATTTTCACCTTCATCTGAATACCGTCTACTGATGACAAAAAAGCTTCTTAAAGCACAGAGCACTTTTGACCAATATCATGAAGAGTTAGTGGATCATCGACTGTTTCAGTTTTTTCTTCTTTCCCAGCCAGCCAGAGTCTCTCATACACTGTACTGTGCTGCAATCCTATTGCTGTCATCCAGAGTTTCATTTATCATGCAAAGTTTTCAGTATGCTAAGAACTGGAAAGGGGCTGGACTAATTTCAACTACTCTCTGGCTCTCAGTTGTCAACAAAACCCAAGTATTTTTTCATCCTCATAACTGAGGTAGAAATTGGACAAAAGCATGGAGAAGACTGTCATGGTCTGCTTTCTGTCTTCTCCCCTTTGAGGTTCACCAACAAGCATTCTTTAGGTGTAAGATCATGTCCTGTCAAGATGTGTATTTATACCATAAGTCTTTCAAATTTCAGCTTTTTAAATAACTCTACAGACACTATTCAGAGAACAAAACATTTCTCATACAACAGTTCCCAGTAAAACCAAGATGGAAATAAATGATCCTTTAACAATTTTGGTTCCTGTTGGAACTGGATCCCATTTATACATCATCAAAGAGCATTATTGTATGAATAGTTCCTGAAGTTCAGACTGCCATGGAAAACATCCTGTAAAAGGAATGTGGACATAGGTGAAGGAAAGAATTTTATAATTACTGGTGAAGTAACGGGGCTGAATAGTATGTTCAGGAAAGTATTTTCCAATTCCACCTGCGAGTGCACTTTGCTTCAAGTAAAAATTTCTGAAGAGCAATATTAAATAACATAGTTACAGTGAATATTGCACAAAAGAGCACATAAAGCCATTATAAAGCTACTGCAACTCCTTTTCCATTTCACCTCTAATCAAAAACACCTCAGATAAGCAGAATTCCAAAAAACTTTAGATAGTGTCCAGTTGGGGATCTACTTAAACAACACTGGAGAAATTAAGATCATCCGAACTACATTTAAGCTGCCTAAAATAAAAGCAAGTTTCAGACCCACATTAATTCCTGCCAAGACTATCTAGCCTACTGCTACTTAAACTCATTACACTTGCCTGAATATTCAGTTCTGAAACTGTGGAGGGATTACAGTAGGTTAAGGTGTGTACAAACAACAAATTGATACATTTGCCCTTGACAGGTAAAAAGTCAGAAGTTTTGTACTTGTCTTGCATTACCAGAAGATTGCAACCTTGAAGTCCTACATAGAGCTGCATATTATTCTACTGAACATGTATCAAAGAATAACCAATGTTTTCCTATAGCATTCTGAAACTTTAGCTATACAGACAGATATGGAATCTTGACTGACATATACTTTCTTAGTAAAACTACAATAAAACTAATGACCAAAAGTTACTGTTAAAGGACTTCTAACTTTTTATGAGCCTCTTCATTGCCATGACAGTTTTATTTCCTTTCCTGGTGAACTACAGTAAACCACAAAATTGCACTACTACAAATAACTTTCAGTGTGAGAGCATTGTTTTGTTCTGCTTTTTTGCCATAGAACCCGTGGGAGCAGCCATAAAGATGACCTGGTCAGAAGGGGAAAAATACTGAACAGAAGATGCTTGCTGAAATAGTGACAGAGAAAATGGCTGCCAGCCTCAAAATGAACAAAAGAAGAAACTGTAACTACAACTTTTTTTATTGGAAAAGGGAGAAAAAATTATGAGAAAGTAGGAATTGGCAAAAATCTAGAAAAAAAAAAATTGGTCTGAGAGAAAAGAACACACCATCATCCCCTGGCTGTCCCAGGTGAAATGCAGAAATTAGCAGCATCTACTGACTGCTGCATGTGGTGGTGTCGTGCACTGACTTACTCGTACCCAGCACGTAGCCTCTCTAAGAGCCACCCCCATGCAAATCATTCTCAGGGTGTGCTTATATACACTCCTTTACTAACAGTAATTTGAAGTACTCTGTAATATTAAAAAAAAAAAAAAAGTAGAAAATAAAGCCTCTGTGTCCTTGTGCTCTATGGAATCCTGCAAACCCACTGTTGCGATCTCTATGTAGCTGCTGGCTGGGTAACCCTTTGGGCTGTGACAGGCAGAACAGCAGGTAATTCTCATGGAGTTGTCATGGGATTGTAAATAGACAGAAGCATCTTAAAGGGACAGACATACTTCCCTCTGTCACAAGATTTGCCACTTTCAGAAGTAGCTCTTGATAGGTCCAGTTACTCGAAAATCTAACTTTATTTAAGATTAAAAAACCACAGAAAACAAACACCACTATGGAGGTTTTGGTAGTGCCTCTATCAGCCACTCATTCTTTTTTTACTTTCAGAAGTATCAGGTCTTCAGTCACAAAACAGGGATCAGTGTATTCTGGACCCCTATGAATGATAGAGAGGAGGTAGGGCCTCAAATGCTCTAGGATGACTTCTGTCTGCCCAGTATAACAGCTAAGACAATATGGATTACTCATAAAACTGACCCCACAGGACAGACTAGCCAAGGTATGAATTATAGGTAAATACATTGGCATTCTAAATAAAAAACATAGGAATTTAGACAAGAAGCTTTAAACTGTAACTGTCACAGATGGTTTCTGCTAGGCTAGGAAGGTATGTCCCAGGGATACAGATGAAAATCAGTCATTGAACCAATAGATTCAATACTCCAGGTATTGAGATATAACTACTACATACGTACTCAATACTTGCCAGTGAAATTAATTCTGGTGCTAAAAATGCAATTCATCCCTCCAGGAAAACAAGCAGATACAAATCAAAACCTCATTCAGTAGCATTGCTGATAATGACATGTTGATGCAAGGACTGATGTGGAATTTGTGCACTGATAGTGGACATCAGTTATACTTAATGACACAAGGAATCGCACACTCAAAATCACATTCACTTTCACCAATGTCCCAGGTGAAAAGACAGTGCATGTAGTTGGCACAGGGATGAAACCAAACATAAGATGTTCTGCGCTTCTGTATCTCTGACACAGTGCCTTGCTTTACCCTGCCCTGCAGACACATACCCTAGGAGGTGGTTTGGGCTGCCAAGAGACAGCTGCAGTTTTTCCATTTGTTACAGCACCAAGTCACAGAATGCAAGAACAGGAACAACACTGCACAATTCCTTCCCTAACAGTACAGGGAGCCCTGAACAGCAGTGGATCTGAACAGCTCTTTACTTCCTAGAACTAAAGGTACCACAGCAGTTGTGGCATCTGAGCAGACTATCTACTGGAGGCAATGCAAACTCAGCACAAGTCAGTAAGACACTATTTGCTCCACAGAGATTAGCACCACATTTTAGAAATAATATTTGTCTGGTCAAGAATTATCAGTATAATACTTCCAGTATGCTTTCCATATGCTCACATGCTAGTTAGATTGACTACTTCCTTGCTATGAACAAAGTGTAATTACTATGTTGTTTAAGTCTACTTCTCTTTTCACAGGCACAAGTATAATCACTAAAAAAAGAGAAGAGCAGAAGTGACAAGTCTACCAGGTATTTCTACAAGTTTTACTTTTGTAACATACTTCTTTGGAAGACTGCCCTATCAAATGTTGCATTCTATTTGCAGAAGAGTCTTAATCTAGCCTGTACTGGAAAGTGGCAAGGAAGTAATTTGCATTTTTTCTGGGAAAAACTTGGAACACCTGCAAACTCTTAACTCAACAGTTTATTCAAAACAGATTACTTCTCCGAAGGTACATGCTCCTATTCATACAAATGGAGTTGTTTTGGAGCCAAAATTTCTCTTGCTGTGGAACACGGGTGACCTCTAGTGCTTCCAGCAAGCCAATTCCAAGCAAAGCTAAATATTGCAGAGCAAGAACAAAAACAGCTATAAAAATGGAATACTTAAAAACGTTCTGTGATCAGTATCCACCAAAAAACTTAATCATCCAAAGGTTAACATTTAAAAGCAAATCTCCTGTCTCCATAAAGTATTACTGTTTAAATTACAATTTTAGACTGACACAGAAGTTTAAACAAAAAATCTACAAAAACAAGATGAAGATCAAAACCAGAAACAAAGCAGGAATCCTTCACTGCTACTCCAGAAATGCAGTATGGACTTTCACAGAAGTCAAATTAACAGCAATGCACTTTGCACGACATACTTGCTAGCTCTCAAGAAAATAAAATGCAAGCAACGCCTGCAAAAAAACGAAACCATGACACAAATCTCAAAAAATTCACGTATGTCCTCTATGATATATAAAACCAACATTAATTGCAAACAGACATTAAAAGACATAAAAAAATACAGAAATTTCTTTCTGTTGCATCTTTTATTATGTTTCATATTAGTATTGCTATTACTATAACTACAGGCACCTATTCTGATTTCACCTAATTTATACATTTTCAGTCTGTCTCTCCAGTATCGCATTGGATTGTTTTATTTTTTTGAGTTTTTTGCTTCTTTAACTAAGCTCAAAGAAAATATAATAGGAAGGAAAACAACAATCACTTCCACAGGCACAATTATGAGTAATCATTTTAAGAAAAAAAAGGAGCTTCCTCTACATGCAAATCCCTTCCTTATCCTGTGCCAAAGTAAGCAATGGGCTGCCACAAACATTCAGAACACAGACAGCATACACAGATACAATATAAACACCTTTACGTAAGAAGTGAAACTGCATCTGTACTTCTTATGGGTACCTTTATAACTCCAACAACTTGAACACAAAATTTTTACTGGAAATGAAGTATGTGATACATGAACTCATATTCCAAGAAACCTAACTGGTCAATGCTGTTGTGACGCTGCTCCGAAGATAATGTATTTCAGTCTAGAATATTTAAACAAGCCATTATTATACAAGTGTGCAAAATTTAATCAGTCAATATAAATACACTTACTTTTTAATAAATCATATGGTGCCAGGGCTTTCAGAAATACATTTAGAAGTTTGAACATTGCCCTATACTGTATTTCACAGAATTTTTAAAAGTTTTGAGATCAAAGGTTTTTTCAATTTTTGAGAAAAAGCAAAAGTGAAAAATAATATTCACAACATAGATAACATGAAAAGAGAAAAGCCTCCAAAAATGTTTTACAATAAACCAGGAGGTGTAATCTTAATCATGTACACTGCTTTGTCTATATTGTGTTTACATATTAC
Source organism: Acanthiza pusilla (assembly GCA_036630365.1). Classification (NCBI taxonomy): domain Eukaryota; kingdom Metazoa; phylum Chordata; class Aves; order Passeriformes; family Acanthizidae; genus Acanthiza; species Acanthiza pusilla. Next base: position 41,169,157 of record JAXCHO010000164.1, on the reverse strand, counting down.
ACAGATAAAAGCTACACAACCTGCATACTTTGCCTGTAAAAATATAAAAAATGCAAACATTTTTATTAATGAGAGAAGTTTCTAAGCATTTTCACAAAAAGACATCGAGTACAAATTTACCTTGTAAATTCCAGGACATTTAGAAGTTCATATCTCTCTTCCTGTCCCAACTAAATAATAACAACAATAACAAAAATTAAAAAAGGGTGAGAATTAATAAAAACAACACAAGCAAAATAATTAAAACAAACCAAACAACTTGTCAATACAAATGACAATATCATGATGCAGTTATTCAGATTTTTTAAACTAAAGCAGAAGCAAATAGAGTAAATGATAATGTTACTCCAATGTACTTACAGACTCAATGATTACTGAATCAGGTGTCCTTCCAGTGAATACAAAACGAAGATTCCTGGCTGCTCTGACCAATGCTCCTTCATCTGCAGCAAGTTAGTTATTTTAAAAAGGTAAAAACAGAAAAGTGTTAGTTTACCCCATGATTTAACCAACACAGTACCTACTTTTGAGTTCCTTTTTCCTTTACGGATTTTAAGATTAGATGTGGTGCTGGAAAGAACTCTTTGTTTCTCCTGTTAAAACTGATGAAATGAGTTTACAGTTCAGGGAAAACAAGCCCTAAAAGGAACCTGCCTCTCAGCTCAGTAATGAGAGCAAGCTCTTCACAGCACCTAGGCCAGCAGCTTCCTCAGTAGGGCACTGGACAACGTACATTGCTTTTTGTTTAAGTTCTGGTTTGGAAGAGAAGAGTGGTAAGTTATTTGTGTAAATAACAAATAACTTCAGTATCTATATTCAGGAAACCAGCAACCATGTCTCCAATAGCCATCAGTTCTCTCCAACGGGCTCAGGATGTCAGATGGAATTTGCTTGCAGTGCCCAAAAAAACATTGCCGTGACCTAGCTAACTTTATTTATGGCCCTACCTCTGCCCTTGTCTTTCAGCTGAAGGACAGGACTTAGAGAGACAGGCACCAAGAAGCTGTGGCAGCCAGGGAAGAACCTCTGCACTTTAAGTAATTTCTCCCATCATAACTTGTAACTCATTAGCTCAGCAGAGCCGAGCATATTTGAATCATTTTGCCTTGCTTCCTCATTTCCCGAATTCAAAATTTGTCTGTGAACCACAAGAGGCTTGAAACAGACCTTTTGCATTATAATCTTTTCTCAATCTCTAACAGAATTTATTACTTCTACCCTATTAAAAACATTTTGATTACACAGTCTCTGTTCTAAATCAGTATCAAAATAGGTTCACAAGTAAGGCATCAATTTGTCTCCTGATCTTATTTTTATATATTTCTGAGCATTTTCTTTAGAATTCCACAGCTATCTGAAAACACCTTAGTAATGCTGTATGGTTACTGAATCTTCGCCCTCACATAATCCATGGGATGTTCAAATGTATTTTCTAAAGAAAATTTGAAAAGTCTAAATCCTTTTCTGACAAAACTGATTTTAGCTGATAATAATTCTTCTTTTGAAGGATAGGTTTTTTTTTTAAATTTTGGAAGATACTTCAAAAACTATAAACTGAATAAAATTTGCTTGTTGAGTTGATAGAATAATCTTTGTTCACTGAGTCATTTGAGTCTCACCTGGAGATGCTGCTTGATATATAATTTTATCACCTTCTCTTTCTGGAACAGCTGTATGACACACTGCCATCATTGTCAAGAACTCACATATTATAGGTGCAGTGGGCTAAGAAAAAAAGGACATCAAGAGTGTGATTAATCATTTAAGCAATGAACAAGCAAATGTAATAATAGATATAGACAAATAAGAGCCTACAAAAGTTTAATGAACAGTTCTTCCTCTTTAATAATTCCAGCATGCAGAATAACTTCTTTCTGTTGTGCTTACATACTGGTAACATAAAGAGAATTTAGTGGCATTCAAAACTAGACAACCACAAACACAGAACAGTTCAAATAAGCATTTTTTCAGGAAGGTAAGTCTCAACAATGTATTGAAAGAATTTTACTTTATTCACAGAAGTCTCTTTGGATGTTGTCTTTTTTACTAAAAAATAATCTCTTTTACTTTTGTCTAATAATGTATATGACAACACTTTTAAGAACCTTTAGACAGACGCAGCAAACAAAAATCACATAGAAAAAAATGTTAAAAAGATGTTAGAAAATGTTAAAAGATCACAGTGCTTTTAAAGAATGCATTAAGATGAATTTATCAGGCACTTCAAAGTGTAAAAAGTTGCAAAATTTAAAGTTATTTAGCCAAAAGAGGAGAAAATAAACATATAATTAAAATAGTTGATTGGACTTGACAAATTCATCTAAGAACCTTATTAGAAGAGTTGGCATTTGCAAAATGAGTGAACTGACTCCTGAATGGTTGTTTAAAAGAGACCCCAGAATTCCCTGTACGTGAGCTTAAAGCGGCTGCCACCTCAGCTTGGGGTTTCTTGCAGCATATATATAGTATTTCAGATTTGTAGTAGACTAAGAATAACATTACAATTACCCTATAAAATACTATTATCTCTGAAAACCTAATTTAATTCCGTAGTGCAGAAACACTAATGGAAGCAGGTTCCTATTCTCTTCCACTTTGGGCCCCCAGATCCCCAAAATGTATTCTGAAGGTTGAATTAAAAATTCTTTTCCAAAGCACTTCAGAACACATTTAAAATGCAGTGGGGAAACATCTCTTGAATGTGTACCTGAATTTTTAAGATGCATACAAATGCATTTTTACAGTTTGCATGCTCATATTATATATACATAATACCACATATCTACTAGAAAACTTTGAAGATTCAACACTTGAACACCAAGGCCATTTTGACAACAGCAGTAGTAGCTGATGCCTCTTTCAAACTATGCTACTGTCTCTGTTACTAACACTGTAAATATAAATGGCCTGTGCAGATAAATATAGAGTCCCCTCTGCTTTAGATACACTTAAAAATTGCTCTCAGGTGTCTACCATTAAAGACCATCCCATTTGTAAGAAAAAGATGCTTCACTGTCTGCCAGTTAAACTGGAACTAGCAAAATTTGAGAAAAGAGCAGTTTACTTACACTCTTCAAAAAGAGAACAAACAGTTACACTGTTTAAAGTAGGCGTTCTTGATTATGACTAGGTAAAAACATCTCTTGTGCCAACAAAAACCAGAAAGCAGTTAACAGACCATAAAGTAACTTTTTAACTTCCTGAGAAATGTATTGTCTCTTTGGGGCAAATGCAAGCTTCCAAAACATTTCTTTCATTTCATCATCTGACCTGAAGCTGCAGCCTCATGGAAGCACGTCCACAATGCATATGGTTAACTCCTGACTCCTGTCCAAGCCCAGGTAAGTCCTATCAGCATGTAAATTAACTTGGCTCATCCTGAAAGCTTTAATGGATGTCATGACATCACATGAACAGTGGGACTATTGGTAAAACACGCACTGAATGAAGAACACAAGACTACTTCAAACTCCTAACATCTGAACCAGAGCATCAAAACAAAAAAGGGGGGGGGGGGAGAAAAAAAGGGTTGGATCTAATTAACATATATCAGCAGCAATTATAAAAGTATTCATGAGGTTATGCTGATTTTGTACAAATACACCACTTATTTATCTTCTTCCAAAGGACATAATATTTTGACTTACTGAGAGCAATGGTTTCATGTCACAAAACAATGGTAATTGTTTCTGTATAACTTACATGGTTGTTCTGAAGGTTCTCCAGTAATGATACATCACTAAATGTTATATCTTCTCCATTTTGTGGGCCTTGCCTAGAAATAATTAAGTAAAAAAGAGATCATTCTTAGCATCATTTTAACAATTTATGTGCAAATGATCCAAACACAAGTTTTGGGCTATGGCTGCTACAATAAAGTCTGCAACCACGTACTCTGAGAAAAAGACTTGAAAAGGTACTCGTTTCACTTTTCTAAAGTTTATTTAATTTAAAGAAACCTTGGTCTATATAAATGCACTTAAATCCAGCAAAGTCCCTCTGCTGACTTCAAGTAATGAAGGATGAAGCAGAAATGTATCTACAATGCAAGACTGTGGCTTCTTGTCTTCTGATCTCTAGAATGAGATTATAGAAGGGACTTAAAAATTATATGCCCAAAGAGATCACATTTCATCAAAAAATTAGCAGTTTTGGAACAGTTTTTAAAATGTTTGCAGAAAAGGAAGTTTGAAATCTGAAAGAGGTAAACAAATCAGTTCAGACACCAGAGAAGTCTGCATGTAGAGGGTTTGCTTTCTGATGATCAAAAATGAACATATTAAATTGATAGATAAAGACACAGCAACAATGGTGAAGTATGGACTTAGGAGATGCAATAAGGAGATCATTCTGGAGAAATAAAATCATACACCAGCATCTCCCAGATTGCACAAATATTCTGGCTGACTGAGATAGCTCAAAAATGTAGATACTTCCAGGAAGATTTGTTACTGCACCTGAGTACAGCTATAGTCTTAGTATTACAGCTGAGTATTAAGCCAATCTAGTTGAGTTTGAATTTGAGTGAAAAAAATAATGCTGGAAAGTGAATCCAGTTGGAGGAATTTTTTTTTCATTTACTTTGGGTCTTGCTTTGAATCACATAATCTTACAAAAGAATAAACATATTTGGTGATTTAAGTTGAAGGCTAAGCCATATACATCAATTGCAGTCTAAAGATTCTCTACGAAAACCAGAAGTGAGATATTTTATTCCTGCACTAACTACCATGGAGGAATACAAAAGGCAAAACCTTTTTTATACAGCCATGCAAGGACTGCTTTTTCTAACTACAATTAAGTGAGAAAGTTGAACCATTTTCTCTCACCAAGACTTCTTTTCTAAATGCAAGGCAAATAGATCTTGAAGAGCCATATGTTAACATCTTCAGACACGTTATATTTGTTTAGAGCCTAAGCTTTAAGCTACGTTTGCTTAAAGCTTTCTAATGGAAATTTTCCAGTTTCTCAGTGTTAAAATAAGGAAATATATTTGCAGGTGTATGCTGTGACAAAGTGGAAAACAATTCTAACACACACACCCACACACACCCACACCCACCCACACCCACACACCCACCCCATAAAAAAAAAAAAGAAAAGAAAAAAAAAAAGAAAGAAGATTTAAAAGATTTAAAAGATTTAAAAGATCTTTTAAAAGAAAAAGATTTAAAAGAAGATAAAGGATTTAGTATATTAGTCATTTTAGGGCTAGAAATGTTACTGTCGCAAACAGGTTTTAGTAATTGCAATAGATTTACACACCAAGAAATTTCAAGTATCTTATTTTACAAGTATTTCTAATATGTTCATTGCCTATAAAAGGGAAGAACTGATTTGGGTTGGTTCTTTTAAATTACTGTTCAGATATCAGTTTATCAATTTCAGATGTGCTCATACAGATTTTTCTGTATTAGTCAAAACCAGGCTTTTTTCATAAATAGCTTATAAGCAAGCATGCTTAATTTCACATAAGCACTGCACTATTTTAATGAAACCACTTCTATGCAGTTAAGCATACTTACACATCTTTAAGAAACCTTTTCCTTCTAAATCAAATGATGGTATTTAGGTCAGGTAAGATTTTGGGGAGTCCATGTGTACTACATTTTATGTGTTGTAGGAGAAAATTTTCAGTTTTTTCCTTTCTATCTAAACAAAGTAGTATTAATTCTAATTTGGCCAAGACTTTTTTTTCCTGCAAATGTTTTCAACAAAAGATGACAACACATTCCATTTTTTGTGACACTGCCTTTTTCACCTTCAACAAATAAAATAGTGATAATTTAAAGACTGTAAATGACTTTTTTTTCTCTGATGTATCTGAGCTTACTTTGAATGGTATTGCAAATATTTACATTAAGAAAGTGTGAGGAAGAAGTACAAGGCATCATGCAGACATTCAGCAGAAAGGAAGCCAGGACTTTATCGTTCCTGAGGTCCTCATTAAGACATTAATGTTAGTCCCAAGTGTATTTGGGTGCTCTAATCTCAATTCCAGTAAAGAACTGTGTAGTGCTAGCATTCTAAAACTATCTGTAGGAAGTAAAATAGTAACAATAACATTATGTATTTTACACTCTCAAATATGGATTTCTTTCTAAACATATTAGTGATTATTACTAACATATTACTAACGGTAGAAAAGTGTGATTAAACTGAACATAATAGCAAACACGTAATAAATGACAAAACTTTCTCTCCAATAAGTAATTTTGAATTGTACAGGACTGCCAGTACTATATTTCAAGGACCCTATTAAGGATTCTATTTCAGAGTACACAACATAACGCTATAGAATTTGAATGGCATAAATTTGTGTAAGACTGTCAGTCTGTATGAATTCAATGCTGAAATAACTTCTGAGTGGTAAATCATCTCACATTTAGCTCTGTTTCTAAATATATTGCTCACTGTTTCTAAACCTGAATCTTCAAGAAACAGCAGAAGCTAAATGATTTTTAGAGCTTACCAATCATCTGAAGGAACACTATAATCCTCAGGCTCAGGGCAATGGCTGCACAAGAAGCAAGGGAAAAACAGAACAGGAAGAAGAGAAAGAATCACAAATGCTAAAAAATTTGATCATGTATTAAAAAAAAAAGTAGTTAGTAAATAAAACTAAATTATTAAAAAAACATTTTTCAACTGTTTTGCTACTGTCTAATGACACGGAAAATTGCAAAAATATGGTGATTCTCTTGGGGCTTCATAAACTACAACAAACCAAGTTTTTGCAAGTTTTTAAAAGCCTCAGACTTTTCTTTTGTAACAACATTAAATAAACCATGGCAAATGCATGCATATTGATGTTGCCTTATAGCAGAAAGCCTGTGGTATCTCAACTTTATTTTTGTTTCTGTGCAAAAAGAGATGTTGTGACACAAGTGATGCTATCTCTGGTTAGTAAAATTTCACAGTCACATAAAAGCTGACTGCTAGTTGTAGATATTGTCAGGTGTAAGTTTATTTTAACCGTAGTATTAATCCATGGGTACATATGGACAGAGGCATATGGCAGAGGCACACAGATGAAGGAAAGTATATAAAAATACCTACCCATATGCAACTCCTGCGACAGTACACTTCTTAAATTGCATGATGTTGCATGTCAGGGTACCCGTTTTGTCAGAAAATATGTATTTGACCTAAATGAATGATAAGATCCATAATACATTAACATTCAGCAGCTCGTGACACACCTAGTACAATCCATGGCTATCAGCACACAAAATATTTTTACCCGCTCTGCAGTTTTCACAGATTATAGAAAAAAAGCCAACAACAAAACCAATACATAAACATGGCAGATGCACAACCTTCATACCCATTTCCAAATAAATCAATCAGCTGAGATGTCAGGACACTTAAACTTCCTACAGTCCACGGCAGTACACTGAACTATTCCCCACTTGTTGAAGTGCAAGAAACTAGCAGAGACCAATGACTTTGTCAGTAAAACACTAAACTTCTGACAGAAAGCAATATGGTAAGACAAGTATCTATATGCATTTCTAAACCCTTCTATTTGACATAGAAATATCTTCTTAAAGCTTAAACGTTAGTAAAAGAGCAACAGTTCAGAAATGAAACAGATTATAGAAAAAGGAGAAGTACATTCTTTTCTACCTACTCTAGATGTCCTATGCCCCTAGCATTATAAACACCTGCTCCAGAAACTACTAGGTAAAGAATTCTAAAATTCGAAGCTGAACTACATGAACCTGTGATACTTTTAAATTCAGTTTAAACTTAATCTTAAGAAAAAAGTTAATATATGAAGAAATGAAGTCATCTGTGACGAACCAAAAGTTCTACAAGTCGCAGGTAAGCATCAATTCATTAAAATTTATTTCTAATAAAAAAAAAATCCAAGGATTCTTAATTAGGAATTAACTACATTATACCATTATACCTGGGACTAATAAAGCTATGTATTACTAGAAATGTTTCTGAGGAATTACAACTTAGCCAAATCAGCAGTTAAAATAAATCTTCTAATCTTCTTTCTGCATCAGGTTTATGCTGGAAATTACTTTTTTTTTTTTTGTGTGTGTGTGTGTGTATGTGGGCACAATGGGAAAGTGGGAATTGCAGCTAAGAAAATTCAACCTTTTTTCCCAACACCAAAGTTTTGCCTTTCTTAAAACCTGAAGATGTCTTGTGGGAAATCTTCTCTTCATTATGTGCAACCCTCATGTACTTCAAAGAAGAAACCTGCTCTTTTTAGTAGAGTCCTTTCGTCTCCCTACAAAAATCTGCTCAAACTGAGAATCTGTCAAAAAAATGAAAGTGGAGATCCCAAGAAGTCTGACTGGCACTTGGTGGTGAAGGAGAATTTGATGAGAAACCTAAGAAATGAGGACAAAAGCTACTGAAGTCAAAAGGAAAGAAAGTGTCTGGGAATGTGAATAACAAACTAATTGCAGAGGTAGAAAAAACAGATAGTGTAAAATGAAACAGAAGGAAAGCTAAGATTCAACAGACTCTTCCCCACCAGAGGAGCTTGTATTTCCCTTTAAGGCTAGGAAAAGAACAAAATTTTCTGCACATACACGTCAAACCCAGCAGGCAAAGGCCCTGTCCTCTTCTAGGTAGACCAGTCATAGAACATCTTAACCTTCAATGAGTTTTTCCAAAAGGCACATCTCTTAAGTGGTAGTCCCTAAGACTGCTTTGCTATATGGCTAAAACCAAGTTACCATTTATTGGTTTTGGAAAGCTAGAGACAACTTTTACATTCCCATGCAATAAAGCAAAGAATTAGTTATGAAAACTTCCAGGTTAGGAAATGCAAGAACATGCATAGTTGTGTTCATAATACAATTTGATTAAATGAGTATTTAATTTATTTTCCACAGCAAGAGTTTCCCATCATCGGTGTACCAGAAAGCTTAGCATGTTTGTAAAGCAAGACTGCAAATACAATTGACTGAGAGAACAAATGTAATGTGTAGTGCTTCTAGAAGCACTCCCTGTGCCCCAGACACACTTGTACTAAGTCATACTTCCGTAATATGAACAACATACAAGAAGTGATCTCTTGTGAAAAGAAACTGATTTTACAGTATTAAAAGAGAGCTCCAAAGCAAAAAGAATTAAGCCCAAATTTCTAGGGTTTAATTCAGCCATGAGCCTCCATTCCATTCACGGCTGCCAGTCTTCAGTGGCAAAAAAAGATGACATGTATAAAACGGTGATTCAACCCTAAGATACTCACTGTCTCTTCTGAGGAATGCAGAGCATGTGGAAAAAAACGACATACTGAAGACACAAATTATCATAAGTGTATATACTGAGGCTAAATTTTGTGCCATAGATAGCCCTAATGCTCAAAATTCCTTTGATCTTGTAACTTTATTGATACACTTCAATCTTCTGTGATTATCACATGCACACAGACAGATTGCTCCTTTAATACTGGCTTTAATGTGCTCATATTGTGAAGTATTTTTAAAAATATCTGACAAAATGAAGAGAATAGAAATACTAATAACAGAAAAGCAAGTACTAAGGCAAGAATATATTTTTTGCAAAATAAGTCCTCACATGAATAATTTCAAACACAGAACCAGTAATTTCTTTTTCTACCTGTCCAAGTTCTTCATTGAGATTGGAAGTACGAGCCATTGCAGCAGTGTCTGTAGGTTCATAATGCATGTCTATGTCCTACAGAGAAAAAAAAGTGCATATATTTAAAAATCAGTCTTCCACAACTTCTTACAAAAAACCTAGCACATAAGTAGAAAAGTTACATGTAGAAGAAAAGAACTAACATGAATAGATCTTTGCATCTTTGTTGAATATTTACTTTAAAATACAGAAAATAAAGGAAGAATTTAAATTTCATTCTCCAATTTGTTAACAGTTTGTTTTATGGCACAAAAAAAATTAAGGAATCAAAACCATCTGACTGCTCACAGAAGTACTTAACTTTTAAAATAAAGCATATGCTTCACCTGCTACTTCACATGCATTCTTATGTATATCTGCATGACGTATCTCATACATACAAATCTATTTCACACATTTGATCAAGGAATCAGATTAAAGTGTTCAGAATACTATGATAAATTCACATTTGGAAAAAAATGAAAAAATGGAAAGCATGTTAACATGGCTTTAAGGAAAATAGCTCACTCCCTCCCCAAACAGAGTAAACTCTTTGTTTTCCCTGCTAATCCATTACGAAAAAAAATTAGAAGATGCCAAACTGATCTTTAGACATTTTTTAAGTGACAATATTAACAGACACTGCCTTTGTACAATAAACCCCACTCCTTTGGAAACAAAATAATAAGAAAAATGCTCAAAACCCACAAAACATGGGGTAAGTCTGGAAAGAAAATATGAAACTGGACAAAACTCCCCAGCAAGCACTGCAAAACACTTTCTTATCATCATTATGAATGAAACTGATACCTGAATATCAATAACGAGGAAGTAAAAATCACAAAAACATTGTCAGAGAGTGAAATGTTAAAGTTCATGGCTCGAACATTGGTGCAAAAAGCTGCACCACCGAAGCCCACCTTGAATGGGCCCCCTGACTGAAACCTTGGACTGTGTGTTAGGCTGCCTAAGAGAACTTGAGACAAGATAAAGTGATGTTTTTGTTCAACCATCTCAGGTCTGGGAAGAAATGGATAAGGCTGGGAGAGCACCCACGGGAGGGCCAAGGCCAGCAGCTGTTCTGAAAATCCTCCCTCGCTGGCTTCGGTCTGGGGGAGGCTGCAGCCCTCAAGCTTATCTCCTGCTGCCAGGTCTGCAGACTCGGGGGAGGAGGAGGAGAGCCTTAGTGTGTGTGCCTGGTCAGAGGCAGTGAACACTCATCCTCCATCACACAAACTGGCTCAGCTGTGAAACAAGCACCCCTCACCCTGGGAACGCCACATCCACAGGACATTCATGTGAGGGGCAGCTGAGGAAGTGTCACAATCCATTAAAGACCCCCGCAATGCTTCCCAGACTCATTCCCGAGGCCTTGCACCAGAGGATGTGATGCACATGATGCAAAATGATGACTGATCCAGAGTCTTGCAAGGGACAGAGTGAAACCTGCCCTCCCCAGGAGAGGCACCTGGGTGTTCCCACCTGCCCAAATGTGGATAAATCCATTGAATTCTATGCCTTTTGGCAGGGGACCCTCACCACCAAGAAAACTAGATGGAGAGGACTGACAACACGTCCTTGGGACGCACGGAGGGGTGACCTATTTCGACTTAATCTCTTTCTCACTCTTCCTGTCCCCCCCCTCCCCCAAGCTCTTTTGCTATTTCCTTCTTTCTTTCATTTACTGTTAAATAAAATATACCAGTTTTTTGGTATCAACATTTAACCTCATTTTAATCCCGTTCTGGGGGATATTCAAACCTGAAGTTTCTATCCGCAATCCACAGAGAGCTCACTTTGCTCCTCTATAATCAATGGATCATAACAAACATGTTCCAAAAATCCATCTGGTGCAGATCAAAGAGCACTAAATAAAATAATTTATTATTACATCTTCAGATTCCACTAATGATAAATAAACAGCATACTTAAGTATGTACATTTGGTAAGGTCTGAAAAAAATGTATATATAGACAAGCAATCCTTCACTTCATTTACTTGCAAATCGCTTGATTTTAGAAATCATAAAAATAATACTTACCCAATTTATGAAATATGCCTGGATAAATTTAACAACTTCAAGCGTAACCAACAAGCTGATTGGAATAAGATTATTGAAGAGAATTATAAAAGTCAAGAAATTCAATCCAAAGTTGCTTGCTCCACCATCTGCCAAAAACCAAAATAATAAAATAAATATTTGAGACTGTACTTAGCAATATATATACATAGTGTATTCAGAATATTGCATTAACAGCTGATTTTTAAAGTGTTCTATGGAGAAATTTTGGAATTAATTACAGTATCACTTGGCTATAGATATGACCACGACCAGAGTTAAGAATCTCTATTATAATAGTGGAGTTCAAATTCAGAGGTCTTCGCAATCATCTCCAATTTCTGAAGAACAAAATTATCAGCCATTCCCTTTTGCTACATTTTAAGATCAAAATCTGGGAATATCCATATAAGCACCCACGTTCTAAACTCAAAATTTTACAGTTTTATATTTTGAAAGGGGGAAATATGTAGTGGAATTAATTTTTTCTCCATCTACCTTCATACAATCAAATATCCTCCACCAACAGAGCAAAATACTATGAAAAAGGTAAATTCATACTCCATGAAAGGAAGAGATGAAATTAGAGAGTTAAATGAAAGTTCTAAAACCGGAAATGTTAATATTAACGTATAAAACAAGTAGTTTTATATTACTTTTTCCTTTAAAGTTTTCCTTTTAAAGGTAACTCTAGCAGTAGCACCTCAGAGAGAATGCAAATGGGAAAGTCTGCTCTCCAGTACAGCAAAAGGGTAAAAGATGGGGCCTCCCTGTCTGTATTCAAGGTATCTCAAAGAAAAACAGCCTCAGACAGGTTTCTGCTGTCTATGCAATATGGGTTTGGTTGTTACTCCAAGATCCAGGAAAGAAGGTTTTGGAGACTTTCATAAATATCAATACCAGCATCAAATGAAGCACTAGTCTAAAAGACCAGGGACCTAAAAAATTAAATAACTAAGGGGAAAGGGGAATAAAGTGCTTCGTACATACTAAAACCATCTGGTATCAGAATGACTATATGCTGAATACAGCCTCTAAGGACCTTACAAAACCCAACACAATTTCCTTTAATCATGGGGCATATATCAGAAAATAAACTGGGATGGATAATCAGTTCAGAACATGCAAACCAAAATATCAAATGGCCACTATTTCATGTTTCTTTTTTCAGCAATAACAACAATTTATGAACTGCTTCATTACTGTGCTAACCATATAATAGCCACCATATTCTTAAAACTTTTATATTTCCTAGAAAAGAAAACAAAATAAAATGCATAGATGAAGCACATCTAATGCTATTTTTTGATATTACTGAGAATTGTCAATATTCCATGAACTATTTAACTTTTTCTTACCTCACTAGGGAAACGTGAAACTTAAATTTTGTAATTAAAAAGAAAAAAATTCTTTCTCAGCATCAAAAAGATGGGAAGCAAGGTTCATCATAAATGAAGACACAGAAACTTTAGGAGCACCTTCAAATCAGAACTCCAAGATTTTTCTTCTAAAACTTACCAAACCCCTAAAATCCCCACTCTGCTGACTACATTCAGAAGCTTTTTACTCAGGAGCGTTGTTTCAGGAACAGAAAGTCTAGTTCTGGTTCTGCCTGAGTAAAGAAGACTCTAGACCCACCATAAGAAATTCTGAAAACATGAATAACTGACCACAAAGTATATTCATGAAACTTCTTTTAAATCTTGTTTCCTCACAGAGGGTCAGACTATGGCAAAATATTGCATGCTGTTGTGAAGGCCTACACATCCCATTGCCTTGCATCCACCTTAAGTACAGCTGCCCAGTATATGTCAGATGAGACCTCTCATGCCTCTTTTATCTTCTTTAGGAGAAGTCTATTAAGTTCTGATATTAATTAGTTCAATCCCTACACAGTAAATATTATAAAGCTACAGCATCTCTTCCTAAGACAAGCAAGTTTAAAAATTCAGGAACGTCACTGCAACTTTAAATGTAATCTATTGGTAACAGCTCAAAGTGGCTTTAGTCTGATATCTAGGAAGCTGACTGTTTATGTCAGTGGAATGCTGATATAGACCTTGCTGAGCTGCAGAGACCTAGTGCCTGAAAGAAGTAGAGGCAAACAAATCATCTCATCCTCCTTGAATTTATCACGAGCTCAGATGGCACAGTATGGCAAATTTTATGCTTGCTGTGAGTACCTAGCCTAAGGACTTTAGTTAATAACCAAAAAAGAGAGATTGACAAAAAATTCACTGTGCAAAGGAAGGTAATCATCCTCCTTTCCAAATATGAAAGGCAACTGAATACTAAAATATTAATATAATATTTTAAATCTTACAATTTAGATCAAGATACCAGTCTCTTCCAGTATGCCTTCGGTTCCATATAGCTGAACCAATAGAGCAGATCAAAGACATGGCAATAAGGATACAGAACAAAATCAAAATCTGAATATTCGTAATTCGTTCCACATTGGACATTTTAAGAGGTGGACTTGTTGAATTCTGAAAAAGACAAAAAACGACAGTGGCTATTAAATATTAAATGAGGAAACATGGTCCTTGCTTTTCAAATTACATGTTAATGTATATTCTCCCAAACACATCATCATCATAAATGCCCTGATGTTTTACTTAAAAACATACCCATCAGCCTATAAATGCCTGAATTACAGCTTTAGAATTGTGACACAAGAAGTTTAAACAATCACACAGAACACTCGTAACACCAATAGTTAACAGTAAACATTAAAAATGAATGTGCATACACCTCATCAGTGAAACAGAAGACAGCTGCTAATACAATCACACTTTTTCAAGTAACTATTTTGCAAATTAGAAAAGCAATAAATACAATATGAATGACCAATCTGAAAGAATTCTTTTTTCTCAACAGGCACATCTCAATTTTGATATTTCAAAACACATTGGGCAAAGTAATTTCAGTCTCTTCCCTCCTCATTTTGTTTTCTGACAAGAATGATTACCTTTGTACTTGAAAGAAAGCTCTACATGAGGACAATTGTAGGAGCAGTCAAAAATAAAAAAAGACACACTACGATGACTGAACTTGCTAATAAAATAGTTTTCAAAGCACAAGTTACAAGATAGAATCAATGAATATGTTTACTAGTGGAAAAATTAATTTGGGACTAAGTGACTAAAAATAACAAGAAATTGCTTCATTTTTATTGCTTTTAATTAGTATGAAAGATGCTCTATTATTGTCATTTTACTACTATATTGAATCAAGCCATGTTTCTGTACCATGGAATGGTAAATTAAGGTAATAAAACAGACAACAAAGTGACAAACCTGCATCAGTTTTGTGTCATGTCCGGTATAGACAACTATTCCGTGAACCCACTGAGTATTTCTCAACTGAGCTCCTCGTAGAAGAATCTGATCAGATCCCAATGGAACAGTACTAGAAGTAAGAAGTTTTACATATTAAAATGAAAACAATCAATGTCAATGAATAAACATAATCAGCAGTTGTTAAAACTAATTTCTCAAAATTTACATGATTACTGTTAATATGTTGGGAAGCTAATTTTCACAGTTAACTTTTTGGGAATTTTGACAGAGAAAACTTGACAGTTAAAAAACAGGCCAAAACCCTAAGTTTCTAAAAACATTACTTACCCCTTTATTTTTGCTATGGACCACTAATTTCAATATGGTGCTACTAACCAAGCATACTGAAACTAAAAATGGTTTATTTGCCTGTGATTTGTGATTACCAAGTTTTTTCCTAAATGGTCTCTTACAAAACTGATTTTCAAAAGAAATAATTTTGTAAACTCTCAACTTAATCCGCTCTTCTAGTGAAATAAGTGAACACAGTTATTTAACATTCACAATAATATTGCATGTGCCTTCTTAAACTGCAAAACCAGGTATATTTTTTCTGTTATTCTTTTAGAACTGCGTGTAGTAAAGGAGCAACATACCCTCAAAACACATTGGAAACATTTAACTGTCTTAAAGTCAGACAGCTGACTATACATAAAATGTAGGTCAAGTTTTTCTCAAAATACAAAAATATTAGATAATTATTACTCTTTTCCTCACACAAACACGTCCTATCTTGGTATTTTTCTTTCTATAAATACCAGCTAGCAGTTCAGACTTGTCAAAAGTGCTCTACCTAACCTACTATCTCTATTGTTTGAAAGTAACACATTATTAAGAACACAAATTAACTGATTAAGGACAGCAACTGCATCTCTGATATATAAAATGTAAAACATCTGAAAAAGCCATGATATTTAGTAACATTTTGGGTAGCTCAAGTATAGTCAGTCTCAGTGAGTGAGATTCAGGTAATAATTTCTTCGGGATCATCATGTCCCCTCCTTTCATACAAACTTTTAAGATTCAAACACTACAAGCAGAATTATTCCTCTCTGAAAATGAACAGTGGAAAACAGGTTTTTTGGAATCAGTTCTTGCAGAAATTAGGAAAAAATTCTTCTTGAAAAGTATTTGAGTGCTTTTCTATTAAAACCAGACTACTAACAAGCACCACTCCACTACAACTTGGTCCATTTACTTTCTAGGAAACTAGCACAGAGCATAAAAACTGTTTAAGTAATTCTATCCAGCAACTAAGTATATCTCAGCAACTGAAATGCTGAATTATATTGCCATGAAAAGCAATTTCCAGGTGCAGACACTGCATTAAAAGAAGAGAAAATGGAAATATAAAACTTATTTACTGATATTAAACATATTTACTGATACTTGCTTTCCAAATCTGAACTGTGCTGCCCTTGTATTTGAAATGTGTTCATATCATGGCAAAACTAGGAGACTAAATGTCCTTTCAAGTACGAAAGGAACCTCTGGGGTTTGAATTATTCAAGAATCATTAAGAAGGACTACTGTTGCCATCAAAGACTGCTTCTGCACTTGTATTTATTTGCACTCCTTGATCAGAACCATTCTAAAAGTTTAGAACCATTTATCAATACAACACAGACATTTCAGCTAAGGAAAGGATTCCCTACCATTCTAAGAATAAATAGATATTTTCAGTCTATAAACACTAACATGAATGTCCCAGAAGATGAAAGAAAAAGCTTTCTAGGCTGTATGCAAGTCCCCATAGATAAACTGGAAACTTTTTGAACTGTGGACCTTCTCTGGAACGTCAAAAGACTTTCTGTCCGTTTTGTTGTTAAATGAGAGGAAAGTAGAAGTCAAAACCTTCAACTCCTAATTCTTGTACTCCTTCAAGTGTCAGGTAAGTTCCAGACTCTTTCTACCACTTCCTGATCTTTCTCTTTGTTTTCCCTTTCTAAAACCTGTGAAGAATATGTAATAAAGTCCTTGCTATTGCAGAATCCACTGACTTTTTTCCCAGTGGCTCTCAAATGGATACCATTCTTCAACTTGGACTTCATTCTGAGGAGTCTTTTACTAAGAAGACAATCAGAAGAGAATAGGATTCCATACAGTGGGAGCTGTCTCCAGTAGAACTGGTACAGAGACTAAGATGAGAATAGACAGCAAAGCACCCAGGGACATGGAAAGCCCAGATATGCCATGAGTCATGTGACTAATACTCAACATTGTGATCACTGCACTCTCCAATGAGGTGATGTTGCAATGACTTGACAGAGATCTCAAGTATCTTATTTCCCAGCCTCAGCCTTCTCTAAACTGATCCAGCTGATCTGATTTCTCCTGTATTTTACATAACTACTGACTCTCATCAACATCCAGTAAGGGATGTCCTCAGTGGGGAAAGATGCTTTTTGAATACTTTCCTGACAGAAGTCTCAAGGGTACATGAAGAGCTAGTAATTTCTGAGATACTTGTGAAAATTTACACACCAAAATGTTTTTATTAACAAACATACTTCAATCTTACCCAGAATTTTAAGAATGTCTTCAGGAAAACATTTACTTTGGGTCTGCATAACCAGAATCTGACCTTGTTTTGCACAATGCTCACACCATTCTCCGAGCCATTGTCTAGTCATAGTTTCATATAAACCAAGCTAAAGAACTTTTCTCCTTTCTCTAGCTAATTGTCTTCATGGACTAAAACCAAGCTGACATGCTTCTGTATACTCACGAGCATAATAAAGAGCTGCACACTTTGGCGATAAGGGTTAACTCACTCAAAAGCTGCGGATAGCAAGAAAACTTTTGCCTCTTTTAGTTCACAGGTTTAGTCAAAAGGCAAAATAACTGTAGTGGTGTTCTCTCTCCTTGAATACTGGGTATTCAAAAGGAAAAAAAGGAAACCTTTTTTTTTTGAGTTGCTCTCCCATGAAGGGAAAACGAAAATACTGAAAAGGTCAATAAGATGCAACATTTATGGTGCTCCAATGACTTACATTAAGTGAAAGAAGAAGGAGATACATTTTCAGTATCCTCTATTGCTTTTGCAAATATGTAAAGATGGTAATAGATAAAGTGTAAATCACAATTGCTGGATCTACATAATCTGGTAGGAAGGTCTAAAGTTCTGGACAAATAAATGTCAATTAGATGAATTTGCCCTCCCTCTAATATGGACAGAAAAAGAAGATATCCCTGATTTTTCAGGTTGAAGTAAGGCCAGGATCCAAAAAGAGTTACTTACCTGCAATTCTTTTTCACTGAAGGTAAACATTATATTAGAGCCACACTTTTGGAACTATCCTACTGCACAGGAACTATGGGCACAATAATGCAAAACAGAATTTCTCAAATGCAAAACTGCTTGACCAGCAGATGGCGTGCTCCTACACATTCCTGAGGCATAACAGCCATCAGCATATTTAATATTTATTTTTTAATCAATTTTTAAAAATTAAATTATTAGACTAAAAAGGAAAGTATGCTTTTCCTTCTAGCCATGGAGGAAGAATGAATGTGTGGATCTGTTATAACTATTACCTTCAGAGAAGAATTACAGGTAAATTTTTCTCTTCTTAATGATAAGTACAGTGGAATTATAATACATCCACACTCTTGCGACTGAAAACTCCTGGAATGCATCTGTAAGAAATCAGTAAATAAAAAATGGAATATTAAGGGGAAAAAACCCAGGTATTTAGTAATTAGTTAGTACTGTATGTATCAGTATAAACCCACAAACATGAACAATGTTGGATATGGAGAAACAAATGCTTACCAAATAAATAATAAGAAATACTGTAAACCTTTGGGAATGAAGAACTCAACAATTCTGGATCTAGCAATAAATCTTCTGTGAACCCACAGAGGACTCTGAATATCAGTATTTGGTAAGCATTTAAATATTTGAAGAGTTTTTTAAGCAGTTTTACAAGCATCTGTATAGTAAGTGCATGTGGTGTATTTTTAAAGGAACACACTTTCAGTAAACTAAGGTATTAAATGTCTTTCAGCCACCAAACTGAAGAATTTGAGGTATATAGCGATGGACTCTGTTCCACTCCAAACTTAGACAAACAGAAGAAAAGAACAGTTAAAGAAAACAGACAAGAAAGTATTTCTGTTCAGCTTCTGTAACAGACGAGATGCTTAAGAAGTGAATTACTGGGTATATATTCCAGAACTGTCAGAATTTGATTAGCACTCTCTTCATTATTAATACCTAATGGTTTCTGAAGGACAGCTAGTAAAACAACTCAAGTTGTAGACATTAAAAGTAAGGTTTTATGCCTCTAGCTTTTCAAAAGAGTGAATTCTAGCAGGGAATACATAAAAAAAGATTTACAATTCATATCTTAACTTCAGTAGTTTAAGAACACATAGCTATCTGCTGTTAGACTGAATCTCCCAACACATTCTTCCTTGTGTTTACATACCCATGCCCATCCAGTCTGATGTTTCCAACAAAGTCATAGAGGTGTCGGTTTGGGCTCTCACATTCAATTCTGCCAGAAAGCTGCATCAAGCTTTCTGCGTCCTTTATGTCTGATGTTAGTGGCAAACCCTGTGAACAAAATTAATTTGTCACAACATTGAAAAACACTATACAGTAACAAATCTATGTATTCTAAATCCGATAGTGCAAGAGCAGAAAACAATCATCTCTACAGGAGCAAAATGGGCCAGCTACACTTTACTGTTGCACTGCTGGATGCTACAGAGAAAAAGTCACCTTGGCATCTGCAAATACCATGACCAAGACAGGGTCATAATCCATCACAGAGCTCAGCAAGAATGTCCCTGCACAGCAACAGCACACTCAGTCAAAAACTGCTACTCCCCATCTGTCCCTGAAGGACAATACTGGCACCATCAGCTGCTTTCTGCAGGGCTTCTGCCTCATCATCTATTTGCTAGAAACAAAGCCAATACCCAAATTACTTCTGTTTCTACCTATTTTCCCAAAGAAAAACCCTAAAATAAAGCACAAAGAATGACTCAGGAGTAACCTCTCTTTCCTCCACTTTTAGGATGCCAGTAACCTGTAGCTTTTTATTCAAACCACTAAAATTTCAGTCTTCTAGAACACCCATTGATGCAATGTTTTTAAGCAATAATAGACAAAAATAACATTAGCAATATTCTCAAAAGTGAAATTCCTACCTGTCGAATTTTTAAGTTTGTCTCACCATCTAAGTTAGATGTTTCAATGTAGCACATGGCCTGTGGTTCACTATTAAGAAAAAAAAATCCTGAATTTAAAATTATAATGACAAAATCCATAAACTTCCGGCAATATTGTAATATTTAATTATGCAAACAGGTTTGTCATATCAAATCTTCAGAACCAGAATAATTTACAGCCAAATCTATAAAAACTAACAGAACTTTACATTTTCAGAGAAGTTTGCCAAAACCTATTTTCTTAAATGAAACATCGATAAAAGTGCTGCACACAGCAGAAGTTCTCTATCTTTATACATGAGATTATGATATAGGCACAGCGTAGTGCATTTCTAGTGCCTACTACAGCAGTCAGCAGGAATTTAGACACAAAAGTTTCCCTGCAAAGGATTTTCTTGTAAAAGAACTCCAAATCATGGATAACATAATACAGTTTTTGAAATATATTCTGCCATTTCAAAAGCTTCCTTATAAACTAAAAGTTTTAGGTTCACACAGAATATTACTACTGGAATACTTCATCTATTTGGCCCATACTGAGAAATTTCTAAATTACTACAGTCAGCTCCCATTATCTGGGCATGAGGACAGAACACCTAATACTTAAATCTAAGACAGAAAGAACTTTTGATTCTGGGATGGATCAAGTAAGTCATGAAACCCCCATGAAAACTTAAAAGAGTAAAGGTTTATTCTCTACACCACTTTAAAGCTTCTATTGTTTTCCTTCCTTCTAGCATGAAATTCTAGCATCAAGTGTTTTTATAATTTTCTTTGTTAATGCAACAGTAGGTACTAATAAGTGACTTTATTTTAGATTATTTGCAGGATAGTATTAAGCAGGTTATTCTAAAACAATTTTGTAAAGTACACGCATTAAAATGTGACAAATCATTATCATAAGGTGCTTTCCAGCTACTATTTTATTCTTGGCAAACTTTTCTAAAAATGTAAATAACTTCTATATAGACTGTTTGGACGGATCCGCCTATGTAAGACATTTTCACAATTCTAACACTTTTATTAGTTAACAATAAAAAACAAACAATATTTTTGTAAAGCACTTTTAAAAACACACTAAGGCAGCAAAGACACTTCAAGTGAGACATGCTTAATTGCATTAACAGTAGCAGATTACAGTGACCTCCAAAGTAAGTTACAGTTAGATCAAGGCAGGCCCATTGATTGGTTAGGGAAAAACAAAGTGTGGTAAGAATGCAAACAATAGCAGAAAGCTGACATGTCTAAGAAACATGCATTTTGTCACAATACACGAGAACAATGCTGCTTTTGCCATCACATGCAGCAGAGACTGTGCAACATCCAATTTTGTGCAGAGGGTCCTCTACCAGTCCTACCAATGTTAAACTATATTCTTTGCTGAAAATAGTGGGTTGGTAAAAACATGTATATTCCTTTTAAACAAATATTTACCCTGGTGTTTAACTGTATTTATTCAATGACAACGTGTTTGATAAAGTTTCATGGGAGTAGTGTAAAAACCAAGCGGAGTGAAACAATTTTAGTTTCTTGGAGTGTTATTCTGGATTTACACCTCAGTGATCTGTACTTTTATCCACTGAACTCTTTCTGAATTTATAAGTATGTAGGTTTTGTTGAAGAAAGGTGAATAGCAAAGCAAAGATTATCAACATGGCAGCATCATTCATATTTGGTATATGAGGACCCACATACACATATCCTGTGCAACTACTTCATTCTAACCTTGATGACAGACTGATGAGATCAGCTGGGAGATGTTCCCCATTGGTCACTTTCACTACTTCCCCTACTGCCACCTACACATCCCAGTTTGAAATGATTAGAACAGAAAAATAAGTGACAGGGAAAAAAAACAAAACAACAAACAAAACAAAACAAAACAAATGAACAAAGACAAAAAGACAGTTTGAAATTATTATTCAAACAATACATGTTAATTAAAATGTCTGATGACAACTTTTTCAAAATCTATTTTAATCAGGTCAGAAAGAAAAGAGCTTGAACACTTTCATTTTTACTCAAGTGGTTTATTTTATTGTAAGGCACAAACTTCAAGCTGAAAAACCACTGACATTGTACTGTAAACATAAAAAACTGTTATACCTATTTCTCAACTGACCAAGTTTCTGGCCACTCCATACATCAATTAAAAAAATAAAAGCTACAATAGATTTTCCACCAGCTTATCTGAAGAGCCAGGTAACAAGCTTCTTTTCTATGTAGACGTGCTGAAAATAATTCTGTATTTTTTTCCAGTTTTGTAAATTTCTGTGTACATTGAACTACCAAGAACCATACAGAATTAAATCTCACAGGTTTGTGTCCTTCCACTGTAAGAGATTATAATTTCTTAATATAATTAAGATCCTCTTGCTCTCCAGAATCTGCTATTGCTGGTAAAAAGAACAAAGTATTATTAGTTTGAATTAAAACCAGGCCCACAGACTCATATTGCTTTTGGTACCTAAAATGTAACTGGGCATCAATAAACACCTGAAAGCAAAACTGACGAGAGTGTCTTCTTGAAGAATACATGGCCACATGGAGATGAGAGATGGAGGGGAGCACATGCTGGTGTGCAGGCACAATTAGAGGTCACGTAGTAGTACAGGGTTCTCTCCTAGAAGGAAGGCTGAAACAGGATCCTAGCAATATAACTACGGAAGAAGTTTTAGCTGGAAGAAATGTCTGGACTGGGCCCAGAAAAGCAATCGTGATTCAAAGAGTCCCCACTACAAACTGAATCCTAGAAGCAAACCTGACAGGAAAATTCAGTGCAATGGTCATGGTTGGACACACATAGTGTGTTCTAATAACAGCACTAAAGAGGGGTTAAACAAAGTGGAAACAGTCCTGACCAAGTCCAGCAACAGCTAACTATTATTTTCACTATCAACTCGTGATGTAAGATTCCTTCAGGGGGAACAAGGATTGCAAAGTAGGCTTTTCAGGCAGTTGGTATTTTCCTGTGTGTAAACCACAGCTGCGATGCAAGTGTCCTCCAAATTCCAAAGGGCAAAATTGCGAAGATACCTAGACATAGACTCAAATTTAGGGGATTACTCAGGAAGATTATGAAGAAGCTGCTCTGAGAGGATGTAATCTGTTGCACCTGCAAGACACTAGGGTTAGCATGACAGAAGCTATTTTCAGGCCATTAGAATGAGTGTCCTTGCTGCATGGTGTACTGCCTGCAAAGATCTTGGTGGAGAAGCACCAGTAAAATTTATAAATGCTCCTCAAAGTACAGAAGCAAAAGGTTTACAGAGGACACTCGATACAAGCTAAGCTATGACTAACATTAGCACTGAAGACAGACTGTGGGGAAAATTTACAGTATTATCTGGCAACTACTTTACACTTAATAATAATTTAATAGAAGTGTTTTAGAAACAGCTACACTTAATTTTGAGATATAATGGAAGACAGGGAAACAATGTACTAGCCTATACCACAGTCTGTCAACTGAAATGCATAGGATCCTAACTTATTAATTGTAGGCATGAGTGGATTAATTAACTTCAGTGGGGCCAGAGGGTTTATACCTAAATTGTAGTAGCACCCATAATACTTCTGCTTGTGCCGGAAAAAAAAGCTACAACACATTCACATTTAAATAATATTCATAATATTCATTAAAAAGGATTCTTAGCATATGTTGTCTGTTGACCTGATCAAATAGATGTTGAAAAATGTGCATCTTCCACTTAAGATGTGGATTTCTTAAATAAAACTGTCCAAGGAAATGATGATAAACAACCTCTGATTGTCCATGTAAAGAGTCACAGAATGACATACTATAAATTAAATATTTCTTTCACTGATGAAATTATTCATAATATATATATATATATTAGATACTAAAGTGAGTGTTCAGACAGTGCTAATTTGATGATTCACATATCATGTTCACTTTTTTTCTTGATTCAGTTATCAAACTGGAGACTATATAATTCAAAAACCATTTCTGTTCCTTGTAATATATCCATTTTGATTTACTTATGGGATGAAATTTGTTGGATACATATCAAAAAGCCAACATGGTTAAACATGGCACTTGAGGTCCAATTTCCAGACAGAGAATCAGCCTTTTTTGTAGTATATCCAACAACAAAATAACATACTACATTTTTCTTAGGGGTAAATTGAATGCCAGTGTAATTTCAAAACTGCAATTGTCACAGTTTAAAAAAAACAACCATTGCCTTAAATGATAAATGACCAAATGAACAAAAGACTACAGAACAGGAGCACTTTTGTTTATTCTTTATTTCCTTGGACCAATCACAAATAAATAAATAAATGCAGGGTAGAGAAACCAGCCTCTACACTATAAGCATCAGTGGGCATCTCTACCTTGATGAGAGCAGTACAGTGTCAGCAGGTATATACTCTTTGCCTTTTATTATAACTATATCTCCAACATCTACCTGAAAGAAAACTGGGAATTGGTTAATGGTCTCAAACAAAATGTATTACCCCTTGTTTTAAGCACAGTAAATATTTACCTGCTGAATTTGCTAGCAAGACTGTTAGAAACTCACACACTTACAGAAGGTAGATTGTACAACTGGAGTTCTGCTCAAAAGTTACTGGAATTCTTTGGAAAGCTAATCTTTAGTAAACCTAATTAGCCAAATAAGCCTAATCTTTAATAGCCTTCTCTATGTAGCTCTTTAATTTTGCTGCTTTTGTAAAATACTTTACTGAAAGATTGAAGTTGAGTTAAAGAAGAGACTAATCTCACCTAAGACCACAGTTTTATTGCATCACACTATGTTCTTCCTTCTTCAAAGGTATAAGACAATTTCATCTGAATCTTGCCTCCAAACTATGGTGGGTCAAATCTTCTCCAAGCTTTCAGGTGTGGAAGCCATTAAAACGAAGTGACTAGATGGTAGCATAACATTAAGTTCTTGAAACATACCTTTAAGAGGCCCTTCCTAACCACTGCATAAAAGTCTTGAAAGTTCTAATGATTGAAGCCAATGAAGTTCAACAAATACACAAAGTAACTCATTTCTGTAAAGAAGTTTCTGTCTTGGCAAACCAAATAATACTAAGGAAGTGTATAATTTTGCCATATGCCATTGTATTATTCAGCTTTTTCCCCCTGAACTTGAAGTCCACTCATTTGCACTCATGCCATCAAAACGGATTTGACTTCAAAGTACGCTTTGAGAGACAAATATTAACAAGCAAAATACAAGAGATTATACATTTCCCATAATACCAGTTATTTTTTATGAGTAACAATTACTTGGAGAAATAAAACGAATATCAAATATGCATTATGCTCTAAAAGTGACCGATAAAGACACACACCTTTTCCCAGTGGACAATCTCCCATGCACCATTTCGTAGAACTAAAACAAAAGGAAAAAAGAAAGAATTTTCCAGTCATACAATCTAACTGCAAGACACAGGTATGTGCTAGATTCCTTATGAAAAGCCATACAGACACATCTCATTTACATAATATTTTACAGCATGCCTTGTTTCAAGGAATTCAGGTCAAGCATTTCAGTTATACAGCACATATTCTTTATAACAGTCTATGTACCATTGAATCTTATTACAAAGTTAATCAGAACATTTTACAGGGTTTGAGAATCACATAAATCTGAAATAGATTTTATGACAATGTGTTTTCCAGAATAAATCAGTAATTAGAATAAAAAGTTCCAAATTAAAAAAGTTATTAAATTATTAGGAGGGGTGAGAGGAATATATTCAGGATTCATAAAAAGTGCTAGAAGGCTTATTAGAGTTTATCTATTCTGCTGTTATTGGCATACTAGAGAACTTTAAGATCACTACAGTCACTTCCTCCACAAATACACTGAAAATCCCCCAATCAACCCATGCTATTTAGAGTAGTATTTAGTACAGTGTTTACCTGCAATTACTATTGCAACCACATTCCACCATTCTAGTTTTAAGTGTTACTATTATGATACAAAAACCATGCCTTGCTACCAGGTTATTGTCAAGACTGTGTTTTCAGAGCATAATAAAGGTAACTGGGTTTTTTGCCCCAGTTACTGAAGATTGATGTGCAAAAAGAAGAGGAAAACATATTGCTATGCATCAATACTCAGACAATTTTAAGAGATTGTTCCCTTTCACTGTGTCTTCCAGCTTTCAAACTGTCAGAAAGCTTAAGCTCCCAATCAGGACCAAGTTCTTATGGAAGAGTGTGCTGACTTGAAAAAAAAGGATCAAAATCTGCTAATACATATGGTATTTACATTTAACTCTTCCTGGAGATTCTGTCCAGACTGACCCCTCTTTTCAATGATTTCTGCAATCGTTACTTAACCTGCTTAGTAACGCTTTCCCTTCCTTCCCCATATTTATTAGTGCTGATATGCTCAGGGCAATGGTAGGTGGAGCAGTCTCCCTTTCTGACAGTAAGCAAGATATTTTAATGACTGTCTCACCAACTAGCTGATCATTATACAAAATCTATTTTGACAAACCATTTCCCTCCACTGGTAAAAATACAGATTCAGTGTCATGACTGGTTGTGACACTGTCCTAAGGAGCTCAAGTCATTTGGTAACTGTGCCGCCAACTACCTATTTCCATCCCCTTGTGTCAGCAGTATTGTTTGTGGGGCCATGGCACCAATCAGATGAAAAGAACTGATGAAAATGAAAAATATACCTTGTAGCAATCCAGACAACTGAGTTTCAGAAACAGCAACAGTATAATAACTGCCACTGGACTTCTGTAGGTCTGAAATAGAAGTATGTCACCAGATGTGGCCAGGGGCTTGCTAAGAAAGAGCTTCTGGCTGCAGAGGGAAGGTCCTGTCCTGCCCAAGCCAAGGTGCCATGCCAAGGTGCATGCCCTCACTGCTTTATGCATGCTGCCTCCAAGGTTTGTTGGACCTTTTGACGAGCCAGTTTAACCCACTACACGGAAGGACACTATCATTCTTTCCTTCTTTCTAGATTTGTTTCTGGTTGGTTTAAATCGGCTTACAAACTGAGCTGAGTCAGACTCATGAAAATATACTGAGCCACCTGAAATCTCAAGAGTACTCTGACCCTAGCTTGATCCAGCACGCTTTTAAGGACAATTAACATACACTAACATTCAGTTAAAGCCATTTTCTTATGAGAACAAAAAAAGAAGTGGTGTTGCTATGCACTTTTTATATAATGGTTAGAGAACTTGTGCCATAAAGTCTTATGCAGCCTGACTTTTGCATTTATATCTCCCACTTTTCAGCTGGCTGTAACAACTAATTTTCAAAAGCATGTTCCATCTGCCCTACAGAAGGCTACTTCACCACACTGCAGAAATGCAGATTTCATCCTGTCAGAATGTCTGATGGTGTCCTGCTGTATTGTACATGTATGCAGCCTGAGGTAACAAAAATCCTTCCTATTGCAGCCTAATACATCCAAATCCTCTGCAAGAGGTTTTTTTTGTAGTAGTGGACATTTAGAAAGTTAGTTACTTAAGGCTGAGATACAGATGGTCATTAAGGAACCATCTGTATCTCAGTTAGCCTCAGAAAGTTGAAGGGAGACCCACATACAGAATCTACACAAACATATGCCATTTCACTAACAATTTTGTGTGTTTAAAAGACAACCAAAAGTGGAGCTGGATATACAATGTACTATGCATACTGCTGCTTTTCAGAGTCACAGAACTGCTGAATACATGAAAACAAAGTAAGAGAGCACCATACTGATTAACTTTTTAGTTATTGCTTTGACAATAGATTGTATTTGACAATACATTAACAAATTGCTTTGACAGGACACTAGGATTAGTGCTGTGTTTATGTGAATCTTGCATCAGTTTAAGAAATGTGTTTCTCAGTGCCAGCAATATTTTATTTATCCTCATCACACATTTAACTTCCAAAATATTCTTTTGCATGCATGGAACATTCAGGAATTTTAGGAACAGTTACCAAAGACCCTGATGAGAGGTAAACAAGAAGAAGAGTCAGAAATGAGAGTAAAACAAGATCTTTATTAAAACTTTGCACACTGTGGACAAGAAGAAAAATTGAAAAGGCATTTTAAGATTTTACTGCCACCAAAACTGTTGTTTGTAATCTAAAAGCTATGGATGATTGGTGAAAGAATTTTGGATGTTTGCATCAAATTTTCCTTTGTTTTTATGTATCACTAAGAAGTTGTCTGTTTCTCCAGGCCCATTCTCTGGAAATTTCTATTTCCAGTGCTTTCAGTCAACAGTTTTGTCTCCCTGTCCTAATCTCTCCATACCTGCTACTGAGCTCAGTAGTTTCCATATGCTCAGTAGTTTCCTAAGTTATCTTGCCCTCTCAGGCCCCATAAATTTTACAGGAAAGATTGACATACAATTTAGGTAGGCTTTACAATTTATGTTTCCAGTATTTAGCAGTGCTACACAATTTTTTATCTTTAACTGATGACTACATTCCTCCCTAAAAAATATAAGGTTATTTTTTATTACATATTTAGAAAGGATTCCATGTAAGATTTTTCTCTTTGTAGTATTTTTCACACCTTCTGCAACCAAAGTCACATGATACTCATTCCTCCTCCTGTTTATACGAACAGGATTATTTCCATCAAGAGAGGTGTACCTCAGAACAAATCACATGAAAAGCTGAAGAGCAGCAAAACAGGAACCTAAACTTTGACTTCCTACCTGACAAGTGTATTTAGGACATACTAAATTCTCCCTCACTTTCTGAGATAAAATAATCCCTTGATTTGAAACTACTTTTCTTTATCAAAACCTATTTAAAAAAAAAACACATTTCAATGTTTCAGTTAGGGTACACTGGCTAAATATCTTATAGTCTCTAATCAAACTGTTACATTGCTTCCATGAAAAAAACAAAAAAAATCAAACCCAAAAGAACTCTGGAAGTCTTTATCCACAGTTTTGAAGCAGAATAGAAAGACAGTTCTATTTTTTGACGCTTCCTTCCTATTGCTGGCTGAAAAAAATTGTATGCGTACTCTGAAATGCAGACTTTTAATTATAATGTAGGCCCACTAAATATACAGGTGACTATTATTTAACAATGACAGCATCACCTGTGCTAAATGAGTAAATGTTCAAGCTTCTTCAGAACCTCACAACCTTAATCCAGAATATTTTGTGGAGGTAATGCCACTGCAAATTATTATTTCAACTGTTTGCGTTACAAATTTTGAAGTAATCTGCACATGCAATTTTACATTTCACATGCAATCTCGATTACCTATCAGCAGTTCAAATTATATTACTACCATGTGCAAAAATTCAATCCCCCCCAGAAAGAAATGTCAAAAAAATTTCCTACCTTGAGTTTGTTTCTTGTTCACTGCATTATCAGCTTTATGTCTTTTCTAAATTAAAAATGCAGAGTGGTTAAAGATGTCAGTTGAAAAGACAAAACTTTCATACTTCTGATAAAAACCACATCTATTAGCCCCTCCTGCTCATCTATTCAATAAAACAATTAAATATCTAAACAGTACTATTAATTACTTCTGTAGTTATGAATACCAGCAAAGTCATCCCCAGTTCCAGGTTAATTGTGTCATACTAAAACATCCTCTCATATGGGCAAACTCTATCTAAACAAGTTCCTTACACAAGGAACTGCTGCATTTGAGTACCATAACTCAGCCCTTTCCTGGAACAGGGAGATGATTCTACCACAGCAAAGATTGTGGAACAATTCTTCATCAAAGTGTCTCATACAGACATCTGAAGTCAAGCAATGACTGCGTAAACATATGACTCAAGTTCCACAAAGCTGCCTGCAGACTTCAACAACAGTAACAAACAGACAAACAAACAAAAAATCGACAGCACACCCCCCAAACAGGCCAGGATGCCCCTCAGTTTTATTAGAGCTGGGAAAAATCTTTTGACAGTAATCTTTTGATGCATCTATTAACAGTAAGACCAAATTCAGATACAAAAAGCTTAGGAGAGTACTAGTTTAAACACGCTATTTCGGACTAATGAACTCAGCTTTTCCTGAGCAGGAACATGTTTTGGAAAATTAATTTTAATAGAATTAACTGGTGTAGGTAAACTTCTTAAACAGATGTTTAGAATTCATTCTTTAGAGATACAAACAAAATCAGAAGCAATCTTGTAAAATGAAAGAAAAATAAGTCAAGCTACTTGAGTGATTTATTGCCAATAAAAGTTGATATGACTCTGAGCTAGCAGCTCTTAAAAGGCTACCTTATAACTTCACGAAATTGAAATATTATTTTTTACTAGATTTTCACAGATTGCCAGCAGATTCTCCTTTCAAAAGATGGCTGAGTGTACAGATAAATAACCTTTGATCAAAGGGGAAGCATAACTTGACCAAAGCAGATGTCTATTTGCCCACAGGGTGAATCTTCTCCATTTTGAAAAGGTTAATGTCCAGTGCTTTCTGAGTTCTGATGGGTGAAAATCATTGGAAAGAGCTGACAATCTAGCACTGCATGTCACAAATCTTGCTAGCACCTTTGAAGCATACATGGAAAACACAAGCTGTTCATGAATAATATCTTCTGCTAACATCTTGCTCATCTTGGTATTTCATTCCAGAAAAAGGAACATTTGGTTCTCGAGCTACAAGTATTAGTTTGGTAAGTATATTTATTGATATCAATATACAAGGTTCCCATCCAAAAGCTTTAATGCTAGACAAGGATTACCATTCCTGGAGATACTAGATATGTCACTGTGTAAAGAAACTGAGACATAATACAAATTAAAGGTTAAGGGAAAACACTCTGAATATTTTACTATGCAGAAAGTGGTCAGATTTCTCAGCAAAAACCAGTACAGTTGTATTGCTTTTAGGTATCCCTGTAGCATCTGGTAATGAGAACTTTATGTAGCTGATATAAGCAAATCCCACTAAATCTGACCCCTGTCTTTCTCCTCTGCCACAGCAAACTGTACACTTCAAGTTGCAAAGTCCAAATAGTAGAAATAAATGACAAAAGAAAAGCAACTGGATGAAATTATTTTAAAAAGGACACTTTGTACACTAGCAGCAGCCTCAGTTTTATATTTGCCTAGACACTGACAGATGGTGTAAGTCTGTAAGCATTAACAGCAGAACGGTTAAAAATATCTGAAAGAACATGAATTGATTTTATGGCTTTTTTTCAAAAGGGGTTTTGTTTATGTAAAGAGAAAGCAACAAAGGCATTTAAGGAGAAGCTGACTGTAAGACAGCAAAAACTAGAAATGCCAAATAGAAAAAAAAATGTAATGGAAACCTCAGTGGTCTTGCAGGACCACTCAACTCTGTGACCCAGGAGCTTCACACAGCCCAGGGGGCCTATATCTTTGCTGCCATCCATTCACAGAGGTAACTGAGGAGAAAACCAAGTTGACTGTTTCACCAAAGGCAGCATGTGACCAACCACCCTCCATTCTGTAACTCATCTACAGCTCAACACTCTTCCTCGTGGTCATGTTTCTGCATATGTATTTTAATTCTGCTCCAACACAATTTGATGTTCCCAGGAAGCTTAATATTTGTGTGTAGGAAAAGACCTACACACAAGGGTGTACCTGCACCCTTTTCAAAACTCAAGAGAAGAGCCCAGAAACAGGAACATTACTCCTCGAGTGGGCAAGGCACTCTGCCGTATCATGCCATATTTATTGCCTTGTCCTCATAACATACTGCTATCATAAAATGGAACAAAAGCAGATAAATCCTTAGCATCTAGAGTGATTTGGTAAATAATTAAGATTAATTTAATTCCTTACGTACAAAAGACATCAACTAAAAGACTCAATTATTTTAAGCAAGTTAGAGAGAAAGGTTTCTCTCATACACTGTTAGTGAAGAGAGGGCAGGATGGCACTCGGAAAACCCCAACATCTTTTGTAGGAAGTGAGACAGAGACTGAAATTCCTTTCTCACCCCTCAAAATAAAATAAATCAGAATGGACATTTCTGTGTTGATGATGTCCCAACTCCTTTAAAGTTTTCTTTCAATGAAAGAAGAAAGTAAAACAACCACTACCACAGACACTGACTGGAAAAAGCCTAGGAAAGCCTGGCATAGGTGGGGGCATCTGCCTAACAAGGACCAATTCCATGTTTATTCCTGGCCATCAGGAGTCAGCAGATCACACTTAGCACTAAAATACGAAATTCTAACAGTAAATTGCACTGGACTGCACAACAGGAAAAACTGAATAGGTCTATTCCCCTTGCTGTCTACAAAACCATGCAAAGTCAAAACAGTGAAACTAAGAATTTTATGCATGTGACATCAGAAATAAAGAGGTGCATCAAATGCTTGGACTTGGATTTGACAACTGGAGAACATTTTTGTAATATTACAAATGAAAAAATATGAAAGCTATTTAAAATATTGCTATTAAATACTTACAATATCCTCTATAATCTCCTTCACTGCAGCTACAGCTAAAATAAATAAGAGAGGAACCAATGTTGTGTAGCGGCCTGTTGGTGACACATCTGGTATTTGCTATTAAAAAAAAAGGAGAAAAAGGTTTTTGCATTGCTGGTTGGAAACATTTTAAATACAAGAAACAGTACTTTCCATGCAAATAAAGACAAGACAAGCAAATTCACTTTTTAGACATGGTGCTGATTATATCCAAGAGAGGTTTATAGTCTTCAATTCAAAAGCAGTTGATACAATAAAAGAACATTTGCATTTGAAGCAGTATAGTGTTCAATGCTACTATTTCCAGAGGTTTTAGTGTTTGCAGAATATTCACCTTCCTTTTCTGTGTTTCAAATTGAATTAAAATACTTATTTATAAAATATAACTAAATTTTCCAGTTTAGATTTTTGTTGGAGTGGACACTAGTCCAAGGTATTTTTGCATCTTTACAGTTTTAATCTCTTAAGAGATATTTTTAATCATACTAGATATTAACTGACAAATTTCAGATTGCTGCTTTCTGCCAGACAACTGTAAAAAACCCCATTTTTGCTAACCAGGTATGGGCACAGATGATGCAAGCAAACATGTATGTAAAGCAAACTGCAAGAAATGCAGCTGCTGATGTGATATACACAGATGGTTATCCATAATTATCTTTATATTGACTAGAGTTCTTAATGGCAACACTGATAGTTGAAAGGATCCCTGCCTTAACAGACTTATAATGGGTAATGTGGTGTGATGACAATGAGAACTCTGCAAGAAAAGAGGACACTAACTAGTGGTGCTTCAGAGTGGCTAAAAGAGACCCTCAATTTATCATGAAAAGTTTTGAAAAACAGCCAATATTACATTATATACATATAAATTATATACATCTCTTGCAGTTGCACTGTTTTAGAAATCTTTCTCTTCTTTCTCAGGGAGAATAGAGATAAGCTGCATTCTTGTACTTTCTTAATCTCTGTGTTTGGTATTAGGTGCTGTATAGCTGTGACCAATGGTTTTAGGAGGTGGATTCCCTGCTAACCAATAGCTGCCAGATTATTAATGGATATATAACGAGGTTTTTGTAAATAAAGTTTCTCCTTTTGCCATCTTGAGTTCATCTGCCTGCTTTCTCTGCCAGCTTCTGCGAATCTCAGGAAATCTTTAACCACACATCTCTTTTTGCTACCACCACATTGTGCTTCTGAAAGAAAACAGGACGTTATATGTACATATTCCATGTTTCTTGTAAGACCATTATAGATCTCTCTTCCAGGTTACTGCAGACATTTTTCAAGGAATTAAATGGAAATGAGGCAGAAAGTTACTGTTGGGCAAGCGACTATTTGCTGGCTACAAAGGAATACAGAGGAACAAATTTTCACTTGCAGAAACATCTGAAGTCAGGAAAGAAAAAGTACATAGGGCAGTTTATGTGCCATTTTGCAATAATTTTTGTTTGGTATGTCAATCCCTAACACAATGACCTCCACAACAGACAAATCAACACATTCTAAACAATGCATTTGAAATCATGCAATCAGAAATATCTGAAATGCAGAACTAGTCAATGGAATTATGA
This sequence comes from Acanthiza pusilla, assembly GCA_036630365.1. Classification (NCBI taxonomy): domain Eukaryota; kingdom Metazoa; phylum Chordata; class Aves; order Passeriformes; family Acanthizidae; genus Acanthiza; species Acanthiza pusilla. The sequence goes on along the minus strand of JAXCHO010000164.1, from coordinate 41,134,989 downwards.
CTGCATCTGAACACAGTTCAATTTTTCAGTCATCATCAACTAATGCATTCCAAGAATAGTATACAAAAAAACCCTACAATCTGCTTTATCAACATCGCAAAACTAAAATATTCTGATAGATGTGCAAAATGTTACGTACTTCCTCAAAAAAGTCTCAGTAAGCTGGGTCAGGGATTTCACTTTACACACATATCTAATGAAGCCACAGTGGTGGTATAAAAAAGACTGTGCTTCCTTCCTAATCAGTACATTGGTCAGCTGGTTTACAGGAAATAGTTGCTATAGTATTGGACTCCACAACTGGTTTTCTTTGTCCAGGCTCAATCTTTATCTCTAAGAATAAATAACCACTTCCCCTCAGCTGCAATTCCTGTCCCTTGAAAGAACCTACAGGATTAAAATTCATAGAGTTCAGGTTTTTAGACCACACCCTCTAGAAGAAATGCCAACTACAGGTAACAGTTTTCTGTATATGCCAGATACTTTTAATTGGAATTTTCTTTTCGCAAGTCTTTTTCACCCAACAGTATTTCAGTTATACTTAACCTGTTTAACAGAGAAATCTTTGTGTGCCTTTTGTTGTCTCCAAGGAGTAAAAAAACCACAAATCCAAGCATTTTATTAAAGATATGTCTACATGATACAGCTGTTCTGAGAGGCCAACTAGCTTGGAAAGAATGGTACAGCAACCTCAGTATCTCAGTATCTCTGTAATATAAATGCTCTCTTAGCAAGTTTAAAACATTAGAATCTTATTGTTGATCTTACCTGAAGCAATGCAATAAAAAGAAAAAATGCATTAGCAGCTCTTCTGAACTGGGAATAAAGGAACCTTGGCAGGAATGTGATTATGTTGTACTTTGCAGTGCTGAGAGGAAGAGACAAGAACACATGCTATTATTACAGTATAAAAAATTCTTCAAATGTATCCTTTCCCTCTCACTTATAAAAGCTTTCAAATGAAACAGTTTGCTTTTTGATTTTAAACTGATAAATATTGGATATTAAATGTGCTTTTCTAGGCTGGAAGAAGAGAATATAATTTATCCTAGCAAAACAATCTCTGCTAAGCCATCATCACAAAATGTTTGAACTCCCAGCTCTTTGTCAGCCTTTTACATCTGTTTGAGAACAGCCCACCACCTTCTAACACCCTAGAACAATATATGTGAAAACAATCATGCCAGAAACTTTTAAGCAAAAGACTTCTAAGAATATTTTAACTTCTTTTTAAGTCAATCATATTTACTTTGACTTTGCATGAAACAGCCAATGTAAGGGGGACGTATCCTGCAAAAGACCTCAACGCTGTCAAGCAACCAAGCAAAAGACAGAAAGACAAGTTGTATGCACCAACAAACCACATTATAAAATTTCTCAAGGTCATGGAAAATCCCACCACATTATTCTTAATGTCAACAAAACTTCTGCATATTATCAAAGGTACCTTTTGAAAACAAACCTACTTGGGACAGAAGTATCTTTGCCATTCATTTCCTTTGAATTTAACAACCAAAACAAGGATGTTATCAGATCTAAACACACATTACTTACAATTTAATACACATTACTGTATGACTTAAAAATCATCAAAAGCAAACAAAAACCCACCGCATAAACCATCAGCAAAGTCCCTAAAGCCTGAACCTGAAATTGAAAACTAGTCTCATAAACAACCACAGCACCTTTGTCTGACTGGCAAAGTCAAGTGTTTCCGAGGCACAAACAGTGCTATGCTCAAGTGCAGTACATCTGCATCAGCATTCAGCTACCAGGAATAGGTTCAAAGATGAACTGAACTGAAACCTGAAGAAGAAATCTGTCCTCTAGGGACATGCTGATGGTACATCTGTAAAGCAGCTGTACCTTCCCCACCCCATTCTTAAAAATTCAGAATGTCAGGTTTGTAACTGAAACAGCTTACTTGTCTCCTCATTTCACTTCATTGCCCCCACCAGTGTCTAAGACTGTCATTAGTGGTCAGTGGAAATGACAGAAGTAGAAAAAACTACATCTTTTCAATTTTTCTATGCAACATGCAATGTTCTAGTGTTTTTGTTAATACCTGACGTGATTATTGCAGAATTTGGTCAGTTGGGGCTGATTGATGAATATAGTTCTCACTTCCTCTTGATCAGCTAGTGAAGTTTTCTCAGAAGCATCCTCTGTCTTCTCATAGCCTGTAAAAACACAGCATGATTTTCCATATATATAGATTTACATATACAAGATTCAAGGCACCTCCTGAGACAAAAAGGACACTCGTGAATGTGAATTCAATGTATTTGCACTTCTCACCAGTAATGACACCTGAAAAGACAAAAGTCTTTTATATATAGTCAAAATGCTCAGTAAAAATCTACACCCCCCCCCAGACCATCATTACCTTGCAAAGATAACTGAGAGTAGCCTAACAGTGAGACCTGCCAGCCCCCTGTGCACTTGTGATTGCATCCTGTTAGATCACATGGACTCTTGTACTGTCAGTTTGTTTAACTGTTCCCTAAACTGGTCCTTCTCCACCAAGGTAAGTCTTTTTTGTTTCAGACTTTCCAACTGGTATCAGGAACCTGTGGTTCCTGAAGGCTGATCTTATCAGTAGAGGCTAAAGGGGAGAAGACAGTGTTTTACTACAACCCATTCTGTGTCTTTTGTCTCCAGGTTCCCTGCAGCATGCAGAGGCCTCAGCTTTCCCGTAGCCATCATTTTCCTGCTGTTACATCTGAAAATGAAGAAGGGCATCTACAAGCTGCTCACCAGATTAAACCCCAGGCAGGCTCTGACTTTTCCAGCTAAACCCATCTCTCTCTACTTCTCTACAGCCACCTGCCGTTGCTTTGATGTCTTGTATGTTCCCTTTTTACACCTGAGCTTTGTCAGGGACTCCTTGCTAATTCATAGAATCATAGAATGGCTTGGATTGCAAGGGATCTTAGAGATCATGTAGTTCCAACCCTCCTGTCATGGGCAGGGAATGTTCCATTCAATCAGGTTACTCAGAACCCCATTTAGACTAGCCTTGAACACTTCCAGGGATAGGGAGTCTGCAACCTCTCCAGGCAATCTGTTCAATGACTTACTATCCCTATAGTAAAGATTTTCTTCCTAATATCTAATCTAAATCTACCCTCCTTCAGCTTAAATTCATTCCCACTTGTCCTATCACTACATGCCCTTGTGAAAAGTTCTCCATAACCTTCTTGAAGGCCCATCCCCTTTAGATACTGGAAAGCTGTTAGAAGGTTTCCTTGGAGCTTTCTCTTCTTCAGGCTGAACAGCATCAACTCTCTCAGCCTGTTGTCATAGCTGTGCTCCAGCCCTGTGATTAACTTAGTGGCCCTCTTGTGGACCTGTTCCCATGGGTCCATATTTTTCTTATGCTGGGGGGCCCAGAGTTGGATGCAGTACACCAGGTGGGGTCTCACAAGAGCAGAGAAGACAGGCAGAAGAACCTCCCTCAGCCTGCTCGTCATGCCTCTTTGGATGCGGATGTGATTGTGGTTGGCCTCCAGGGCTCCAAATGCACATTGTCCACTCCTGTGCTCATCCACCAACATCCCCAAGTCCTTTTCCTCAGGGCTGCTGTCAGTCCATTTTCCATCCAACCTGTATTTGTGCTTGGGACTGCCCTCACCCAGGTGCAGAACCTTGCACTAGGCCATGTTGAACTTCATAAGGTTCACACAGACCCACGTCTAAAGACTGTCAGGGTGCCTCTGGATGACATCCTTTTCCTCCAGCATGTCAATGGCATCACACAGCTTGGCATCATTAGCAAACTTGCTGAGGGGTCACTCAATCCCACTGCCCAAATCACTGCCAAAGATGTTTAAAAAAGTGTTGGTTCCCATACCAACCCCCGAAAAATGCCACTTGTCACTGCTTTCTACAGATTTTCTTTGTGACACGAGCCAGAATATTCCCAGAAAAGTGACATCAGTATATTCTTCATTTTGTGTGTGCTTAACTTGAAATAGTTTAATTAGACTCGCTGACATTCCCAGCACCTGCCTCCACTAGTCAGTGAAAACTGAGCTTTCTGTATATTTTTCTATGGACTATGAGGAATCTTGTGCCAACCTGCATCCAAACTTTCATCTGTAAAAGGGGATACCAATGTATTCCTCTCTCACAAGGCTTTTCACTAATGTTTTGTCAATCAGACGCTACATTGCTGACAACAGGCCTAAGCAGTCTTCAGGCTGGAGCTTGTAAAGTACCAACAGGTAGAGCATAAATCAACCACCATAAAGTTTGAACATGATAACAATCTGTGTGTGCATAGCTGCTCGTTAAATATACACTGATCATTCTGTATGAGAGTAAGGCACTAAAACCCCCTATGTTACAATGCAACCGAATACATCAGAATGTACAGCATGTCAAGGATAATTAAGGCTGTACATGAGAACTTAATGCTTATTTGTAGTATATTCTATAAATGCTTGCAAACAGGTTAGGCAAAATCCAAGTCATTCTCCAGTCCACTGGCTCAGTACATTTCCTCTTACCTATTGTATTCAAAATACATTTCGGACAGTACTTTGCAAGGTCAAGTCTCTACATACTGAGAAAATGCTCAGCAGAAACATTTAATTTCATGCCATTTGCCATTCATAATTCACAGACTCTATTATGATACCGGAATCCCCAGTATTGCGTTCACCCTCTACAATTTCTCTATTTCTTTCCTTGCCTGATGAAAGGCACACGTTCAAACTTCAGTATGTATCTCAAGAAGTCTCTTCAAAGGCAGGGCAGCCAGCCTAACAGACTGGCCCACCTCAACAGGCACCAACACAATACTCCTCAAGGAACCACACAGGCTCATGCAGCAGCCTAAGCCAACAAAAAAATAACGAAGTGCAAATAAATAAAGTAACCAATGAAACAAATAAACACAGTCCCCGAACCAATTAGAGCTTCTTTCAACAAAAACATCCATTGAAGACCATATTTTGCTTCCAAACAACAACTGTGGAAGAACCTCTCTTGAAACACACAGTATTTACAGGGCGTCTTCCTAAACCAGTCTTGATTTAAAAGTTTCTACATTATTAAAACAACAACAGTAAACTCTCAAGAGTAAACATGGTCCAAGCATTTTCCATACCTCTAATTTTTCCTTTAGATAGGGTAGTTTAACACTTCCAGCTTTCATTCCTTAAAACAGTCTCATTTTCATTAGAGGAATGGGACAAGGTTACATACAGATATACTATAATATGGAAATAAATGTAATATGTAATATTACATACTAGTTTTGGTAGGCAGCATAATGGCACCTCAAATCTCTATCCTTTCTCAATGACCTAACAAAGTTCACTGAACTCCACCAACACACAGAGGAAAAGGATTAATGCTTCAGTCTTCAGAGAACCCTAATAAGAATGCCAAGAACAATTCCACTCTCCCAGAATCTCACAAAAGAAATAAAACTATTTGAATGATTCCATTTCATATTATTTAACAGACGAATATATTAACTGTGAAGCTATATATAGCAAAAATAACCACAGTTAGTTACTGTATTTAATAAAGCTTTATGTAGGCCACACTACTCAAAGATTCCCCATGTGTTTTGCAGTTGCAGAATACGTGACACCAATTTCCTAAATTAAGAGGGCCAGATCTCCTGTGCTTTGAGTGAGACTTTATTGATACACATACCACTTTAGAATGGTAAGCAGCCCATGCTCTTTGCAACAGGATAATGGACACAAAAATCTATTAAAACACAGTTATAAGCATGCATGGTTATCCTTCATCAGCCATGAAGAACATGCAGAGATTTGGAAGAATCAGTACATTCTGATTGTCCTATCAGTAAGTACATCAGTACATACAAGAATTGGTATAAAATCAGTCGGTCCTTTTTGTTCAAATTCTTTTCTCTGCGCAGGTAACAACAGGTAATGTTGGCTTACAGACCCTAAAACACCTATAATTTTTATTTTGCAATAATTTACACACTGTAGTGTCAATTCTTCTGTGCAACTGTTGACCAGCTCTTGGGAATGACACATGTACACATCATTCTGGCAGTTCTGACTTGGTTTGTTTCATCTGAGCACAACAGTTGACTTTTTCTAATAACACTATCTCTTCATGTGAGTGAGAGCTTAGTTCTTTCTGAGATGACGTCAAGATGGTCCAGCCTGATAAGGTAGTTCATGATCCATGGAAAAGGTCTTTGAAGCAGAAATTAGTTGCTGCAGTGGCAGGAGAGAAAAATGAGATTTTAATCCCAAAGATACAATACAAAAATTCTAGAATAAGGAAAGCAATACTAAACTTGTCTGTCAGATCCCCCACAACTTAGACAAGTTCCTAAGACTTGTCTAAGGAATGGTCCACAGAATGACAGCAGTCATGTAAGCTGCAGTTTGTGATTACAGTGTTACTAGTGTTCCAAGAACACAGAAGGACCAACCCTGCCAGTAACAACTCTGCACTGGGGGTGAAACTTTGGCATAGTTCTCTGAAAGCAGCCTTATCATCACGGTACATAGTGCTTATCTAAGAGACTTGTGTGATTGCCAGAACTAGGGTTTTACGGTTCCTTTATGTCCCTGTCAAATACTGAGACCCACATGGCTGAGTGCTGGAATTCCCTTTTTTAGAAAACAGTAGCAATTACTTACAAAGAGCTGTTTGGAAATGCCAACTGCATAGTCCAAATATGTGGACCAACAAGACTTGGAAGCACTCATCTCAAAAAGCAAAAAAAGGAAGAAACTCATTCCCGTTGGTTTCATTGTGAATTATATATAAAAAACTTAAACTAAATATAGATAAAATTAATTAGTAAGTGTCACATTAATATAAAGCTAAGAAAACAGTAACAGATTTCAAATTTTTTTGAGTAGCACTACATATATAGTAAAGTACAGTATGAGTCATATAGAATCAGCTCCACTGGCATAAGGAAAAAACTACCATGTCATTTTGCAAAAGTTAAGTTTCATAAAAGATGTTTTATACCTATTGTCAATCCTAAAGGAAGTGTTTTTGGTAAGCTCCTTAAACCCAGTATTCAACTGCTTCACAGTCATTCAACCTTGAAAAATAAACCAGACTCTTTTTTTTTCCCTTTTACTGTCATTGTAAATCTCAGATAGCCAGTTACCTTTAGGGAACACCACATTTATTCAGTTAATAGCCATTAAGAAATCTGTAATTAGATAATTTTAAAGAAAGATTCAATTTTCCCAATTTATTTATGCAGTTCTCAGCTTGCAGTGAAAACCAATTGTATGGAACAAGGGTAAGTGGAAAAGAACTGAAATTAAGTACTGAAAAATTGGACATTTAACTAGTCCCATTACATGCATCTACTAATCACTGTGAGTATAGCAGGACTGCTGCTCTGGTTATACACACATTTCAAAAGTGTTCCTGAAAGGATGAACATTCTCCCCGTCTTCTTAGAAAGATGCATTCTTCTATTTCTTTGCTGCTAACATTTCCTAGGCAGAAGCAGAGCCAGACCTCCTACAAACCTACTTTTGGTGGAGAAAGACATATAACATGGTAAAACTGGAAAAGAACATCAAGCTAACAGCCCACTTCTAATCTATGTTTCATTGTGCTTTTCCTTGCACAAAAATTAAATAAAATATTCTTTGTTTGGAACAAGGAAGAAAGATACAGGGAGCAAGTTTCTGCCTCCCTATATCCAAGCAAAGCTAAGGAAAAAAAAAAAAAGCCACAACCCCCCCCCCCCAAAAACACAAAACCAAAAACAAACAAAAAACACCCACAAAGACTGAGGAAACTTTCAGACGAGGGGATAAACCCTGCACATACCTGCCTCAATACTTCTTGTGCCATTCGCTACCGGGACACTGTTATTGTTACCTACAGCAACCAAAAATCACAGGCTGTCCCAACACTCTATTGCTTTGGGGTCAACGATTTCAAATTTATTTCTGCATGCAATAAATCTTCTAGTAATATAATTTCACTGCAGTGATTCTTTTCACAAGGCAGCTGCTGACATGTTATCTGAAGGCTAAGCAATTCCGCTTAGGCAACAGGACATCAGCACGGCCCGAAGCTTCCTGGCACATGCCCTGTATCAGAAACGCTTATTTCTGATGATCAGTGCACACGTACATGATACACACAAAAGAGAGATTCCGGCTGATTCCCGGGCCGAGGACCCCAGGCCATGAGCCACCGCTGCCGCTTGGGGCCGGCGAGCGGCGCAGCCACGCTCCGCGGGGAACACGAAACCACCGCTAGCCCTGAAACGCTGCCATCGCTGATGGGCGAAATGCTGCCCGGGGCTCACCGGGCATCGACAACCATACATACGAGGCCTCCCTGAGAACACCGGCACCGCTGACGCCCCAGCCTGGGGTCGGTGCCGCCGCAGCCCCACCGGGGGCGCACGGCACGACCGGAGACCGCGGAGAGGAGCGCGGCGGCGGCGCGACACCGGCTCCCACCGCCCCCTCCCGGCCGGGCGGCGCAGACCCCGCCGCGGCTCCGCGTTGGAGCACCGGCCGGGCTCCCCCGTCCCTCCCTGCCGGCGCGGAGAGGCGGGCGGCTCTTACCCTCTGCGCGGGAGCGGATCTCGGACACCGTTTTCTGCACCGCCGGCATCGCCGGGGCGGTGGCGCGGGCGCCTCCCTCCTACGGCGCGCCCTGCACCTGCCGCGCGCGGAGCGCGCCCTGCCCGCTGAGAGGCCCGAGGGCAGGGCGGCGGGTCCCGACGGCGGCGGCGGCTTCTCCGGCAGCCCGAGACGGCGGCTCCTCCAGCAGCCCGAGGCAGCGCCTCTGCCCGGCTGCGCCTCTCCCCGCTGGCGGCGCCGCTGCTCACTGACAGCCGCGGCGCCCGCGCTCCGCACTCACAGGCCCCCTCCGGAACCTACCAACTCCGCCCTCCCCCTCCCCGCCTCCTTGTCCCGGAGCGTCCGGCCGCCATCTCCCCGTCCCCCCGGGCTCAGGCTTGTCCGGTCGCTGCGCCTAACTGGGCACAGGCACTACGCCGGTCTGTGTCCCGCTTCTGGAGCGAGCGAAGGGCGTCCTGTGCGCCCCCCACCCCGTGACGCGGGGGAATGGAACGCGCCGAGCCCTGGGCCGCTGCCCGGCGCTGGGGCGGGCGGGGGAAGCCCCGGGGAAGGTCGCCCGGCGTCTCCGCAGCCGCGGCGGGCGGGACCCGTGGCCGGGGCGGGGAGTGGCGGGGGCCAGGCGGGCCGAGCGGGATCCCGCTAAGCGTGTGCAGCCCGGCGGCCTGGGCAGCGGCCAGGAGCGGAGGGCAGCAGGCCCGGCGGGGAGCCGGCAGAGCTGCTCGGCCGTGATTATGTGCAGAGCGCACTCCTTCCCTCCCTCGCTCTCGTGCGCTGCTGAGCGAGGTGCAAACGGAGCGAGGGGAGCGGTGGGGGCCGGGAGGCGTTCATCCGGAGAGGGAATTTGAAACGCTGTTCCACAGCCCTGATTCAGGAGAATAGAGGGTTGGTGCTGCGCTCTGTTTGACAGGCAGACTTCAAACTCTCGCTCAGCTTTTTATTTTTAATCTCTCCTCAGTCAGGGTGCCGCAATTTGACAGCCGTGAGTCAGTGTGAATCCAGGCGCTCCTGTGTGGGCTGCTGGAAAGGAGGTCCCAGCCACAGATGCCTCGGGCGGAAGCAGAAGCAACGCTTTCACTTCTAGGCTGTGATTGTGACACTGGGGTGACTGCAACAGGCTGAGCAGTGCGCCTGCCGCATGTTGTCCCTATGTCTCCGTAAAAGCAGCCACGGTAAAACAGGATGCAGAAGAAAATAGGAAAGGTGATGGGATTTGGAGGCAGGTCTGCTTGGCATAATTATGTCTTGCATCTGTTTCAGTCAGGCATAGAGCATACTGACTGCCTAGAGGATGATGGAAGTTTGGAAATGGAATAAAGCTGCTATTGTCCCGTGCATCTTGAGAGGATTTGAGGCTGACGTGTCCACTAAAGGCCGTCATTGTGTCCTCCAGAAAGTACATAACACACATTACAGATGTAGGATTGCTGCTGTTGTCACTATAGAGCATACACACCCTCTGTGAGAAAATTTTACATATATATATAGCCTTTCTTAACAGCAGCAGAGTGACTATTTCTTTGATAAAATTGTATAAATTCAACCTCTGTAAATGGATCAAGCAAAACATGTAGATGTTGTTGCTGCTTAGGGAGATGGTTTAGTGGTGGACCTGGCAGTATAATGTTAGTGGTTGGACTCTATGATCTTAGAGGTCTTTTTCAGCATTAGTGATTTTATGAATCTATGAAGCAGTGCTTCATTCATGGAGGAAAGTGAACGAAGAATTTGTAACTCTTAAATGCTGAGCTCAGATGCCAAGGAAGAGGAATACTTTGCTTCAGCGAAGCCTGCATTAGGAAGTGAATACCATGAATTTCTTTCAAGTCACAGGCCAGAAAACCTGCTCAAGACTGTCCTTCAAAGGAGAATGCCCTTCTGCATCATCCTATGCAGCCATCTGTGTGGGTTGTGTTTTTGTGGATTTTGAGTTGTTGGTTTGTTGGTTTTATTTTTTTTTTAATTTTTTTTCTTTTTTTCAGAAGCAGAAACAAGGATTATAGAAAGATCTCTCTTCACACATTTTTTTTTTCTGGTAAAATAAAATGCCTGGAAACAACATGCGTTGCTCATCCAGTTTTAAGAAATACTCAGTGTGGGTCAGTCAGCCGTGGGCAGTCTTGGCCAGTGCAAGTTGCTTTCAGCAAGAAACAGCTTCTAGTTTTCTGTGAGAGTTTATTGAAGCCTGACTGAAACAGTCATTTAGGAGGCTCAACATACATAAATATATAAACCTCCCAGTATAAATAGGGCTCTCTTGTGAAAGAGGATCTTGAGGGGGGTGGGAGTGGTGGTTTGCAATTTCTAGCAGCTACACTATTGTTAAAAGGCTGCAATGAAACTGTGAAACTCACTATAAATCAATAAACATGCCAGTCAACATCCATTTTCCCCCAAATTACTGCAATGCTGGTGACAAATAGGATTGTCACTTAAATCCACATTTGGATGCTATTTTCTGTCTAAACTGTTCTTTTGGCTATAATATCCCTGGCAAGTGGTGCTTATTACTGAAACCTTTGGGCAGCTGGAAGTGTACCTTCTTGAGAACAGAAGATACTGTAACAATGCTGCCAAGTGTTATGTAAAATTTTTAATAGTTACTTTACAAATAAGGCCACTATCCACCTCACAAAAGAGCACAGCAACAAAATTACTAGCTTTATACTTGGTATACTTTTGTGTACTCTGAGTTATTCTGAAAGCTTAATAGTCTTTTTTTTCTTTAATTTATTTTTTTTTTAAGAAAAAACCTTTTCTTGAAGTTAGAGCATGAGTAATATTTGGAAAAAATGAGTAAGGTTTATTAAATCTTACCGTCTTTTAAGAAATTCTCCAGCTTTCCCGTTTTTATTCTACGAAGTCTCAATGGTAAGATAAATATGTTTAACCATTTAGTTACACGGCAGACAGTTCATCCAGCTGTCATCCAAATAAATGAAACTCAGCCACTGTGTTTCCTAACAGTCCCCAACCACTTGCAACATTACTACAGGAGAAGCACAGTAGTGTCTATTTCTTTTGCCTTTCCCCCACAAGATCTGCCAGCAGAAGCAACTAGCCCTTGTATTTTTTTCTTTCCTTTGGAAAACAACTGTATGAGCTCCATCCTTTCACCTCTTCTATGTAAACAGAGCCTGTGTTACTCAAGAAGTTTCCACCTCCGCACACCATCCTTCTTGTTTTGATACAAACAGGTCAGAAAAGGCTTCTGAAGCTTTTTAAGCTGAGAGTATGCTCAGTTTATGCGCTTGAGAATATGCTCTATATTTAAGGATTCCAGTGTTTTGTTTTGGATCATCAGTTGTTTGGAATGCACATGACAAGACTGCAAAACAGAACCAAGCCAGTTAGCTTTTCAGCACAGCTGTAAATTAAGCAGTATATCTATAATCTGCTTTAAAGATTAGATGACACTCTTAATTGAGTTTCCTCTTCAATTTCAATGTGTATTTTGAAATATGTGGAAGCTCTGTTGGAAAAAATAGAAATTTATTAGCATTAATTTATTAGCACACAGTACCTTTTGGAGCAAAAGATGATAGAAACCTCATTTTTAAAATATATGCAGAAAAATTGCATATTCATTGAGAAGAATAAGTTATTTCAGGCAGGGAAAATGTCTTGCAGTGACAGCTGAAATGTTGAGCTAGTAAAGGAAAATTGTGAAAGGATACACATTTATTCATATGTCAAAAATATCACCTCTACTATTCCATAGTTTGATGATTTGACTGAGCTATGATGATTCAGTTTTATCTCACCATTTCATCTCTAATGGCCTTCAATGATATAGACTACTTAACCCAAATCAGATCTCTTCTTGCAAATTATATAAACACTTATTTTATTAGAATATATAGTAGTTTCCATTCTTTGTGGTGTACCAACTATGCATTGTAGTAGCCTACCAGAATAAGAATACTCTGCATGTAATAAGATGTGTATAATAAGATGTCTACATGTATAAAGCAGGAAAAATTGGGTCTGCAGGCTTGAAGTTTTCACAAATGTGACATATATAAAATTTTAATCTAAATTTTCCAGTAATGCTATTAATGTATATGAAGTGGTGCAATTTGCCTTTGTGATATATTGACCGAAAACAAGTGGCCAGGTTTCATACAGTAATGGAACTCCCATAACATGGGAAGTGTCTAGTGAAATTTTATAAGTAGCTATGTCTAAAATTCAAAAAGGTACAGGAAAACAACCATTTTAGCTCAGATGAGTCTGTAATTTACTAGGAGACTATGTATGGTATTGTTGAGCAGCTAGTGCTGTGCTCAGAGGAGCAATAGCATATTTTTTCTCTCTTTTCTTTCTTTGACCCTCTGGAAAGGTAATACTTAGAGGCTTTGTGTACTGATTTTTAAATCCATTGTGTCTATGTCTAAGCATAAGCTTCTGCTAACAATTTTTTAAGCAGATAAGATTAAGTGCTTTAAAATTCTCCCTGAAACTGTTAAAATGGCAATAAGAAGTTTTATTTACAAAATTATGTGTTAACTCATTGTTATTTTCTAAACTTTGGAATTTCTCGTGTTAGGTTTTTAATCTTTAAAGATAAATATATCTCCAAAGCAAGATTTTAAAAATAACTTGATTTTTCTTTGCTGATGTTTCAAGTATTCCCAGTGAAATTCCCGACAGTTATTTTGGTGGTTTAACAGAAAACAACAAATCTTCTGTTTACCCAAATGTTATATCTGTGAATTTTTCATTATAGAATGTGCTTGTTCTGTCCAAGCCAGTGTAAATTTATATTAAGTGTATCCCTTATGATTACAAAAGACAAAAATCCTCCTTCCCTGAGGCAAGACATATTAATAAAAGAAACCCCAACCCCCTGAAGTGGATATTTAGACATGTAGAACATGCCACAAAACACATGAAATAATTCAGTCTCTAGGCTGATTTATAGAAACCTGTAAAGACATTCCTGTTAGCTTCTCACTCAGCTGCTGTAGCAGTGCCTGAGTGCATAAACAAATCAGAGGAAAGCAAAAAAACAGAACAAAGCAAAAAACCAAAACCAAAGCAGATCCAGAGTGTAACAAATAGATGCTATATCTGTATATCCTGTTCTTTGTAGTTCAAGCTCTATGCCTGAGCCTAAATGTCCTGTACTCAAATTTTCTTTATACTCTTCTAGATTTACATTCAGGGCACTGAAGGAAAAAAATTCTAAAGGATATTATATTTCCATTGCATAAACCCAAACTCATGGTTGCTTGCAATGGAAATCCGGAAGAACTTGTTCTCTGGTGTGCATCCTGTAACACCGTGTGGCAGCATCAGTTGGCCCACATCAGACATGCAAGTTCCTGAAAAGTTATGATCTCACATGCTAAAAGGAAGTGTGGTAGCTGGCAGCAGCCAACCTACCGATGTCCACAAGGGTGCAATGCAGTTATGGTCAGGTCTTGGTCTGTTTTGTAGCTTGGCCTTGAAAAGACAGTAAAGATACTATTAAATGTGCCATCAGGAACATTCCTTTTATCAGCAAAGTGAGTGTATCAGTACTTCTTTAAATCTCCGTCATTGTCTTTTTCTTTCATATCTTCTTTTTCTTTCATATCTTCTTTTTCACTTATGGAGGGAACATACATATCTTTTCCCGAAATAGGCTTTACCATAACTCAATTTGCCAGAATGACAGGATGGATATAGACGGAGAGAAAGGCTGTGTAGGAAGAGATTTTTGGGGACCTCTGCTGTCTTCTTTGTGCCATTTGCTGCTTTTGCGTCTTTTGGAGTTGTCACACATGACTTCCAAATTCTCAGCTTTGGATGCTTTTATCTACCTTTTGAGCAGAACTTTTTTTTTTTTTTCCCCTCCCCCAAAGGCTTATGGTGATAGCACAAGGGGAAATGGCCAAATCTGGAGGGTAGGTTTTGATTCGATATGAGGAAGAAATTCTTTGCTGTAAGGCTGATAAGGTACATCAAGACCAGGCTGGATGAGGCTTTGAGCAACCTGGTCTAGTGAAAAGTTCCCTGTCCATGACACATGATCTTTAAGGTGCCTTGTTTGATATTAATGTGTATAGTGGCAGCCCTATTACAGTGAGGTCCTGGCCTCAGTAGTAATGCTAAGAGCAGTGCTTAGCCTTTCAGAGGAGGTCACAGAATCACAGAATAAGCTGAATTAGAGGGCACCCACAAGGATCACTGAGTACAATTCCTGGCCCTCCCTCCCCAAGAGTCACACCACGTGCCTGAGACCATTAACCAAATGCTTCTTGAACTCTGTCAGGCTGATGCTGTAACTTCTTCCCTGGAGAGCCTGTCCCAGGGCCTGACCGAAAAACCTTTTTCTAATATCCAACCAAAACCTCCCCCGACACAACTTCAGGCCATTCCCTTGGGTCCTGTCACTGTGCACCACAGGGAAGAGATCAGTGTGTGCCCCTCCTCTTCCCTTCAAAAGGAAGTTGTGGGCTTGAATGAGGTCACCCCTCAGTGTCCTCCTCCAGGCTGAACAGACCAAGGGCCCTCAGCCATTCCTCATATGGCTTCCCCTCAAGGCCCTTCACCATCTTTGTTGCCCTCCTTTGGACACTCTCTAATAGTTTAATATCTTTCTTATATTGACCAAAATTGCACACAGAACTCCAGGTGAGGCCACCCCAGCACAGAGCAGAGCAGGACAATCCCCTCCCTTGCCCAGCTGGCGATGCTGTGCCTGATGCCCCCTGGACAGGGTTGGCCCTCCTGGCTGCCAGGTCACTGCTGACTCACATTCAACTTGCCATCAACCAGGATGCCCACGTCCCTTTCTGTGGCACTGCTTTCCGACACCACTCAGTCTATCCATTCACCCAGGGCTGCCCCATTCCAGCTGCAGAGTCTGGTACTCTCCTTGTTGAACTTTATATGGCTGGTGGTTGCCCAGTCAATGCTTCAGAACTTCATGTGGTGAGTGGTTGCCCAATTTGTCAAGGTCTCTCTGCAGGTGCTCAAGACCATGCAAGGCTGGGCAGAAATGAGCAGCATCTTGGGTTTCCATGGTATTAAGTCATAAATATAGGTCCACAGTAGATACAGTTTTCTTACAGGTCTGCCAGTACCTATCTGCTAGACCCACGGGGCCTTGTCATACTATAACCAGTAAATTGGATAAACAGGAAGAGCAGTCATACAAAAGCAGACAATTAAAAGGGAACATGAAAGTCAAGATCTGTATGTGACTCTCTTGATAGTCACTCACAGCTGTAGAAAATAAGAGGAAATTCATCATGCCTGAAAAAAAAAATGCAACAAGGCAAAGGTTTGAACTCCTCCCTGACTACTTGGCCTTCACAGTGGGTTCAAATCCATTGTAACATTCTGCAGACATTCCTTGATATTTGTGAAGCTGTGGCAAACACACAAGCACTCATCACTCAGCAGACAGAAACTGAAACAGTCATGCTGATAGTTTGAGTACAGTGCTGTGGCAAACGGATTTAACCACAAGGAAGATGGCACATGAGCAAGCACTTGTTGGCACATAAAGAAAATGGATCAGGGAGAGTGTGACCAGCCAGATGGCCTCTGTAGCTGATCATGTGCTTATGTAAATACTAGATTAAAACCACAAGAGAGAAACAAAATGCAGATGTTTATACTAAATTGGTTTCTTCTGTGAGGGCAAATCATACAAGAAAATGCTAAAAGGGTAATGACTGGTGGCAGATACAAGTGTTAATTACACAGCATGATCATTTAATTCTACTGTTCAGTGATTACTTTCACTTTAAGAAATCAGTGCAAATTTAAGTTATATTATCAATTGCATTGATTGCAATAGTAGAATTCACTGCTGTTTTCCTCCATTTTATGCTGGTTTTAACACTTCCAATTTAAAAGATGTTATGACACTGCATATAGAATAACTGGATGGTGAACAAGGCTGCTGAAGCTTAAATTGAAAACAGGTGGGGTACTTTTCTAAAGAACATTGTTAAAATACTAATATACAATTAGATATGTGCTTCTGGGAGGACAAGGAGGGGGAATAAGAAGAACCTCTATCAAAATAAATGTTTTCAGTTTTACAGGCAGTTAGTTACAGAAAGTGCTGATAAGAGATTTAACTAAGTATCAAGCTAGAGATAGCTAGGAGCTATGATAGAAGGAATATTCAGATATGAGTAAAGAGAAGGAAATCATAAACCAAAAATACATTATCAATCTGAAATCCACTCAGAATCTGTTAAACAAAGCAATATAGTGCATGAGTCAGCTCCATGGTTTGAGGAGAGTGAGCAGGTGTCACTCTGAGTAGTAGGGCAGTACAATGGGCACTGCCTGTAGTGCCCTCCTGCAGTGTAGCAGATTTGAGGTTGGAAACTGATCTCTGTGTCTTCTTGTCTCTGCTTTCACTGCATCCAAATATGAGCAGCCAGCCTTTTCAGAGAGAGAAAATAGTGTGGTGAGGGACTCCTATATTAAATATTAACTGATTGTTTAGTTGAAAAATTGCAGAACCTTTGCAGAGGTGCAGCTGGTCTGCCTAATTGTCAGGGGAATGCTTTATGACATTGCTCAAAAGAGGCTGAAAATAAGGTGAACTTGAAATTGGGCAAGTCATGACTCCAAGCATCTGAGCTTGCAGATTCTCAGTGCAGTCAGTATTTGACAGCCAAATCTCTGAAGGTTACACCATTTGCAGGGACTTGAGGGACAGAGCAGAATTCCCATCTGTATTAGCTTTTCCCAGTGTCTTTCCCAGATCAAGAGGGCATTTACTAGTTTAACATTGAACAACTAAAAAAATTAAACTTCCTGTGTTTTTCAGTGTCACTTTTGGAGACAAGTGTGTGCCAAGGAGGATGAGTTGTGATTACAGCACTGAGGACTGGAGTCAGGAAATAGCTGGGGAGAGGGAAGGTGGGAGTAATGGAACATTGTGCTAGGCAAAGAAAGAGAGAGAGGAGTTAAAAAAACGGATAAACTGTCTTAAGTACACCTCTTTTAATACATCAAGAAGATCATGCTTTCAACACACTCATAGGCAAATATCTGGTGTTTGACATTGGGGTGAGTGCTTGTCCTAGTCCTTGGTTAAGAGCCCCAGCTCTTGGGCTGTGGGTAATAAGCAAACCTCTAACAACTCTAATTTGAAGAGTTTGGAAGATTTGAAACTCAGGAATTTTAGAATACTCATGATGTTTATGGCACACTTCATCAAGCCATTCCAGAGGAATGTTGGTCCATCTGTAAAAGAATAGCTTGGACATTAAAGATGTCAGATGGTTTAGATTTAAATCTAACAATTTTAATGAAAACTGAAAATAACCTGCATGATGGATTTTTTTATCTTTAGTTCTAGAATGCTTTTAAAAATATAGGAAGTTTCAATGTGAGGGTTACAAAATCAGTTTGTCCTGAGTTGAAAGTGGCAGCATCCTGTTGAACCTTACAGACTTTAATGCACACATGAAGCATTGCTCAGTTTAGACTTTGGTCACAAATCAGTTTTCCCAACTTCCCTAAGAAGTTTTGTTTTCATATGCTTTTGTGAAAAAGCTTTCTTTTGATATATTCCACATCCTTCACTAAAAACAAAAGCTCAGGGTGAAATCCTGAACATGCTAAACATGACAGTTCTTTTTGTTATTTTTGTTAGGAATGCAAGATACTGCCCAGATCTTTTTTTCAGTGGTTTTAAACCCATTACTGTCTAGTCTGTAGAACAAACTAAAAACCTGCTTTTGCCTAAAAAACACAGAGCCAAATAATGCTCTGCTATAAATCAGGGTTATTCCTCAATGATGTGACCTGTTGCATTATCCATTTTCTTTCTGTCTTCTCTAGAGTAAGGTAATGTGGCACAATTAAAAAAACATGAAGAGCAGAAGGGTTTTGTCATGTAATCTTTAAAAGAATGGCATTCTTAAATGAAGAATATAATTATGCCTAGTCTTTGTTGAATGCACATGACATGGTATTTTACTTTCTAATAAAGTCTGTCTTCAGCATTCATTTTAGCTCTGCAATATCACGGTGAATAGAGCTATAAAACTACGTAGATAGAAAGGCAGCCACAATACATTTAAAAAAAATAAGATTCTGATGTGTCTTGTTTCAGGAACTTCTGAACAGCCAATGTAAGGAGCTACGACATCCAGCTTTCAGTTTAACAGTACCTATTAGTTAACACATACTATATCTAGCCTATACCTAGTTGCCCGGAGGTAATATTTACTATTATAGAGTAAGATTATTTTGATCTGTGTAGATGTATTTGTAAGTATTTACATGTGTAAATGTAAGTATTTACGTATGTAAGTATTTACAGTATCTATTCCCTTTTACATAGGTGATAAATACAGACAAATCTGGGGAATGAGGTCATTGCTCATATACTCAAAACCTTGCAACACTGGGCCTTTATGAAATATTCTAACCATGTGTATTTATGAAATAGTGTTATTTAAGAGTGTACTCAGCTAATGCTTTGCATGACCTTTATTCAAAATAATGTCCTTGTGCTGGGTTCATTGCAAAATGAGAACATGCAGCATGGTAGGGGTCTCTAAAAAGCTTTGAGGGAGGTTCTAATGCAGAGCGAGTGAATGTATAACATGACAGATGCCCATTTCTTTGTATTAGGCAGGTGAGAATTCATGTCTTATCTTTGAGATGTTTGACACATCAAAAAATATCTATATTTTTGGGTAATCAGCAGTGTAAAAAATTATTTAGCTTATTCTTCTGTCCCTTTTTATTTACTTATCTTCACATTATAAAAATTTGCACCATTCTATTTCTGATTTTCAGAAATATAACTTGTTACTATTAAATCTCTGTATGCATGTCCTCTGTTACTTTATATCTTCATAAAGCAGATTAACTCCAGATATGCCCAAATAAAGGCAGTGGAATGAAATCAAGTGAAATGAGCATTGACTAGCAAGTGTAATGCTAGAAATGTATGCAAGAAGCCAGGTATATATTGTGCATTAGTCCAAAGTAATACCTGTTATCTGACCAGATGACTTGACAGAAACAAGTAATCACAGCGGTTATTTACTGAGTGCTTAGGACAAGTGGCTGTACTGTATGAACCTATCCCCAGGTGTAGCAGGTTATCTGCTCTAAATCTGAATTTAGCTGAGTGTGGCAATTTTAACATAAGAGACCTTAGAGGTAAATATGGAATTAATATTTCTGTGCAGATGGCATCACTCAAGGGTAGAAGCTTAGCAGAGTTCTTGGCATTGAAGCTTAAAATGCCAAGCATTATCAGGGTCTATGCTTATGATAACTGTTCCCCAGAACTCAGTATTTTATAATGGGATTGGGAATACATAAGATTCTTTCTAATCCTCTGCAGACATTCAGCTGAGTTCCTGCCCAAATTTCTGGTATCAAATTTTCTTCTGTAGTACAATTTTGTACTTTTTCAGCAGGACCTCTAAAACCTGTCATAGACATTAATGGTCCTTAGTGAGTCTGCAGAGGCTTTTTACCATGAGCAGGGAAATAGAATTTTTTTTAAATCATCAACAAAGAATATTTGTTTTTCTTTTTGTTTTGTGGATTTTTTTTTTTTTTACTATGAGCAAGGAAGCATTTTGCTTGGTTATTTTTTGTTGTTGATTTTGTGTTTTTTCCCCCTTGTTTGTTTCATTAGCCAGCTGGGGGTTTTGGGTTTTTTTGTTACCATGAGCTGGGAATTTTTTACTTTTTATTTTTTATTTTTTATTTTTGAATTTTTAAAATTTGTTTAATTTTTTAAATTATTATTATTTTATTTTTTATTTTTTATTTTTTTATTTACCATGATGTAGGAAGTGAATCTTTTTGACAGGTCACAGTTACAAACTTCTGCAAGTACATGTTCCTCATTTCTGCAGTGTTTTTCCATGTAAGATCTGAAAAGGTCACACAACTTGTAAAGTGCATGTTGTGTGCATTATGCCTACAGGATATTCTCTACATCAAAACTTCATTGATACTCTTCAATGATCTACGTTGAAGGGCTTCTGTGTGGTAGAAATCACTAAGAGGGTAGCCACAGTACCTGAGTGCAACATCTCACTCAGAGTCGGGGCATAATGGCATTACAAGGTCTGCAACAGCTGCTGCAGAGATATATCCGTGACTCATCTGAAATCCTACTATGAATAAAGCACTAATCCAGCATCATAACCTCTTCTGCTAGCCAAAGAAAAATGCTAAATATAAATAAATCTGTTATAGAATGCAAATGTAGTGGAAGGTTGGTAAGATTTCAAAGAAGTCAAACAGCTCTCTTATCCCAGAAAAGGAAAGTTGAAGGAGAAATGAAAAGAAAGTTTTCTCAAAGTCTTCCATTTCCATTTCTCTTCTAGTTCTTCAGATATATTAGCATCTATTTAGACACCAGGTGACTAATCTAATGTTTACCTGAGAGGAAAGGATCATAAACTGTAGACTGAAGTGAAATCACTGTTACATCAGATGTTAGGAAATTCAACCAGAGGATTATGCAGGTTTTGAAACACAGAACAGTGTTTACCATGGGTGGAGTTTAAATAGTTTATCTAGTTGCAAAACCTCCACCAGCACCAGCCATACCTGTTGTATGTTTTATCTGTCTTGCCAAGCTGAATTTGATGCATATGAGGATATAAATATAAGCTTCCTCTAAGCCAAAAAAATATTACTTTACACATTCTTTTAATTCTCAAGCTTTAGCCTGCTGAAAAGGAGGCTGTTCCTACTCAGAAAAATACCTACTGTAAACTTAGATCCAGAGAGATAACTTTGACTGTCCCTTTTCCCTGCAATGCTATGGCATAACTGTATTCAGTGTTACTGAATGTAAAGATCAGCATTAATAGAACTTAATGCAGTTTGTGCAATGTGTCAATTTTAATAGGCTTATTTGCGGCTTTAAAACCCACTGAGATGGTGATCTATTTATATCTCAGCAATACCAGGCACAGCTGCAGTGTGCTTAGGAACCTAGAGAACTGAGTGGTCTTGCACCTAAATGGAACTCTATGCAGAGATGATTTAAGGGGAAAGTATAGTTTGCCAAAGCAAAGTACAAGAAAAACAGGGAAGAAAATGTGGTTTTGCTAAACTGGATGCTTTTCTGGGAAATGGAAGGGAGAAAAGTAAATGTGCTTCATCCTCTATTGTGGAAGAGCAGCATGTGTCCAATTGACACCATCCCTGTTTTATTAATTGTTTTCTCCAGTGAGCTAGAGGGCAAACATTAATTTAGCTCCAGCTAGTGCCTCTCATTTCCTGCAGTGATTTCCACAATTGTCTCTTTACCAGTAAAATGTAGCCGATAATAGCTTTTGGAAACAATTATAAAATTCTTAGTTTAGAAAAAAATGAATAATATTGCTACTTTTCATTCTTCTCTTGTAAAGGAGCAAATATAGAAAACTAAATAAAACAAGTTTTAAAAATAAAAATCCGTAAAATTATGTGTTAATTTACAGTCATGCTAAGCATTTCCTGTCAATTTATGGAGAATTATTTTAATTGTGGAGATAAGTTGACTCTAACGGTTGGCAATGTCACATGATTACTCAATGTGCAGGGATAAAACACGAACTGCAATGTGTGCATAAATCAAAGTAATGACTCAGCATTCAGCACATGACCTTTGCCTTAGTTTCCCAAAGGAAATGTGGTGATGAAAAGAAATTGATTCTTTTCTCTCATAGGAAAGGAACAAAGAGGAATAGAAACCTGTTCAGGTTCCTGCTGGTATTCTACCCTGCTCTCAATTCTTCTTGTGTGAGTGCCCAGTAGTTTCACTCCCAGAACTTTCGCTCTTACTGCCTTCCTCTTCCCAATGGGAACTGCCTGTTGCCACCTGGAAAGAAGCCTGTAGCCTTTACTAACAATGGCCACATAGGGTGTCAAATGTATTTGGGTATATTGGTATGATCAGAGGCCACTCATGGAAGGCAAAGATAGATGCAGGACCCATCTAAAAGGGAAGTGGAAGAGTTGTGCAAATGCATTGCATGGTACAAGTGTGTTGGTCAGTGCAAAGTTCCTCTGCTCCAATAAATGTTTGCTGGTACAAGGCTGAGAGAGACTGCGAGAGCTGGATCCCTGAAGTAATGCCTGAAGAGTCGAGATAAAGCCAAGGAGACACATACACTAATTGGATTCTTGTTGATTGCACAAGAACATTATCTTTACTTGGCTTTGTGATTAAATCATTCTGGGGATGGGAATGCTGTCACTGAAAAAGCACCTGCTATAAACTACATTTGACAGGTAATAAAATTGATATTATCAATTGAAGTCCCTGCTTTTGCACACACAGTTGAGAGTAAAAGAAGCAGTCCTGAGCTTAAACACAATCTCTAACCCAATCAATAGCTTTAGCATGCTCTTTTTTTTTCTGTAAAATGGAAGTTTGATTTCAGTCCTATGCACGAAAATCCTCTGCTTCTATGGAAGACGAATGTCCAGTTGTAATGCTGCACTATGTTTTAAAATAATACACACTGCAAGAGAAAATAGCTGGAAACAGTGTGTGTTCCATATATAATGATGACATAGAAGGAATAAAGCCCTTGTGAGTGGTCATTTATGACACTGAAGTAAAACATTCATTCATAGTGTAAAAGGGAGTACTGGGAGCCCCATGCGATGCTGGTAATCACTTTCACAAAGATCAGTATAGGAAACTCATTCATTCTTTATTCTGCAGCACTTATGAATTATTCAGTTAATCCTGTTTGAGGAGAGTAATGTTGGATGCTATAGGAGCATATGCTATGGTATTTTTAAATTAATTTTGATATTTGCCAGTCTTCAAATTTGCTTTTCCAGAATGCCAAATATTATTGCTTTAGTTCCTGTATTTTGCTTCTTACCACTGAATTTATAAGAACCCCCATATGTGTTTCTACTTGACAAGTCTTCTGAAATGAATCAATTTAAAAAGTTTTGATGCTTTAAAAAGCTATTGTAGACTGTCTCAGATATTAGCAGCATTTGTCAGTCACCAAATAAACACAACTTATGTGGATTCTTTTCAGGCCTTGGAACACTTTCATTAGGTTTTAAATGTTTTTAATCTTGGTCTTATGTCAAGAGTGATGTGAAGTTCAAACTGTTATATGTTTATGAACTGATAAAAATCAATGGAATTTGATTAACAGTGTGGCAAAATACTGAATAAATACTCATTATTTGTTTGGGTGAAGAAAGTTTGGCTGGTTTTAAAGTGCTTGCTGGATTACCATGCAGTGACTTTTGGCACAGGTTACTGCTACCTTGAGCTTTGTCTCAGAGCTGCAGTCCTGAGCCTCAGTGCATTGGACATTCTTTTAAAACAGTCCATGTGTTGTAGAGACTACCCATTTTAGTTCTTATTTCACCATGAAATGCTTAGTATATTGGTTCAAAGCCTCTATTTATATGGTTGAAGTGACGATGTCACTGCTCTGTTGAGTCCTTGATTGCAGTGGGGACAAAAGGGATGCAGTGAAGAGCTTTTATTATGCAATTGAAAGGAGAGATGCCCTTCACCTGATGTGATTTTTTTCTTTTGCAGTCCTCTATTCTGCAGCAGACAGTTGAGTGGCTGGAGAGCAATGCTGCCATGCTGGGAGCTCCTCTGCCTCACCGCAGCGCTGCGATCACACTGCTTCTGCAGCCACAGCCGGCCAAGAAAACACAGTTGCCAGCTGCGCGCTAGGATCGAGAGTTACTCTGCTGACAAAAAGCCCAGTAGTTTTCCTAAACACTTACCTTCCAAGGAAAAAACTAGCCTCTTCTCCCTCCCTAGAAACATCTCTCATTCTCAGTGCTCATTCTCAGTGTGTGCCTAATCTGTCATCGTCCTCGTGTCAAAAAAAGTGAGGGTTGTTTGACCTGACACAAATCCTGTCTCTGGAACAGCAAGGCGAGTTGGCTGAATGAGTCCCTGTCAAAAATAGTTTTTTGATAGCATCGCAATGTGAATGCACCTGATTGTTCTGAAAATGTATGGGAGAGCATGCATATCAGGACAGTGCTTGAAAATTCTGCCATAGATTTAACTATATAGGAGTATTCGGTATCTAACTGCCAATCCACCTGACAATAAAATAAGTGAAAAAATAATAGGTGTGCATGAATCAATTTTAGCAATCAGGAATGACTATGGTACTAATAGCAGACCAATACAATTTGCTTGGTGCATCTGCAGGGCAGCTTGGTTTCCACCCACGGAACTGTTGCACATAAATCCCAGTATTCCCTGCCCCGCCAGGCCTCCCCAGCCCCACTCCCTAACTCACATCATTCTTCTTGAGAGCTTCTTCTGTCTCAGTAGGAGAGAAAGGGCAAAGCCTGAATCCTCAAAGCCGGGTATGAAATGGCTTTTGTGTGTATGCATGTGTGCACGTGTACGGAGGACACATGGGAGATACAGGCCCATACTTTTACATGATAACAAAGAAAGAAATATCTTCAGATGATTTTGTGTGCCCAGGTCTGAGGCATGTAAATTATTAGAGGTAAAAGACAAGAAATACAGCTGCAAGTAAAGTACTGTTATCAGAGATATTTTGTAGGAATTGCTGTAGCTACATCTGTGATGCTATATTTATGTGTTTTTCTTTGGAAATTCTCATTTCTGTGGAGCACAGGAAGAGAATGACGGATGCTTTAATATAGTGATAATTTTCCCTTTTATATTCATGGGTAGGCCTTGAATTCCACTTTTGGGGTTTACATCATTATAATTCTACTTGACCTGTATCTTCCTTGCATACTTTGATTTTAAGACACCATGAAGTTATTTGGCAATAGAATTATTTTCATCCTAATTGCATTTCTTGTCTTCGTTGTTTTGACAAAATGAGACAGAGACTAGAAAGGAAAAAAGTAACCGTAGAAGTCCTAATACCTTCCTAATGTTTTATTTCATTTAACTTGGCAGCTCTCCACTGTGAGGCATGCTGGTGAACAGTGCAAGATCTGGCTGGAAAAAAATCCAAGCTACAAGTTATGTGACACAGCAACAAAACTACTTTAAGAATGTAAAAATGCAAGACTGCACAGGATCCGTGTAGGTCAAATGTTATTTTGATAGAAGGACTGAAATATTCTTAGGCTTTTTCCTACTTGATTAATTTTTCACCACCAAAACAGCAACATATTGATGAAGGTGTGATTTTTACAGAAATGCATAGCTTCAGTTACCTTTCTTTGTGTTTTCCTCCCATCCCTGAGCAATATTGGATGTTTCCCTTGTGTAAAACATTTTTAACATGATGTTGATCATGCGTTTTCTAACCTTGCTGAATTTTTATTGATCTGTGTTTTTTGTTTTTATCTGCTTTTGTGTAGTCACTAAGTTTAAGTAACACCTTGTGGAAAACTTCTCAAATTATTTCTACTAATGGGGATAATGATTCATCCAGATAAGATGTCTTTCTTCTAGAACACAGGGAAAAAGCTGGTCAAATGAGCCAGTTGTTTTTCTTGGGATATTGATTCTGCTTACATATTTGAAATGTATATACTGTTGGATAATTTTTGTTCTCATTACCTGTATTTTATGCAGGAATTTTTCTTTGCTCTGAAAAAGCCTAATTGTCCATAAGTTTCTGCTTTCTTGAAATATACTTCCACGCTCTACCAAAAGGGAAAGAACAAAAGAAAAGAGACAATGGTAAGTGAAAAATGTAAGCCTCAGTCTAGAAATTCAGGATCAACCTGAATTCAAGTAGTGATTTTGCTTTATCTCCTGGCTTTGCCTACTTCACTCTTTTATGGCCCAAGAAACTACGACAGTAGGACAGAACATGTTTGTCTCTCAAACATAATGGTAATAGCCATAGCAATGAAATTCAGTTGTAATTTAAAATTCTTCTTTTAAGCCAGCTACTAAATGACCTTTGAATAACAATGTCCAGGGAGCATTGGGAATATGTGTGTGTCAAATTAACTGACCAATATCTGCACTCAGGAGTTCATTTGAAACATTTGCTTCTTCTTCCTACCTCCTTCTCCCATCCTGTGCCTGATTTACCCACCCTTGAGATTATATTAGCAATTCAAAACCATAGAGCACTCAACATAAACAATTATGAACAGAGATTGTAAAAATTGTATCTGAGATTTTCACCCCTCCCCTTTCTTCTAAAAAAATATTTTTTTTCTCACTCCTGCTCTTTAGAGTGTCTAGAAGATGACTATTTCATCTTCTCGAATTTCAAAAGGGAATGGGATATAATCTGAATTCTATTGCACATTGTTATATCAAGACATATTCCAATTTATAGTTTAATTTAGTGTATTAAACTATAGTCTAAAACAAGAAAAGAAAAACATTTCTAGATAAGTTTAAAAAATCTGATTAAACTGGTTTTGTAATGACTTATATGTCAAATGAGGGGAGTAATATTAGATTTATTCTTCTATTTTTGGCTGCCTAGTTTCTAAAAGTACAAAAAACTCTCTTGACAGTATGACAAAGAATTGCAGTTACATTTAAATACCACCCTTGAAAATATGTGGGTTGATTTTTTTTTAAATTTTTTTTTTATTTTTTCAACTGTCTTGCATTAGGAAAGGTCTTGCTACAAAGTGCTGCTTTCACAGATACATGGTAAGCATGCATGATACAGAAGGTGTTCTGGTGGGGTTGTTGATGCCCAGCAGATGAGGAAGAAAGCATAAGCAGACATTGTGAATTGCACAGGCTCCCCTGAGGTTAGAAGAGAGACATTTCACTGAATGCCACAGCAGGAGATTCCTAGTGCTTGATTATAGAAGTATTGAGCTTTCTTCATCCTTTCAGGCTTATTTTGTTTTCAGGGGGAGTGCTGGAATTTGGCTTTGGTGTCCAAACTTCCTCCAGGGTCTGGGTACCACATGCAATGCTGGACATCTCCGCTGTGGAGGTAATCTGAATGATTCAATTCTCTTGGGTTAAACCAGCACAGGTGGAATTATCCACATAGAAAATTATATTTAAGCCTTTGTATCCATATTCCAGATAAAGGGGTTACTACAAATGTACAATCTCTGGTGACCAATCCATCACTCTGCTGCCTGCAGTCTGTTTCTCTGATAGGTCCCGCATAGGGAACAGGGGGAAAACTAATACAAGCTTTTTTGTGTGTACTTCTACTTCCTTAAAGTTTTTTCTCTTCAGTAGCTCACTTGTAGCAACATGGTTAAAGATTTTTTTTTTTACCTTCAGGACAATTTAATATTTCTGATTCATTTAAGTAGTTCTTTACATCTGGAAGATGGCAATCTGCTTCAATTGGTTCTTGAGTGGATAATAAATCTCTGTTACAAAAATAACTAGAAAGACTGGAAGAATTTTTGGTTTTGTGCTCCTCTTTTTTTTTTTCTTTTTCTTTTCTTCTGGGGGGGAAGAGCCTTTTCTCTTGCTGTTTGCCTTTGGTTTTGCTACAGGCTCTAATAAGAACAGAGACATGATGTTCTAGGAGCGGGATCTCAGTCACTAAGAAATTTAGGATTATACAACTTGGGTTCATAGTGATATCACCCTATCTTCCGAGCCAGCAATAAGGTTTATGACGTTCAATTCAACATTTACATTTCAAAACAGTATAATCATCTGTGTAATTTTTCCAATAAGAAAAATTGGAACAATTTTCTAGTCAATAAGAACAGTTGCTATAAATTCTATCTTCTATATTGCTTTAACTTTCTAGATTAGCTGTTTCATTCTAACCACCCAGTCATTGGCATCACAGTCACACTTCCTCTGTCTCCCCTTCCCTGAAGAGACTTATATCTAAATATTAAATTAGTGTTAAGTGAAGAACAATTTGAAATGTCTAGGAAATTAAATTTTAAACACTGATCTAAGCTATTCCCTCTATGTCAGACATTACCCACATTACTTGAAGCAATTCTGTGCCATCTCACATCATGCACCACCACAGATTACTGGTTTGAATGTGTGATCATTAAAGACAGGATGATGGGAGAGACAATAATGCCCCTTAGTGCTTTTTTCATCTGTCAACTCCCCAACCAACATGACAGGGACTGTACTCCGCACTGCAGAAAGGCAGACTAAAATGAGTCTGTGGTCAGTCTTCTCTTACTGTCTATGGTATTCTAGGTACCTTTTTTCTCCCCATTCAATCATTGTGCAATCTTAGGCCTAATATTGTTTGGTTTTATGCACTTGTTTTGCTCACAGATACTGTGAACTCTTTGTCTCTAGACCTGATTTCTGGAGAAAAGATCAAATATGAATCAAAGCTTCCCATAACAGGTAGTGCCAGAGGCTGACAGGAGGGATAGAATTTGCAAGGGTTGTTTTGTATGTTATTGTGCTATAGCAATGTCACCACCACACTAACCTTAATTTCATTACTCAGATATAATTTTTCTTCTCAGAGAATTGCTGCACCATTTCATGTAAATACAGGTGTACTTTTTCAAAGCAGCTGCAGTTAAAACCTCACCTTGTTTTACTTTCGTGTATCAACCAAGTAACAGTAAAGTAAAGATTTAGGGTACTCTTACATTTCTCCTCCTGTTGTTTCTCTGGGAGCATAATTTATGATTGCAGTGCTATGGCTTTGAGTGTGTTGTAGGGAGGGAGTTCGATCCAGACAAAGGGCAGGGTAAAGTAACCACCAATGATCTGACCCAGATGTGAAGTGTGGCCTTTCATGCAACTTGGCAGGAACATGTGAGCAGAAGAAGAGTCGTGCTTTCCTTCAGTTAGACTGCTTATCTATTTTAGGTGTTTAGGAGAGCAATTCTTCATTTGTGTTTGGCAACACCGAGCTCCAGCTAGTTTTTAGCAGAGGAAAGCTGAGTACCCTGCATGCCTAGTGCACAGGAATTGTACCTGTCAATGAGTGTCACTGCAAAGGAACGTCTCACTTTGATAAGGTAACGTGCAATAATATCAACCACTCTAGTTTGATAAGATTTTTATTTCCAGGTTCTCTGATTTTAGACTGAAGGCTATTCCAGACAGTCAAACAATGATTTTAGACCTTTAAACATAACTATATCCTGAGTGTACTGTTTAGCTTATAAGTTACATTTCCACTTTTGCCTCAGTTTATTTCCATACCTCTAATCACACTGAGGCAACCTGTGCTTTCAGGGTCTGCGAAAAAAAAGACCAGGGTCTGCGAATTTTTGTATCTTCACAGTGTAAACTCCTTTAGATGTCTAAATAAATTAATCAGTGACAGAAGGCTGACTACTTTAAATCATCATGCTTTTTCTTTTTTCCTATACTTACTAGGTCAACAGAAGGGATCAGAAAATACTAAGCGATGTAAACAATTCCAAGACTTTTTGAAGAGTCAGGTCTACAGGTCTGCATTTGCTGTATGCTCTGGAAACCTGACCTCAGTCAAACATTGTTAGTCTGCAGCAGATCAAACAACTGCATTGCTGTAAACTGAGTTTGCTTCTCGACAAATCAGCTTCTGCAATTTCTAGCCATGCTTGTTGAAAGTAGAGGCTGTCCAAGGCAGGCTCCTTTTGCTCTGCTGGTGCTCAGGAGTATGCACGTGAGGTAGCTTAGAGAAAGGTTTCACTCTTCAGTTTCAGTTACACTTGTCTTTTAAGAAGCTAGTCATAAATTTTGGTGTTTTTTTCCCAAAATATTGTGAGGAGCAGAACTTCTTCTCTCATTGTATCCTAAAGAATTGAGCTTCAGCATTGGGCACAAACCTCCTGGCACAGCTCAGAGCAAAAGGCACACTGGCAATTGTGCAAACCCAGCATCCCTGAGCTCTGGGGGTTGTGAGCTCCCGGATGGGCATAATAAAGGACTACTGTGATGTAGCTGGTAAAAGCCTTATACCAAACAGTGGCAAGGATGAGAATATTACCTTGTAATGCTATTTAAGTGTTTGCAAAAGTGGCAAACAGAGGCTTTTTGTGGTGTGCACTACTTCGGAGATGGGGAAAATGTTGAAGGAGCTTTTATTTCTGCTCTAAAATTTTCTTTAATATATATATACTAAAAAAGGAGGCAGAAAAGAAAAAAGATGTGATTAATTATGATATTCATTTTCAGTAGCTGCACAGAAAAAAATCTGGTCACTGACTTTCAAAGTGAATCTATGGTGTCAGCCCATATTAATATGGATAGAATTAATTCAGTACTGACAAAGATTTTTCACATAGAAAGAAATTTTGCAATTTCAGAGCCTGGACTACATTCAAAGAAACTGCACAATCTCTTCTATTTCCAGCCTCAAGGGAATGATTTTTCTCTTATTTGCAATTGCGTACATATCCTTGATAACCATAAGATAGAATTAGGTGCAATAATATTAGAAAAAAATGCATGTGTTTATTTTGATTTTTTTTTTTTGAAATTAAAATTGCTCAGTGTACTTACACTGACACACACTCATTTATTTCCTTCTCTCTTTTCCTCTGCTGTATCCCCTTTTTGCTTAGCTAAAAGAAAAGGGAATTAATATCTCACTAGCTAGTTCACTGCAACTTGAAAATCTCTGTGGTAAGGAACTTCATGAAGAAAATAATGTTTTGACTTTGCCTGTTTATCCATGTACTGACTGAGCTTAGGAAAAATTAATGGCTGTTTTTGAAAGATTAACATAGGTAGTTTAATTATCGATTTAAGTCATTAATTACATTCTGCTCACTTAAATTTCAGTGGGTTCATTTGTGCTGCTAACCATATTTGTCATTGGCATGGCTAATTCAAATGAGAGCTTTATGTGCTGCATTACATGGTAAACCACTTCGCTGCTTCTGCTAAACATGTAACACTTCAGAGCAGCACCTTACTCCTGCTGTGTGTTGGTACAGAGAGAACTGTCTTTTCCTGTGGGTTCTCAGTGTCTGGAAGGTACTCATACACATAATGGAGAGAAGAGAGAGAGAGAGAGAGAGAGAGAGAGAAAGAAAGAAAGAAAGAAAGAAAGAAAGAAAGAAAGAAAGAAAGAAAGAAAGAAAGAAAGAAAGAAAGAAAGAAAGAAAGAAAGAAAGAAAGAAAGAAAGAAAGAAAGAAAGAAAGAAAGAAAGAAAGAAAAAGAAAGAGAGAAAGAGAGAGAGAAAGAGAGAAAGAGAGAAAGAAAGGAAAGAAAGGAAAGAAAGGGAAAGAAAGAAAGAAAGAAAGAAAGAAAGAAAGAAAGAAAGAAAGAAAGAAAGAAAGAAAGAAAGAAAGAAAGAAAGAAAGAAAGATTCAACCATTTTCTACAAACAAAAACCTTTCCCAATTCATTTCTCCCTTGCTTTCCAAGATGTTTTTAGGTCAGATATTGTTTTTGGGTCAGAAATCTCTCTCTCACCCGTGGCTCAAGCAAATGAGCTGTTTGCAGTGAATCTGCTGGAATTGCATTAGAGGAAAAAATGTTCCTGTAAAACTACAAAACAACTGTAGTCCCAGAACAGCAATGAGCTCCTGAAGTCCTTTCTTAGTACCAGAATTGCTTGCCTTCCTACACCAGTCTACTGCAAGACCATGTATGCAATGTGCCATTTTGCACCCAAGAGATGCTATCTGTGCGGTTAAAAAGAGCCCTTCCTGGACAGCGATGGCTAAATTTCACCACCAGAAGTTTTTAATATAGCTATATTCCATTCCTTAGTTATCCAACATACCCATCATAAGGAAAGAGCTTCAGAATCCTAACATCAGCTTATCATGGCTCTGTGGTTTCTGATGGGAAAACAAATACATCACGTAAAGGGAATAAAGTGCTTTTCTCTGGTTATCATTCCACTCCAGGCTTTTGTGTCGCAGATTGTCTGGCAGACTCTCACAATTATTTCCTCCTGCAGCTTCTGGAAATGATCTCTGCACTAAAGAGAAATATGCCCGGAGCAGAGATGGGTTTTATTTACGGTATTCTTTTATATTTTTCCATTTTACCATGAACTGATTTTTAGCTCTCAATCTTTTTAATGTGTAGGAACATAATTTCTGTCAAGACTTGTACTGTGCTCCAGGTAATTGTCGATATGCCTGAAATCCATGTCCTATTAATGTGTCCATGTTGTTGTTTTTGATGAGCACACCAGACCTGAGTCACCTCGAAGGCTGCACTGAGCAAATGATGCTGCACTTCAATAGTGCAAATCTGGCTGCCTGTGAGGAGCTGCAGGAGTGCATGGAGCTGGTCCCAAAGATGCTCTGATGCAAAGGTGCATACACAGCTGAAACTAATACTGCCTAAATGGACTTTCCTGTTTGAATTGTTAAATTTCATCCCTTCAGGCTATTGTGAAATCTACAATTTGGGGTGGGTTATGGAAGAAAAATATCCAACACAACTGCTTTTGACTTCGAGTCTGATTATCTTTCTAAGGAAAGGGAACAGCAGGCATCTGAATATACGCTGGCTGGCTGGTCTGTGCTCCGAGAGTACTTTCCCCCTCCCCCAGCCCTCCTCCTCGGTAGCTAGAGCAGTGGCAGCTCATTCTCCTGAGGCAGCTCGCCTAGTGCTGGGCTCTGAGGCAGCCATCTGGCTCCTTCCTCTTGCCCAGTACTGTGTCACCTCAGACGCACCAAGTCCCCACCTGCCACGTGAGGCCTGAGGGTTGGCTGCTTGCCTCTGAATTGCCGGAAATCTCAGTGATTCAAGTGGATACCACTAAAAATAAGCCTTTTTTTTCTCCCCCTAACCAATGTGTCTGCAGAGCACATTTCCTTGAGGGCTGGGAAAGAGCACATTGAGCCTGACACCTGATGAAGTGGTTAGTCTCTGGCTAGCATCCTTCATTTGATGAAAAACATCACATGGAAGGTAGAATTGCTAGCTGTTTTCCTTGCAATGCCTCAAATAACTCAGAACGAACAGGTTCAGAAATGAGCATTTCCTACCTCTCCATCGCTTCCAACACCACCACAGAACATGTTTATTTTTTCAGTTATTTTTTTGAGTGATTTCGGTTGCTTCCTGTGTGTGCAGCATTATGTCTGTGCTTGTGATTCATTGCATTGCTTATGGGTGTTTAGAGTGTGGAAGCCTCCTGTAAAACACGATTTGTAAATACATCCTCCGTGTGAGGGAGGGAGGAAGAAAGAAAAGGAGGAAGGGAGGACTCTAGCATTTCACTGCCTGCTGCACTGATCAAGTACGGAGTAGAAATAAAAAAAGTCTGTCCAAAGAAAGCTGTTCTTTATTGAAAGAGCTTAAAATGGAGGTTTAAAATTAAGAGGAATGGTAAATTATATATACACATGCATAAGGTTACCAACTGTTTGGTTTTAAATTATAGATGCAAAATCAATTCTCCCCATGCTTTTGAGAGGGAGTGAGAGCCAGGTAAACTGAGAAAAGTCCAGGCTCTTCCCCTCAGCCCAAATGCCCATTCTAGACCGTTGGTCACTATTTCTTTCTGCTCTAAGAACGTAAGCAGAATTTGGCTGCTAACTGCTGTGAGAAATTAAATGGATCAGTCCCACGTGACATGTGATGGGAAATACAGAATCAATCTTTAATCTAGTTTTATATAACTGACTTTTTAATTTATGTTTTTCCTGCATATTTTTTAGATCTAGCCACTCTGAGGAAACTGAGAAAACCTGTGCTGCTGTAGAGAAACCATATTGACTATATTAACATGGCAGGGTCAATCAACACTATTGAGTATTTTAGTTCCAATACACAGATCTCCATCCCTGGGTGAGATAACAGCTTGTCATTCTGTTCTCAGAGCAGCCATATGATGAGGACAATATGAGCTTCTGCTAGCAGGGAAAGGATAGAGAACCTGGTGATCTCTGTCTCCATCAGGGTCTGAAATAGAGTGCTGTCTGGTGCAAGCCCAGGGCTGTGTTCCTCATTTCCCCTTCGTCCTCTCCCTCCTTTTCTCCCTTTCTCCCTTTCTCCTTCCCTCCCTCCCTCCCTCCCTGCAGTGCATATTCTTCCTGTCTCATCCAAGTACTGTCTCCTCCTTCTCTGCTTTGAGATACCAATTTCTCTCTAAATGGTTAGAGCTAGCCTTGTTTTCTAGCTGGGAACAGCCTCACTGAAAAAAAAAAAAAGGAGATCTGAAACTTGTTTCACTCAAACACGTCTGTTCCACTGCAATTTTCATCATCCAGGTGTTTTTTTCCGTAGTCACACAGATCCAGCCATTTGATCTGCTGCAGCACCTTGCAAGGGCTGGGAAAAATAGTGGTTAGCAGAGTCCTGTTTAGTTAATTAAACTGTTTTGGTAATGTGGAAAAAGCAATGCATTCCCCGCCTCCATAAACTCTGCTCTCTGACACAGCAGAGTATTTTTTTCCCTGCAATGCTTCCAATAAAACTCAGCCTCAGGCAGAGAACCTGGCATAGAAAATTTTAGTCCAAATAGTTAGGCAGAGACAACCAAAATAGGATCTTTCAATGGAAATTGTCAGGAGACTGACAGTAGGTGATATTACCAGCTTTGTCTACTGCTGTGTATATCCAGTTTTCCTGTGCACACTGTGCTCACAGGACAAGCTCAGGGGACAGGAAGGCGTGAAGTTTTTCTCTGCAAGTTGCCTACAGCTATTCATCTGTGCTCCATTTTATCAGCATCCGTGGCAGGATGTAGCATAATGAAGGCATGAGTATTATTAAACAATTAGCCAGGTGACATTTTTGGATTTTATATTACCCTCTAATAAATGTGTAACACTCATACATTAGTAAGTGATTGAGTGCTCTGCTGGGTCTCAGACCGTAAGTAATTATGTGCCATTTTAAAAGAGCCCGAGAAACAATGTAAAATGCTTAAATGAAAATGGGAAAAAGTAGACAAAGACAGAAAATTCTCAAGAAAACAAGAAAAAACTCATACTAATGACCCGCACATGCTTAGGCTTAGAAGATAATCATGTACCATAATGAATCTAATATTCATCAATATCTGATATGAAAAAATGACTACCCTTTTAGTTTAAATCAAAAAGAAATTTTTAATATTTTACTGATACGCAAATTCTTCCAAATGTCTTACAAAATGCTTTCAGAGTTTAATCACTTACATTGTCATGGCCAGGCCTTAAGTAAAAGTGGCCATTTTTATAGACCAAGTGGCAAATAGTCTCTACTACCTTTTAGTCAAACAAATGCACTTTGTAATCTGCTCCATTGTACCAGCTTAGCCCTTCTCCCTGTTTAGGGGAGTTTTATCCCAGAACACCAGTTTCCCTCCTCCAAAGTACAGTTAAGAAAATGATACCTGTTCACTCACTTGAGACGGAAGTAGAACTGCTGTCTTGCCCTTTTCCACCCATTTGAGTCTTTGCCATTCCAGACTAAGTAGATTAATGTACTAAGTGTACATAAGAGTAGATAATTAAGTAGTGCGTTGCTCTAAGGGTGAGTGCTTTTCACCCTTCACTGTTTGATAGTGGTGAAGAGAGAGATGGATGCCAGTTCCATAGCAAACTCCACATGCAGTTAAAAGCCATAACAACAACAGCAATGAGAAGAAATAAAGCTGGTCTTGTCTTGTACCACCTCTGTTCTTCTGGTGGGTTGCATATTCATAAGAACATCCTGAAAAATGATTGAGACTATCTAGAAATGCCTGGGGACTCAGTAAACCTTTTCCAGTGTCATAAGTCTGGCTTCCCCAAGAAGAGCTGTCAGAGAGGCCAGGTAGCAACAGAAGCCTCAGGAACTTACCAGTTTCATACAACAGCTGGGCTGATGCTGGAGTCCTAATAGGAGAATAAGAGCAAGGCTTCCCTGCTTGGTGGAGACTGGAGATGCTCTTCTGCATCTTCTGTCTTCACCTTTCCTGGGGTGCCTTCAATCTTCCTCGAGCGCCTGTACACAGGGAATGAAAGGTCCCAAGCCACTTTCAGCTAACACAGAACAGGCTTAGCTGAAAGAGCCTCAGATAAATTTCAAGGTGGATTTTTTTAACAGTGATTGGAGGAGGCTTTGTGTGATTGATATGTACAATAAAGTGAGTCCTGAGAACATTTCAATTTGGAGACAATATTTAGATGGCAATCTAATGTTACTGCTTCAGTGCTGCTAGCTGGAGGAAGATTGGCATTTGCCTTGCTCTTCTTGCTCTATATGTCCATTCTCACCTGTGGACTGCTTAAAGTAATTTTTCAAGCAACCCTAAGCCAGACTCCTGGAAACTAATCCTTGATGGATGATGTAATTTGAATGATGGATTATTGTATCTCCTACAGTAGAGGCACTTTAGCTGTTTTTCCTTCAGATATTTTACAACGAGCAATAACAAGAAAAGAAAGAAAGCAAAGGCCTTGAAAACTAGTTACAATTTACCTATTTCTATGGAAAGAAATTTTTTTTTCCCCCATCTATCAGTATATGTTACTACGCTTTATTACAAAACTCTGGAAAGTCTTACCTTCTTATAGTGAAGAGCTTTGTGCAGCTTGTAACCTACACAAGGTGTATGTAACCTCCCTTAAATCACTGCAGAAGTGGTAAGTCTAGACTATGAAGTAATGTTCTACAGCACACTTTTTACTTGGCATATTTTGCATACCAGCCTCTGCGGTCACAATGACAAGGGTTTCTCTGCCTGCCTGAGAGAAACTTCGTGTGGGTTATTTGAAGGCAGCAGAAAAACAGCTCTAAGTGATGTCTCCAGGCAGCCGCTGAAGGTACAAGACAGGGATCTGAAAGACATCTCAGTAGATTCAGTGAAGACAGCGCTACAGGTATCTCCTTAGATGCAGGCACCCCCCTGGAGATCCCATTACATCCTATCCATCTCACTTCTCTGGTCTATTATGCAGACTTTTATGCAGTGCTGGGAGTTCTCTTAGTTTGTTTCCTAAGACTGTCTGCCTCTGCTCTTTTCAATATCCATCTGTAGACTGTCTGTGGAAGCAAAGCATGTTTTACCCTACAGTATTAGGTGGGCTTTATGTCCTGTCACATATTCCATGAAGAGATATTTTTGAAAAATCTGGAAATTAATTAATCCATGTCTTTTCCATGCTTTAAGTGTTGACTTTGCTGAAGTCCTACACAGAACATAATTTGACAAATACTTGTTGTCTGAGGCAGGTCTAACTGTGTCTGGCGCCATTCCTTAAGCTGATCAAGCCCAGGGCTGCTGGGTGTTTCTGGAAAGGTGCTTGTAGTGGGTGGGATGCAGGGTGGCCTCTGAGGAGGAGCTGAGCCTCCACCCAAGCTGGTGATGCCTTGATGAAAACATACCTAAGAAATAAGGCATATTTTCTTTGGGACAGACAAATACAAACAGAACAAAGGTGTCTCTTTTTCCCTAGTACAATACTCATCAGATGAGACACACAACAACCACTATTAACTCCAGCACCGCCCAGGAATGTTTAGGAATATATCTTGAGAACGTTCTTAGTGTGTCCAAGCCCAGCTACTGGCTGGATGCTCAGCTGAATCCTGCTCACTCACCTCCCCAGGAGGAGTTTACAATCTCATTCAGGCTCTTGGAGCCTGAGAGCTGAGGGATTCACCGAAGAGGTCACTCCAGCCCCACTGTCCCCCGAGTAAGTTCGGTTTTTTCAGAATTTATGCCATCTAGCTTTCATTGTAAATGGCAAAAAGTAAGAGAAGGCTCAGAATCAGACAAAATACTCCTGACAAATAGCTCTTGCAGCTGCTGTCGATCCAGCTTTCCCTCAGGGCTCATAAACTAGAAACTACTGTTGCAGGGTGGCTGCTGAGAAAGAACTATTTCCCACTTCTGGCTCTAGATTAATCTAATCTCTCTGTTACTGGTGCCAGGCCTGCTGAGTCAGCTCTCTTCTCTGCTGGACCAGCGTCTGTACCTCCTGACTTTGCAACTCTGGCATTATAGGTTTATCAATTTTCCAGCACCTTTAAGCACATAGAGAGTGGGATCAAAACTAGAGACAATATCTTTGTCTTGCGTATCTGGAGGTCTTCTGCAAAGCTGTATAGGTAAGAAAATAAAACAATCAGCACATCACAGCTTCCTGGACTTCACAAAGAAACTGCCATGCAACCCATCCATCTACTGTCACCGGATACAGGTGCAAGCTGATGGCTGGGGTTTTTCTTAAATGGTGAATATACTTGCTGGAGTGATGTTTACTGATCATATCAGCTGTTGCTGAAGTCTTTTTTCACGTGCCTTTTGGGACCCATATGGGATCATACAGCCAGGAGGTTGCACTCCTCTTCCTGCCATGGTAGAGTTAAGGTCTCCAAAACCTAGTTTTCCAGAAGGATCAGCTCACTCACAGAAGAGATGTTTTCCTGACCTGTCTCTGTCACCCTCACTTCTGTCTGTAATGGAAATAAACCATCTGGGAAACCAGTATCTACAATCCTACTTGGGACAGGACTGTCTGTGGGTTTTTACATACTGGGAATAAGCTGTAACTATGTGTGTCTGTCATCTAGCAAAATATGGGTACTGGGACAATGATTCTGGCTTGGAGACAGCATTGCAGAAGAGAAATTATGACATAAGTCTGCCTATATCCATATTATCATAGGAATAGACACCTAAGGTAGTTCATATTTGGGGTGGAATTGCCAAATGCTGTCCAGTTCTGAGGTAGAGTGAGAAAGAGAGGGATATAGTGCTATGGAATGGTAGGTGTAGCTGGAAGATCTGCTGGGGAGGTCTCAATCCAGGCCATTAAGCTGAAATTATAGAGAAGTTGATTGAAAATGAAACATACAGTAAGGGTTTTAGAGAGTTTCCTATTTGCTGTAAATTTGTGTTTAAATTTCTCTCTTTTTGTTTAATGGGGACAAGACCAGTTCATTAAAACCACTGATTAATTTCTAATAATACTTGGTGACTAATTTTAGCATATTAAAAATTTATGGTGCTACTGAAGTAGAAAACTTTGAACACTAACCATTTTGATTTGTCAAAATATTGTAATTTCACAGTCTTTAATTTAAATGTAGTTCCTTAAATCTCAGCTACACATAAGAAATGAGTCATGAATTTAAATGGAACAGATTAAAGTCTAACAAAAAATATGCATAATTTACACAGGAGATATTGATCTTGTCTGTCCTTTATACTGTAACTATAGGCAATACAACATGGCCATTATTCTCAGTAGGGTGTGTTTGCATGAAAAGGCAGAGATTCCAGTAAAAATACTGTTTCATCTTGAAGGCCCACGCACCTGCAGAGCGTATATTCTTCTAAAAATATCTGTGGTTGCACTTCCCATATTTTCTGTGTCATTTCTAGGAGGGAGTAATTTTGCATTCTTTGCCCAGTATACATAGCCTGGCCAGATGCATTAAAGTAAAACATATTAGGTGCGTGCTAGGTAGGAGCACAGAAGCAAACCAAAGTGTATTGTTTAAAGTACGAAAATGTTAAAGTTGCAAACTCCCTAAACCTATGCACCTGAAATTGCATACTTACTTGGACAGACCTAGCTCCTGCAAATCCTTCTCTTCCATCTTCATTACTATAAGGACCTCTTTGTACAGACCTTCTACCAATTTGAAGTTTGTCAAGATCTCCACTGCCTGGGTAACTCCGTGCTCCATGGTTTTCTTTGGCAATGCCGATAGTTTACAATATATGTAAATACATGTATGCTTCTGGTGTGTGTGTGTATATATATATAAGTTCCAAAATCCTGCCATTTAAAGATTCCAGGAATACACTGCCAGCATACTGGCTATGGGGAAGAGAAAAGTGTTTCAGAGATCCTTCCCAGCAATCTCATACTTGCATCTTCTCTTCCATGGAGCAGCATATCTCTTCCTAAGAGCTGGTCTCCAGTCTCTGCCCATGCCCTGGGGATACTGAGGAGCAATAGGCAGGGTTTTAGTTACACCAGACTGTTAAGTAGACCTTGTCACACAGAAAGAAGCTGCTTGGATATTTATTCCTATACTTACTTTTTAAAAATGCTTGTAATATTGCAGAAATCCTTATGTATAATTCATTCTCTGTCTTCTTTCCTCAGGTCTCCTTTTCCTTTTGTTGGCATAGTACTTACAGATAGATTTAATGTTGAGCTCTGACCCATTGCTTCTATATTTCATATAGTGAATCATAAGCTTTGCTTCTCTAAATGAGAAGGGATTATCTCATTTGGTTTTTCTAGAACTTGTCATCCTTTGAGCAAATCATCATTGTGGTTTTGCCACTGACCTGCTGTCATCCTAAGATCTTTATATGGCAAAATATTTTTCTCACACAACTCCCATGCTGTTCCCGGAAGAGTCATGTTAGCATATGTGTACGAGCTTTTGGGGATGTAAGTTGATTCACATCATCTGTTTTAACTTTGGTGCTGAATTTTCTTTTTTAGGTTATTTGGTTTTTTTTCTCTTCACCTTTTTTTTTTTTCTTATTTTCTTTAATCTCTACCATTTTCTCCTTAATGTGCCTTATTTCCACTAATTATTTTTGTAGTCTTAGTTGAAACTCTTCTCTTTCTCCCACCCATTTCACCCTTGACTAGTCTTTTCTATTGGGCAGTTTCTTCCTTGCTGGTCTGAGATGAAATCTGCTAATGTGAGAGTCTAAGAAAAGAAAGAATGTTTATCATAAAATGGCAGAGTTGATGGTGGTTGGAAAAAGCCATAGGGATGAGGAAAGACAAGATAAGGATCTGTGTACGTGGCAAGACAGAGAAAATTCACTGCTCATGAAACAACCAAAACAATGTTGTAACAGGGGATGAAATTATCTGGAGAATGACTTTAATTCCCACTCTAAGGCAATCTCCTACTAGGTAAAGATATTAAGATGAGCAACTGTAAAACATATGAGAGAAACCTGCTGTGCTTTTCACTTCAAGACACAAAACATATTCTTGCAGAATATCCAACTGTTTTGTTTTGTTTTTGAAATTATCGTTTCCCTTTGCTGATGCTCTTTTATGGCTTGTACCTCCTAAGCAATAGTTAGACTTGTATAGTTTTCTTCCAGCATGTCTGTAGAAATGAAGAAGGGCAAGTGATAATATCAAATTCAGCCTTGAGGTCCAATAGAAGGTGATAGATTACCCCAGCTGAGCTGCAAGGAGACTGTCAGGAAGCCACTGAAGTGAGGTAGTTAGCAAAGTGCTCTAAGAAGATAGTAATACTGAAAGTAGGGCTAGAGACATGCATGATGCTTATTTGGCCTGAAGCAAGGCTGATATTTTATGGCGATGACATTTTATTTTTTTATAAAAGGAGGGGGAGAGCAGCAGCTTTCAGTGAGACAGGTAATTCAGTGAAGGAAATGTAGCTGACTTGTAATGTTGAGAGATGCCCTGTGAAATGAGTATCAGGTGAAAACTGGACCTGGAAAGAGATCTAGTGGAACGGATCACTTAATTAAAACATCAGCTTAGTTTTTTTTAACAGAGAACAGAACTGATGAATTAATGAAAGATTATTAGTAGCAACAGCAGATGTAATTTTAAGGCTCTAACAGGCATCAGTCCTCTGGTATGTTTAGTAAGTTATTCTCTTATTCTCCAGCTAACATTAAAGTCCAAATGACTGTCCATAAAAAGTAAGAAGCAGTCATTTTCATACCACCTACCCTGGTGGTGTGAAATCAGTCATCAATTTATCTACTGTGGCTTTTGAAGGAGGATTGAGCTTACTCAGTTAGGGCTGACAGACCTTCAGTCCTCGCATAGTCTTTAGAGGAACAGCACCAAATCGATGCCATTTTCAAGTTTCATATGAGATATATTAATGCACCTTTACAAGGTGCAAGTGCTGCATGATGTGATCTTACGAAGCCTGTCTTGTCCTAAGGCATGTCTCCATCTACCTCTCTGTTGTTCATGCTACTTGCTATAAAGTACTTTCTTTTTTCTTGTGTATGCACAATTTTAGAACAAACAGGGAGCCTTCATGGAAGACATTTCCTGTAACACCTGTGAGCAGAACAATTATGCTTTAAAAGCAAAGCTATAAACAGTATCACTGGCATTATTCACTGGTCTAGGACACTTACCTCAGTGAGCAAAACTTTGCTGAGATAGGGTAGCCACTGTGTTCATGTAGTCTCATGTCTCATGAGACGTCTGCTTCTGTTTTTACTTTGATAGCCTGACAGGCAAGATCTTGAAGCCATGAGGCAACTGAAAATCCAAGGATAGGCTTTCATTTTATTCAGGTAGGACCTCAG
The DNA here is from genome assembly GCA_036630365.1 of Acanthiza pusilla. NCBI lineage: Eukaryota > Metazoa > Chordata > Aves > Passeriformes > Acanthizidae > Acanthiza > Acanthiza pusilla. The sequence continues at coordinate 41,092,423 of JAXCHO010000164.1, read as the reverse complement.
CCCTGGCTTAGCAGGTGTCTGTCATACCAAAAATGCATGAAGGGCAAGATAATCAAGTGTTCGCAAACCTTGTGTGTCTCCTTGCAAAAGTATGCTACGCACACAACAGAGGCATCTTCAGTGAAGCTGCAGCTGGGGTGGGTGGAAAAGCATCACTGAGCCTGGGGAGCTGGCAGAAAGTTGTGTGATCCTACCAAAATGCAATATATACGCAGCCTATGGCTGGCTCTAGTGCCTTCATAGATCATTGTGTCTGAATGAGTTGATCTTTAATATGGCACTTCACTTCCCTCGAGCTTCTAATAGGAGGTTGAATACAGTGCTTAAGTGAAAAATGAGCAATAAAGCTGTTGGTAAAGAAAACAAAGCCAGCCTCAAAGCACTATTAATCTTTCATGGACTACCTGATATAAAAAAAGAGATTAAATGTATATATTAGCTGCAAGAGGATGTGGTTGATGCAGTGTTGCAATGTGTCCCACTCTAAACTTAAGAATTTATACTAACCCTTAGAACACAAGTTTTTTGTAGTTCATTGACTAGAGGAAGAGCAGCAGTAAGGACAATAAGCTGGATGACTAGGAAGTCCTGACTGAGAGGACTTCCTCCCATACTTGGAGAAAATCCTGTAGATCGCTCTCCATAGTGCTCACTGGGGAAAGCAGTGGTTAGTGAACTGGTGAGCTAGTACTGTGAGAAGTAAACTTTTATCTAAATTTGGCACTTTGAATTGTCCTTGCTTCCTCTGATTATTGCCATGAAAGATTGTCATTAATTTGGTGGCAAGCAGAAGCTTTACATCAAGGGCTTGAAAGAATGACCATTGCTCCAATTATTTTTGAACTCAATACTCATCTCCAGAAAATCCTCCAAATAGTAACAGGAGAACAAGACCAAATAAGTGTTCCAGATGGAGAACTGTCTTTCACTTTGAGCTTCAGTGTGGAACATCCTCTTATCCTGTGAGCAGTTGCTTGCAAATTTCTTGAAGTTGAACAGGCACTCATCACTTCCCTCTTCACCTTGGTTTTTTTCCCTTCAGTAGAGGGATCATATGCAGTGATTTCAGGCACTAAAGTCTCACTACAAGAATGAAAGCAGATCAGCCACTACAGATACCACACATTTAAAATCAAATTCCAAATTTGATTATGTTTCAGGTGGCAGTGCAACTATTTTTTGTAATTACATTTCTGTTTAACAACTTTTCAAACCTAAAATTATATACCAAGAAATGGTATAGCAATCACTGGTTCCATGTGGACATGGCCAAGTGACCCTGATACAAAACTTTCTTTTATTCAAACCACTGTTACTGTGCTTTCGTTTTTATTGTGGCTAAATCAACAACTTTAGGAAAAACACTCAGCTGGGTGATGTACAGCATGTGTTAATGCTCTCATTGCCAGGTGCTCCAGGCTGCTGCTGTTTCTTACATCCTCATCTTGTTTTAAGTAGTAGCCAAATGTGTCACTTTTGAAGAATTCAAAGAACTTTACTTAGATCTCTACTTTGAATTTAAAAAAACCCAAACAACAAAAAAAGGAGCCCGAAGTATTTGCTTTTTTCAGTTTTCTGCAAACAGCCCAAGATTGTTTGTTGTCCTGTTGGGTGTCTTAGGGTATTACCTTATTGTCAAGTGTCAGTTTTGTAATGAAGTTTTAGATGGAGGTATGCCAGAAATAGATTTAAGTTGGACATATACAGAAACCCTACGATGTATATGAAAGCAGGTATCTGCATTGTGTTGAAGGTGTCATAAAAAGAAACCTTCAAGTTTTGTGAATTCTTTTAATGGTGAGTAAATGACACAGGGCACTTTGGACTGGCAGGCAGAATTATTCCACATACACCCCATATAATCTGGTATTTTATAAGTTTTTTTCCCTAAATGAGAAAAAAGGTAATATAGTGACAGAGTAACTTAGCTTGTTTTACATTAATTATATTCCAAAATATTTTGTGGTTTCAGATAACATAACTAATGGGGAATATTTATTATAAATGGATGATTTGCACACAATTTTTTTTGTAACTATAGTTTGAAACTAGATGGGTTTAGACATAGCATTTAGGAATTGCTGTGACGAAAGTTCTTAAACCCTATATAATTTAAAAAAAAATTTTCTGTGAATTTGAAAATTAAAGAAGAACATCCCTAGGCCTCCATTATTGGTCACTGCTTGAGCCTGAATACCAGGTTAGAAGGGCTTTTGGTCCCTTGACTTGATACAGCCCTTTATATGGTTTTAAAAAAGCACTTCCAAAAAAATTGATTTTTTCTCTCTGTTATAAAATACTAAATCAATTTCAATTTGCAAGGAAGTAGCCACTCTTTCAATATACAAACACTTGGGAGGTATAATGATGCTGTAGTATAAAGAAGAGTGAGTTGTAAACTTACGTTGTAAATACCTGGACTCATTTTATAGAGTCTTTCGCTCTTATACAATAAAGATACTCTAGCTGCTCTTATACAATAAAGATAATGGAGTCCCTATTCTCAGTGCATCTGAAATGCATTCTTTTTTGAACTTGTGTGTTCAAAATCTACTGTATTACTATGCTGTAAATTTGACTGCAAAAGGAATGAAACATTTTCTCATGTGTATCACTACTGTATTTCTATTTCCTGATCGCAAGAATCCTGAAACATTCCTTTAATCTCTGGAGGAGTTTAAAGATTAAGGTAAAGTAATCATGCATGATGTACTTGAAAACTTGGTTAAATAAAAGCAACATTGAGTTATTTATTTTTTATAGTGGTGTTGATATATTCACCATATTAGGATTTACAACAAATAGCCTACTTCTGCAGTTTTAATTAAATGTGACTGGCTTAAAATGTGAAAGTGGTAAACAGGAATTACAAATTGTTTTTTGCCTGAGGATGGGATTTAGAACTTGTCATTTAGAGACACATTTTTAACTTTAGATTGGCTGTTTCAATACACAGGATATTAATTAAACCCAGAAAAGATACTCAGTCACTTGTGAACTCATGGAGATGAACAAATATCGAAGGACACTTAGTAAAAATTCTGACAAGCATTACAACCTTTGCAGTCTATAAAGCTCTTTCTTATAAAACCAGAGGTGGCCTTTGTACACCAGTTTCCATTATGCAGCCAACCAGCTCTGCCAATGGAACATTGACTATCATATTAACGCTGCCAAACAGAGAGCTTTGCATTAGAAATGATGCACAAACCCGTGGTAATGGGATTTGCTTGCCAGAAGGAGGGGTCCATCTCACTGTTAAAACAAGAAGGAGACTGTGCTGCGGCTGACGTGCTGCTCAGCCTTGTGGTGGATCCTGTCTTCATTAGCTCATCTGTTAAGCACCTCATTTTTGTAACTGCAGCTATGGAGAAGTTTTTATTCCTTTGTCTGCTAGACCTTCCTCTGTGTCTCCTTCAGCAGTAAGAGTTGTAGTCTTGTGTGGGTCTGCTCAGCATATCCTCTGGAAGCCTTAGTGTTCTTCTGAGTGCTCATGGGTTTTTTGTGTCTCTTTTGTGCCATTTATAAAACACCTGCTGATGAGGGAGTGGCTCTTTGCAGGCTGCTGGACAGACTGCAGCTCACTCGGCTGCCATCAGTAGGGGACTCTCCTCTCCATGGCTGGGTGACAAGAGTGTGATCTGACTGAAGCCCACAGGGCACATGCAGCCCCTTCAGCTCTGTCATACTGACATTACCCTGCTTTCTCTTAATGGAGACATTTAAAAACAGCTACAGTGGAACTGCTCAAGGGAAAAATGATACATTTGGGCCAGTAAACTGATGTCAAGAGACCTAAACTAGGATTAATCTGGCTTGTGTTGAAGATGATGGAATTTAATATACATTGAATATTGAATGCAATAGTCAATACGCTGTAATATTCATTGAATCAGTGAGGTGCTTTCCATGGATTGCCATGGATTTGGCTCAGAGCTTTGTTGTCTCTTTTTGCTGGATCATTCCACCTGGCCTTAAAACAGGCAAAACCGTTTTTATGCAGTAAATCAGAGAAAACAATTAGAACACTGTTTTATCCATTTTCCCTTGAGTTCCTACTTCTTGGGAGATAGATTGTTTCACAGTTAAGAAAATGTTGAGGAATACATGGGTTTTGATACTTTTATTCATATTACTAAAAGAATATAATTATTGCTATTTTTATTTTTTGGTCAAGAAAAATAAAAATAAAATAGTTCCACCTTGAGCTACACCCAGGTATTGCAGATGACTGATAGCCTCAGTGATGTGTGAATACATTTGAAACTAAAGAAACTGTCTCCAACTGTTTGTATATAACTACAGCTGGCAAAGTATAAACTCAAGGACAGGGGAGAAAGGTGCAATATTCATTGCAATTTCATGCCAGAGAACTGTGTGGTATGATTTGTCGTTTCTTCCACCTGCCATATAAATATTTTTTTCTTCTACATCATTGGCATCTTGCAGCCTTTATTCTACAAAGACAGATGCAAATATCATTTGCTTCCTTGGAGTCAGAGGGAATCCCCGTAATGACCAACATAATGCTTGTACTTACAGGTCTAAGCAAATAGGCACTTGCATGCTATGGAGGTGTTCAGTTTCTATTTCAGATAAAAAGGCATGATTCTGTCAATTCATAGTAGTGAAAAAAATAACTGTGGTTGTTCAGTATCTCCTGTGGCAGTGGCTACTGGAACGCTCTGAAAGTACAAAACAGGCAGATATAGTGTTGGAGGAGCATTGTCATAAAGCCTGAGACTTTTCTTTACAAGTTTGCTCTTTTTGTTTTTGTTTGTTTTTGGTTTTGTTTTTTTGTGTTTGTGGTTGTTTTTTTTTTTTGGTTGTTGTTGTTGTTTTTGTTTTTGTTTTGCCTCTGTTCCCTTTTTTAAGTTCTGGTTTCTTGGTAGGCACCTACTCAAATTCCTGTATTAATAATTGTTCTTATCATAAAAATAGGATTTTTTTTTTTTCAGGAAATGCTACTATGGTTGTATTACCACATTCTTTTTTTTTTTTTTTTTCTTTGTGGGCAAAGAGTTGATTTTTACATATTTCTCCTTCACAAACTTGCGAATTTAAATTATTTTGAATGATGCTTAACATTCTTGATGCATTTTTAAAATTACTTGTTTCATTCCTGGATTTTGTCTATATATACCTTCCTGGTATCAATAAGATTATACTTGTCTTTCTGGGAAAGCCCATGTACAATTTGGAACATGAAAACATCAAAATTCACAAGTCCATGTCAAAAACTTTAACAGCATTTTACGTCCTAAATTTTAAGCCAGATTGTCTGAAGCCTCAGCATTTCTCAAAGAAATAATGACCCAGCCACTGCTTTTCCATGCATTAATTCCTTGCCTGTAATGTTGGCAGAATTCTTTGTGTACTCTGGTTCCCTTTCTTGTGCAGTGTGTGAGCACTTGGGGCCAAGAAGAACTTTGTCCATTTATACATGTATATTCAGTCTTGGAATTAATATGCATTCTATGCTAACATTTATAATTTCTTGTATTATTATTCTACATGCAATTACAATCATATTTGTTACATTGATTTTGCCATCAGATACCCTCTAAACAGTTCAGGCGTATCTGATTCCAAAGTAAGGCATGACATGACATCTTTATAAATCTGAAAGTTTTAATTATATGTGGTAGGTGTAATGACAGTCCACAGAATGTAAAGCTCTCTAAAATAAGCTTTCTGTGTCTATTATCTTTGACTCAGCACTTTCTAGAAAAAATTTCCTCTTAAGTTTTCTTAACAGAGAAAGTCAATGACATTCTGCATGTAGCCCATCTTTCTTCTTCTTTTCTGTATTCTTCCTATTGTACTTATTGCTTCACTCCTGTTTTTCAAATAGTGCTGCAGTCAGACTGAGTCATTGGCCAAGGGCAACTACTGCCTAATACTGCAAGAGCAAATAAGGAAAACAAAACCAAGAAAAATTTTTTTTCAATTTGTTTCCTAGCAGTGACACAGATCTTTAATAATGTTTTCATTGATTGCACTTTCTTGCTCAACATTTACACTCACAGAAAAATTATTACAGCCTATAATGTGCAGGACTCAAGCACTGATGAATGGTTTACTGCATCCATCAGCTACATAATTAGAAGTAATTATTCATAGACTTGCCCCATGAAAGACCTCATTATAACAATAATCATATTATGTTGGTTGTCAGTGTTTTCTGAAATACCTTGGCTAATGGGGCTGTGGAAATTGCTTGTGATTTTAGTCTAGGAAAAACAAAGATTAGAAAGAAGCCCTGAAATGTGGTCTGGCAGAATTTTCCCATTGCTCTACATGAAGGCAATACAGCAGACTGCACAGCCCCAGAAGAACTGCTCCATAGCAGCGTGGGGCGAGGACATGCTGCTGCCCAAGTAGGCTGTGAGAGGTGCTCTGCTCCTGGGGAGGCTGTGCCAGGACCTCAGGAAGGGGAATGCAGGGAGAATGGGAGCAGGTGAGTGTCAGCTCTGTCCCCAGGTACACCTCTGCAGACGGCAAGGGATGTCAGGCTGAAACCTTTCAGGAAGGTAATGTTCTTTAGAGAATGTCAGGTGTTGCTAAATGGCATTAACTCATGCTAGCAGATGTTAATGTGTGGGAGGCAGGAGGAGGAGAGCAAGGGTAGCAGGTTCTTTGAGGGAGCTGGAGAGCCAAGGCTGTCTCGTGGAGTGTGAGAGTCCTCAGGGTGAAAGCCATGAATATTCCTGGCACTGCACACTTTCCTTGCAGTTCCAGAGGAGATGTTGAGTTTGTTAGAGCACCACTACCTTAATCAGCCCAGAACATTTTTCCTTTTTGATGTTACAACATCTGAGGCAGGGAAACCAGCATCTATCCATCTATTCCTGGAAATGAAGCTAAGTTTACCTAGGTGATTCTGTAGATTAACTAAAATCATGGAGAAAGATCTCAACCTGTCTAAACAGTAAATGATCTGAACTGCTTTCTGCATTGAGATTGATGATCAAGTCAAGCTGCTGAAGTATCTCACTTAAGCTTATTAGTAGGGGTGGGATCCATTGACTGTTCAGGCTGGGTTTCATCTGGAACTAACTTTTACTCTTTGGCTCACATCTATAAATGTCTTGTAAGGACAAAGCCCCAGCTGGCTGTGGTGGTGACTGCTAGATTGCTGCCTATAAGCTTAGTGCTACTGGGGTTGTGAAGGTAAGAGTTACTGTCATGCGAAAATGCAAGTTGCAGAAATGTGGGGATGGAAGAAGAAAAGGAGAGAGTTGGGAAGAAAGGGGAAAGGAAGGGAAATGGATCAATTCCCTTTCTCTTGTCCTGCAAAGAATGTGAGATACTTTGTGCAGTTAGCATTGCTCATCTAACAAAAAACATTTAAACAATTTTGAAGTTTTCTTTGAAGTCAGTATAAAATAGCAGCACCTAGAATAGCACACCATTATTAATTCTGAAATTGTTTCAAAGTTCCCCTTTTCCTCCCACTCCATTCATTACATAGACACAGTTACTGTTATTTTTATGCTTAACTCCCAGTATATCTGAAAATGAACAATGAAGTATGCTCATGTAATAGAATCAGGAAAAAAATATACATACATTATTGAATTCTGCTCCAGTTACAAAGGTCTACAGCATGTCCCTTTTAGTCCAGGGCTGAAACTGGTTCAACTGAAAGTAATAGCAGTCCTTTGGCTTTTTCAGTATTTGAAAATACAGAAATAAACTAACAAATTTCTATTGACTTGATTGCATGAAATATTACACAATCATCTGCTTTTCACAGGAGTAAATGTACATCTTTAGACTTTAGTACAAGGCGGTCATCTCGTAAATGACAAAAAGCTGATTTTAGCTGAGTTCCTGCCGGGGTGCTGCTGTGTGTCCTGCTGACACAGAACTGGTGGAAGGTGTGAATGCTGGAGTGGCCCCCTCGAAATGTGCATTTTCTGGGATGCAAACCCTCGTGTGGCAGGCTGCGGACACTGCACAGCGCGGGAGAGGGGAGCCTGAGGAGCCTCAACACACATTTCATCTGCTGTGACTGAATTCAGCCTGAGTAGATGTTATGACCTGTCTCTAAAGAAAGGGTTGGCTGCCAGAAGAAGGGAAGAAACTGCACAGTCACTCCAGTGTTTCTGTCTGTGAGCTGGAATGGGGATGAGTTCAGAATTTGACCTTGTGGGATTTTGTGTTCCCCAGATATTTGGGAATGGTCATCTGAGGCTGTACTAATAACCAGTCAAAACAACTCTTAGCTTCCCACAGAAAAAGTATTTGTGCCTGTGACTGAAATTAATTTCACTTACCATGAGTCAAATATGAGTCATGATGAATAGAAGCATAATTCACAATTGTCTTGTGATTATTTGCTCTTTCTGAAAGCCCTGTGTATATGCTTGGCAATATTTTTTTCTAGTGTACCAATGTATTTTAACTTGTAATTATATTTTTGAGCCACATTTGTTTTTAACTGTATGTCATATTATCTTCAATATCTTCGTTCTACAACTGTTCGTAACCCACTATATATATTGCCATAAAACAAGCTAGGTCTCTTGTGAGGGATCAGGGTACAGTTTTCGGCCTAAGCTATTGTGGTACTGAATATTGTAATAATAAGATCATAAAATATTTCAATTATGCTTTGAATCCAAGTATATTTACTTGCATTGGATTTCACAATGTACATTCCTTCTTAAGGAGCTGGAAAGTCAACACAGTCATATCTGTGTTAGGAAACAAAGGTGGGTCAAAGTTAATATGACCAACAGGCCTGGGGGAATAAGAGAAGACCAAACATGATATTTTGTGCCAGTGTTTTACGTAATCATAGAATTCATAGAATGTTAAGGGGTTGGAAGAGACCTTAAAGAACATTCAGTCCCAATGCCCTCTGGGGACAGGGGACAGGGACACCTCCCATTAGACCAGATGCTCAAGGGCTTATCCAACCTGTCCTTGAACACGGCCAGGCTTGGAATGTCCTCAGCCTCCCTGGGCAACCTGTTCCAGTGCCTCATCATCTTCACAGTAAAGAATTTCTTCCTTGTAGCTAACCTAAATTTCCCCTCTTTCAAATTGTACCCATTGCTCCTTGTCCTAACCTATGTCCAAAATGAAATGAATATGATTGTCACTAATGAGAGATTTGTGTTGACATTCTTAACGCATGACAATAGCACTCTTAGTTAACCCTCACTAAGTAACATACAGCTGGATAAATGTCACTTTCTTGTCATGGAAATTTCCATTATTAAGGAGTTTGGGTTTTACTGACAAATATCTGATTTTAAAATGTGTCTGACTAGTTAAATTGAATCTTAATGAAAACACAGTATTTCCAAATTATGTACCATTCCAGGACTGCATTTTTTCACAGTGTGACAACTTAATGGTGGTAAACGTGGACTGAGAATGAGGTGCTGTATATTTTTATAAAATCATAGGTCAGTGCTCACTGATTGGGGCCATGACATAATTTTTTGTCACATCCTCTTTGTAGCACAGACCATTATATTACTGCCATCTCCTGGACTAAGCCCAGTCACCTGGGTGTTTCCAAAAAGATCCAACTTGATTTTAGGACATTAATATGCATTTGACTTCAGTTTCTCATATTTCGTGGTGTCTGAATCAAGCTGTACACAAAATTGTCATGTCTAACCATGATGCTGGGCCTGGTTAGAGATCCCTGGGCTGGTTCTGAGCAAGCTGGCCTGTGCTCAGTGTGTAGGGCAGCCTCGTGCTGAAGCATGAGCACATGTTCTGGAAGCAATCGAGGAAGAGATGGCACATGGAGCAAACAGTCCTTGTCTTTCAGCTGGGCTTGTTTGCACTGTGCTGTGGTTGTGTGACTTCCCAGCGCTAGCTTGACAAACAAACTCTGGCTAATGCCATGGCCAGGGCTGCAGCGTGGCCACATTTTTCTGCTCGAGTGTTTTCTCCAGTCATGGATAATTTCTTTCACTCTTGCTGGCATTGCAAACAAGCATGCAATGCATACAAGTAGGCAGCTGAACTTTGTTTACCGTATTCTAACACCAGGTTTATTGCTGCTGGATCCACTAGCTTGTATTCTTTTCCCAAAAATCTAGATGAATTTCTAGTGTTACTCAGGGATATTTTTCAGATTCACTACTTTTCTGATTCATTTGTTTTGGCTGAATAGGTTGTATTCATTGTTTCTAGATGTAAAAATCTACATTTTGCAAAGCTGAACTGTGATTTTGAGGTTTGGCTTTCACACAAACCCACTCATGCCCCCTCCCCATTTGCTAGCCCTTTCTTGATCTTTTTAATATGCACTTTATTGACACTGTGTAATACTGATTTCTAGCCATATTTTCTCACGTTGCAGTACATCAAATACCTTATAGAGCTGTGTGGATTACATCTGCTTAGTTATTTTAAATCATCAAAGCTTATGCTCTTAAGAAATACAATTAGATTTGTTTAACAAAGCTGATCTATTTCCCATATACCGTGTTGACTAACTGACTGATTCCCACAATTCTTAATCAATTAAATCATGTACCATTTCCTCCTTGAATTTATCTAGGAGTGAGGTCATGCAAAATTATGCTCTTTTTGAATACTTTTCTTTTTCTGTTTTGCAAACACTTCTTACCAAGAAACCCGTAATAGACAGGACATTTGTATGCAGCAGCTGGGTAGTTGAAAATGCATTAATTAGTATATTATAGCAGTGATACTTATTATTTATTATGCCATCATCAGAGAACACAATTAAGTTATTGTAGAGTTGCTATGGTTTCCAAAGGAGATACAGTGCACACTAATTACCTCAAGATGCCAGATGGTTCTGAATAATTCCTGAGCAAATGCCTCATCACCTCTGCTTCTCCATGTTTGTATAGTAAACAAAACATGAATAAAATGGAGGCTGAGAATGTAGTGATTTCCCTTTATAGGTCTCCGCAGGTCTGTGTTTGCCCTGAGCATATTTACATTCTTCAGACTTTACTGTTTAAATTTCTCCCATCTGTGCAAATATCCTAATGAATGAACTGCAAAGAAGCGTGTAAGAAAACTCTGCTGCTGGACATCTTGACTTGAAATGTTTCATCTGCACTATACCTGCAGTTTCTGTATTGTCTGTAATGTCTATCCCAAGCATATGTCAGATAGAAAGACACTTTATCCTGCCCATAGGGCAAGTAAGCTCTAATAGATGCTTTAGGCACAGTCTACACCCAAGATTTCCCTTTAGCCTAAAATCTTTGCAGACTGTGGGGACATCCTGCACTGCAGCAATGCAGATGAACATCCATTTGTACTTTAAATGTATGGGGTGCTTCGCATACATGCAATCACTGGGAATCAAGAACAGTACAAAGCTTAAAGATATTGATGTTTGAGGCCACTCAGTCTTACAGACAAGATTTTTGTAGATCTGTACCTGATCTCATGATTGCTTTCTTTTACCTTTCAGTGGTCACAGTTTATCACAGTATCTGCAAAACCTTCCATTGTACAACCTGAGAGGCAGATATCTAGCCGAGCTCCAGGGCTGCACATGCAGTAAGTACCAAACTATAACTTTGCCATCAAGGCATGCATCCAAAAATGAGGCCACAAAGAAAAGTCTTTGGGACAGTGTGTCAGAGAGACATGTCATAATCCAGATTTCTGGCTGGCTGTAGTGTCAGTGCAGATAACCTGAAGCATCAGGTCAATACAATAAATAGGTCAGGCTTTGAGCAAGGGCTTTTTTGCCCTACTTCTGCTGCCTGCATCACAGGATTGTCAACACATAAGAAACAACATTTTAATTTAGTATATTTAGTATATATTCAGAGTTTAAATTCAGATTTGCAGTGTGGTTAGTCTAGGAAAACAGCCACGGAAATCCATAAGACCAAATATTTCCCATCCAAATTCAGAGCTTACCTATACAGAGATTGCTCAGACTTTTCCAGATATTTGCAGTTATCTAACTGACATTTCACTTCTACAAAGTTTCATGGGGCTTGCTTTTCTCTGAGCTGGTCCAAGCTGTTGGAACTCTGTTGGAACTGTTCTTTCAGCTTCTCTGCAGGGTTTCAGTGATTCCTACGGGTACTACGGGTACTCTCCTGAACACAGCTAAGAGATGCAGCCACAGATGCAGCAGTTTGTGTGGGTTCTGCTTTGGGAGCTTCGGGGTTTTCTGGGGACAAGTTCCAGGATCACTGGTGAATGGCTGAGAAACCTCTGAGAAACATAAGTGTGCCTGCTGCAGTCAGGTAAGGATGAGGTAAGAGCAGATAAAAGGGTGCACAGTGTCTACACCTCGTTCTAAGGTTAGTGCAACCTCTGGAGAAGTAAAAGAATGGAAGTTGGTGACTTCTAGTTGGTGACCAAGAGGAAGGACCCTGCACTATCTAAGGACTTACAAGATAGGCCCACTACACTCGAAGAGGAGACAGATATGTCTCTTCAAGCAACAGATCTGGTCCATAAGGAAGAGTTTGATCAAAGGAAAGCTGATGCAAGAGTGGCAAAAAGTTGGTTCTGGAAATAGAATAAACAGGAACAAGGAGTGATATCAGGTAAGGAACAGAGCACAGGGTGAATCTTCTGATACCAGGATCACAGAAATCTACAAACAATGAATCTGACTTGTAAACTGAGATCTTCTGGGGTGCTGGAGGGATCTCTCTTAAGCCACTGAGCTTTCCATCAGGTCTGTGTCTGAAAAGCTTGGTATGGGGTAAGGTAAAGGTAGATGGACTTACAGCCATGTACTGAGTGGTGGTGGGAGGAAAGGGTGACAGAGCTCTAATTCAGTAGCAGCTGTGTGTGTTTCATAGTACTTGGGAGATGACAGCTTTGTAATTGTATGCAATAATTATGCAAAATTATGTAGCTAAATCAGCAGTAACAGTATGTCTATTATTTAATTATTTTATTAGGCAATTACTTTCTTAGTAGTGTATTGCTAAATCAGTAAATGTTTAATCATTATTTCAATATTATATATTTCAAGCCTGCAATTTAGCGAGTGTGAGTTAGACACATGAAGCAACAGTGTCCAAAGGAAAACATACATAAACCAGCAAAGATGTAAACATCAACTCTTACTTTGCAGTGTTGGACTTTAAGTACAAAATTACTCTCTGCCTTGTCAGATTGTTTGAATATGTAAACAAAAAGAATAGTTTAATCAATGAGCATTGCATTGCCTAAGTTCAAGCTCCATTTGAAAGTGTATTTTAATTTCTTATTCCTGCATAAATTTTGTTTTGTTCTTGATTTCAGCAAAGGAAACAAAAATTGAAATGCCCAGATCCAATGAAATATTACACTTTTTCCCTTAAAATATTAGGTTCTTAGGAACACTGAAGACAGATAACTTTCTCAGGTCAAAATAAAGAACCCCTCACTATTAAAGTATCAGCCAAATCACTAGGAATATGTATGTTTCCCAGGATAACACATGAAGCTCTACAGTTATTTTGAGGATAATACATATAATTCTAGTGTAATAAAATTATTTTATTATGGGAGCCAGAGAAGTATGAAATCACTTCTTGCATTACACCATCTATTGATCATGAAACAACAAATTGCATAGTTTGATAGTTTGGTGGGAAATTACTTGGCTGTAATCTATCTTGTTCCAGTCAGAGGAACTATGCATTTCTTGTACATAGCTAATAAACTAGGACTTACTGAAAATAAATACTTATATTACTGAAAGCTTACGAGCTAGACATTCTAAATAATAATTTTATTTTACTGTAAAAAGCTGTGTAGATATTCGCTCCTCCAAGCAAGGATCAACAAAAGAGATCAGAAAGAAGCAGGCAAAGCTGCAAGGCTTGAGGAGTGGGGAAGCAGATGAGCAGGGGATCAGAGCAGTGGAGAAAAAAAAGGACTGTGAAAACTTTGCTCAATATGCAAATGTTTCTGCTCTGACTACTCTGTTTGCCAGGAATTTTGAATTTGATGAAAAAGCTTTCAGAGAATTTGCTGTAATAAAATATTTCCTCCTAATGAAATCATTGCATATGAAACTAATGGAAATTATTATACCAATTAATATCGTTCTTACTCTGCTTTATTTTCTTATTAGTAGTGCCTGAAAGTTAGACAAAAATGTTTCAAGCTGAGAGAAGTTTGGACAGAGAAAGGGAAGTGCAAGGACTTCAAATATGACACTGAAACATATATGCAAATAAAATAGTTTGTTGTATTGAACAACACATGGCAAAGAAGTTGTGATATACACATGAAATACATCAATAGAAATACATCAATATGTGTTTGCTAAAAATGAAAGATCACCAGCATTATCAATTTACTGTAAGGTAAAGTGAGACTCTTGACTCCAGCTGATGGCACCAAATTCAATTACTGTGCCCCAAGGAAACCTACTAGCTCTTGAAATCTGTCATCTCATATGCTGGCTAGTGTAGTCTTATGAAGTAAGGGCTACAACTATGCATCAACAGAGAGGAAAAAATCTTAATTTTCTTCCAAGGGAAACCCCCAAAATACACATTCATGTGTTTCAGTCCAGTGAGTGTGCATGTGTGTGCACCTACTTCAGCTATAGTCACTGAAAACCAAAACTGGCTATTAAACTTCATGTTTATTCAAATCAATTATTTATCAGTACAAAACAGCACTTTACAGCACATACATATTTTCAGTAATACAATAATGTCATTATTGTAAGTGATATCATCACACTATATGCCGACTTTCATCCCAGAATGAACATTTTTTCAGATTTTCTGCTTATACACTGCACTAATATGGACCTGGCAAGAGTTGACAGTAGAAATCCATGTAAGCAGGTAGCTGATGGATTATCAGAGGCTGGGTGTTGAGATCTTACTGAAAAGAATAACTTTTGCTGCGTGAGTTAATGACTGTATCTTTTGGTAGCCTATCCTTACACAACAGACTGTACAGGAGTGATTCAGAGAGATGCAAGGTGCTGTATGCACCCTGTTGCATCTCACCCTAGGAGACTAGTTTCAGCAATCCTTACAATTTTGTTGTATCATGGTAACAGTTGGTCTTCAGCACGATTGAAAAATGTCATTACTCAAAACCTGACTGGACATGGTCATGGGAAGCTGTATAACTACTGAAGTAAAAGGATTGCATGGAGATCTTGGCTTCTCTGACAAGATGTGATTGTTCCCTTTGTTGTTGCAAGGAAAGGTTTGAAAATAATAAAGGAGTTCAAGATCAAAGACAAAAGAAATACACACATTTTAAAATTGTACAGTCTTTATTCAGTCTTAAGATTTTAGGGGACCTGACTCAGTATTTTTAAACGTTTAAGAAATGCCATTGATAACTAAGATTCGTTTGTGTCACCCACTGAGTCATCCTTAAATAATCTGATCTCTGTGCTAAACAACCAAAATGTTTCATTTTTTAAAAAGGAATCTTCACCTGCCCAGCTGATTTAGCTTTCATCTGGGTTATTTTTGCTGAAAATAAGCAAAGCCTGCTGTAGAAAAATGAGAAACTCTCACTCGAAATGTAAGACACAGAAAGATTTGTAAGGGTAAATCTCACAAATTACTTGGCCTGGAACTGAAGTCCCAGCGAAAGGATATTTTTGGGTGCAATAAATGCATGCCTTTGGAGACCACAATAAAAGGCATTCTAGTGACAGAGCATGTCTATGAAAATTCATTGCAGTAACAGACATCCCAGGTGCCTATTTTATCAGGAATCATTATGCTGCTCAGTGTTCCAGGGACAGTTCTGGACAATGAAATAGCTTTTGCATTCAAAGAGGTGACATTTAGTCACCAGGCATTTAACTGCCAGGCATAAAGGCCACTGCTCGTGAACAGGGTTTGTTTGAGATGTGTGTGCTTTTAACTGGAGACTAAGGGTAAATTTTAAAATTAAATATGCTGCAGTTCAGTCAATATCTTGAGCTCAACATCACTGATGGGGGATGATGAGGCAGTCTGAGTTCCTGCTGAGCTTACTTAGAATTGGGACTGCCACTGAACCTCACCAAAGTTTTGGTTTGAAATTGTGCCTTTGAGAATACTTCAAATGTAAAAACCCAGTAAAATGAGAGTGCACATTTGAATTTGCTTCTGATGAATACACATCACAAAAGAAATAGTCATTTTTATATGTGTGTTCAGTTGAAAGCTGCATCCTTTGGGAACTGATATAATTCAGCTCCATGGAGCAAAGAAATAAGAAATAGCAAGTTAACAGTTACAGTAAAACTAATAAAACCAAGACAATTCAACGCAAAACAAAAGGCCCCTCCAAAAGATATTCTAACCAGAAAAACATTTATCAATGAAGCAATCTCACACTCACAGAAAGAATCTCATAACTAAAAGGTGGAATAGCAATGTGATCAGTAATAATGTTGTGGGGCTGGCTACATTGAAAAAGCTTGTACAGGAGGGCTCAGGATACAGCCCTCAGATATGCCTTCTGTAAGCAGTGCTGAATGCTGTCACTGTCTCTCAGCAGTGACAAATCAAGGCAGAGCTAGAAAGAGAAAGATTCTGAGAGAAAAAAACTTTTTTTTGTTTGTTTTGTTTTGTTTTGTTTTGAAACAGCTTTAAGGTAAATCAGAAAAAAAAAAGATTTAGCTTAAAAAACCTTAAAACCTTTCGGCAAGTCAGTCATTATTTGTAAAGATTTGCCCACAAAACCGATAGAGAAATTCACATGCAACTTAGTATTTACTAGAGGAAAAAACGATAATTTTCTTTTCAGTTTCTTTGCTGCTTTCTTTACCTGTTGGATTCCATTTTGGGTTCAGGTATAAGAAAGCAGACTTTCTGCACCAGAAGCTCCTGAGATTTTGAGACACAGAGACCATTCTGACACTGAGAATTCCTGTGGAGATGTACTGTCTTCCCCTTTCATTTGCAGTCGGGTTAATGAGCCTGTAAATTGAATTAACTCAGCCGAAGTCCTCAAAATCCGAGCTGAAATGCAAACAAGATAAGAGCAGTGTATGGCAGCTGTACTTGGTACCTTTGGCTTCCTGAGGAATGTAGCAAGATTGAAATAATTATAATAGTAATAACAACAATAATGGCAATAACAATAATAATAGTAATAACAATAACAACAACAACAACAACAACAACAAATGAATACTTTACTGATGATATATGATTCATTCCATTGTACAAAGCACCCTACTAAACAGTGTTCAAATATCGGAGTGCTGGGTACTGAGCTGGTGAGTTTTCCCAGCTGCTAATGTTTCCCAGTTCTTAAGAGCAGTCTCTGAAGGTATTAAGGGTAGCTAAAGGGGAAGGCTTCATATTTTTAGTTTTTTCCCTGGTGCTGTGGTATGTGCATATCCTTTTGGACAGTGTTTGACATCTCTTTATTTAAATAGCAAATGAGTGGCCCAGGGAAGTGACTGCAAATTGGAGTCGTAAATAACTAGATTTATGATAGCAGTAGTGCACTGAAGTGTGAGGAAAAAGCTGGATCTCACTGCATCATTTGTTCCCAATGGTTTTGAAACAATCTGTACCAGAAGAAAAAAACATAATCTGGCCTTCCAAGCTTTTCCTTCTTCTGTAGATTAAAAGTACCTGTTTCTCTGTTGTCAAACAGAAAGAGAAGGCCTCCCACCGCTGTTGGCAGTTCCTCTGCAGCCCCCCTGCACCTGCCTGGGGCTGCTGTGCCAGCGTCACCCAGAGCTGGCTCTGACAGGACCTGACATCCTGCGCCAGGGGCTGAATCACTGCCCAGGCTGCTCATCTGCACTGCCTGCCCTGAATTTCTCTTGGTGTAAGGCAGTGATTTCATCCAGCTTCAGCGTGGTTTCATCAGTCACTTCAGACCAGCATTGCTGACATTGTTTCCCTGCTCACAGCAAGGGTTTCTGTGAATCAGCCTGAGTGAGGTGATTCCCCCTTTGTTTGCTGAGATAACAGAGCCCAAGTGGCTCAATGATTCATCCCTCCTGCGATTACCTCAGCCATTAAACAGCAATACCCTAATGCCCTTCCCTCTGTCTGTTTGCCTGACACTCAGCTATGGTTTACTGCCAGGTGGAAAAGTCAAACAAGTCTCACCTCTTCTGTGCTCACGAATGGTTCTTCTGCCTCCAGGTGTCATAAAAATTTACCTTTGGGAAGTCATGGCTATTAAACTTTCCCCAGAGGCACGCAAGAGAAAGCTGATATATGTCTGATATCCTGAAGGCTGTATGAAATGCTATCCTCTCCATCTAGGATTGAATATATTTGTATATACATAAATATTTCTGTCACAAAAACTGATATCCACCTTAAATTAAAAACATTACAGCAATCCAGGGACTGGATGTCATTTCTTATCAGCTGATGGCTGTATGGGGAATCACAGTGTATGCAAATAATCTTTTTGCAGGAGTCAGGCTGATGTTATGTACAAGAGCAGTTGGGAAAAACCCAACCGCACAAGATTTTGGAGCCCTCTCAGCAAAAAACTGAAGACATGGAGAACAAACCTATAGAGATTTATCAGATTTTGAATGAAAGAAACCTTCAGCAAGAATACTAGAGGTGACATCAGCTAGCAACAACAAAACTAAATGAAAGTCCTTTATCTTATTTTCATCACTTCTATTCCTTGGTATTGAGAAAGGAGAAGTCAATATGTTGGAAAATATACCAGTTTAAAAATTTTGTATAACTTTAGTCAAAGACTTTGTTTGTCTTTACCCCGGGAAAAGGAATTTTAAGTTTCTTTTCAGGACATTGTTCTGCCGGGTGAGGTCTGATGAACTCAACACATCTACAGACTGGGAGTAGCCCAAAGATACCCAGAGAGATAAAGGCCATCAACGGAACTTCAACGAAACATCAGTGGCCATCTCCGAACATCCACCCCAGACGCCACCTCTGATTGAGTTGAAGACATCTTTCCCGGAAAGGATTGATATGAAAATTAAACAACAAAAATCTAATTTACATCGAAGGCGAAGAGATTCAGATCCAATAAAAAACTGAATATTGAAGGTTGCTCAACTCTAGACCAATGAACTTTGAAACAATACATCCTTATGGGTTTTTACTGTATAAAAACTGGGGGAAAATCCTTTAAAGGCATGTGTTTTTGGAATACTTTCCTTGGCACATCCTGGCCAGTAAATAAAGTAATGCCTGATTCTCTATCACTTCAAATATAGTGCTAGAGGGTTTTGTTTTTTATTTCTCCCGATTTTCGGTGACAAATAGGTAACTCAAGTTAACTATTGAGAGACAGAATATGTGAATTCTAAAACCTAGAAAAACAAGATTCCCTTTATCTTGTCAAGATAAGAGGGACAAGAATCTGTTTGAAGCCAGCACAGAAACCACTGAATCACCCACCGAGGACTACGCGTGCTCCAGAGAGAAAGCTGAATCGTGCATTGTGATGAAGACTACCAGATCTTCATCATGAAAAGACCGCCAAAGACAACTAGGACACACAGTGCATGTGTGGCACACATGCTAATGTTATTAATGATTTCTGAGAAATGATTTGTATAACCACTCCTATCCTGGGGAATATAATGAATATTCATGACTGTTACCCATAATATTGTGTGTTGGAAGTGCTGGGGTGTGTGTGTTTGGAGGAGTGAATCCCCCACACCCAGCATGGCACACCCAATAAAGCAAATTCCAAACCCACTTCTCTGACTTTGTCTCCAAAGTGTCTGGGCCTGCTTGGGGTGAATCACTATGAAATGAGACCTAAACTGCATTATTATATATTATTATCACTAGAGTATCTGCTGTCTACTATCACAATAATGATGTGGTTTTCTGGGGAGAAAAAAATAATAGGAAGAAATCCCTAAATATATTTTTTCTCCTGTGAAAGCTGTAGATGACTAGTAGTCAAATTTTTGGCTCAAAAATATATGTCAAAGGTAGTGCATAGTGGAACGTTTGAGGGAGACATGCAAGATATGTGCTTCAAGTCAGATTGAGGGTTATGGTAGACATCTGCATGTGCAGCAGCAGAATTTTCAGTCTTGTTAAGATCTCATTGTTAAAATTAATGGAGAGATGTCTCTGCCCAAACTGAGGTGCAAATGAGACCGTATACCAAAGTCAATAGTATGGATTTTTGTTTAACAGTAAATGTGTGGTAGAAGGGGAGAGGGAGAAAGAAACAGGAAAAGAGAGACTCCATGGATCCTGATGCTGTCATGTTTGTCTCCTGGTCTTAGTGGTGAGGGTCCCAGTATCATCAGAATGCTAGTCTCTGTCTTGATGGGGTGGGGGAAGTCCGTGAAAGGGCTGGGAAGCCAGAGTCCACTGGGTTTATACTTGCTCAGGTTCAGGTGGGAATGCCCAGGTACCTCCCTTGAGGTGGGGTGTTTCACACTGGATGTCACTTTGAATCACGGGACACCTCAGGAGTCTTTGATGGTTTATGACACTTTCTAAGACATTACAGCTACCTCTCACATCCATGAAGTTGCGTCCTTTGTGGCCTATTATGGCCCATCAGCAGGGATGAATACCTTCAGGCTACATGTGAATGTCCTGGTGCTTTCCCGAGGGGCACTGAGGGGCACTTTTCTGCTTTTCTGAGGGGCAGTTTTCACACTGTATGTATGTATGTATGTATGTATGTATCTATCTATCTATCTATCTATCTATCTGTCTATGGCAGGTTTCTGCCATTACGTAAGGGAGGACATTGACACCATAAAAAGCACTGTCCCACCTCACAGGATTTGTCTCTTGTCTGCCTTTCCCCTTACCGTTTTCAGCTGTAGCCTCCAGCCATGGTGTGCACCCCTCCGCATCTGAGCTGTTAAGTGGTCGATTGTTTGAGTCATTAAATATTAACAGTTCAGTCTCTCACAAGTCTGCAAGCAGTCACTACCACAGAAGAATAAATCTGACCAAAAAAGCACTGCTTACATGTTGTTAGCTTTGATTCCCTCAGAGAGCCCCAAAATAAGTTTTGCCCACCCAAATGTTCTGGTGGGATATGAACCAACCGAAAAAAACATTTCTATAACCTAAGAATAAAATTTAATAAAATATAAGCCAACTCACAGTACTTATAAGTCCTTTTCATTTGTCTATAAGAACCTCTGAGTAATTCCATTAAAACTATATAATTAAACTTTTCTTGCCTCCGAGGAATGTTTAGGAGATATGTTTAAATAAGGCTACTCACTAATGAGGTTGACAGCTCATAAATAGGACTCAGAAGCTGTTTAACAGAACAAATCAATGTGTGTGGGGAAGACCAAAACCTTCAAAATTTAACAACGCAGCAGTCAATGAGCTACTTGGAGTTTGTCCATAATATGGAAAGCAACATGTAGGCCTAACATACCTATCTTACGAAAATAGCTATAACAATTTTTTGTCTGATATATGTATGTATTTATGAGGCAAAAGATGACAGAATTTTGATAGAATTTTAAATTTTATTTAGATGATATTATCCAGATATGCTATCCATAAACATGGATAACCTGGAAAGCGTACTTGTGGTACTTAATAAATGGTTATGAATCACACAAGGAAGAGCAGCACTAAATTGAATTTCACTAGAATGTTCATTCTTCCCAGTGTAACTTTTCTTCCCAGGTCCTTTTCTTCCCTATACTCATCTTATTTATATTTTTCAACAGGCCCAACACAGAAAGATGGCCCATGTCTCCAGTGGGAGCTAAGAGAAATAGATGTATGAGGAGTTTCAGGACAGGGTTCAGGTATCTCTGCTGCTGCTGAGACTGTTTGTGGAGCTCTGAGAATGGAAATGACTCTCTGAAGCTTGCATGCTGATTTTTTCATCTTTGTTTGCAATGAAGAGGGACTGTTTGCAATACTTGAAAACAAGCCTTGAAAACTGTCATTAGTCATTTTTCTTTCTGAACAAAGAGTAAATCTCTTTTAAAAGTTCCTGGTTGTTCCCTAGTCATTGAAACAATGATAAATGCAGTATGGGTACAGGAGGGGATATCCTTCCTTAGTGAATCAGTGCTTCCTGTAGTACGTTCTTTTTCCAAATCTTTGGTATTTGGATTGGAACATTTGATGGAAAAGGAGTATCAGATTTTAGGTCATATTTCAAACAAAGGAGTCACAAACTAACCAAAAAATATGGGAAGACACTTTCACATTTAGGAAATTTCAGCAGAACTTACAAGGATTGTGTACACATATTTTGCTCTACTATTAATATCTTCTAATCTCATTGTATTTTTTAACAAGACAGGCCTACCTATAGTTTTCAGTATAAATGACAGTAAAACCAAACTCAGAGGAGTTCAACAGAGTTATTGGAATCATCAGATAGAAAACAACTTTTTTTTTTTTTAATTGTTGCTCCACATCCTTGTAGCCCTTCGGTTGAGCTTCAGATGTGTTCTGTGATAGATCCTGGCACCCAGATCTCCTTCCTTGGGACTTACCCGTCAGGGAGGTGGATTGGTGGAGACGTGCACTCTCTGTACTTAACCCTACCCCCAAGGAGGACATGTCTTGGCTGCATGTGTGCCCCCACAAACTGGTGGTGTTACTCAGGCAGGTGGAGTTTTATGTCTATTTTAATATCTGTCCAGTACATCACATGAAGGAACAACCTGGCTGAGCTATTGCCTCTTACAACATGTTTTTTTTGTTCTCTGCTGAATTGAAGATTTTTTTTCTGCTGCATCATGCCTATAAAACAATTTTTTTCCACACCAAAGTTTTTCTTTCCTCTACAAATTGCTGCTTTAATGGAAATATTTTTCCCTCATGGTTTTTTCCTGTTCAACTAGAACACAGGAGAAGATATAACAGAGCTCTTAATGGAGCTCTGTGTAGGAATTCAGTCCTATTCTGGACCCCAACATTTCTGTCCACCAAATACTTTGTTGGCTAGCTACAGGCTAGAGCTTCTGGAGAGACAGTTAACATCTACATGTATCCTATGATGACCACTTACATGAATAGAAAAAAAAAAGAGCTACAAATAATCAATTTTTGTACCAGCTAGGTAAGAAACGTAATAAAAAAATAATGCTTATTATGAGCTATCTGACATAGGTCAAAATTTTCAGCCACTATTTTTACTACTCTAGTCAGTATACTTAAAGTGTTTTCCAGGCTCTCCTGTAGGAAAGCTGGTCTTTGCCTTGCATGACTCAGATATGTAACAAATTTAAGATCTGACCTTTTACTTTGTTTAGAGTAAGTAAATTAAGTCTTGAAGCAGCACGTAAGCTTTTCATGTACTGCTGCTTCTGTGCTTAGCTCAGCAGCTTGTCTCCTATGGAAACCTACAGTAGGAAAAGTATAAATGAATGAACTGTTGAAATGGCTGTGAATTTCAAGTTCAGGATAGTAATTGATTGCATTTCCAAATGCAATATAGAGCATTTCCCCCTAAAGATTTAGGAAATGGAGGCTTTTTGCTCACCCTGGCAAGAAGGATGGCACAAAGATCCTATATGTCCCCTACCTCCTTGTGCACTTGTGTGCATGGCCTAGACACAGGTCTTGATTTCCTCATTCATTTAATTCCTTCACTTTATAAATTAAGCAATGCACCCAATTCACTAATGTAAACAGAAATATAGACACAGAAACCCTGACATTCTGTCTAACAATTGCTTAACAGAAGTTAAATGAAGTCTACAAATAAAATGAAATGACAGTGTAAAGCACTTGTCATATGAATAATTAGGCATTATAATAGCAACAGTATGCTTGATTTGTTCTTGTCTGTGTTATTTCCATTTAGCAGCTTCTACACCTGACATACAACTGCCAGATGCAAGAGTTCCCTGATGGGGACCTGAATGTGCTCTGTGTGTCCTCATGAACTTTGCTACAGTTAAAATGCAGGAAGGATTTCTGGACCTGCAGAAAGGTAGAGAGATGTTTTGCCAACTTAACAAATGGGAATATTCCTTCTCTGAACAAGTGGGAAATGCACTAAATATGTCTCAGACAGAAACAATTTGGTTAGCATTCACTGTTCAAATCATCTGCTTTTGTAATCTCTAAAGCAAAAAGCATGTTGTATACAAACTTTACTTACTTGAAGCAAAATATACAATCTCACTTTCCCACACACATACTTTTACAAACCAAAATACCTTCTGCTCAACAACGGGTGGAAAATCCATGTCTTTTGAATATCTGCGTCCTGATGATTGCTTCGCTAATTTTGCATTAAGAATTAGAGATTACAGAATATGCTTCTGATTACTACCAGTGTGATAGAGCTGGAGACAGTTGAAAACAGTCTTTTGTAGAGTGAAAAAAGATTAGTATCACAAGGCATGTCACTATGAATTCATACCATCTGTCTAAGGATGAATGACACCAGTGTGGATGGTGTCAAGTCAGCCTACAGATTTGCTATATATACTTAGTAACCTGCAAATACATCACACAAAATGGCCTTGCATACACTGTGCATCAAAACAGAGCATACAATGCTTTGTCATGGGGTAAACCAGTCTATTAAAATGATCATGTGTTCAGAAATGAAGAAGGCAGTTGTTAACTTCAGCCTATCTTATTTCTTTTTTTGACATCTTTTTTCCTCTGAAAATCTCATTTCATGATTCAGGTTCCATTTTGCTGCTATTTGAGTACTACAAATTCTATTATTTTTTTCATACCTTTTATTCTCTGATCTGTGGGAATGTCACGAGGTACATTTTTTTAGTAATTTCAAACAGCACACTCTACGCTTCTTCAGAAAAGTGAAAACAATCTTTGCTGCTTAATATATTTCTAGATACTCTTTCAAGCATTTTGCTGCAGTTTAATGTTATTGATTTGTGGTTCTCTTCTGAGATTAAGCTGGTAGTGCTCCAAACTTAGTGAAATGGAACACCTAGGATGGATTCTCTGGTTCTGTAAGCTGCTGAAATTGAAGTATGTATATGTATGATGAACTCTCACGGGAAGATTTACCTATACATTAAAGAAATCACATCAGAATTATAAATGAGATTAGAGTTTCCTTCTATTCTCTTCTGCTCTTTTCCCCCCTTCCTGATACAGCTATAAAGCTCTCACTTGGCACAATGTGATTGCTACTTTAGCTCAGTTTTTTATTTTAAAAGTATTAACAACTTTGGCTCACCTGACCTAATGTCAGTAATTTAAAAGGTAAATATTGGGACTAAATTTATTAGCTGGACTTCCTCTATTTGTCATGGAGGAAAGGGGTGATGAGCTGCCTCTGCAGGTACCTTCTTGCATGGAGTGTGGATTCTCAGATGTCAGTCTCAGAGTAGATGCTTGTCTTTCAATTTGCCATGTGCAGCATCTGTCCCTGGTCTTTACCAAGTACCGGTATCTTAGTTCTATGCCAAGCAGAAGCAGCAGAAGCCAACAACTAGCAGAAGCATCATCTTCTTTGTTCCTTTCAGCTTAGTGATATATCGAACATGATAAAATCTGAGGATTTTATTGGCAGCCATATCATTTATCATAATATCCAGGTAACAGGTTGGTCCAGTTCCTTGTGATATGAAACAGAGTCACATAAGAGGCAATGGATAAAATAGCTTATTTCCAAGTGTTTGCTTTTTTTTTTTTTTTTTTTAACAGAGTGCTTCTCTATTCAGGAGAGATCTCTATAGAGACACTATTTCCTGTGCGGTTGGACTTCATGGTTGCTGGACCCCCTGACCTTGAATTAATCAATGGCAGAACATTAGAACCAAACCAAGCAGAAACAAAATCTAAAAACAGCCAAATGATTCAGAAAGAGTAATAATTATGGACAAGAAGTATCTCATTACTGCAAACCCCCGCCACATTAGTTTTTAATGGATACTTCTCATTAAATGAAATATGAAATGAATGAATGAATTCTTTGAATAAAAGGAAGTGTGTGTGGGGAAGCTAAAAATGATAAACAGAAATGTAACAGTTGGCAGGGTGCAACATCAAACTGCACAAGTGGAGTTAGTTTAAGCATTTATTACAATTTTAGTCTACAGGAGGGATAGAGATGCTTAGTCAGGTTTCATCCTTTCTGCTGTTGTTGAGAACACACACCCAGGAAGATGGAACAAATATGTGCATTTTAGGTTTTTGAAGTCTCAAATGTCTTATGTCATGAATACAGCCAGTTTAGAGTTTGTAATCTGTTTACTACTGGATATTTGTGAAATTCATTTGAGCCCCAAAGTCATGTATTGGCTTGCAGAAGGTCCGCAGCTGGAACGTCAGGATGAAATCTTATGCCTGTAAAAGCTTCCATCAAGGGGCACACTCCACTCTGCCTAATAATTTTTCTGCAGAGAAAATTGTGCATACAGTGTCTTATTTGTCATAACCAGACATAAAAATATTTTTCAGTGAACAATGGAATTGTCATGGAACCAAACAATGAGCTAATTTTCTACTAACAGAGAACGAGATGCTAACAGTATTTGGAGTGTTTTAAAAATGTGATACTAATTAATTCTGCATTTATTCAATGCTACACTAACTTTTTAAGTCACTCAGGTAGCATAAAATCCCTTACATTCCAGACAATACAAGCTTTCCCATTGCCTGCAACAGCAGTAAAATGGTTTCTCTTAAAGGATACAGAGCTTCAATTGGAGAAGATAAAAATATTATAAAATTTTGGTGGAAATTATTTCCATTAGAGAAGTTCAGATTGTTAATGTGTGACAATGAATTGAAAAACAGTTGGGTTGTATTATTTAAATAAAAATGAATATGAACAAAGTTAATTACTGCAGGTTTCCAAGAGAAAGACACTCAGATAATAGTGGAAACACTATGATACTGTTAACTTTGGGAGAGGTAGCAGACTAAGTAATTTCTTCAGGAATCTTGCAGCCCTGTTTGGGTAATTCCATGAAAGATACTTTGAAATACTCGTTCTTCTACAGAATGCTCTTTGTTCTGAGTCACAGTTTAGTAATAATGAACTATATTTCTTGTCAAAACTCCTGTGGGCAAGTGGCTATGACACAATCAGTGTGATTCAGCATACTCCTCCTCAAATGAATTTCACAAAGTTTCTTATAACTGTATTCAATATTAGTACAGACTTTGATACTAGATGTTTCTCTTCTTTGAATGATAAGTAACAATGTATTTTAAGTCTTGTAACATTATTTTTACCTATTTTTTATGTATTAATTATAGTAGTTAATAATACAGTGAATCATCTCATTTAGAAAGAAGTGTGGCAAACATGAGTGCTATGAAATGCCACTAACCATCGTGTTTCCATTTTGGATGGGAAATTAATTTTAGATTTCAGCCTTGAAAATCGTGATTTTATTTGGGCTGAAGACCCATAATTTCATGCGTCTTGTTCAAAATAAAGTCACAATAACCCCCACACAATTGCTGAAAGATTTGAGCCTGCATTTCCAAAATCTTGGCCAGAAAGTCTCTGATGCTCGAAGCTCTGCAGCTGCTTATGACTGCAGGCATTACCATTCTGGGTTGGCTGAGCATCTGGGGACTCATTTCATGCCTACACCTGTCAGAGGTCACAGGCTTTGGGAAGTAATTCACTATTCATGAGTCTAGAGAGAAAATGAAGCTGTAGAGAGTGTCTAGGGAATGTTTGTCAGGAAAGTGAGAATGGGATTGAGTTCTTGATGCTGCATTTTTCTTTAAATGAAGAAAACACAGAAATAGCACTGTAAGTAGGAATCATCATGCAAACTCAGAACCAGCTTGGGGGTTTAAGGTGCTACTACATGATATTGAGTAGACATAGCCAGAAACCTTAAGTGTGGGTTGGTTATTTTTACATCTAGAGCTGGCTGCTGAACACTGTAGCAACCACTACTTGTGATTTGCTAGAATAGGACAATGTGATTCCCTGTGGATGAATCCACCTTACCCTACTTCTCATTGTTGATCCTTGTTGCCTCAAATAATTAACTTTCTCCTACTCCTGTTCAGATTCCCTCACCCAGTCCCTGACAAAACAGAACATATGCTGGGGTTGCTGTACAGTACTAGCTGTGGCTCAGTTTTATTTAATAACATTGTGTTACTCTGTGCAACAAATTCTGACTAATTGCCTCTCCACTGCTCTGCCAGTCTGTGAAAAGGCCAGCACAGAAAGCCATCAAGTCAGAGCTCCCTGCCGAATCTCCATAAGCTTGTAAAAAGGCAGACTTTGGTGAATGAGGTCTGATTGGTAGGGAAGTTAATTGTTTTGATGAAAGAAATGTGCTCCTCATTGACTCAGGTGCTGAAGGTTTTGATTTTCCCCTCAGGTACAATGAACATAAAGAGTTTTGCCTTTGTAGATCTGTGAAAAACTCTTCCTCTTTGCCTTTTTTAGCAAATGAAACTGCATTCATATAAACCTGTTATTTGGTTTATCACAGAATCACCGAATCACAGAATATTTTGAGGTGGAAGGGACCAATAAGGATTATCAAAGTCCAACTCCTGGCCCTGGGCAGGACACCCCAAGAGTCACACCTTGTGCCTGAGAGCATTGTCCAAATGCTTTTTGAGCTCTGTTGGGCTTGGCTCTGTCCTCTCCTCTCCTCTCCTCTCCTCTCCTCTCCTCTCCTCTCCTCTCCTCTCCTCTCCTCTCCTCTCCTCTCCTCTCCTCTCCTCTCCTCTCCTCTCCTCTCCTCTCCTCTCCTCTCCTCTCCTCTCCTCTCCTCTCCTCTCCTCTCCTCTCCTCTCCTCTCCTCTCCTCTCCTCTCCTCTCCTCTCCTCTCCTCTCCTCATATCCCTTCCCAAGTTTGAATTTTTACTTTAATCAATGAATATAATTTCTCCCTTTCTTGCTTTCTTCCTTAGTGCAAAAAGTACACAATGTCTTTTTAATATTTAATCAATGAGATCGCTTTACAGGTTTTAGTTTAAAGGTAACCATAGCACAAATGCATCCATTATTAACTGCAGAACGGCAGTGGCTTCTTGGGAGCCCTCTTTAGTTTAATATGAGAACCCCTGTCAACAGAAAACAGCGCTGATATTGTTGTTAAGTGTGACAAACTGGCAAATGCGATGGGCACCACGCTGGAACAATGCAAACTGTTTCTATCCATGGAAGAGGCGATGTTCAAGAGCGAGGTGAAGGCGCACAGCGAGCCGCTGTTGAGGAAGGTTCGGTTCCGCGTCGCGTCCTCGCACAGCGGGCGCGTGCTGAAGGAGGTGTACGCCGATGGCGAGGCTGCTGACTCTCTGGACTCCGAGTATGCCAGCAGCTCAGAGACTGACCAGACCAGCCGGCTGAGCGAAGTGGATGGGCAGCAGAATGGACACGTAGGGTCAGAGTGTGATGAAAATGAGAATGAGCCAGACGACTTGCTCATTTTAGTCAGAGCCACTAAAGAGAAGGGGTTTGGTACAAAGCGAGTCAACATCCTCAGCAAAAATGGCACAGTCAGGGGGGTCAAGCATAAAGTCAGCGCTGGTCAAGCACTTTTTGACAATTTGGCAAAAGTATTTCAGGTAGGTGATGCGGTTCTGCTGGCTGTAAGCCCTCTCTCTGTCCCTTTTAACTCCACACATTATTCTTCCCTTTGCTCAAACTGCTCTCATTTAGGGTTTCTCAATATTCTGTCTCATTCCCATTGCTATCCACTTGCTGTTGTTGCATGAGAGGGGCTCATTGGTCCTTCTACTATAAAACAGCTCCACACTGCATATTGACTGTGAACTTTGTTTTTCAAAATTGACCTCATATTTGCTGAGGAGAAGTATATATGTTGTGCTTCCCACATATGGATTAGGAAAGAAATGCAACAGAGGATTTAACTGGGGCTTTGCTGGAGATCTGTACAGGTCTCCTGTACAGGGATGTGTCATGTTTCCACTCTTATTATATTAATTCTAATGAGTTTACGATGTTATCTACTGTTCTCTTCATGTAAATATGTATACTTGCAAATTCCATTCTGTTTAATCTGCAAAGTAGATCTAACTAGGTGCAGGGTGGCAGCAATGACGGTTTTCCCACATGAAAATTTCAGGGGAATGAAACCTTAGTCAGAGGTCTCTTTTATTAATGTCTGTTTTCTATGTATTTTGTAGAAGGAGCAGAATATCTGTATTTGAAACAGTATACGCCACACTAATGCTTTTGGCAGAGAAACACAGGCCTTCAGAAAAATCAAGATAAAAGTTCTAAAATATTTATCTCATATATATAATTTATCTCTATATGCTATTCAAGCCTTTCAGTCATTAATATTCACACAGATAGCAACAAGTATGCAACCAGACTCTTTCTGAAGGTTCTTAGAATCCAGAATTATGTTTTTCAATTAAATTATCCTGTGATAGCTTCAGGACATTATTTAAAAACTTTTATGCAGTTTTAAATCATGGGGAATTTGATATTAATAATGACTGTTTTTGCATTTTGAAATTACTTTGACGTGAGGTAATTTCATATTACATTTATAAATGGCTGCAGATTAACATTCTCTTGCTTCCAGATATGAATTTATCCTCTATGTTGTATCTAAATTAACAGTCTTTTTGCCAATATGAATGTTCCTGTGGAAGTTGAAGTTTCAGAGAAGAATTGCCTGTTTGTTTTTGTTCTTCACATCACATAGCACTCAAGTAGTTTTCTTTCTTTCAAGCTACTCATGGAAAAGTTTGTCCTTGAATTCCTTACTCTGATAAAACTTGTAACAAATTCATTTTTTCTTAGATACGAATTAGGAAGTGTTAAGTGAAGCATTTTTGGGTTCTTCTCCAACCTCAATTCCACTGTTCGGTGCTGTTTCACTACACAGAGTATACCATTTCACCTCACCAGTCTCATTCCCTCCTAGAAGCTGCCTTCTACTACATCAGTGACACCAAGATAAGAAATTTCAATCAGCTAAATAAAGAGACCCGTTTGAAGACATATGTAACTTAATTAGTGTCCCTGCCATATTGCTTTTTCTAACCCCAGTTTTAGGTTGGAAGTTCTTCAGGAAAGGCCCATGGACTGAAATCAATGTACTTTGATTGCAAAGCTTCTTGTATTCCTATCAGAGTTAATGCTAGGACCAGTGCTATCTTCATGGGGTGTTTTGCCAGAAAAAAGTATTTTCTTGAAAGGTGGCACATCCATCTTATAACTTCAGAAAATTACATGTATCCAAGTCTACCCCAGATGTCCTCAATTAAAACCTGTAAAATAATGACTGGTTTAAAGATGGTAAGGATTTTTTATTGGCAATAATTTACGGTGGAAGATAGGGGAAAAATTAAATTATCAGATGAAAACAAATGAAGCAGTTCTTCATACAGCACGTAATTACAATGAACTCTCTGCTACAGGCATTGCAAAGTCCGAAAGAAAAGCCAGGTTTTGAAAGTGGATGAGGAAAATGTATGTGGAAGTGAGCAGCTTCTTCCTAGGCAGGTCTAGATGAGTGATTTCCAGAAATAACTGTATATTCTTACATTAAGCACCTACTGGATCAAAGACACATATTCGATAATGCAGAGAATATCATAACTTGAGGTTTCTGCACAAACAAATTCCCATTTCCCCAGAGAAAAAGTTGAAAGTCTAGTGAAAAAGAATGATGGTTTGCTATCTTTACTGTGAGTCAATTTTGTATGCCACATGGTGAGCACAGAGGAGAGCAAAACACAAAGGTTAGCTTTGAGATAAATTTGAAACTGCTCGATGCTAATGAGAAATATGATTGAAATTCATCCAATTCTAAATGAAATAGTGTCCTTTAGAATGAGATTAGAGGATGATTTCTAGTTTTCATTAAGCATGTTTCAGACAATTAATTGTGATGTAATACCAGTCAGAGAACAACAAGAGCTCTTCTTTCAAAGATATAGTAAGGTAAAAATATGTCTTTATTATCAGGTACAACAAAAAATCTCTTGATCTGGGCGTTTTTAGAAGTTACCCCTTTGATTACGTGAGGTCATCTGCAGTTAGATGTTTCTCTTAGATAAACAGCAGCAGAACAATAGTTAAGAGGAGAGTGCCCCTCCCTGACGAGAGTCCATCTCTGGCCCCTGGTGATCCAGTAACAGGAACTCTGCAGAGACGAATTCATTGTATATTTCTCAGAGTAAGTGTCAAAACCAGTATTCATTCGTAGTCTCAGAGTATGCACATGAACTCTTGACAATCCTGTATTCTAAGCACTGATAAATTCTTGTAGGCAAACACTTCTTATTTAGTACTTAATGTATCACTTACTGACTAAAATGTGTATGCAAGAAGCCAAATACTGAGTGTGTGTCTGTGTCCTGTGATCCTGAAACTAGGGGGTGTTTTTTTTAATTGCAATGTCAGCATTCTGATTCTTTAGACTGTATCTGCAAACTCTAATGATACTATTTCAGCAAATCCCTAGAGGTTCCCTGTGATAGAGGAGAGATCCTTTAAAGAAAAACACTTTTCTCAGATATTATAGGGATAAGCAGGGGTTCATTAACTGGGCTTCGTTTTGTTGTGCAGTCAAGACTTTTGATTTTTCTTCTGTTAAAATACCTGTTCTATGGAAATATTTGGATTTGTAAATATTTTTGACACATTTTCTTACTTCAGCCTTTCTACAGAATTGGTTCAGACACTTTCTTCCCACAACAGACTTACCCGAAAAAAAATCACACCTTCTGGAGTTTTGTTCAATTTTTAAAAAGTGATGTAATTCAGGCAGTATTTCTAGATGAAAAGGTGCTTTTGGTTGCTGTTGCTATATGATATAAGCCTGGTCTGAGAATGTATATCTACTGCCAAGTAGATGTGTGTCCCCCACTACTTCTTCCCACAGCCACACACTGAGCACTTCCCTCACCCACGCAGTCCGTGACCTCTCATTTCCACTCTTCCCTGAGTCCCTCACATTCCTCTGTCCAAGGACTGTCTGTGTCCCCAGATGAGAGCTGCTCCAGCACTGTGACAGTGACAGATGTCCCATCAGGTCATCCCTGCCCAGCTGGGGAAGCTGCTGCCAGGTGAGTGGGAGCAGCTGTGGCAGCTGGGGCTAACCCAGCCGTGGGGCTGGAATGTGGGACAGAGCAGGGCAGTCCGGGGGTTGTCTCAGCTTCATGGCAGAACCTTCTGGGGGAAGAAAGGTGGGGAAGAGAGCAGCTCTACTGATGCTTCAGGACAGCACAGTTTCCATGGCAACCCCTGCAGCGTTTTCCTCCTTGGGGTGGATGCCAGGAAGAGACTGTTGACATAGCAACTGCATCCTTGCAGGGGTGAGGGAGTGGTGGGTGGGGTGGGGATGGGTGTTAGCACAACAACCACTCTGGGTGGGGCAGGTGGGAGGGAGGTCATCGGTGGTCATCGGTGCGGGGCAGGGACAGTCCCATGTGTCACCCAGCCTCCGCTAGCACCTAACCTGTGCCTGGGAGCAGCCTCCCACAGTGCTGGAAATACAGGTGACAGACAGTTGGGGACATTTTATTTGTGAGAAACACACACTACTGAAAATCCTGAAAAGCAGGAAGGAGCTGGAGCTCCCAGTCTCTCTGTTCATGCACCTCCTTGGTATAAATCACATTTTCTCCTGATGAAACACTAAAACTGACAGTGTCGGCAGCTCTGAAGCTGGGGATGTGACTTGTCAATTGTGTCAGAAGCATAAGCCTTTTCTCTGTGTATCTGAAGTTAATTGTGGTTTTATTTCAGTGCGTTACCAGAAATTTTGTTTTCTAATATTACAATACTGTTGAAGTGTGAAGGGATATGAATATTTCCTATATCTTTCCTGAAGAAGTAGTAGAGAAATAGTTCTTTTTCACTTGAAATAAATAAAATTCTCTTCACAACCAATTTTTATGACTAAGCCATTCCTATGATGGCTTCCAGGTCACACAGAGCAAAAATCCTTGGGTTGTCTGATCTATTACTAGGTAGTGCAATGATCATTTTATGGCAAACTGGGTTTCCATCCCAATGTGCAATGTAATGGAGCTCAGCCAAAGGTTTTACACAAAGGTCTCTCCTCATTTTCCACTTTTTCAGCATGGGCATTTTTCCTCCATTTCCATACTTACTCCACTGGCCTTCCAGCCTCCTCTGAAAGGTCACGTTCTGCTAAATTAGCCACAGAACACATTCTCAGGCAGGGCCTGCTGACGTCTCTTGTGAAAGGGCAGTCCTGGTTAACAAACTTGATGAATGCCTTTGTGAGCACTGCGTCAGGGAGGACACGGGTGAGGAGCCAGACATAATGTACTCAGTCTTTACAATATTTCCAAGCACGATTTCTCAGATGGAGCTCACACTTAGGGTTGCAAAGTGAAAGTCATTACTCAGCCTGATAAAGAATGAGCTTTTTAATGTTTAGAGAGAAAGGTGGGAAAGAATAGAGAATCAGGTGGAAGTTTGTTAAGAGAAGGAGAGCTTTTGGGGTGGTTATGTGCACTTTCATCTTTCTTTACTTGTTGGTGACCTGGAGAAATGAATACACAGCGGGGCATGCAGAGCTTACAGACCAACAGGGCTAGCTAGAATCACAGACAAAATAAAGCGAAATACAGCAGCAAAACCAACTGTCTTCCAAAGAAGACAGAGGCTGCAAACTGATGTTAAGGACAGTTTCTTGTGTACTAGTACAAGCAAAGTTTGTTAGGGTGGGTGCCATGTTGTATATCACTCCAGTCTCAGAGCATATATCACTACAATCCCCAAAATCTGGGGAGACAAGAAAGAGAGATCTGCACTTTCATTGGAGAAGTCATGATACTGTCTTCCTTGCTGATCAGCAGATAATCAGTGCTGACACTCCAGAGTCATTTGACTCTTTGAATTCAAAGACCTCTGCTAGGACTGGACAAAAATTGTAAAAAGTATCCTGAACTTTGTCTTCATATTCTCATTCATACACACTGCTCTGTGACTCCCACATGGACATAACTTACAAAAGAAAAAGATGTGATGGATTGTTTGTACAGAGCATTTGATGTAGTAATGTCCCTTAAATGGATACGGATAAATCCCAGTGAGCTGCGGTATACAAACTTCCAGTGTATATTCCTAGTGTTAGCAAGTCTGGAAAATTAATTATTAAACAGTGTTGCACTGCAATCCACTAGAGAACAGGAAAAATTGTAATGACACAGAGGATCAAGTGGTTATGAAAAGCAGATTTTTGCTTGTTACAGAAAAAACAGTTAGAAGGACAACTGGATCACTATTGGAATGGGAATAACATCCCTTCACCACTTGCTTTGTACCTCCAGAAGAGATTTGATCTGTGGCCTCACTGCATGGGACAGTGATTCAGCTGATGCAGTTGATCACGTCACAGTTTTAACAAGCGGTTTCCAGAGCTGATGTCTGAACAGACCCACTGAATTAAAATGGAAAATGTTCAGGTCTGTGAGCTTTTACTGGAACCTAGATTTGGTCAGTACTTAGAATATTGGTTTTTATTGTTCACACGTTCTTGTAGAAATCAGCTGTAAAGCACTGAGTTCAAACAAGTCTATTACTA
This sequence comes from Acanthiza pusilla, assembly GCA_036630365.1. Classification (NCBI taxonomy): domain Eukaryota; kingdom Metazoa; phylum Chordata; class Aves; order Passeriformes; family Acanthizidae; genus Acanthiza; species Acanthiza pusilla. Next base: position 41,057,085 of record JAXCHO010000164.1, on the reverse strand, counting down.
GACTGTTCAGGACATTTTAGGATTTGATTCTGTTGGACTTGAAATACCTATTTGACATAGACTTGAAATGATAAGTAAATAGACTTTTAACTATCTAAACCTCTGAAAGTGATATACAAATTTTGAGTTAAAAAAGACTTGGCCATCACATTTTCAAAAAATGTAGATATAGAGTAGTCTTGACTTCTCAATACTCTCAACATTGGGAAGCTTAGCAACAAGACTGTGGTTAAATGTATCACATTTTTGAGACTGAACCAATAACTGAAGAAAAAAATGTATAGGCATTTATGCTGGCTGTCTGACCAGCATGTACTGAACATCTGTCCAGCGTTCCAGTGCATTGCATGACCTCAAAATTTTTCTTGCTCTGATGAGTCTCAGTCCTTGTAAAGGATCCATAAATGAGGTCAGTGTTGTTGAGGCAATGGCCTTGTCCCTTGCATGGGAAAGGGTATAGCAAAGAAGCCGTGGTATTACTACAGTGAATATGTATATACAAAATATATACATATGGTATTAGAGTGAATCAAGACTTTAGGCATAGATTCGAAAGACTCACGGGCCTCTGAGGAAGGATTTAAACATCAAGCTCCAAAACTGACCGACCTTCCTTCCTTCCTTCCTTCCGTCCATCCGTCCGTCCGTCCGTCCATCACATTGTTCCAGCAAGGAGGTATCCTAATAAAGCTTGTAGCCTGTGACTTGCTTTTTAGGGAAAAGAGGTAGAGAGGAGACAGAATCAGGTATTCAAGACATGAAAGATTGCAAATAATCATGTTCTGCCACCTTGTTTCAGCCTCTCTCTTTAAATCTAAAAATAGTTTTGCTATCTTTTTGAAAGAATGAATACAAATGCCAAATGTAAAAAGAGGTTTCCTGGTTGTACTAAGTGGGATTGCTAAATCATATTGGCCTCAGGAAATTCTCTGAGCTGAAAATAGTCATAAAATGAAACAGTCTTAGTAGGAAATGCCATATATGCTTTCCAGACTCTTACTTTAATTATCTGTCTGGTGGATGACCTGGAATACCACATGAGCACTCGGTCTGAGCCTGTGTACTGCTCTGGGACTCTTACATAATGTCCTTTTGTGGGACTGCTCAATAAGGTGCTCAGCCTTTGAATTAACATGGAAAATGCTTCATCTTACTTCAAACTAACTTGAAAAAGAGTCATGTTACACAAGAGCCTATCAAAAAATCTTAGGATGCCAGCGCAGAATTTTTTTCTACTTATTCTAAGAGTAGGATTTTTTCCCCTGAATTAGCCACTTACAACAGAGATGAAAAAGATGAACTGATTAGCCTTAATCATTAATTAGTAGCAATAGCTCTTGTCTTTTGCCATCTGTGAAGCTCAACTCAGTAACTCAGAGGGAAAATTAGGAGAAAATGTCATTTGAAGTATTCTGAAAACTAGGACTATCAAGAAAATTTGGGGCTATTCGCTTTTTTTGACATGGTACAACAGGCTGCCTGTTAGTTCATTGCTCCTGAATCTTTGCATGCCTTTGACACAGCAAACACAAATTTTGTAGAACACATAAAGATGAAATAAATTGCCTATGTACTTAATTCCTAGCATCATACTTGGTCATTGACCCTCGATTTTGTGCACAAACAAATTACTCTGCTACCAAATATTTAAAGGTCCTCATGGCACTTGAGTGTCTTAGGTGAAGTATGTTTTACTTAAAACTTTGCAAACATGGAAGCAAATATTCGGCTATATTGGGCCAATTTCTCACCGGAGTGTGCAACTGTACAGTTAAAAAATATGGTAATAATGAGGATGAAAAACAGCTCCTTTATTAAAATTTAAACAATTTTCTAATGAGTTAAGTGCATTAAAATCCCATTATTTAGTTCACAGATGTCAAAATAGTTTCAGTTCTGAACTAGGATTTGGAAATACTCTAGTAGGCTTACACCAGCTAGAAAATATAAATGTTTGTGTACCACAGGTATTGTGTTGCTAGACTGCTCTGGTCTGTCAACAGCTTGCAGTGAGATTTGTCTACTGGGGTTGGGAGTTTATTACATACTGCACCAAAACAAGGTATATGATTAATAGCTTGAAAGAAAGAAATAGTCAAAGAGGTTTTTTTTTTTTTTTGTTTTGTTTTGTTTTGTTTTTTTTTTGGCTAGAGCTTTAGCCTGTGACTGCAACGTTTGGTGGCATCATAATTTTGTAGCTGAAGTAAAATAAAACGTTCTTCAGAATGGAGTTTGCTACCAGAGAGAAAAGGGTAAGGCTTTCATGCATGAAAATCCTTGTTATTGCTGCAGCTTCAATTGCAAGGTAGTACAAAACATGAAAATCAAACCTCACTGAATTTTTCCAAAGCTTGTAAGAGGAATAATAGATAGGACAGCATCCCTTGCCTGTTGATTTTGAAAAGAAGCTGGAAAGTTATAATTCCCCATCCACACAGGCAATCTTGAGGTTTTGCTTGATGCAAATGCAGTTATATTGTGGAGAAGCTGCCACAGTAGCACTCTGTATTGCCTCTATCACACAAAGCAACAGAAATGGTCACAGATGAGCAGCTGGAGTCACTGAGGTAGAGACTCATTTCACGTATGGCAAGAAAGAAGACAGAAAAACCATCATTCATTGCTAGTATGAATTGTGAAAAGCATTTTAACAACCTTAGTACCATTTTGCTTTGGAACTTTATCTAGAGACACCATCCATCAATGTCAGAGGAATATGTCTTCTGTACTGCAGAAAAACAACACATAGACTCATTCTTTCTCCATTTCTCGAAAGGAAATATAAAAAGACTTACTGGCTAATATTTGCACGTTTATACACCATGCAGTGTTATTTTCTGCACTGCAGCAATGCTGGTACAAAGGCAAAGAATATTTTCTTTAGAATTCAGTCTTAGTACCAGTGTTTCGAATACTACTGATTGCTAATTATCTAACAAGCTTTAGGGATTGTCAGGAGTCATACACTGTTATTTAAGAAAAATCTGTTTCTCTTTGCAAATTCTGTAAAACAGAAAGAACTCAGTCTCTAAAAATCCTACAGCTTTTTAAAGAAAATGTGATATTTTCCTGCCCAGCTGCTCATGTCTTGCTATTGGTTTGCTACATCTAAATGCAAAGGACTGTCCCTCCTAGCCCTTCGGGCAACTATGAAACATTTCATTGTTGTTCAAGTGGAGAATGTCATAAGAGGCAGACTGATAGACACAGTGAACAATGAGAGCTTTAAGCATTATTGCTCAAGTTCTTTCCACCTGTCACAGGTCTTCATCTGCGTCTTGAGAACTTCCCTTTCTGGGTGTTGGCTGATGAGGTCTCTGGTGACACCCACCTGCAGTGCTTCATCCAGATCTGGGATTCTCAACACAGGAGAGATATTGGCCTGTTGGAGCAAGTCCAGAGGAGGGCCACCAAGTTGATCAAAGGGTTGGGTCATTTCTCCTATGAGGAAAGGCTGAGAGAATTGGGTCTGTTCAGCCTGGAAAAGATTAGATTAGATATTATGAAAAATTCTTTGCTGTGAGGGTGGCAAGGTATTGGAACAGGTTGCCCAGGGAAGGTGTGGATGCCCCACCCCCAGAAGTGTTCAAGGCCAGGCTGGATGAGTCTCTGAGTAACCTTCTGTAGTTGAAAGTGCCCTGCCAATGGCAGAGGGGTTGGAAGTAGATGTTCTTCAGGGCCCCGTTCCAATTTACACCATTCTGTGATTCTCTGGTGATTTCAATCAGATTCACTCACATGCAGTGGGTAAATCTGGTTTTCTTTCCAATCCCACAATGATTCAAAAATATGAGCACCTACTCAGACCCTCTAAGTTCAAACAGTCATAAGCATTTAAAAGGCTCAGTTTCCAAACGACTTGTTCAGGAAATAGACTCTATTCTGCAAAATATTGCCATGGCAGCTGTTCTTGTATCTGCTGGGTGGTCAATCCTTTTGCAAACCTGTCTGCTTGGTGAATTATGTTCTTGTGCATCCTCATGTGGAAGATTGTGGGGTGGGAGGACACTTTAACTGGGCAATATTTGCAGCTGAATGCAGGTAACTAATACTATAAGAAGTTTTTTTAATCTGCTCCTGACTGGGAGCAGATTTGAGCCTTGTAGTTCCTTCAGCCAGGTGGTTTTATCATCAGCTGCTCCAGAAATTCTCTTTTGAAGACACAACAGCTATGGACAAGAAGTCTCAAAAAAAGGAGAGCTGTCTAGTGAAATTCTGACCTGTTTTTTATGCTGTCTCCTTTCTCAGATTGGCAAAAGGTTATTCAGCTGGCAGAAATGCAATCAAGTATGGAGTTTCGGCATTGTTCGAAGACATGATATGAAATTAGAATAAATGTTATTGATTTTTCTTGTTGCACAGTATTAAATGGTATCTATGCAAAGCCATTGAAATGCCGTTCCAAAAGAAAAGCAGAGAGCTGATTTAATAATCTCAGCACCTGCACTTGTAGTCTTATTCCCTAAACAAAACACATTTAACTCTATGACATGATATTGATTCTAGCCCCATTGTAAGAACATTATGATATGAAAAGTATGATTATAGGAATGTTAGTGTTTTATTTAAAAAGTACACATCTGTGGGCAAAATTCTGAATCAGACTAGAACATAAAGCTGCTTACGCTGGCCTTGCTAAAACATTAGTCCAGCTGCAGGTGTGATATATACAGAATAACTAACTTGGCAAATATTTTGACTAACAGGTTTAGGAGTTGGTATAAAGCATACAACCTTCTATATTCTGATTTTCAGACATTATACCTCTATGGTTAAAAACCAAAAGAAAACAAAAGCTTAAGCTTTAGTGTTTTTCCAGCAATAAAGCCTATAATTCTGCTTCATGAAATTGTCTTGTATTTTGCTCACACAGAACTGGTGGATGAGTCATCTGTCCCTTTTCATGCATCAAGGCTAACAGCCACAGTATAGGCTATTTTAGGGCAGAGCTGGTTTATGTGTGCTGTCTAGGAGTTGTATCCTCTCTATCTGCATAAAAATCTCAAGCTTTCTGCCTTGTTTGAAAATCTGTTTCTTAAAAAAGAAATGAAGCACTTTAAATGTGCAATGTAGATGGATCTTTAATTTAAAAAATGGATATTGAGTATACAAGTAATAATTAACTACTCAGGGTTTGAAGATGAAGGTACCAAATTTCTAGGTATTATTAAGTAATGAGATAGCTGAGAGCATAGTTCCAATTAGGTTAAGTAATATAGCAGGGAAACAAGGTCCTTCATCACTCAGTGCTAACACAGAACAAAGTAGTGTTATAACTACAAGATACTCCCTTGCATCACTTCCATATATTGAGTGATAGGGCTCTCTGGGAGGTAAGGGCTGGATCAGCACTTTGATGCACTAATGACACCCTAACTTTGATCTTTGCCTCGTTCAAAGATCTGTGCAGAATTCATTACTGGTTGCAGTGTGCTTTGTGACCCCAGGTGAGATAATGCTCCATGCCCACCTGGCAAATCGGTGTTCTTTTCCTTAACTGTGTAGTGCCAATGACAACTCCAACCTTTACAGAATAACCTGTTTTTATCTCCACCCACATGAATAACATTTTCAGGTAAACTTCAAATTGTGTAAAGCATCAGGAAAGTAAAAGCTCATAATTTGTCAGATGTTTGGAACTGAAAACTAAGGGAGAGTGGTAGCTTTCCTGTTTTGCACAACATTCCTCAAGAGTTTCAGGATTTTAATGCATCTCATTTCAGCTTCCTTTTGTAGGAATACAGTAACAGATAAAATAGCTATTGTCAGAAACCTTGTTATCTGCTGGACATGAAAATTCCAGGGTGGATCCCAAACCAAAACCAGAATTTGTTTAACCCTTTCCTCTCGCTTTATTGCTTAGGAAGGTAAATTGTGAAGAATTGGTAGTATTTTTTTCAATTTTCTCTGCTGCTGATTGCAGTTGAGAAATACACTTTATTTAATTTATGCTATTACCTTCTTTAGTTGTTTTTTGAGTGAGCAATTCTGTTAGATAAGACAGACTGACTCTAGGCTGTAATTAATCCATGAAAGTCTGAAACATTTTTCAATGAAAATGCAATGTATTTTTGACTGAGCTAAGTGTAACTGATTAGGGCTTTCCTGAATACCAATTTTTACTTGCTGATTCTCTCTAGCACTAGGAAAATCACCAGTCTCAACACTGGCGCAAATATAAAGAAGTAATGGACTATTGTGCTGTTTCCTATGATATCCTGGTATATTGAAAGTAAGTCTTGGGAAAACAGGTCCACTTACCACACACAGCATAGCTGACAAAGAAAGAAGAGGCATGTAATATCATGAGCAGGACCTCACCAGGTAACTGTTTTATTCTCCGGTCAGAAATATGATGAATGGCATTTGCAAGAAGCTCAACAAACTAGAATACAGTTTTCATAGACCTCCAATGCCTGCTAATTAACCAAACTAACTGACATTTGGGAACTATAAAGGGGATCACTGCATGAGGTAACTGCACCTGGCAGTGTTTAAATGTAAAATGAGTCAGACACCCCTGCATGTATTATTATTGTATTAGCATTTATCAGTCTCTCCAGCAGTCTAAGGACACCAAGGGAATATTTTAGAAAGAATGAGCAAGGAACTCGTGAAAGGAGAAAAGAGAAGGTGTAGAAATCTTTTTTAAAAAATTTGATCTGCCTGGCAGAAAACACTATGCAGGGTATTCCAAAGCTGCTGTCAAATTGAAAAGAAATGGGCCAGAGTGGATAGGCTGTTTTTCACGACAGCCATTTGCTGCTGATCACACAGGTTTGTTTCTCTGCAGTGTGAAATGTTCTATCGAGTGAAGCAGCAGTGATTACAGACAGATGGGGTCAGGGTTTGCAAACCAGGACACACCAGAGCCATGCTGTTTGCTAGCTTTTCCACATGATCTGAGATATCAAACACCTTCATCTTTATCTGTTTATCCTCAGCAAGTCCTGTTCTGGTTCCCTTCTGACTAAAGCTGTCCTTACTTACAGAGTATTCTCAAAGAGGACATGAGCTGCTCAATGATTGTCCCCGAAAAGGCAACATTGGTTGAAACATCTTGAAGAGTGTGATAAATGGCAAGCAAAATGAAAAAGTTCTCACGACAAGAGAAAATAGTATTTAAACTCCACGACAGCTGTTTTAGGCAAATGTATAGTGTTTTTTTTTAACAGTTCAGGGTCTCGTCATGGGAAATGGCACATAAGTAAACAGTAGAATTACCACCAAAGCCTGAGTATGTAGTAGGATTAAACATTCCATCCCAAGAGTATTAAACATATTTTAAAAATCTACTCATATTATTAGAAAGATATCCCCAAGGTAGCTTAAAATGGGAACTGGCAGCATGAAAAATAACTATGCCAGAAAAATAACTAGTCATTTATTCAAATATTTAATACCTACATCCAAATATAGGCAAGTCTAGATGTGTTTAGAAGTTCATTTTGGTCAAGTGACCAAACACTAAGCGCTAAACAGAACACTTTCAAGTGGACCTATGTGCTCCCTCCTTTTATTTCCAACCCTTTTTGTTCTGAGTAGAACCAGAAAACAGAAATGTCCAGAAGAAAAAAAGAAATAAAAATTGAACAATGCTTTCTAAACTTGAGAAAAAGTTTCATTTTATCAAAGTTCAATTTTCATTTTACTCAGTCTATTTATTCCTGTTGCTAGCAATAAAAGAAGTGAAATAAACACTGATCAAATGTTGAATAATTATTTTTCATAGTCCTACTTAAAACTATTATCACCAAGTGGTAGCTCATAACTGTTAAGCAGTAGGAAATTAAATGATGTAATCTAGGACAAATATTCTTCTAAGAATGGAGACTTATTCTCAGATTTCTGTGGACTGCAATTTGTTTAGAATTGTGTAATTAATACCAACATTCTTGTCATGACCCATCTGTGATCCATTGTTTCAGTTCTCTGGTCTTCCACACAGTATACAGGCACAGCTTCAGGCAGGCAGATGCTATGCAGCTTAAGCCATACATTTTTAATTTACTGATAGTAGCATTTCCTTAGGTGATATGCTGTAGACTTTTTTCCCCTCTTTTACATTAATTAGTTTCTGTTTGCAAGGTAAATTGAGGTAACGGTGACCTTCCAATTTATCTGTTCTTTAACTATGTGTTGTCTGTTAGTAGACACAGAAAATGTGTAGGAATGATAAACTGTGAATGGTTTTTACTTTCACATTTAGTTCAGCTTCCCAATTTTCTAGACATTTTAAAGCGCCTGTGTCTTACTCATGTCCAAGGTACATTGCATAAACAGTTATGCTGCTGTTCCGTAAGCAAAGTCTTCAGTAAACTCTCTCCATGTAAACAGCTGAAAATAGCCAAAGTAGAAATTCAGCTCTTTCCTTGTCCTTTCTCATCGATGTAAACCCTCACTGGGATAATTTAAAAGCTGGGTCCCCTCAGTTTCACGTGGATCAGACATGTTACTGTAGCCAAAATGAGTCTAGTGTAATGAAATTTCAAGCCAAAATTTAGTCCCAAATTAAAATATCTCCAAATGCTCACAGGATTCATGCAACAAGATAATGTAGCACATTTATGTAGACATCACAACTGTGTCCGGTCCTGTCACATCAGCCATATCTGCCAGAAATAATACTCTTCTTGTGGAAGAGGAAACTTTCAGTTTGACCACTGATAGGCAATGCTTCATAGCAGGCTTTCTTTGGACTGGGTGTGAATTTTATTGCAAATTATTTACACATAAGCAAGTACTTCACTACTTTTTAAAATTTTTTGTCTGGTGATTTTGAAGGAATTCAGCTTACATCAAGCAGTACAGGAGATGAGATAGAAAACGATGATGAGCGAATACTGGGATTTAATGGGTAAAACACAAGAGGTTTTTGGTGGGGAAAGCAAAAGTCCTCCCCTCAAAAAGATAAATCTAACCAAAAGCTGTAACTAGTGGAAATGGAGATCATGGCTGATTATTTTGGCTAGGTTGTAGATATTGAGATAAGATAATTAATTTTCAGAAAATCTTGAGCGGTAATTACCCAAGGTCTGTGACTGTGAATACATGGGATTGGCTGGAGGGAAATAAAATAGATACACTGAGCTTGTAGAGGGAATTCAGGAGATAAATCAAATACTTGTGGAGAAAAACTGAATTTACCCATGAGATGCTGGAGAAAGCTCCCTGGTATCTGTATTCATAGAGATATCTTGGAGAGAAATGGAAGATCTCAGTTGTCAGTTTTAGAAATATTGTTTGTGAGCCTGAGAAACTGATGTGTTGGCTGTGGAGAGACTCTGCAATTATTTTAAGTGCTCTATATCTTCAGTGTTAAGATGATTAGGTAAATGTGTTCACTTGGATTCAGAATTCCTCAACTGAGAATTCCTCAACAGAGTTACCAGAGGGGGAAGCAATACTTCAAATTCAACACATTTCAGGCCCACACTGCAATGAACAGAAAGTGCCAGAAGGGCAGAGTTCATCTGAAATGATGACATTGTACATGGTCCATGGCAATTCATGGTGATGATCTTTATACAAAAAGGCAGGATATTTGTGACACTTTCAATAAGTATAAATGTCCAGAAACCCGGAAACTGTGTTCACCACAAATCCCCCAAGTTTCATCTGGGGATATCTATCTGCTTTGTGGTGTGAATCTTCTTGTGGGCTTCTCTCCCATTTTGGCTGATTCATCATATGCTCAGCCCTAGTGAAACGTAACAAGGAGGTCCCATCTACTTCTGAGCTGGCACCATGGAAATCAGCTCCCAGCCCACCTGCAGCCCACCTGCAGCATGAGCTTGTAATTTTGACCTTATGTAAATCTCATGAAAAGGTTAGGACCTCACTTCAATCAGCTCCTCAACAGTTGCCAGAAACATTAAGTGTGGCAGTGAAGTGCTCTGTGTTGAGAGAAAAAAGCCAAAAGTGAGAGGCAGCAGAATAAAGGCTTTCACATGCTGGCAGTGTTGGAGGAAAAAAAAATCTCTCCTGGAGGCCTGGAAAAATTGGGTGTTCATTTTAAAACTTATTTGAAAATTAATGACTTTGACATGGAAGAGAGATGAAGAGCAATCAGGCTTTCAGGAGGTAAAGGGAAGTTTGCAATCTGGTCAGCTCTTTGAAGTAAAGAAAGAAAAAGGTATGAGGGAAACATGAGTTTTCAATTACAGCTTGAATTCAGAAGTTTTGGCAAAGATAGATGAATGGGAGTATGTAGGAGGTTTTTTTAACATTGTACTTCAGCCACACTTCTTGGTGACCAACATTAAGAATGATCCTCTTGTTCATTCTTTTGATTACATCTTAAAAATATCTATATTTTAACCACATCTCATGGTAAGTTTTCTTTGTAACTTTTTTTAGCTAAAAGAACAAACTGTAGTGTAATTTCTACAGAACTTCAGTTCTGACCACAAGGGAATTTGAAGTTTTGCAAAATTTGTGCAGTTTTTACCATTTAATTTTCCTGAATGTAGCTCTTCATACGTACCTGACTGGCACAGTCTAGTTCCTAAGAGGTGGTAATAAAATTTAATAAGCATTTCTAATCAGCATTTATTTTATGCAGTCAAAGACCCAAGAAACAAATCAGAGAGCTAATATATCCTATAACACTGTAACACAATTGTGCAGAAGTATGGGTTTCAATTTCCTGATCCAATGATTACATCAAACAAAGAAATAATGTTTATATTGCCACTCAGATTGTTCAGCTGGAAGCCATTTATCAAACATAGCAGATAATCAAACATCAGGAACACTAGCTTATAAATCTCCTACTAGCACTGCACCTGTGGAAAACAAATGTTTCCCTGGTTGGATGCCAGGTTACAGCACACTGTAGTCAGCCTTGCAATACAGAGTAGGCACAGAGGGGAAATACAGCAAAACCCAGTGGCAAAGAAAATTCATTTTTAGGACAGGTGCTGGCTGGAGTTTGCATGATGTGGAATCAAAGAATCATAGAATGATTTGGGTTGGAAGTGACCTTAAAGATTATCTAGTTCCAACCCTGTGCCATGGGCAGAGGTGCCACTTGCTATACGAGGTTGCCCAGAGTCCTATCTAACCTGGCCTTGAGCACTTCCAGGGATGGGGAATTCACAGCTTCTCTGGGCAATGATGTGTTCTGTATTGGTTGAGGCAGGTATTAAACATGTTCACGCTAAATATACTGCAAAACAGCTATGAAAAGCAAAAACTACTTATCAGAAACAGCAGCATTTCCTTACTGAGCTTGTTTTGCTGGAAAGAAAAAGTTTTATGATCTAGTGTTTTTCCCTGTCTCAAAGGAGCCATTTTGCAAATACTGTGTTTATAAGTAAAGTAATCCCAGCACCTTTCCTCTTGTATAGGAAATCATGTTTCTCTTAAATGAATTGATGAGCAAAGAAGAGGGTAATATATGAATAAGCTGTTTGCCGAACAGCATCAGGGCAATTATTAACTTTCTTTACTCTCTCCTTTCCCAATCAGTTTGTTTCAGAGGTGACAAAATACAGTTACTGAACTAACAGATGAAAATACAAGGCTGGAATGTGCCTGCCACTGAAGGCTGAGAAGCACTCAAGCTCTCAGTGAAGATGAAGATCAATGTCAGAAAAAGCAAGTGTACTTCCCATGTGGTCTGAGACCATTTTGCTCATCTGACAAGAAACACTGTATTTGATAAAATGCATACACTAACTCCCACGGAACTTTATCCAGGTGAATAGTCACTAATGTGTGCTCAAAGAACTGTGCTCCAAGAGAGAAAATAATTTTATGAAGTAAAACCAGTTAACCTTCTTAATGACAAATACATTTCCTTTGCCCCTTGTATTCTAGGAAATACTGCTGTTTCATTCACTATATTTAGCGAACACATTGTGAATGACAGAGCATTCTCTCTGTCACATTTACTTTTGCAAGATTGAATCTTGACTATCAGTGAGAACTGGTTAAAGACCTCAAAATGTATCTGTACTGTTAGTCAAACAAATTGATATAAAATGGTCATCTTAGAGTAATTATTTCCATGGCTTACAATGATTGATATACTCAAAGGAACCAAAACAATGGGACAACATGCAATTCCTGTTTTCAAGTGTTGCATAATCCAGGAAATATTTGGCTACAGAGATACATTTTGTAAGGCTGAAAGATTGTATATGAGGTTTCAATTGTCTATTTTGGTGTGAGATCCCACAGTACACTTTGAAAATGAACGGGAAAGTTATAATTTGCTTTGCTGAAACTTGGCTTAGTTATTTTCTGACTTCTGCCTTAGTGTTGCACTGGGTTGTTCCTGCTGTAAACGGCAAAGAACTGAATCTGTCTGTCCTAAGAAAATAATTGCATATTATTTTTTCACAGTGATTGTGCTGGTTGATGAAAATCTTCTGAAATAATTTTCTCTGGCTAACACTGTTAAGAAAATTGTACTATACTGAATTTTGTGTTGGATTTTTCTGATGTGAAAGAAGTCATAAAGATGTAGCGATAGGACTAGAGGCAATAATTTCCAACAGAAAGAGAGTAGGTTTAGATTAGATATTAGGAAGAAATTCTTTACTTTGTGGGTGGTGAGGCACTGGAACAGGTTGCCCAGAAAAGTTGTGGATTCCCCATCCCTGGAATTGTTCAAGGCCAGGCTGGATGGGGCTCTGAGTGTCCTGCTCTACTGGAAGGTGTCCCTGCCCATAGCAGAAGGGGTGCAGTAGTCTTTGAGGTCTACTTCCAACCCAAACCATTCTATGATTCTGTGATTTTCTTTGGTAGTGAAAATTTTAAGGTTATTGGCAGTCCATCTTCTTAGAGGCAAAAAGATTACCTGTGGGCCCATGTGGCTGGCTCTAATATTGTATTGATATTTTCTCTGTGCTCCATAATATTATATTTTACTTGGTGTCTTTATAAGGCTAATGTGAGGGGAAGAGGACAGTAGCAAAATGAATCACACAGATCTCTGCAACAATTAAGGGGTTTTCAAACAATAGTAAGAGCTCAGCTATTACCTCTCTTAGCCTACACCCCACTCATGAAGCTCTGACTGAAGTGGCTTCATATCAATGTCACAGGACAGTCTAGGTACAACTTGTGTGGCTTCTGCTGGATACAGGAATGGTTCACATTGTGCACAGTGTTAAAGCAGGTTGTTGGACACTTCTTGTTTCAGCTTCTAGTGCCTCATGTAAAACTGGTGAGAACAAAACTATTTTCAGTAGCTCCTGCCTCTTCCCCTCCAATCTTTGTGAGGAATGTCCTTGCAGAACAAAGAAATGCTTCTTTCTTACAAACCAGAGTAACATTTTCTGGAGTCTTCCCAGAGACTCTTACTTTTTTTATTTGAGAAGAATTTCTTGGCGGTGTCAAACTGGTAAATATAAGGAGAGAGAGAAATAAGGAGTGAGCAAGCAAAAGAGTAAAACAAGCATTATATTACAGTGTTTCTTCCCAGAAGAAGCACAGACAAGGCTGGAGTTAATCACAGGATCATCTTTTGCTTTTGATTTTCAAATGCTTCATTTTAAACTATCATATACAGAATGGCATAAATACATTACTAAGAAAATACTGATAGAACTTTCAGTGTTTGATAAATAAGATCCAATTAAGCATGGACAGAGATGGATCTTCTTCCAGCTAATTTGAACATATTTTTCATTTATTTGAAATAAATTGTGCCCTGGCTGACTTCACAGCATTGCTGTGCCCTGTTGAACAGGAGCTGCTTTTGCCCCCGAGTCAGTGCCAGACCTGTATCGCACAGTTTGACTCCAGAGGCTACAGAGGCAGAGGCAGCAGGGTCTAGCAGAGCCCATGAGCCCTGGGGAGATAAGCTGTTCTCTTATCTGGGCTCAGGTCAGCTGCAAGCAGCTGTAACCTGGCTGTGTGAGTGTGTGCTGCATGAGCAGCAATAAGGGCTCTGGGAGGTGAGCTCAGCTGGAGTCTTTGCACCTTCTGAACCTGCCGAGAGCTAAAGCATTACAAAGAGCAGGGAGAGGCCAGGTCATGCCCTCTACTCCTTTGCTGTGGTATTGTAAGTACTTTTCTGCTTTGAAATCGAAATGCTTTGATATCCCTTGAAGAGCACTCTGTGCAGAAGATATGTGGAAAAGTCTGCAGTGGCAGAAAAAGAGGCATGATGTTATATTGTATTATTTGGGGAACAGAAAGGGTAATGACACACATATACATGATGTCAGAGGATAGAAAGGCTTCCTTTTGGTTTTTCATTTTTTAGTATACTGCCACATGATTTTAAGATGAAAGGGACAGTATAAATATCAGATGCAATATTATTATTGCTTTTGCTATTTTCATATGACATCCCCAACGTTGATATACAGTCTGAAAACAACAAATGAATTGCAGATATATATATATAAATATGCTCTACTAATGTCTGAAGTATAATTGCATCCTGGATCCATTTTACACTACAGTTGAGCAATTTTGAAGATGTCAACCTTCAGGAGATAAAACTGTGCTATTTTACAACTAGCAGTGTATGTTGTGTGTGTAGGTAAGAGAGACAAGAATTGCCCAGGAGTTAGATCAGAGAATTCAGGTTGCTACTGGATCATAACCCTTCTCTGTAACTGCACCCAGCTCCTCAGAATTATCTAGCCCTAGGAAACTCAAACAGGAAAAAAGACAAGTCTCATGCCCTGTGTTATCGGCAGAGGAGCCTGTGCTCCTGTACAGCTTTTGGAAATGGATGTGTTCCTTGGGCTGCTCTTTGTGGCGGAGGTGAGTTACAGCACACAGCCCGACAAAACCACTCAAGTATTTGTGCTATTTTAAAATAGCACAAATGAGAAAATCAGTGACCTGACCAGTTTCTTGGAGAAAGCAAAGCTAGTATCTGTTTGGGGGTGTCCCAGACTGTCTAGCTACCTTGTTTAGGAGTGCAGCACTTGATGGCCTCACTTGTAAATTGGTACTGATGGACCTTCCCAGCTTGCTGATCGTTATGAGGATGGCAACAAGTGATATAATTCCACTGCCCTAAGCAGTCACAGACTACAAGTCCTACAGTTTATGGTCCCTTTAATTGCCAAAACTGCATAAGAAAAGTATAATGTAATTTTAAGAGAAGGCCAGTCCATGCTTTGCCTTGAGTATATGACTTTCTATGTTGTAGAAATCAGTCTTCATTCTATTGAGCTTTTCTAAAATGCATGGTTACCTGAATTTAATAAAGTTCTGAATTTAACCGAATATTGATGTAGTCCCAGGTCCTTGAAGGCAATTCAAACAGGACTGAAGTCTTAACATAATAAGGCATTTAAGAGAGTGTGTAAATTCAAATTTTGGTGTGCACAGGCCTTTGCTGTGTGAGAGCCCATGAAGAGCTGGACTTCAAACAGTGAAGTGGAGGGGAATGAGATTTCATACCAAGAATGCACCTCATGACTGGGGACTGCTGCAATAACTTCAGTAGGTGTAAATAGATCTTACTTGGCAAAGAAAAAAATTTTAATTTGGTAGATGAAATCTGTGTGTTGGAAGAGAACTTCTGACCGGCAAATCAATTATTCCTGAAAAATGACATTAAAATTTTAATTTGAACCCGGCAACCAACAGAAAGAATGGACTGATTCACAACACCATTAGCATTGTTCTGTGTGGTTATGATGGCAAGCTAGAACATAGACCTTCAGTCTTCAGCCATCTCATTCAAAGTATGCATTTTCATATAAACAGTGACTTGATGAAAAAGTGTTTTTCATTAAATGCTATGCATTTTTGAAAACATGTATGTTCGGTATCATGCAGAAAAAATTGAAACATTTTAGTCATAGCTTTTAAAAGTCATAGCTTTTGACTTTTAAATTACCTTTCATGAAGTATTCATTACTTTTAGTATATGTTTTGAAAGTCTTTTAAAATGCAAAGCTAGTAAAAACTTTTCAGTCTTGCAGAAATTAAATGGTTAAATTATGGGTTGTTTTTCTGCAGAGCTTCTTCAACAACAAAGTCATAGCTATTTTCTTCTCTTCATTTTCTGAGTGCAAAATAAAAACAGAAATCTAAACCAGATTGTGATCAGAAAATTAGTGTTAGACCACAATTCTTCTTGCCACTCAATTATTGATACAAATTCAAGCTATAAATGATGTAATGCCAATTATGAAGTGAGCAGCTTAATTCAAAGTTTTTAGATATGCAAGCATATATACAATATATATATGCATATATATATATATTGCATGTATTTATATAATTTTCTTTTGCTCAACATTTCTGTTAGATCATGAGTGTTGCATTTACTCACTGAAGCATCTCTGGCACAGGGTTTGTAACCTGCTCTAGATTCCTGCCTCAGCCTACTTAGTGAAGCAGATACTTCTGCCAGTCTGATAGTATCTAATTACAGAGCCAAGGGTGCATAATTCAGCAGAACGCTCTGTGCTGTTGAAAGATGATATTCTGAGACAGAGAAGGGCATATCAGCCCTTGATTTAGGTCACACAAGCATTTCAGTACTGCATGAATAATGTGTTCAATGTTATACCTGAACATAGTAAAAACATTTAAGAATCTCATATATGATAAACATTTTCAGCTTTTACCAAAGTACTACACCAGCTCTTTTTTTTTTCATTTATTACTTTGTACTTTAAAAGAATCAAATGTAAATTTGTGAGTGGTGCTTCCATTGAAATTAATGCTATATGAATATGCATGTAAATAGCTATTCTTTTTAACCAATGGGGTTAAAACACAAGTTTAGTCTTTCTATCAAGAGAGAGGATTAAAAAAAAATCCCATGACTACTTTGGTAGTGTTGCTTTCACATTTTTCGTTTGCAACCAAATAAAAATGAGATTAACATCATGAGTACAGTTTGTCTGTCACTGATGGACTTGTCTGTTTACTTGTTTGCAGACATGGTCTTATACAAAGGTTTTCAAAAAGCAAATTTTACCACAGTTTTAGGAGCAATCTCTTTATATAGCAGTGATCCTTATACTACAAGCACAAAAGCATTGGCTTGGACCACCATTAGCTATTAGCTGTGCTGCAAAAATGTCCATATGAAGGGTTTTGGTCCAAAGATAAAAAGCCACTCAAAGCCAGCAAGGCAGACAAAAATGTCATAAAGTATATTAAAGAAAATCTATGGTGTTTAGAGAGTGACTCATGGCAAATATGCTGATGAATTAATTTAGTATTGTTATTCAATAATTAATTTTATAAATTCCCTCACAAATAGAAGAGAAATATCTGCTCAGAGTGGCGGGGCTGGTCAGGGCCAAGGTGACCATGAGACCAATAGAAAAGCACGGACTCTTCATGCTGCCTGTTCAGTTGCAGCTGGACTCAGAAGTCAGGGATAAGATACGGTGGGGAAAATCTGAACCCAGAGATATCCGTGAGAGATTTATGGTATTTATCTGGCTTTCAGAAGCACCATGGAAACACCTGACTGTTGTACTGTCTTTTCAGAACTACTGAGAAGTCTGTTATTATTGTCAAGGCAACTGTTATACAGAAAAGGTAAATTCTCAAAGACATGTTTAAGGAGTGTGATTCTCAAATATTTCATACTTCTGAAGCTCCCGTAATACACAGCAGTTTTTCTTAAAAAAAAAGATACACTGAAATTATTAAACAACTTTGAGATTCACATATTCTGTAATGTATTTGTTGTACAGTTACACTGACTACTGGGATTTATTTAAAAAAGTGTTCAGGATGTCTTATTTCAGTGACCTTCACTCTGTTTTATCATTTACTTTGTTTTGTTTTACTGTCTGTCTCTTTTTTTTGGTCATATTTTTCATGTTTTTATTTCTACATTTAGTCTCTACTGTACCTCTGTCAGTATCCTGACATATTAGGTTTTGGTTTATCATCTGGTTTTTGTTAGGTCTGTATTTTCAGCCCTTTTTCAGTCCCCAACATCCCTTCATTTTGTTGCTCATCTGCTTGCTTTATTAAGCCTTCTCTTTTTTGTCAGCAATTTCTTCCTCTTTTTTGCAGTCCCTCCTGATAATGAGCTCACAAATTTAGCCTCATGGATGACATGCCTCATGTTGCCTGCAGCAGATTTGCCCAGTTAATGATTATATTTAGGTGCAACCATGTCAGATGGACACCAGTGAGATGGCAGAGGGATAGATTTCCCTCAGTTGTACACCAGGACCAGGATGGACAGGGCTTTGGACAACCTGGTCTAGTGGGAGGTGCCTCTGCTCATGGCAGGGCTGTTGGAACTAAAGGATCCTTAAGGTCCCTTACAACCCAAACCATTCTATGATTCTATGATTTTCAAAAGCCCTGAGCTACCTGATAAAGAAGTCTGGGAAAAGACTGAGCCAGGCACAAAGTAAGTAACATTGTGGTTTTTTCATGTTCAGTCATGAACAGGATTGAACTGGTGAAGCAACTACTTTTTCTCTCTAGGCAGAAAAAAGGAGCAGCTGTTTCTTAGTCACTGGAAGTGGCAGCTCTGGTGTGAAATGATGCAGGTCATGCTGCTGCTGCTCCTGGCTACTTGATGCTCCCAAGAAAAATGCCAGCTCTTCAGGCTGAGGCAGTAAAGCAGAATGTGCCTGTAGATTCTTGGGGAGATGGTAACACTGGGCTGTTAAACTAAGGGTTCTAAATGATGTAGAGGATTGTTACCAAAGCAACTTTATTTTCCCCTGAAAACTTAAATCCCCTCCTTGGCAATCTTTCTGTGTAGACTCTTTCTCTGAAGCACAATAGCGGCCCAAGTGCACAGGGTTTCCTGAATCTGACACAAGGTTTGCCACCTTAGGCCAAGTTGTATCCATAAGTGTTGCCTATAATCAAACCAGAAAAAACCCTTGCAACAGTGTACTTGCAACAGTAAAAGAAAAAGCAGACCCTTATTTGGAAGCTTCCAGATGTCAGTGGTGATGGGCACACCCAGCAATGGATTTCTCCAATTTCATAAGGTTAATTAGTTAGGATATCCAACAGGTACATCCAATAGGAAATTCAGTTTCTCCAGTAACCCACCCTGGGTCCACCCCTCGGAGCTGGTCCAAGGGCTTCTTTGCCCCACTTCTTGTTATGACTTCTCAGATTCTGGTTGGAAAATAAAATATTCTTGTCGGTCCTCTTCCTGACAATAAGACTAAACAGAATTTCCGGAATGTATGACAAGGTTAGCTTATTGTTCTAAAATCTAGGGGAAAAGGAGCTGCAGCCATGCATTAGCAATCTAAAAAGCTACAAATATATGAAAAATATATAAAGAGCTTAAGCATTATAAGTTTCTTGTTTCAATGAGAATTCCACCTACAAGAAGTGCAAGTAAGTGGTTAATCTAAGTTGCTCCAAATCTTTTGGTAAATTCATCTGTCCAACTTCCACAGCGTTATTCAAGTTTTGTCATGCCAATTAACAGGAGAATTGCTTTCTGTTTAATTTCACCTAGCTTTTTATGTGCATTTGTGAGGTACATGAGGTGATTCTAATTTCAAGTTTGCAAAGCAAAATTGTAAAAGTTCATTTTCTAAAGTGTCTTTCTTTTAATTTGTTTACTTTGCTTACTATTATGCTTTTGCCACAGTGCCAACCTAGGAAGGAAAACCAGAGTGTTTACTGTTTGCTTCAAGAGTGTATTCTGGTAATTAAGTCTTACAGCTTGCAGCCTTTATATTGGGTAGCAAAATAAGAATTAACATAGATTCTTATTATAAACCCCCTGTTTTTAATTACCAATGTGGCAAGAATGGTGACAAGAAAGATTTTCCTGCTACAATAAAGTCCCTGCAAGGAGAAGTTTTGTGTATTTATAGCACAGAAAACAAGTTTTTTACCAAAAATTACCTGAAGAGTTATTTAATCAATGTCCCTGATACTTCTTTGCAGGGCAAACAGTGATATTTATTCACTGCCACATTAGGAAAAAATAAAGGAATAAACATAAAAGTGAATCTTTGTACACACCTTCCACTTGATATCTTTCCGGATCACTTTACAACTTTCCATTTTTCCATCTCCCCGGCTGCTTATTTGTATGCTGTGGGGACACCACAGTCCTGATGCTTCACCAGATAATGACTGTCTGTGCCTATGCTGCCAGCCTCTAGTGTCTGGGAACAAACAGCATTAGAGATTAGAGCTATGGAGGAACAAGAGCTTCTATCCTGTTGAATAGTTTTGCACTACAAAATGTATTGTCACTCCTAACAGGAAAAAATCACGAATGTGCGAAATTTTCTATTTAAGTAATATTTTAAGACTCCTTTTGGTTACTTATGAAAACAACAGACTCCTCTTCCTTTGAGCAACCCATATATGGTTACTAAAATCTTTTGCAGTATTTATGTGGAGTACTTTTCTTTTACATAGAGGATGAGCTAATTCTCTCATTTGGAATGTGTGAACAATAACCTGGAGGAGAGTCAATGCTGCAGTAGCAGTATAACAGATTTGCAACCTAGAAAATGGGCTGGAGAAAAGTAGCCCGTTTTCATAGTGCTTGTTCCTAAAACTGAATTTCTGACATCCATTCAAAGAGAAAAAATATTGACCTATCACAACATGGTTCGTTTCCAGAATGGGAGATGAAAGCCATGGTTACATATGTTGGCAATTACACTTCCAGTCTTCTGTAAGTGATCTGTGAAATGCGAATATTTTTCCTGACAGCTCTTTACCATATGAAGAACCTTGTAAACACCTCTCTATGCAGAATATACTTTTTGCGAGGATTTTTTTTTGTGTTTAGGTAGTAAGATTAATCATGACTGATTATGTTACAAAATCTGCAATGGCATCTGCCCAAATTAACAGCAATGTTTTTATAGGTTTTGCATGACATAGATGAAAAATTATCTCTTCACCCATCAAGGTTCATTTTCCAAACAGTGCTATGGTGTAGTGTAGGTATCTTTGACTTTTATTTTCTAAGCTGTGTTTTGACACCTGGAATACTGATGAAATAATTAAATATAATTTGCTGATTATAATGGATAATTTGGAATGCTTGAAAATGCATTACCACCTTTTAAAAAAGACGGTACATTTGAATATAATATCTTTGTTTAGAGTAATGATTCTCAGACTTTTTAAAAATCTTTCACTCTCTCTTGGGCAAACTAATCCCTGTAGTATTTACACCATCTAATTGTTTTCATCCTAGAAAGGAAAGAGCGACATAAACTTTTACATATGGAAAGAGGTAAAAGAGGGTAAAAAGTCAAATCTGAATCGTAGTGTGAAACTTTTTCCAGCCAGCTGCAGTAGGTTTTCAATTGCACATTTAATACACAAAATATACTTTTTTGTTGTTGTTTGGATATTAAGAGTAATTTGCTGTTGAACTACATTAAAAATTAGGGATAACTCTGTACCTTCTGCAGTCATAATCTAGTTCAGTATGGAGAGCTGAAGTATTCTATGTTAATGTTTGCTCATGGATGTGTTAAAGCTTAGCTTTGGCTCTTGTCTTGAAGGAGATTGCCAACAACACCTGACCTAGCAAGTTTAGTTTTAGTCTGGGTACTACCAGGCTCTGTGCAAGCATGAGTGACTGTATTAGCAGAGTCAGACATCAGAGGAACAGTGTCAATTTAGTCACATTTGGAAGTCCACCAGGATCTAAAGTATCTGTTTCTTGAAAATATATAAGTTGACATACCATCTCTAAGACTTTCAAAAAAAAGTCAAAGTTGTACCTTACTTATATTGCCTTAAGTTGGTGTCTGCAAGAACTTCATTCTTCCTGTTCCATCCTCACATTCGAAAAAAGTTGAATGTTGGATTGTGGTTTTAAGATACTTTTTTTTTTTCTCAAATAATATTTTAAATAAAATTACTCAATGCTTGGAAGCTATTATTTTCATTGTGTAATGGGAACTATTTTTTTTCCAGGTCTCAACAGTCCCAGAGTTTGGCCGCATAGTAATATATACTACCAGTCTTCGTGTGGTGAGAACCACTTTTGAAAGGTGTGAACTGGTTAGAAAGATATTTCAAAATCACAGAGTTAAGTTTGAAGAAAAAAACATTGCTCTGAACAGTGATTATGGAAAAGAACTAGATGAAAGGTGCAGAAGAGTCTGTGAAGTTCCCTCACTCCCTGTTGTGTTTATTGATGGCCATTATCTTGGGGTAAGTAAAGCATGAATGAATGTTTTATTAGTTCTATAGTTGGGAAGAACATGAAAATCTTGAAGCCAGATTTTTAGAAAATTGCCTACAATGCTGGAGTGTTGATAACAATCAAAGCCAGAGATCCTTTTGCAGTGTGTGCTGTACAGATCCTCACCGATAAGTTTGATCTGGAGATGCAAAAGATAACCAGGGAGAGACTCTCAGAAGGGGAGCAAGGTGCAGTAATACATCTAAGATATAATCTTTCTTAAAAAATATCTAATTTCATAGTTAAAACCATGAAAACTAGAGAAACGGATTTTCTTTCCCTCATGAGAGCCTGCATGTATGATTGACCCAGGAAGGTGAACACACACAGCATAAACCTGTCATTTAGTAATATGTGTGTTGATCATGAAGTTAACACCTTGAGGTGTCAGATTTCATATATACATTGAATTTTAGATGATGTAGTCTGTATCAGGATCTGTAATCAACTGAACATTTTTTAGATACAGAACTGGTTAATAGACACAGACTTTAAAAAAGTCTAGCTGTAGAAGAGAGAGAAAAACAGTCCAACGCTGCCCTATTGTAAGACATAAACTCCAAATAGAGAACTATAACCCCCATTTGTACTCTAGAATTCTAGGTCTAGAAGTCTACCGATATTTGAAATCACCTTTTCATTGAGCCTGTACTTTTGAAATGCATTTCTTATGGACTAAAAGAAAATCAAAAGAAAAAGGTTCTGTAAAGTGGCACAAAGAAAAGATTTGGGAGCTCAGAGAAGGTATTTTTCTTGAGTGGTAAAAAGCTAGCAATTAGCACCAACTGCAAGTCTGTGATTTGTGAAGGCAAACAATATTTAAGCATAGTGAGGTTATTGTGTTTGCAACACTTTAAGCTTTCATTTTCACAAAACATTTAAGTAACAAAATGCAGTGTAACCAACAATCAGGGATAATAGGTATTGGGCCTGTATGAAAACTTTCTCCTCTTTCTCCCCATCCTTCCCTATCTTTCCATGTGTTCTGCATGAGTTAGGTTTCCCTGAGCAGTGCAGCAAATGTATTTGCTGTCACAGGCCTTGCTACACCACTAGAGCAGCTACAAAATCACCTGTGTGCAGAATTCTAGTAGAAGGTGAGTTGTACTTCACAGTAGAATACGCTTTTATCAAAACTCAGAGCTGGAGAGTTCTCTAATCAGCCAGGAGCGGAAGTGTTACATTCAACATCAGTTTAAAATTCAACAGGATTCAGACTAATTATCATGTTAAGAGTGTGAGTTGTGATTGACCTCAAGAAAATCTCAATCCATGTATGACCAATGTGTCAAAAGAACGCAGATAAGATACTGAATTTGGTTAAATAAATTATTTGCTTAGCTGTAGGTAATGCCTGGTTACAGTTATTTTGCTGTGATGGATGGCTCTTTAAGTCACTGCCAGTTGTTTTTTGTTTTCTTTTTTTTTAAGATTGTGAGAAACTTGTCTTTTAACAGAGGAATGACAGTGTAAAAAACAATAAAATCTCATTAAAACTAAATACTGTATGAGGTTCTTTGGAGAAGTATAGAAAAGAAGCAAGTGAATTAGGAAGATAACTTTCTGTGGGAGAGAAAAACCTACCTCCTATAGGTAAAAAAAAAAAGGCATAATTTAGTGTTCTGATCTACCGACATTTATTGCAGCATGGCAACTGCATTTAATTTGTCTAGCACAAGAAAACTAAAAGCATTTGGGCTGCTAAAAACAGGAAAACCCTCAGTTAAAGGGTGTGTTTTCTTCTTTTTCTTTCTCTTTTTATTTTCTTTAAATTGATGAGGTGCACTATAGTTACCCAGAACAAACTTCAGTTTCTTGAGAGGATTAAAGTTGTTCCACATAAGAGTGACATTATCTGTGGCAAACCAGCTTTGCAAGCAGGGAACAGACAGCTCCTCTGCTCACAGAGAGCACATAGCAGCGTGTGCCTCAGCCCTGCTCCCACGCCAGGCTTGTGCCTCCGCTGCTCATCACCATCATCATCATCATCACTGCTGTGCTGCAGCACCACTCTCTAGAGGCTTTATTTGAGATGAACCATGATGAGAGAGTTCAGAGTGAGCAGGGCTCACGTGGGCAGCACAGGGGGCTGTGAACAGAGCACCTGTGGCTGGCGGGGCGCTGGGAAAGGACAGCCCCAGGCTGAGCCTGCCACTTGCCCTGTCAAGGGACCTGCGTGCACACATTCTCTTTGGTCAGTGTGGCAAGCCCCATTATTTTATGGAAGTTATTTCTCTGTCTTACTATGGCTTCACAAGAGAATTTGAAATTCATTCATTTAGAGAAATAAGGAGGGGGCACTTTGCATGTTGAGGAAGTCGGGCAATGGACTATTCACCCCTCATCTCTGTCAATTCCCCTTCAGAAGACAATGCATCATGACCCCAAAGGCAAGATGTTGGCTGGCACCTGTGCTAGGCTTGTGTTTCATTAAAATGCAATTGAGAACTAATTACAGAATTTGGTCTCGTTGGTAACAGTGGATATTTCTATAATGCCTTTTATAATAATTAACTTCTGATATGCAAACATAGAAATACCAAAACCTGGTGTGTCAGTAAATAAATAATGTATTTTCCTCCTTTTTCTCTCTCTCTCTTTTTTAAAAATTTGGATATTTATTTCCTGAAAAATCCCTGCCTGAAGGAGATTGCACGTAGCAATACAAAGGAAAATCTATATTGAGCTATGCAGCTTTCAATGAGTCATAATGAGAAAAAAAACCTCCAATCCTGAATTAAAATATGAACAGTTTTGAAAGGTGAAAGATTATTCTTAATGAGATAAAAGTAACAAAAGCACCAAAACCCAGCATATGTGCATCTGATAGAGTATGTGGTACCCAAGCTGTTCAGAAGCATCGACAAAGTTGTTTGAGCACTGCAGGCTGTGGGGAGAAATATTCACAGTGCTGTGGAATATATCATTGCCTGCAAAGGGACAATGAAACAAATCTGTGACTTGGGCAGAAGCATTAGAAAACTCATATTTAACCCCTGTCAAGCAAAGTCTTGCATGCTGCAGTACAGAAGGGCTTTTAATCTCATTTTTTTCAGGATTGAATCATTGTATTTCTTAACACACACTGTCTAAATATCAGTCTGTCAGGAAATTACAGTTTCTTTCTGCTGCATGCTCTTTATTGGCTGATCTAATCCTTTCCTTTCACCTGAGGTTGTCTCCATCTGAAATGGAATTATGCCATCTGCTGGGATACCAATGCAGAATAAAAAATTACTTCCAGAAAACAGAAAGGCACAGAGAAAAAAAATTATGGAGCATTCATTTACTCTTATGAAGGCATTCAGAATTGTTAAATGTTTATGTTATGAAAAGACCCACGCTCCTGGAAAAGGGATGCAAATAAGAAAGGCAAATGAAGTCATTCTTTGTAAACATGATAACTCCCAACATAATATTTTAAAAATACATGTATTTTCTTTTTCCTCTTGAAATACATGATTGAATTCTAGCACTCACTGGCTTACAAACCCATTGATTTTTTCAGATATGTGAATTTAAGACTTTTTTTCCTGAATAAAATATTTCCTGTTTAGTTTTCCCAGCTATAATGAACCCACAACAGTATGAGATTTACAGTAATACTATTTTATTTGACACATTGGTTTTATGATTATTGCCAATGATGAGGCTATTTTTGTAACTGAATTTTAGGAAATCCATGTATAAAATATTTTTTTGTGAAACAAGAATTAACAGTTTCCTTTTAGCTGATTTCCCGTGGCCATATATCATTAGCAGCTCTCTACAGCCTCTGTGTTTTGTTAAATACATTCTCCTGGTTTTCACTCAGTGGGAAGATATGAAGGGCTCTGTGACAGTAAAACTATGATGTAATTATTTCATTCCATCTGCTAGCATTTTCCCACTTGTTTCCTCCATTCTGCAGTTTGACATGTCAGGAAATGCAGGGTTCAATTGCTTTTTACACATCAAGCTTTCCCATTCTTTGCACACCAAAGCCAGAATTTATGGTGCTGGGGCTATATTGTAGCAGTGTCAATATTCTGAGTTTGTGGGCAGATTTGCAGGCAGACATTTGCACCCGCTGTGTATCTGCTGCCAAGGGACCCCTGGCTGGGAGAGGTGGAGTGGTGCCGACTGAAGGGTGTGTGAGCTGTGGGCAAAGATGGGGCACACACAGCCCAAATCCCTGGTATGTCACAGTGAAACACATGGCAGATCCAGAGATGGTGATGTGTGTGATTGCCTTTTTGCTGACTGAACAAGAGGCCTTGCTTATGCGCTTAGCAAAATAAGAAATAGGGCATGCAATTTATCGCACTGTAAATGTGTCCACAAGAGGGATGTTGATTTTTCCCAACTTTTTGCCTTGCTGATTTTTCTCAGTATGTAAGAAATTATGTGGAAGAGAGGCTGCTTCCCAAAACCCGCAGGTATTCTAGTACAGCCAAATGCAGAGTCATATATCTGTGTTTATTACTTGATGAAGAATTACATCGTGAAAATGGTAATGGGTTATATCCAAGATAGGGAGCAACACACAGGTTTATTGACAGGACAGAGCTGGGGCAGTAGAAAACTTAGTGGACCTTGTCCTAGTTTTACAGTTAACAAGAATTATGTGTGGGAATTTAATATCTGAAATACAATGATAATTTCTAGATGTTCCCAAGGGATAATTGGGAAAATTATTAAATTAATTAAAATAGTGTGGAAAAATTGTTGAATGATTTAGCCAAGTGTGTGACATTTCCTTGCCAAAAGAAGGGCAAAGATCTGACTGCAGGCCCTGGACTCCTCTGGCATGGTAGAGATTCAGCAAAGTTAGTAGATAAAGGACTCACAGGCTTCTGCTTTGAAATTTACCTGGTTAACAAAACTGCAAACCCACCTCTCCTTGCTGATTCTCTAAAGATTATGCCCACTGTCCCTCGTACTCCTAATGTTATTCTCCAGAGGGACAGACTATTTAATGCTTCACATTCCTTTGTGAGTAATTGTGGACTGAGCACAACCTAGGGAGAAAGGCATCACATTCTGGTCAGAAAGCAGATATTGCACTTACTTAACAGGTGCTTTAATTACTCTATTAATTATAGACCCTGTGTGTTAAAACTCAAAGATCCAGAGGGAAGGTTAACCTCTGCACACGGTTATTTATATTTCACCTGGAGCAGCCATTAATCAGAGAAGACAGACAGGAACACTTAAAAACATTGATAGCCATTCTGATGTTTGGGTTTTAATTTAAAAACCACGGCTTTCTACTTTGAAAGGAACACAGCTGACTGATGGAATATCATCAGAAATATAAATCCTTTAAATATAAATCTATAATGGGAAACCTGTCAAACTTTTAGCTACTGTGCTGTTAAAACCAGCTAGCATTGTCATGCAACATCACTGTAACACAGGGCTGAAGCCACAGAAATGCTTTTGCCGACTGTGGCTGCAGAGAAGAGATCCTTTCCTAAAGGGGGCAAATTGAGGCTTGTCTAGCTTAAGGAGTTTGGAGTGCTGCAATCCCATCATCAATAAAGCTGCAAATCCTTAATGTCCCTGCACCAGATAGGCAGCACAAGGTGTGTGTTAAGCTCCCCCAGCATATTCAGGCCCTGAGCTAACACTCCATGTAGCCTTGGCCACTCCTCACTGCTGTGCCAATCGCTGCCATTGCCTGCTCTGGGTGAAAGCAGAGAAAGATGAGGGGACAGGCGTGAAAGGGACAAACAGAGCGCTAAAACCTGCTCCACTGGGGACACAGAGCGCTTAATGCATGTGTTGGAGACGGTGCACTCTATGCCCATGATCTATAATGGATTTCAATAGAAGAGTCAGCACAATAAGGCTCATCAGTCCCCTGTCATCTTCTGTGATTAATTAACTACAACTAATTACCTTGTGTGATACTTCTTCTTTTTAAATACATCTTTGAAAGTATAACACTGTAAGAGTAGTATCTACTGAAAAAGTGGCTTTCCGCATACACTAAAAGATTAACAATTTTGTTTTAAACTAAAATGAAAATAATCAAACACAGAGACAAGGGTGCTTCTGTTTTGTACAAAGCCTGAGCAAAAAAGACTCTCCACACAGAGAATAACCTTAGTAGGGTGTCATACAAGGACATTTGAAAGGTTTGATTGCCTTTAGTTGGCTTTTGGGCTATACACTTGTAGCCTCTGTAACCTCCGGCAAGGTGTTGTGAATGGTTGGACACTTCGAGGTATATTAGAGGCACCCATGTGTTCCCTGTGCTCAGCAGCAACTTATCCCGCACCTCCCAGAAGCCAGGAGAGGTGCTGGTGAGGAGCTGGGGCTGACCATGGGCAGCTCAAGCTAATGGCACGTCTGATATGAGTGCCAACAACCCACCACACCTCCTAGTTAACGCTGGAAGCAAACTCAAGGAAAAAATTAGCAATTTGGACATGCAGGGACCAGCAAACTGGGGCAGCACAATGGCATGAACTCACCATGTGGTCAAGATATGGCCAATTGCCCCTGGCAGCAAGTAAGGCCTGTGCATCTGTGCCTCAGTTTCCTCAACTTTTGTTGGTTTCTTGTGATCCACTGATTAAAAGTGTCTGCAAGTGTTTCACAATATTTCATATTCAATGAATTTGGTTACATAAGTGAAGTGCAGACATTCAAATGTGGCCCTCTAATTAGAAGAGAAGGGAACAAAAAGTTCCATGTCCTCCCTGACACTTTAATCTTGTCTGCAGATCTCTTAGCATTTACTTTCAGGAAGAAAAAAATCCCCAACACTTCTGTAGAGCCTTGGTTCAGGATACAGAAACCCTCAGAGGCCTCATGTAGGCAGACTAAGTTATTATTACTTATTGTGGTGTCTGACTTTAATGTTGTCGTAGTATTTTCATTACTCTTTTTCTCCTTCTGTTACACATTAGGTACATTATCCCTTAATTCAATGCTCAGATGCCAGGATATTTGAAATACAGCCTCCTTTTCTCATTTTGCTGCATTCTCTGATGTGTTGTATATTTATATAATTGTAATTTTTGACATGATAACTAGAAATATTTCTTATTCTGTCGGGAAACATTCCCTGCAAAATAAAGGAAGCACAATCAGAATTTCCAGGCTGTGTCACTTTTTATAGAAAAGGCAATGTGATATGTCAACTGGTTGCGAACTTCAGGCATTACTATCAGACCTGTGATTAGATTCTCTTCTCCTTCTAACTTTACTAAGGCTGACCTAATTGCAATATAATTAATGTGAGTCAAATTTGTCCTCAGCCTGTTTAAAATTTCAAGACCAAATCTTCTAATCATCTCTGGTTTTTCATGGTAAAATGGCTGACATTTTTAATCTTCTTTTTTCCTAATAGGGTGCTGAGAAAATTTTACTAATGAATGAATCTGGGGAACTGCAGGATCTCTTAACCAAAATTGAGGTAATTCTATTTCTGCAAATAAATATAGAGAATATACATTTACTACTTGTAATCAGATAGATTGTCTTCTTTACTGATTCATTTTCTTCTGTTAAAAACTGATGATCCCATACACTTTTTTTGTTCTTCCGTTGAATGATTCCCATTTATTTTTCTTTGTATCTGCACTCTGGCTAGACTTATAGCTCGACATCTACAAAATCTGGGCAAATGCTGGAAGTTTCCAATTACACCAATTTGCACAAATTCCCTGGAGAAGCTAATAGTAATAGGAGCTATTTGCCTGGTGAAGAAGAACAATAAGTATATGAGCTACAGAACAAAAAGAAAAAAATGCCTTCTTTGCATGTTCATCTGAGTTTTCAATAGATGAATGCTATTATTAATGGATTTCCGGAAATATTTTCTTTTTTCTTGGTGGTGCTCCAGGTATGACATTTTCTCTGGGTATTTTACTATACTCTGGTAGTAATTTGTCGCTAATGTTTAGTGGTACATAATTCCTCAGACTAAAGCTAGCAAGAATTGTATGGATTTTTGTTCTTTGTCAATAAACCTGTAAAGTCTTTACTCCACAGTGCAATGCTGAAACATGCAGTGGTAAGTACTCAAAGCGGTGTATCTTTTCTTTCCCTGATTTAAACTTCAAGGCAATCATTACATAAACTAGCCACATTTTCAGCAAGTGAAACTTCAAAGTGTCTTTGAAATCTCTCCCTGTGTTCTCCATTGTCTTTAATCCAATAAAAAAATTGAGTAAATTTATTGTTTTACTGAGGAATTGGGACAATTAAGAGGCTTCAAGCCTTGCTTGAAGCAATTTTTTCTGGATATAACTGTTGAACATTGATGATCTTTTTTCTTTACACTTAAAGCTTCAGCATTCTACACCCATGAATTTGAATACACCACTTATTTCCTTGAGTACTACTTGTCAGAAGCTATGAATTGCTTTTTGATATCATCAGCTTTAACTGTAATAGGTATAATATGTTCAGCATGAGCATGCAAATGTTGGAAGTCATAACATCTTAACATACAGCATAGAAAGCATAATGTCAGCATAAACTGTCTGGAGTTTGGATTCAATCATTGCCATGACTCCTAGATTTAATTTAGACCTAGACAACATCCATGTAATGTATTCAAGCTATTCTTTAGCCTGCTGCTTTGGCAAGTAAGTGACCAATGAACCTGCAGTGAGTGTCTCTGACATTGCATGTGGATCTGGCCAAACGAAAAGGCAGACTTGTCTTCCCTGGTGGTTTGCCAGGGGATGGGGTGGAGGGTATGCATTTTTAGCTGTCCTGGAGTCCTTATTGTCCTAGACCTTATGGTGGTCGGTGAGGTAACATTTTTGTCTTCCTTCCATTCCTTGAGCAGAGAGTGCAACATCCTCAGGAGTGCCGCTCTTGTGGGGGCTTTGGTTTCCTGCCGTGCTCAGCGTGCCATGGGAGCAAGATGTCAGTGTTCCGGAACTGCTTTACGGACTCCTTCAAAGCCCTCAAGTGCACTGCTTGCAATGAGAATGGGCTACAGCGCTGCAGGACCTGTGCAGGCTAAAAATGGCATCTCCACATGTTTAAACTAATTTTATGGTACTGCACCAGTTTGTAATATGATTTTTTAAAATTAATCTGTTTATCCAATTCAGTCAATAAAAATCCATTTGTAGTATACTTCTGCTGGTTTGATCATTTGAGCTTTTCAGTCTTTAATTGTCGACCATAAAATAAACTCTAAAATACATCTTTTTAGTTTCCTTATAGAGAGCTTTGTAGCCTGGAAAACTTATCACATTATGTGATTTCTTCCTTTTGCCATATGGGATTACCTGCAATAGTATGTGTTTTTGAGTAATGCACTCAAAATTGCAGCAAAATGAAACTTAACCTTCAGATTATTGAGCAGTTCTGCTTTCAAAATTAGTGAGAATAAAGATTTAGTGATGTGGACTAGCCCAAACCATTCCACTTAACACTTCCCTGAAAAGTCACTGAATTCTGTTCTGAATTCTATGTGGCAGAAGAAGAACAGAAACATTTCTTCAAAGTCCCATGAATCATCTTTCGTTTTTAGTACTGCTTTCTGTTTCTTACAAAATTAATGTTGTTAGACAAAGTTACGTAAACATTTAACATAGTAGATATTGATAACCACTGTAGCATCTCAGAGCTTTATGATTTTATATATCACAGTAGATCTTACAATGATTCAGTGAGGATACCTGACAGCTTTATAAATTGTATATAAGTAGTTGAAGATGAGATCTCAGCTTTTGATGACTAGCCTGGCATGAGTGTTTCAGGGCATCTGTTCTCCAGGAAGGCCCAGGTCTATGCCCAGACAACTCCAGTACTGTGTTTACATTTGCCATTTTTGGTGGGTTTCCCCAACACAAGCACAAGAGAATTAGTCAGTGATTAGTCTCAGTGGAATGTGGGCTCTCCACACTGAATGTATTCCAGTTTGGAAATACATTACCATTCGTACACTTCCACAGAATACTTTTTACAAGGCAACTTTAGCAAGACACCACCATCTGCTCATTTTGCTGTTGTACATCTTCCTCACGTTCCTTCTGTCAGTCTGTAATGGCACAAATAGTAGAAAGGCAGTAGAAAGCACCTTGCTGAAATTGGTGTTGGCTAGAAGAGGCTTCCCTGGCAGTCATTTCACCCTACCCAAACTGTGTTAGCAAGTGTTAAACCATGTCACTTTATGCTTCTTGCCTCATTCTTTGTAAAGTTGTGCTGATTGGGTTTTAGGTAAGTGCAGTTAGCTTTATTAGATGTTGCTTACTCTGGTTGGATACCCTATTTTTCTTCCCGATTTCCCATATAACCATTCTTAATTTTTCTGTGATGGAAAGCTCAGGTATTCTTTCAGTATTTTGGGCACAGCACAGATGTGGTATAGACCAGGGTAGCCATAGCTGCACAAAACATGGCTTGCAAAAAAAGGCCTGTCTGAAAAACATTTGTTTTTCTGATGCCTTACTTTCCTCACCCAAACCATAAACCACCTTTCCTCCACCTCTCTTCCCGTTGCTGTGTCTAGAGGTGATAGCTAGTGCTGAAGAGTTGGACAAGTTGAGCTTACTTATCTTTTTTAACATTTGAATATAAGGGACTTATGCATATTCTCTGACATATTGAATGTGCAGGTTGAAAGTGCTTGTAAGATCCTACTGCTCCTACAGCTTCTACCTCAAGGCTCAGAGGAAGTGTCTGGATCTTTTGCATAACACGAGAGAGATTAAATTTTATGCAGAGGCCATCCATAATGCTCACAAGCAGCCCAGCTATAAAGCTCTGAATTGCAGATGTGTTCACTTTTTTCTGCATGGGTAAGAAGAAAAGAAAAAAAATACATTAACCCTCTTTTATTTAATAGTCGTGTACCTTCTATTTCTGCTAATATTGCAGCCCAGATTGGTATGATACGGAATGAAAGGCAACATAAAGCAGAATACTGATGATTAGAATGTCATCATGTCTGATGCATGGAAACATACTCTTTTCATTTTTAACTTGCTATGGGTCTAGAGAGTGAGAACCTTCACAGTACTGAATACTGAACTCAAGATGGCGTAATCAAATTTGTCCTTGAGGGAAATTACTAATGAAGAAAATACCAGTGCATTTGGGATGTTGTCGTTCCACAGTTTTCATCCTTGAGAAGGCATATTGCTTGATGAGATGGTCCATATCACCACTTGCCCACTGATGTACCACAAGACCAAATTACTATGGCTTTTCAAAGTATGTTAAACATTTTAAGATTCATTGAAAATGAAGTTTCTTCATCGACCTGGAAGAAGGGTTTGAAGCTGGTTTTCTTGCCATTCAGGCAATCAGAAAATGACTTCTCTTCAGAGTGAGACAAATGCACTAAATCCTGTTCCGTTCCTGATTTATCTCTAGGGGCCATGAAAGAAATCTAGAGAAACTGTCCTAGCCAGGGCTCTAACCCTTCAGAGACACTGAATGCCAATGAACAAAGATAAGGCAAAACCTCCTCAGTTTTCTTTTTAGAAGGAGAAATGATGAAAGCAAAAGGTCAAGTTTTTCAGAATTTTTCTTTTTTCCCCAAGGATTTTTATGGGAGACTAGAAGATAATAGAATAAAACACAGGACAACTAATTCTGACAAATACAGCATTCTTCAGGCACTGCATATTTGTCAATGTACTAGAAAGAGATATTTTCTCCTCTCTCATCAACTGACTTACTAGATTTTTCTCTCCAGCTATATTTTTCTTGTAACAGCCTGAATGAAAAACAAAAGTGGTGGGTTTTTTGTTTTGGTTTTTTGGGGGTTATTTTGAGATATTTTTACTGTATTGTTTACAATCTTTGCTAGCGTTTTGGGTCTGGCTTCTCAGCATTCCCCAGCCGTCCTACAGACACTAATTGTGACAGACTGAAAACATTACTAAGGTAAGCCCAAGAGCCAGTTGAGGGATATGATGGTTTCTAGTTTAAGAGATGTATCAGGCAGCTAGCAATATAGCTTTTAAGTCAGTCTAAAATAAACTGAGGTATGAAGCTCTGTTCTGATTTACACCAGTAGTGCATCTTTATTTCCAAGGAGTTAGCAGCCATCTCCTCCGGTATAACAAATAAGACTCATCCAACTGCATCTTCATACAGGAAATTTTCTATTTCTAAATGCATCAAGCTCTGCTTCTCTTGTTTCTGGCCCTCATGACAAGGCTGAAGTAAGGATGCAAGTAAATGTTCTCTACCTGACAGCTCAGCATATTGGGATATATGAGAGCTAGAATCAGAGACCAAGGTAATCTTCAGGTTATTTCCTTTGCAGAAGTCTTTTTTAGTCCAAGAAAGAAAATGGTTTGGAGTTCTCAGTCCAGTAGCTTGCAGCACTCTTTCCAGTGGACTACATATCTGAGCATAAGACTGCTCTTTAACTCTGTAGAGAATTTTGCTGTCACAGGAGTAGAGGGTAAGAAAATTTCTTACTCTAAATGGTGCGGACCACATAAAGCACGGTGTTTCTTCCTCCTCCCTTTTTTTTTTTCTTTGTAGTAGGTTATTTCAGAGTAATGTGCTTCTCACTTGCACTAAAAGACTAGGGGTTATGACTTTTATTTAACACTGCATTATTTAATGAACATATTTGAGTTTGTTTTGTTGGGGAGTAGTCTGCTCTTTTAACACCCCAATGGGTATTAATCTTCTGTGGGAAAAAATCCAGGCATTTTCAATAAGAAATAGTACATCTGGTTGATTTCCATTCAAACTCTTTGTTTCCTTGGTGTATTCTTTCTAAAGATACTTAAACCAGATAGACAGTCTTATGTGTCAACAGCCTACTGTAATAAAATATTTTATATTAATTCAGAATGGTGACAATTTCTGCAGGCAGTGCTGCAAAAAACAAGCTTGGTCTTTTATTTCAAGCTAGAAACTACATCAGATATAGATCACACTGACCCCCATACTTAATTCTGAAGTTTTCTGACCTCAGACATGGTCCTCTCAAATCAATGAGAACCATCCTACTGATTTAAACTCCTGGTCAACTGGAGCTATCTTCCCTTTACAAGTGAGGTGCTGTGAAATATAGAATTATTTAATTAATGCTATATTGTGTTTAGCATACATTCCTCTTTAAGAGTGTGGTGTGTCTTGAAGCCCTCCAAGATGTTCAGTCACTTGGTGATTTATTTCTCCTATACCTGTGAACTCATAATAATGAATGAAAAGAATCTGATAGGTCTTGAAACAAGAGAAGTTAATTTAGATGTAAGTAAACACACATTGAAAGAAAACTTGCTACTTTTGGCTTTAGTGTCCTGTGAAAAAAGTAGCAAGAAATTCTTGGGAATTTTGGGGTTTTATTAGTGAAAATAAGAAATGTATTTTACTGAGGTGAGTTTCACAATTTTCATGAGTAAATACATAATGGAAGACACTTCAGTTATTTTTCCTAGCTAATGCTACTGTATAATTGTATTAAAATGAATTTTGTTCTTTTAGCCTGAGATACACTATTTGACCACAAAAGCATTCAACAGGAAACATTTATGCCCTAAATAATTTAGTAAGGAGAAGAATTAAGATTGCTTTGCTTACTTTAAATAATTTAGAGATGATAGTAAAGGGCATTGTAATCCAACAATAACTTGAAAAGTAAAAGTTATTAGAACTAAATCTTTATGTTTAATCCAATTTTTCTTTCTTCTGACATTAATTTGCTTAGGGAGAGTGGATCAGGGAATAATTGCTTTAGAAGGAAATGACTGTGAAAAAGCACTTGAAGTTTAAGCTTCTTCCAGCTTATCATCTCTACTTTGAAAAATTGGTTTCAAATGAGTTAAAAGATTTATCAAAACCAATAAGTTTTCCGCTCAAGAAAAGCCACACTGCAATAAGACATATACTGCCTGTGTCTCTTTGAGGTGTCATATTTTTGTCACTGATGGAAAAAATCATCTTACTGATAAAAAAGGTTTATTCAAAAGATTTCTTTCCCTCCCAATAATCAGAAATTAAGTTCAACAAAAATCATCATGTTTTAGTGGCCTGAAATTTGGAGATATATATAAAAGAAATATGCTGCAGGGTAATGCCCTTTGCCAGCCATCATAGTTATATTTTGTTTTGGAGAAAAAGTCTGTTGTGACAGCACAAACCAAGCAACAGTTATATGACCAGTCAGAAGGGTTGACTACAAATTGCCATTTTTGTTGTTGATCGTGATCTGTTCAAAGTAGGCAAATAATGGTCAATCAAAATTCATCAAATGTCATTATTTAAATGTGAACACTCATCAGCTTACCACTTAAAAGTGGCTATTTTACTTTATGAATATTTAATTTGGTGGATGCATTCTTGTCTGTCAGACATGGGAAAAATTCCCTCTGATTTTAAGTCAGGTAAATTATAAATGAGTGAGGATGACAAATCTACAAAACATCATTTCAATGTGAATCCTCTCTGAGCTTACTCCCAGTACCAACATTATACTGTTTTTTGGGACTCTGCCCCTGATTTGAGCCAACGTCTGAGACTTTGAAGAACATCTAGACACTGTCTTGCCCTCAAATTTCATTTGCACATTAATTTTCCCCATCACATGACTTGTGGCAATAGCATACAGTAGGACAGAGATATTGCATTCCACTAGAAATCCTCCAAACCTGTGGGATGATGTATTTAATCCTTATGCATCAACAGAACTGCACAGGCAATGAATGCTTTATACTGCCTCAGGGATCTATCAGACAGACACAACATAAGATCAATACTTTAGCCTGCAAAATTAAAGGATTCAGTAAAAACTTGTCATTTTTTTTGGTTAAGTATAAGCACAAAAATAAAAAACAGTCATCATTGTTACTCTTATATTTGAGATATTGCAATCATTGCTCTTAGCATTATAAGAAAATCGTGCTGCCTCTCATTACAGCTTGATGGTAATAGCTGATGCTGATAAGTTTTCTTTCCAACATAATCATGGAGTAAAATTTACTAGAACACTATCAAGCAGCGGAACTGTACTTTTAAATGTAAGTATTACCATTATTATTCCCTCTGTCATTTAGGCTTTCTCTCAGGAAAAGCCAAAGTAACCAAAGCAAGATTAGCAGACAAACCCATCAGAAAGTTTAGTCTGCAATCCTCTTCCTCAATGTTTTAGAGAGATCCATTAACGTGTTTTCTGCGCGATGCAGAGTTTCCCAGCAGGGCTCCTTGCTATTCCAAGTTTTGCTCTTGTGATATCCCCAGCAGTGTCCACAGTGCTCCAGGACAGGCAGTGCTGTGCTGCCTCTTCCCACATCCCATGTTCTTTTACAAGTTTGGAACAGAATTATCCTAAATTTGCCAGTCTTTTCTCATGTTCTCAACCAAATGTACACATCCTGTGTCAAAGAAGAGTTAACAATAAAACCCTCTTCTCCTTTTATAGCCACAGAATCTCCTCATCTAGGACATACTTCATGAGCAATATGGCTTGAAAAAATCTGTAATATTTTTCTGCATTTATCCTCCGCTCCTTTGTCAGGTCTATGACGGCAATAAGTCTTTCCTATTGCAGCCTATACTTCTTGCAGAGCATCTTATGCTCAATAATGCCAAATTTGTCATGCCACACTTTATGCTTACCTTCAGCCAACTTGGTATATCTGTTTACAGTGTGATTTATAGCCTCAGGGCCTACTCACAAATCCTATTGTCCTCTGCTGGACATTGTCTACCATCTGTCTTTTCTGTACTATGAATTATGGCCCACAATACCTTGCTATATCATAACTTGTTTTTAGAATTTGATCTCAGATCACTCCTTGCATCCTCTCTCCTTCAAACTGTTTCTCTGCCCTCCTTAATAGAGGTAGTTTTTCCCACCCTTCTCTCCTAAATCCTCAACTGGTGTCACCTTTGTCCTTCATATATCCTGACAGCCACCTCAAGGGGGGCTATTAACCTACTGCAACCGTTTTCATCCAACACACCTACAGAGAAGCAGCACAAAGCCAAAGCAGACAATATCTTTTCAGCTTAACTCCAGAGTGAACTTTCTTTTTTTCAACAGTAATACTAAATCCCCAAAGCACTTTTTTCCTAACATGGCATTTCATATTGATAATGACAGTAATAATTACAAACTGAAAAAGGACTACTTGGCTGTGAACCTGAAAGTATTTCATAAACAGAGAAGATCAGCATAACAATTCTGAACGGTAAATCAGATTTAACATCCCTGTTTTAACATCCCAGCTTGCCTCAGAGGCACAGAATCTGAATCTCCAGACAAAAACAATTTTTACTGATGCCCAGATTAATGTAGATGTTATCAGGCAGAAATTGGAATACACTGTCTTCTATGCCTAAATTTTTTTTCTTTGAATTATTAATCTTTTTTTAAGTATAAAGCTTTTCCAGAAGTTTTATACCTGAAAAACTGTCTCTAACATTCCTTCTTTCCTTTGCCCATCAATGTCATTAGATACCTAGAAATAATTAAAGTGTTAAACAGATATAACTTCTGCATTAACTTTTAAAATCTGAAGGTGTATAAAAATCAAATGTGTTGCAAAGAACATAAAAATTTGAACTTTCTGTTGTAAATTTGCTCCTAACATGAAGCAGCAAATTCCCCATGTCATCACTGCTCATTAGGGATAGATGTCAATAGAAACATGGTAGTCTATGACATTAAATTACTATTAGTATCTTCAACAGAGGTTATATTCTGGGTGGTTTTAGGTTATAACTCAAACGGATCAGACTTCGTCTGCAGAAGCAAGGATTTACATTTCATAATAATAGAGGCTGTCACAATTTTTTTTTAAAATTTTTCAATTTTGAGCATTGTGCTTGTGATAGTTTTTTTCTCCTGTAAGTTGTAATTGAAACTGACTGCCAGTATTTTGTCATTTCACACAGAACTATGAAAATTTTTCAGTGCTTTTTCTACTGACCAAACACTAGAAAATCTATCTTGTGTCCTTATAGAAGGACAACTATTATCTTAATTGCAGGAGAAAGAACTTAATGATGACACATGCTTTAGCTGGATACTTAATCTAGTTGAAAAAAAAATCTACCACCCTTCAGGGATGAAATAGTTTACGCATTTTGCTATTAAATGAAATCAACCAAATAAAGATTTATTAACTAACTACATTTTAGTGTCCTACTCTCATGCACTTTTGTTCTAGAACTTGTTATGTGTGCAATCTGTTCATAAAGTTTGCTTTCATCTGAAGAAATATTTTGAAAAACTGGAAGCTTTGTATTTTCTATAAGTGACATCAGCTATTGCCTAAATCCCCACGTAGCTAAAAACAAAACTTAGAATTGTAAAGCCCCATTTTCAGTCCTTTGTTTCTGAAGAAAATAACTTGAACATTTGTCTCATTTTACTCAGTGATTTTTTTTGCTACTCTCGCAATGTCATGTGCCATTCTCATTTTCATTGCAAAATTCTCAGAAATGGGCCCAGAGCTGTGTTTGGAAGAACCCTTTCCTGGAATAATACCTATGAGTTGCTCCGGACTGTACTGGAGCAGAGCAGTTCACATTCTCCATTAGCACTTTTAGTCCTGTGCAAGCCTTGTTGAGAGACTGCAGCACTTGGGCAGAGGTTTTGGGTATTGTGTCACGCCCTATATGCAACTGTGCCTTCTGCAGCCCACTTGTGGTATGACACAGGGGGTGAGTTTTGGATGTTGAGGCACATATTGGCACCTCTCCTAATGTGCTTCCATGAATTGGCCAAAATCTGTGCCATAACCAGGAGCATGTGACAGATTTAGATAAGGTTTCTGTGTTTCACAAAATAAACTCAACTTCCTGTCGTGTTACTCAACCCAAACACGAATACCATGATTTTTATTACAGTTTTGAAGTGCCTTCTTTTAGCATTTTACTTTCTATCATCTATTTAAGGTTTAGAAATTCCTACTAGTAAGAGTGTGTAGACCTACAGCTCATATAAGAACTTCAAATAAGAAATAAACACTTCCATTCACAGTTGAAAATAAAAATAAAATAAAATACAATCTCAAATACTCTGTTTAGAATGAGAGCTTGCATATCCTTGGTTCCCTTTTCTCAGAAACCATTTCAGAAAGAAATGTGCAAAGGAACATTTTTATTTATAAAAAACATATATTTAATCAGTAGCAGTGTTTATACTTAAAAGATGTCTAGTAATTTATATGCTGCAAGAGCAGTTAGAGTGATTTATCCTGGACCATAAGCATTCATGGACACTGTAGGATGACTCTTCTCACAAGGTCCCATGTTCAGCTGCTTACTCACCTCGTGTATTCTCCAATAACACTCCACCTGGTAAATGTTTAAATGTCAATTCTTACAGATGAAAGATTATACCAATTCAGCTCTTAAATAAGTGAAATTTAGCCTATAAAGTAAAATTTAAAAAAAATGTGCTGGTCCATAACAAACTGAAGCTGTATATTCAGTTATTTTTTCATATAAATAACCACAAATGAAAGTTCTTCCACAAATGCATATATTCACATCAGTCATTTAGTAATAATAATAAAATCATGCCATTTCAAACATTAGCCATATATTTATCCGGTAGTTTTACAGCTCTTCAGTCACTGCAGAAAGGACAGACTCTTCACAGCCTTTCTTTTCTCTTGCCCATGTGTATCTCACCTCAATGACAAATTGCGTGCTTTCTCTTCCAATGTGTTCTGAGTGGCACAAACCAACAGTGTCATACACAGACCTCACAGTTTCCCTCTAAAATTCTGCAAACCTCCTTCCTACATTCTACTGTGTCTGCTAAGTTCATAGGTTTTCTTCCTATTATGGATATTCTTCAGTAATTTTTTTTCTTTCATACCAAAGAACCTTGAGTTTTTCACAGAGACCTGGGTTTACCCTTTTTGAGAGAAAATACGAAGAAGTGATAACTTTTCTGGTCTGTGCTGGGCCAGGATAACATCAGACTCATTACTCCTTGGGTAGAGAATTACATGAAATTATGAAATCATGTCTAACTTGTTGTTTGCTGGAGTATTTTTTGTTCTGGAAGGCAACTTTCAGACAATCCAAACCAATCTTGCTACTCTGGATAGTATCCCTCTGAAGTACATAAATCTTAGGCATTGACTTCTTGACCAGTTTCCTTCAGGTAACCTTGATTTGTTTCTAATTTCTACTGTGTCAGTAATCCACCTAAAGTAATTAAATAAGCAAAATTTTTGTGTTCTGTGTAAAAGTTACATTATATAACAGTTAAATTCTTAATTATTTGAATAGTGAAAAGTTTTTTTTTTTTTGGTGCAAAGCATTATGGGCATCACAGTCTCCTAGCGTAAATGAGGAGGAATCCTTTTTTTCCTATTAGAATGAGTTAGATTTTTTAATAACAGGGAAAATTACTATTAATTAAATCTATCAGAACCTTATAACAAAAGGAAATTGCTGTCCAGACTCAGTGATCACGGTAAATGCTCCTTGAAACTAGGAGCATTCCCCAAAATGGCATTTAAGTAGCTTTGGTGAGCAACTTCACTAAAAAAGTTACATCTCTGATGACATGGTGGTCTCACCTTGCCTGTAATAAAAAAACAATGAAGTTGACTTGCGTTGTAATACTAACCGTGAATGTTCCTGCTGTGAAATTATTATGTTACTGTTTGTGGTTTTTTTCTGTCCTATGGTATTGGAACTAATCACCATCCCCTACAAAGAAATTCATTGTAGCTCCACTAGAAACCATGTCTCTTCTCCTTAATATTGCTTAATTTATGCACATTTTTTGTTTCTGGGGAAGAAAATGGCTGAGTAGAATAGTCCTAAACTAGAAATAGTCTGTTAGGTAAACCAGAAAAGTCAGTGAGACTGTGAGACTTGTAACAGGAAAAAAAATATGATACATTATACTGTAGTTTCTTTAAGTTAAGGCATGCAGCCTTTTATTGAGTTTCTAGCAAGTTTAGAATTTTTAGCATTGTACCTTCTGCTGCAAATGTTGTGTTACTGTAGGAGATCTACAGCAACTGAACTTGGAAATGCAGTTTTAGGATAGATTTTTGGCAGCACTGAGTTGTTTAACAAGAGAAAGGGTTTGAGACTACACAGTAATAGCTGTAGATAAGACAGAGACTGGGCAGAAATGTTGCCTAGATGCCTTCAAAGTCACTTGATCTGGAGGTAGTAATTTGTTGGTCTATTTTTACTTCATGGGGAAAGGTCATGGAATCCTGAAAAATATTGCTGGAAAATGACAGCCTGCACACAGTAATCACACAAAGATAACACATCTACAGGATTGAATGCAGTAAAAGTTGTGGCATGCCACAAGTGATGTTGAAAGACTTTAAAAGCAATCCTAAAGCAATTGGTTTTACAACCAAAGGGGCAGAAGTGGTTATTTAATTCTAGGGAAAGTAGAGATATCTTTGAGAAACATGGATTAGCCAAGAGTTTTCATTGAATGTCTCCAGTCATGCTAAATGATGTAAGTGTATAAATGATGTTAATAAGATGGAGATTGCTGCAAATGAGAAGTGTGATGAGCAGGACTGAACATGCAGTGAAACCATCCCTGTTTTATAAGGATGATGACTTCCTTTGGATTTTAAATTCTTGAG
The DNA here is from genome assembly GCA_036630365.1 of Acanthiza pusilla. NCBI lineage: Eukaryota > Metazoa > Chordata > Aves > Passeriformes > Acanthizidae > Acanthiza > Acanthiza pusilla. The sequence goes on along the minus strand of JAXCHO010000164.1, from coordinate 41,014,458 downwards.
GAAAAGTAGATGCTGGTTCCACCTCCCTTAATATAAGGGGTTGCTCACTCTAATTTCAGCTGCTCTAAGCTCATGATTTAAGTGCATATCATATATCACAAGAGATCACAAGTTAGATGAGCTGGCTGAATTTTAATGATGTGCTGGAAGAAATTCCCTTTGTGAGGGTTCCTGGTGATCCAGCGGCATAGCCCAGGTGCCAAAGCTATGCAAATCATCTTAGCATCACTTGTCCCTAAATGTTTATCTATATTTTCTTAGAAGAAAATATTTTTTGCTTAAATCTTTCACACCTCTTGTCTCACATGGCCATAGCACCTGAACTGACAGCAGACCCTGGCCTATTACATTACCCAGTATATCAATCTGAAATTTGACACAGGGGAACTATGTAACCTCTGCAATACGACACACATTGGAGCCATTACATCAGCAAGTCATGATGTCTGTGGAAGACAAATAAAATATTGACTGCCAAAAAACCCCCAAAACAAAACAGCTGATGCTGGTCTCAATTTTGAAAGATACCTTGTGAACTTTGGCACACATTTATTACGGACCTGGAAATAAAAAAGAATGTTTTATAATGTATTGGAGATTTGGCTAGTTTTCCATTCTCAGGGATAACAAAGTAAGAATTGGGGAATGAAGATAAATAATTTGTCTATTGCTAAATCCTTGAAACATTGCAAAATAAGTAGATATTACAAGCAAAGTCTACTTTTTTCTCACCTTGAACTAAAGAATAATAAAAACCAGACAGGATTTTACTAGTAGGGCAATACAAGAGATTGGCTTTTCACAGGAAAAAGGAGAGCATGTCTGTACTAATTCCAAAAGATGAGATTTCATTTTAGAATCAAAATGATTGTTTGGAATGTATCACATAAGTTTAGAGGCTTGAAGAAAGTAAAAAATAATAACCCCCCATCTAATAAATTCTAGAAGCTCAAAGCTGAGGCTGCTCTACTCTTCTCACTTCTTTAGTCTTGTTTGGCAAATCCAGGCTTATTGGCAGAGTTGTTGAGTGCCTTTGGCTTGAGCACATCTGGAAGGATTTCTTGAAGCATCTTTCAGAAAGGTCCAAAGTGAAGGTGTAAGGAACTAAAGTGCTCCCCTTTGCTTTCTTACCACTGTTCTGAATTATTAGGGTGGAAAAAAAGTTAGGAAAGAGCCTGTCTTTGGCAGGATGGAGCTTAATGCCTCTTTTAAATCTGCACCATTTCTTATGAGTGCCTCATATTTGATTTTCCTCACTTGGAAAGCACAAAATCATGTGTAGGTGGAGATACAGTAAAAAACTCCTTAGTATGGTTTGTGCTAGGAACTTTCGCATCACGACAACAGCCATTTCTGGAAGTATGAAATACGTGGTTTGTAGTGCTGGCAGTGAACCACAGGGATTAGTAGAAATATTGCCAACAATGTACAAGAAAACAGTGTTACCACAACTTTGATGAAAACAGCACCTGGAGGACAGCAGAGGAAAATGTTCTTCCTAATATTGCTGTAAATGAGAACCCAGCAGAGTAGGTAGAAGTCCATGTGGGAAATGTTGTATATTATCAGTGAACTTCTTTCCAGAAGACATTTTATTATCAGCAGTTTTACAAGATACCAGAAGCAATTCAAAATGTTTAAAAAGCTCCTTAATGACTATATTGTTCACATGTTGGGCAAAATTTGTGGTCACACGGAGACAACTCGTGATATCATGGACATGTTACATGGTGTTACAGTACACTTTTGTCATATCGTTGTCTTTTCTGACAAAAAAAACTCACGAGAGCAAAAAATCTGCAAGAAACTAGCTGAACTTTCTGGTTGTTTGAGACTGTTTTCTGCAGTCCCAGTTGTTTCTGTCCCAGGCAATTCAGCTCTGTAAGCTTATCCTCAAGCTCTTTTATCACGATGGCAAAATTGTCATTGCTTTTCCCAAAGCTGCTCTTGCTTCTTGAGGGCTAAATCTGTGTACCATGATGTAAGACGGAAAGATCTGTTTACTTGCCTGCTGCTTTCTCCTCTGGCAGCACAATTCCCTGCTTCCCTATTCTGTTACTCAGAAAGCTTGTGTCACTTTGATCAAAATGAATCATAAGAAAAAAAGGCACAGTAATATAAGAGAAACAATTTCTGTTTGAATAAGAAAGAATCTCTGTAGTTCCCCAAATCTTCAGGACAGCGTAAGGTTAAAAGTGGAGGACAAAGCCTCCAGCTCTGGAACAGTGGTTTTATGTTGTCTCAAGAATAATTAGCTGCCTGTGGAAAAGCACTGCTCTTTTTCACAGTAAATAAATAACACAGAGACAATCCAAACAACATTACTGCTGGACAAGGAGAAGTCTGGTGAGCATCAGCAGTAGCTGAGGACCTTCATTCAAAAGCAGTTACACAGAAAGAGAGGCACCTTAGGCTGAGATTAAAGGGATAAATAATGAACAGATACAAAAGGGAAGTACTTTTTTTTCCTCTAATGTCTTTTAACCATAGCTTAAAAGAATCTGCTTCAAAGAAATAGTCTTCTTCAGTGAGTCAACCTTTTCCAAACCAGAGAAACAAACAACTAAATTGTTGTTGTGGTATTTTCTCTTCTGACCCATGAAAACATTACTGCATTCAAGTTAGCAAAAATGCACTAAAATAAATTTTTAAATGCTCATGATTATTTGGATGATATAAACAGGTTTGAAAATGTAAGAGTGAATATAGTGTTTGGACAACTATAAATCTATGCATATAATTTTTTACAAAATGAAACCATGTCTCAGGATATCTTAAGTAGGTCATGGGTATGTTGATTATAGACAAATATGTAAATATACATATAATGTATATACTATTGATGTAACATCTATATGTGTAAACACAGATATAAACAAAAAAAATTACAGCATGAGCAACCTTTTGGGCCTCTTTAAGCCTTCCTTTTAATACTTTGATATACATCATCGTGCTCATGTTTGGAGTGCATCATCTTTAGTGCATCATCCCTTAAATTTTGTGTTAAATATATTCATCGGAGAAAGTACAATAAATAACTAGAATATTTACAAATAATGTTATATTTATATGATCTTATCATTTTTCTGAAGTCTTGCAGAACCTCTAAGAGTTCAATAAACAAGACTGATCATGACATTGTAAAATAGAGATTATTTTGCCTCCAGACTTGGCTCTGAAACAGAAGCAAACTAAAACATTATCCTTACAGGGCATTTCTGTATTCTGGCAAGAGGTGGTAGATCATAAAGAAGTAAATGAGCTCATGTATGAACTTATCAAGGTAGAACTGTCTCTATATAAAAAATAATTATTGTAAACAGAGAAAGTGTGAAAATATATTGATCACTGATGATATTATGAACCACAGATGAAAAGGTAAAAGAAAATGTGCTTGTATGGAATAACATATTTATGGTAATTTTTATTTCTCCACTGTAAAAACAAATCCAGCTACTACAGTTTTCATTTGGCAATGAAGATAAATTTATATCAGGTAAATGTTTTAATAGCAATTATTCAGCTTGGGCATACAAAAATTTTAAGCTCTCCTATATGCAGGAAAAAAGCTATTTCTGTTCCTAATTTCAAACCAGTGCTGTTACTCGTGTTCCCTTTCTTTCCTTCCTCCATCACCAAACGCTGCTCTGACCAGGCACAACCTTTCAAATGGGAGATAAAATGTACTGTGTGGCATACTGGGCTCATGTAATTCCCATTTAAACACTACTGAGTAAAGAAAACCTGCTGGGTGTAAAACCTGCCAGTCTTTAAGGATCACTTGGAGGACATTTTGCCTTTAATAGCTGCATCCCATGCCAGACTATAATTCACTTGCATTTTTGTTAACAACTTCATCAATGTAAGATTATGACCTTATTGAATATTACTGTACCAGAAAATTTTTTGTACTCTGTGATCTTAATTGATTGATACATGGGAGCAGAAAGACAACAGGGCCATTATACTGATTATTTTGTTGCCTACTAGGAAATAAAATGACAGGCAGCACCTTTGTAAATGATTTTTACATGCCTTTGAAAGGACAGCAAGTCAAAGAGCAAGTGACTCAGCCAGCAGAAATCCACAAAAATACCACAGAAAGGCACCTGAAGTGAAAAATGGTGTTTAGGCTGGGCATGGTCAGTCAGTCCAGCCCTTGTTTGTATGAGTAGGAGGGCTCATGTGCCAGGGACTGAGTTTAAAATCAAGCCTTTGCTGACATTGAGCCCTGGGAAAGCACTTTTCTAGCATTTTCGGGGAGACACTGACAGAAATATGACAACCAAAACTGCAACACAGGAAGAGCCAGGTGTTTTTGGCTGTGTGCCAAAACACCAAAATCCAGTTACCTGGATCACACAGTAAAGCACAAAGGAAGACTGAAGACAATTTGAGCACAGCTTTGGTGTTACACTGGAGGTAATGGCATTTCAGTGAAGAAACTCCACATGAGCTGGACTGATATTGCTGCGCAAGAGGGGTGGAAATGAAAACTGTCATGCCCCAGCACAAAAAGATCAGCTTGCTTTGACTGAGTCAGTGTGTGGTCACATTGGGACCAGCTGGTTATGAGTGAATTTAATTGGCTTCGGCAAAATTTGGGAAAAGACAGATGTTCCAGGGCTGGCTATGTTCCTGCAGCATGATTGTCGAAGTGTAATTTCCCACTGGTGTGTTTCACATCCTCGGAAGCCCAATTAGCCAATGAAGCTTTGCTTGCAGCAGACAGAAATAGGAATGCACTGGTTTTCCCCCAAGCAGCTACTTTCTTGTTTTATGCATGCAAGGAAAAGTAAAAAATTGTCTTTTTCAGTTAACTGAGCCAGAGCACCAACACTTCATATCAGCAAGCCTTTAAAAAGAGGCTGTTCTGAATATTCACAATGTCCCATATCTCCAGAGCACTCTAATGTTTTCCTTTCAAAATTACACACTCAGGATTTTTTGTCCCTTTTTCTGGGAAGCACATAGCTTTATTCCTGACTCAATCTCCCTTTCTCCAAGCCATTTCCAAAACACACTCTCTCCTTAGCTGTACAGCTTTATGACCACTATTTTCAGGGCCTTAGTCGTCTCATCTAGATGAGTGTGCTTACTTTTCTTCCCTGGAATCTCTGGTTCCCCTTATATCTACCAAAATCAGATATACTACAGCCCTGTCCACATACAGAACATTCTTTAAATTCTTCACAGAGTTCAGGAAAGACACCAGAGGTGCTCTGCCCTTTGTAAGCTGGTCTGTATAATCTATCTCATGTGGATGGAAATGGGTTGAACACTGCATCAATTAAAGAACAAATGTGACAGTAGAAGATTTATATTCTTCCTCTTATTGTCAGAGAAACAGTCTTGTAATTTCCTCCTTCCTTTCTCCAAGTCATGGACTTGATTTTTTGCCAATGGTGGTCTGAAGGAAGCTGATTGTCCCCATTGGTGTCACCTACCATATATTGAGTTCAACCACCATAATTTCTTGTCTTGTGCATTGCCAAAGATACTGTGAAGATACTTCTCACAGAATTCACTGGAGTGTTTTAGAGAATGTTGTCCATTAACACAGAATCCATGCTGGAAATGAATTTTATAACCCTTATTCCTTGGTAACTAGATGTGAAGATCAGCATTTGAAGACTGATTATAAATACACAGTCAATCAAGAGTTTCTACTGGAGCTCTGGATGACTTGAAAATGCAAACGAACAGTACTAACTTCTTCATCTTCAGAATCCAGAGGTCTTGAGGGAGCAGAATAGTTCCTGGTCTTTGCAGCAATCCTAGAGCATGCCTCCTCTGTGAAACAAACTCAACTCTTACACGAAAGTGCACGTGTAAAAATAACAGTTATTAGGGAGAGTTCCTTACTCTCCATAAAATTCATGTAACTAGCAATGAAGATATTTAATTTTTTACGACCTCTCTCCATCTGTTGAGGTAAAGGGCTTACTAAAACTCCAAACTGAAAGTTTGTGATCGAATAACCTACAAAACTTGTTCTGTTATGATAAACTGTGAGAGTTAGAGAATCACAAATGGAAAAGGGGGCTTCACTCTAACACAAAATGTTTTGTTAGTACTACATGTGAGCTGTTAGCATTAGTGGGTGTTCTTGGACATCCCCAAAGAAGGATGAATATAGCTATATATGTCCTTCCATGTAGGTTAATAGTTTCAGGATAGAAAGGAGTTGTTTTTACAATACAGAAAGGACTCTATGCCTTAGAGATATTGCATACATCTTCTCCTAGTGTATAGGTCTCCAGGATTTATAGACTTTACAGAATCTTGAGTAATTTTCTTTCACCTAGTTGACACCAAACAGGTTGCATTTAACAAATTTATATCTCCAGGAGAGACATTCAATCTTCATACAAAGACATGAAACAATTAAAAATTCACTATTTCCCATAGGATTTCCCTATAATGATTAATCATCTTCATTGCTGGAAAAGTATCGTGCCAGAAATGTCTGGCATTACTTTCTGTCCATATGTTCTTATTATGACCCTACCATATCAAATATCTTCTTAATACATAATTTATTACTGTGAAGGTACTTGCAAGCAGTAATCAAGCCACTTCTCAAGCCCCTGTTCTTGGGCTGAACAGATTGGGCTCTCAAACTGTTACTGCAAGGCAATTTCTCCAGCCTCTAAATCATTTATGTTTCTTTTATCTAGAGATTTCCTAGCTACCTTTTTACTATGCAGACATTTAAACCGTACACAGTTTCATAATATTAGTGTCAGTCTTGGCATAGCTAAAAATAAATTCATTTCTCATACACCTATTACTATTTAAAGTATCAAGTGACTGCCAGCTCTTTTTAGCGCTGCATCACATGAGTGCTTATGTAGAGTTGTTTTTTTATTAGGGTTATGTACCAGGTCCTTAATTCCTTTGAAGCATGCCCTTGGTTTCTAACACTAAAACCTTGCATAGATGTTTATTTTCATATTCACTAAAATACTAATTTAATTCACTCATCCTGCAAATCTATTCAGCTTCTTCTTTTTTTTTTTTTTTTTTTTTCATTTTCCCTCTGCTCTCCATGGTTTTACTTATCTATTTATTATGGATAAACATTTTGTTTGTTAATGGACAAAAGCATTCTATGATGCTTGGAGTAGAAGCAGAAAATACTACCACAAGAAAAAATAGAAACATTAAATAAAAAACCTCAACAGATTACTTGAAAATACATTTTTACTTCCGCGTCCTGACTGGCTATCCTGTCTTTTTCCTAAGTTTCTAGCATTTTCTTATCATAATTTTATACTCCTTTTTAGAAACCTTAGTTGTCCTGGGTATAGATATGAATTCTCTTTTTTTCATCGAGATCCTTAGCTTTGGTTATTCATTCACAGCAAATTTATGCTTACGAGCTTTATTGATTCCATTGCTTTTTTTTCCCCTTTTGCATGCATTTGCCAGATACTCATTTCCCACACTATCCAAGCTGTTGTCCGGTGTTGATCCAAGTAATCTTCTAAATAAGATTTTCCTCTGTATTGAAAATATAAGTCTTAAAACAGACCCATTTTTACATGTTTTCTTTTAACAATATTCTACGAAAAGGGTCATAATTTTGTTTCCAGCAGAATTCTTACTTTTATGTATTAGTCATAATTTTAATCAGTTTGGGGAGACAGAGGCAGACTGCCTAGAGTTTGCCTGTCCTTCCCTAAAAAGCTATGCCTTCAAATATCAAAAAGATTCTACTAATCATACAGAAAATTTCAAGTACATAAAGGACACACAAATGCCTGGTAAGGCCTAGGATACAAATGTGCACAATAGAGAAATATAAAAGAATGCTGAAGGTAAAACATAAAATGAACAACTAGACCACACTGCTTGGATAGGTTTATTTTTACCTGACAAAAGCTTGTTCTACTTAAATAAGCAGACCAAACAAACCCGTTACAGCCTGGTAACCTACATATAGCTTGAACACTTGAAAACAAGCAGCGGCAGAAACAAAATAAATCACTTCTCTTAACAGAGCCTACCTAATGCTCTAATTTCCTTTCCTTCTCTCTCTTTTTTATTTTCTCTTCTTATTGTTTATCCCAAACTTTTATTCATTTTTATCTTAAATACATTTAACTTTCACCACTTATTTCCAGCTAAGGTACTGCCAAGCCTAAATGCTGATTTAGCTCATTAGGTAGCTATTTACAGCCTGACAAAGAGAAGCCATTCCCCCATAAAAAAGGGCTGTGCTGCTGAGCTGCTAAACCCATGTGTATCTTCCCATAAGTGGCAAAGGAAAAAAATTCCTTTCTCACCCCTCAGCTTGCTGGCCTGATGGTCTGTGGGATGGATGTAACCTCTGCAGGCTGTGGATCATGGCAGTGTAATTACATTGTACCTTTGGGCAGAACCCACTTTGGGGTGAAATCTGTCCCTTTAGTAAAGATGTGAGACTGTTGCCACCTTTGAAAACATGGAAGATGGGAAATACTTTGGACATTACAGGTGAACCTCAGAAAACTCTAGTTGTAGAAGGATTATTTAAAGCACTTACTGTGTTCTTTTTTCATATCTGGTTGATAGTATTTTTCCTTTTGCTTTCCTTTTGTTTTATGTCCCCTTTCCTCCATTGCAGCCTAATGGACCTGTATTGGGTTTTCAGGAGTAGCTGTCTCTCCCACTCTGTGGAATCTTGTTCTATCTTACATAGGAGATATTCATGAAAGGAAACACCCAGAGGTTACTGAGAAGCTTCATCACCACCCCAGATGCAGCTTGCTTGGTATTAGAGTTAGCACAATGGCTAAGTAAAATATGCTAAGTAACTGTGTAACTGAATGCCCTAGATTTTCCACCAGATTAACAGCTGGGGTGTGACAAGTACACATGTAGTCCCAGAGATAGTAAAGTCAGTATCTGTAAAAAGTTTCTTCTGGACCTTTTCTTCACAGAATAGCAAACATTTCGCTAGAACACACCTAAAAAAACAAAAGAGAAAAAAAAGAGTTTACAAAAAAGGGTTACAAACAGATACTTAAAACTTGGTTGAGAAGATCACCCACAGAAAGAAATTTCTCATCACCTCTTGTAGGACACAGCCCTCCCAGCTTAAAGACACTAACCACAGAGCTTGATAATTAGAAGCCTGAGTAAGTACAGCAGGAGCTAATAAGCCAATCCTACATGTGGGGTGTGTTTAATATTAATAATCTCTGTGAGTCCACAGGTGCGCTAGTGAAATGATGCCAGAACAAAGCACTTTGTGTACCTCAGTAAGGGTAAAGCTTTGGAAATCGGCAACAAAAGAGTCTGTGGTTAAGAGTGTGTTGCTCAAAAGTAACACAAAACTTTGTTATTCAGTCTTTGTGTACCTGCTATTTCCTTTGCCTTTGTGGTTGTCACTTTTCTTTTTCTTTTTTTTTTGAAAGTTGAAACTTTCGTTTCCTTTTCATATCCCTTTTCAACTTTCTTCCTGCCCTTGGGGGCTGAAGCCAGCCGGGACTTGGGTGCAGAACATCCACAACAAGACCTAGGACTGATTTGGACTGTCCAGTAACCTCCTGGTCAGGAAAAATTTTAATTTTTTCCACACTTGAAAGAGATCTTGGAGCCTTCTGTTAAATTCCACAGAAAGACTATCACAGAGCTTGTTTCATTAACAATTGCGTGTGAGCACAATAAGTTAATAGGGTTGCTTTACCTGACTGAGGTGTCTTCCAGTTCATTCATGCTGTGATTTAGAGATGTTTGGAAGCTTTACTCTAGGATTTAAACTATTCTGGTTTTTCATTTGGTCTTTTAAAGTTTACTTTAAAGAGAGTAACAATCATTGTTTAACATTTCTGCAATCCATAAGGACTTATCAGTCAGAAAAATACCTCATCTCTTGTGCTCTAGCTCTTGAATGCATTCAGTGTCACGTGAAGTAGTGGCTACATACCAACTTGAGGTCTCCTAAGAAGGAATTCTCTATTTTGATGTGTTTACTTTTAATATTTTTTTTTTACTTTCTTGTGGTGTCATATCCCCTTCCCCTCCCCCCCCCCCCATTTTTTCTTGATATAAGCTGCAAAAATAAAGGTTTTAGTGATTTCTACGCAGAATTTCCATCCCAACAGTACTTCAGATCATTTTCTCTGGTGGGGCTAGGAGGTGGAAAATTGTCACTCACTTTTCCTTTACAATCAATTTACAAATTTTTCATGAGTAACAAGAAAAGTATTCATTTTGACATGAAATCTATTCTACATAGAAAAGACACAATCTTCTGAATTAATATTTAATTCAGCCTGCCCCTACATGGCCACAATATAAAGGTTACTTTTGTGATTAAAATCTTTTAAATCTGGTTAAAAATTGCATAGTAATTATAGGAGTGTTGGAATAAATGGAGGACAGCAAAATCAGGAAATTGAAACACTAATGATTCATTTTTGTAATGAAGCTGATTTATTTTTACTGTGCAAGACTGCACTTCTATGAAGTTGATTTTGAGACAACATTGTTAATGTATTATGTTTTTATTGAGTCAACTTTGACAAAGGGACTTTCATTGCAATCTTATCTACTTTCAGTACTCATCTCTCTATATTAGCAGATGATGCGAATAAATCTCCTATTTAACCCAGGTATCTGTGTAAAGCTGTGCAGAAGCAGTTTCAGCAGATGGAGCCAGTGTGCTTCCAAACTCTGACAGCTGAGCTCAATGTGGAAAAAGATGAGGAGAATTGTATACAGAACTGTGGCTGGAGATATGTCAGGGTCAGTGGTGAAGATTTTCTTTTGGCTTAGTGGAAAAGTAGCAAGCATAAGTGGGAATTACCTATCATTTATCACGTACTGGTAGATAAGAGGAGGGCAGCTTTGTGATTCACATATCAGTGATGTACCAGAATGTGGAGAAAAACTTGAGAAGAATAATAAGTATTTCATTTATCTCCAAAATTTTTTGTGGTATCTTGCAATTTTGCACTGTTACTCTCACACAGTAACAAAGTGTGCTCATAAAGTGCCATAAAGTATTAAAATATTCAGAAAACCTGTGGCAAATTGTTTAGGTCTCACACGATATGTTGGCCATATTGAACTACAGTCAAAAAGAAGATGTTTCTATGGAGCTGCAGTCACTTAATTCAAGCCTGTACTGACCTAAAGAATGTACTTCAGTTGTTTTCTCTGACAAGAGCTTTGTGCAGTCACTGACATTTACTGAGATTTTAAAGTAGGGAGATGCTAGAAACACCCTTCTTCCCAGCAGAGTGGTCATAAGATGCCTGACAATTAGTAAAGATAAAGCCTGCTGTTCTCCACTTTTTAAACCATGAATTTCCACACTGAAGTCCAGGCTTCTTGGCTCCAGAGGTACCTCCAGCCTTCCCAGCAGTCAGGGTACAGATTGCAGCGGGACCTCATCAACAGTTCCCATTCAGACTAAGGTTTTCTCTTTTTTACCTCCAAGCTTTATGAACAGGTCCTCTCCTGCAGAGCTCTTCCTGCAACAGGAGGTTTTTATTGCATGAAGGCCCAGAGCTAAAGGTCACAAGGGAGGACAGGACAGGTGCTTGGATATAATGTGCAGATATATAGTGCCTCTAGACCATGGAGAGCTCCACAGTGGCACCTGGCACATGCAGAAGGCCATAACCTACACTGAAGAGCTCATGTGAGGGACAGAAAGAAATCAGCAGAACTCTCTGTACTGTGACAATTGTACTGGGTTCAGTTTTCAAGGTCAGTGGTTTTCATTTGATGTACTAGCAAGCATAGAGGGTGGGAGCCTCTCACAAACCCCACTTCAATGTGGTGCTAGAGGCTAACAGCAGGAAAAAGAAAATGCTCGGAGTTGTTAGCCAATCTTTGGAGTGGTCCTGCCATGAGAAGAGCACCTGAGAGACTTGGAATTCTACATGCATATCCATACATTCAGGCTGAGAAAGAGTTGGAAGGCAAGAAAGCAAAATGGTCCAGGAAACTTTCCAGGATTTTCTCTTTGTGACATTAACTTTCCAACAGCAAAATATGCAAATGCTAGTGGCATCCTGATAAGAGGAGAGTTATGTGCTATTTCAGAAGTTAATATACGGTGTTCGTGTTATCATGTTGTACCTCCTCTGCAGTCCTGCTCTTACATTGTGATTTAGCGCAGCACATTATAGGAGCAGTGTGTGAAAGTTCCAAGCCATCATTGGTCATTGTTACAGCAGCATAACACTGACAAGCAACTGATGGAAAGAAAGGTTTTATTGCTGCACTGTTTTCTCCTTCTTGCCTATTCAGGTCTTCAGCTTCAGCACTTTAGTGACTCCATACGCTACTGAATTCTTGAACAAAGTTTCAGTGGGTATAAAGTAAGGCATTATTTTGTTATATGCATGTCTGATACCAAAAGGACACTTTACTGTAAATTGCCTACTGCAGCGGCTAATGAGCCACGGATTTTGCACACACATGTATAAATTTTTTGTTCTGGTCTTGAATTCACATTAGAATTAATGTTAGATTTAAATATCTAACTGGAATTTAGTTGTCTTTAGGAGATTGTCCTGTGCAAATTTCAAAATTTTTTTAGTATTTTGAAACTTTTTTCCATAAATCTGCCAATCCTGAACACTCACTGGTGATTACTGCTCTCAGATACCAGGAATGTAGTATAAAAATGTGGGCAAAGAAATTAATCACATATCAGAATCTCCTCTGGGTTTTCATGTGGCCATAATTAGTTACATAGAGCATACATACATCACTAATTTTATTTCTAATGTAATTTCCTCTAAAGGAATCAACACTGTAAAATGTTGCTTAGTTTTCCTTGTTACAATGAGTCAGCTGGATAATGACAATAAATATTGGCTGGAAACTCAGAGATTTGGGGATTGTACCAGGTCTCTGACAGAATTTCTGAATGACTAGTGCTTGTATCACTTGTTTCCTTGGTTTCTAAAACCATACTCATGATCATCTGTTTTTCTAAATTCCTTTAAATCAGTGGATGAGAAGTGTGGCATAAAAATTTGGTTAAACATTGCAACATTGTCTACAAAAGAACATGTGCACAATCTCTTTTTCTACCATGAATGACTTGTCCATTGAAAAGCTGGTTCACAATAAATTAGAGGCTGAATTTACAGCATGTGATTTACTCTGCACTGGCTCCAGGTGAGGACATTCTCACTATAACCATCCATCTCACCCAGCTGCAGCTGTTCCCAGGCGTCTGCACTGCCAAGGGAGAGTATCCTGCAAAGGGAGAGTCTCAGAACACGTAAGTTAGACATGTTGTGATCTCCACTCTCCCAGATCTCCACTCTTTCACCCCTCTTCCCCAACTACAGAATCTGGGGAGATCAGCTTACACTTCAAGTGATGTGATACCTTTCCCTCTCACCTGCTCAGCCTCTTACCATTATCTGCGAGACAAATTCTTCCACATTCATTTTGGAATTAATTGTACATGTTCTAGGGTGTTTACTCATGGGGCCCAGACTCCCTCTACAACTTATAGGAAAAAAGGGTAAATTTATTTAAGAAAGTAAAAAAGTAGGAGACTGACACAGATGTAACAGAGATGTCCCTGCTTCTATCTTTCTTTCTTGCTGTCCTTCCAAGCATAAAATTAACCTTTGTGATGAGCAGATAAGGACTGAAGAAACTCAGAATTCACACCCTTCTGAATTCACAGCACTTATTTCTCTGTGCTGTCAAGCCAAAATGACATACAGCTTAATAACATAAATACTATTTTTATATAAACTCCTGGGCACAAAGACTCCACTTTTACTCTTGGGAGTTGCTAATATCCCAAGTATTACCAGTGGAACACTTAAATAAGCAACTTACAGTATTATTTTCCCAGTGGTAATAATTAATGAAACTAAAAGTACATTTGATTCTTTACTACTGTGAAACTAAGTACTGATAAGACTATTGCAATGAAATACAATTTTCTTACTGATGCCACAGTTTTAAACCCATGTGACCCACCAAAACTCCAGTATGCAGAAAAATAACTTTCAAGGAAAAGGGGTCATATATATGGCTAACAACAGCACCTGGGAGGCAGAGCTGTGCAAAGACTAGTATAGGAATTGCAGAAGTTGCTAATAAATGATTTCTGTCAGGTTCTTGGCAGCAATCAGATAAAAAAGCTGTAAATCTACTGCAAAGAGAAGTAGAGATGTTGTTTTTTGGAACAACAGATAAAGTCTCACTACCTAGAGAAGAGATCTGAATTCTGGGCTTGCAAAGAAATCTTGTCTTCTTGACAGTATTGGTAAAGCACTCATCAAGGACTGGAGGCTTAAATGGGCACATGAAAGGAAAGAGCTTCTATATTGCATTGGCTAGAGCTAAAGAACATCAATAGAATATTGAGCAGAACTTAGAACATCATGCCTTTGAATTATTCCTGCACACAAGTTCATGAACAATCACAGTGATGAATGAGATCTTAAATAATTCTGTAAAATACCAGGGAAAAGAGTCTCAGTAACCGGAGAAGTCTTTCTAAAAGCTGTATGTTGGAGGTGTGGGATGGGACAGAGGAAAGAAGAGATTTCATTTTTGAAATAGTTTTGGTTCTTCTTAATGAGGAATCAATCTACTCTTAACTTACTTAGGTGCTCTAATAATGTAATGCTCCAATATAGTTGCAAATGAAAAAGATTGATTGTTACAATGTAAAAGGATCTTTCTCTGCCCTGTGTATTCTAGGGTCTAGCTGTTATAACATGCTTTAATCACAGAGGAGCAAAGTGAGCTCTCAGTGAATTATGAATGCTGAGGTTGGAAACATTCCCCAAAACATGACTAAAACCAAATGAGGTTAAATGTTGATACCAAAAAATTGATGTATTTTATTTAACAGTAGAAACAGCAAAGAGAAGGAAAGAAAGAAAGAAAGAAAGAAAGAAAGAAAGAAAGAAAGAAAGAAAGAAAGAAAGAAAGAAAGAAAGAGAGAAAGAAAAAAAAGTAGAAAAAGATGTGTTGGGGGGGGACAGGGAGAGTAACTGAGACAGATTAAGAAGCATATCATCTTTCTGTGGGTCCCAATGACATCTTGTTTCTTCGCTCTATCTGGTCTTCTTGGTGTTGAGCGTTCCCCATTGAAAAATATACAATCCAATGGATTAATATACATTAATATGCAGGTGGGAATGCCCAGGTACCTCCCCTCGGGAAGGAAGGCTTGACACTGTCCCTTACAACACTGTGGATCTGTTGCACCATGCACAGGGCTCTGGTGCAGGATCTGGGGAACCATTTGAGAGGCCTTTGATGGACCATGACACCCCCTCAGCTGTCTCTCCCCTGAAAGTCCCACAGATGTGGCTCTCCCGAGGTGAAGGGCCCCTGCAGCTGGGTTAGCCTGCACAGCGGACGATGGGCATTCACTGCCTCTGAGCAGGGGCTTCTTTGCCATAGACCAAACCCCTCCTCCTGCTCCCTTTGGTCTGTGCAAGCCTGGCAGCAGATAAGCCTGTGGCTGTGGCCTCCACCCCAAAGCTGCTGGGCTTGGCTCTCCTGTGAATGTTCATCCATTGCTTCCCAGACCTTAGATGCTTAAAACAACAGTGCCACTTTCTCTTATCTCTCCCCCATACACAGTTTAACTTACAGTTCAGGGTCTCAGTCAGGAGGCCCATTCAGGGTGGGATTTGGTGGTGCAGCTTTGCTATACAGTTCTGCTATAATAGGCAAAAGTCCTTCATAAAAATGTTTAAGCCATAAACCATAACATTTCAGTCTTCAACACTACCATAGTAGGATTTGGTGTTATTAGCTATGTTAATATAAAGAATTATTAATAATGGAACTAATAAATCCCCTCAGCCAAATGTACTCTGGTTTTATGGATTGTTTCTTTTGAAGTTAGCTGAAAACTATTCTGCAGTAATTTTTAAACATTTTCTCCCCCTCAGTATGGATATATTTTTTCATTCTTTTCCCTTTGCATACTTGATTTCTTATCACTCTCCCTTTATCTTCAGTGATGTGAAAACAGGCAAGAAAAATGCTTTTCAAACTTTTTATTTTGTACACAACTCAGCAACTACACATGGAACAGATGGAAAGTGTGCTATGCAGTGTGTTTCATCTGAATCACTATTCATGGGGTGTGTACCTTGTTTAGAACTACTTCTTAAATTAATATTCAGTTACGTACCATTTTCTCTGGAGATTAACTCACACGCACAGATGTTTTTTTCTTAGGTCAAGGCTCACCAAAATGCAGCTAACAAGACATTTATGACCCATTAAACCCTTGTCTGTAGTTCACAAATTACTTATGTCCTTTTGTCCACCCTCAATAGAAGGCATTGAATCACAGAAAGCTTGGGGTTGGAAGGGGCCGTCTGGATGTCATCTGATCCAACTTCCCTGCTCAAGCAGGGTCACCTGGAGCACAGTGTCCAGGACTGTACCCAGATGATTTTTGAATATCTCTTTAGAATGGAAATGCTGCAACCACCCTGGGTAGCCTCTGCCAGTGTTCAGTTACCCCCTCATAGAGAAAAAATGTTTCCTGATGTTCAGAGACAGCCTCCTGTATTTTGATTTGTGCCTGTTGCCTTGTGTCCTGTGACTGGGCACTGCTGAAAAGGTGCTGGCTCCATTTGAATGTGCTGCTTTGCACCCTCTCTTGAGTTATTTACATACATTGGTAAGATCACTCTTACACCTTCTCTTTGCTAAGCTGAAGAGGCAATTTTTTTGGTCTATGTTTGAAGGTAAGGCAGCCTGCATGCCATTAAATAAGCCAAAGCAAAGAAAATGGTTTTGACAACTACACTATAACCATACACACAGTTTAGATGTTAACATGGCTCATAACTTTCTTATGGCTTACTAGATTGTCTAGACAATGTCTGATTGAGGTTTCAGACACCTTGTACCAAGGACTTGCTACACCTTGTACCCATAATGCAGGATGGATGGGACTACACCACATTTGTCTCCCTCCCCTCTCTGCAGTCCCCCAGGTCTGTGTCAGAAGGCTTTGTATCCTCAGATATCCTTCATGCTCTGCTTTAGAACGATTGCATATTCTTTCAGACTCATTTTGTGAAAATGCCTCTTTAGCTGTGAAGGCCTACATGACGTTCAGAAACTCAACATCCTTTCTCCTCTGGGCAGTTATACAGGACAGGGACGGAGATGTATAGGACTGTGCAGGTAGAAAATAAAATGCTTCTCATGCAGATTTAAGTCCATACTTTCTGCCTTTCATTTTGGGCAGTCAGCTTTAGAAAAATGTCATGCTGGATAGAAGGCACCAGTAATAACGTTGAAGAGCATATTCAGCAGGATAAAAGAAAGGACATTAAACTTGATGTAGCACAGAACAGGGTACTGATAACAGGAATGCTGTTTTCATCTGTGGAGTGACAGAAAAAGTCTCAGAGGGCCTTGCTGCTCTTTAGAGCCTCAAAGATCACGTTGATTCAAAAAATAACTATTCTGAGTGCCACACTATTGATGAAAACAACACATGGAAAGTTCATCTCTCACTGGTGCCATAACAGATGGTGCCTTCTTTGTGATGGAGAGATATAAGGGTGTTGCAGCACTTAACAAAAAAAGTTGTAGAGTATGGAGATGAAGACACTGTTTTATTCATTAGCAAACTCTTATTGCAAACCTCCTTAAAATAGAGCATGTCATACACATTGATGTTAAATGTATGAAAGTCTCCACACTCAAAAGTCTAGTCCTCTGTGGAAGACCGTGAGGCTGAATCTAGAGATGATGTATGTTCACAGCCATTCACCATATTTGTGTTGCTTTGTTTTGTTGGAGGACATAGATGTGCTCCTGCAAAAGAGAAACAAGGACAGAAATGTCTGCAAGGCTGGGACTGCACAAGCCATTCCAGCTTTTTCATATCTCAGTGAAGTGAGTCAGTAGATTTGCAGTGGCAGAAGTTCCCATTTGCCCTAATTGACTGTATGAAAACTTTGAAGGGAGATCTCAAAGCATCACAGAAACATCAGAAGCATAGTGACACTTCCAGGTTGAAGCAAAGGAGAATTAGTGGAGAAAAAGCTTTTCCCTTCAGAATGTGAGAACCATTAATGACCCAAAAAAATATGTGCAGGTACATTTTTTGACCTGAAGTGGACTGTGAAGATAAAGATAACATAACATGAAAGATGTCTGTCTGTTTTCTACCAAGAATTAAATTATGACCCTTAGTGATTGTTGGCATTCCTATAAGATTATCCTTACTTTTCAAAGCATATCCAGGTGTGAGCAAATATCCTTAAAGACAAGTGTTAGTAAATACACTTTGGGATCATGACACCAATCGTCACTTTATATCAATCCTCTTCATTACATCAAGTTTTAAGCTCATGTTTTTGCTAGTAATCAGCAATAAAAATCTGTTGTGGTCCTAGTCAAGGATAAATTGAACAACACTGAATTCTCTTTATATAATCTTTGTCTATGTACCACCCTACATCTATGAATCTTTCTGAAGTCTTGTATTGCCGGTGGGACATTTTTCTATGACTCAGATCCTGATACCCTATCAGCATATCTGTCCTGAATATATTTGTGGGGGGAATGCCTGAAATAGATGCTTTCAGGGTAGCAGTCAGATTTTATGATTCTGGATCCTTCCTCTTTTTTGAGTGCTCCAGATAAGAAAAAAAGAAATGGATCTGCTTAACAGAGAATGAATGATCACGAGGAGTTCACCTCATCTTCCCCTGGAACTTATTTCTCCCAGCAGTGATTCTACAACCAATTAGCTAGTATAAGGACAAAGTATTGTGTATCGAAATAGGAGAACCTTTCAGAATGTCCTTGACAACATCCCAGAGGCCAGCCCCATGATTTCTAGCACACAGAGTTACTGCCTCTCTGGAAAGACTCTGGCTTTTATTAGGGGCAAAAATGAATGTTTGCTACAAAGAATGCCACTTTTAGACACAAATGAATGCAGCTGGTCCTACAAAAGCTGTAGTACATGTTATTCAGTACTGCCAAGACTCTGCAGGACTTGGTGAAAACTCTTATTTCAAATCCAGAGAACTGTCTGCAGATCAATTTTTCCCAGCTCCTGCCAGTGTCTCTCCTCCATCTGAGCATGGAGGCGGGTCTTTAAAATAATTTTCTCATTTTTTTTTAGAGAACATATTAAGGAAGGGGCTTATGCTTTCTCTTCCTTTATTCAGTGCTGCTCTTTGTTTACATGTCTCTCCCCTCTTCCTCTCTCAATGGGGACTGACGGTTTTCTGGCTAGCTTCTTATCTAGAGTTCAGAGAGCTTTTAGTTTGCCTGACAGTTTGAGTTGGCTAAGTTAGGATATGTCTGTCTTTCTTTCACCTTTCTGGAATTGCTGGCTTCATGGGTTATTTCCCTTAGCCAACAGAGCTGTTCTGGTGGCCCTGTGTCCAGGTTTACTGCTGTTTTTTGTGGTGCTTGTTTTCAGTTTAACAGAGCAGTTTAGGGGTGGGGGTTGTAATGTGTCTGATTGTTTTTCTGAAAATGTCTTCCCACCTTGCTGTTTTCTTTTGCTTTTCAGTTAGGTATGATATAAGATAAACAGATAATTCTGAATTTTTCAGATTAGGGTTCCTTAATTGCGAATAAAGTATGCAGTCTGTGAACTCAGTCAGTGGAAAGAAGTGTCCAGCAGGCTAAACTGTGAAGGTCAGAGAAAGCAGGTACAATTTTATGTCTAAGATATTGCTTTGACAGTCATCTCAATAGCTATGACCAAACACGAGTTTTTCTTTGTATACACAGGGAAAGATGTGAGCATATTTTCATACCATGTATGTATATATATCTGTAATTCGAGTTTACTCAGGTATTCTACCCACTGAATCAACACTAGATCCCTTCTTCAGTTTAAAGAAAGACAACTAGTAGTTTCTGAATTAAAGGTTTGAGAAACTCACCAACCATATTTGTTCTGTAAAGAGCATAGTGTGTCTTGGTTGCTGTTCCATCCTGGAAAATATAAAAGCAGCAACAACCATAAGTCATATGTATCCAGTATTTCTTCATGAGCTATAAAGCAGCAGTGGAACAAGTAAAAGTTGTAATGTTAGTTCTGGCTTTGGAAAATTTCCTTATAGTGGTTTATAACCATATATAAATACATAAATATATATACAAATATATAAATATATGAAGAGTGAATTGTTATAATGTTTTTCTTTAAGAGGCAGTTTAATTTTTATTTTAATTCTGTGGTTTTGCTGCTTTTTGTTTCTGTTTTTGCTTTCTTTTTCCTTTTTCTTTCAGAAATGACATCTCTTCTTTCTTGTCTCATCATTCTGAAACAATGATATTTTTGTAGCCTGAGTTTCCTTAAAAGTGAGAAGAGTAAGCAGATAGTAGTTAACACAGCAGTATGTAGCACCTGTTGTTATATGCACATGTGGATGCAGAGCCAAAAGCATCTTTGGACAGAAGAGTCAACTAATTAAAGCACACAGCAAGTTTCAGCTCCCCTGCCTTAGAGTTATGTACCTTTTAGAGTAAACAGTGCACTTGCTAAATGCAACCTGTTATGCTTTAATGGAGTTTGTGACATACTGAAGGAAAAGCTAGAGGGTAAGTGGAATACTTACCCCCTCTAGCTTTTGGGTATCTGTTTGGTCCTTGGATATAATGAGTTTGCTGTTGGAGAATTACAGGGATTAATGTCCCTGCAGGATTTTGTCCAAGTACTTTTGTGTTAGCAGATTAAGGGAGCTGAGCTCCAGGTGTCTTGGGGCTCTCTTGCTTCCCACAGTTCTTGTTGGGAAATTTGCAGCTACCTTATCAGCTTTGCTCCAAACAAACCTTGAAAGACAGTGGAACAAATTCAGAGCAAAGAAGTGATTCATGGTCTAATGTCAAACATTCACATCTGTCACTGCATCAAGTGTCTCATAAGAAGATGAGGTCTTCTACTGAACACTACACTGTGTAAAGCAAAAACAAAAATCCCATAAGTAAATGGGAAAAAATAACAAAAGAACAAACCAAAGAAAAACCACAAGCAACGACATCTAGAGAAATAAAGTTTAAATATGTTGAACAACTGCAGTCACTTTTGTATGTTTCTATAAAATAATGGGATGCTGCCTCTCTGGGGCCAGGCTGGTCCCAATATGTGGAGCTGGAGAGGGGACACACTGCTGAGACTTTACTCCAGCTGTGTGGCTCGGGGATTGTACTGGTAGCATGTTTTACTCAAGGAAAGCTGCAGAGGGCCATCTCAAGAGTGTTCTCAGAGTTTTCTCTCTAAGGCTCTGCTAAGTTTATCCCTCTCCAAGGCTAGTGCTCCTTAACATTGAGCAAAACTTTCAACACTGTCAATGCAAAAATATTATACAATGTGTCACACTTCTTGCAAAATGAAGATGTAAAAGGGCTTTATTTTGTATTTCATAAATATTCACTAGAAAGAAACATTGATATTAACTGATACCCTATATATCCATTTTGTCAGACCTCTAATTTACAGCTTCAACCACCTTGACTCTACTTAGTATTCTATAGTTGCACAGACAAAGTAACAAGATAGCTGACAAAAAAATACACCACTTTAAAGTATAAGCTCTAAACTACTTTAAAACAACTCTTTTTTTTTGCCTTTTTTTCTTGTTGAGACAGATGACAAGTCCTTGCTTGATAACTGCTACGTTTTAGCTCCCAGATTTCTCTTTTAAACCTCATTAAATATTATCAGATCCTTGAAAAATTCAGTATCCTACTTCTCACTATTTTCTGTGTTTAAGGAGATTACCAGCTCTATCAACCAATTCACAAATATTTCTCTTTCTCGAAAATTAATAATGGATTAAATATTTTCTGGCATCTGTTTTCTTTGCTAATCTCAAAATGGGTGTTTGAGCATTGACATAAGTTCTATATAGAGACTCGTATAGAAACTTTCAAGAGGTGATGTAACCAGACAGCGTTCCCTCTGTCTGAGACCAGGACAGGGCTACAGGCACAGGATGGTGTTAAGGTGCTCTCCCCTGTAATATCCCATTATCTGTGAGGGGCTCAGGTCACAGACTCCTTAAGTCCTATAATTTTCTTGTAGAAAATCTGGACCTTTACTGCCTATTATCTTAGTTTGGAACTCTATGTTTGCATCAGTAAGCCCTCTACTAGGATTGGTGTCACCTACTGGCTCCCACCACATTTTCTTCCAGGATTTAGAATTGCAAGCATTCAGAAGTCATAAATCAGACTAATAATGTAACAGAGTAATTAAAAAACAAGGAAATGATAGTTTAAAAACTAAGTTTGGGACATCTCTTTATTTCCTTTTAGTGCTCATATATTAGGGACTCATGGCTCTGATCCCCAAAATGAAGAAGATGGTTTTTGTTCATATTTAATGTAAGCTGAAATTCCAAGTAGTACCGTGATACTGATGTCTGTAAGGAGTAGCTGCAGTGAGATTCCCTGAAGAAATGGATATATTTGAGTTAATAAGATAGGAGAAAAGCAGAAGAAATGGTTATGCAGCTTCCTGAATAACATTTTTCTTGAAAGATTTTGCTGTTATTTTGCTGTTTGCCCTAAATATGGTGCAAAGGTTGGAACAAGGTAGCAGGGTAAAAGCAGGTATTAGAAATAAATTAAGCTATTTAATGTTTTATATATTGCATTAGAGTTTCCTGTAGTGGTTATTACTATAATGCCTAAGTGTTCTCTAAGTAATTTAGATGTGCTCTGAGGAGGTCTTAATGCAGTTCAGTTGAATCATCTCTTCTTTTCTCAGTAGAGAGACAATGTTCAGGTTCACCTCTCCACTTTTCTTCCTTACTGTGTCTTACTCATGCTGTTAATAGTGGAAAAGCTTTCTTGGAAAATATAATTTTGCATGCATTTTAATGGTGGTCAGATGTGTCTGAAACCTGATTGCATTGCTAACCCTTTCTAACTCTGAATGCTTTCTGGTTTTGGTCTTTGTGCCCTTCACCTTTTGTGACCTGCCTAGGGCAGCATAGCCAGGCATGGTCAGAGATACATTCACTTGGGGTTCCAGGTGACTTCTAAGAGCAGAACCTACCTTCTTTAAAAAGTAACACAAATACCTGTGAACTGAGAGAAATGAACCCAAGCACTATGTGTTTTCAGACAGGAGGCAGCACTCATTGGCCAGCAGAAGACTCTCAAATCTCTGTAGCAACCACTTCCTGTGTGGAATAACGCAATACAAAGTTAATGCTTCCAGACCTATCTCAACAAATTAATTTATTTGCTTTAGTGCTAACTCTGTGTGTGGAGTGCAAGGACTTTGCATCACAACGGAACTATTTTAGAACCTAGAAAAATTGTAATAGGAGGCTCAGTGCCAAATTGCCATTGCAGTGCAATACTGAAAATCTCATGAGGCATTCACCTGCCTCTCCTAATCCCTAATTATTTCAGTGTATTCCCTTAATAAAAGGCTGTGCTTTCTCTGTAGTGCATTTTTGTGCTCATTCCAACATGGCACTCTGGCAACATAACTATCCAGAAATGTCATCTCCTGTGGTTAGCACTGTTTCTAAATAGCAATTGTATTTGCAGAGAAGAGAGGCACATGTTCACTTCTTTCTTCAGTATTTTTACATACTTGTTACAATGATAAATGTTACTTGGTTCTACCTGTAATACCTTTTCTCTCTCTAGTACACTCATTGATACTCTCTTTTCCAACAGTGTATTAAAACCTGGCAATGGGCATGTAGCAATATATATTTTTCCATTTACAAGATAATGGGAAGATGTATAAAACGTAGATGTATTTGAGTGCACTTCTTCCCTTCTGTCTGTGATGCCAATGGTCTTAGGTGAACAGCTCTCAACCTTTGACAGAGACCATTAGCTGAAAGCATTCAAGCTGTAATCTATATTCCTCTCAGCCATAATGAAACTGAAGGGTATTTCAGCTTTTTGAAGATTGCTTTTGGTTTACTGAGATATGACCCTATGTCTGAGACAACTTGTTTTAAATTAGGAGCAACTCTGAGAAAGTGATGTGTGTACATACGTATTCATAAGGTTTCTAATGCTGTCAATGGTCATCTCTGGACAGTAGAGATACTTAATTTTGGAAAATGCATTCATGCAAAGAATACACAATAACAGTTATTACCTGCTGAGGTTTCTCTTATATGGTCTTCCTTTCCATTTTCTATGTTTTATAATAATGTCTGGGAGGTTTGGGGGTTTTTGTATTCTTATTGAATCTAACAGAAATGCTGAAGCCAAAGGCAGAGATGGGCTATTGTGAGCTGTTCAAGCATTCTTTTAACTCTTTCCCTTTGTCATTTATTCTTGATATTCTGTCTTCTCTTCAAGATGTCTGATGTGAGATTCATTTAATTAACAGCATTAACTGGAAGATTTTTAAAAACAATTGTTGAGGGGATGGTACAAGGACTTGTCTTTCCTGGAGAGACTTTAATACAGCTCAGGACCATTTCAGAGGAAAGGTAGGTGTAATTTCTAGACCAGTGACATTATCAGCTTCATCTCTTTAGGTTTTTTATTTTTTTAGGAGCCTGAATATTTACAGATCTACAAGAACATGCCTGTAATATCCTGAGAGTATTCTTCTACTGGTCTGGAATAAAACGCCTGACAATTCAAGATGTCATTTGATGCTTTGAATGTAGTGTGTTCCAGTCTAATCCTGACATCAGACCTGAAATCTAGGATCTTCAGCCTGGTCCAGAGCTGTGAGAACTTCAGGGATTTAACACAGAAGCTGGTTCTGGAAGATGAAACAGTGGAACACTGCCCTGTTTGAACAGAATTTATGCCGCTCCAGTAGTTACCTTAACGAACCTTCTGAAATCTGTTTTTCTGCTTTGCAAATAATACATGATAATACTATCTTTCAAAAGTTGTCTTATAGTAAGATTCTGTAGTTCTGGGACATACGCTGGCTTGTATTTATACCAGAAATCTTTATACATGAGAAGCAGAAAATACCACTGGAGATGATGGAGAATAAAACTTGTCAGCAGTATTTAGCTTTTGTGAGAAGGCAGTAGAGATAAACTATGGGAATTTGTTGCTGTGTTAAGCAACACATAAGTCTGAGTAGCTCAATTTCAGTCCACTAGAGGTCTGTGAAATCATTTCCCAAGTATGTTTTTAATCTTGTTTTGCAGCAGCCTTGCTGAGTCTGATACAGTTAAAATAAAAAACTTTTGATCCAATTTCTATTGTTCTTAAACAAAGGACTACATCCACACAGAATTCTATTTAATATACATGTCTGATTTAGAAACAGTCCTAGCTGATTCTTTATTCTTGGATTAGCACAGGGAATTGCTCTAACTACTGATTGACTAATATTTTATGTAAAATATCGGCTTTCCTTGCAAATGGTCATTTTTTTAGATAGGAAGAGAGTACCATGTGGTGCAGAGAGTTCATTAGCATGAAACACCCACTCCATCGTAGTTCTCCATACTGCTAAATTTACTTAAGTGGAAAAGGAGCCAAGATCCATGGCCTTGCATGGCTAATGAGGTTTTCCAGAGCACCGAGAGGACACAGGTGGTTATCTATTAGCATCTAGCTCAGACTGTTTGACTTGCTTTCAAATCGCTTGTTAAGCCTTAAAGCTTTGGTTCCAAATATATCTGGGGTAAGAGTTTTTTGAGATTTTTGGTGTCATACTAGCTAATTTCCTTTAATTTCTATTCTAATTATAGTTACATTAGAGCATATTTTATCCTTAATTTTATGCTGCGTGTGTAGTCAGTTTAACTTGGCACATAAAAACAGCTGAAATACTGCTCTAAAAGGCATTAGTAAATTTGTAATTTTTGTAATAAAACCAGTGCCTGGTGTTAACATTCAAGAGCATAAGCACAGCATTACAAATCATAAGGTAATTGTGGCTATTCAGAAAGATACAGGTAGGCTCCATCCATCCTAATCTTTAATCCCAGTTGCTGCAGTTCAAAGAGAGTGATTGTTGAGAGCATAAGATGTAGCAAAAATGATGGTATTCAAAATTGCCTGAATTAATTTGAATGTATTATTTTCATCTCTTCTCAGGATTCAATATTTCACTTGGTTTCACCTAAATTCTTTGTATTTGGTTCATATTCAGTATGTAGTTCATTTGTGCATTGCCAAAGAGTGCTACTGCACAATGATTTTTCATGCCTTGAAATATAATTAACGTAAAGCTGAATATCATTGATAAATGGAGGCTACTTATCAGTATTTAGCATATAGGGAAATATGAAAGGGAATAATGTAATTTGTCTGAAGCAATTTGTTGTCTAAATTAAAGATAACGAATTTAGGATGAGACATTTAAAGGACCAAACAGAATAAATATATAAAATGTTCAAAAATACAAATTTGACACTTTCAAGTTGGTAGTCCATTTTAAGATAACAGATGCTTATATTTTTTGTGGACAAACACAGAGTACACAGTATTAAATGATGCCTAGGTGTGATACATATAATCACCTAAGAAAATAATAGATAGGAAAGGCTGCAATCCATTAAATCTTGAAACATGCTCATTGTGGCATGCTTCCACTAAAATAAGTGGTGACCACTGGCAAAATACATGAAGAGCCAAATCCTCCACTTTGAGAGGCAGAAAATAATGTATTAAACTGCTTACAGCAATGTTACTTTTGTTGTCTGAAATATATTGTGCTGGGTCTTAGACTGGAATACTCTTCAGCTGCCTTCAGGAATCTGATCTACTGAGTTTTCTGAGGGGCTATAGGACAAAGTCTGACCAAGGACTAATGCTGGGCTCTGTCCTATCCCCTGGATGTGAGCAACAGCAAATGTTAAATGAGTCAGGAAACTATACCAAGTATCTCTGGGCACTAGTGGCATTTAAATGATATGTACTAAAAATGCTATTTTCCTCTTGCTTCTCTCCCATGTTTCCAAAGGTGATTCAGCACAGATGTAGCATCATCTGTATACTGATCCACCAGTCCCTTGGAAGCCTAGTTTATCATCATTTGTATCACAAAATAGAAAGATAAATTTTTGTGGCTCTTTTTCTAAAAGAGAAAGGGAGGAGAAACTCACACAAGAGTCTGGGATTTTCAGAGGGTTGTAAGAAAACCATCATTCTACTTAGTGGGTCTTCCACAAGAGACAAAGACAAGATCTTAGTGCACTCTAAAAGAACGTATGGACTACCTCCCTAAAAGAAAATGTAAGGTTACCAAAAAATGAGTTCCTGCAGAGTTGAGACTCTTCCTGGTCTTTTAAAGAAGATCAAGAGTTTCAGTATTTGGATGACAAAGCAAACATGACCTTTATTTGAATAAAAGATACTATTACAGTCTGTTACAGAGTTTGAGAAGCAAGTAAAAGAGAATGAACCTGATCCAAAGGACAGAACCAACTACAAAACAAGGCCCTTCACAGAAGCAGGAATCCAACTTATTTTCCTCATTTCTGTGAAACACAGGATGGTGTAATCATCATCACTACTGCCATGAATAGGCTCTGGTATGATAATGAAGTGAAAGTACCTTTGAAATAATTATTTATGTATCATTTTTCAAACAGAACAGAGAAGATATTGGGATGACTTTGTAAATTTATTTTATGGGCAATTTCACAGCCTTTCTCTCCTGTTGAGAATTTGATAATGGATATTGATTGTCTCTAAAGTGAGTGCAGGAGTGTGTGTAATGGTATTGCTATGGTCTATTTGCCTTACATGCATTGTAGCTGAGAAAATAAATAAGAGTCCCCATGTTAAAAATTATGTCACAGAGAAGATCACTTTTGCATTTCTGGATCATGGGAATATATTACTAAGCCAAGATGAATCCTAAATGCCACATATAAAGTGTCTACTCCCACTTGAATGTCTGCTTTTAGATTCAGAGTGCAAGACCTCAGACTAGCTATTCTAATCTGTGATTCCAAAAGGTGAAAAAAACCAAACTGTAATGCTCCTGGAACTGTCTTTAGAGGAAATCTTGACCCTCCTTTTTAACAGGAAACTGTATTTAGTGTAGACTCTTACCCTATTACATACTATCAGTGTGTTCTGATAGTGGCTGTGGCTGTCAACTCACTGAAATGGAAGAGAATCTGAGTGAAGAGTTGTTTTCTTCTGTCCTGAAAAGTACAGATCTCAGAAGGTCAGTGAAAGATCAAGGATGACTTCTTGACCCTGTCTTTTCTTGTGTCATGTAAGGTTTTAAGGCTAATGAGTAGGAAGAAAGAACAGATACACCTGCATTCAGCAGTACACTATGACTTGTATGTGGAAGTTACAGTGGTCTTTAGTTGAGTGTTGGTTGTGGGTGGATCAGAGTCTTGAATTCACATGGCCTGTGTGTCAAAAGTAGATGGGGCTTGCATACAGACCAGGAGCATGTTCCTATTAAATTGCATACGAACATTCAGCGTGTTAGCTACAGATAACCTGTTGTCTAAGTTGTCTTGATTGTATGAGGGAAAACTGAGAAGAAGCTATTTTGATGACTTTTGCACCAATGATTTCTCAAACAATGTTATTGCCTCTGCATTTCTGATTAGTTTGACTAATTCTGTTTGAAGTTTTAGAGCACTGAAAGCATTTCCTTAAGAAGGTATGCATTGTTGTCACAGTCCAATAGTCTCCAACTGGGTTCATTTAGATATTCCATATGTGGACAGTGTAATGTTTAATAGCAGATTTACTTATTTAAAAATACGTGATATTACATGAGATTGCTGAATCAGCAAAGTGATACAAAATATACTGAAAACACAATACAAATCTAAATTACACCTGTAAAATACAACAACTGAACTGGGCTGTATCCCCAGTCACCAGGAAGGAATACATGGCTGGAAGCCAGCTCAAGCCCATTGCTCTCTTCAGAATACTTTTGCTATTTGTCTAGATTTATACTCTAGGTTGGGCTGGACCTCTTATTCACTTCCCAGCCTCCATGCTGTCTGGCTAAGAAAGGGAGATATTTACACTCTTTTAATAACTCAGGGAGAAACACACCAGTTGACCAACCCAGCTCTTGGTAGCTGTTTCTCTAAAACAAAGGCTGTCTTCCAGTCCTCTTTGTGTTGTGATAAAATTGGCTTATTTGCAACAATTGTGGGCAGTCGCAGTCAGCACTACTCCCTGACCTTCGCAGGCACAGCCCCATTACGCATCTCCTCTGAGTCTTCTTTGATTGCAAGGTTTTATTGGTCAGTATGCAAAGCAATATTTTTTGCTTTTTCTTCCAAATACTGAAATTACATGATTCATAAATGTAATAGGTACAAAGGTGAATCAAAGTTACTAGTGCAGTTCTCCAGGTTCTTCAAAGAATGCTTAGCTTTCCTATACCCACCTCTTTCTAAAAGGTGAACACGTGTAGTGTTCTAATGGAATGTCTGAGCAAATTCCTGTTTATATTGATACAGCGTTCCCAATAGTACACCTCTGGTTGTGTCCTCGAAGAAACACCTATTTAACAAAGGCATGTAGCAGCTCACTACTGTAATGATGCCTCAAGAGGAATTTAATTTTTAATTAAGTGAAGCACTGTGTTTATTCTTGCTATATAGCTGATTTATCAGGGCTTTGTTAGCTGTGTATGGGAAAGAAGCTAAATTAAACACACCTTTAATGAGATGATAGGGAATTGACCTTTGCTGTCATCTGGAGGACAATATATAAACACAGATATTGAGGGGATTGTTCCAGAGAGGTTATATAATAGCCATAAAAGGCATCTTAAGTAGTGGCAGATTGTTGGGAAGAAACCTAACCCACATGACTAAATGAGTTTCATGGAAATTGTTGAAGTTACAGCGAGATTATTAATGATCAGCTCTGATAAAGATTCTAGTGTAGCACAGTCTACCCCTTCAGAAGAGCTAAATGATCTTCAGGTCCCCTGATGTTAAAGTCCTTAGTTAAATACATGGCTTATCACAAGATCACTGCTACTTTCCTGAATATCTTAATTGGAAATTAAGGCAAAGAGTAAAAATAGCATGAAGGCGCTTCTAGTAAAATCATGTTGCAGTGAAGTCTGTAGGAAAACTATCAATTATTTCTGCAGGATGGAAATTTCATACAAGATCTTCCTACTCCATCCCTAGTCTAGTTTAATCTTTATGCCAGAACTTCATTCAGACATGTAGCAACTATAATTTTGTCAGTAATGTCCTTTTACTGGGATAAACACATCCAAGCATACATTTCTTCGTAAGTGTAAGGCAAGGAATGAATTGACTCTATCATTGTGCTGGTGACTCAAGGCAGACTGTATCTTAGCAAATTATTCCTATAACACCAAAAAATGATAACCTGACACGGGTTTTTCACCCCCTTTGTCTCTGAAAAAATGTACTTTGTGGGGAAACTTTAACCAATTGGACATTAATGAAGGCATCATATTTTATGATAAGAGGTTATATTGTTAAAAACATTTTAAAATATTCAGATGCTAACAAATAGAAAAATATGACATTTACTTATGGAGTGATTTTGTGTTTTTCTGTCTTAAAAAAATGTTGCATAAAACTTGTATTGATAAATCACTCCTCTACCATTCAAACAGTAGAAATAATTCAGCCTTTATATTCTCTTTTGTCTCCTCTAGGCATTTGAATTAAGCTGGTATGTGGTCTCTGTTCTCAGGACACCAAGGGGAATTAACCTCAGTGATTTTTTTAGTTGTCTCTGTCCTCATTTATGCCTTAGGCACTGCTCCAGGGATACAACTAGAAGGTAATTATCTAGACACTAGGGAAGGGAAGTTAATGAATTGGAAAGCAGTATTGAAAGGTAGCCTTTGCTGACTAACATACACATTTACCAGCTCTATGAAATAATGTCCTTGGAAAGGCAGCTGCAAAAAAGGGAAGCCCTTTAGATATTTCCTTAGGGCTTTTATATATGCAGTTGCATATTGACTTACAGATGTAGACTCATGAAACCATGTAAAGTGACATTCCAGAGCAAACTTCCAGTACTCCTCGTAGGGCTGAAAGTCAAATTGGTTTTAAGGTGGATCCTATATAGTTTAAGAAAAAGCTTATGTGTTTGATAATTAGTAATTGGACTGGATCTGTTTCATTTTGCTTGGACTCTCTACACTACCTTGTGTGTGATCACCAAGCCTTTCAATTTCCTCTATCATTTGAGCAAATTGCTCATGACTATTTCATGATCATTTTTTCCTATTTGGGGAAACTGAATCAAGGACCTTTTAAAACTGCAACAGATACTTAGAGGGAGAATAGGGGAATATGAGATAGCTTTCTGCCTGATGCCCACAGCTAAGTTGCTCTGCTCTCTTATCTGCTAAGAAATGAATCTGGCACATTGGAAAGATGTGGAGATGAGTGAGTCACACTTTGCATATATGGTGTATGAAGTAGTCATGATTCTTAGGAATAACAAAAGATGCAAATCATACAGGCATGCATCTTCAGGAGCTGAACCTGTGTGAAGCTGCCTCTGTAGCCTTGTATCACCATTGTCTATACAAAGAGAAGAGGAAGGTGCTTCTCTGTTGCTTTCTCTGCCTGACAGTACATGCCCAGAGGCTGAGATTGCACTCAGCTAATGAAGCCTCTCTGGTCTATGCCTACTGTCAGGCACAGAGCAGCTTATTCTTTCCTGCTAGAAAAGGAGGATCTAATTCTTAAGTAAGATGTCTCCCTTTCCCCTTGTTTGAGGAAGCTGCTCTGAACTTTGCTCTCCCTTGGTATCAACACATATGTGTGCCATGTGTGTGCTGTCACCAGCGTGCTCTTGTGAGCCTCTGATTTGTGAGCTGGTAGCTTGAGATGCCAGGGCCAGGCTGTTTGTCAAGTTCCATTTGAGGTCTCTTTCCCTCGTGGCTTCTTACAACAGGTGTTTTCATCATCCATTGGGCTTGAGGTTTGAATAACAGTGTTGCAGCTTCAGGAGGCTCCAGCATAGGTGGTGAGATAAAAGGCTCTGCCATGAGCCCTCAGAGTTCTTTGTTCTGGACCCACTTGTTCATGTGAAGGTGTTAACACATCTGGAGTTTTTTTACTTAACCCTAGAGACATGTCTTTTTATGTCCATGACCACTTTGATGCATAAATTTTACTCCAGTGCTTGTGACTTGTTCTGCATTGGTCTGGGATTGTAAGGTCAGTCGACTATGGAAGCAGACATCATCTTTCCTCCTATTTAATTAAAGAAGTTGTCTAATTTTATCTTATGTGGCAACTCTGAGAATGTAAGCCTCTGGGCAGAGAGGGGATTTTCTTTGTCCTTTATTTCTTCATCTTTCACCCTCAACAAGCACAGGCATAATTGGATCTAAAGAAAAGTCTCACTGTGAACTATTACACACTTTTGAGCCATTGTTGCTCTATTGTAATGGGTGCACCTCATAGCGAAGCAGAATTTCTGAGTATGCTTTAGTGACTGCATTCTGCCAGTAGATTTGTTCCTATTCTGGCAGCTGTTTTTTCACTTCAGTTCATTCTGTTCATAGATTTTCAAAAGTAGCAACTTATAGTGTGATTTGTTCTCTTAAGTTTTGTGTCTACCACATAAATTAAATCACAGAATTGGTCAGACTGGAAGGGAACACAGTGGATCTTCTGCTCCAACCTCCCTGCTCAAGCAGGGTCATCCCAGAGCACATGGCACAGGATTGTGTCCAGATGGTTCTCGAATATCTGCAGTGAGGGAGATGCTGCAGCCTCTCTGAGCAACCTGTTCCATTTGTGGTCACTCACACAGTAAAGAAGCTCTTCCTTATACTCAGGTGGAACTCCTTGCACATCAGTTTCTGCCTGTTGTCTTTTGTCCTATTGCTTGGCATCGCTGAAAACGGCCTGGCTGCATCTTCTTGACTCTGACTCTTCAGATTCTTACAGACATTGTTGAGATGCCCTCTCAGTTTCTTTTTGAGGCTGAACAGGCCCGGTTCCCTCAGTCTTTCCTTGTAATAGAGATTCTCCAGTCCCTTAATCATTGTTGCCTTTCTGCTGGACCTGCTCCAGATGTGGCCTCACCAGGGCTGAGGAGGAGGGCAGGATCACCTTCTTCAACCTGCTGGCAATGCTCTTCCTAATGAACTCCAGAATACCATTGGCGTTCTTGGCCACAAAGTTAATGGACACCTTGTTGTCCACTGGTTCACCCAGGTCCTTCTCCCCAGAGCTGCCTTCCAGCAGGTCAGTTCCCAGCCTCTGCTGGTGCCTGGGGTTATTCCTCCCCAGGAGCAGCACCTGCATTTGCCTTGGTTGAATTTCAGATGGTTCTTCTCTGCCCCTCTCTTCAGTCTGTGGAGTCCCTTCTGAAGGGCTGCACAGATCTCTGGGGTATTTGTGGCTCCTCCCACCTTGTGCCGTCAGTGAACTTGCTGAGGAGGCACCTGGCCCTTCATCCAACTCATTGACGGAGACGTTAAACCATGCTGTGCCCGGTACTGCACCTTGGGACACCCCATCAGAGACACGCCTCCAACAAGATATTGTGCCACTGATTACACCACTCTGGGATCTGCCATCCAGCCAGTTCTCAACCCACCTCATTCTCCACTCAGTGGACAGTAAAAATAAATACACATTAAGCATAATGATAATTGGCTGATGTTCCTCAAGCTTCACACCCCGGCCTTCTGTTCTAAGCGGTTCACAGAATTCATATGTGTAGATTATGATGATGAATGATCACGGTTGTAGAAGAAATACATTTCGCTTATTATCAAAAGTTTTCAGCCTCTATTACTGACAGTGTTTTGTTGTACTGATTATCACAGTGTCCATAAACCACCTGTGCTGTAATGGAGTTTGGATTTAGCATTTGAATGGGTGAGTTGAGTAACTACTGTCAAGAACGTAAAGTATTCTTCCTTTAATGGACATATTTTCCAGTAAAGACACTGTGTTATTCCCAAGCAGGAGGTATTTATTTCTCTTTTTTCCTAAGACAAAGAATACAAAAAAATGAAATAAGAATTTCAGATGCTTTTTGAGGAATCTCTGTTGCAGAGTGATGCACAAAAAACATGACATGCATTTTTTCATGTGTTTCTTATTATCAGGAAAAATAATTCTAATTAGTCTTATGATTGGTCTATGTATTTCAGTCTTTTAAACTAATCTATATTTTACAAATTGCTAATTAATGTGCAATAATGCTTCAAGAAATTACTCCTAACATGGCTGGGAGGGGACAATTACAATTATTTTTTTATTTTATTTCCTGGCCTCTTAATGAATTCTGTATAAACCACCTCAGGAAAATGAATTCTTAAAATATCCAACTATGAAATTTTAATCGTCAATGGAAGTCAACAGGGGAACGTTTTACAATTTTCAACATATCATCTGTAGCATTTTTTTAAAATATATTTTGTGAATAAATACATTAATGCTGCATGAGCCAGAAAATAATCCACATTTTGCGTGTACATGTACTACTTTTATTTTATGTGTTGTGATTCAAAATGTTAAAGATATCTTTTTTCTGTAGGAATTCATAGAGGTTAAAAGTACAGTTCACAAATGCACTAACGTGCTTTGCAACAAATTCAGTGTTTGCCAGGCAGGCTTGTTCTAGTGTAGATGTTTGTCTTTTTGCAATGAATGACAATGTTGACTCATGTTTGCCTTGTAATCCATTATAAACTGCATATCTTCTCTGTACAACTGCTGTCTAGGCAATCATTCCTGATCCTGGGTCACGCAATTTATTATTCTTGTCGCTGTATGTGTACCCTTCCCTGCTCAACTGTATTACTTTTTTCAGCCTGTTTCCCTATTTATCAAGATGGTATTGAATTCTAGTGCTGCTCTCTATCATAACAGTGGTGTGTTCTGGGGTGATAGCCTGTACTGATTTGTGAGAATAATCTCTCTTCTACCCTTCAGGTCTTTAATATATGTATTAACTAATACAAGTACATTAATTAAGATCAAATAAAGAACCTTGCAAAATTACAAAAAGTCTTTCCATTTTGATCATGAACTAATGATATTCAATCTTTGTTAACAATTTTCTAGCCAGTTTTGTAATCTATAATCGTTTCTCTGTAATAGCTTTTTCTGACCCAGGCTTCCCTAGCGTGTTTGTGGGAATGCCATGTGAGGAAGAGTCAAAGTATTACTAATTTTGGTAAAGAGAGGATATTGACTACTTAAAAATGTTCCTGAGAAATTTTACCAGGTTACTGGGAAAACTGATTTGACATGTTTTGTTTCTGACAAACCCATCTGCACTTCTCATCGTCATTGTCCTCTTCGCGACTGTTTCAGCCGGTTTGGCTGTCCATTCCTGGACTGAGGTTACTCTGGTTGATATTTCCTCAGCTCTGACCCTACAACTCTGTAGAGATAAGTCTGTGTCATCCGGTACCTCCTTATCCTTTTCTTCAAAATGACTGTTGATGTATCTGAGGCTGCCTGACTTAAGTTTATTAAATTTATGCGGTGAAATTCTTTAGGTTTACTCATCCAAAACCAATTAAGATATATAAATATCCTGTAGCGTAGAGAGGCCTACTTTTCTCTTTCTCCCTGCTCCCTGCTTCCTTAAGGAAAAGAAAGCACCCCACAACAAAAAAAACCAACATGGAAATGCATATGTGTTTATAAGAAAGAGAAGGCTAGACACTCCATATGCTGAATTTCTACTGCTCTGTGAAATTTGGAGCCTTTATTATTGCTAGGCTGTATTAATAATTTAAGATAATTTTCAGATATAAAACATGAGGAAAATAGCTGTGAAATGATGAGTTTTCCTGTGAAATTGTTCCATTTCACACTCAGGAATGCATTCATCTTATCATGATAAGAGGGCAGCACTGCTGAACAGAAATATTGTTTTATTGTTGATAAGGTTCAGCCTTATCCTATTAATCCATTTCCAGTTCTCTTGTAGATAGAAGTTATTACACAGAAACTTCACAGGTGGACAGAAAGCAAAATTATCGCCCCAGATTTGCCAAGGAAAAAGCTGCAAAAGGGTTTGACTATGTAAGGGACTGTAATAAAGTTAAAGATTACCACTGTAACGTAAGTACAGGATCTGTGTAAACTGACAATGTTCAAGGGTATAATAGGAAACAGTCTTTCATGATTCCTAAGAGTTTAGTACACAACTTTCATCTTGTTTGAAAGACAAGTTTGGTTTCAGGACTTGTATTGGGACCTTCAAGATCAGCACTGTTTCTGCAAAACTTTGGGTATTATAGCGTCACATTCCAATCTAAGAAACTTTTTAGACAATGTCAAAGAAGACATTGTCAATGCTGATGTACAGTGACTACTTCAAGAATATTTTGTGCAGGTATCATCAAGAGTTTTATAAAAACCAGAATCATCAATTTACCATTGCCATTGAAAGCTGTCAGTATATCTGCATGTGTCCTTATCGCCCATGGTTTATGCACCTGAGGTCCTGGGCCACGTGGGCTTTTTGCCCCAGGACATGGGGGACCCCTGAGAATGGCAGTGGTAAAAGCTGATGATTCTGAGATTCATCCACCAGGGGATCAGAGAGGTGTAGGTTTTGCTAACTTTCCTATTCAAAGGGCTAATTGTTGGAATGGTATTTTACTGTTTTTATTATGGATACGGAATTACATTAGAGGATTAAACTGTTGGGTTTTGCCTTATCAGATGTTTAATCTGCTGATTTTTGTATATATTCATTAAAACAGGATACTTGTGATGTTGCAAATTTCTCTTAAGAGATAAGGCACCTTTTTTTTAATTTTAAGAAAAGAAGAATTTCAACTTTGGTTTTTTAACCTTTTACCCTCTTTTGGTCCCAGCTGTTTATTAACCTAGAAGAATATAGGGATTATCTTCCCCATAATACTGATGTGGCAGTTCTGATGTGTCTAGAGGAAACATTTGAGTGACATAATTGAACTTGGTGCTGAGACTGTTTTAATTACATTAATTTTAATTATATACAGTACATTATAATTACAGAGACTGAGACAGAGGGGCTCCCATCTATTAAGATACTCTGCAATGCATTTGCATAATGGGACCTATTTCTGTGTGCAGTGTTACAATTTTGATGACTTCATTATTGGTGGAAGGTGGGTTTTTAAACAAATTTCATTTAGATTTGTGTATCTAGTAACCACATTTGAAAACCACCTGACAGCCTTCATTCCCCTGCACCAAAAAGATGCATGTCTTGGTTTGACCCCCCCCCCACAGCCTTCCACAATGCATTTAAAAAAACTATTTGAACTAGAGGAAAAATTAAAGAAGCTTCTTCTTTGCTTGTTGCTCAGTTTCTGTGTAACACAGGGCTTCCAAGGACTCAATTAGGAAACCAGTGAAGGAGTTTCTATAATAGTTGGAGAGCACTCACATATAATAGATGAATAATGTCCTACCTTTCTGTTCACCACAGAATCTGCATAGCTATGGTCAAATACATGTTGAGAAGGGCATATATTTGCCAGGAAATATACATTTCCCAAAGGGAGCTTTTGTCTCTGTTATCTTAGACCCCACTTTTATGTCCCTGCCATGGGACATGTGGCATCTCACATGCAGTGTGGTAGCTTCCCCAGAGTCCTTGAAAAGGTCTCAGTCCATGGCCATGTCCTGTCCCATCCTTTCCTCTGGCACACAAGCTGTGCAGGATAATTAATTTCCCTTTGTAGGGCCATTATGATAAAAGGCTGGCAGAGGGCTGGCTCAGTTCTCCCATTAACAATGAATTTCCGGTGTTGCCAAACACGGGGAGGGGGAGGCCTCAAATTCTGAAGTCTCATCCCCAAGAGAGGTGCTCTGTAATCAGCCACATTGTGACAATTTTTGGCTCTGGTGACCCTTTCCCTTGGCATTTTGTGGTATGCTTTGGAGATAGCTATCTCCTTTAATTCTGGAAAACGTTAACAGGCTCAGAGTCTGCTCTCTGCTACATTCACAGCTGTCATTTACTTCTGCTGTCTTTAAGTGTTTCCTAAACACCTGTCACTCTGATACTACGTTAATTCACTGAGCCTAACCTCAATATATTTTTCCCTCACAGAGCAATATTTCTTTGCTTGAAATTCCTTTCTTGTAGGATTTGGGGGATTTTTTTCCTACAGAAAACTTTCATACAGAGATGAGACACAATAGCAAATACAGCAAGGAAGAAAGTATAGTTTGTTTGGGAACAGCAATCTTGAAACTAAATAGATGCCCATCTCCAGGGGGGTATTTTTAAATGCCTCTCATCCGCAGTCCGGAATCTGGACTATAACATGTAGAAATACCTGCATGATTTTGCATGACTTTGTGTATGGTCTTTGAAAAGAAATATAGCACTTGATGAGATTTGAGGCACAGTCAGATGGACTAACATCTAATCTGATTAACCACTCCATACATGATGGCCTTTTCTATTTTCTCCTTCCAAGTGAACATTTCCCTCTCCCAGTTCAGAAGACTGCTTCCTCCATTTATCTTTTATCGAAATAATTCTATGTAGAACTGGTAAGATAGTAGTAACACAAGCAGACTGGGGGGTAGAGTGGGAAAGGAGGCACAATTCCCAATATAAGGGTAGAGGTACACAGCTGGAGATAGTAATTGTTTACCTTGAATAGAAACAGACAGGGTAGTTTTGTCTGTAAATTCTCAGAATACTAAACTGCTTTCATTAGCTCACCAAATTGCGAGACCTGGTCAGGTGTTTTCTAATGGTACTTTATTGATGGTAAACAATTAATGGAAAAATTGATTATTTGCCTCTCTGGAAAGTCTTTATTTTGGCACTTTCTAATATTTAATAACAAATTGAAAACTTAATAAATTCAATAGTTATTTAGATTAATTCAGTATTTAATAAAGTGTGTGCTGGGTCTAGTCAAATCAGAAGCAAAATGAATCTTTTCACTGAAATGAAATAAAATATTTGAATTCAAATTGGGTTAAGAAAATATTCATAGGCAAATTTCTTTAGTTCATTGTTGACTTAGTTATAGTTTGTGTCCTTTTCTCCCTTATCAGCCATACTCCCTGAAGCACTATATTCTGCATTATGTAGCGTGCTTTTTCTCTGCCCAAGCTCTGCATTGTGAATCATAAGAATCACATCACGGTTGATGCATTTCAAGAGGGACAATTTCACCGTATAGTCTGGCCCTGATAGGAAACAAGCCTTGTAGGACACCCATAAAAGGGTATTGTCATATCAGAAACACGACTAATGCTGTCCTTGCTTAGGATTAACTTGCCTGTAGAAATCCTGAATTGAATTAAATTTTGGAAATTCCACCCTTTTAGATGTATTTGTAGTCTGATATGTGGTCATAATTTGGGAGACTTAAGCTGTTGATGTTACTCAACTTTCTTTGCAATAGAGTCAGTTGTAAATGATCAGAATATACTGTAAAATTTTGTGTCTGTTAGTTATTCCTTTGGATCTAATACTGAGCAGCTGGAGTGCACAATTCCAACATTACGGCTTTTCTTTTGTCTCTTCACTGTGATCATTAATTAATACTGCTAACACTAAATTTCATCTTTCATTTTTATCACTCAGCCATTCAACAACATGCTTCAATTTTTCATGACCGGAATCCACTTCTGTGCTGGGTTGGCCCTGGATAGAAACCAAACCCCTTCCCAGTCACTCAGTTACTCTGCCCCACTTACAAGGGAGGAGATGATAAGGAGGGGAGAAAATAGTAAAAAAACCCCAGAAGCAAGATAAAGACCAATCAACATAAAGGGTTAAAGACCTGATTTGGGCAAAGCTATTTGCCCATTAATATAAGAATTTGATTACTAATTTGAGCAGTGGGGAAAAAAAAATAAGGACAGACATGAAACCAATATATTTTCTTTTTGCAAGGACATGTAGTGATAGGACAAAGGGAAATGGCCTTAAGCTTAAAGAGGGTACGTTTAGATTAGATATTAGGAAGAAATTCTTTGCTGTGAGAGTAGTGAGACACAGGTTGCCTGGAGGAGCTGTGGATGCCCCGTCCATGGAAGTGTTCAAGGCCAGGTTGGATGGGGCTTTGAGCACTGTGGTCTAGTGGAAGATATGTCCCTGCCCATAGCAGAGGGGTTGGAACAACATGATCTTTAAGGTCCCTTTTCTCCCAAACTGTTCTATGATTCTGTGATTCTAAGACCCTTCATGCATGCTGCCTTTGAATGCAGTGCTGCAGCTCTCTCTAAAATCCTATAGGGGGATTGTTTGCTCAGTACTTTTGAACATGCTTCACAAATTATATCAAGCCAGAAAGAATATCTCTTTCGCCATCAACATCAATATCTCTTTCGCCTTGTTGGTAGGCAAGGGCTGAGGTTCATGCTATGGAAAGTAGTTAATACAACATGAAAAATGTGTTGAAAAAAATCTCACACAGAAGAAAGGGTATATAGGGACAAAGGAAAAAATTGTATTGAGGGCTGGGAGGCCTGGATGATTCGAGTCACAGGGTAAAGAAAAAAAAATTAGAAATAGAATGGGTCATGGAAAAGAAGAATGACATTATTTCATTAGAAAGGAAAGATTCTTTGTCCTTATCTGAGGAGATTCAAACACAGAACACAGCATGAAAAGAATTTTTACTTTTCAGATGAGGTCCCTCATTTTAGAAAACTGTGCAATGGAGCCTTCTCTCCTTCGAGGCTTGATACAGGCCCTGACTGCACATAGCAAAAATGCTGAGCCAGAGCAGATGATGTTACAAACACCTTACAAAATGGATGTTAAAATTTATTGTGACCTTATTTTCTTAATATTTGCATTACTTTTACAATTATACAATTGGCTTGAATGAAGACAAAATGGTGCATTCAGTTACTGTTTTCCTCAAGGGGAAGAGAGACTTTGAAACAACTATTGATATCAGAACAAGAGCCAATGAAGGCTAATTCTCCATGCTGTTTGCTTCTTGCAGAATACATATTTCCATAACATTTCCACCAAATTATAGCCATGTATTTCTGTGGTCTGGAAATC
This sequence comes from Acanthiza pusilla, assembly GCA_036630365.1. Classification (NCBI taxonomy): domain Eukaryota; kingdom Metazoa; phylum Chordata; class Aves; order Passeriformes; family Acanthizidae; genus Acanthiza; species Acanthiza pusilla. The sequence continues at coordinate 40,973,589 of JAXCHO010000164.1, read as the reverse complement.
AATTCTAATTTGATTTCAGCAAATCAGTCATGGGTTGTCCTGTGGTTGTCTTTAATCTGCTGCTTTCTTCAGGATGATTTGCTGCCTCAGAAATAAAATTGGAAAGATTTTATTTTCACCTTGACTTTGTTTTATTTTATTCTTCCAGATACATTTTGCTCTTGCCTGTGTTACAGCCTGAATAAGAAATAAACACATGAGTTAGCTCATTTTGCAGAACTGAATTCGATTTTTTCTTTGTTGTTTTGCATTTGTTTATACAATTTGTAAGACTCATAGCTCTGATCAAGGAAGTGCTCTGAACTTGGAGCAGACAATCAAATCTGCAACTTTAATTTTACAGTCTCAATTAGAACTCAGTATTACCAATCAATTAAAGAATAAATAGAGATGTGCTGACTCATTTGGAAAATTAATGGTGTTGGCAGTAAAGGAGAGTGGACAGAGCAGGTGTTTGATGTCTGCCCTTGAGTAACTAAACTGCTAAAGCTGGGACTGGATTCAAGACCAGGTATAACGCTTGAAACAAAAACATTTTCTGGTACACTGGCTCACATCAGTCATATTCCATCACTCACTTGGTATTAAGCCACAGTACCATAACAATATTTTTTCCAGATGGGGAATGCCTGAGCTGATTATTTTGGAAAACAACTTTCCTGAGGATATTTTCTCATTGCTTGCATGCAAGGAAGAACATTACATATGATTTATGTAATAAAAAAATATATTTTCCCAGACATAAATGGATATTAAAAAAGGGAACAGTTCTCTTCAGCAATATTTTTCTCTTTTTCAAATAGCAAAATAGTGATGTATCACTGACAGAAGGCTAAATTCTCAGGCCAAGGTTTGATTAATCCTTCTGGAAGTCAGCTCAGTAAGATTTGACAAGTCCCAAGTGGGTAATGACTGTTTGTTCCATAAAACATATGAAACTGAAATAACAACCCCCACCCCCCAAAAAAACCCCCAACAAAACAAAACCAACCAAACATGCACCCCTCCAACAGTCCTGAATTGGGATAAGATAATTTCTCCAAAAGAAGCAGGAACCAGAAATATTTGAGTATGCTCCCAAAGAGCCTGGAGTTGAAGACAGTCCTCAGGTTATAGGAAATCTGAAATAAAAGTCCAGACCCAGCAGTTATTTTAGTTATTTATGCAAAGTGAAATATCTGTAAGATTATATAACTGTTGCAGACCAGAGATTAGGATATTTGTCTGTCATGTCCTAGGAAGTGTCCACAGCTACTCTCTGGCCCAGCAGCTCAGATGTGAGGGATTTGAAAGATCCCCTCTGTGCAGCCAAAGTGCCTCCACCAGGCCATGAGACAGTGAGGCTCAAGTGCAGGCACTAATTCAGGCAAGCAGACAATGATCATGTGCTCTCCACGTTTTGGATGTGCCTGGCCTCTAGTTTTCAACGTGCTGCTTAGGTCCATGGTTTAATGGTAGTATCTTGGCAGTAAACTTGGTACTATCAGGTTTATCGTTGGACTCAATGGTTTTTAAGCGGCTTTTCCAATCAAAATTATTCCATTATTCTATTTTGGGGTGCCCCCCCCCGTCAGTGTATTGTGGAGAAGAGCAAGCTGTCCTAAAAGAAGGGCTGTAAAAACTGATGCCACAAAAATATCATTCTTATAGAGATCACATTCCCTGATGAAATGCCACATTGTCAGAAAATTAAAAATGGGCATTAAAAATGGGCTTCTGTCCTTGGAGTACAGAACTCAAAACACAGTAGAATTAATGTAATTTAAATTTTTATAGCTTAAATCCATTCCTAGTGCAGTACAAAGTTTTGAAATTCAGAACATTTGTCAAGGTTTTTGGTGGGAATATTTGCTGAGACACATCTTCAGGTATCTACTATATTGGTAAGTAGCAGGGACTCATTATGCAGAATCACTGGGAGGAAGCATCCTATAGATGCACTGAGAGGGTGACGTTCCCCCTCCAAAAACCACTGGTGCTTCTGGGCAGTGACACTAAATTCCTGCAAACTGAATGATTCCCTTCAGGAAACAAAGAGAAAAATCCTCATATATGCTGTGCAGAAACAACGCTGCTCTTCTGCTATTTTTGGAGTTCTTTGCACATGCTGAAGGGAGGACTAGATTTGCCTTTTAGAAGCACATCCTGGTGTCTTGCACATGGGGAAATGAAAGAGAGAAGAGAGAAGGCAAGAGGAGCAGATAAGGTTTGTAGATGAACTTTAGAGAACTTAGGATTTGTTCACCACACTGTGAAACAATGATGGTAACCTTGGAAGGAAAACACATCTTCAAGATAATAACAAAGAACCTAAGGAATTAAAAAATACACTGTGTGTGTACATGCTCAGTGCAACACTGATATGCCAAGTGCTCTTCCAATACCTCTTATAACCCAATCCATTCATGTTTTTTTAATAAAATGATGGTTATATCTTTTAGAAGCTAATAATAGAGATGTCAAAGCAGATCAGTAGCCTGATTTTATTTTAATTTCTTAAGTTTATGAAATGAATGGTATCGGCGTCTATTAGCAAATCCCTCCAGAGGGACTGCGTGCTTAGACCTTTGCATCCTCACTACAAGATAGTTTTTAATACCCCTGGATCTCATATGTGTGGCACAGGCATCAAGATATAGAGGATCCATTTCCCAGAGGAAATAGACATATTTCTGCAAAAAAAAATCCTGTTTAAAACTAGAACCATAGCACTTAATGGCTCTTTCTCATTGCTTTACTTGAGTTATACAGGCGTGCTCCATCCTTGGAGAGCCATCAAAATACTTCATCGGAGCTCCAGTTCCAATGTCTCATGGGAAAAGTACTCAGATTGAGAGGTCTGATGAACACAAAGAAATAGCAAATGTGAGCATCCAAGCAGTATATGTGATGGAATACTACATCAATATTTTCCAAATTTTGGTGGTATGGATAACCTTTCTAGCTATTGAGAAACATATTTTCTTCAGCAAAAACACATTTTCCTGTCAAGTTCTAGTTACAAACAAATAAATTTTGTCAGCTGTAACTGCAGAACAGTTTGGCAGAATACCTTGCTTGTTGCCTGACACTTTGCATATCTGTATTACCTTCATTCCATAGAACTAAATGTTTCACTTGGGCAGAGACTTACAACTAGAAAGGTTAATCAAATATAGGGAACAGATTGCAGGAAAACAGAATGGGTGCATCAGCCACACATGATTAAATTCTGGTTTAGAGTCTGCTAGGATTAGTGACAGCAGTGTCCCCATCTTTATTCAGTGTAATTTAGCAGACATTGGTTATGGTGACTTTAGTGATACAGATGCTTGTATAAAAACCTCATTAAATTTAGAATGTTTAAGGTAAATTTTTTGCTGTATGGAAACACCTCCCATAATGGGTTCCAAAGGGATGCTGAGTTTATTGTATTTTGAAAAAAGACACCTCAGAAATGGAGGTAAGTTATAGACACATCATCTGAAAATTATGGGACTTTCTTGCTCTTAAAATAAAGAAACCTCATTTCTACATACTGAATTTAAAACAAGACATCATTCTACAGTGCCTTGAGTCTAGTTTACAAATAAAAGAAAATTATTTCCCTTGGTGCATATATTTAATAAACCAAACTGCATAAACAGAATTGCTAATGGAGATCCCCAGGCCTGAAGAATTCACAAACAATGAGCTGAACAGAGAACACTGTTTGAAAGTGACTTTATTTTCCCTTGAAAAAGGTTAGCTGAAGAACACTAACATCATTCTCCATTAATCAGTAGTTCTAAATGCCATGGGGAAATGACAGTTGACTTCCAAGCTCCTGTCTTTACGGCTTCCCTGGCATCCTGTGGACTCCTGCTGCAGCCATCACCCACACAGCTTTGCTCAGCTCATGCAATTTCAGTGTTTTATTCTAGTGTATCAGATTCACTTTTGCCCACTGTTAACAGTGTAGAAATGAACTAGGTGGTCCCTCAGGATAGTGTGCATGCTGGGTTACTAAAAATCTAAAATGTATTTACATATGCAAGCCCCAAGTTATGTTTTGTTTTGGGTTTTTTAAAAATATTTTGTTTTATTTTAATTTTATTTTGTTTTATTTTCAAGTGCAATTTTACTATGGTTTCCTGGGGTAAAACTGTATGTTGTAGCTCTCCAACATCTCTTTTTTTCCTAACAAAGGCAGTCTTTCTGAATCAGGTAGGTTAATTTATTTTCTTAGCCAAAGGAAAACATCATCTAACTTTTCAGGCAAAAACTACTGCAATTGAGGGTGGCAAAAGGTCATTAAATCAGACCTACCTTACAAAGATGGTAACTGATGGGGAAACATGCCATGGAGTTCCTGACATAAGAAGCCAAAAATATAATTTTGGGGAGATTTATGTTTAATTTTCTTGGAAGAAAAGTATTCATTCATTTATTAAGTGTTATTTCCCCATTCACTTCTGCCAAACAACTGCCCTGGCTAATTTATGTTGGTTTTGCATTTCTGATTACATGTCTTATTTGATGATCTTGATATTATCATGTCATTGAACTCTTATGTCACTTTTTTCTGATTATGAGGTAGAAGATTTTTTTGTTCAACTGCAGACATTTTAAAGACATTGCTTTCTTCTCAGTTAGAGCTGTTGTTAAAGAGGTCTATCAATAAAGCAATTTTCTAGTGGCTTATTGTTGCAGATGGTTTGTGCTCCTGTAATATTTTCAGTCTGGTTTCATCTACTCAAACCCTTTGAAATGCCAGAATGAAACTGTTATAGTCCAGCTTTTCTATTCCTTAAAACTTGAAAGTGCTATTGATTCTTTTACAGTTAGGTATCTATTACAATTATCCTAATAATATAACATACTCAAAAAAAAGTTAGTCAATCAGTTTTTCCCCAGTCATCTCCACCTGCCAAAATACTGAGGACAAAGGGAAAAAGGAGAAATAAATCTCACTGAATCTCATGTAAAGACAAGAAGGGAAAAAACCAAACAAACCCAGTGATAGTAGTTTAACCAACAAACTCCACACCAAATATCATTGTATTTGATGTTGTTTGATGAAAATAATATTATTTAGTAAATTGAACTCTTTTGAGAGTTAATGAGAATATAGATTTTTATATAACAATCCAGAATATTTTCCATCAAGCTGTGGCAGTCTCTTCTGAATAAATTATTAATCTATTAGAGAGAATGAATGCTACGGAAGGGAAAGAGAGGTCTCTGAATATTGTCACCCGCCTGGAATATATGAATCCATATATTATGGGTCATCTGCAAAAATCATTCCCACTTACTTCTGCCTTGCCTTCAGGTTATACACAGCCTCTCTGGGAATCCATACTGAACACAGCAGGAAGGATCTTGGCATCTTCTGTAAGTTTGGATTCTTTGGACTGAGGGTTTTGACCACTTGAACGGAGCCTCCATTTCTAAGCCTGGTGTGAATGGAGAAAAGTTTCCAAATACCCAAAACAGGATGTTCTTCAGGGACTTCAGGCAGACAGTTCTGCTCCTGTACCTTTCATCCTCCATTTCAGCCTTTCTGTTTTTCCTGCAGTTTCACTCACTCACAGGAAAAAAACTACACACATTTCCTTGAGGGTTTTGTGGATTCCCTTTGAAATGGAAAGATTCTAGAAACTACAGTTCCACCCTGAAAAGGATGTAATATTTTTTACAGACACTTTCAATGTATGTAATAAAGAAATGTTACTCATTTTCTGACTTCTGTTAACCAGCAGAAGTCAGAGTTGCTCAGAGCTCCATCCAACCTGGTCTTAAACATTTCCAGGGACAGGGCATCCATAACTTCTCTGAGCAACTTGTTCTCTTTGGCTCCATTCCATACACCTGGAGGTGTTTTCATTTGCACCCTGTCTACATATTATTCTGGCCATCCAAAGTATTTTGGCATACTTTGAAGCATTAGTGAAGGAAAGTTAGTATTGTTCAGCAGTTCTTTTTTTTTTTTTTTTTTTAATTTAAAAAAAAACCAAACAACTGGGAATAATTTGTAACATCCGCACCTAGAAATTATTATCAGAGAAAAATCACTTAAAAACTTAGGGCATATGGTTTGAAACTCTGCATTCCATAGTGTTTTCATTAATGCTCATATTTTCCTAGAAATGGTCTTAATAAAATTTTCTCCAGTCCCTAGGTACACATACATATCATAAAACCATAGGACTGCTACAGTGTTCTACTTAGGCTGTTTTTCAGCCTTTTAGTGGTCTCTGGAGATAGAGGATCCACATGTGCTTGCTGATCAGTTGATTGTTATGAGCCCTCAATGCAGTACAGCTCTGAGAAAGGCAAATGTTATCCTAGGCTAGAACAGCTGAGGTACTTCAGCAGAAATAACGGAGATATTAAAGTACATTTTAACAGTGCAAACCTCATTCACTTCTACAGATTTTGGTTGTCTACAGTCAGTAAAGGACAGGGAACTTTCAGCAGCCACAGTCAGAATCATCTCATTGTGGCCTGGTAATCACCCAGTGTTCTGAAGTTTGGCTGGAATATAGTACATTTTCCTCTTGCTCAGGAAATGTACTCTTTTGATGGTGTTTGGAATAACATAAGGGGAGAAGCATGAAAAATAAGAGTGTAGAAAGTTCATAAACTTGTTTGCATGTATTTAGTTTGATCTATGCTGAGATCTAAATAAGGGGCAGCTTAGAAAGAAGGTTTGCCTTTTTTCACAGACAATGGAATAAAGAATATTTGTGAAAAAAATCCAATTTTAGAATACAATTTAACTAGAACATTTTAAAATACATCCATTCTTTTCAGGTGACAGTAGGTTAACACTTGACAGTGAAGCTCAGATTCATATCCCTGCTCTAATATGTCCCAGAGCAACATGTTTCAAAGAAGAATGCCATGGCTTAAATAACAAAACTAAGAATAGACCAAGGACCATTGAAAATAAAAAGCATAAACAGAAACCAAGAAAATACAAGGAAAGAATGAAAGAAATAAATTCCATGGATATAAAAATTAAGAAATCAAATTAATATAAATAATCTGCTACTGTAATTTACTTTCCATGCATTCAAGGAAACAATGAGTATATCTGTTCACTTTGAAATACAAGATTAGCTCTCACTGCTTGGCTTTTTAATAATTACAATTCTCTTTTTATACTCTTCCTGGTAAAGTATTGAAATAATATTCTTTCAAAGCTAAGAAAAAAAAGCCAATCATGAGCCATCAACTTAAAAATCATAATTTTTGTCTGAAATATATTTTTCTCCTCCATGCCACACCACTCATAACATTACCAGTCTATTATTTTGCTTTGTTCACTTACGCAATTGACTGAACAATCTAATGCCATCAATTTCTGCCTTACATATGTGGTCTGTCATTCAATATTCTGTCTTGTCTGCTAGATTTTTCACAATGCTTCAGGAGTGAGGAGAAAATTTAAAACTAAGAAAATGCCACAAAAGCACATAATAATAAATAATATCAGAAAAACTGGCAGTACTATTCAAAAATACAGTCCCCCAAAATACTTAAAAATAGTTTTCTTAAATTGGCTATATTTTAGTTTAGTATCATCCCATCTACTGTATTGTATATCTGTTTTCAGTGTCTTGATTGAGTGTGAAATTCTGAGTCTAATATCTGTCAGTATAAATAAGTGGCTAGATACTAATTTTTTTAAAGGTTAACCTACAAGACAAATGAGGCCTGTAAATTTCTGTACTTTATTATTACAAACCTAAGCTATTATTCTTATTTCAGGTAAAGAGAAGACGTGGCTTGGAGTGATTTTACACAGCTTGAGAAAGACAGAATAAATAGTGGTGTGTTTGGTGAGGCTGCAGTGATTGCTAATGCTCTGTGAAATAGGTAAGATTCTTAGACAAATAATCCCTACTTAAGTTATACATTAAGTACATAAATTATGTAAATACACTAGTTAGCAGTCCTTGATTAGCAATATTTACACAGCAGATACCCTGCGTTGCAACCCAAACAATTGTATTGCTTTTCTCAGTGCAATCAACATAGCCACCTTCTTGCAGACATTTTACAGTTAAATGAAAGGGTCACCCTAGAATAATAGAGCTGGGCATTTAGCCTGCCTTATTAAAGGCTGTGATTCTGAATCATCTCCCACCCACAAACACATGCCAATATACAGGAGCAGGGACAGAGGACATCATAGAACATGGTCTGGCTGCTTGGGTGTCATTTGTGCTGTGAATCAATAGTGAAATGCCAGTACAACACAGGGGTATACTGGTGATCACAGCTATAATGGTGAAGGTACAATAGTACCAGCTTGCTTATGTGCAAAAGCATGTCTGGGACACAAATTACATGGACCTCATAAACACACTCTGGCTGCTGCAGTGAGCTAAACCTGGCATTCCTACTATTGTCACTGGGCTAGCTGAATTTAAATATTTCATTTTTTTCTACTGACACAGGTAGTAACTGCAGTTTTAAGTAACTGCAGTTTTATCCAGGCATGTAGCTGTATCCTAGCTACAACCTAGTGCTGTGGTTTAACTGAGTCAGCAACTAAACACCATGTAGCCAACTTGCCCACTCCGTCACTAGTGGTATCAGAGAGAACCAGAAGAGTAAAAGTGAGAAAACTCTGAGCTGAGTTAAAGGCAGTTCAGTAGGTAAAGCAGAAGCCATGCACAAAAAACAAAGCAAGACTAGGAACTCACTCATTGCTTGCCATGGGCAGGCAGGTGCTCAGCCATCGCCAGGAAAGCAGGGTCCCAGCACAGCACAGTAGAAGAAAGTCCTGCTTGTCCAACCTGGTATCCTTCTAGGACAGGGTAATCTACCTAGTTGATCTAGAAAAGCCAATAGATATAATCTTTTTGGAGTTCAGCAAAGCTGTTGATGCTGTCTCTCACAGAGTCCTTGTGGACAGAATGTCCATCCCACAGCTGAGTTACCGCGTTACGCATTGGGTGAGCAACTGGCTCATGGGTCTGACACAGAAAGTTACAGGGAATGGGGTGACATCAGGCTGGTGTCTGGTCACTCGTAGGGATCCATCCTCAGCCCAGTGCTCTTCAACATCTTCATGAACATCTTGGATGTAGGACTTGAAGGAATACTCGGTAAGTTTGCTGATGACACTAAACTGGGAAGCACTGTTGACTCCCTCAAGGGCAGAGAGGCCCTGCATAGCCAATTGTGTGAGTCATGAAATTTCAGTCTTGCACAGATTAAAAAAAAAATTTCCAAGACATGCAATCCAAATTATTTGAAATTCTCAAGCTTCCCCAATACTTTTTTCTTTCATATCAAATGGAAAGAAGAAAGTAAGGAGGTACTTGGTACTTGCTCCATACCAGATTACTTCCGAAAAAGACAGACCTGACTGAATGCAGCTCTCTGGAGAAGTCTTCCAGTGCTCACTTGCCAAACTTCTTCCCACTACTTTTCTAAAGACAGGCATGACCCCATGCATGGAAGATACCTGGGCAGGTTGCCCAGGGTCAGTGTCACCTCAAACCTGTGACAGCTCTGGGGGGGCTTGCCCCTTTTCTTCTCTCCCAGAAAATCTGACAATGTTTAACACTGCAGTTGAGGAACACAGTCTCTGTCTCTTGATTCCCACTGACAACACCAGGTGCTATTTCAAGAAAGTGACAATTGGTTTAGAACACAATGTTTGCATCCCTGTAGGGCCTGGAAGTTATCCATGTGTTCTTTTATTGTCCAAGCTAGCACTGCACTTTTGCCAAAGTCAGATTTATGCTTTAGTTCAGCTCTTTCAAATCCTTGCTGAATGTCTTGATTTATTAGCTCAACATTTCTTCTGCAAGTACAATTCTCCTTGCAGTATCAGCCTATGGAAATTGTTACAACCCGATGGAAAAAAAAATGCAGGAAAAATACTACCAGACTCATTTGTAGTATATATGCACTAAATAGTTTCTGGAACCTTCAAAATGAAAACCAATTACTTTGTGCCAACAAAGCAATTATAATTAGCAACCAACATGAATACTTTGCAACAGAACGCCTTGTGCCATCGATGAAGTGTTTTGCTCTTCATTTGGATGCAAAACTCGCCCATTCCCACATAAAATGCATAATTTTATCCAAGACTGACACTTGCAGTTTCCATTACTGCACGTCTGCTCCACACATTTCTATTGTGCATAAACTGATAGTTCCCGAGTGAGGGAACATACTGCTTGCATTCTTCGTGCAGACCAGTCAAAAGTCCCACTTAGAAAAGTAAGTCTTTCATCACAAATAAACTTCCTGCTTCATAAACATCATGAAAAAGAACTCTAAAATGGTTTATTTCAATGCTCTGCTTTAATAAGCAAATTAAAATTCCATGATACTTGAACTCTTTTGCTGCCTTTGATACTGAGTATACAATATAGCTCTGTTTTACTGACCTTTTATTCCCCTGCCGAAGGTAGTTCATATTTCATAGTAGTTTGAAAAGTAAAAAAGAAACCCAACAAATAACAAGTAGTCACCAAGGACATACAAACCCCAACCAAACAAAGTCCTATACTCCCCCAAAACTCACAAAACATAAATTTTTTTAAAAAATCACTTTGTAACATTGAAAGGTTATTCAATATTCTGATCACTGTTCTTTTCTATCTTATTGTTTATTATGGACTCCTATAATTTTTACCTATGCAGCAGAGGGTAGGATATGCAAATGTATCAGGTCTTTAAAAGGTCTTTAAAATGCCACTATGCCATTTTGAATCTAGACACTCAAGTGTTCTTTAAAAAATTATTGACTTTAAAGCAGCAAAATGCATGCTACAAAATTCTTTTGTGATAATATAATAAAATATCTCTAGATAACACCTGACGTGAGAATTAGAACTTTTGTGTCAAAATGGTTTTCTTTGAGTTTCAAAGTGTAAGACTTGTCAATGTATTTTCATTGCACGCTTAACTTCAGCCCCAATATTAAACAATTCTTGGGAGAAACTCCTCCCTCCAGGGAACCTGTAATCCTGCATTGGAATCTGACATTCTTCTGCAAAACCCACATGGCAATTGATTGCTGGAAACAAACACATCATCCATATATATGGTGTAGAGTTTTTTGGGAGTTTTTTTGACTGGAAACAAACTATAGTCTACTATAATCTTACGGGTTTCTGATTCTTTTCTCTCTTTGTGCTCTATTACACTCGTGGACAGAATACCTGAGCAAGTGTTAATGAAGGGGATTTACAACATACATTGACACACAGCCTGTAATTTATGTTAAAACCTTACTTGTTTTTTCCTGTAAATTCACTGCTTTTTTATCCAGGACCCACCAGACAATGAGAATTATGAGGATCTCAGCTTGGATTCTAGGGTATTGTTTAAACTGCCTGAATACTACAAGCAGCAGAGACTAAGAAATTATCAACAGCTAAACTATATTTGTATGTCCCTGCTCATTCAGCATCTAAATCCTATTCTCAGCAAGAGATGGCCAAATGGCTTTTTTTATCCAACTATCAAGGCCAAGGAAACATCCCATGATTCCTCCATCTACTCCAAAGCAAGCGCATAATCACACACATCCCCCAATTTCTGTTCCAGAAGGAAGGCTGAGGCACACCAGGTAACTCAGCAGCCTGAGCTAGAGGGTCTTTGCAGCCCTTGCCTCTTTGTAAGTCATTGCATAGTCTGCTCTTTCTCCTGTTCCCAAAATCTTCATGAATGTCATGCTCTTCCTTGTGTCAAAACGGACTTCTTTGTTGTCAACTGTTCATTTTAAGCCTTCCACCATTTCTCCAGTTTGTTGGGCTTCTGGAAATTCTGCCGCAGACAGTACTTAGCATGCTTAAATGGCAGTGCTTCAGCTCTTTTATTGTAGAAGCAGAAATAAGCTCTATTTTTTTAACAGAGCTATGTATAGAGAATGTCATCTGTCCCTATGCATCCTACAGATTGTCACCTATTGAACAACTCTGCAGCTCATGCCTTTTTAGCTGAGCTGTAAACTTGTACCTCTTTAGCATGCATTGCATTATTCTAAAAAAAGGCCAATCCACTCCATTGTCACCAAGAGGCAGGTGATGTTATTACCCTGTCAGCTTCCATAAAGACTTCAGAGAACCTCTTGTGACAGCTTTTAAACTGCATTTACTTTCCCTTTTCCTGTGTACAGGACTCTTTCAGAGATTACTGGTAACTGTGTCCTGTGTCTCCTGCAGGCAACCTTGGAAGTTTCAGGGCTATGCACCTTTTTTTCCCTCTGATAGTTCTGAACAGATCATTATAATGAGAGCACATAGATTGTTGTGGGTGATCTGAAATCCTCTAGATTTCTGTTCACACAGAACAAGTTTGGAGGCAGATAGTTCTGCTTTAAATAGATACCCATGGAGAAAATGGCAATTGATACTAGAGTCAACCAGACTAGAAAAAAATCAGAAACAAAATTGAAAGCTTTAGTTCACCAGATTGAAAAGAATTAACAGAGCTTCAGAAGCAGCACTGGAAGTTTTAATTATGTCCAGCATGTGGTTATATACATGAGGGTTTGACACAATGATCTGTTCACATACCCCTGGCATAGACCCTTTCATAAATATTTTATGGTCTGTTATTCTTACATGAGATACAGTCTTGATTATTTTTGAATGCTTACAGCAGTGCTAAAAGCCAAGAATGTAAAACTCAAACTTAGTTTTGTAATTTTGCTAGACAAACTAATGATGTAACCCCTGTCCATAATATAGGAGTCAGTTGAAAGCCAGGAATTGTCTAAATTATTTAATAAAACAAAGTATTACTTTTAAATTGAAGATTTTATTCCAGGATTGCAAAAATTATTAGATTGACTTTTAATTATTGTAAAAAGAGCCTCTGAAATACATATGAAAACTCTTGACCAACCTGTAGCAAACCAATGTTACAGGAAAGACCATAGACAGATAAAAATGTCATAATTTATATTGGATTGTAATTTACATCTCTCTTATAATCTCTGCAGATTTAGCTAATCTGCCACAATCAGCAAGCCTCTAGCTTTGATCCAGACAAACTTTTAAATAAGCACTGTTGTATTTCATAAAGCATACCTTGTATCACAGAAAATCTGTTGAATTAACTTGGTCTCAGCTAGTAAAAATCAGAAAGCTTAGAATTTGAAAGAGCTCATAGAGGCAGTTTATGATTTACACAAAAAAGAAAAAAAAAATCTCTTCTGTTGCAAACTATTACAACAAACAATACTTCCATGATGTTCATAGGAAAAACACTCTGCAGACCTCATAATCCATATGCCTCACTTTTATGATATAGTAGACATCCAATACTAAAAAATACTCAAAACACTCGAATCCCCCACACTCACCCCCAAAAATTGCCACTAAGCAAACACCATCTTTGCCCAAAATCTCTATATTTATGATGATATAGGTACTCTAAAGTCACAATGGCAAGAAAAATTCACATCTGTAGCCAATTTGGCCCTAAACGCACCTTATTAACTGCCTGTAGGACCAATCACAGTTTAAAAAGACGGCAAAGAGAGGTGAACAGTTCAGATACTCATGCAAAGCAAGTCCAATCTTGCAGAAATATAACAGCAACATGTCAGAGTACAGCTCCGAAATAACTTGCCAGCTTAACTCTTCTTGTGACATTCAGGTTAGCAGTCAGTAGAGATGTCATAACAGTCAAGCAAAGAAAAGCCCCTGAATCAACTCAACAGGGTGCTAATTTCTGAGAAGTCAGCCAGCTACCTGTGCTGAGGGATTTATTGCTTACAGCCCTGGGCGTGGGTCAGTGGGGTTTGTTGGGAGAAGAAGCAATGAAGCACTTGTCAAAGGCGTGGGATCAAACAGGTGTACGTGTTCTTCCAGCTCAATTAATGGCAAAACTGTGCCACATGAGAACACTTCATCCTAAAGGAAAAAGTCTTAATAGCCTCAATAACTTGAAATAGTAAGAGGTCATTACTACTCTGTCTTGCCTCTTTGGTTTAAGCTTTGGTTTTCAAATTAAAAAAAAAATAAAAATTGAAAAACCTGTGCATGTGTAGTTTGAAAAGAAAAACGAAAATCCTTCAGGTACTGGTGTCCTAAGGATTCACTTGCCTCATTTAATTGCTGAAACATATTTTTAATCAGAAAACTAGGAAATGTTTATGCTTCTTTTGGTAGTGTAAAAAACCTTATTCCCTGACTGATGTAAAAATGAAAATAAGTGTTTTCACTGAGACTCTTTCAGTGGAATCTGGTGTTGTTATTGAAGTATTAGTTTAATTTATCTTCATATTGTCAGGTATGAGACATGCATTTCTTTACTTACTGTGAGAATCCTTAAACAGAAACAAACATTCTGTAAACCAAATTTCTGTGAGGCTTGTGGAAAAAAAAAAAATCTGAAAGCATCACAGACAAACCCAGTCTTGAACCCCCATCTCTTCCTATATAAGAGATAATTTATAATAACAAAATTAATGTAATTTTATATATATGAGTCCTTCACACACATACACAAATCCTAAAACTCTTATGTGATGCTATTTTGCTGTATTTTAAATATTTTGCTTACCTATATTTTTAATAGGATTTTTCTGTAGTAAAATGTTGTCATTTCCTCAGGCTGCATGCATTTGAAAACAAATTATATGTGTAAATTTTCCATGTCTTGTCAGCTATTAAAGTGGAAATAGCTTAACTATGAAGACAGAAAATCCTCTCTTGATGGGTTTTTAAGACCACCTGGGAGGGCTGTGGTCTGAAGCATAGAGTTCCATTGCAATTTCCGTGCAAGCACTGGCCCTGGTCACAAGTATTCAGTTATTGATTCAGAGGTCTCTGGGACACTCAAAGCTTTTTCTCCCCATTCCATCATGTGAATACACATGGCTTCCAGCTTCAAAGGGAACTTTCCCAGCAGAAGGAAAAATTTAGCTAGTTTGCCAAACTACTGTTGCTCCTCGAACACTCTTTATCTTACCTCTAGTTCCTAAGTACTCTAACAACTGCCAAGTCTTCCTCCTTGGGGTCAACACCAGCATGATCAACTCTCTTCACATACGCGAGGCTGCTAAGAAATTGTGTGGACAAGTAAACTAAATATTTGAAGTACAAAAGAGAAAACTTTTCATTCCCTATGAAAGACACCCTAAGGAGAGGCAAAAAGGCTTTTGAGTCCAGCAAGACTTGGATTAGAAAACACTGAAATACACAGTACATGTTTGTTGGTCATGCAGGGCTTTAGTCAAAGCTTGTTGAAATCAAAAGAAAGTTTTTTTTTTCTGTTGACAGTTGTTTTAAGGGTGTCCAGAATACTGAATCATCACTTTTATAAATCTAGATTAATGCCCTTTTCCTTCCTCTCACCCTCTTCTGATGGATAAATCATCACAAAAATCTTCAGGTCATTGCAGAGAATCGTTTTCTGTGATGAAAGACATGGTTTTACTCAGTTGAAACCCAACGACCTTGAAACCCAACAATAACAACACTTTAATGGAAGAAGAAAGGAGAAAGAGTAAGAAGAGAAGATAAAATATTGTGGGAGTGAAATCACTGCAGTTCCTTTAAAAATGATTGCTTTTGATCCTGGCTCAATTCGGCAGCAATATAAAACATAGAAATAAAAATTTCTGTCACTAGTTACTGTATAATAAAATGTTAAGATGGTGATCAGATGGGTTTCTTATGAAGAGATGAACCCAAAGGCAAAGAACTGTTGTATGTTATCTTTCCCAAGGGTACTGTATTCTCACTTGCTCTAATAGGAACTAATTCCTCAAAATTCTTTTGCACTTTTAAAAGGCGTTATTTCCAGGCATTAAAATTCCAAATGGTCTGAGCATATTGTGATAGAAAAAGTTCAGAGTGTTGAATAAAATTAATATATTGAATCCTCCTACCACCAGTTCAACTCAGGAATTGTATGGAAAAGTATAACTATATACTATTTTTTTGGGGAGTAGCCAAAGGTTTAAATGTTATATTTGAAAGTAGACTAGCTCAGCTTAGAGTTACATTGGTGAAAGGCAGTATTGTCTCTCTCCATGCTGACTCTAGAGACCTTTCATTAGCAGTCTTCAGTTTCCTTTATGAAATAGTCTTCATTTTCAGTTCTATTCAAGCCATTAGTATGTCATAAAAATTTACATAAACCTCAATTACCTCCAGACAACATTAAATTTTATTGAGAGGTTATGGCTGTGTAATTTCTAATTAAACAAGAAGAAGAAATAAATAGAGGAAGAAATTCCATGAAGTCACTCAGCTGCAGTCGCTGGAAATGTCCCCATGGGTCTAGGATTAAGGGGCCAAACACATTTTTTCTACCCACTCTCAAGTTCCTGGCACCATCTTGGGGAGGTAATTTCTGACATCAAGCATGGTTTGTGATTACACTTCTCTGCTTGTTTTATTGACTTAGCAAAGAACAAATACTGATTCCTTGCTTATGCTCTGACAATATATGATGATTTAATGAAAGACTTAAAATAAGGTAGCTGGAAATATTCTGATAAGGGGACACACATGACATTTTGGAGATATTTAGGCTTGCAAAACAACACATAACACCTCCCTTCATGAAAAAAAAAAAATCCCAAAACCCAAAACAGCTCTGTTTTCTTATTGTCTCTATATTAACATTACACAATCACACATTTAAAAAAAAATAGCCTTTGTAAAACACTGATAAACAGCTGCAAAGTGGGCTTCAAATGCTTCAAGCTTTGAGTAACTCTGACAGTATTGAAGGATAGGTTACTCTGGGACATTCAATATCATTATCAGTATACATGAAACAATTTTTTTAACTGTAATTGTTGGGGATTGTAATGAAGGAGAGTGCAGAAATATTGAAAGTGACTGCAGGGCAGAGAAAGAGTCAAATGATTTCTTAAAATGCATACAAGTGAGGCTACATCGATCAACACTGGTGTGTTTCTCATATGTTGGTCTGTAGGAAGTCAGGAAAGATGATAAGAATCTGTGAAACAATATTTACACTAATTCTCCTTGGCTCTTAGGGGCTCCAGGTTCCCTTCTTTCTCCCTTCTTCCCACAATTCTTACTTTGACTTTTCTCTGTCTTTCAAGGTTTGTTTCCTGTTGTCAAGTTACAGAGGCAGATTCTGAAAAAGATATTTAAGATAGTCAAAGCTGCCACAGAGGTGAGAAGTCTCAAAAGGAGTAAGATTGGTTCTACTTTACATTGATCAGAGTAGTATACCCAGGACACTGTAAAGCAGAAAAGAACCTAGCTATTTCCACACTTCATTTAAATGCAGAGATATTTTTTTGCACAAGGGATACTTTAGCTGTAGCAGGATGCAATTACCATGCAAACTCATCTAAGTATTTTTCTAGGCTTCTCAGTCATCATTTTCCCAGTCTGTCATTTATTGATGCTTCCTATTAAAATGCACCCATACAACATATTCAGCATCCATCCTCCTCCTGCAAAACACATTGTTTGGGATTTTAAAGATTGGGGATTCAAGCATGAAAGTATGGAATAACTGACTGCATTCACAGGTTTTTCAAAACCCCTGGTTTTTTTCATAAAATTCACTTGGAATGTTAGAGCTAAAAAAGCAATCACTCAGCCAAAAAGGAACAACGTTAAAGTTTGAGCTTTCATTCTCCATCTACTTCAATCAGCAAATATTATTCAGTTGACAAGCACAATTCACTGATTCGGTTTGTTTGGAATTTTCTGTTTGTGCTCTTCTGTGGTAGTAGGGAAAAAAAAGCTGGAACTGCAAAGAAGTATTATATGTCTTTTGTATATATTATGTATACTGCTTGACATAAGCATCAAAAATGTGAGTTTTGTGTTTCACAAGTACAGAGAAAGAAAAGTGCTGGGACCTCGAAGTGGGTCAGTTCATCGTTATATGAGTCAGTGTGCATTCGCTTGGTTTGTTGTTTTGCAGGAGAATGACAACTGCAACAAAGCTACAAAGGCTGTTTATAGAATCTCCCAAAAAGGACGGTGGAGAGTGGCTTTTCTGGGTAGTGAACAAAGCTCAGTGGCCTTTTTCTTTTCACTGGTGCAACCCCTCAGCCCATATCTGTTTTCTCATACCATAGGAACATAAAATTTCCACTCAGACGAATTCTTTTGGACCTGAAGTCCTAATCCTCTTTCTCTCCAACTTTTTTGTGATACAACCATATCCTCAGTTTGCTTAGTGACAACTAGAGGCACCTGCTCTGAGGCCTCATCTGAACAAAAGAAAACCTCAACTCTTCCTGAGTTTTGTCTCCTGTGGCCAATGACACATATTAGAGTCTCGAAGTTTGATTTTATCTATGGAGAGTTTCCTGTCAATAAGCCATCACAGACATTTCATTGCCACTATAATGCTCTCACTATTACCATTCATAAATCAGCAGCAGACAGAGAAATAGGAATATTTTACTTAGATGAAAAAGAGCCTTAAAGTTTTATGTTGCTTTCTCTCAGTGCATAAAACAGCAATTTTGAAAGCCTTCACGACAGAAGCTCTTGTGGACGCAAAGTAATATTTTTCTTTTCTGCTTTGCATTGCCCTTCAAGAAAGGGCACATTATCTGAGGAAAAAGGAATGAAAAGTTCTTGAGGAAGCACGAAGCATATTTTTAGAGTGTAGTTTTGAAATGAAAATGGTGTTAATTGTAACCGATATCTTTCATCTACAAGAGTGAGTGATGAGGAGAAGGAAATCATCATAGCTCTGTGATAAAGCACTAAGCCAGAGATCTGCACTTCATTTTTCAAGGACAACAAATGTGTATAAAACCATCTATAGGCTGCAAACATTGCACATTACCCACATCACTCATTGTCCCAGGAAAAGGAACTGGCAGCCCTGTTTAATCCCATCCTCCAAACAGCAAATACATGAAGTCAAAGAGGCACCACCCATAAAACATAATCTTAGAGCCATCAAACATGCATTTGCCACAGGTTAGGGGACATCCAGACTTTATTTTACTTTTTGGCAGCCCTACTGCTTCCCATTCAGGATTCTGCTGCAAACACTTCTGCATGATTCCTGATTAGATACTTATCCATCAAATGTGCGCCTCAGCTCCTTCCTGCTGTTTTCTAGCAGAGTCATATCTCTGTCTCGAGTCTGTTACTGTATTTGTATAAAAGTAAATATATATACATAGGCTGAGAAAATTAGACTTTTGCTTCCTTTTAATTAAAATTGCTTTTGCCATGTTTAAACAAGCACACTTTTGAGAATTGTGGAGAGACAGAAATACTTTACAGAAGCTTAACTGGCTGGGTGTGTTTCATTGGCTTCTAAGGACTTTAAAAGCTTTTTCCCTGGGGCCTTTTTCTCTCTGAAGATATCTCCATGACTTCTTTGTGAAACTGCTTGCTCTTTCTCTAAAAGTCTGTAGATTAGAATTGAAATGTGTCTCTTTTATGTCGTTTGTGCATCAGTGGAACAGTTTTCTGAGTTACTGGCTGCAAGGGTCAAAACTTACTGTAGAAATATCCTGCTTTCCCTGATTTGGGTTGATGGTGTTTTCCAGGTCTTAGGATAGTGAGAATGGAGAAACTAAGAACCAGCAAGATGCTTTCTTGTGGAAGATTTTCCTATTCAAAACTGAATCAGACCAGTTTCTCTTCTTTCTGAATCCAGATGAGACTGGACTACTGTTTCAGTTTGCCTCAATATGTTTGGGTGATTAACAATATGCATGAGAGGGATTAATAGAATACACCAACTGCTACTGTATGTTAGAGTATAAGAGTAAAAACCCATGGGAATTAAGGAATTTTGAGGAAAATTAACTGAGGAATACCTGGGCCTCTGAGTTGCTAGCAGCTAAAAAGTTTTATGCTGTGAAACTTTGCTATACATGTGCTTTACAAATTTTCTTCAAAATTTCTGTAGTGTATACAATTGGCCATTCTGCGATTTCTAGATATGCCTTTTTTATTTGACTGTTGCCATTTGCAGATCTGAGAAATAAGACAATGTTCGATCAGTCTACAGAGGGGTTGTTACAGTCAGTCACTATTGTACATCAATAGCAAGAAAATTTTAACGTTTTAGCCATCAAAACACTTCTTTCACTCAGAAAGAAAGCATAACGACATTAAACCCTTCCTATTTTTTTTTTTTAAATTAAGTACCCTAAAATTAGTCTAACAAGTTGAATGTGTTAGATCCTAATGAATGAAGAACATGTATTATACAAGGTCGGTCCTTGTGTGAAGATTTTCAGTTTTTTCACTGTACCTTTCCAGCCTGTATGTTAAGAATGTAAAATCACTTTCACTAGCCCTTGGTATAAATGTATGTTAGTGGAGTGTACCATTACGTACTTAAAGAGAATTTTGTTTATTCAGAAGATGGACTGTCTGGACTCTTTTCTTCCTCATTCCATGTTGTCCTATTCCTGCCCCACTTTTAGCCCTCAAATCTCTGGATATCAAGAACATTGCAAAGAAAGGCTAAGGTTATTAGAAAAATGAGTCTGCTCCTACTACTGCACTACATTGTGCAAGTGGCATCCTGATAGTGAGAGCCTTCTAAGCTCCATTTAAATTGGAAACATATTGAAAGTATAAGTAATTAGATAATGAGTATCCTGTAATGTCAAGAGATATGTTGATGGTTATTAAATTGGTGTCTTTTCTCTTTTCTTCTCTTTTCAATTTCTGTAAGCCCTTAATAAATACTTCCATTATCTTTCATAGGTCTTTTTGTGTATTTCTTCATAGAATCATAAAATGGCCTGGGTTGGAAGAGACCTTAAAGATCATTTAGTTCCAGACCCTCTGCCATGGGCAGGGACATCTTTCACTAGACCAGGCTGTGCAGAGCCCCATCCAGCCTGGCCTTGAACACTTCCAGTGATATGGCATCTTTCTTCTTTTTCCTTTTTGTGTGAATGGCTTTTACACATAGCCTAACACAACCCTGCTGTGATAGTCAAGACTGCATGGATGTTTGTATGATGAAAGCTGAATGCACATTGGGAATGTGCATAATCACCTTGCTGGTGGAGGAACAAGGCCTGGTAGGGAATGCAGTGAAAGTAAAGTGTTAAATTCCAGACCCTGTAGTGAATGGATACCTTCTGCTGATGAAGTAATCTTCTAAGGGAATGAGCTGCCACTCAGAAACAAGGTCTTTTCTCCTGTCTGATATTCAGCAATATCACTTCTCTCCTGCTCTGCTGTCTCTCCTTTTGCATTGTGGTGTTGGACATAGATTGCAATGAATCAACACAGATTATGCTGAACATCCCTCCATTTCAGTGAGCAGAATTCAGAGCTTTGCAGAAATTTTCAGCCTGCAAGGTAATAAGGCATAGGAGCAGTAAAAGTTTTGCACTTTAAAAAATAATTAACTAGCTGAAAACTGAGAAAATTAACTGGAATGCTGATTTGAGTGAGCTCGCTCAGTAAAGCTCAGATCTGGCCATTGCCTTAGCAATGTGAGAAAATGCTTAGCATGCCTAGAGTTTCAAATTTTTAATAAGTGATTTATCTTCAATGTTGTAATCAATGTTTTTGTCAAAAAAATTGATTTTCAGTTAAGCAGTTGAAGGCATGTCATTTTTTGCTGTTTCAGTTTCTGCCTTACTCATTATTACTTACAAACTGGTCTCTGTAAGAGATTTTTAATTTTTCAATAAAGTTTTACTTTATTGATGGTCATCTGGGATCAAATTATTCTTACTAAGCAATTTTGACAGAATGCAGTTGGAAACAATCAGAATAGATTTTAGAAATAGGGCTGATAGTTCATCTTCTCCAACCCCCTACTCGTCTAAACACTCCTCATATGCTATGAGATGTGTAAATGTAAGATAAAAACTGAAATCTCAATGAAAGATAAAGATCAATAGGATATGCAGGAGGTTCACACAGACTGTAAGAAATTTTGAATCATAGATCCATCTGCGGGATTTTGCCTGATAACGTACCTTTAGCATTTTATATGAATCATAAACATTTTTTAATTCTCCAAACTGAAATGAAAATTTACACCATTGCTGTGGATTGCAGAAAGAAAGTATTAAAAATCATTCTAGAATTTCACAACTTTTTTCCTACTTGTCTTTTAGCTGCTGTAGAATTTTTAGTTTAGAAACCTCTTTAAACATAAAAAATTTTGCTTGATCTCTATGATAAGTTGAAAAAAGTACGTTAAAAAGGATATAAAATCACTTAATAAATATTGGTATAACTAAGCTAAGAATTTATTTAAATGTTCTTTTTGTGGAAATGATTTTTTTTCTGTATTTATATTCATGTCAGTAAGAACTTATGAATTTTACTGGGAAATCTTTTCAAATCTAAAAAGAAGGTTTTTTTAGCACAGCCCAGTCAGTGCTGTCAGCTACCAGATTCACATTTTCAGTTCTACTTCTTGTGACCTTGTAGCCAAATCTTAAAGCTGAGCTCAAAGATCTTTTCCCAGACTTTAAGGGAGTGCTGTCACAAGAGAGAGTTCCAGTAAGTGAAGGCACATCCTCTAGTGTTTACTGTTAAGTCAAAAGGGTATCTTTGATTTTCTTTGTCAAAACTTCTATGTTGTGTGTTCTCAGAGTGAGCCACCACACCCAACTTGCTGTTCTCTGACAAAAACAAAGAATCTGTTGATATTCTGTCCCTTAGGATGTGACAGAGTCTAAAATGATGCCACTGCATTTTTGCAGAATTTAACAGGATAAAAAAGGAAAATATCACATTTATAATCCAATATACTAAAAGACATGACAATGGTGGCACCAGTTTGAATAGCTATAGCAGTCTAGGACAGAAAAGGGCATGTGCCTACCTGACAGTGATGTGCTTAAGAATTTGAACAGAAAATTTTACACCTATATGGAGTCTATATTTCTTTTGAAAGGTTCTCCATGTATCATGTGTGCGCACACTCCTGTCTTATTTACTGAGAACAGATAATCAACATTGATCTGCTATAGTTTAAGGCTGCAGTTGAAAACAACATCACTAATTGCTCAGACAACATATGCCCATGTACATATATCCACATTTCTCCCCATAAGTCTATATGTAAAGAAACATTAGCAATATTTTGCTAATGGGATAGTCTTCAAATACAATTTCAGGGAAGGCCCTACTATGTGCTGAACTTCCTCCACCACAGGGGGGAGAGCTGTGGATGAACAAGGTTTGTAGCTTACCAGAAGCCCTTTCCCACAGAGTAGAGGATGCTTATAAAAAGCTCTGGGAAATTTAAAAGCAAATAGTGGAAGTTATGACTAACAAGCCAAAATTATGAGTAATATAATGAAAGAATTTGAAATCTTAAGTTTCTTTTTGCATCCTTTAGATTTTGTTTAACAGTTTGTTTTCTAGTTTCATTTCCCTGAAATGTTCCTCCTGAAATAAATGTTGTCCAGGATATGTCTTTATTTTTGAAGTATAATGATGAGAATAATATATTTGTTAAACATATCAGCTTGAAGAGAAGAAGGAACATTGGAGATACCAGTCCTAAAATTTAAAAAAGTCAAATGTATGACTGTTTACTAGGGCACAGTTGAAAAGAAATGTGTAAAATGAATGTAACATGAAAGTCTCATTGTACTTAATGGAATTTTGAAGGAGAAGGGTTGAGTGCCAGTTCATGGCTCTATTTTGGCTTGCTTTTTTCTGGACACCCTGTATACAATATTTCAGAATGCATCAACAATAAAAGAATAAAAGTCAAAGCTGCCTTTAAGGACACAGCTGAAGTGAAAACCAGAATTAATTGAATAAATGAAACTCATTAATTTACTATTTCAAGTGAAGGCAATGCATGCAGGATTCCATCAAGGTTAATCAATTTATCTCTCTGAAAGGAACCACAATGGAATGGTGAATATCAGATGCTGGTGTTGAAGTCTGTTTCTTATTGGTGAGTCAATAGAAGTCAAGGGATTTGTAAATAATTTAGATCTCATTTTTGTAATAAAATGACAACATTATTGACATGTGTCAAGACACCTTATCTTTGCAATTTTAATAGTCTAGGAAAATTATTAAATATAATCATCAAATAACTGATTTATGACTAATAATGTAAATTACAGAATTACAGCACAGCTCATTATTTGCCTGACCCTGTCTATTATAACTTTGTTTTCAGTTGATTGTCCTATTGGCAATTTTAAATTTGTGCATTCTGGTTGTATCCTCCAGAGTGCTTCAATGGCATTTGTTGAGCTTGTAACCCTGGCTGAAAACTTGAATAGAAATAGTTTCTGTTATGTTTATGCAATGTTACAAAGAAAGTTGCATTTAGCAACGTTCCAAATAAAGCTGATCAATTTTGATTTAAAGAGTTTGAGCTTCCCGTTTTGGGCACAAACCTGTATAGGGCTTGATCTGGCAAGTGGCTGGTGCCAGTTTTTCTTCTGTTGTCCTGTAAATAATGGTCCAAATCCAGGAACTGGGGCCTCCTCCCATGCCAGTAACTTAAAATGTGCCAGGAGACATCCTCAAATACTGGAATTCAATCCTTTAAACCAAAACAGCCTTTGTCATAATTTTGGCTTGTGTCAAATAGCACAGGTCAGGACTGTGACCAAGGGCATTCTATTTGCTGTGGCCCTGCTTTGGGGGCTAACGCAATTTAACAGCTTGGACACCTCTGCTTCCAGTCTGGCCTCCGTACCACAGTGTTCTTCACCAGGCTTAAAATGCTTTTAGCCTTTATAAATTACACTTTATTAATGCTTGTAGAGTTAAGGAGCCAACAAATCAGATCTCACTAGGAAATCTTAAGCTCTTAATACGTCAAGTAATGAACAATGTTTGTGCATGTGACTGGATTGCACACCTGCTGTCTGGCAGAGAAACCAGGCAAGACCAGGGCTACAAGTGTAAAAGTGTATTTTTGTGTGATAACTATTAACAGTGAGTTTTTATCTACTCTGATTTCAATAATTCACCTGGCTAACACACATCTTAGAATGGGAGGAAATCTTACTGAGCTGACACAGTGGCAAGAGCTAGGATTCAAATATTGTCAGGGGGTAGATTAGACAAGTATTGCAAGTCAAGCATTTGAAAAATAAAGAGTGCACATTCAAAACCTTTAGCTAAAGTGACTTACCCAGGAACTATGGTTTCCTCAGGCAGTGTTCCATCACCCTAACCATGAAATTATGCCTTTTTTTACTCCTGTCCTTTCAGGGCCTTTTTTTTTCTCATTCTCCATTGAAAATCTGCAAGAAAGGAGTCAGGCATCAGTCTTCCACACTGCACATTGCTTTCCAGAGAGCAGCTTGTCACTCTGTGAGGCAGGGTGAAGCATGGCATGACACAGAGACATTTACTGAAAAAACAAAAGTTAAATTTCTCAAAGCCATACAGCTTTTGCCTACAGGACAGCATCTTAAAATGTGACTTATATTAAAAAATAGTTTAAAATTATGCATATCAAAGAAGATCACACCCTAAACAAAAACTTCCCCTCTTGGACCCACTTTTAACTCACAACCTAAGGCTGCCCCCCTAGACTAGCTCTTCATTTTATATATTCCTTAGATTTACAAGAGTTAAAGGTACAAAAATGTGTAAGTATAAGCATTATCATGAGAAATACATGTGATAATTTCTGTGTCTGTGTAAGTTTATATGGTATGTCTATTGGGTTAAAACTTAGACTCAAAGTCAGCCAGCTGTTCAGTGCTGATTTACATTGAGTAAGTTACTCTTTACATGAGCAGGATGTTTTTAATTGAGTCTTTGCACACAGTTAAGTTGTTGCTGTAAGTTCATGCTTACTGCAGGGCACCAGATTGATCAGCATCTTTTGTTTTTCATGTACTGCGAAAAAAAAAGAAATAAGAGACAGGTAGAGCTCATATGATCTGACTTGTGTTCCTGTGAGTCTGAAACTCTGTGTCAGTCTGTAAAACCTGTTTGTATAAAATATATTGTGTTTACTTTCACTCTGAAAATGTCATGTATTTCCATGTAACAGTATTCTTTCTAACAGTAACATAAAACACCAGCTGTGCTTGGCATGGTAGTAACTGAGAGCATAAATTAGTTTGCCATTGGGTATCTGGGGTGTTTTCCGAGTATTTGGATTAAATATGTTCTTTTTTTCAGAACACACAAATGAATTAGCATTTTCTTACTGACAATTTTCTCTCCTTTAAAGATTTGTTTCATGTTGAAAGGTTGTTACATATGGTCTTATTCAGTTCTCAAGCATAGTTCTATTTTTATGTACAGGCTTTGAAATTTCTCAAATGCAAGACTCTTAATTTACTGGAAGTAAAATTAGCAGAGGGGTAATTGAATACAGCTATTTTTAAAAATGCCTGAGATACAATGAAACTTAAGGTGTTTCACAGAACATAAACAAACTGCAGCTAAGTTAGACCTCCAGTTAAGTTTAATTTATCTTTTAAGAGAGATTATAGCAATATTTTAAATCAGAAGGAACAAATCAGGGTGTACTGTGAAATAGATAATGTGTAGACATCTAATGACAGTTTGAAAAAAGATATTAGGGAATGGTCATATAGTTGGAAAGGACCAAGGAACCAGGATAAACTGCCCATAAATAAAGTGTATATGCGTTGCCCAACTCAGGTTTAAACAGAACTAGTGCAGAGAGCTGCAGAGATGCCTACGCCACACTAGTTTTATCGCCTTCAGCTGTGTGTATGTGACCTTTACAAGAAAAAGTAGCAAAATATCAATCCCCATTACTCTGTTGAATCTGGAAACTTCACTCCTCACTGACCATTCTGTCATTCTCTTTTTCATGCTTGATTTGATATTGCTAGCAACAGTTGCAATATCTGAGCATCAGATCACCAACAAAGCAGTCCTTAGATGACTTGATGGAGTCTCTGATATCAGAAGAGATGAGATCAAAAGTGTCAGAACTTTGACTAACTACAAGAAATGCTAAGAAAACTAGAAAAGCTAAGGAAACTAGGGCAACCTATGAAAGCACTTGTGGCTCTTCACTGAAAATCTCCTAAGTCTGAACAGAAAGGCAATTTGTGGTTTGAATTTGAGAATTATTTATGCTGTGTATTCGATTGTAGAAAAACTCAGGGATATGCGTGCATATTTCTGTTAAAGTTGAACCAGGAAATCCCAGACTTCCATTGTTCACTCTGCAGAAGAATCACTGAGACTCACTGGCAGAAAGACAAATAATTACCATAAATTTCATGACTGATTACCTGTCTTAAGGCACGTGAAGAATGGTTGCTTGCCAGCCAGATCCACTGCTTTTTCACCTGGCTGTGGTTTAAGGTCTTCCCTCTGCATTATTCCTAGTTTGAAGCTCTCCTCACCATGCTAGCCAGCTGGCTGGCAAAGATGTTTTTGTCCCGTGCAGTTGGGTGAATGCTGTCTCTCCCTTTCAGGCCTTGATCCACAGAGGTGATGAAAACCAAATCCCTGTTGTTGACACCAACTACACAGCTAGGTGTTGACCCAAGAGATTTCTCTGTACTATGAATGTTCCTGAATGCTCTTGTACTTTTGCTAATAAGGAACAACAATAAGTGCCCTGAAGTCAAGAGCTATGTCTCAAGAGACTTACTCAGCTAATATGAGTTTTGAAAAAAATAATTAAGATATTTTTAATTTTCTTCTCATTTCTGAGACTTAAGAGTGTGTCTGGACCACATTTTGAAGTTTTCTTAAACCTTGAAGACTAAATACTTCCAAGATGATTGTCCAGTACTTTGAACAATGCAAACTATAGCACACAGCTTTTGTATTGGTGATGTCTTGCAGGAGAAGACAAGGAATCCTCAGTCAAAAAGCCTGTCAAACAACTTTTGGTTTGCAGCATTCTACATTGCTATACCATCAGTAGCGAGCATAAGATTTGTATTTTCCCCAAATTCAAGGGTGCTATGGGGTGACTTCTTTTCTTGATGTGAGGATTTTGATGACTTTGCAGTGAAATTGTTGTCCAGACTGAGGATGCCTTCATTGTCATCAGGTATTCTGTAAGTTTTAAAGTCTTTATACTGTGGAGTGATCAGGTGGAGTAAAGTAATCATTTCATTCTTAGTTTGTGTTATTAATTCTTGATTTTGTTTTTTGAATTCTTCCTGATCTTTAAAATGGTGAACAACTGTTTATTTTACTTCATATGGTTTTTAAAAACAATTTGTTGATTTGAGTGAGGACCACCATGGGGATCTCCACTTCCATCACACACGTGGAGCTAGACCCAGGACTGTTGAGGTCGGACTGTGAACTTTTGATCTAAAGTATCCATAAAGTACCTGGTGGTTTTACAGGCATGCTACAGCTGCATCTTTAATGGCAGTCTCACCAAAAGATCAGGAATTGGAGGACAATAAACATAACCCATCCAGAGGTTGGGTTGGGTGGGGCTTTTCCCCACCAAAATAAAGAACTCACATATGTTGACAGTATGGGGTAAGCTTGTGCTATTCTGCCTGATGCTAATAATAAGAGACATTCATTTTCTTTCTAAAAACAAACTGGATCTTGCAAGGAACTTGGCTATTTGCAGTATGTTAAACATCTTATTTGAATTAAAAATAAAATATGTTTGCTTACTTTAACTGAGAGAAGCAGGGTGAGGAGACTTAGAATATAATTCATTTTAAATTATATCAATTTGCTCAGAAACAGGTGAAAATAAATCGTGGTTTCCTGTTTTAGCTTTTTCTTTTGCAGAAAAAAGGGAAATGAAGTGGAAATAACTCTACTACCACAGAACAATCAATTTCTGTCTGAGATCTGAGATGGCCATCTGGTTTTGGATAACAGGGGACAAAGGCAGAAAATTTCTGAAGGCAGTAAGGATGAGAATATATTAAAAAAAAAAGAAAAACATCAGAACAATACATGCAGATAACATGAAAAATGACGAGATTACCTGTCTATATTTGAAATTGCTAACATTTGAGGAAGATGCTTAAGATTCAAAAAGTATTCTGTCTTTTTATGAGAGAAAATGTTATACACATAGGTCTGGGTTTTCTTTGAAACTTAGTGAAAAGTTAACTTTTCTACATTAAAAAACCATTTTCTCTTTTTTTTTTTTTTTTTTACTATGTTGCCTAAAAACAGTATAATGGAATACGTTGAGATAAATAAAGTGTTAATGATTTTATAATTAAAAAGGCAGAATATATCTATATGAGCCATTTAGAGCAGTAATTTTAAATTTTATATTTGTTTTGTGTAACTATAAAAACAAGTCAATGTGTTTTAGATTAGATATCTTTTGCCAGTGATGGGATAATAGTTATTCTTCAAAATAATGTTTCTTTCTGCTTTCCCAAATTAGTCTATAAGCTAAAATGTACATGATAGGTGCAGAATTGCTCTCCTAAGGTTATTCCATATTTATAAAAAGTTTTCTGCAAGAAAAGTGGCTACTGATAGAAAAATAGCACAAAACACAATAAAAGATTTGAGGGAAACCATCTCCATCATTTCAGATACTGACTCAAATTGCTGGAGGCTGAGAAAACAGAAACTGTTGTGTTTCAACAGATAAAGACAAAACAGAGATGAATAAAACAAAGTATTCTTTTCTCATCTAATTTTTTTCATTTAAGAACATGTGACAGCCACAATTTATCTTGCATAAAATAATTGGCAGCTGGTAACAGCCATGCTAACAGATGGAACTTTGGTGTTTTGTATATTATTGTTTATGCATGAGAATTGGGAAGACTGGATAAAGGATTACCAGAATGTGAAGATATTACCTGACTTGCAGCAGAAAAGGGACTATTCTCACCTCCAGTTCCCTTTCTTTTCTATGTTTCCTCATGAAAGAGATGGAATTTGCAGTTTGGGAGAGAGCAATGCAAGGCTGCATGCTCAATGTCACAGAAAAGACTTGGAAGCAGCAGCCCAGAGAGTTTCCTATTGCCTTATCTTTACTCTTATTTTGATTTTCAGGTATTGGCATTATGCCTTGATAAAACATACTGAATGTATATTTTTTTCTGGTGAGAACAATTTTTAGCTGACCTATATTGACATTGACTGCATTTTAAAAAATATCTTACATACCATTCCATACCCCACAATGTGCTGTATATATAGGCAATGTAAATGCTGTTCGTTTTTATACATAGATATCCTTTCCACTACAGCCATCTTTGTGATTTATTGATACTGGGGGTAAGGGTCACATCTACCTCTCTTAAAGAGAAAATACTTGAGAGAGTGCTGCTGCCATTCTCCCTGCTCTGTGTCTCCCTTCTCTTCATGGCCTGGGTGTTATTAATACCTTTTATCATATAAGAGGATATTCTGTCTCTTTTGCTTTGTGACCCCCTTTCTCATTCTCCTTCAGAATGGATATATCTGCTCCTACCTCCATGGATCATAATCTCTGAGGCTCCTTGCTGCAGCTGTGGTAGCAGAACAGAGGGGCTCGGATGAGGAGCTCAGCTGGCAGATATGTCAGTATGAGCTATTTGTCTTTCATTGAGAAAACCTGGAAGCTGGGACAAGCAGAAAGTAACTTTCAAGATTTGCAGTCATCTGAAAGAGCGTCTTTGGGTTGGGAAGGCTTATCTGAAGTCACACACCTGTGACTGTTAAAAACCAGAGATTTCCCTTGCCATTCCCCAGCTTAATATGTTTTAATAATTTTTATTACCAAAGACATCCGTTTTACCTTACAAACACTGTAAAAACAAAAGAGAGAAGCAATTAGGGTAATTTTAAACATCTGTAAGCAGAAGTGGCTGTTGTCTATGGCTTGTGCTGTATGTTATTGTCTGACTTGAACGAAGAAGTAAGTCTTGGAATTAAAGAGCTCCACTGATTTTTAGACCTACCTTATAGTCCTTTATGCTTTTGTCCCTCAGATTTTTTTCTCTGTCATGGACGACTGAAAAATTCATAACCATTACTGACATCCCTGTTTTGTACCTTTTAAAAAAAATTATAATTAATGATGAGAAGTTCCATGCAGATAAGTCCCTATCTTTTCTCAGTGGATTCCTGGTAGAAAAGAAAAGCTATGTATTGACTGACTAAGGGCTTTGAAAGATAAATCCTTGACTAGATGGTGCTGAGGAGACAGTGCAGCAAATTCAAGGGACAGGAAGCTGAAGCAGTTATGATCAGTGTGAAGCTCAGTGGGGAAGTAAAGCATGAGGCCCCTGATAGAAAACCCAGGGAGACTGAAGTGGTTGAGTGCTTGTCAGGATAAGAAAATGACTTCAGAAATTCCCTTTAGCAGATTAAAAAGCAAAAGCATATTAAAATTTGGAAATGGTTTGAAAGAAGAAGCATTCATGTTTAGTCAGAGCTGAGGTTGTGGATTCAGAGGATGGATGGGTTTTCTCTGAGTATGAGGATGTGTGATTAGCTGGTGGTTTCAATGACTCTGGGATCAGCAGGAATGCAAAATCTGAAGCACAGTGAATACCAATCCCCTGGCACACAGTGTACAGAACACTTTCAGCAATGAAACCAGGTGAATTCTGTAATTTTTCCTTTACATGGTTCACATATATGTTTCCTTAACAAGGAAACCGTGTTTTTATGCTCCAAGCAGTAAAGTGTGTAAAACTCCAAAATTAAACAGAATCCTGGAAACCATCTTGAAATTCAGCATTGTTTTAGTTTTAGCTGCTGCCTAGCATGGCCACAATCTGAAAATGCACAGTGCCTGACTGTACATCGGACCAACAACATGCTGAATCAAATTGTGAGTGTAGCCAAATGAGCCAGAAGAGCTCTGTGGCTTGGAAAGAAAATGCTCTCATTAATTTTTCATCTGATATAATATATATATTATATATATATATATAAATATATATCTAAAATCAGCTCCTGCTGTCTTTGAAATCACCTTTATTCTCATTCAAATGGGTTAGTTCTTGATTTGTAGGAAGATAGCACACAATATGATAATGGTAGGAAAGCTGTCATGGGAAACAGATCAGTAAATGGCTTTTCCAGCTGACAAATGATACTCCACTTGTGATTCATCTCAGCATATATGTGTTTACTAGGTTAGTCTCAACATATGAACGCTGTTTGACCACACATAGCTGTGAAAGGGTTGAACTGTGACTTAGATCCCAGATTTTCAATCTGCTCTGGGCATCCTTTTATTTGTTGGCACTACATACTGGGCCTCCAGGAGCTCTCCTTCAAGTATTTTCAATAAATGGGAGATGGGAATGGAGGGTGATACCTAGGCAGGAACAAATATGCAGAGAGTAGCTTCTGTCGCCTGCTGGAAGAGAAGCTGAAGCACAATAGTTCAAGTGATAGTGCGACTGCAAAGCTTTCTGAACGGCCATGTTTGGAACATGAACTTCTGGTTATAATGAGGAGAGGCTATAAGGGCTCACTGAAGTGCCTGAGTAGAAGGCAGGAGAAACCTTGAAGAATTTGTGCACTTTACATGACTGGTAGAAGCTTGGTCTTTGCTTCTGATTTACCAGCCTCGTCCTGGTTTGGTTTTCATTTTTACTGAAGGCACTGCAACCTTTGGGATCTTCTAAATATGTGTATGCTGATGCTGAAGGGGAAAAAAAAAAGGAGTTTTTGGAGATTAGGTATAGGCAGTATGTCAAAATGTGTAATATGAATGCTCTAATTCTCAGTGCTGTTGTGCATTAGCATCTTAAAGGGAAAAAAAGCCCTAGATATGGGTACTGGTGACTTAAAGGGTCTTACTTTCAAATTGTCTTGGCCCATTCAAGATTTATTCAGATTGTATGAAGTCAGATTTAGGATTATGGCAAAACTCCATGTTAGAGTGTGAGCTTTTTCTCTGGGAGATGTTTTGTAGTCTGCCATGTACTTACATTCATATATGAAATTATGGTTAAGAAGAATGGATAAAAGATGGTTGTGGGCTTGAGCACAGGATCAGGTCCCACTTGGATAATGCATAGTGCAGAGGGAGCATCACTTGACTGGCTTTAATTCCACAAGAAGACAGTTCTCTGTGGGCTGTGTTTTCAGGGACAGTCTAAAGGAGGTAATGAAATTATCTGCTATAGGCTTCCTTTTCCAATTTCTTCCTGACAATTTAACCCAAGTAGATCTAGGAGGTTCAAGTCAAGAATTATTCTATGTGCCAAGTGAAGCTGACAGAAGTTAATATGATTGACTACAGACAGGTATCCCCCCCTGAAAATGGATGCTCATTTCACAATAGCTGTGGACAGCCAGGGGTGCAAACAAGTTTCACATTTTTAGTATTTCTCTGGCTGTCAATAATGAAAAGAAGATACTTATAATTGAGGTATGCAGTTTCAGGCTCCTGAATACAAATGTAAAGGGTCTTGACAATACACATTTGCTTCCAAGTTAGTTAATTCATGATATAGACCCATATTTTGCTCAAAGGATTAAAGGAAACTAAAAGTGACCAGTCCCTTTACAGTAATAGCTTTTCACTATAAAATGCAGACAAGTATAACTCCCTATTAAAATTTAATGCTATGCATTAGATAGATTTTCCCCCCTTGTGTTCTAATTGCGCTCCTTCAAAACTACCTTATAGTGATATAATAGAATTAATGTGAATGTAAGGTCTAATGCCCTCTCTCAACACCATTAGACAGCTATATGTGCTTTTGTGGGCAGGCATGAGTTCAGTGCTGCCCCTTCAGGGATGCATGATGGAGCCTGTCCAGCTGTGCAGCACCAGGCTACTGGCAGACTGTGCCAAGTTGGGCAGCATTAAGGGAAAGGCAGCCTGCCCTTAATGACTTATTTCTCTTTCCATTCACTCCTATTAAATCTACTCATTTAATTGTCATAGATTTTTAGTAAGTCACAGCAAGTGAATTAACAGTACATTTTGGGTTGCTGGTGAAGGTTATCCTTGCTTTATAGAGGAAGACCAGAGCTTAAATTACTCCATCAAGGTCACAGTATGTATGATCAGGGAAAAATGGTGGTTTTGTTTCTGTCTCGGCTTTCTCCCTTGCATTAAGGGAAAAGATCATGTGAATATTGTCCTTTCATAGTGCCATGATTGGGGAATATGTGTGTTACTCAGTTGCATTGACCTGAAATCTTGTTAAAGATCTTGTGGCAGAAAACGCCTTTAATGGTAAAAAACGGACTTGAAAGGGCGCTTCAGCAGACAGTCTAGAAGTCAGCTGAACACCTGTGACTCTCCCTTATAATCAACACTTCCAAACACTTAGTTACAGGAGATTATGCCTGTAGTTTCTGCATTTGTCTTTCCCTTGCCAGCTGCAGAAAAAGATGTGACTTCTTTTGCCCCCCATACAATCTCTGATCAAAAATAACTTGTTTTTCCTTCATCATGCCTCTCTGTACTTGGGTACTCTAGGAAGAGATATGATCACTCTTTAACTTTCTGTCAAAATTTTGCATGGCTGGCAGGAGGTAAATTGATCTAACTTTCACCTGTATTCTCTCTCCCTGTCTTCAGTGCTGCAGGTAGTTACAAGCTGGGAGAGAACTATGACATTTTCACTTTACAGACTTCTGATTTTTCTGTGCAAGGTTGATTTTTTGGTATGTACTTCTAAGGAATGTAATTTGGAAATTGTGAACATTCATTTCTGTTGAATTAATTTATACCTAAATCAAACAAGATAAATAATTGATTTAGAAAGTTTTAATTGTAAAAGGCCAAAATACATGTAATTAGCTTTCGCTATGGTGAAAAAAAAATTTACTATAGCCTAAACAACTACTTTTCTTTTTTAAGTCTGTCACATACCTGAAAACCATTTGCAACAGTTTCCAATGATTATAAGATAGCCGGTTTGTGTGCTTTTAAAAACATTGCTTTTGACTGCTTTATTTATTAAAAATCTAGCAAAAAAGGAGAGAAAGAAATTAAAACTCCATTTTTTTCTCTATAAAAGCCAGTCATCATTTATAGAATTCCTGAAATGTCTAGAAGAAAATAAATGAATTAAAGATGATGATATTTACTTTAATGAAGACTATTTATTTAATTGATTTCAGTCCTGTTACCTTAGAAAATTGGCAACAAGAC
Organism: Acanthiza pusilla; assembly: GCA_036630365.1. Lineage (NCBI taxonomy): Eukaryota > Metazoa > Chordata > Aves > Passeriformes > Acanthizidae > Acanthiza > Acanthiza pusilla. The sequence continues at coordinate 40,938,681 of JAXCHO010000164.1, read as the reverse complement.
AGTTAATAAATGCTTTTATTGATCAATATACCTCAAGAAGACAGCAAGAGACAGCTTTACCTACACATATAAAATGATAAGATTTGGATTTAACAACTTAACAAATAAAATGAAGTATCTTGTCTGGGCTAACCTGAAATGTTATCATGTTTTATAGAAGTCAACATTAATTTTTTGTTCCACTAGAAACAAATATTTCCTTACAATGTTTGAAAAACTTCCTACTTTTAAGATCTTCAGTTTTGAAAAATAAAAGAAATTCTTGGTTATGAAATGAAATGACCAGTTAGGAAATGAAAAGTCAAAGTACCCTGAAAACCAATATGAATAATGTGCTTTCACTTTATCCTTTCTTATTTTTATTTCTCTCTCTTTTTTTTTTTTCTAATTACTCTTTGTTATTCTGCATTTCTTTGTGTATTCCATGGAACCTCATTTTCGAAACAATTTTTGAAACTATATTTTAGGTCATATTTACAAGCTGCCATAATTGACATTCTGCATGTAAATCTGTTTTTCCCACTTCTTTGCTTTTCAGTCACACATCTTATTACAGCACTTCTTGCCTTTATGTATTTAGAAACCAGTGAGGTCAAAATGGACAAAGAGAAACTAAAAGGGATAGGGTGGTGGCAGGGGAAACTTGCCATGTTTCATGGACTCTTGCCATGCATCCCGTAGAATGGGAAAGATAACTGTGTTTCAACCTAAGCTACCTCTGAGGCAAAAAGAAGAAATTAAAAATGTCCAAGGGAGCTGATTTTAAGAAGAAGACAGTTTGATTAAACAAGCCTCTGAGATTACAAAATAATAAAACTAGACACTCAAGATCTCAGTAGTGAAGCTGCATTGTTTTCAGCTATAATACCAGGACACAGTAGCAGTTGAAAGAGCCACTGCACCTTAAAGAAGAGTTCCAAGGAGTGCTCTCAGCAGTGTTCTGCCTCAAAAAGGCAAATATTGTCCCCTTCAGATACATGTGCAGTTTGCTCAGAACAGTGCTCTTGGACTGTTCTGTAGTGCTCTGGGGCTTGTTGGTGATAACCCTCTTTGCATTTTATCTTAATGGATGATGTTTGCACTGATTTCAGTAAGAGTTTGTCTAGCTTTCATGCTCTCAGGTCAAATGATTTTCCAAGAATTCAAAGCCATTTCCACCAAAGCTCATTTCAACAGAATGTTATTCGAGGTTCTGCACCCACCCAAGCATGCACTCATACCTACCCAGCCAACTTGCTGTGCTAATGATACAGGACTCTAAAGCTGAATATTCTACTCCTATAACACTGCTTTATGCCAGTTTGATGACAAACGTTTTCTGAGTAAGTAAGTAAAATAAGTCACATAATATGTTACCTCTGTAAAGTATCAAGAAAAGAGATGGAGTACTTAACAACATAATACCTTTTCTTTGACCATAATCTTCCTCTGCTGAGAAAAGAAGGAAAATTCAGCTTCTGGCCAGGTTCTCTAAGTTTTATATTGTTTAAAAATGGAGTTATGTTCTAAATTCCATGAGGGATGCAAGCATTTCTTCAGGTCCTAACATGGTACCAGATAGAGCAGTGAGTAACTGGGAGGTGAGTACCATAAAAAGAAGAAAGTTTGAACAGCTTGGAGTTTACAGCCCTTGCAAATTCCCACAGTTTTCCTTCTGTGTATACTGGTAGAAACCAAACTGAGAACTAAAGAAATGGAACTTTCAAAAAAAAAAACCAACCCAAAAACCACCCCAAAAAAACCAAAACAAAAAAACCAACAACAGCAACAACCCCCCCCCCCCCAAAAAAAAACCCACAAAAAAACCCAACCCAACAAAATAACCCTAGATGAATGTACCGTTTCTATTCCTAAGAAACTATTATATGACTGTTGGAGTGGCACAGGTCCTAATTAGCCCCGCACTCTTCCCTGCATCTTTTCTCCCTATTTGGTTAAGTTTCAGGAAAGTTCGACTTACTGTGATGTTTACTAAACCCTCGGTTTCAGTCACTCCCCTGAAAGCCCCTATTCTTTGTATCCCCTTGGTACCGCCCCGTACCCTCTCCCTGATTGGTTCCAGATGCTGGCCACTCCCTTTCCCTGCTTCCTCTTAACTCCTTGCTGAGTAGTGTTCGAGTCTTGGAGTCTCGGTCTTCGCCTCATCGTCGTGTTCCCGTCTCGTCTATATTTCTTTCAATAAACCCTCTTCGAAGACCCCGCCTCGAAGTCCGCCTACTCTTTACCGTTCCGGTTCCTAGCTCATCCTACCTCCTAGAGTCTCTTTGCCGCACTGCTCTGCGGACTCTGAGCGCCCGCGTGCTCAGTGTTTTATCGCCGCTGAGCAACGCCTGAGCTAGCCGTGCGGCCGCAGCGAGAGACCACCGCGTGGGGCTCGAAGCTAAGCCCAAGTGCTGCGATACATGACTACTGCAGTAAGTTAAAGCATTGCCATATTAATACTTTTTTTGGATATGTGGGCAGTCATTGCATATTTTGAATTTTAGTGTGAGAACCCTAGAAAGTTAACACCAAATTATGACTGCTCCTGGGCTTTTTTCCCCTCTTTTATCCATTAATTTTTCTACTGTTAATGTCTGCCTATGTAACTTCCACACATGACTAGGGGTGAAGGAGGTCTCTTCCTTCACAGAGGCATCTGCTGGTGAGCAGGAGAACTGTGCCATTCAGCCTGGGCAAACCAGCTGAACAGATGTGTCCTTTCCAAGAATTGTATTACCAGCCCTGTGGATTGGTTCTCTGCAGAGGAGCTTTGGCTGAGTGATGTCTCCATGTAGAAACAATTCCTGAAGGTAGGCTGTACATTATTGTATATAGGGAGCTGCACCAGAGAGATCTCAAGAAATCTCCATCATGTGGGTTTGACAAGTTCTATGGCAAATGAACTTTTTGATGTTTGGTAAGTAGGAGAAGATGATATTTAATTGAGGGAATCTAGCTGAACATTATGCAAAGCTAATCTTATGTTTTTCCAGTTAGTTTCATTAGTATGTAGGTTAAAAGCTTGAGTATGTGACTGACCTTATAATAACCCATTAAGATCATTGCTTGAATCATCACATGGGAAGAGATACTGCCCCTGGTTATTTAGTCCTTCTTTCAGTTACTGGGTTTTTTTTAAGGGTACCCAACATCAACAACACCTAACACCCAGCATCTTTGTCTATTAATAGATAAAATCCCTTTCAAGTCACACACAGTCATTAGTCACTCACAGGAGATTAGCAGAAATCAAAGCTATAAAACTCACAGAATATATTAAATCTCTGATTTGTTTGAGACAGCCTTGACAATAAGTCTCAGAAAGAGGTACTGACCATAATACCTGCTGATGTGAGGCCTCTGACCTTTCATCGAACAATGGCATTAATGCACACATGTGTAGTGCCATTCTGCTATGTCCATTAACGCTTGTTAGGAAATTCAATGACTAGTGATGCACACCTGTCTGTACTCCTGCTTCACTTTTTAGCTATTATAATGACTCCAAAGCTTGGCTGATTTCGTCTGTTCATCCTAAGCCACAACATTTTCCCATCTGTGCTGTGCAATGTACAGAGAACTTCCCTAATGTGATATCGTGCTCTGTGTCTCCATGATGTATCCCATCAAGCCACAGCCAATAATTACAGTACCACACCTCCTATGAGCCTTATCTTCTCTGGAATCATATATCCAGAGTACTAAACAATTACATTCTCTCTAGACAAAGGTCACTTAATATATACTGAGCTGCAGATTACACTTTCTGACTTTATTGAGGTTTTTATTAAGATGTGACACCTAATGAAATGTAAGGGATTGGGTTTTAGAAAGTTTTCTTTTTTCTGTTCAATTTTCCTTTTTTTGTATTTTGCATAATGAATATTAATCTTTTAACTTAATTGGCTTTATTGATTTTTACATTATTTATTTTAAACATTTGTTTGAGTAAATAACAAGTATTTTAAATGCTTTGCTTCTGAATAGGGTTTGTAACAAAGAAGTATGCAATGAAAAACAGTGCTTAATAAAAGGAAAACAGCTCAAGCTTAACAAAAATTTTTGTGGAAAATTAAAATCTGAGCCATGGTTGCATATTTAAGCAAGGTGGGATATGATCAACAGTCAGACTTAGAAAAGATTGAGTCACTTGTTTGAAGGCAGTCAAAATGGAATTCTTGTTTTCCTCTGGTCTGACACTTGCTCAAATGTGCTCACTCAATTCCCATCACCATGAATGCAAACATTAATGCTTGTTTTTTTACAGTGGGCTGATGTCTACCCAGGTCTGGCTCCCTCATCACACAGGTCTGAATACACCATGGGAATACACCTCTGGTTTCTCCTTTCCTGTGAACTCAGGAATCATCTCAGTGTTAACTCAGCGGGATCATATTCCAAAACGAATCTCTAGAATAAATAGGAAGGAAACATTCCTGAATTATCCCTGTATAGGCTAAACTTTTTTTAAAACTGAGGGAACAACAAGGTTTTTGTACAATTTTTTTTTAACAGATGATTTAATATAATTTCAATTCAGAGTAGACTATTTAAATTATTTAATGTCCTTTTCTTTCCCCTGTAAGCCATTATTTAAATCTTAAAAATGTTCTTCTGTTAGTAAAATTATATACTACATTAATCTGCCCTAAAATTTGCTGAAGTTCATTATGTTGCAATTATATAATTTGGGTAATTAAATATTTTTAATTTCATGCAGTTCATTCATGGCAGGTGGTTCAGGAAAACAAGAAATAGTACAGAGACTTCAGATAACTTCTTTCATTACCATTAAAAACCTTCTTGAAAAGGTGCCTTTCTGACTTCCCTGCTGGAAGGTTAGCAGAAGGTTATCTTCATGGACAGAAGCAAGCAGGCAGCAGACACAGGGCAGACAAAATTACTGCTCCCCACAGCAAGAGCTGTAAGCTGAGCCCTGTGCTCACAACCCCCAAAGTAAGCTAGACAGAGCTCTGTCAAATGTAGACTGTGGGGACCTGGCCAATACCAGCCTTTAGAAATACAAGGGACGAGAAGAGAATGCTACAGGCACAAATTTGTAATAGCAGAGTCTTCGCTGCCCTGAATGATGTCTCCCCACAAAGCTGGCAGTTTTCATCTGAAGTGAGAGTCCTCAAAATCCACAGAAGTGGGTTTGAGAATAAAATAATTTACGTCAAAGTAGCAGAGAAATTTCCAAATATAAGGATTGTATTATTATTCTTTCTAAACACAAAGAAATGTATTGCCGATCAAAGGACTACATATTTTTTGTGGTGTCTTGTCTCACTTTTCCTTTAGCAAATACTTTGATGCAAAGTATTAAGGAGCACCTAAGAAATTTTTTCAGTATTTTCATTTTCATTCTGAAATTGATAGTAGGATTGTTTACACAAAATGTTTTTGCAACAAGGTTCATCTCAAAAAGCAGATGCTTCAAAAGGTGTGTGACATTTCCTATTAACAATGCCTGTGTGCGCTTCTGTGTGCTATTGATTGCTGTATGCTCCTTCCCTCATCCTTAATGCAGTTCACTTAGCTCACTCCCAGCAGCCGTCCCTCTAGCTCTGACCTTGCAGGCCACATCTGCTCTGCTTCTACTAATCTGTCAACAGGGAATTTGAAACACACCTACTAAATTCTGGGGAAGTTTGGCTGTGTGTCCAGCAGCAGAAGGGTTTAGAGAAGTTTTTGTAAAATTTCAGAATAGTCTCTCAGTTAAGACAAAAATCACAAATAATACTCAAATCAGATACAGGTAAACTTTAGTAGGATGTTTTTTGCTCATTTTCATAACTATGGGACACTTCTTTTTGGTATGATCTCTCAGTTCACATTAGAAATCACTTTCCTGAAATAAATTCATTGAGATTAAAACTAAACCACATGAGGTTTTCTTTTAAACAATACCAAAATGGTGTTTTTCATTATTTCAGTAATGTTTTATCCAGGCTTTTAAATTGAACCAAATCCTTCACAACAGAGTAGGAATACACAGCTGTAATGCAAGGACCATAAATAATTTTAATAATTTCATCAAACCCCATTTGAAAACCAGTTAGGTTTCCTGACCAGCTTATTTCTTTTACAAGGTGGTATGGAATCTCTTGCAAAAGTTATTAGAACATTTTCTGTTTCCAAACTGAAAAATTTATAACCACATATATCTATCTGCTTCAGTCTGCAAAACTATTCTGAACAAAAGTCTAAGAAAAAATACCACTGTCTTTATCTAGGAATCTCAGCTCAGCACCCATTTTTAAGAAAAAATCTTGCCCGGAATATGAACCCATTCTCTTGGAATATAATGAAAGTTTTTCCAGTGATTTTTCTGGGGAATGCACCTAGATATAAGATTTTCATTAATATTAGAAAACAGATTTAATTTCTTTTCTCTTAAACAGAAGTCAATCCCCAGGATGTCTAAAATTCTTTCCTTTGTGTCAGCTGGCCATGACAGAAGGTTTCCAGTCCTGATCAGTGGTTGAACCAGATCACCTCCAGAGACCCTTTCCAACCTCAACCTGTCTGTGATTGTGTATATAAATGGCTTCACAAAATTACAGCTGAGTAATCTCCTGTCCAAATATAAAATCTAGTGAGTAACTAATCAAGAATTAATTCAGGTAAAACTTGGTTTTTGACTCTGACTCTAATCTATACCTTCAAAAGTAATGCCTACTGAGTCTGAGACCAGGCAGTTTTATTTTGTTTTCCTTTCCCTTTTCACTCTATTTGTATTGACCAATTTATCTGCATTTGCATTGACTGATTCAAAGTCCTCAGTTATTCTGAGGACTTCTGCCCAAAGAGGTTTTAGAGTATCTGTCCTCAGAAATACTCAGAACTTGACAGAATATGACCCTGAGGTATGTGGTAAAACTTTGAAATTGAAACTAACTTTGGGAATACTTTGGCAAGGGAGTTGGACCCACAGGGATTCCTTCCAACTTGAATTTCTCTAATTTAAAATAAGACCCATATAAATCTAAATTAAGGTATCACACTATTCCTTACTGTTGTTCTACTGTTTATTTCCTAACAGAAAAAAAAAGAATAATCAATATAACTACTCATTGTAACTGATTATTACAGTGGGGCTCAAACTAGGTAATTTTTAGTGTCCCTTTCAAACCAAGACATTTTATGATTCTGTGATTCCATGATCCCATTCAGAGGTGTAGATATGGGTAGTCATTGAGCAATTTCCATGTGTTAGGTATTACCTTTTTATTTAAAATAATTTTTAATCCAAATGAATGGAACATGTTCTATTTTGTGGTAAGGAATATCAAGACCACCTGTACAATTATTGGTCCAAGTTCTTTTCAAAAACTGTTTGGTTCCAAAGAGTAAAAGAAAAAATAATTAGAGACAGATTACATCTTTTTTTTCCTTTAGAGCAGCATACATGCCAAGTTGGCTCAAAATGGTATGAAAGAGCCTTGGGATTTCTCAGCTTCAGTTTAGCTGCATAAATCTTAGATTAACCAGGAGTTCTTGGAGTGTGTCTGCTTTCTGCTCTGTTCTTGTCTTTCTCTCATGTCCGAATAACAATGAGGAAGATGGCACAATCCTCAGCTCATGCAATCAGCTGAGAATTCTCCTTCTGCATAGGAAATGGTAGTTGGACAAAGAAACTGGCTGCAAAGGCAGAAAAAACCTCCAGGTTCCTTGGTGGCTCCTTATTTAGGAGGATGTTGTTTTAAGTCATTGAATAAAATAGAGTTTAAAAATTAAATACATGCATTTTTGCCATTTGATCATCGAGGTGTGAAAAAATTTCCAGGCAGTGAGTTTATGTCCAGAAATATGAACATTGCAACAAAAATTACAATATCTACACAGAGTCACTTTAATGCTTGGTTCTTCACCACAAAATTGTGAGGAAGGTTTCTGACTGAAACATTAATTAAAATGTTTTTTTAACCACTCTAAAAGACAACCATGAATAAATTAGAGGATACACTGATTTGAAAAATACTATAAAAATTCATTTGTGTGCTTGTGTGTGCCTGGGAGAGGATGGGGTCAAACCAATTTGAAATGGGTAGAGCATGAAGTCTAAATTATGTAAGCTTCACAATGCATAAAAGCTGTGTAGTCTGACTGCACACACCTGCTGAAAGCAGGTGGGAAAGAGATAAAAATGTTACCTCACTTTTTTGCTTTCAGTCTTTGTCAATGCTTTTAAAATTCTCCAAGTCTTTTGAGCTGCTTCAGAGTTAACAAATGTAGTCTAGAGAAATGGATGAGGAGCTCTAATGCCCTGGAGAAGCAAAAAGGTTCCTTTTCATGTAAAATGCAGCTTATTATATCAGCAGGTCCTATATTTTTTTTACAAGTTTTAATAATGTTCTTTTTTTTCTACTTTAACAAGTGTTAGTTTTGTTGGGAGGAGGATAGTCAGCTTTCTAGCAAAAGTTACTTTCTTTTTACTTCTATCTCAGAAACTCTCAGAATTTACCCATTTTATTTAATGAAATCACCTTTCATGTGTATTGTGCTGGCAATTTTCCTGCCCCCACTCCCCACACCAAGCTATGGCGGTTCATGTGTTTTTCTTTACCAACACTCATATTGCAGGACTGCCCAGAGAAACAGGCCCAGGAGGTCAGGATAAGACAGGAAGGGTATAACATATTCTTTTGTTTCTCAGTCAGGATTCAGGGCCAAAATAAGTCTGACTCCTTTACCTGTTTGCAATTAAAAATGTCAGATTTCTAAATCCCTTTCTAAGGACCAAATCAATAATCAATGTCACAGCAAGGTCAAAGGACTGTATCCCAAATTTTTGTGATACAAGAGCTACAGCTTCAATAGCAGCAGATTTTTCTTGTGCTTTTACTGGCTTTTCATCAGGAAGGACTCTGCAACTTCTGAAAAATATCTTGTCCTCTGCAGGCACCAGGCAAGAAACCTGCCCCTGGAGATGCATTCCCAGGTGTTGGTTGCTTGGGCATGAAATCATAGTGGAGAAACAGCAGAGGTCATTGCCTAATGATAAAATGTCCACTGGCAGGAGACCCTCAGACACTGTGCTGTAAACTCCAGGAGGGAGTGATTTTGGGGTGAAATAGGTGAGATATCAAGAAGTGAGCATTTCTTACTTTGATGGAAAAGAAATGTGTCTCTTGCCTGCTGAAGAGAGAAATTTGATAGGCTGCCTTTGGTAGATAAATAAACACTCTCTAAGGATTTTCTAGCAGATAAGATAAAGGAACTGAAATCTTTCCATATTTGACCTCTGTAAAACGTGACACCTACAAATAACTCACAGATTCTTTCTGCTCTCTGTTAAAATACTATCTTATCTTTCTAGTTTGTATTTAAACCTGGCATATACATTTGTTTTATTTGGTAGATAGAACTGTGTTTGCATTTGAAGGTGTATCAGGCATTATACGTTTTCTAAACCATTATTTTAATGAAAAAAATTCCCTGAAGGTTAGAGAGGAAGCAACTAGCAGAAATTATAATTTACACAGGTGGAACCAAAACTTGAAGTAAGTAAAAAAACTCCTATGGCCCATTCAAGAATTGCAGGCTTAGGAACTCTGCAGTCTCTGGTGCATGACATGGTTTCAAATATGGAAAATATTGGCCATATACTTAATACAAATATAATAAACTTGATTATTAAATGATGTATTATTATTCCTTGTTAATATGTTTAAGGTATTACTTAGGTAATGTTTCAGTGTTTTTTAAGTATACCTTTTTAGACTACGACCTAATGTATCTTCTCTGCAACACTGTTAAGATAAGAATTTTAAAACAGATTCCCTGATGAAATCAAAGATCCCTTTAGGTAAGTCTGGAAGTGACTTTAGGTCCTGTCTGGCAGTGACCATTTCTGGATGCTTAGCAAAAAAACCCAAAATAAACCAAGAACAGGGCAATTGATACATTGGCACTTTCCCTCATGTCATTCCAGCTTTCAGCAATATACAATTTACGAACTTTTAAAGCCATCATTGTAGAGACTTAATAATCTTTAGTGGACTTTTCTTCCATTACTTTGTTGTAAAAATTACTTTCTGAGCCTACTTATGGTCTGGCCTCTGCAACATGATGTGGCAATGAGTTACTTAATTTAATTATAATTTGTGTGGTAATTTCACTCTGTACCCTCCATTCTTTCATCATTACAAACTATAAAAAGTCTCAGAAAATTGCTCTTCTAGCCATCTTTTCAATATCTTCTCTTTCCCAAGCTGAAGTATATTAACTTAGTTTTTTGATACATTAACTACTGTATATCTCTGGTCACCCCTGTAGCCTTTATCTACCCATTTTTCAGTTCTGGGCTATTTTGCAAATGAGATAAGAAAAGCTGCAAGCACTGAGGCTGTAGGTAAACAGCCTTTCATCTGTGAGTTAACAGTAGAAGGAATTATTCTCAATTCTTTTCTTAATATATTTTACATTTTATTTCCTTGGTGGATTGCCATTGAGAATTGAGCAGGTATTTTCAATCCTCCTATAAAGACTTCAGATTCTGTTACCTGCATAGTAATTGTCATTTTAAAATACATCATGGTGTATATGGAGTTCTTTTACTCCATGCATTTTTCTTTGCACACAAAAACTTCAAGTCTGCCATTTTTACTATTTTTCTTTTTTTCTTTTCCTTATTTATACAGTGCCATGAAAACATTTTGCAACACTTCTCAGAAACTTCATTTTTTCACACTGCTAATTATTCTTCTGTTGCCCACGAACATTTTGGCCTCTGTAGTTAGCATCTTTTTCAAAACTATGATTTGTTAATCACAGCACAGGTCCTAGCACAAATCTCTGCACGGTTCCTCTGGTATTCTCCAGTACTGAGAATGTCAGTAGTCCATTCTTTGCCACACTGACATGGTCATCACCAAAGCTGGATGATGTGATACAAATCTTATAACTACTTTTTAAGGTTTGTTTTTTCAGTGGATAAATAATGAAAAAAAAATATATCCTTGCAGAATGTATTTTAAGTGATAGTATAAAATTCCAAGGAACAAATGACCAAAAGTAATTTTTAACAGATCCTGAATTAGTCTGTTTGTTGAAGATAATGATCAGATTTGATCAGTTGTAAAGTAAGTCTGAACTCAGTTTTGAAATATATCTGCTTTGTTTTGAAACTATGCCTGACAAGCATGAAATATATTTTATTGTTCTCTTTAACTAGACAGAAATCATTACTTGAATCTATTGCATGTAATTTTGTGCAGGAAGCTGAGTTATATTTTGAGATTAATGAGGGAGAAAAGAAGCTGACAGTTTTAGGTCCTAATGTCTGGGGTTTATAAGATATTATGACATGCTTAATTTGGAGAGTCACTTTTTTATTTATGTGTGTATGCACGCACATTTTATCTCTTTGAAAGGACAAATATTCCTTCTCCATATCCAACAGATGCTTATTATACCTGTTCTTGCAGCTTCAGACAAACGGCACTCCATAATATCCCCACAGAGCCTGGGCTGGGACTGATGTATCCTTTTGAAAATCCTTTTTCTAAATCTAACCTAACACTGATTCTGTGCAAGTAAGCCAATCAGCCATCTTATCTCTGAAACACTTACATGTCACGATCAACATAGTCTTTAGAAAATCTTTCCCAAAAAGAAAGATCTTTTTCTTCCTCTACCAAGCTTTCTTAATTAAAAAAAAATCACTTTTGTTGTTCTCCTCACATTGAATTTTCCAGTATTCCATCCCTTTCTTAAAACAAACACAGTTCGAATGCAGCTGAAGCTTTTGTGGTGTGGTTTTTTTGTTTTGTTTTGGTTTTTTTTGGTTTTTTTTTTTTTGGTATTTTGTTTTCACAAAGATGATTCCACAGGTCTTACTCCTGTTTGCATTCACATATCTGCATATCAGCAGAATACCATTTTGACCATGAGCATGAGTACCATACTCCAACCAGGGTTGTAAAGTGCTCTCTTCACTCTATTCTATCAATTGACATTCTCATGACAAAAATGAGAGGTGGCATAACACCACATGAAAGTAAAGATACTCATTTATCATCACAAACTGAGTGTAGATCAAGCGCTAATAATGGAAGAACTAAAAGAAGCACACCACCTGTGCTTCAAAAATTCTTCTCAGTCAGTTCTATACAGAAAAAGAAACCACAGAATTTAATTAACCTTTTCTGTACACCCCATTAATACAATTTATGTTATATACAGTTTTTGTTTACTTTCCAGAGTTTGCAGCCAATTAGAAACAAAGTACATTCTTTTGAATCTTTCTTGGCAACATCAACATTCTTTGTGTAACCTGATTTTGGGAGAGAAAACATCCTGATGGTAAAGGATTTAAATTTTTTTAAAGTAAATTTTTCAATTTGACTTAAATAAAATATTTTGTTTAATAAAACTAGCTACTGAATATGCTAATCAGATAATTTTCAAAAATCCTTTTTTTTTGTTTCTTGGTGCATATGTTCAATTTCTTTACATTTAAATTCCTTCTGCTTATTCTTACATTGTTTTTAATAAGCTTAATTGTTGATACAAGTTGTCTATTATTACAGTTTCTTTTAATGGCTTTGTCTGGCAAACATTCGTTATATATTCTAGACCAATAAAAGATATATGTGTGCTGATGGGAAACATTCATAACAGTAATTGTAGGTCATGAAAATAAGTTATGGTAGCAAGCAAGACATTTTTATTATCTTAGCTAAACATTTTTGGATTATCATTAGTGCAGGGAGATTTATTACTTCCTGAACGGAAGTTTAGGATGGTTTTTGAAAGTCTTTTCCTTTCCTTTCTTCCTTTCTTATCTTTTGAGTTTTAAATGTTTGAGATAACCTGAAATACATTAGGTTGTACAAAATTAATTTCCTTACCTCAGTGAGAGTTGGAAATATACACTAACTATAGTTGTAAAATCTCATTAATTAATCAGCAAAATATTTGTGGATCCCTTATTGCCACTGTGTGATCTGTGTTTTTCTGTATTTTGTGATGAAATAACTCCCACAATGCTCAATCCAGAGGTAATTCCAATTTAGGAGGATGAGGTATATAGATTAAAAATATTCATGGGAGAACTGGATATGCTTGGAACTACACAACCTCTCACTTTAGGAGATAAATGTGTGGTCCAGTAAAAAACTCCCAATGAAGACTGCACCATTGCCATTTTTCTGTTTCATGTTTGTTAACTGACAATGCACTTCATTGATAACAAAACAATTATTTTAGAAATAAAACATGTAAAAATTCTCATTGTCCTCTGTTCTATCATTAGACAAACCAGTAGAGAAAATGCGGACCAACAGAATTACAGAAATTATTAGGAATACATAATTTTTCAGTGCTATTTCAAATCCTAAAATGGATTACTGTTTTTACCCTGGGCAGAATGGCCACTGAAAAAAATTACTTTGAAATATTATTATTCTGAAAATAAGTTTGAAAAATTACTTTGAAATATTTGAAATAAAAGGAAATATGTCAATCTCTTTCTGTTGTCCATTTTGAAGCTAATGTGATAAGAATGGCTAGTACACAAAATTCCCTTCTATGCATGCACACCATTTTCACTTGTTCAGTCTGACCAGGACCAATGTTCTGTGGCACTTGGACATGATCATGCACAAAACCAGTCGGTAGACAAAGAATCGCTGCCAGTAACAACCTGTGTAAAATTATCAATAATGTATTACTGTGAAATGCTGAATTCTTAATTTAAGTTTTTTTGCTATTTATATTTTATCTGTCAACAGATTCTTGTTGTTTCATATTTGTCCATTTCAAAGTATCCAAAATATCTGTTGATAACATTGTACTCAATTCTGTTGTCTCTGAACCTGCTAAAAAAAAAGATCAAAATCCTGGACTGATGTATTGGACAAGAGGACACAGAGCAAAAGTTTTTTCCAAGAAATCTATCAAGTATATCTCTACCATATTTGCAAACACCCTATGAATATACCTATACCTGCCCTTGTCTTAACTGCCCTGCTCCCAGCAAGCACTGAGATCTGCTCAGTATAGCAGCCGAACCAGCTCAATATAGCAGCCAATCTGTGTCCTCCCATCTAGTTCTTTAAAGCTCGTAATTTAAAGTAGTTCATCATAATTATGATCTAGACTTCTAGACCATACACTGTAAAGATCTTCAGTTGTACTGTTTTCCTTACATGGGAAATGTTTAGGTTGAAAAGAGTTAGAAAAATGTTTTTCCTGTTAGAGAAGACAATGGTGGTTCTGCATCTGTGAAGCACCTATAAGCTCAGGTGTAATCATTAATTCTTTTGTGTGCATGCACACAATATAGCTGAATGTGATGTGAATTCTCTCCTATTTTTTGAAGGGCTTTTCACTTTTCCTGACTGTATTAATAGACTTCATAGACCTGTGGCAATGTTGAATTGATGTTATATGTGTTCTGGTATAATTCCTGGTATCATACACATACATTTGCCTATCAGTAATTATGCCCCCAAATTTGGCAGCCTGGCCATGGAGTTCATCACAAGCAATCCCACTATCGCTTTGCTTAGCAAACATGCAGCAGTTCTGCCATGGCTGTGGACTGCCCAAGTGCAGGCAGAAGAGTCAGTTTTGTCTGACAGGCCCACTTTGTGGGAACTGACAGCGTACAGTTCTGAACAGTGTAGAACAGCCTCTACTGAGGATTTTAGTTCTTGTCCCCTACACTTATGCCCCAGTTCTTGTCCCCTAGTTTTCTAGCCATTGCAACCAAGAAGCCACATTAGCTATCCTGTTAGATTCAGCATGAAGCTGGAATCCTCAAATTATGCAGATTTCCCCATACACAAACCTCTACAACAACTTTGAATATAAGATAACTTGTAAAAGGAAAGATCTGAAACATTGGACACATTCTACACATTTTTCACACTGTCACTGAGACTTCTGGTATGCATAGGAAGAGCCTGTAAAATAAGTTACTGTCTACAACTGCTTGTCTTCCCTGTCATGGCCGGGTGTCTCACTTTATCGGCTAGAGAAAGCTGAAAGAAAGGGAGGGCAAAGAGTTATAAAAAGAAGTATTTGTTGCAGAAAAAAGGAGTACATCTTATTCCAGCTCTATCAAAAGTTTCTGGAAATCAGAGGAAAAATCTATTGCCTTGAGCTGAGTATACATCACTGGGTTTTATGGCCTCTGTGTTATTTCCTGCCCAATTGTGTCTAATTAATGACAAAAGAGAGTGTTTTATGATTATGATGATGCAAAGGTTTTCCGGTTTGCTCAGACCAGTAATAAAGCTGTGTATGCTGAGAATGGAGAAAATGGATCAAATGACAAATGATCTCATTCAGTATTACCTGAATTTCAATGATTCTGAATTAAACATTGGCAGTTAATGTATTTTAGAAAAGGAATACCTATTGTGCACAACCTGCAGTATTTACTGTTATTGGATCTGACCCTGACTACTGCCAGAGCAGTAAAACGTACTCTGGGATGATATTAAATGGAGAAACTGAGAAATTTTGTTGAGTTGGGACCCCATGGAATAGGTTAGGGAGGGAACAGAAAAAGAAAATATGGCAAGGGAATGAAAAGTACTGCTAGAGACTGCACTGACAAGTTCTGCTTCAGACACCTGAGGTAATTAGCTCTTGTAGTGTGTAACAGTCAAGAGGGGACTAAAATTTGTGACTGAAACTTAAGGTCTGTGTCCAAAAACTTTTCTTACAATGTTCTTGGAGGTAACTTCAAAGCACAATCAGCATCCCCAGAGTACCTGCTCCAGGAAACTCAAGACTGATGTTTTCTATTTTTTTGCTCAGCTCAGCTTCAGCTGCCTCCAGAGTGTGCCATTACATGGACTGAGCAACATTATCCTCACTGGTGGAGTCAGCAGGAGACATCACTGAACACCACAAGGCAGATCTCAGAGAACTGCTCTGGCACCACTTCCCAACACATCTGTGCTGTCTCATGAGGTGTGCCCCATTCTTGATCTGGGATGAAGCTACAGGGATTGCAGTACAGCAGTTTTTATTCCACATGACCCTAGATAAAATAGAGGAAACTTTAATCTTGGGCCACATGGATCTGAGGGCAGAGTCCTAACTCCAGTCTTCCAAAAGTGAGATGGTTCTGCATTTTTTCCATTTGCTCTAGGTGAAAACTTTGCTATAACTAATGAAACAAATATGTTTAAATATATTTGGGAGAGACTATCACAACTATCTTATTACTTGGTCTGCCTAAGATCAGAAAAAGATTTCATTCTATAGAAGTCTCACTCAAAAAAGTTCCACAGTATAATGAAATTTCTGGTGACTAGAAACTAAGATAAGATAATGGCACTCCTCTTTAAAAAAGAAAAAATAAAGAGCATCTTTATTTATCCATAAGGTGAATCAAGGTATTTGATCACATGACTCATCTTCCCAAGAAATGGCATGAAGATATGATAAATCACAAGACATGACATCTGGTAGCCTGTGAGGGAATACACCGGAGAAACAGTCTCTGCACTTTGGACTTCATCTGAGATTGCAGCGTTTTAAAGTTGGCACAAGTAACACAGTTTTAGTTACTGGTTCTTCACTTACAATGTTGGAACCTGATGCAAAATTAAAACCTTCATCATCCTCCATTATACAGCCACACATAATTAATAAAAATTTCCTTATCAGAAAAAAGCTCAGTGTTTAAGTGTATGGCAAATTATCGTATGTTTACAACATGCCGGGCAGTAATGAAGTAATTTTACTTTGTGTGTTAACACTCAGAAAAGAAAGCAGTCAGATCAGAAGTTCATTACCTGAGCCACTTCAGAGACTCATAGTCAGAATTCTTTGACAGAATTCTAAAATTAACTCAGTGGGAATTGCAGAAACAAGGGCTAGAAGGAGAGAAATTAAGGTGTGAAGAACTGTTTATAATACTGACTAATTAGAGTGCAGGTTGATTCAATGTTCCTCTTTATTAACTATATAAATAAAGATATTTGGAGTGTTAGCAATTTTAGATAGCAACTTGCTGCTTTGAGTGTTCTGTGGTACCTAGCATGTAATATTACTCTGATTTTACGTTGTTACAGCAATATTACCAGTGCCAAATCCAGCCATTTCAAAACAAAAGAATAAAAACAACCTTGCTCCCTGATATTCTTAAACTGATTAAAATATTGTTAGACTATAAAGTCTAACAAGAGTCCTTTTTACCTGCCTTAAAAACCGTATTTGTAAGCTTTTTTCCAAATTTGTGTACTTTTTCTCCTCCCTGAACATGAATATACTCAGCAATCTAAAAGCAAAAGCCGAATAGCTTTTCTAATGATCAGTACCACTGATATCATTGAGAGAGCTGAGCCTTAAGACATGTCCTGCATTGTATTAAGCACAGCTGTCAACCTACTAATGATCAAAATATTTATTTTTTTTATAAATATTATCCAAAACATTGTCTTGTTTTAAGTGGTCTTACAGGAGGAACTGTCCATGGGATCAGTGGTCTCTTGGGGTGGGGTTGGGCACCCAGATTCCTGTGGTCCTTTCTGAACTTCACAGAGCAGGGAAATCTGGCACAGGCACACCTGATCACTGCCTTGGAACTGCAGCCACCAGGATGGAAACACTGTCTTGCTCCAGGCCATTTGGTGAAGTTTCTTGCAGGGGGTCAACAGAACACCAGATTCCAACCAAGCTTCCCAAACAGCCCTCTAGCCTGGAAGGCTTCTTTGGCTTTGGAGAGCTCCAGGGCTGTCTGTCCTGAATTAAAATGTTTTCCATCAGTGAACTGCAAGAACCTCAATAGACTAAACATTGATTAGATAGTTAATGTATTTTTGCCATGTCAGACTATACCTCAGTTATATCAGAAGAAACAAAGGGCAAAAACTTCAGTACCTGTAGCCACACGGCCTGAGTACATATTGAGATGTTATCCATCCACAGCTTGTACTGCTGGCAGAAGGACTTAAAGTGCTTGTAAACTTTCAATATCAGACTAAAATTATAAAGGTGCTTTTTAAAGGATTTATATGACTGCCTTTCCTATGGGATGATGTATTAGCATTTTCAAGGGCAGGATGAGGAATACTTCCCTTTTTCTACTATATATAAACTACTTTAGTTAATAACAGAAATGGCTGCAAAGTAGAAAAAAGCCTCCTAGGCTAACATCACTAAATTTGTGATGTAGTGTTAGCCATTTGTTCATGGCAAGGATTAGAGTACAAGTTTGACTGAACAATTGTATTGTTTAAAATATTACTCTTGAAATGTATGGCAGAACTTCTCTGCTCTTCTCTGCTGGAAACTACTCTTATCACCAGAAAACATCAATTGAAATTTGTAAAGGTGTAGAGCTCACTTGACATCTGATGCTCCTGTATTTGAAGCCACATCTGTGGTTCCAAGAAAAAAATCACTACATCAGACAGGTCCAAAGTTTCTGTGTATACTTCCTCCACAGGCAGTTCTCTTGTTAAATATTCAAGCACAGAGAGTTCATGTTTTATCACAATAGGAGCATGAGCAATTATAGTTACAGGAAGGAAGCTGCAGTGATAGTTTTTCACTTATAACTTTCTTTTGTCTTGCCAATAGCCAGTCTCCAATGGAGGCAGCACCAGCTATTTTTCTTTTCCAGTTTTTGGAGCCACTATTATCTATCCATTTAAGGACTTCAGTGCTTTTCTGTATGAGAGGTGTTATGAGAACAACTGAATTCCTGCAACTGTGAAATCTTTTACTCCGTTGCAAAATGGTTTAGGGTCCATCTGCAGGCTAAAATAATGTAGATTTTAGTGAGTCTCGGTATTTGCTAACATAGCTAATACCCTGATATAGATAGCGGGTTACTACAAAGTACCTGTGATGGTAACCTTTCTCATATTTCTAGGCATGAGAGCAGGAAAAATGTTTCTTTCATATCCACATCAGAGAGTGGAAGTCTCATCATTCTTTTCCTCTTTTGGTCTTTGAAGTTGTACTGGTTGCCTACCTTTTAGTCTTTCAGATGCCACAGAGGATACAAAACCATACTTTGTTGGTGAGAGTCATAAATATCACAACAACTTCATATAAAGATAACAACATATTTTAGAAGAACCTGTGAAATCTTTGAACACATGCACCACCATTAGAATGAAAATAAAGGGCAGAAGGAAGTTGTTTTATTAAAAACAGAGCTTTGCATGTTTCCTTTGTAAAAAGCAATGGCATGTATAAGATACATTCCCATCCCCAGGAGGACATTAAGCAATTACTCTCCTGTAGCGAGTTGACTTTCATAATCTTGAATAGTCTCTGTATATGCACTTACTGATGTTTTATAGTCATTCAAGAACATTGCTTGTGTTGATTGATTTAATCCTTCCTTTGGTGATGGCAAGATATCATGTGAGTATAACCTATTGGTTCAGACCTGGCACATTAACCTTAGCGCTTTGTCTCTGTGTGCCTCGAAAAAAAAGGTATTATTCCTCTGACCACAGGCAACAATCTGTGACTGAACTTCAGCATAAATTTCAGCACTAGTAGGAAATAAATATAGACTCTAATATTTCAGTTTCTTCTATCTATTCCTGCAGAATCACAGCTCCAGTGGGGGACACCCACTGTCACCGCTCTTTTCCAGGCCCTCTCTTATGCTCTTTCCATGGGAGGATGGATGTAACTAAACTGAAATATTCCCAAAGAGGTAGATTTTGACATTTGTTTGGTACCTTGTTCCCTGAAGTCTTACTGATGTCAATACAGAAATTTAAATAACATGTTGCTTAACATGAATGAAAATAACAGTGTTGGGCTCATAAAGAACATGCTTTAGGTATCTCATTATCATCAAAAGGACATAATATAAAGTATATAAATGCCAACATAGGTTGGGTTTATGGAGAGGGGTATGGTGAAGATGGCACAGTTGGATACCACCACCCAGTGTATGTGTGAACTGCTTCTTTGGCAATCATTCTTACAAAACTTATTAGGGTCTGCCCTTTTTACGTTTTAGACATAACAGATTGCCCAAACGGAAAACAGTCAATAACTTTCAGATACTTCAATTAGGAATGATCAAAATGGTCTGGTTATGCATGGCTGGGCATGTGAACAAATCATGCAAAAGCAAAGCAAACAGCTTAATGCAGCTGCAGGCATGTGTTTGCAAGGATGGGGAATATGCAGACTGCATTAAATAACAGTCTTGGGAAAGGTGAGAAAAATAATGTTGAATAATGTTGTTTATTGGGATTATAGCTTTTAGAGGTTGTGTTGAGCACTAAATTTGTAAAATCACACCTGGCACAGGTTAGGTCTCTTGTATTTTTACAATCTTGGCATAATGAGAAAGTGAAAACATTACCAGGGATGATAAATCAATTATCACTGGCAGGTGTGGCAATATATGGTCCTAAATATGTTTTGTGTTGGCACAAAAGCTTAGTTCAGTTGCAGTTCTTATTAGATTGGGAGTTTTTTTTCAAAAATCTGCCTGCCAGCTGCTAGAAGGTGCTGGATCCCGTGGTGTGTTTTCTGTGCAGGCTGAGGCAGGTCTAGACAATACTGAGGCTGAGCAGGTATTCCCAAAAGCATCAGGTGACTAGTGGCTGCCTCCTGTCTCTCTTTTGTAGCTGCACTCTCCCACAGGCACTGGCACCCAGTCCTGCCTGCTCCTCAGCCCCATTGCCACTTCAGCCTCCTTTCCTGCAGCCCCACACACCCAGAAAACACACACACTCCTCTGCAGGGACAAACAGAGTTTAATGAGAACATTGAGCAGGGTTCTCGGTCAGGCAAGTGTGCTAACTCATATACACTTGACTGGCCCCTTTTGTACCTTTCCCCTCTCTTTTCCTTGCTCCTCCTTAGTTTACACTGGTCCCTTACTTCCACTGTCTTTGGCCTCTTCCCTAAACACATCATTGCAAATTTCCACAATATCCTTAAAACATCTCAAAATTAATTTAATGTAATCCCAAAATTCTCTTCCATCTGCATGCCACTACAAGCCGTACAAGTCTTTAGGTAACCACCCTGTCTGTCACTTTGCAATGCCACCCGGGGAGGATTTCTTTGGTTGGCTTATTTTACCTGAGACTGATGGGACATTGGGCAAAGATCAGATGATGCACCAGATAATCTTCCTGCAGACTATCGTTGATTTTCTCTCACTTCTCTGAATCATTTTATACTTCAGAGACAACGTCTGCTCTTTTGTCATATATGTTCAATGTATAAAGTTGTTTGCTCACAATTAATTTAGTGAGAGCTGACTCTAGCACCTTTATTTTATACATCTGCTTGTGGTAGTCAGTAATTTTAATGTCAGCACCTACCTGCACTTACTACAAAGTTATTTTCACTGAGAATCTTAGCAAATAAAGTACATACGAATTTTTAACTTTTATTGTTGAACATTTCAGGAAATAAAGATAATAACATGAAAAAAAAAAGTTTAAAAATAATAGGAATGTTTTTGTTTAAAAAAACCAGTCATTTAAACTCAGGAAAATAAATCAGGTAGTTTTTAGCTTAGGAATTTAAAACAACAAGGAATTGAAAGTCTCTTTTCTTAGTCCTCATTTTAAACCACTAAGATGACATAACAAGTTAACTTATTTTAATACACTTAATTTTTTTAATCTAATGAATCAATACACATACAAAAGATTATTCCACATTGGAGTCCTACTAACACAAAATTATTAGGTTTGCATTCTTCTGAAGACTGAGTGGAAAATGAAATAGCAGGGATATGGTAGGCAGCAAAATAAGACTGTCAAGAGAGCAAAGTAGCAAGAAATATAACAAGGTGAGAGTAATGCCTTCTGTGGGCTGCCCTTGTCCCATGTGTTTGGTGAGGCTGTGAGCACAGGCTGGGGACATAGCCAAACACATCAGCCCCTGTTGCCCCCCCAGTTCATGCTGGTCAGCTGTGCACATGAGCTGACAAACAGTGACCAGGAGCTGAGAGCCAGGGGTCTGCCAGCTGCCACCTCCTAGCCAAAAGCAGTAGGCACCTGCCCGAGTTCTCCTTCCTTAGGTTCACCTGCACTTAAAAAAAGGGAATGGTTCCCTCCAAACTGGGGATGGAGGTGAAATCACACAGCCCAGAAACAGCTTAATTTGCTTAACACTTCCCCTCCCAGCTCAGTTTCTGCAGAACTTTCTTCCATCCCTCCTGTTAAGTACTGAAGTGCACACAGGCTTGCGCAGGAGGCTGATTCATCTCTGAGCCACAGCCCTTGATGCAGATTTCAAGTCCTGAATTGAGGAAATGGGTCCCAGGTTTAGAAATTCGCAGTGTACTCAGCAAGTCCCATGTGGAACGTGATTTAAAAAGTTTCTCCTCATTACAGGTTCCTTGGGGACACATGCTTGGCAGCTTGGCAGCTGTATAATGTAAACATAGTCTTGGTTACAGTGATAAAATAACAAATAGAAATGAAAATAAAATCACCATGGAAAAAATGAATACCATATATCCATCTACAATTGTAATTTTGAAGATTGTTTACCTACTATACATGTGCAGTCCTCCTTTTAGTATTTTCAAACTCATGGGAAAAACTGAAAAGGAAAAATATATATCCTTAAATAAAAAAGAATATTGATCTTGTAGGTTCCAATACTACATGAGGAACAGGTGAAATTGAAGTGAAGCAATTATTTGAGCTCTGCAAATATAAAGTAGTTAGTTAGGTCCATTCATGTGTGGATTTAGTGAAGTTTTGAATTAATATATGGCTGTGCAAAACTCATAAATCATTTGAAGTCACATTTTCATCAGAGTCAACTTAAGAGTGTTATTCCTGAGCTCATAAACATAAGAAACTTAAACTGAATTTATACACTAAATTCCACACAGAACATTTTGAAAGCCGGTGCAACACTATTAACAACTCTATCTAGCTCTCTGTAGCAAAAGGAGTGTAGTACAGAAATTGAAAGCACAGTGCCATGAGTTTTTTTGGTTGCTGCAACAATCATTATTTCTCAAATGGTAATGAATACTGTGAATGGCAAGTTCCAATTAACTGCTTTCCAGGTGAACATTTATCTTGTTAAAATTTCTGTGTCTGGTCAGTTATTCAGTGAGGGTTAATTGTGTAATGTAACTGGAAAGATATTAAGTACCCCGAACTTCCCTTGAAGAATCTAAATATTTTTCAGGGCTGGCTTTTCTATTTTTGAAAGACATCGTGCATTGGAAGGAAACAAAAGGTAATGGAAATATATCAGAGAAAAAAACCATCTTATAAGCCAGTAATATAGTAATATTTGATATATAGATGAAAAACTGCATTTTGCAACAAAAAACACTTTTAAAAATGCGCTTAGAAAGTGATATGTGAATTTTATGATGCATGGAAATGGCATCAGCCATGCAACATGAACCTGATTTGTCATCATCAGGTGATCACAAACGTCATGTCCTGTGGTCACCTGTTGCTTCATTTTATCACCCAGCACGGCTATGAAAGGAAGGTGTGAGACTAAAGAGGAGCAGATCTCAGCAGTTTAAATACACTCCTGGATGTGAAGCATGTTCACCTATAAAGTCCTTGGAATCATTAATACCTTTATCTGCCCCCTCATCTGGAAATTAAAAAAAACCCCAACAACCAAAAACAAACAGAAAAAGCATTTTCTCCCTTCTGGTACATTTTAATGAAATTAATGCCTTCTGCTCACAAAGCATTTGAATATGTAAGATGCCTAAATATTAAATAAGAAAAGTGTATGAATTTATATTGATCAGAACAGAACTGAATTCAGCAAACACACTGTGCTTATAACAAAATTTTCTGCAATACAGTTGAGCAACACTTTTGGTCATCTACCAACGTTACTATTTTACCTTAGTGTACATGTTGCTAATATGGAGCACAAAAAACACATACTTCTCTTCAAGAAACTGACGCTTGTTTTACTCTGAATAGCTTTCAGATTTAAGTGATTTTTTTTTTCTAAATCTCAATCAGTGTTTTCTCGTGTTTAGCATGTACACTACAATATCTTGGGTTTATTTTGTCTGTTAAAAGTAGGTTTTTACTTGTCTTTTACAATTTTGCTGAATCTTATGCTATATGATTCTGACTGGAGAGTAACACAGTTTTCCTCAACATTTTGCTGAGTGTGATATCCAACAGCCACAAGAGAATATTCATAGTTCAACAGACATTTCCTTATCATACAAAGAGTGTAGAACAAATTAGCCAGGCTCATTTAAGCCTGTAGCTTCATAGACACACCAATAAATAGCAGGTGATGTTTTGCTGTGTTCCATACAATTTTAATCATTTAAGACAAGTAGTTAATTAATGAGTCACAGGTTCTGCAAGATTTGACACTGTGGAAAAGGACTAATAACTGTGTCTTATGATGAATAAGCCAAACACTAAGAGCCACAGAAAACAACTCCCATGGTAAAATTACATAAGGTAATGTAAAAGTATGCAAGGGAACTCAGTGACAGGTCTTTAATATTTTAATGTAAAGTAATACAAGAATGAAAAATATCTAAGAATGCTGCTGAAGAGGTCTCTGGAGCAGGACAGAGTGTGTTTTACTGCCCTTATTTTTCTAGTAGGGTCTAGGGAAACAACATGTGACAAATTATGTTCAACAGTGAAAACAGAGACTAAAAGAGGCTTTTCTTCCCCATGCCTCAGAATTATTTGTTTGGGTTTTTTTCAAATTTTCTTTTGCTTACATTTGCAAGACTTTTGTTCTCAACAGTGAAAGACATACTATAGCCCAACTTTTGATTAACAATTTTATGTCATTATACCTGACAATCTCAAACCGTGTGTGCATTGTGAGGCTTCTGTTCTAGAAACACAAACCATGAGAGGGAGAAGGATACACTTGCAGGGAAGGTATTGAACGGGAAGAGAGAGGCCCTGAAATAAGAACATTCTGCCTCTGCAGGTCTGCATGCTCTCCCCCTGTGCTCAGGTGAGGAATGGGCACCTACCTTTTCCAGGTACCTCTAAAGCTTGGTTCTGAAACATAACCAGAACTCAAGCCTACTAATTCAGGTCTTGCTCTGAGAGGGATTTATTAAACAGCACTGAAGGTTTTGGTCTATAGATGAATTGCCATTTTTCATCACACACTCTCTGCCTCTTAAATCTACTAAGCAGAGTTGCTAAAGTCCCTGTCTGTTATAATTTGGTTCAGCAGGAAGATTTTCTTTCTAAGGTGCTGGATGAGTGATTCATCATTCATGTTGCTAAAAAGTTGAAGTTAAGTATATCAAAATAAGTGATGCACCAGTGCAGCCTAATTGTGGTAAACCAGGGAATCCTTGCTCCTTCTCTTTGAAAATATTCTGTGCCATAGCTCTGATGATTTAGTAATCTTCTGCTTGTTTTCTTTTTCCAGACTCTAAAGATAAAGCTATCTTTAGAGTAGCAGTGCATCTCATTTACTATGAGATAAGAAAGAACAAAAATACAGAGTGTTGCAAGGATGAGAATGAAATTTAGACATTCAAGATTTCATTCTTAACTCTTTTTTTTTTTTTTCCTTTAATCCTGGTCTATAAATCTAAATATAAATCCTGTTGGTAAGTTTGTTTATTCTTGGTTTAATCCTTTGTAGATCCTCAAGCTGCTTTTCATTCAATTCATGCTCACATGAGTCTAACATTTATAGAAATTATTCCAACAGTTAGCGGTAGTCCCTTCAAAGTTGTGCTTGTGTCATTAAATGTTTATTGTTCTCGTTTTTGGTAAAATATGAAGATATCCTCCCCTGTCTTTCACCAAGATAATCTTATGCAACTTAATGAAGCTGACAGTTAGGTCATATCATGTCTATACCATAGTGACTGTTTTTAATGGTCGTTTGCAAGCTGGAAAATGAGAATAATGATATTCTAAACTGCTAAAGACATGCATTGTTCCTGAAAAACAGTACATTTTCATTATGGTTTCTCTTTTTCAAACCAATGTCAAGTTACAATACAATGTAATTTATTAAAAATAGGTCCTATATTAGTTTTATGGCTAATTCTCTAAATTACTTCTCTGAAATTAATTCTGAGATATTTATTGATAATAACCAAACTAATCTTCTATCCCACATAATTTCATAGATAAAATCATTAGGTAGGTCAAAACCTTAATGTTTGATGAAGTCAGCAAGTACTGCTAGGCTTTTTGCTCCTTTGTCCATTTCTTCCAAGTTTTCTACACCTTAGGGAAATAAGTCAGTTTAATTCTAGACTACATAGTAAGGGAAAAGAACAATCCCACTTTCCTTGCTTCAGAGATTTCCAAAATGGGCTTATTCTGGACAAGAGTGAGGTTAAGAAATAGTTTATAGGCTGCATACAACCATTTTTTTATAGAACATTGTTCACCAATTTTTTAAGATTTGCGTTTTCACAACAGCTTTATGAGATACTTCATGAAAGTCAAATTAATACAAAGTCACGTGTCTTGTACAAAATAAACAGTCTTTTATAAAGACCCCTGTAATTTTAATGTTAAACTACTCTGTGATATTTCTAAAAACTAACATTTAAGAACTGTTTAAGAGTTCTATTTAAGTTTTAATTCTATATGCATTTTCTGCACTGTTTCTAACTTTCCAATCGTTGACGAACCTAATTTTTTATACTGTATTAGTGAACAAAAGATGGAGCTGTATTCTAAAGTCAATATTTCCCTCAAGTGTTTCTTTTTATGCAACTGTTTTTTTTTCTAAATGTTACTGGTCTTCAATGTTGAGGGAGATCTCCATACAATTGCAATAGTTTCCCATTGTTAGTTTCATTCTCTATAAAATATAAACCTACTCTCTTTTCATGATTAAAAATCCTGGGTTATTATTTTACAAGGCATGTAAGATATTACTGTAAGGGTTGTTTTGTTATTTTTAACTGGAGAAAGGAATGTTTCTCCTTCTGCTCTGTATTACTATGCAAAGAATCATCATGCTGAAATATCACACCTTTGAGGTTAAAAGCATGCCATAAAAAAGAAATGCTATGGAATACTGAGCATCATAACCACTGGCAATACCAAAACCAAACAAACAAATACATAAATAACTAAATTAAATAAGCCCTGAGCCTCCCAAAAGGATCTCTTACAGATTAAATCTATCAGAATATGCCACATTTTTATACAATACTACAAGTGGCTTGGGGAGTGTCTACCTCTCATTATTCTCTGCCTCCAGTCTACTTTGATTTTCTTTTACTTGGGGTTCAACTGCAAAATCTCTTTCATTTTTATTAGCAAAAAAAGTGGCTATCATTTGCTCAACTGCTCTTCTGTTTTTTGGAACACAGGACTGTAAGCCATATCTTTTGCCTTCTTCCAGTCCTTCTTCACTTGCCCTTATCCAGCCCTTTATCACTTGCCCAGTGACTCTTGCTGGCTCTGTTGACTGCTGCTTTGGCTTCTTTGCACAACAGCTCCTTGACTCTGCACGTCACACTGACTCTTTCATCCTACCTTGCATTTCTCCCCTCTACATTCTACTTTGTTCAAATCAAAAAAGTAGAAAATAATGTAATTTTCTCTTGTGTTCTTTGCATGTGCTTATTTTTCCAGTTGTGTTTGATGATTAGAGACTCTTTCTCACGTCACTGACGCTTACCTGATCTTCACTTTCTTATAATGCTTGCTGCTGTTTCAAACTTCAGCCCTGAGAAAATGGAGCAACATTATTTTTATTGTCATGCAATATTTACATGTAATTAAACATGGGACTATAGTAATTTATATTGCATTTTGAATTTAAGCCAAGATTAGTGTTTGTATTTGCTTTGTGTCCACCGTGTCCAGATATAAATCCATTGAAGGGACAGTTTATAGGTAAATCACATGGGAAGTGGGGTCGAAACTTAGGACATGTGGCAGAGACCTGGATGTGTACCTCACTGATGGTAGACTGA
This sequence comes from Acanthiza pusilla, assembly GCA_036630365.1. Classification (NCBI taxonomy): domain Eukaryota; kingdom Metazoa; phylum Chordata; class Aves; order Passeriformes; family Acanthizidae; genus Acanthiza; species Acanthiza pusilla. The sequence goes on along the minus strand of JAXCHO010000164.1, from coordinate 40,910,834 downwards.
TTTGAGCCATGCAGTCAGCAACCGTGCTAGGTGTCTTTTTGGGGATCTTGTGAAATCTCCACAAAGACCATTGGGATCCTTCCTAGGGAATTTTAAAATTACAGGTGATATTTGTCAGTCTTGAATATAAAGCAAATTTATGACACCACAAAGAACTGATGAGTCGTTCTGTAGTACTTCTGTATGCAACAGCCAGGAGAGGTGAGAGAATTTCTGCCAGGTTTTATCCAGGAGTGCCTCCACCACAGATCCAGAGGGAAAACTGTAACCACATGAGCAGGGCGCAGTCGTATGTCCACAACTTGCAGTGCTTTTTGTTTCAGGGACTTTTTGCATGAGACATAATAATTTCATATTCAGCAATCCTCAGTGGACTTTTCTTCTCTGAGTGTGCTCTGTGGTGTTTGAGCCTGTGCCCATTTATTTTAGAAAATGTCCCATGGAGGTTTCAAAGCTCGGCATCCCACTGGATGGGGAAATACATTCTTGCTTGGCTTGGAAGCTGCCCCTTGCTGGTTTATTGGATGGCCATGAAGCCGTGCAGCAGAAGAGAGAGAGAGAGTGAGTCCCTACTCATCTTCTCAATGTCTGCAACGATTCTGTGAAGCTCTGCTGCATTCCCCTCCACTTGCTCTTTTCAGCCTGAAGTGTTCTTGTTTTAATAAATTCAGTGGCTTCTTACACAAAGTCATTCCATACCTTTAGACATACCTATTTCTTTTTCCACACTTTCCCAGCTCTGCTATGGAAACAAAGCAATATTCAAGATAAAGGGCTTCCGGGATTTATACAGAGGTATAATTTTTTTTTGTTTGTTTGTTTTTTCTTAGTTTTTCAATAGTTACTGAAATTCCATTTTCTTTTTTAAGGGACTACCAAGGACTGAAATTATGTTTTCATAGTTCTGTCTATTGTATTTTCAGGTCTTATTTCTTAAATATGCTTTGTTTTTTTTTCTCTGAGGAATATTACATTCTTTTTCATGGAAATTCACCTACCATTTTATCATCTCTTTGTTCTTTGTACTCATCTTTTCCACTCTAAAAGTGCCAGTATCATTAGAAAACTTTTTCAGCTAACTTTTGAAAACCATGTGCAATGTATATATTGACTAAACTCTGCTTTTGATTTTGGATTCAGGCAGAGGAAACAGAACTTTAAAATATGTAACTCCAAAAACTTGGAAGTAACTACTAAGTCCATGCATATCGAACAACACCATGCACACAGCTTAATATTTGTGAATTTGTTTAAACAAATCAGGGTTCAGTTTTTCTTCGTGACCCCTGTTCAAGGAGATGTCATGAAAGTGAAAAAATTATGGTCCATCAGTGTATATGAGTAAATAAGAGTTCTGTAGTAGTGAAAAAGTTCAGTGAGTAATGAGATTTTAAAATCTATATTTCAGGATAACTCCAGCTTGCCAGAAAGCAATAGCAGGAGTACCCTTAGGTACTTATCCTCTTGGGATGCAAGCATTTTATGTCATATGCTTTATAGATTTAGAGCTAGAGAATCATTATTATATGAACTGTCAATGAAGAACACAGAAAGTGACCAAGATCTAAGGGTAAGTGTACTTATTACCTAGTTATTTTCATACACATATGTGGCCTGTGGAGATGGGAATGACAGGACTTGTAGCACCCACCAGTAAGCAAAATTAGAATTTTACTTCTCAATTAGAGCAGACCTTTCACCCTCTGGAACTGAGATATATTTCATCAATTAAATATAAAGCTTACTGTAGCTTTTACATAAGTCTTCTTATTTACCTCTGCTATATAAGATGTCATGAATGCTGTTCATAAACATGTTTTTGGAATAATTTTTCAAGTAAAACTCCTAAATCTTTTTATTAACAGTCAATTTGAATATAATAAAAATAGATGATAAACAGCAAAAATGTGCCATAATATTACTCTCACTTATTATATAAGTCTCTCAATAACGTTTTTGTACCGTTATCATTCCATTCCAAGTTAATTCTTTGCCTTCTTAAGAGAGCTGTTAAAAACATTCAGAAACAGGAGTGATTTGAACTTTGGAAATACATTCTTTTTTTGTGACTGATGATGAGCTACTAAAGGAGATATTGGCCTGTAGAGTTTAACAGAAAAAAAATGGACTATTTGCTCACCACATACTGCATGGTACAAGAAGACAGACTATAGCTAAAATGTCATTTTCCCTTGGAGATTGCACAAGGGGGTTCAGTTTTCCTTATTTATGAAAGAATTTTAGAATTACAGGTAGAATTTCATTTGATGTTCTTGAAGTCAATACAAGACTGAAACATTTCTCCACAAGATAATTATCCCAATATTATGTCAATAAAATGATCTGAAATTGCCTCCTTTGCTGTTATCAATTTAATTGATTAGCAAAGTGTATATTACATGCCTGAGTCTTTTTAATTTTTTTTTTAAGGATTTTAAAATTAGGACTATCTGAACTTATATGTGCCAGTGTTTATGAAAAATATATACTTTGTATAATAAAATATAATAAATAATTGATTACAAATTACCTGATCATGTGTAGCTCTATAAGCATATCCCACACAAATAAAAACAATTCTAATATAATTAATTCTGTGAAATGTCCTCATTTTTATTTCAGAATGCTAGATTACATTAACCTAATTCACTCATTCTGAAAACAGTTTGATTCTGTATGTCTGCAGAGCATTCTTGCTGAGCTGATATTTGACAGAAGACTGAGCATAGTCAGATTTAAAGAGGAATATTGTTCCTTAAGATATCTGGTAGAGTGTTTATTATTCAGGAATGCTGTATCAGAAAACGATTCAATTTCTTGGCATTCTCATTCTATACCATTTTAATAAAACCCCCAAAACCCAAGCTTGTGTCGTTTCTTTCTTTATTTGCATTTAAATGCAGCAGTAGAAAAGTATTTTCTTGAGTAAATAAGCTTGGAAGAATTTCAGAAACCTGATAAATATTGATTCTGTTGAGGTAAAGTTCCAAATAAATTCCAGTTGTAACTGTAGACTGGTTTATGAATTGGTTTAAGGAAAAAAGTATCAGATTTATTGAAATCATTATTATCAGTGAAATATTTTGATGTCTACAATAACTGAAAGCAGAACAAATGTTTAACTGAGAGAAAAACACAACCAACATCAAGAAAAATAGTATGCATATCTCCAAAATGCTCTTTAAAAAAAATTTATTTCTTACTTTTTTTCAGTCATCTTTACCCCTAAATAAAGAAAAAGGAGAAGAATATGCTACCTCTCTAAAAAATATGCATATTTGAGATCATTCTTTCATTAATCTCTGGAGAAATCTGTTCAAATTCCTTTGTTTAAGTTATTTTCTTTAGAAACCCTGTTCTTTCCAATCTCCTATGATGTAGAGGCTTTTAGTCAGAGCTTTTAGGCTTAATGATATTGATTTCACCACCTTGATGGGGCCTGCCCAAGTGATATGTTCGCCACCCTGTAATAAACACATTGTTTTGGAGGAGAAATCATAGTTAAATTTTAATAAAGAATTGCCTGAGACAGAAAGAACTGAGTCTAAATTTGAAGCTCTTTTCTTCCATGTTGAGCTGCCTAAAACTGCTATCTCCTTTAATTTTTCACCCAAGACTCACAAATAGCTTTTGTAGCAGACACATATGCACACTCGACTATTTCCTCAGATGGATATTATTTCTTCTCTATGCAGTCAAATTGATTTTTCAGTTTTTTATTGCATAACAGAAATTTATTCTGAGATCACAGTGAATTATCTCAGATTTAGTGTGGCCCAACAGAATTTAAAAAAAATAATAATCTATTTTTGTTTAGAGAACTATGCTTTCACAGAGATACCGAGGCTTGAATATATGGTTATAAAGCTAATTTGTGGGCTTAGAAAACTGGGTAGATAACTGATATGAATATCTTACTGTTGGATCAAATCTTTTCACCCCAGATGTTTTCATGTTTCTTTTCTCCAACAATGGCCAGATGCAAAAATCCAGGAAAAGGGATCAAGAAATAGTGCCAGTACAAGCTGATCTCTTCTCTAATACAGCCCCTTAGAAGTTTAAGGACTCCCCGTGCCACTGCATCTGTGTTTAATGTTCCCTGATGGGTCAATCTTGCATCAATTTTCTGATTTTTAACACACTACATCCTACAGCAGGGGATTTCACAGCTTAATGTAAATTGTGAGAGCAGATTGTGTCACTTTTCAGTCTGGAGCTTCCTAGTTTCACTGGGTACCACCAGGCAGTTTTATCCCGAGTGATTCCTGTGCCCATTCTCTGTCCCCTCTCTTGGGCCCTTCCCAAGCTGAGGAGCTCTAGAGTACTCAGCTTCTCCCTAAACAGGAGACAGGAAGATGCATCATATATTTTATCACATTTCAGTAGATTTATGCTGCTGCAGCTGGACTCATACTAAACTTCAGAGCTCCTTAGCTAGAGCAGGCATGACTTCACTGCAAAGTCGAACCAGAAATTGCAGTGTGAAGCTTCTCCAGCAAAACAGCTTCCTGTACTCTGCGATTGTCTGCTACAATGGAGTTCTTGACATTGGTCTCCAAAGAATTTCGTATTTCTAGATGTAATCACTTATTCATGGCAGTTTGAACCTTATTTTTTCCAGCTGTATTAAGCCTGAAAAATTAGCACCTACAAAATGAACTTGAAGCAAAACCCAATCTGCTTCCTAGAACCTATTCTATACATAGATTCATAGGATTAGTTCCTGATTTAAAGCTCAATTACAGTCAAAAGCTTCAGGCCAAAACTGCAGCTTTAAGGTACCTGTGCCAGGAGTTTGAATTCCAATGGTGTGTTGGAATAGTTGGTGTGTGTTTGAATTAATTAATATAAATCTAGGAATTAATATAAATCTAATATTTTTATGTGTTGGCCCTGAAGAGAGGACCTCAATCTCTGTAACAGAAAAACTAAACTGAGTCTAAATGTTTTTAATTCATATAAACGGATCATTCTTTAGTTTCTGTGTACTAACTTTAATTAACAGAAATCTGTTGTGGATTTATTTTGGAAAAGCATTGTAAATATAATTTTAAAAAGTCTTATTATACCTTATACCAGAAAGCAGTCAGACTTGTGAAACTCTAAAATCATGGGGAAACTAGAAGAGTAAATATATAAATTCCCTTCTCCTTGTGTCTCTGGACACAATTTTGATTTTTTTATTTATTTATTTTTAAAATATGCTCTCGAACAGGCAGTGAATTCTACAACAGAACAAAATGTTCCCTAGGGTTAAACACAAGAATATACTTGTGAGGAGTATGATGGGCAAAAAATCAGCTGGATGCTCTTGGCAGAAATACAAAGTCCCTCCTTGATTACTGTATTTGGTTAATGTTTTGCAGATACAGAAATTTGCCTGCAGAAGAGAGGGTCTCTCCCTTTTTGTGTGGACTGCAGGGAAAATAAAGACTTGGTGACCTTCAGAAAGACACTGTAAGCCATAAAATTAACTGCTTAAAACAGTGGAAAGTCTGAAGGAGTAAAAAGTTGTATGAAACAGATCATAACTTTCTGAAGAACAGAATCCTCTTCAGCAACTGAAAAGTATTTGAAGCCTGACAGGAGAAGACGAATTATCTTCATGTGTTCCTGCTGCTCAAGGATATGTCTTATGAGTTACTGCACATCACAGCCCCTTAACTCACACTTTACTACTCCTCTGGTGAACACTCGTGAGCTGAACTTAACTAAAGCATAACTTGGATAAAACCTATTTTCAAGGAAGACGTTCCAGTAAAACACTGAATCTTGTTTTGTGCCGCTGGTTAGGCACTGAGGCTGCAGCAGTGGTGGGCGGGGGTCTGCACAGCCCTGCGGCTGCACTGGGGTCTTTGCTGCAGGAGCAGATCTGTACCTTGGGGGGCTAGCACAGAGCAGGGAGTGACTTCCAAGTCTTGTGGAGTAAATATTCTCTTTCCACTCACTAATAATTGCTGCTTCTCAGGCTCTAAGGTTAACACCAAACTGCAGATGCCATCAGTTAAATGGGAAAACAGTTCCTGATCTGTAGTACACTTACTGTTTAGATTTAAGAAGTGTTTCACCCATTCGTTTGTCAGAATAAAATAAATTTAAAAATGTGTCTGGAAGTGTCTGCCTTTGTTCCCAGACACTGAGTATTCACTGTTCCTAAGTGCACTGAGCACATCTGAGTAGCACTTCAGGAGTGATGCCCCACTGGGCTGTTAACAGGAATGAGACTACTCACACGAGACCACCCCCAGAGAAAAACATTTTGAATAAATAAACATGTTCTGAGGCAAAACTTTCATATTCTTTGTTGTCTATTATCTATCCTGCCCAAGATGGTGAGACAACTAGCAGTTTTTGTCATTTAATGATACATTTATAAAGCACACTCAATTTACAAAGTTAGAATTTGGAAATTATTATATTTATTGTAGATGCTGTAGTAGCAACTTTTCTTGCTTTTTAGGAGATAGATTTTCTTCACTTTCAGCTTTCTGAAAAATTGATTGCTCGGAACAAAACTGCCTTTGTTTAGTATCTCGTCATGCTTCCAAGGAAGTTAAGATTTGTCATTGTTCTATAGCAGTAGAAGCAGTGGTAATTTTACATTTAAAGTGTCAAAAACTACTTAGAGGGAAGGTTGAGGGGAAATATTTTCCATTTGTTAAAAAGAATACTCTACCTACCTCCAAAATATCAAGACACAGGAAAATATTCCAGGAGAAACTTTTTTGCAAATTGTAAATGCTCTTTCATTTTCCATATATCCGCACTTGTATTATGTTTATAAAATTTTGGAATAATATAAGAACTTACTCCTGTCTCTTGCTTTCTGGGAATCCAGAAGCTCTTTAAATACACTTAAAAACAAACCCATTTTAAAAAAAGAGCATCAAAATGAATAGACGAGAAAAAAATGAAACATAAACCACTGTTGGAACAAGCCAGACACTTGCAAGATTTCTCTAAGATGTAAAGTACACAATACACTAAATATGCATCTTCGTAAAAACTCCCTGAAACTTAGCAACATCAATATGAGTATTGATTTTTTATGGTAAGATTAACAAAGCAATCAAGGTGTATCCAATATTGAATACAGAGAAAAGTCAATACTACAATTTCAGAGAAATCATCCCAAAAAAGGACAGTTGTGTGATATTTAGAATAACAAAAGCAGCACTTAAACCTTTGGAAAGTGTTCAAAATGCAGAGAACTGGAGAGAAAAGGATGTGTAAATCTGTGAATGTGATCCTCAGAAATGCAACAGTCATAGTCTGCATTTGCTAGAACAGCACTAAGGTGCACAGGAAGGCTGAAGGGGTTTGGCACTTATTAGGAAATGAGTAGGACATGTTTCCTTTGTATAGCACACAGAATTTTTGACGTGGAGCTCAGTTAAAATGGATACTTGCTGTACAAGAAGCAGAGTAATTCACCAGAGGATTTGTATGTTTGAACAAATCTCTTTAGCACAAGGAGTGATACTGAGAGATAAATAACATGTTTCTCAATTTCCTTATGTTTTTTTTTTTTTTTTTCTTCTAGAAGATAGTGACCTTAAGACCTCTGTTGTACGGAACTCCAGAATTGTAGGAATTCTGATTTTCAACTATTTTTAAGGAAATAAAAAATTACATTATATGTATCCTGAACCCAAGGGTTATAAATTATGCTCTGATAAGATGTTGTGAACAGACAAACTAAAACAGGGTTTTATCTCTGAGGTAAATGGGGAGAAACAGATGAATGGCAATCCCTTCACACATGTATCAGACAAAAACCAAACTGGAAATGTATGTTTCTTGACTGAGCTTAATTGCAGTTTTTCAAAGCTTTATAAGTAATTAATGCATTATAGAAACATGAACAAATTATATTCCTCTTTTACATTTCTTGGGCTTCATAATTAGAATATTTTGATACAAAAGTACAGTAATTATAGCAATTTGTGGCAAATTTTTATCCATTTATTAAATTGAGATTTTTTAATATCTGAATAATATTTTAGTAACAAATATTTAAAAAACAGACAACAGAAAGGTCTTGGTACATATACTGTAAGTCATTAAAATAACCCAAAGTACTTATTAATTCACCACTGTGAAATCAGGGATTAACTGAGGAGTAATCAGTGAACACTATGTACCTGGGGGTTTTGTGACCAAGCACATTGTGGTCTTTTATCTCAGACAGATATTCAGCTCAAACACGTGGAAGGAAAAGTAAAGGTCCATGGAAGGGATGACAAATGGGAATGTTTCCTGATTTCATTGTGCTTTCAAATTTCACTGAACATGGGCGCTGCATGCTTTCACTAATAGAACTTAAGTGGTGTATTAATTATGAAACAGCTGTTCATTATGCTAATCATGACCTCTTTTTAAAAGTCAACTGTACTTTTCTTCTCGATACAAAAGCCATTGGTAAGAAGCCATGAAAAGACCAGACTTGACTCATTCCTAGCAAACTGACCATGAGTTCAAGACTGAGAAAGCACCTTCAGCCAGTTAAAATGCTATGGCAGTTTTGTTTTTATGTGACTTTCTTCAATTTGAAGAACTACGTCAATTTAATTATACTTTATATTAGTCATTAGCAAAATTCTCAGCCACCTCTTTGGCCTAACTTCTTTTGTAAATTGTGGGAAAAATGGAGAAGGGAAAAACAACTGTACTTCCTGGGATGGCCGGGGTCAGATGAATCCATGTTTAACATCCTTACATTATTGGAAAGAGAAACTGCACCTCAAGTGGTATCTGCACAGGTTTCCTTGGCTGTGGAAAGTAGGAGGCATGGAAATGCTGACCATATACTAGCTTTACATCCCATTCTTACTGCTTTTCAATCCCGTGCTGCAGGTTGGTGAAAATTCAGGACGTTTTAAGAATATGATCTATTTATGTAAAATGCTGAAAGGCAGATACCAGCGGTTCAGGTAATTTTCAGACTTACACTGTTCTATTCGTATAACAAATATTTATTGAATTGCAAAAATGTTTTAAGCAGCTCTTAGGATACCGTGAATGAATTTTAAATGACACTAGACTGCTGCATTTCTGGTTCTGAATTCCCCATGGTGTACCTGAGACCTGTGGGCACACTGTTTTGCCTTATGGTTTTGTCCTTGAGAAAGAAAAGAAAAAAAATAAAATCAATCTATCTACATATATATTGCGGGTTATCAGTCAGCATCATTTAGAAATTTAAACTGCTGAAACATAATATGAGCATACTTTAGGTGCTGGCTGGGCATTGTACACAACCAGTGGAACTATTTTGGTCATACATGAGACACATGGTACAACTCACCTGTTCCACCTTTGAAAACCCTAAATGCATAGAACTAATAATTATTTTTCACTCAACACACTGAAATATTATTTATAAAGATACAGTGATTAAAATACGAAACATTCAAAATCACAATACTCAAAAATCACATAACACCTAGGGAAATTACAACTTTTCTTTATTCACTTTCTCTGCTTATTTGTGTTGTGTCTAAATGGCAAATGGATGACCTTTTTCCACTGGATTGCATTCAGGACAAAGAAAAAGGAAAGCTGGAGGAGGGTTTTTTGTGTGATTGTTAATTATTTTTTGAAATCTGTATCCAAGGATCACTATTTTCTACGAGCTGTAACTCAAATAAATTTGCTTGTAACTCTAATACATTATTTGGGTTCATACAAACAGGAAATTCTGATTTTTCAACATGAATTAAGTGACAGTAAAATTGCAGAATTAAGCCTCTTATAAATAAAAGAAAACCCCCTATTTCGTTCATATCTCCATTTATTCTACACAAGTAGAATCCTATATTTATCTAGTTAATACCACATTTTTTCTTTTAGAATTAGATATTCAGCTCACATTCTGCCTCTTCCAAACGATCAATAAATCTATGGTGAGTTTGCATAAGTATTTTTCTCAAATGAATCAAGTCCTTGACTGAGATATTTTAATTGCTATAATTTGAATAACTAATTCCAAGTTCTGAAAATTAGGTGAAGGTAGTATGTGATTAACTGCCGTTAATGAAGCCATTACCTGATCAAGTAATATTTCATTCTTGGAATGGATTATCTCTAAATGCAAATGAAATTGATTTGAATTGTCAGTTTCTTCTTGGATTTATAATATATCTTTAAATGTTCTGCAACTACTGTTATGAAACATACTTTGCCATTTTTACTCTTCTGGCAGTTCTGTAAGTTTATATGTTTAACATGAAATCAGAAAAATTCTGCTCCAAAGAAGCAGAGTGTCCATTCACATGCAACATTTTCTTTGCTCAAAACATTTAGCCAAGAAGAAATTCAAACTAATTTTTAGTGAAACATGTGTTAGTAATTATGCTAACAATTAGTTACATTGCTTCACACAGACTATATCAAAATGCAAGAAATTTTCTAGGGATAGGATTTAAAATTATTGATGAAGGAAGTTCATGATGTGGGATTAACTTGTTTAGTTTAAACAACTACTGGTCTAGTTTCACCATTTCTAGACTGTTATTTAGTTCTAATGTAAAGAATTTTAAGAAATAAAAGTGATGGAGCTGTGCAAAGAGCCCTGGCCATTTTGGAACTAGAGGGATCTTTTCCCAATAAAATATAAAAAATTTCACAGGTTGATTCTGTTACCTATATTATGTATACTGCAATATCCCTCACCCAAGTTAACCTGCTATCACAATGAACTTTCTATGACCATTTATTGACACACAGATCTGCCTCAAAAAAATTCTTACATTAAATGGACAAGACAAAAAGAGATCGGAAAGAAGAAAGAAAAATGTGTTTGCAGTAGGAAGGGTGGGAAGGATTGCTTGTTGTCACAAGCTGCTTAAGGGTGTTAAGCAGCAGCTATCATGGTAAAATCTTAAAGCCACTGAATGACTGAAATCTGTGTTTCCCCCCATTTTCTACCTCTTTACCTCATCTTCAATTTTGGCTTTGCCTTCTTTCATTTTATTCCCCAGAGTTTTCTGCTCCATACCCTCCATGTCACCGCTGTTTTGACTCTTTCCCGCTGTCATTGGGAAGGGAAAGAGAGGTTACAGAGGTCAGTCACCATCCCAGAACGCAGTATCTGTTACCTGGTAGGTCTTGACAAGACGCGTTTTCTAAACCCCATTAAGGAAGATCTCATATGCACAACTTTTTCCAGGTGTATTTCCTCCCTGCACTGAGAACCAGAAGTTTCAAGGAAAACCTCTGTTACAGGGTGTGGTACCTTCCCCTCCCTTCCTTGGGAATGTGGCAGTTATCTGATACATTTAGGTTAATCTAGCTTTAATTTTCCTTACACTAATATGCCCTAATAACTTTTGCCTTTAAAAATTCATTTAAAGAGAGTAGACGATGAACTTAAGTGTATCACCCGGTTTTAGACTTAAAAAATGTCAAAAAAATAAAGCTGCTACTTCAAAAGTAGACAATCTGCATTTGAAATCTAAACAACCAAAATGGCAAAATATATACATCACTTTTAGAAAGTAAAAAACCATAATAAAGTACTTTATGTTTCTTCTTTCATGGAGATCCAGACTTGGAGGTTATTCACAAAATCTTGTTCTCTCTTTGTGCAATTCCTTCATACCCACAGCCAGCCACCCACTTACATTTGTGCACCTGCACACTCACTCACATGCAGACCTGCATTCAGTCCACTGCCTATGAACCTTTCTGCTTTCTTTTAGAGTGGGAAATAATATTTTCAGTAATTATATATATATATATATATATATCTCCAGATTTCCCCACCAGACTGAGTCATTGCTGAGTCATCCAAGATGTCAAACATCACTGAGCATGTTAGGGAGGCCTGCCCAACTCAGGATGAAACATTCCGACATCAAAAGTTTGCTCTTGTGTTAAGGATCAGTTCTGTCCTTGGAGAGCCAAAGTTGCATACACATCTAATAATTTGATATTTATCACTGAATTCTAACACAAGTGAGAAATCAAATCTTTAGAATAAAAATAGCACTTGTTTGCTGTAGAGTTTTGCACAGAACTTTCCAAATGATGTTCAGTCCTGGTAATTCAGGCAAATTCACAAGAATGTTAAAAAATATATATATTGAGGATTTTACTTCTTGTGTTTGATTTATCTAATCCTCTTCTAAAAGTTAAGAATGGATTTGTATGAAGTTGGGGGTACGAAACATGTGACATCTTGAGAATGTTGGAAGAATAGAAGAAATGCACTCTTAAAAGTGATATTAAGAGAAAAGAGTAATTTTATACTAAAAAAGTCTTAAAAATATACAAACATCGCAAAAAGTGTTCTACATACAAGGAAGGAGATTTTGCTAGTCTTACTAAGTTTTAAACATGACATTCCTGAGAAACATTCTCTGGCAATGCTTTAATTGATGCAACAGGAACCCTGAGCAAGTAGCAATGAAAATATCCTTCATTATAGGGCTGGATTTAGTCTATATATGGAAAAAGCTAAAGAAAACAAAACCTCCTCTAATTCCATTTATCAGAAACATTGGAAAGATTGCATATTTTTCCACATGAAATGTGTTATCCTTTATAACAAGGCCAAAATTATTCAGAACATATGTCCTCCCCAAGATAGCTAAGCATGTCTGGCAATAATTTCCTATAATACCATGATGGACCTATGTACAATGGAGATTAGCTTCTTATTTTTTATTTTATAGTTATGTTTTTATCTATATGTGCAAAAAATAAAGGCAGAAACAGAGAAGGAAACCTAGTTTCAAAAAGGAGACCAAATATTTGTGAACACATAGAACAGAAAACCTTCCACAGCAGCAAAATTAATCCTAAGAATATTAATGACAGAAAAGAATATAAAGTTTTTATGTCCACTGGGCAAATGGAATAACGGTACTAGAACTATTGAAACAATTTATCACATGAGGGTCTTTTCATCAGAGGGGAAGAAAATCCTCATGGTATTATGTGGCTTTGCAAATGAACAACCTACAGAGATTCTCTGACAATAATGGCACACAGGGACATCCCTAACTTTTGCACATCAGCCTGACAGTAATCACGAAAGATTGCTACAGGAATGTAGATAATTATACTAGAGAGACCTGTGCTGCCCATAAATAAGATGGGCAAGCCTACCTCAAGTTCTGAGCTGTACAGATATTCTGTTACATACCAAATATGTATTTTAAGAAATGGAAAGGAAATAGACAGTATATCCTTAACATTAAATTTATAAAAAAGGACTTATTTTTTTCTACAAGAATAATTTCTAATTATGTAGATAAACTTCTGCTTAAACATCTAAATCATGCTCCTCTAAATAAGATGGAAATATTCAAGAAATAAATCAATTACCTTTTATATTTTTGTCATACCACATTCAGTCTAGAGTGGGGTTATCACTTTCATTAGGATGATCACAATCTTTGCCAAGCTGAATAAAAAAGAATTTGCTCTTCTAATAATTTACAGGAGACAGTTATGCTGTATGGTCTACAAATTCTGCAAATATCTTAGATGTATGTGCTGGGTATGAGATATACACAGATTTCTTGGGTAATGGTTTTACCATTGAAATTGCCATAAATTTTGCCATAAAATGGCGAAATGATGAAGTGATGGCTCAGTATCCTAAATATCCTTCAAGTAAAATTATGCAGACTAAGTTATGTTAAATGTGGCTTGGTATCACATCAGCATTTCCTTGACAAATCCATATCCCTGTGTTCTTGCTTGCTGTAGAGTCGAACGTCCCAGAAATGCAACAGCTCCCTGACACGGGTTCTCCTTTTTCCACTTATATTACTATGTTCTGGTTATAAGGGATCTGTTTCAGATTAAAGTATTATGCAATAAGAATAAGGCTGCAAGAGGCTAGGCAATGCCTCCAAATTCACTGTGAAAATTAGTCAGTGACCTCCTTCCAACATTAGTAAATTCTAAGAAAACATGTCTTTCCTTGATAACAAGAATTGCCCAGGGTGGCTGAGATTAGCCAGCAGCACAGTGCACTCATTTTCAGAGGAGGAAGCGTACTAGACACCTTCATAAAGAACACACTGAAAAGAGACAACATAAGCTTCTCTGTAAGTCCGTGCTAAATGGGCATTGATATTTTCTTATCTAATGCATGTGATATCAGTTAGACTGTGTATAGTTTCCGGGATTGCAAACTGCTTGCTTCTTGCAAGGCATTAATCTGAACTAATCTTTCTCATATGGAGCAAGTAATCAGTATGACACATAAATGGCTAATAAATGCAAGAGTAGGACAAGATGATTCTGTTTGATTGAGATTAGCACTGTATCAATCACTAATTCTTGACAAGGTTTGAAATAGTTAATGCTTTTTCAAAGCAGATTTTACCTTCAAAAAATAACATGTCTCTCTAAACCCAGTCTTCTCTGGGAACACATTTGGTACAGCACTAACAATATATAAAAAATAAAGAGCCCAGTTGCAGAAATAAAAGCATTTGAGAGCTGAATCTCAGGAATACGTGTGTATGATATTGGTTTCTCCAGGTGTGTGCAGTCGCATCTTTTGATGCGAAAACAGAGATGATTGGAAAATGACAAATATTGTACTTGTTTGTCTCATCTGTCCCCTTGGATCGGCACTGAATTTCTCATTTAGTGTCATTCTAGAAAATCCATCATTTTATAACACCACTGCTCACATGGTGGATACCCTGCAATTGAAGTGTTATTAATACATAAATACTTTCACAACATAAACTTTTATAGCACTGCATGCTGGGTCTTTAAATATCCTTCACTGTCAATGCAGTAATTCTCTGAGTCTCACATGCCCAATTATGGATTTATCGAATATTACAATGCAGCAAGATGTTAAAATCATACAGTAGAGTTTTTAGGAAGTTTTCATAAAATATGTACATCTTTTCTAACTTTATCTATATTTTCTTCTTTTCCTAGGCCCCAGCCCTTTTTGAACACAAACTCACACTCTTGAAAGCATTTTTCATCTTATTCCATTTTTCAGATATTTGAAAAATAGGGATGTTAACAGTTGCAATGACTCAATACAAAAAGGCTTCAGAAGTGTTAAACACGAAATGGTATTTTGGAACCTATGTGTTTTCTGAGTCACAAACCTCAACTAAATCTGCTCCCTACAGCCTCTGATTTTGGGAAATGCAGTGAAAAATGCTGTAGCTTAATAACTACAGAAAAAAATGAAAGACATTCCCAGTTCTGCCTTATGGTAAGTTCTGCGACCTAGGGTAACTATTTAAACTCTGAGAGTAGGGTTCTTTCCCCCATTTTTTTTCCTTAAGGATTATGAAAACCCCATATATATATATATATATATGTATATATATATACACACACACATATACATATATATATATATATACATATATATATATATATTTATACACCTGTGAATTTCTTCTTACTCCACAGAGGAGTAACTAGCAAATCTTATGGTTCTTTTCTTAGAGGAGAGCAGATAGGGTGAGTTCATAGTTTTTTCCAACCGTCACATCTATGAATATATGAATAATTTTGTATTTTACTGAGATAACAAGGTTTAGTTCATTAACATTAGTGAGCCCAAATGAGAACAACCAGTATAGACAGGGAACAGGAAATACAATCCAGGATCTCACTCAATGTAAACTGTAGGCTAATTCAGGACACTGGTCTCTCAGGGACTCTGATGCCAGGTAGCACAGAAGTTAACACAGCCTGGATATATTTGTGAAATACTATCGATGTAATCAAAGAGGCAACTCAAGAATTATGGCGGGAGAAGTGAAAGTATGTTCTTTCCTATAAGCAGGAATACAGGTGAATAATTAAAAACAAATTCTTTATTTGTTTATTATATTTTATCTCTTTTTCTGTGAAAGATTTGTCCATATAAAAGCCTTTATTTTCTCCAATGTATTCATTATTCACCTTATAATTTCTCTGAGCAGTTTTTACTCTATAGATTTTGGTTAGAAGTTTATTGCAAGCATTCATTATTTAAAATTCATGCTGTTCATCTTCAAAATATGTCATCTAGTTTATTTTTTCTCCTATGTTTGATGATTAGTTAAGCATAATTCTTAGATTTCCAATGTGAACCATGAATTGGAAATTTGTTTTCCAAGTTTATTATTAAATATCATTTATTTGTTGCTGTGTCAATACATTAAAAATATGTTATAGGACCCATGAAGATCTCAAACAAATGGGTGCAACATTTTATGTGATATAATTTATCACTGAAGCTACATATCTGTGAAGACATTCTATTTGCACTATGGTAAGCTCTGTGTTTATCAAATTTACTTATAGAAATGTTTGCCTAATTCTTATGTTAATTTGTTGGCATTCTTTGGAAGATTGTCAGTAAAGGAATAAAGGAAATTAAGGAAATAAAGTCAATAAGGGAAATTAAATGCATTGCTCATTCGACTTTCACGTCTGATGCTGACCAGAGCAGGAATTTTCTGAAGGTGAAGAAAGCCGTCATTAGCAAGCACATGACAAACAATCCTTTAAACTTTATCCACTCCTACTCTGTAACACACTGTTCAGTGCCAGAGCCTGATTTTCCCTACATGAAATTTAGACTGAAACTCTGACTGAAACTACTGAAGGCAATTCTGAAATTTTGATAACCAGCAGAGAAATAGATCATAAGTCTTCATGAAAGAAAAGTAAGTAGAAAAGAAGCATCACAGCTACCTATGCTAGTAGAGTTCATAGTCACCAGAACTAAATGTTTTGCTTTAAATTTCTCTCATCATATTCTTCCAAAATGCTTAGTGTGGAACAGCTTGATTTCCATGATCTCTCTCTGCCATATCCATCAACATTTTGACAGTGCATTTTAGTTGTATCACGTAAGGGATGTCCCAAATTGAAGTTAACCCAAAAGTTTTCTATTCCAAGTCCCTTTCTGAAGTCATACTCCCAGACTGCACATGCCAGGTTATGTCTTCAGCATTTGTTCTGTGCCAGCTCCTCAGCACTCTTTGGTTTCCACAAGGAGTCAGGAAAAGCTTTGTGTTGATGGCCTCTTTCCTCTCAGTTCTGAGTACTCAGTAGGTGTGGGACTGGGCTCTCTGGAAAAGTATGAAAAATTGTATTACGTTTGTGACAATATGTAATTAATTTGAGGATCAAATTGAGGTAACTGAATCTCCTATGACATTCTATTTTTATTAACTGGACTGGATATAGACATTGATTTCTTGAATAGTCTAAAGTTCTTTCTGGACAAATAATGGACAGAATGGCTTATGGCTTTTACTGTGTTGGTGTGTGGCAAATGCTTCTTGAAGCCATCTATTTAATCTTTCCTTTAAGACAATTAAAAGTACAACTGTATTTTTATATGCCCACACATTGAAAACCTAGGGAAGGAATGTTCTGAGGAAGAAGCTGCCATTGGTATTCACAAATCACCACTAAAAGACTTTGTCTGTCATGACATATTCTATTACTATGCTAATCATCCCCACTAGCAAAGCAGAATGAGGAAAAATTTCTGGTTTGGTGAAAAATCAGTCATCATTTCCCTGAGGCTTGCTTTTTTAGTTTTTTTTTTTAGCGTTTGAGAGAATCTGGTTTTATATTCAAACTCACTGATGTTCCTTATCATATATACTTATCAGTACAACCCTGAGTCATCTCATTGCAAGCAGTTGCATAAATTATATACATAGAAGTTTCTCTAGGTAGGTCTAACTGTAGTTAAAACAGGAAGAAATCAGTCACACAGTACCAGCAACACTCATCATGGAGCAATGCTTCAACTTCAGAAAGTCAGCTCAGCATAATCTTAGTTTCTCTGAGTCATCTCAGTTTTGAACACAAGCTGTCAGAGGAAGTGTAAAGAACCGAAAAATTTTCCGTCATTTAAAATATACATTACACATTGAATAAGAGATTTTTATTCTACATCCTTTAAATTCTGCATGAAACCTGTGCACTCAATGTAAGTATATTATAGAAGCATGCTAATTCTAATTAACCTTCTCAAATCGAATTAATTGAGATTAAAAACCTTGTAATTTTAAGTGTTTTTCAGACTGTGCCCAAGAATCCACTTAATGCAAGGACTTATGTACTTATCTAAAAAACCTGAAAAACTGAAGAAATTTGGCACACAGAGAACACTGAGAAGGAAAACTGTTTTGTTGTTGAGATTGGAAGAAAAACTAGGAGGTGAAAAACTCTTGCAGGTTTTGTTTCTTCACATCCTCTTTTCTCTTTTCATCTGTACAAACTTTCTGCCTCTTTGGGACATCATAACCCTCCTCCCATCTGTACTGTCCCTCTGATCTTAGGTTTTTTCTTCACTCTGGTGCTCGCTATGGCTGAGGGCTTGGCCAAGGGACTGTTGAAGTCCCTGTGAACTGCAGCCAGTCCTGGCTGCCTCCTGCTGCAGGGAGCATCCATGGGGTTCAGCACTGCTAGGATCCCCCAGGCAACCCCAGAGACTGCTTGTGTTGTGCTGGGCAAGGCAAGTATGCCTCACTGAACTTAGCTCAGTGCTTGATGCTTACTGCATAAAGGGGTACTCTGTCCTTTCTGTTGACTCTCTTTGGGATTAGGATTACTCTACAGGGTTGAAAATAACACTTCATGACCATATTTTGCAATTCTTTTGTGCATTTTTTTGCCCAAGGAGCAAAGAAAGCACCTTTAACTGTGTGTTTCAGACCTAAAAGAATTATTACTGTTTTCCTAAACAACAATAACAAGCTTCCAATGAAACTGCCTTAACTTGTGAATAATGCATATACAAAATTACTCTAACATCCCAAGTTTTTTAACTGGCTTGTCTGAGCTGCCATAAGATTTTAATGGACAGCAACCTCTTTGATAACACTTTGTATTCAGATCCTTTTTTCCTCTTTACTTCTCAGTTTCAAATGTTGCAGCTCTTTAGTCTGCTGCTCAGTCTCCCACATCTCATTTTCCATGATTCCTCACATCACTTATGCAGTTTCTGCCTCCACCATCACTCTATTGTCACGCTGCAGTCACTGGGTCTTCCTTTCCTGCTGGTCACCTCTGTGAAGTCTTTCCCTTTCAACTGTCACTTTTGGAACTCTCCTTCGCTAGGACATACTTTTTTTTTCTTTCTTTTTTTTTTTTTTTTTTTTTACTCCAGTGTCTCTTTTGCTCTTAGGGAAGTCAGTTCTTTCATCTCTGTTATCTGGTCAGCTCCCCACTTGAAAGAGCAGTCTCAGTTCTCACTCCCACAAAGTCTTTTGAAGGAACAAGCTCAAACAATGACCTTCCATGCCCTGCTATTGGGCCAATCTCTTTCCCAAACACATGGATGCTTTTCTTCTCCCTGCACACTGATTTTATCCAGAGAATATTTCTCCCTTCTTCCACTTACTGACTCAACTGATGCCCACCTCACACCACCCTGCCTGTCCAATCTACCAGTTTCAAGGGCACATAACCACTTTTTCACTGGCATTTTATGAAAAGGTCTTAGTAACTATTACCTAATGACCTCTGGATCTCGTTAAACAACAGGAGCTATTTTGTCTTTAATTTCTGTCAGATTTTTCAATAATAGAAAATAATACAGAGCAACAGGTTAAATCTTGTTAGATCACACCAGAAAAGAGATGCTCAATTCAAGAATTATCTCTGAGGGAGAGGTGTTGTTTGCTTCAAACTAACTCAGCATGAAAAAACATTTTATGTGTCTCTAGAGAATTCATACAGTATGTTCCCTTAAACTTTTATGAAACACCTAAAGCCTAGAATAAAACCTGTGATGATCCTTAATCACAAATAGCCTAAGAAGTTTTGCTGCAGGAATGCTATAACTTACTTTAGCAAATGTTTTCAGCTCTGCTTCACAAAAATATTTTGTGGGCACACGTGTTTAAAATATTTAATTTATTTCTCTAAAACTTCAATAGCCCTATCAACCACAAGTAAAACCCAACAGATTTTACATTTATTAATTTTATATTATTATGTATTTTTTCAATAATGAACAAAGACCTGTGAAAGCAAATGTGAAATAAGAAATAACCACATTTCAATACAATAAAAAATTTTAAAAATTGTCCAAATCACATATTCACAGAATCATTAGGGTTGAAAGTGACCTCCAGAGATGATCTCTAATCCAAGCCCCCTGTCAAGACAGGGTCACCTGGAGCAGGTGTCACAGGAATGTGTTTAGGTTTGGAATGTCTCTGGAGAGGGAGACTCCATGGCCTCCCTGGACAGTCTGTTCCAGGGCTCTGCCAGCCTCTAAGTAAAGAAGTTCTTTTCTTCTCCAAGTTGAGGTGGAACTTCTTGTGTTTTAGTTTATGGTCATGACTCGTCGTTCTGTCGCTGGGCGCTGCTGCAAAGAGTCTGGCACCATCCTCTTGGCACCTTTGAGATATTTGTGTGCATTGATGAGATTCCCTCTCAACCTTCTCTTCTCAATAACCAGATCAGTTACCTTGATCTGGAAACTCTGTTAGTAACCTCAGAGCCAAAGATCTTTCTCCTCTTCTTCCACTGGATAGGACTGAAAATGTAAATCTCTTATCTAAGGAAAGTTATAGGTAGACATCTGGGGTGTATTTATATACTTTCATATTTACAAACCCTTAAAAAGGTTTTGCACTGGGATTACAGCTGTTACAAGTAAGAAAGTTCTGTTGCATACGTGAATGAGAGACTTTGACTTTTGGGCTAATCTGAGTTGAATTGGAAATGATAAATTTGAAGTACTTCAGCAAGAAAGGACGTTTTAAACTAATGGTGAGAAAAAAATTGTTTCAACAGCATTAAATTCACTGATTCTTCCACCTTTTCATTTTACATATTTAAACAAAACCAATTGAACTTGTAAGAGATTTTTTTAAAAATTGTATTAAGAAAATGTAAAAATAGAGTATCTTGCTAGTGCCAGAAATTTATTCTTGTTTAAAAGCAAATTTTATCAAAATGTACGTTTGCACAGCACTTCCACAGAAAATTCCCTCTAAATGTGAATTTGTTCATACCATGGCTTTTTTAATTCCAATCTGAAAATTTCTCCAGACTTGAAAATGTATTTAAATATGCCTTTAGACTACTCAGAAAATGTAATCTAACATTAAAACCAGCATGGGCAGTCTAACTTCAATTTATTCCTTGCTAAGATCAAACAAATATAATCCAGGGTTCTGGATACAGTGAGGTGTACGGTGGGGTTAAATCCTAAAGATTAACCCACAATAGATACTGTTCTTGGACAAAAATACCAGTGTTTTCCAAGATGTGCTTGCACACAAATAGCTTTATATTTTATATTTTGAGGTGTACGTGCACAGAATTATAATACTGTCAGGAGCAGAGAGCCCAAAAGCTCATTGAGGTAAAAAAAAAAAAAAAGGTAAATTAATAAATAAAATCTGAAAGATTTAAAAAGTGCAAGTTAGTCTGCAGAATTTGTCTTTCTCCAGAAGTACAATTTGTTTTTTCATTTACTCAAAGGTTGTTAGTGCTAAAATTCCTTCCTTGTGCTAATTCTATCTGCATTCAGGATATGTATCCACATGTATCCACATTCAGAACTTGTTCTGCTAAATAAGAATCAGTTTCTCATTAGATTATAAACAGAATTGAAAGTTCAGAATGCATAAGAATCCTTTTTCAAATTAAAAGCAACTCAAATTCTCGAAGTATATTATCATATCGTTGCATATTTGATAGAAAATAAATGTCAGCCTGTTTTAGTGTATTGTTTGTGAGATTTCTTTGCATTATATCTGAATATGTGTTTAGGTTGTAAGTTAATTTTTTAGTACAAATCCTAACTAGATGAGTGAAATAAAATAAAACTGATTAAAAAATTTTGGAGACATTTTTGTGTTTTTAAATTAAGCTTGTTAAGCTTGTTAAAAGAATTGAAAATGTATCCTACTTTTTAATAATGAAAATACTATTTTTAGGGCATACACTGGTGCCTCTGAATCATTTCCTCTCCAAAACCCAAGATTTCCAATTTTATTAAATTAAAGAGTTACATTTTTTGTATTCATGTGAGCAGACAATGTGGGAGGGGGGAGTCTAAATTTAATATTTTTACACTGACTTATTAAAAAAATATTTCATTTCCTAAGATTTGGTAAGTTTCAGGTTTTCAGAAAATATTGATGTGAAGATGATGCAGAAGTGATTAAGCCATGGAGTTTTCCCTTCTATAAGGTTCTGTCATTAATTTTATCTATACTATTTCCCAATGCAATATTCAAGGAAATACTTGGCTAATGGCAGAGTGGGAACGGTTATACCATGCATCATACCCATACACAATCATATGAAGTCTTGAGGAGAAGTTAGGAAAGTCTTTGACAGAGATGGGAAGAATTTTTTGGAGCATAATATATATATCCAATGACATTACTGAAGTGTGCCTTTCTTTGCTGTGTGAAAAATCTATTTAGAAATTTATTTTAAAAAGCTGCCTGGAGCCTGAAACAAGGCTGGGTGTGAGGGTCTGGGCAGGGAGTGCTGGAGAGTAGCAGGGCAGGGGCTGAGAAAGGGCTTTAAGGTGGGGATACGAGAGAAGGCACTGTCCTGAGGGGAAGCCTGTGGGACAAAGAGAACAGGACAAGGTGCAAGGGGAACAGAGAACAGCAGAAGTGGAACAAAGGACAAAGTATCCTCCACTGCAGACACTGGGAATATGTCCTGGTCCCTCACTTAGATGAGTTGTGCCAAGGATCTGACAGAACTGCAAAGGGGAAAGCAAGAAAACCTCTTCCCTTGACTGTATTCGCCTAAGCCACATCAGTTCCTCCTTTGTCACTCACTTTCATTTGAACTTCCCTTTTCTTTAGTCCACTTTCTCACAATGTCAGAGGTGTTCTCTGGGCTATGGACAAGTCCACCAGCCAATGACTGAAAGGCAAGAAGCTTTGCCACATGCCCCTGCTCATGACTTTAACCCTGTCCTTTCAATGTAGCACTCACTAATTAAGACACCCTCAGTCAAGCAGTTTTATTTTACCCTAAAAATGGTCAGTGCAAGACAAACATAGAAGCCAATTTGATTTTGCCACTGAGACCCTACGCTCACTGCAGGAAACAACACCAATGTATTGGTGAAAGGTATGGTTTGATATCCTTGTCCTTTGGCTAGTGTACAGCCATGCAACAGACCTTTGTAATTACATAATGCCACAAAGTTAGCATGATAGCATAGAGTGAATTTCTATATCACTACAGAAACGGCAATATGAACTGCCAATAGCTTACACTAAATATTATCAATTCATGATCATTGGGCTGGATTTTCTTCTTTTTCCATCTGTTCCAGAGGCTCTTAGTACAGCTGAATCCTGTGTCTCAAGAACAGCAAGAAACAGCAAGCAACCCAGGGAAAGTGTTGACAGAGGATTTATTCCCAGGTCATCGAGAATAACCCACTTTATTCCAAACATTAAAATAAATGACCTGTGGAGCTGGAAAGAGATCAGGTCTTATTTTTTTAGGCTGAGATGAATGCCCAACTTAGTTGGATACTTTCAGGAACAGCAGAAAGGAATGAGTAGCGTACTTTCAAGTGCCGTAAGTCACCATACCTCTTATTGAACAACTGTATTGGAAGTAATGAGAAAATCATTGTCACTCTATTTCCATGGTGCAGGGAAGAACATATCTTCTATAACTAAGATTTCTGAGGTAGACATGACCTTGCCTCAAAAAATGAAGTGTGTTATTAGAGATAACTGTAGGGGGAAGGATAGGTCATATAAGCATCCCAAGTCTTTGATCAGAGCCACATACTGCAATGTGCTAGTTATCTGTCCAGTATTCTGTGGCTGTCTTGGAGGAGAAGCTGCCCCCAAAATTCAGTTTTAATCCCAGCCACAAATGGTGGTTGTAGTCTCATATGAATGAGCAGCTGGTAGGTGTTTATGAAGACACCTGTCTTAGAGTGATGTGCTTGTGCTAACAAGTCTGAGTCTAATTTTGCACGTCTCTGAAAAATGTTAAACAGCCATAAAATCTTGCTCAGATGAGGAAACACAGCAATGAGGTACCTTCGCAAAAGAATGCTATGAACAATATGAGAGAGAATAATAACAATAAAGAAGCAGATATAATTAGTTTTGGTTTTTTTCTGGAGTCTGACACAGAATCTTACCCAGAGGGAAAACTCTCTATCACCAATAAAACTGGTCATTTCTGTGCCATGAAAATACCTTTGCATTACTTGTGCATTTGAAACAGTCTTTAGTGAATTTGGATTTATTTGGAGTTTTTCATTCTCTGTCATGTTAGTCACTTGAACACAAAAATAAGTGGGCTTATCAGAACTTTTGTAAAAACTTTTAGCTCATTTATTTTATGATTGCATCTATTCACAGTTTCTTTTCCCCTCTCTGCCCAAACTTTTCTATTATAGTGAATAACTTTTCTGTGTCCTACCATGTAAAATAGGTTGCAAAAAGGCTCTGAATTTACACAAATAGTAGTATATTCTCTATACAGCATGATTTTATACAATCATATTTGTATACATTTAATCTTTTTACATTTCTCTTTATACATTCAATATCTGTAATGTCACAGTGAGTGTTATGTTCTGAAGCATGCAATTACTCACCAAAATTATTTTAGATGACTTTCATAATAATCGTTCTGTACATTTGATACCACCATTGATTGTAGAAGCGACTCCAAACATACCATCATTGCAGGTTTCTCTGTTATAACACTTTCAAATTGAGTAATTTCATGTTACTTAGTGTCATCCTATTTCTTTCAGAAGAATAAGCTTCAAAAGGTATGTTTCATTTCTGCCAAAAACAGGGTGCAGGAAAAAAAAGATGATTTCTGCACAGCACATGACACAAAATAACATGACATGGCCTTCAAGGAAAGAGTTAATGCCAGACACCAAGTAAAGAAAGAGCTGAAAATGTGTCTGACTTTTGAGAGCTGAACAGAAATGAAGGTATTCTTTTCACATAGATGGAGTTGAAAAAAAAAACCCTACTTTTTTCACCGGACAAGAAAATATACTCAGAGGAAGCAGTGATTTAATGGACTAGGGGGCCTGTGGCAAAGCCTGATTAGACATGATATCTTTGTATAGATGAAAGGAGACTATGTTACACAGAGTTATTTCCAACATTTCTGGGAAAAAGATTTTATAGGAGGGAGGGTCCAACAGGTCTTGCTGAGTGAAAATTGCAAAATGAACATCATCACATGCAACAGTATGAACACATCATGGAAGGAGTTTCTATATTTCAGCCTGAAAGGAGAAACCTCAGGGGAGGTGGAGCAGGAGGTGGAGCAGCAACGAGCAGAAAACCTCGCTTTGCCATAGCACTGAGTGGAGACACTCTTTACTTAATTGACCTCCTTACCAGGGATTTTGTGGATTAATTCCTCCCAGTATTCCTTATGTCTTGCTGTGGCTGTTCACTTGGCCTGGGAACTGATACCTTCAGCAGCCTCTCCCCAACTGCTGGGCAAGGGCTGCTGCTGACGCTGAGCAGAGGAGGAAGACCTTAGTCCCTCTTCCTCATCCACTCAGCTATCCACATTAGGTACCGCGGCAATAAATCAGACCATGCACAAGAGAACTCTTGAAGCGAAGATGTCTTCCAAAGCAGAGGTTGAGGGCCTTGACATGTAACAATATTACTGTAGTAATGGGAAAAGTGGTATCCACTGTCAAAGGAAGTGACATTTTTCTGGCTTAACTAATACCAAATAAAGTGTGACTACTCTAATTTTTGTGGAAAAGGCAGTACTTAGTGAGAAAAAGGAGTCAGATCCTGGACCAATATTCTTGCAGTGATAATGTCAGAAGATAGATTTTGACAATAAAGAATTGTAATCCAATTTTTTCCTTTCTGGTTTTAACATCAGAACTGAATGTTTCAACTGTGAGACAGGATTTGAGGATGTACCCATAACCACCAAGTAACCCCTTACTATTTGATTCTATGGGCAGCTGTCCTGGGGTGGCATAATGATATTTTGTATTCCCTATCGTTGGTATACTTGAGCAGAAATATGGTCCTGTAGCTTTAACTGTGTCCCGCAGCTGGGAGAAAGCTCTGCCCGCGGGATGTTTTGAAACTTTTCCCTGGCTCTCCTATGGGGGAGTGAGAGGGAGGAAGGGACACTGTTTTTTTTTTAAATTTGTTTTTTTTTTCCCTCAGTTCAGTTGCAGCTGCGGGTGGCTGGTGCTACTGGTGTGGCTGCCGCTTGGGTTTTTTTTTTCTTCTTTTTTCCCTTTTTCCCGGGATTTGTTTTTTTCCCATCGTTTGTGGATCCTTTTCTTCGACTTGCTTTCTCATCCGAGAACCTGAGGAGCCCCGGAGGACAGCGGACGAGAATCGTCCAGGGAGCAGCCGGAGGAACAGCCCCCGGGCCCTCGGGGTGGGGGGGGACCCCGGAAAGGGGAAGCCACGAGGAAAAGGACACTAAGTTTATCAGCTGTTTATTCAGGTTTAATGACCTTTTTTCCCCTTTCCCTTTCCACTGTGTTGTCTGTTAATTAAACAGTTCTTTCCACTTTGGGCTGAGATACTCTGTTGTGGGGGAAGGGGTGCCAGAAACCTTGTTGTGGGGGGGGGGGCACCTGTTCAGAGTGCTTTCCACCTAGGATATTTGTCTCTAATCCGAGACAAAATTTGGCGCCCAACTTAAAGGGGCTTGACAGAATTTGGTGCCCACCTTTTGTGGGGTAGAGAAAGTGGTAAAACTAGTAATTATATTCTGGTTTTAAACACTTTGTATTGGATTACAGTAATCAGTGGTCACCATGTTGTTTGATAGGATGTGGTTTGATGTGATACTGTCTGTCTGGTATGTAGGCCTGCTTCCCTATCAACAGATAGGGGCAGTTGTGTCCCTGATATACAATTTTTATAGATCAGGGACACGACACCGGCTTGTTATGGTAATATGCGTGGTATGGGTGATCTATGGAACGGTATTGGAAGCTAGTAAGAAGGTATATGCTCGGTTGCTTTCCTCTCCTAGCTATAGTAGCTTCTTCTGGGGTTTTGTTGGTAATATTACCCAATCTGCTAGAGGAGAAGCAGAGGATGAAGCTTCCTGGTTCTTCACCTATGTTTTCCCCTTTAAATTTGGTACATCACCTTTTCAGAATTTTCAGTTTCCTCTGGATGTTAAAGAGACCACTGTCCTGGTATTCATGGTGCTTACCCAGGTAAGCATCCTGGTAGTTTTCATCTGTATGATGGTCGGCTTTTCCAGAATGAGGGCTGAGATGTCCAGAGGGGCTGAGCAGGAGCAGACACCTGATCCAGATGTGAGGAAAATTGAGTGGTGTGGAGCATGGGAGGAAATGGGCCAATTTTTAAAGAAATTCTCTGACCCAATAGATTGGGAGATTCCCCTTGAACAAATTCTGAGACCAGCTGAGGTGGTGAAGTATCTCAAAGCAAAGTGCAATGACAATGTTAAGACAGTATGTTGGGGCCTGGCATGTGCTTATCGTACAGTGTTAGATGTTCTAGAACAGGCAGGTAGTGAGCCTAAGTCAATGGCAGTTGCTCCTGTTACAAGAAGCAGGAAACACCAAGTCAAAACCGATCGCCCAGCAGATGATAATGGGGGTGAGGGATCCTCAAAGCCAATGACTGAGTCAGAAGTCATTGTCGAGTCCATGTCCGTAAGGGACCTTCGTGGCCTAAGGAAAGATTACAATCAACGAGATAATGAATCTATAATTAGTTGGTTGATCCGTCTTTGGGATGCTGCAGGCGATGTTACACTTCTAGATGGCAATGAGATGAGGCATTTGGGGACCCTGTCACAGGATGCAGATATCAACCGAGAGGCACGGAATGCAGCTGACCCTTGCAGCCTCTGGAGACGAGTTATCCGAGGTGTGAGGGAGAGATACCTGTGCCCCGACGATCTCTATCAGCAGCAAACCCCGTGGAAGACCATAGAACAAGGGATTCAACGCCTGAGAGAAATGGGGGTGGTAGAGATTGTCTTCTCAGAGGACATAGCAAACCCAGCCCCACTTATGGATCCAGATGCGGTTGAATGTACACCTGTGATGTGGCGAAAACTCGTACAACTTGGGCCAAAAGAATACGCTTCTGCTTTAGCAATAATGAAGCAAGATAATGGGCATGAGACCGTGCTTGATATGGCAAGGAAGCTCCGAGCATATACAGATACCGTGCATGGCCCAGTGAATGCAAGAATCTCAGCTGTGGAGACACGTCTGCAGAAAATTGAAGATAAGATGGAGGAGAATCACAAGAAACTCAGTAAGGAGATTAAAGAGGGCCTTCTCCAAATCTCAGCAGTAAAGATCAAAGATTCTGTCACCGAACGCAGACGTTCCCCAGCTATGAGGAGCGAGTACACTCCTCGACGTGAGCTATGGTATTTCCTGTGTGAAAGTGGAGAAGACATGAGGGAGTGGGGTCAACAACCCACTGCCGCTCTGGCGCGACGGGTGCGTGAATTGAAGGAAGGCAAGACTCAGAGAGGAAACTCCACCAGAAGGGAAGTAGCTCCAGTTGACATGTCCAATCCCCTTGAAGGAACCTCTAGCACACATGCCCACCAAGGCTAGAGGGGCCCTGCCTCTAGCCAGGTAGGGGCCAGGGAAAACCGTGCTTTTTGGACTGTGTGGATTCGATGGCCTGGCACAACAGAACCACAAAAATATGAGGCTTTGGTTGACACTGGTGCGCAGTGCACAATAATTCCATCGCAACATGTGGGGGCAGAATCTGTTTCTATTGCCGGCGTGACAGGAGGATCACAGAACTTGACTTTAGTGGAAGCTGAGATGAGCCTGACTGGAAAAGAGTGGAAGAAACATTCTATTGTGACTGGTCCAGAGGCCCCGTGCATTCTGGGCATAGACTTCCTCCGGAATGGATATTTCAAAGACCCGAAGGGACTCAAGTGGGCATTTGGGATAGCTGCTGTAGAAACAGAAGGCATTAAGCAATTGAACACCTTGCCTGGACTGTCAGAGAACCCATTTGTAGTAGGACTTCTGAGAGGGGAAGAGCAACAAGTACCAATTGCCACCTCGACAGTGCACCGCCGGCAGTACCGGACAAATCGAGATGCGGTGATTCCCATCCACAAGCTGATCCGTGAGCTGGAGAGCCAAGGGGTGGTCAGCAAGGCCCACTCACCCTTCAACAGCCCCATCTGGCCTGTGCGCAGATCTGATGGAGATTGGAGATTGACTGTGGACTATCGTGCCTTGAATGAGGTGACTCCACCGCTGAGCGCTGCCGTGCCAGACATGCTGGAGCTCCAGTATGAGCTGGAGTCCAAGGCAGCAAAGTGGTACGCCACTATTGACATTGCAAACGCATTTTTCTCCATTCCTCTGGCAGCTGAGTGCAGGCCTCAGTTTGCTTTCACCTGGAGGGGCGTGCAGTACACCTGGAACCGACTGCCCCAGGGGTGGAAGCACAGTTCTACCATCTGCCATGGACTGATCCAGGATGCACTGGAAAAGGGTGAGGCTCCAGAACATCTGCAGTACATCGATGACATCATTGTGTGGGGGGACACGGCAGAAGAAGTGTTCGAGAAAGGAGAGAAAATCATCCAGATTCTTCTAGAGGCCGGTTTTGCCATCAAAAGGAGCAAAGTCAAGGGGCCTGCCAAAGAGATCCAGTTCCTAGGAGTGA
Organism: Acanthiza pusilla; assembly: GCA_036630365.1. Lineage (NCBI taxonomy): Eukaryota > Metazoa > Chordata > Aves > Passeriformes > Acanthizidae > Acanthiza > Acanthiza pusilla. Next base: position 40,881,201 of record JAXCHO010000164.1, on the reverse strand, counting down.
AGTGGCAGGATGGACGGCGTCAGATTCCCACCGAAGTCATCAATAAGATCACAGCGATGTCCCCACCAACCAACAAGCAGGAGACGCAAGCTTTCCTGGGAGCCATAGGCTTTTGGAGAATGCATATTCCTGAGTACAGTCAAATTGTGAGTCCTCTCTACCTGGTTACCCGTAAAAAGAATGACTTCCACTGGGGCCCTGAACAACAACAAGCCTTTGCCCAGATCAAGCAGGAGATTGCCCATGCAGTAGCCCTCGGCCCAGTCAGGGCAGGACCGGAAGTAAAGAATGTGCTCTACTCTGCAGCCGGGAGTCATGGTTTGTCCTGGAGCCTTTGGCAGAAGGTGCCTGGTGAGACTCGAGGTCGTCCACTGGGATTCTGGAGCCGAAGCTACAGAGGGGCTGAAGCCAACTACACCCCAACCGAGAAAGAGATCCTGGCAGCCTATGAAGGAGTCCGAGCTGCCTCAGAAGTTATTGGCACTGAAGCACAACTTCTCCTCGCACCCCGACTACCAGTGCTGGGCTGGATGTTCAAAGCAGAGGTTCCCTCTACCCACCATGCCACCAATGCCACATGGAGTAAATGGATTGCCCTCATCACACAGCGCGCCCGTATGGGAAATCTGAATCGCCCTGGGATCTTGGAAATAATTACAAATTGGCCTGAAGGTGAAAAATTTGGTCTGATCAATGAAGAAGAGCTGGAACAGGTAACTCGGGCGGAGGAAGCTCCACCGTACAACCAACTGCCACAAGATGAAAGACGCTACGCTCTCTTCACTGATGGTTCCTGTCGTCTTGTAGGAACAAAGCGAAAATGGAAAGCAGCTGTATGGAGTCCCACACATCAGGTTGCAGAAGCTGCTGAAGGAGAGGGTGGATCGAGCCAATTTGCTGAGCTCAAAGCCGTTCAGCTGGCCCTGGACATTGCTGAAAGAGAGAAGTGGCCAAAGCTATACCTGTACACCGATTCATGGATGATAGCCAATGCTCTGTGGGGCTGGCTGGAAAGGTGGAAAAAAGCCAGTTGGCAGCGTAGGGGAAAACCAATCTGGGCTGCTGAGGAGTGGAAAGACATTGCTGCCCGGGCAGAGAAACTATCTGTAAAGGTCCGCCATGTAGACGCCCATGTCCCCAAGAGCCGAGCTAATGAAGAACACCAAAACAACGAACAGGTAGATCAGGCTGCACAGATAAAGGTGTCCCAGGTAGACTTGGACTGGCAGCATAAGGGAGAGCTGTTTCTAGCTCGATGGGCCCATGACGCCTCAGGCCATCAGGGCAGAGATGCCACCTATAAGTGGGCAAGAGACCGAGGGGTGGATCTAACCATGGACTGTATTTCCCAGGTGATCCATAACTGTGAGACATGTGCCGCCATCAAGCAAGCCAAGCGGGTGAAACCCCTGTGGTATGGGGGAAGGTGGACCAAATACAAGTATGGGGAGGCCTGGCAGATCGATTACATCACACTGCCTCAAACCCGCCACGGCAAGCGTCACGTGCTCACAATGGTAGAAGCCACCACTGGGTGGCTGGAGACCTACCCTGTGTCTCATGCCACTGCCCGTAACACCATCGTGGGCCTTGAAAGGCAAGTCCTTTGGAGGCATGGTACCCCTGAGAGAATTGAGTCTGACAATGGAAGTCATTTCAAGAACAGCCTTATAAGCACCTGGGCTAGAGAGCATGGCATTGAGTGGGTGTACCATATCCCTTATCATGCCCCTGCTGCTGGCAAAGTGGAACGGTACAATGGATTGTTAAAAACCACCTTGAAAGCATTAGGTGGGGGGACTTTCAAAAATTGGGAGCAGCATTTAGCAAAAGCCACCTGGTTAGTTAACACCCGAGGCTCCGTCAACCGAGCAGGCCCTGCCCAATCTGAGCTCCTCAACAGAGTAGATGGAGATAAGGTCCCAGCAGTATATGCCAGAGGCTTGTTAGGAAAGACAGTTTGGATTAATTCTGCCTGGTGTAAAGACAAACCTATCCGTGGGGTTGTTTTCGCTCAGGGACCAGGGTGTACTTGGTGGGTAATGCAGGAAAATGGGGAAACACGATGTGTACCTCAGGGAGATTTGATTTTGGGTGAGGGCCATGTGTAATATTGGGATGCTGGAGTACCATTGCTTGTTGAATATCACTGCCTCTATTTGTATATACCTATATGTGTGTATATATGTATATATGTAAATATGTATATATGTATATAAGTGTGTGTATAGAATTGGAGCATATTAGTGTGAACTTCAAGCCAACGATATGGAATAAGGGGTGGAATGTCCTGGGGTGGCATAATGATATTTTGTATTCCCTATCGTTGGTATACTTGAGCAGAAATATGGTCCTGTAGCTTTAACTGTGTCCCGCAGCTGGGAGAAAGCTCTGCCCGCGGGATGTTTTGAAACTTTTCCCTGGCTCTCCTATGGGGGAGTGAGAGGGAGGAAGGGACACTGTTTTTTTTTAAATTTGTTTTTTTTTTCCCTCAGTTCAGTTGCAGCTGCGGGTGGCTGGTGCTACTGGTGTGGCTGCCGCTTGGGTTTTTTTTTTCTTCTTTTTTCCCTTTTTCCCGGGATTTGTTTTTTTCCCATCGTTTGTGGATCCTTTTCTTCGACTTGCTTTCTCATCCGAGAACCTGAGGAGCCCCGGAGGACAGCGGACGAGAATCGTCCAGGGAGCAGCCGGAGGAACAGCCCCCGGGCCCTCGGGGTGGGGGGGGACCCCGGAAAGGGGAAGCCACGAGGAAAAGGACACTAAGTTTATCAGCTGTTTATTCAGGTTTAATGACCTTTTTTCCCCTTTCCCTTTCCACTGTGTTGTCTGTTAATTAAACAGTTCTTTCCACTTTGGGCTGAGATACTCTGTTGTGGGGGAAGGGGTGCCAGAAACCTTGTTGTGGGGGGGGGGGCACCTGTTCAGAGTGCTTTCCACCTAGGATATTTGTCTCTAATCCGAGACAGCAGCTCACAGACCCAGCTTGTGAAAAGGTGATGTCAGAACCAAGATCCATATAAACCCCTTGAAAACATTAATAACATTTCAATACACAAAATTTCACTTACAGTGCTAATAGCACATTTTTCATGTTGTGTTTGTGCACTTAAGAGATATCACCATGGAATTAAAATATACCTTTTCAGGGAAAAACAGATAACTCAAATGTGGTGGGATCTTTTGAGTTGTGAATATCTGTGTATTGTGTTCCACAGACTATTCAATCTACTCATTTGCATAAAAATATTTCAAATGCTTTCCAGTTAGGTCAAATGTCTTTAGTCTTTAGTTAAGCCTTTAACTTTTCTGTGTGTTACGATAACCATAACTTAGAAACCTTGTTCACAACTGGAGTTTAATTAAGACTGGACAGCATTGATTGTCCATTTTATTTTCCAAAGTTTCTTACTTCCCAAGTAGAATTGTTGTCTGAGCTGTAGTAAACCTGCACTAAATATGGTGCCTGCCTGAAATTGGCTGCTTGCACATGGTTTTAAAAGAAAGTGTTGAGGCTTCTGTCTTCTTCCATTACAACAGTACGAACAACCTGATGTTAACAGCTCTGAAAAAAATGGAGCTTTCAGTGTTCCCCTATTGCATATGGTAACACCTTGTCTCAAGCCTTCAAATCATTGAAGCAAATTTGCACTAGCCATAAAAAGTGTTTTAATAAAATGTGTAAGAATTTTAGAATAAATCAGAATATCAAGGAATAGATTATTTTTAACATACAGTGTTATCTAATGCACAAAGCAAACTGAAGAATAACCTATTCCTACTTTAATACTCTTTAGCTGGATTTCTCTAAGGTTTTATAGGTTAGAAGAGATATATCCTTATACATGTGTAACTTTTCCACTGGCTGTATTCTTTAAACTGACTGCAAAATAGAGCCATTTTACAGTGCATTTAAAGAATTACTTGGTTTTGCAGGAAATTGGGGTCACTTTCAGAAGGCCCTGGTCTCTAAGTCTCATTCTGTATTTTGATAGTACATTTTGATTGTACGTTCATAGAATATTCTTTTAATTAATCTATCTGCTCTTAATTATCCCATAGCCTCATCTTCTTTCTGAAGTTCAACACAGATTGCATATGCAATCGTAATTCTTACCTCTCTAATGAAAATAAAGAGAACTCCCTGCCATTCACCTTAAGCAGAGCTGCATGTCTCCTCTACTGTACTGCGATTATGTTTGATTTGGGAACTAGGAAATCTCTGTCTTCTGTCCACATCCAAACCAGTGTCAGGAATTTACTCCATAAGAAAATACTTATTTTCTGGTGACCATGTCCTGTACTTGATGCAGGAAGATAAAGTTTTACTTGTGTTTCTAGGAATGCATTACCAGTATCAGTAGGAAGATTTATGTCTTTCTCCATGACACAGGAGCCTGAAGGGACACAAGGCCCCCGAGGGAAGCATTTGGATTTGTACTAGACACAAAACAGTGTATATTTTTTACAAAGTCAGTTGCTTGACAAAACACGGCAAAAAGCATTGTTCTGCTATCACTTTACTGTGCTTTGGAGAGGGTATGAATTTTGTTGACTGGTGTCTAAATTAAAATTTTGATGCGTCTTAGGCATCTTAAAATATATTGCTAATTTTAATACGTTGAAGGATGCTTTGAAAATGATTCCTATGTTACCTGACAAAGAAATAAGGCTCCTAAAGGCTTTAGTTACTTACTGCCAAACTCCCTCTGTGGAGTTCAAGAATGCTCAGAGAGATAATATGATACAGTATTCATGCTAACCTCCCCTTAAAGTTAATTGCTTCCCAATAAAAACATTGCCTTACAAGAGACCTACCATTCTGAAAAGCTCATATGTACAATGCATTCAAATAAAGCAGGAGGTTTGAATGTGAAGCATTTTAAAATTATATTCATGCCCTAGCTACTTGGTTTTGATGTATTTCTTGGAGCTCAGACCCAGGGAAGGGAATTTGCAATATCTTGTCTAAATAGTTCCTGGGAGCCTCACCAGTCTTACTATTCTGCATACTAAAAGCTGTCTGAAATTTGGAATTCAAAACACTTTTAAGAAAAACAGTTTTTAGAAAATTGCTGAGGATAAATTTTCACACTTCTCTGCCTCTTTAAGCAGATCTATGGGGTTTTTGTACATCAAGATACACTACTGTTATCTGAAGGAAGGGGGTTTTAGGCAAAACTCTCAGCTGTGATTAGCATTCAAAAGCTTGTTAGCCTCACAAACCCAATATATTCAGCTTTCTATATACAGCAGGAATCTACATAGGTTTCTTTGGATGAGTTTTAAAATTAGTTTGGCCAAAACCACAAAACAACATCATTTCTTTTATCTAATGAATATTTCAGGCTAAATGCATAAACAGTCCAAGAAGCAGGCGGGAGAAATTAATACCTTCTTTCCAGTAAGTGCCCTCACTGAGGGGTCACCAGACTTTGTTCTTTCAAGCACATCTTGATTGCCTAAGTCCTGAGCTATTTGCAACACTGTCTGAGTTTCAACGGGAGCTTGTAGGTCAGGGAATTGTCCCAGCTGATGGACGTATAATTCTGTCACTGTGAGGGAATTGAACATGGGTAAGTGCTATACAAAAGGATGGGAAGAAGCATTGTCATGTTCCCTTGATTCTCACCTGACTTAGAAGAAATGATAATTCATATGTGCCCTTCTGAGGGATTTTGTCTTTCTATTTTGAAGACAGTAATCAGGGCTGCAATTCTGAAGCAAATTTGCTGAATTCCATAGGATGCTTAAAATAATCCTTGACAGCAAACTCAAGGTCCAAGTATACAGCTATGAGATTTTTCACCACTGGGCTCAGTTGCAAGTCTCATATTTCCAGGGTAAGTATATTTGTTTAATGTAACTCAAAGCATTTTGAGTCTAAACTTCATCTTCACAGTCTTCACTGATTTCAGTGAATATTCAGTCATTGCTCCATAGGTTGTACCTGTAAACACTACTCTTAAGGATCTTGGCTAAATATATAATTATTGCTTCCTCAAAATCACAATATTGCCTCTGGGGCACATTATCTGTTTGTTTTAAGACAGTGACTTCCATAAAAAGTTGTCTGTGTTATAACCACACCAGTATTTATTCACAATGAGAAGAATATGTCAATTGCCTGACTGGTTGCTATTATCAAACTTAAGTTCTATGGAGGATGTTATGGTCTGACAGAGTTTTGTATTGGGATTTCCTATAAGCATGGCTGCTGCCTCAGCATCCTCATAACTGGACATTATTTCCACATTTTTGTCTTATTTCTTCTTCCAAGTCTCCAGCTAAAAAGCTCACTGTCCTGAAAGCTGGATTACAGTGCCCCACCTGTATCTCTTAAGAAAAAATCTTGGAATTGAATCCATTAAAAGCAATGACTTCCACTTCCATGGTTTCAAACCAGCAGCTTCAGCTATATCAATTTTAGAAAGAAATGAGAAAAAACATGACAGACCAGAGCATACATTCCCCCCATCTTATTAATTCTTTCCTCACTGTTCTGTTTAAAAAAAAAAAAAAAAAAAAACAGGAAAAAAAAAACACAAAACCAAACCATGTAAACTTTTTCACTTGGGAAATTGTTTTGAATTTTGAATTCAGGGGCTTATTCTTTGGAAGGTATATCTACATTGTACATTGATGTCTATTAGACCTTTTCTCCTTATTTCCTCTATGTTGAAAATCTACCCTTATTTTAAAGAAAAAATTGGCCATTGTTCAAATGAAGATTGGTGGACATAGGAATTATTATTAATAAATGAGATGAGAAGCATGAGAATGTGATGATGCTTCTTCTCTTTGTTTTTTAAAGCACTTACCTGTGTTCAGTTTCCTCTCAGTGACAGATCTATACTGCAAAGCATGAAGGCTTTGTGCCAACATTTCTTGCCCTCCTTTGGTCTTCAGGCATTTTTGTTACTCTTCTAGTTTAGTAATTGTCACATTGCCTCATGCAAATTGTCTACCTGAAACCCACCATTTTTCTTTTCTTGGGTCTTTTTGTTTGTGTCCTGTTCTATTGTCTCACTATCTCATTTTTCTTCAACTAAAAAGTGTAAAGGTGTAAGAAAAAGCTGCCTAGAGGCTACTTTCTCCCATTTTTCCATGCCAATACAGACTCGAGGTCTTCATGTCTTACAGTCTTGATTATTTCATTTTATGCCATATTGCAGGAAAGAAAAATTGTTCTACAACTGTGTCTGTGCTAAGGATTTTAATCTTTGCTTGCTAGCCCGAGAGTGCTGCTCATCTCTGACAACAGTGCTGCAGCACTTTCTCATTAAGCAGCAGTTGCACTGTGCTGTCAGTACTGCTTCTCAACAGTGCCTGACAATTCTTTCTGCAGGAAAAATAGGATAAGGTTTCTTCATTTTCTGGAAACTGTTCTGCACCTCTGAATGTTTGGATCCCTTTTTAGACCTGTTCTCCAAATGAATGTTAAAATAGCTTGGCTCTTGCCTTGAGCTTGCCACACTAAGGCTGTGGTAAAGTAAATGACTGCTGTCTGAGAAGATATCTGAGATACTTGGTGTCTGGAAAAAAAATCTGTAATAATCTGGAAAGTGTCTGAGTGGAAACACACAGGGAAGCCCACCACAACACCCAGCAGAGTGCTGCCTGAAAGAGGGAAGTTATTCTTGCATAGTGCTTGTTCTGTATAGGTTCTTGTAAGAGTTTAACAACCCAGAAAATAATGCTTCTATACCTGTATGTACAAACCCCACACTATACCATTCAGTGTTTATCACTATAATCAATGCAGAATTATAGGGGCAGAACTGCAGGAGAATAAATCAGTCCCTGCTAGTAGCCTAGTACCACCCTGCAAAACATTAGTCGTGCTTTCATTAATCACTCCTGTGAAAATTATAAAAAGTAACATTTTCTTGATGGATTTTATCTTATCTTTCCCCATGTTACTTTAATATTAATATGGATCTGGACTGTTTCTATAGCAAGTAGTATTAGAGATGCTAATCGTGGCTATTCATCCAGAGGTTATGGTAGATAATCAGAAAAATGCTGATGAAGCATTTTCTGATATTACTTGAACTTTTGTTCAGTAGATTTTATTACTCCTATTCACAGCAGCTACCGAATAAATTATGTTCATGGTTTTAAGAGTGTACTGATACTGTTAATTCATGCCTATTGTAGGAACTTGTAAAATATCTTCTTGATAAAGTGACCAAAGAGAAGGAGTGAATAATTTTTGGGTTTGGTGAAGTATTGATCAAACAAAGCATTGATTCTTTTTACAGCAATTTTTTGTGAAATACAAATTAACAGTGTGAAGAGTTCAGCATATATATCTTCAGGAATAATAAAGAAGAGCTCTTCTATATTACTGTTAATGATCTGATGAGAAAAATATATCTTCTTAACAGTCATATTTGGGAAGTATAGTTGAAAAGAACAGAAGCTGGGGGAAGGGAAATGTATCATAGGAACGCGTAAACATTTTTAATAAGACATTTTATCTTTGTCTTCTAAAATAAAAAGCTGAAATCAATTTTGTCAACATCTCATTATTTGGAAAAATCCTGAGGTGCTAAGAAGAGGAGCTGTAATGCTATTTTGTGTGCAGCTCCCAGGATCTGGGATGAGAACTTGAGTTAGTATCTCTTTCATTCAACATACATTATTATTCTTTTATGGTTCTGAATTTCCTTTTTTTCCCCAAAAAATCTCCTCTACTTATGTTGTTTAGGTATCTTTAGGTACCTTTTTCTTCAAGCTCATATGAGATTCAAACTCCGTCTCCTATGATGTGCTCAATCTTTTTTGCAGGAAGGAAGCCTGACTGACATCTAAAAGATGCAGCAAAAGACATGTAACTGAAATTCTTCTTTTTAAAATATTTTGGATTCAGTATTAGAATTGATAAAAGAAGAAAACTCTCTTCTCTCTATGTCTTTCAAGGAAAAACTCACGGGAAGAATTTTGGAAACTTTGCCTATTCATCTCACTTCAGAAAGCTGTTCATGAAGAACAAGCAAAGCCTGCTCCCAAAACTTGTTCTGCTGTTGGCTCACTCCTGTCTGCCTACAGGTAAAACAACAGTAAACCAAAAATAAAGGCGTTCCTTCTTGGTTGCAGAAAGACATATTTACACTTGTTTGGCTAGTGCTTTCTTCCTGAAAGTATTCAGTGTTTCAGTTACTGCAAGCTTTGATGTGGTTATGGTAAAGTAATGATGGGAATATCAGGCTCCTTGTGCCTACTTTTACCTCACACTACAGACTCAGGGAAATACCAGATGCATACTAAAAATTGGAAGGCTTCTTTTTGTTCTACTTTGAGTTACTAGATAATAAGAATGAATATTGTTAATGAAGATTTCAGCATTAAATCATATCTCCTTCCAGTGATGGGCATGGTTAAGTTCTATGACTGTTAGTGAAAGAAATTTAAGCCACCAAGTACTTCGGACACAGTTAAATCTGTTAACCACATTATTGTATTTACCCATTTAGTACTCTGAAAATATAGTACCGATTTTTCAGATTTAAATATTTTCGTAAGATTGAAAAAATTTAGGTATTTTGGGGCTCTACACATTAATTGAAATGTTTGTGCAATTTAACAAATATTTACTTTTGAAAAGCTTTCCACACCTTTTTCTCAGTGCTGTTTCCTGACAAGGAACACATAACATTTTTTTTCTTGATTTGTTGACTGTCAAAATAAATAGATGGGCAAAAGAATTCAGTAGCATGTGCTTTCATGCTTGTAAATATTGTAGAACACCTACTGCGGAAAATCACTTAACAAAAAGAGGGAAACTAAGAATAGATACTGTGGCTCAGGTCTAACACCACCTGCATCTCACACGGCCTTGAGTTCAGCAAACGTCTGTTCAGAGCTAGGTATCACAGAATCACAGAATCACAGAATCACCAGGTTGGAAGAGACCTTCAAGATCATCGAGTCCAACCCATGTCTCAACCCTCAAATACCTTGAGGTATTTTTCAGACTATCTGGGTGTCTTTACCCTGTGGTCTTACCATGATGGGAAAATACCAGATATCTGTGTTTCTGTAAGTTCTTTTTGCTTCTGAAAATCAGGTTTGTGTCTGGATTCCTTTCAGTGTTGTCATAGAACCACAGAATCACAGAATGGGTCAGGTTGGAAGGGACCACAGAGGGTCATCTGCTCCAACCTCTGTTCAAGCAGGGTCATCCCAGAGACCATGGCCCCGGATTGTGTCCAGATGGTTCTCAAATATCTCCAGTGGGGGAGATTCCACAACCTCTCTGGGCAATCTGTTCCTCTCCTTGGACACCTGCACAATGAAGAAGGTCTTTCTCATATTCAAGTGAAACTTTCTGTGCATCAGTTTCTGCCCATTGCCTCTTTTCCTCTTTTCCAGTTTGGCACCACTGACAAGAGCCTGGATCCATTGTCTTACATCCTCCCTTCAGATACTGACAGACATTGAGAAGATCTCTTCTCTTGTCTTCTCTTCTTGAGGCTGAGCCACTCCCTCAGCCTTTCATTTTAAAGATATTCCTGTCCTTTAACTATCTTCGTTGCCCTCTGCTCAACCTGCTCCAGGAGCTCCATGTCTCTCTTGTCCTGAGGGGCCCCGAACTGGACACAGAACTCCAGATGTGCCTCACCAGGGTGGAGTAGAGGGGTAGGATCACCTCCCTCAACCTACTGGAGATGCTCTTCCTAATGCACCCCAGATCTCCAGTGTACCAAAGTAGTACTGTAATTATAAATATATGTGTTTTAATACAGGAAGAAAATAACATTCTCATGTTGAGAATTGTATTCCCTGTGATAGTTTTAACTTCTGAGTAAAGACTGAAATATTTACCTGCTGGTTGAATAAATGAATAATTGAAGATAGTTTATGACATTAACCTTTTCTAAAGCAGATGTTTTTTAAAAATCCACTTGCCTGATCCTTTGTAAACATGATTCAACATTATTAAATTGTTTAAAAAATATGCTGATTTCAAGCCAAATTTCAAAAACTCTAAATAGATGCAGCAAAAAACCCCAAAGAGACCAGTAGAATTATTTTTTTATATATGTCTAAGAACTCATTCAAGTCCTTTCATTATCCTTTATCTGAAGACTCCTTAACAATGCAGTGTTATGTCATGGAGAGTTGACTGTTTGATGACTTAAGAATGAAAGAAAAACCTAGCTAGAAAGCAATGAGATGCTCAAAAATTAAAAACAAATGAACAAACAATCTTTCTTCAGTATGTCCTGCCAATATTTTTATGCTTTTCATCTTAATCTTTTGGTATCTCTGAATATCTTTCAAAATAGCATACTGTAAGGAAATAACTCCCTTTCCTTAGTAATTTATCTGACAAATTATGGGTGGTAATACTCACAGAGTCACACCTAAAGTTTTATAAAGACATCCCAATTCTCTGGTCAGACATTTTTCAAGCATTAGATTGGTTTGAAACTGTGTTCTGAACACATGGAGATCTTACCTTTAATGGATTACATAACAGCTGGAGCTTTATAGAAGACATGCATAATGTGGATTGAGTAACTTGAATTACTGATATAATTATGAATATCTTATGATGTGTAATTATCTGCACAAAGAGCCCATATAATACAATAACTTTGTCCAAGGGGCTCCAGCTTGTCTTTAATGTGACAATAATGTTTAGTACTTTATTTTATGAAGCACTTTCTAAATACTAACTAATTATTCGTTACAACACTCTTGTGAAGTGCATATGTGAGCCTTGAGCCTAATTTGTGGCACCTACAGAGGTCAGCACAAGTCGCAGTTTCCCTGGACCACAGTGGGTTGGGGTGTGAAAGAGGAGGGGTACGGGTTTTAGAGAGTTTTTTCACCATTTCAAATCAGGTTTGAGTTAGGAAGAGATGGAGGATAGGGTACAAATCTCACAATTGTGAAGAATGCAGCTCAGCCATACAAAAAAGAAAAAGAAAAATATATCTTAATACTGTTCCAAAAACCTAAAAATTTCCATATCCTCTCATCTTATGAGCCGTGCTTTAGAGAAGAGATGAACATGGTTTCTGCAGAGAAATGGGAACCAAGTAAGGAAACAATTGAATACTGACAGAACCTTAACTCGATGAAATTAATTAGTGAAAAATGACATTTGGCTGTGTTATTGTTGCAAGTTCCAACCCACCTGCCATGGACAGGAACATCTGCCACTAGACCGGATTGCTTAGAGCTCAACTCAACCTGGCTTTAAACTCTTCCAAGGATGGGACATCCAGAACTTCTCTATGTAACATGTTCCAGTGCCTCAACACATGTACAGTAAAGAATTTTTTTCCTAATATCTGATCTAAACCTACTGTCTTTCAGTTTGAAACCATTCCTATTTCTCCTGTCACTACATACTCTTGTAAAGTCCCTCTCCATCTTTCTTGTAGGCTTCCTTCAGTTACTGGAAGGCTCAAGTAGGTCACCATGGAGCCATCTCTTTTCCAAGCTGAACAATCCCAGTTCTCTCAGCCTTTCCTCACAAGAGAGGTGCTCCATCCCCCACTCATCTTTGCAGCCCTCCTCCAACAGGTCCATGTCCTTCCTGTGCTGGGACCCCAGAGCTGATGCAGCACTGCAGGTGGGGTCTCACCAGAGCAGAGCAGAGCAGAGCAGAGCAGAGGGGCAGAATCCCCTCCCTGGCCCTGCTGCCCACAGAGCTTTGGATGCAGCCCAGGACACGTTTGGCTTTCTGGGCTGGAAGTGCTCATGGCTGGGTCATGTCCAGCCTCTCACCCACCTGCACTCCCGAGTCCTTCTCAGCAGGGCTGCTCTGGGTCTATCCATCCCCAGCCTGTATTGATTCTGGGGATTGTGCTGACTGAGGTGCAGCACATTGTATTTGGTTTGGTAAATCTCAGGAAATTCCCATTGGACTGCTACCTATGATACTGGCTTTAATTTAGAACAAATCCCGTATTAGTTGAATTTCTGTGTCAGGAAGGAAAACAGCCAACCTAAATTTAAAGATAACTATTGACAATAGCTTTCCACTGGTAAAAATGAAACATTTAATATTTAAACATGAAAGTGTTTTCATATTTTAAAAATAACTTAAATGTATTTAATGTTCTACTATATTATCAGCATATTAGGCATATAAACGACATTCTTATACAACTAGAGAGAAAAATAAATAATTGAAATAATGATTCAATACTCAACTCAGTTATTTCTTTGTATATGTTTAGCAGGTCACTCCTTGAAATTATTATTTCTGCAACTACTTTATAGCTACACTTGGGAATATAATGCAAGTTGTTCTATCATAATGGAAGGAAGAATGTGAATACTCTTAAATGTAAAAGGTAAGTGCATATCAGGTCACATTGCACAATGAGATAGCTGAAGGCTAATAACCCAAAAGTATTTACATTGCACATTATTCCATTGTTGTTGTCTGTATTCTCTGTTTGGTATACAAAATAATTAGCTTTCTTTTAAATAATACTACAGACAATTTTTAGACATTGGGATGTTAATCCAGGTAAATTAATATTTCTTCTGAGAGATGATAGATAATTTATGGCATGAATTTTGTGAAATTTAAGAAATTTGAATTAGCTACAGACAGTCTGTTTTTATGAACAGAGGTACCTCAAACTGTTTTCTCTCTAATTATTTTGTCTACTTGTCTCATTTTTGTTCCCTACTCAGTTTGTGATAAAATGTTGTCATGGAAGAAAGAAAAAAAAAATCATTGTTTTCAAATACCTTTTGTGTTTACAAAGCTTTGGTGAAACAGAAAAAAAAGAAAAAAGAAGACTCATTTGTAAAAAATTGTATGAACCAACAGATGACTTCACATTATAAATATTTCATAATAAATTTTGGGTATTCCTAATTTTCATTTGGAAAAAAAGAGTAGTTTGAAAGTTTCCATTCTCTGTCTCTGCCCCAGTGAAGAAAAAAACAGGTAAGCATTTTTGCTAACATAAAAGCAGTTGAAGAGACTATATAATGTTTTTGACATATGTTGGAATTGGCTATGAAAATACTTTGCTTTTTTGAGCTTAGAAATGTACAAGAATCCATCAAGCTCTTTCAATCTACTGACTCCATGATGAGAAACTAATTTGGTTTTGGGGAGTCAGGTTGCCTACCCTGGGGAACACATACAGTCTCATGTCCAGCATTTAACTTGGATGCTTTAAACTGGTCCCATTGCCTCCATGGCCTGGATCCCTATGAGCAGAGAGGGCGGGAAAGCAGTGATGTGCATCTCCAGCCCTGTGATGGTGCAGGCGCAGGCGATGCTCCAGCTCTCAGTGAGCTCTTTGGTATTCCTCTTTTAAATTTCAGTCTCTGACTGAATCAAAATGACATGAATGACTTAAAAACACAATTACCACTACACAAAAATGGTGAGAGCCTTTGCAAAACTCTGTTGCAAGAGACGTACACTACAAATTCATTATAAGATTCAACTGAGACTACAGAAGGATGACTAATGCTACAAATTTAATAGAAGTTAAAAACTGAGAAGTATCAAATCAAAACCAATTACTGTTGACATAGACATGTCCCATATCATAACTGTATGCAACACTTGAGGAAATTGTTGGTCTTCATATGAGACTTAGAAGGGAAAAGGTGTTAATAAGGAAAGCTATTGATTATGAAAATCTACAGTATTCTAGATGGCTCCATAATACATGAGAAGGTATGAAAACTTTCTTTTATTTCAATAAATAATCCTGAAGAGAGCAACATTCATACAAAGAAGACATATTTTTGAAGTGCAAATTTCCCTAACCAGGGAAAAAGAACATGTCATTTTTGATCTATTTAGAAGGTGGAAAGTGATGAAAAGAGGGGGACAAAGATGCTCTAACTGCTGTGCATATCTATTATATTTTTGTTATATTTTCTCACATTCCATGGTGTATTCTTGAAGGTTTTAATTTGAAAGAGCTGCAACATTTTAGAAAAAAAAATTACCATCTTTGAACAGAAAAAGGAAATTCTAAAAGAAAGCATACTGTCCTGAAGTAGCTTGTATTCACTTGTCAGGTTAAAAAACTGCATGAACATCTTGACTGATCTTTAACAGAATACAAAATATATTCATGTGAAAATTTGAGGACAATAGCCAAAATGTTCTGGGTAAAGAATTAGGACATAAAACTACAGGGATTGGCTACCCTGAGAGAGAGAAATTGCACTAAATGTTTTGATGATTTTAAGCTTCAGTAGCAGAAGAGTTTCAAGAGAAAGGGAGGGGAAGATGGTGCCCTGCAACACTGGCTTGCTTTTTATTAAAGGAAGATAAGGGCATATTCCAATTAGAAGGAGAAATAATTAAAGGAATTCTATATTCTCAGAGGTCACAAGATCAGACTTTGATATAATCCCAAATGGAATCACTGTACTAACCATTAGACACCTTATTTAAGGAAGATACATGAATACTATAGCTGGTGATGCAATCATATGGATGATGCTCTAAATTATTTTTACAGTCTTCCTTGAAATGTTGTGGCTGTTATACATTTTCTTATAAAAAGGTGGAAAAAAGACCTCAGTATAGTCAACAGCAAATTTTATGCTCTTTTGAAGATCTTAGCAGCTTTCTAAAGCCTTACTGTGAATCACAGTAAAAGAAAAAAAACAGCCTGTATGGGGGGGGGGGTTATTTTAATTTAATTTTCTTTCCCATTGACCCTTTCCCTTCCTAGATTTCAGTGCTTTCACCATGAAATAAATTTAATTTAATCTAAGCATGAGAACTCTTAATCATATTGGAGGGTCTCTTAATTATGTCATTTCCAGTAATGGTGGAACTTCATTTTGTCTGAGACTAATCAAAGGCAAAAGAAGTCAGAGTGAAATTAAATTTGAATGGTTTTGTGCTCTGGTGGTTTCACGCCAAGCAAATAGTACTTAAAGAATTGATGGTCTTCCTCAACACAATTTTAAGGTCTAAAAGTTTCTTTTATATCAGGTAGATGTTTATTATGTCCACTTATTAATTTCTAATCGTGCCCACTGTGCTCCTGCATAAACTCATAAGGGATCAGGAGACATAAATATTAACCATGACCAACAACGCAATTTGCTCAGTACTTCCCCTAAAAAGCATCTACAAAAAATAAATGTTCCTTCAGATAGTTTACATCTTAACCTTGCTTTTGTCCGGTTTTTTTAATGTCCTGAGATGGAGACTGTGCTGGTTTGGGATGGGATAGGATCAATGTTCTTCATAGTCACTAGTATGGGTCTGTGCTTTAGTTTATGC
Organism: Acanthiza pusilla; assembly: GCA_036630365.1. Lineage (NCBI taxonomy): Eukaryota > Metazoa > Chordata > Aves > Passeriformes > Acanthizidae > Acanthiza > Acanthiza pusilla. Next base: position 40,864,955 of record JAXCHO010000164.1, on the reverse strand, counting down.
TAAAACAGTGTGAATAACACAGGGATATTTTCATTACTGCTGAGCAGTGCTGACACGGTGTCAATACATGTGATTATAGGAGCCGATAAGACAGATGTACAAGCATTTTCAGAAACAAAAACCTTAACATCTTACTAAGTAAGTATACAAAGAAAATAATTTTCTCTTTACTGGAATTTGGTTTTAAATGTAATACCAGAAGTCAGACTGCACACACAATTAGGATGAAATGCTCACCCCCTGTAAAACTACTAGCAAAATGGCTCCTAATTTCCTTTGAGGCAAAGATATATGGTAACTAGCTTTCCTAGATAAACACAGGAGATATTCACACAAAAATTTGAGATTTCAAATATAAAAGGTGCTTTAAAGAAATTTAGTTTTCCTATAATATTCTAAGATTTCTCTTAGAGGCATGCTTATATTACTTTCCAATGTGCTGTTTGATCTTTATAAGTTTTATTATTTAAGAGTGTAAATCAGTTCTAATGTGTTTCAAAAAACCTTGTTCTTATTTCAATTAATAAAAGAGTACATGTAAATTAAATAAATCTGAGGTTCAAACATAACATGTATAATACCTCACAGGGTTCTACAACATCCTGCATTTTTTACACAGAGAAAATATCACAGCTTCCTTTGAGATAGGAATGAACATAATAGATTCACAAAGTTTAAGGCTCCTAATAAAACGAAGATTTGAAACAGGGACTACAGAATTCCTGAAGCATCCACAGCCTTGTCCAAATCCATTTTATGTGGTTTTCCTCAACCAAAAAACCCAAAAACAAACAACCAAAAAAACCCAAACCAACCAACCAACCAACCAAACAAAAAAAACCCCCAAAAAAACCACAAAACCCCACAAACAAACAAAACAAAACAACCCAACAACAGCTGTTATCAATTCTCTTCTCATGTTTCTATCTTTCTGTAACTATGTGTCTGTCTGTAAATTCAATACTTTTTCTGGAAAAGGTGGATGAATTAGGCTAAATTAATATATTTTTCTCCCTGAATGAAAATGTAATGTTAAGCATTTGAGAATTGTGTATTTCTGGATACAGTCTCTTTCAATTTGCTGTACCAGTGTTTTTGTGGTTTTATGTCAAAGTTACATTTCTGAGCAAATACTTTACTGGTGTTTCGGTTTACCTTTCAAATAATTCACAACTCAAAAATATATTAGCTTATACAAAACCAGATTTTCTTGTAATTCTAAGACTGCATCATAAATAATATTTGCACCTTGTTAAAAAAAAAGCAAGCAGTACTTGGGTCTGGGCAGTTTCTTTGTCACCCTGGAAGGATTTGCTCTTTGCAGAAAGGGAATTGGCTTGGCCACTGAGGAGCCTTAAACTAACAGCGAAATAATTGCTAACAGTTGGAAAAGAAGACCTTGCAAATTGTGACATTTGGAATTAATCTGCAGGTTATAGACATATACAGTCCTCAGGATACAGTGATCATTGCAGGTATATGTCTTACTGTTTCTATGTATTTGGGAAGAACAAAATTTAAGCTCCCCTATAAAATGGAAACAGTTGCTCCCATGAGGACATGGGATTTACATATTCTTATCACTCAACCTACAAAAATATTCCCTAAATGGGCTGATTAATTAGCTGAGGGGAAAAAAATCTACTCCTCTTCCTGTAATACTTGGAATAATAGAATTATGATTTAGACAAATTGTCTATAACTGATTTCTGCGTGCAATTTTTTTTTAATCAGAGTTATGACTGTCGGAAAAAATGCCTCTGGTAATTTTTGTAACTTACAAAGTCTCAGACATGAAGCCACAGATTTAATTTAGATGTGCAACAGAAAAGAATTCAAGAAAATAAAGAGATTTTTCTTGAGATCTGCAGTTAGGTTTTACTAAAAGATGAAGGTTCTTTAAAGTATATTCAACACCAGAAGAAGTTTAATTAATTTTTACATTATTTGGTGGTGCTGGGGTTGGCTATTTGATATAGCTTTTCCACAGTTTATTCGACATATCCATGAAATACAGGATGCTTGTTAAAGCTTGAACTGTTATCCTGGTCGGTACTGCTGCAACTGGACAAAGGGAAAAATTAAAAAGAAAATGTGTAAAAGGGCCCTGAAGTGTTCTTAAAATCGAATAACATCACTACAACTGTACAAAAGAAGGTGAAAATATCCGACAGGAAAAATTGGATGTCTTGTAGGCTAGAATTATACAAATGGAATATCACAATTAAAAGGTCATATATTCAATGACTGATATGAATTTCTGCAATAAAGTCGTGGCTAACCAGCAGAAAATGTCAGAGGAACATTAAAAGATGACTATAACTGATTTGTCAGTGGGACAATGACCTATTGCTATGCACAGGCTGTGAGAAATGTAGATAGGAATATTTCCTGTCCTGCCTATGTAGCTCTCTGAGGCACACCGCGTAACAGTAACCAACCTGAAAAGTGGTGGAAGGACCTTATTGAGAAAACCCTATGAAAATCTGGTCAAAATACTTAAAGAAAGAACTCTTAAGGATCTACTCTTAAGAATACCTAGAATGGTCTCTGTCTGGCATGCAGAGACAAAACTAAGAAGGCCCAGCTGGCTTATCTTGGCAAAATTAAAGCTGAGTAAGTGTATGAGTATCCTCTTCAGTCAATATATCAGGAACCAAATTTAGAAAGGGTGAACAAAAAAATTATCGTCAACAGAAAGCAAGAAGAGAAGAGGACTGTGGGACATAGCATTTGTAAGTTACAATGTTTCTTCTCACACCTAAGATTTGTTATTTTTTCTGATTTATTACCACAGAAAATTCTAACTTGTGATGCAACTACCAGGTTGTTCCATGGTAACACATAGTTATGAATTAGAAAATTCACATATCTCACCAGGAATTGATACAACTCTCAGAAGATCAGAGATAAGCAATTTTATCCTGTTACCTATTCACTCTATGTTTCAAATCAAAGATAGCAGATGACCCAGCTAAATATGGAAAATTTAAATACTGACTAAACATTCTAATAAATTGTCTGCCAGCAACCATTTAAAAAATTATTGCACTTGGAAATGCTGAAATCACCTAAGTTGTCAGGAAAGCAAAATTCATTTATAAATGATTTATCAAATCTTAATCTACCACATCTATTATAGATATTAAATAATTTCCTGGTTTAATACACATTCATATATTATACACAGTTTTAGCTGATGGAATTCCATCATTTCAAATGGATGTGAACTACCAAAAATCTACCCTGGAATAATACTAATGCAGAAAAAAATAGGACTTTTTAAGACCAGCAGTAAATGCATTTCCAAAGGAACCAATGGGCAGAAATCCTCTTATTTCACATTCCTGTAGTAAACACTGTAATGAGGTCCCAGTTCAGGACAAATATTTATAGAACTGCCTTACACACTTGCTAAACTCTTCCCCCATAGCAGTCACAGCACAGCTCTTCATGTATAATGGATGGCTTTGCAAATGTGGATGAAATTCTTATGTCTGTGTGTGAGAGACAATAGCTTTTGGAAGACTTTTAAATGATAGACGAGACCTGAAATCATAATGAATAAAATAAAAATTAGTAATGTATTCAGTAGGTTTGAATGTTTATTTTGATTCCAGTTTTTATCAGACAAAAATATTACAACCCTCTTTCCCAGAAAATATCTTGAGTAGAGAATATACTATTAAGCCTTTCTTTACTTACAAAGTTCTGTGAAAAATAAGGTGTTCAATAGGAAACAAAAAGCCTGTTTTTGTCCAAAAGCTTTTTAACTATTCTGGATTGTACCTGACTGACTGCTTTTATTTCTTTGCTGTGAATGCATTTTTAATGTTTTTAAATTGCCTTGTTCTTACTGACTTAGGCTGAAATTCTGCTGGCACCATCTGTGAAAGGTTGCCAAATAGTGGTTAATTTGCCATTGCTGATTTCCCAGTGGAAGAGACAGGTTTTCCCAAAGTAACTTTATGTATGTAAAAGCAAGAGGGCAGGAAAATCAGGAAAGTGGGCAATTCAACAAAGAGAGCTAAACAGAGTAAAATTAAGAAATAGATATTTTTGATGTAGGTGCAATAATTTCGTGCCAAGAAAGCAGAAACACTTCCATCTTCTCAGTCTATTCCCATACCATTTCCAAAGGATGCGAGCAATAACAGTATGTCAGTAATGTCTCATATCTGTGACAATATCTGTTATTAACCATACATAGTCACAAAAAATCTGATTATAATTAATTCTATACCTTTATAACAAAATTTTTAAAATTGGAGACAGGTCTCCAATCTTCCTCTGAGATTTGATGCCAGAAAAATAATTCTTAGAGCTTAGGGCTGCAATGGGACAGAGATCTGGTTAGCTCTCATTTGCCACAAGTTATTAAATGTTATCCATTTGGTCAGTAGGAAGCTTAAATATTTTAGACTAAGTTGTGAAACTGAGTTGTGAATCAGAATCAGGTTATAAGACTTGAAGATCTGCTCCCAGCAGGGAACTGATTAGGCAAGATGCACACAACTGAACAGAATAAGAAAATCATATCCCCCACTGAAACAGGATATTTCATTGTAACAAAAAAAATATGACAATTAATAGGAATCCTAGTATGCAAATAACTTTAGTTGAGGAAGTAAGGAAAGGGTCCTTTCTCCTGCCTTATTTCAAGATATTTTTCAAGATACAGTGTAGCAAAAGATGTACACTTGAGCAAAGAATAAAAAAAGGCACTTTTCACTACTTCCTAGAAACCACAGCTGTCCAGCCACACCTGGGAAAGGAAGACCTCAGTATTCATGGTGGTTACCTGGGAAGAAACCATATCCACACATGTACCACCTTCCTGTCCTCTCCTTGAGCTTCTATTGTGAGTGGTGACATCATCTGAGATGATGGGATGGGATGGGATGGAATGGGATGGGATGGGATGGGATGGGATGGGATGGGATGGGATGGGATGGGATGGGATGGGATCGATAGGATGGGATGGGATCGATGGGATGGGATGGGATGGGATGGGAAGGGATGGGATGGGATGGGATGGGATGGGATGGGATGGGAAGGGATGGGATGGGATGGGATGGGATGGGATGGGATGGGATGGGATGGGATGGGATGGGATGGGATGGGATGGGATGGGATGGGATGGGATGGGATGGGATGGGATGGGATGGGATGGGATGGGATGGGACGGGACGGGATGGGACGGGACGGGATGGGAAGGATAGCCCTTTCGTCAATCTGGGTCCTGGTTTGGTCCCTTCTAACCTCTTTCCCACTCCCAGCCTACCCACTCAGAGTGCCGAGTGGGAGAAATGTAAGGCCTCCATGCTGCATAAGCACAGCTCAGTAATAGCCAAAGCTCTAAACTGGTGTGTTTTCATCACTGTTTTAGCCACAAAGCCAAAACACAGCGGTGTATGGGCTCCTATGAAGGACATTAACACCATCCAGCCAGAACCAGCAGGAGTTATAAACTGAGAGACTTTTTACATGAACATTCTTGAAAAAAAAAATCATTAAATGAGTGAAGATAAACAAGAGATGGGGGAAATTAGTGTTTTTGTAACATAAATAAACCTGAATGCGCATTTTTTTTTAATATAAATCTGAACCCCGTGGGATTGAGAACATTCTGGAATCAGATCTGATTGCAACATGGAAAAGGACAGAAACATCCACAAAGGCCTTAGCAGATCCTGAGAAAACTTTCAAAAATAAATCCTTCTTCAGAAGCACTGCTTTTTATTCTGACCTTCACTTACCTATCTGATCTCCAAATCAAACGAGCTTATTAAAGTGCTTGCCTACACAAGATATTCTCCTGGCATTTATGCTTGATTAGATATGACTGGGTAAGCTCACAAATAAAAAAGCTAGGTTCATATTTATCTATTGCTCCTGGATTCCTAAAAGTTCCCGACACAAACACAGCCTCTGGAATTAGGCATTGCCGTAGCAATCATAGGGAACTATTGCAAACTGAGTAACCAATTTTGTCTTTTTCACCCAAATTCTGAAGGCTAAGGGCGAGCCCATCTAAGTCTCATCAAGAAACAGATGCAGACTGAATCATCAACCCCATACTGATACCACTGCATTTCCTTTTGCATTTTTTTTCTTCATTTTTATTCTTTTAAAGTCCTTTCTGCTAACCTCAATAGTACTTCTTTTACAGAGTACTGTGACATGACACCCCTAGCAAGTGTACTTGTGATTCTTACCTAAAAAGTGCATTTCTGATGGCACTTTACAATGAATAGTTGGTTTAATGTCAAAATCTAGGTAAGGACAATTCAGCAGCACACATTAAGACAGGTCTTTAAACTAAACTGAATCAATGTGTGGTTCAGAAATTTAGAACCAATTACAGCCTCTCTCTATTAAAATCTGATGCTCAGTCATTAAATGAAATATTTTACAGGGTCTGAATGAATTGATGGAATAATCTGTTATTACCTATGTATCATGTCATTTACAAAAGACTTATTTTCCAGACCAGAAAAGTCTGGCTTGCAAATTATGGAATTCGTAATTCAGGAAACCTGAAGGGAGAAGTTTCAAATATGAATTTCTGTGTTATGATTAATGAAGGAGAATTAGGTTGAATAAAATTGATTATAAGTTTTAATGACATAAACATTAGACCATTACAAATAAAACAGCTTGCATTTTGTGAAAGACTTTCACTGTTACACACAGAACTGGAAAAAAAAAATAGTGATCCTATAACAGAAGACTGTACCATAGAGCAGACAAAGAGGCCAAATTATATTGATTTAAGTTCTGGAGTTCCTATACTTTAATAACAGTATTTGCAAAACTTATTTATGTGTGTTTTATATTAATTTACTTTTAGGTGTAAAATATTTTATTTTTTAATACCTTTTAGTTATCTATAACCGTACCAACATTATAGCTACAATAATGATCACTCTGGGAACTGTTGTACATCCAAAACTACTAAATCAGGGAAGCTACGGTAATATTAATAAAACACATGTAATTGACATCTGTACATTTCCTTTGTTTTCTCTCATTTATATATTTGGTGGGTATGTTTAATTTGAAATGTCTTAATCTTAAACCATAGAAATTTAAACCATTAAATCTTAAACCATAGAAATTTAAACCATTTTCCACAGCTCGTTTTCCTTTTCCTGGTTGGGATAAAGAATGAAGTTAAACATTTATCTCTAATGTTAGCCATAAAATAAAACTATTTCTTTAAACCATTGGCAAATCGTAAAAGTCAGAACTTCATTAGATGAAAAATATCAGCACCAAAGAGGTAACAATTATAGTCAGTAATTCACAAGGTTGTTGTCAATTATGCGTGAGACAATGTAAGAATAATGGTGGAGGGGGACATTAGAAATTAAAGCAGAGTATTAGAACCCTCCTGCAAAGAGAAATTCTTTCTGCCCAGTGTAGCACTGTTCTTTAGCTAAAAACCTTTAAAGAAACCTCTTCACAATAAATAACTTCCACCCTTAAAAGCTTTCTCTGATGCTGGAGATTTGGGTGAAGTAAATGCTCCTCTGACTTTGTACAGAGACAAAAGACACTTGAGTCAAACCTCTCCCTTTAATAATTCAAAGATGTTCTTTCTTTAGAAACAGATATTTTCTTTTTTTTTTTTTTTTAAATCCATTTTACAGGTAATTTTAAGGCTTTTTCTCTAAATATTGCAGCTTTCTGTGGAAAGTTATTTAACTCTTTTCCTGTTACTTCTATGAAATACTCATAAAGAACCATTGCTACATGTAGAATGAAACTGCGTGTTTCCCCTATAGATTTATTTATTTAAGATGAATTCAAAATGGTACTTCTTGAGAGGTGGGTACAAGTGGATTTGATTTATTCTGTTTTGATTGTAGTCTGCATCAATTCCTTCGCGTGGATCCAATAAATACTACCGTCTGGAGTGTAAGGAGAATAATGAAACACATGTGGGAACATGAGGTCATTGCCCATAAAGTGAGATTTGCCTGCTTATGGAATGAAGATATAAGTCTGAGACTGGGTATCTATATTTTTGTTCAGATCTATCAAGCTCTCAAATAATCAGAGAAATTAATATTTAATTGGAAATAATATGGATAGATGATGATACTAATTGCTTGCTGTCATAAATTTACAGTTGCACTCCAGTAGAGTATGAAATGCAACTGATATTTTATGAATGTAATTTGCCACCTCTGTGAAAAGTTTTAAGGTTTGGTTCACTGTCAAACACTGTTCTTTACATGGTGGCCTCTGTGTTTGTGGAGTTGTGACCATTACACAACTCTGCTATTGGTAGAACGGTTTAAATATCAGAGTATCAATCTATAAATTCTGACTGTGGTAGGCATTCCTTTTTTTCTTTCCATCATTTCTGTTTCTCGTTTCTTTGGGTGAGGGGTTTTTTTGTTTGTTTGGGTTTTTTGGTTTGCTTTTTTTGTTTGTTTTTTCTTCTTCTCTATTTTTGTTTTTTGTGGTAATAATACTGGGTGGTAAGATTTCCTTTGAGGCTTTAAGCAAGCATCTCTCTTACATTTCAAAGTTATCCCAACTGTTGTTCTTGATACCTCGATATATTTCCCTCAAGGGTCTGTATTGGGACCAGTATAATTTAATGTCTTAATTAATGATATAGACAGAGGGATTGAGGGCACCCTCAGAAAGTTTTCTGATAATACCAAGCTGAGTGGTGCAGATGACACTCCTGAAGGATGGGATGCCATTCAGAGGGACCTGAACGAGCTTGAGAAGTGGACACATGGGAATTTCATGCAGTTTAACTGGCAGTTCATGTTCATGTTACAATAACAATAAATTAAGAAATATAAACCTGGAAATGCACAAGAATGGAGGAGAAATATTAAGTTCAAAGTCTATAGTGCAGTTGAGGTGTAGAGATTTCTTTTTAAAACTTCTTAAAAGTTGTATATATATGACAAATAAATGCTCTGCATTCATTTGTGGGATATGGAAATATGAACTTGGGAATCCAGAGTCAACTATATAGATTTATTGCACCTCACAAGAGTGTTTTCTCGTGCTTGAGCTTCTGTTTAATTCGGGGTTAGGAAAAGGTAGCAAATTAATTAAGCAGCAGCATAATACACCCATTTTAGACATGGTGTAGGTTGATTACTTCCATAGCAGTGATTCCTAGGACAACAATTACTGCTAATAAACCTTGAGCTGAAGAAACCTGATAAATATCATGGCAGAGTAATTTCTTTCCACTAGGGAATTCCTTATACCTCCTGTCTGATCAGTGAGCATTGTGGAGGCAAAAATGGAAACTATAGATACTGAAATTTCTCACAAGTTTTTCTTACAAGTTTTTCTTCTGGAATATAAGCAGTTATTCCAGGATATCCTGATATATATCCAGGATTCCCACCCACTTCTTACAGTAGTTAATAGGAAAAAGCGAGGATTGTATTTATAATTTGCTCAGACCTTTTCAAGTACTTTTCAAGTTTCAGAACTCAAATATTAGAGACTATCCTCTGCAAAAGGACAAAATTTCAAAATCTACCATGAGATTATTAATAGGAACAGCCTAATTAGAGATATAACAATTAATTATCCTTTTATTAGGCCATATGAACTGTCAGCATTGAGAAGTCAGCAGGTGAAACAGTCTCTGAGAAAACCTTTTGTATTTCTGTGAAGCAATTCTGCTATATTTTAAAATTAATCTGAAGGAGCATAAGAAGAGTCAGGTTAAACTCGTAAATGAACAGTCTCTGTTTCTTTGTAGTAAAGATATCATTAAGTATTCTATAAAATTACTAGAACTTTTCTGTGCTTAAAATATGCTTAGGTAACCAATTCTCCAGCCTTCAGCTGATTCCAGTTATCACATTCAGTGTCATGATTTCTCACTGGTTTTCACTAAAGCAATTTTCACATTACATTTTTAAATCACTTTGAAGCCTGACTGGGCTAATACAATGTTTGGTATTAATGGTTAGAGGCTCCATCTCCCATTGATCTTATGAATTAATAACGCCAAGTCTTCTGCTCACACTTTAGTTCACACAGCAAGGTAAGAATGCTTTTTGAACCACAAGTAAGTGTACTGCTGCTTACATTTCTGATTGGGCTGTATTCAGAGCTGGTGTACCACTACAGAATATCCCTAGGAGCAATGGTAAGCTTTTTCCCCTCATTACCCAGAAAATATGTACATGTTCATTTCTGACAGGTTGTACTATATAAACCACACAGTTTCAAATCATCTGACAGGCAATCTAACGACTACCATAGCAGGACCATGTGCCAGTTCTCAGGAATACCAATATTTACTGTCTGTTCAGAAATCACTCTCGGTGTGTAGAGAATGAGCAGCAGCACAAAAGCTTTCAATTGCCATCTGCCCAATGATTTTTCCACTCCATTTTTCTTCCAGAGAGAGTGACCTAGTAATAATGAGTGAAGATAATAGACATCCTGGCAGGCAAAACTGACAGTTTACAGCTTTGAGTTTTCCTTTGGAAGTAAATGTAAATAAAACATTTTTCATATTTTACTTCCCCTTTAGAGTATCGCAAGAAATAAGTCAGCTGTTCCTGAACCAGCTCCCAGAAACTGTCAAGTCCAGTGCCCCATCTCCTCTGCTGGGGGTTCCCATGGCAATGTCTTTAGCTGAAGTAAAAGGAAATACAGATAGATATTTAATTTTTTTTCTCCCCTGGCTCCCCCCTTCCCCTCCTCTCTATGCCAGTTCAGAAAATGTGCTGCTCTCTAATCTTTGGGGCGCTGAGAATTGCCATTGGGCCACCCACCTACATTTGCTCTGTTTGTTGCATTTGAAAATCTGTCCTAGTTCCCCTTTGTCTCTTGGGTGTCTGACTTACGACATCAAACAAGAAAAAAAAGGCAAGAGAGGCTTTCAAGAGTGGAAGTTCTTGTGGGGGGAAGATGCTAGCGCAGAGCTGTCTTCAGTTGCAGTGCTTGAAAAACACAGCATGTTCAATTTTAATTTTTTAAAAAATTTGACTGTAATTTTCCAAGGAGTGTGGCTACAGTCATTAAAGATAAGACATCACACATGAACTGTAGCAGCTAGAACCATGACTACAGAATATTTGCAGGTGCTCAGATTTGTGTCAGTGAATTGTGCTCAGATGAGGTTGGTGGTTCCTTTGACCACATTTGGCAACTGATAAAGGCTTGTAACTGCAGTGACTATCTGTGAGAAAATAACCAAGAGCTAGGTGATTTTTTTTTTAAATTTTGCAAAAATATCATCAATCTGTTACTCAAGAATTAATTAACTTTTTTTTTTCCCCAGCATGCATGTCCACTGGAAATAAAAGCCCAGTGGCAGGCATGCAACACCCAACTCTTGTTCAGGCTGTAGTTCCAGTGAGAGCGTAAATGCTGGGTGCTCTTACATAAATAAGGAACAAGTTGCTCATGGTGGGTCTGCTGCCAGCTCTGGTGAAATCAGTGAGCATCCTTTCCAAACACACTCAGCTTTGAAGAGAAGAACATGTATCTAGGAGGAACACAGACACAGCCTGGACATCATGGAGAGGACCAGGACAGGAAAGCTGTCTGTGTCCATGCTGTGAGAACAAAAAATGATCCTCTTTCTCTTGTTTTGGCTCAAGGTGAGTTTAGTCCTGCAGTGGACTTAAGAATTCTGCTCTGCCTGGTTTTGCTTTAAAGTGGCATTTGAAGATGTGAGGACAGATAGCCAAGACTTAGACGTTGGGATGCTTAAAGCACAATCTATTCTTCAGAGAGCTGGAATGTGTTTCCGGGTTCCTGCAGTGTGGTCTGGGACAACACCAGGGACCATATTTTGCTGAATCTACTCTGTGCTAAGAATGAGGATGATGCAGGTTTATGTTTCTGAGAAGTTAAGGACTTAGCTGGAAGCAGAGGTTATGCCAGAAGTAGGCTATAACTCCTACATTAATTCCTGAGACCCATAGTTTTGTTTTGAAAATTATGAAAAAAATAGGGAAACAGAGGCTCATCAGTACTTTACCAACCTGCTCTGCAGTGCTTCTCAGTGGCAGTGCTTCAGGGAGCTGTTTTCATCATTCCCTTGGGTGCTCAGATGTAGCTCTCACAGCCCACAGTTTGTGTGCAATATTAGGACGTCAGCAACCACCGCTGCTGACCTCAGCCTCAAACTGCAAAAGGACATGAACCCAAGAACATAGATTCCATTTTAAAATGATGACCTACAAAGCAATTTAAGATGACAGAGCTTTAAAAAGGTAACTGAAGAATTTTGTAATATCTATTAGAAATTACCAAAAAAGTATATGATCAGAGTAGCACCATCTACAAGAGAGACTGTATTAATAGTTTTTGCAGAAAATTTAATAGTTTCAACTTAAAAGTGTACCTGAAATGGGACAGCAGGAGCTGTATGAAGTAATTGTTGGTTTTGTTTTTTTAAGAACTCTTAATGAAACTTTGGTAAGGTCTGGGATTGCTTTTATCCCCCAAAAATTGCTTCTGCCATCATTTGTTACATCAATGAATGGTATGCTTCTCCCTTTATCATTCTCCTCTGAACCCAGCAAGAACCTGGCTTGGAAACAAGCCTGCATCAAATACCAAACTCCAGAGGCCTATGCTGAATCCTGGGACTTTGTGAGCAGAGTTTCTCTGCCATTATTACAAGGAATGAGGAAATTTATTTTGTAAAAGAAATGACAGCCACTACTGGTCTAAATTTGTTTCATAAATTCTGAAATAAGTAGAAATATTTGAGATTTTTCTTGCAGCAGAAGTATTCAATAAATTAACTATGAATATCTAGAGCCTACCACTGCTTAGCTGTTTATGTTCTAACTACATAATTATGATTGCTAATCATCTCTAAATTCAGAATGTCCCTTTCTTCAAGGGTGTGAAAAAACAGCTCCATCACATAGTTCAAGTTTTGTTCTTGGTTTAAAAAAATGATGCACCTGTTTCCCTGCCCAGATCTTGCTTTGAGCATCTTAAAAATGTCCCGTGTTTCTTTCATTTTATTTAGTTGCTGACCAAAGTAATTGTGCCTTCAAAATCCTTTACAGTTGTTCTTGCGTTACTGTTCAGGCTTTGTGTTTGTAACCCAATTATCAAGTAAAAAATTGCTATAATCTCTCATGACAAACAGTTTGTTTTTTAATTGTGAAGAAGTCTGTCACTTTACAAACAGTTTCACAGGTGAAGGGTCTCCTCTGATCCTCCACTGACTCAACCTTTTATCTGTTCCTGTTTCAGCTAAAGAGAGCTCTTGGAACAATACAGCACATGGAGGTTCTCCTCTTCCCTTGACAAATGCTGTGGATCAAAGACCTGCTGTAGTAAGAAGATTAAAAAATAATAATATGATGATAAAACAGATGCTAACAGTGCAATAAAGATCTTATGTACTCTAGACCACCAATAACAATGATGTATGTCTGTCTGATAGGAACATCTCACCATTCTATGTCAAACATTCTGCTCGTTTCATAGTGCATACAATCGAAATTTTGTTCCCCCAATATAGTTCACTAGTAGTTCTTATATTATTCATGTATGTGCACTAACTGGAATGAATAAAATGCTTTCACACTGTAATAAAACTAATGAATCGTGCAGTAAGGTTTAGGTACAAGGGCTTAGGCACGCTAACAAGTTACTGTGTGTCAGCTGTTTCATGAGAAGTGTGCAAAAACACACATTTCACAGCTTATACAAACTTAAGCCTTTTTCACAGATTCCCATACAATATGTTAATTGAACCTTTTTCTTTTAAATAAAAACTATTTGTTAGACATTTTTTCTTAGAAAACATATTTTCAATGTCTTTTTTGAAGGAAATTCTAAAATTAATCTAATATCTAAAATTTCTTTGAGTATGTTCCTGAATTTCCTTAGGTAACATTTTATCAGGAATTTGTTTTCTTACAAGTATTACCAGATATAGCATCTCCAGAACGAGTATACTGCTCCTTCCTACATCTGGCCCCCACTTCTGCATGTAACATGCTGCTTTCTTACTCAGTTGGTTTATTTTATAAAGTATCACATCAAATTTTTCTGTTTTTAGTAAAGGCAATCCTGCATTTTCACTCGTGGTTGTCTTGGTTTTGTTTAAGATCTCTCTGTATGGAATTTGCAGTGTATCTAGTGGCATCAAGTATTGAGATTTAATGTTCTGTAGCATGTCCCAGGAAATTTAGATGGTGATGGAATCCAAAGGCTGAGGAACTGAGTTTATCCATCCCATTATTAAATAAAAACATTCGATTTAAATCTAAATTGGCTTTGCTTTAAATTTAATGAAAAAAAAAAACAAACAGAAAAAAGCAATTTATTGACACAAGATGCTTCATTTATGCGGAAAATGTGGACATAAAGTGAACATAAAACATCCCACTAATAGGTCAAGAAAAATATTTTATAATTGCATTTTTGCTCATGATGTTTTTTATATTTCTGTGAAATGACAAATTTCTTTTTTTTTATTATTTGTATGTTTGTTTGGTTTGGTTTGGTTTTTTTTCTCCAAAAGAAAACTTAAATGAACATTAACCTTTATTGTTAGCTTTGATTCCTGGAGAAAAGTTTAAGCTCTTTCTTTTCTTTCCTAAAATTTATGTCTAGAGTACCTTCTACTTACAGATTTAAAAAGCTTCATGTTTTTTTTCAGCTTTACTGGGAAAACTTAATATTTTAAGCAGCTGAATCTTGTGCACTGCTACTTTTATTCTTCTTCTTTGAAATTATTAAAGGTTTTATCTTTATTACATACCTCTAGGCTTGCTCCAAGGCCTGTAGTTACCAATTGAAATATTTTCTGTCACAAATATATTTTTTCATGCTGGAAATTGATTCTTCAGGCATGAAAAATCATGTGGTTGAAACAAACTAAACAGATTCTTGAGTACTTTTAAAACCAAAAATAAAACCTTAATAATCTGTGTCTGGTTTTTGCCATACAAAATAGACCAGAAATTTATTTCACAGTCAGACTGTTACAAAACTGATATATAAATAGAGGATATTGAGGTCACATTACTGTTAGTGCCCAACTCGTTTATTCTACTCATGGATTTTTGGCTAGTTTAATCCTCCTCCTGGCACTGGATTTTGGGTTTAGATGAGTGAGGGGACATTTCTTCAGCTATCTTCTGACCTTTCTTTTCCCCATACACCTGGAACAGCAAGTGCTTTTTACTGGCCTTTAGTAAAGGGTGTCAGGCCACTGATAAAACATAGTTTGTTATCTCACTATTTTCCACAGCTTGCAAGTGAACACTGCTCTTCAGTGTCAGAGAAGCATATTTGCTCTGAGGGTCTTGATTCATAAAGGAGGTTTACATTATTTACATGGCTTTCCCGTGGATACACACACAGTGTTGAACAGACTTTTTTCAAGCTCTCAAAAATTTTAAGCTCCATGTATCTTTTTGTATAGGTATTAATATTATATTGTATTAGTGTTAACATTCTTTTTTCTTTTTTTCCATGCAAAAAATTGCAAGTTAGTTTGTCTAAACTGCAAATTCTTTAAACCCAGGGGTGATCTACTTTATTTCTTGCATCTATCTAGCAGAGTATTGTCTTAGTGTCTTGTATGTGACTGAAGATGCCAATAGCTTTCATGTTAGAAATAACTAATTGCAAATGTAGACTTTAAAGTGTTGCAAGCCTGCAGCCTTACATCAAGGGATATAAAGAAAAAAACAGAATCAAGGATTTTTTATTCTCATACTTATAATGAATTATGCATATTCTATTTCTTTTCTCAACATTTTATACTAAAATAAAATATTTTTAAAAAAACACTAAGGAGCATTTTTAAGATCTCCAAGACTCTTCTCAAGAAGGGAATGGTGAAATGTCCTCAAGTGATATTATGAACTGTTGTAATGCATAAAGTGTGGTAGAGCGAGGTGTTCTCCAAACCTGAGGGTCCGCATGCCGGTGGAGGTACGACGCGGGAGACAAAAGGCTTGTGGGAGGTGTTCTCTCCCTAAGCTCTCCTTTATTCAGGCAGCAGGGCTTGGGTGGTCGGGAAGGGAGAGCAGGGAGAGGGCCAGCCCATCCCTCTGCACCCCCGAGGGGCACCCGGAGATTCTCTGCCCCGGGGGAGTGCAGGGAGGGAGGAGGGCAGATGGCTAATGGCCAATGGCCCTGAGCGCCTGGAGGCACACGGTTAAGTAGGAACAGGGATGACCAATCAGGAAGGAGGGAGAGGGAGGGTACAAGCATACAATAACCAATAGTTACAGAGGAGGGAGGAGTACAGTTCAAATGGTCCAATCCTGTACATAACAGCGTAGAAGTTGCTGGATATGTGGGCGGATCCTGAGCCCTGGGCACGCCTTGTCCCTCAGTCCAGGGGCAGGCTCAGAGGCTTCTTCCCCAAGGTCCTCCCACGGCAGGCGGAGCCAGGCTGGGAGGCAGGAGCAGCATAGGGGCGGATCCGTGTTAACCCTTCACATCCCTCAATGCTGCTGCGGAGGTGGGAAATCCACCCTCCGCAATGAACTACAATTAAGCATTTGCTTATTAGCTTGAAATCTGAAAATTATGGCTTTCAGAGAAAAAAATGCTGTTAGTTTCCTAAAGTCATCTCTATAAAAAGGAGTGTGCCTCTGTTACCAATCCATGTCTCAGCATGTTTCTAGTACCATAGCAATTTGGAGCACAAGATTACTTGGAAAAGGATATTTATGAAAGTTGTTTGAAAGGCCAATTGAAGAGTTGTCTCTGGGATTGGCATGAGTCTACCATGTGCAGAGCCAAAAAAGTAAAATCTGAGGAGAAAAAAGGTGCTGTGTTACAAAAAGCATTTAAAAGGCAATATCTGTGAAATCTGATCTTGGGTACTCACAGCACATGAGTGAACAAAGGACTGACATCTACCAGAAAGCTGAAGAGATAGTAGCCATTCTCTCTGAGAGTTATTGGTTTTTATTAAAAGAGATGGGAAAAATAGCATAGAAAATACAAACCCTTTCACGGACCTCATGAAAGAATATTCAGGTTACAGTGCTAAAATTTTAAGGATGATATTTATTTGCCTGTTGCATGCAGGTGCGATTCCCCCAACACTAAAGATAATTAATGATGTGAGCTAACAGCAGAACAGGTCCCTTGAAGAATCATAGATTTTGGTAGCGAAATGAAAATTACTTAACTCTAGACTCACAGGAGACAGTGAGTTATGTCAAACGATGTTGAATCATTGTCGCTAATACCAATTAGTATTTTTTTAAATTACAAACTTGCAAAAGAAACTAAATGAATTGCTTTCTTAATGTACTAATATCTTTCATTAACAATAAACAGCTGATATTACTGGAGGATTTGTGCAGTAACAGGAGCAATAATTTGTAACAAATGAAAGTAATCTACAATACTGTGGAATTTTAGCTGTATAATTTAACTTTGGTAAATTATTAATGCTATTAAATCGTTAGAAAAAGCCATGTGCGAATGAGTTACAGATTTCAAACATGGATTCATTCAGGCCTGAATGAATGTGCTGAAATGAAAATCAACGCTGAGCTCTAGGAAAATAAGTTGACCAGCACTGCACAAGTGCTTAATTTAGGATATTTAGCAAAGTTTAATTTAAAAAGGGATTTGAAAACCTGTTGCTTTCTGATATACAAATAGTGGAGATGGTATGCAGGGAAATTAGTCAGGATATGAAGGTTCCATTTCTAACGCTGTCACTAACTGTTCTTGATAAATCTCTTGTCTGAATTTTTTCCTTTCTGTGACACTCATATAGAACTCATATAAGAATGCAATAGTATTAAAACCATTCAAAGCCAATAGTGCTCTCTATTGCTGCAAGTAGTTGAGTCCTAGTAAAAATGCCCATCAACTGAGCTTGATCTGGGTATGCTGAGATCTCTCATTTTGTGGAGAGGTTGGGGATCCCACCCTCTCCACAAAAAGTCTAATTGTACCATAAAAAGTGTCAGTATTTATTAAAACTTCAGCTGTAACTTTATATCACAGCTTTAATAAAAGTTTTCAAGTCAGGGCCTGTTTGCAGAACCAGAGGCCTGTAGCAGATGTTACATAACGTAGTAAACATACACATATAAATGTGCATATATATGTAAATATATGTGTGTATATATAGATGTAAATGTATGTACTTATATATATAAATATATATATATACACACATATAAATGTGTATATGCACATATAAATGTGTATATACAAATGCATCACAGCCCCACACATGTATACATGCACATACGTGTGCCCTGCAGTAGTGGTAAAGTCCATTGAAATAAATCCTACTGCATGCCACTCTGGACAGGCAGTCTTTACCAAGTTACCCTTCCACTTTGTCCTGACCACTTTTTTACTGTGTGTTACTTTACTTTTTGCAGCAATTTTTAATGCTTCCTCACCTTTACTCATCATTATTATCTTTTGTTGATTACTTATTTCAGCTTTAGAAAGACAGCTTCCTAAGATACGTTAATCAATCTTTCTATCCTCAAAGAGGTAATATTGGCAGTAATTGATATTTCTAAGGACTTCTTTTGTCCTGCATAAGAGGGTGTCTTCCATACATGTATATGTGCAAAATTTGCTTCTAATGGCTCAGAATTCAGCTTAGCACTCTGTTATGAAAGAAAGGAGTTTTGGTGTCTCTTTTCCTACACAGTCAAGATATGTATCACACATGCTTAAGGAACAAAAGGTCCCTGTATCATTGCAAAGCCCCTCTTAGTAGTAGCTTACAATTAAAAATTATTTACCAGGGGTTTTAATGCATTTCTCAATTTTCTCCTTCAATCCGTTTGTATTCTACCAGTCAGCCAGTTTGTGTTAGTGTGTCTGAAGAAGCACTTTAAATTGTGTGGAGCCCTAAGTAGTTAAAATTGTGTAAACTGAATGATCGGTTCAAAGGAAATATTTTCATTCACCTTTTGATATAAATGCATCTTGTCCAAGAGTGGTCAAGTAAGTCATATGTTGATGTGGTTTCTTTGTGTCATTTCAAGAAAGACTATGTTGAAATAAACCAGGCTGGAGTGACAAGGACTTGACTAAATTCACTAGAGCACTTAAGGAAAAAAGTACCCATAGCTTCTTGGCCAAATACAGACAATGCTAATTTCCTTGGTGTATTCCTCTGTACGTTTGGGCATGCAAAATTCACAACATGTGGTAGTAAGGGTTCTTTTCAGCTGGAAAAGCATCACTATGAAGATGTAGTTCTTGCCAGCCTTAATACTAATCTTTCAAAAGTCTGATATAGCTGCTGGCTACAAATCCTTCTAAAGAGGCATCGAGCTGATGAAGTTTAATGTAGATTTGGTTTTTAACATGTTAGTATCTCAGGTGCTTTTATAGGTTGTAAAATTTAGTCCCAACCGTTATGTAAAAAATATATTCTGGTGCTTATGTCTTCTGTATACTGCTCAGTTTGTTGGAAAACTACCACTGAAGTGAAAAAATGCACACAGCTTTGTCTGCATAGCACAAGAAATCTGGATGCTGATGAAAATTGAGGTAGACACAATAACGATTTTTTAAATGACCTAATTTTCTAATTTGGAGGTAAGAGCTATTCTAATCAGAAGGTGATGAGAGAAACACAAACTTTCCCAAAAGACAATAACTGTTGCATGAAAAGCCAGCCAGTCTAATCCTGTAAAAGTCTACATATTCCAGCTCGGTCTGGCATGGGTTATTCAGTTCCTGCTTTGTCTCTGAGAGAGAGCTGATAGTTTTGCAGATTAAAACCATAGCCTCCAGTCTACTGGGACCAATCAGCTAATTTATGTTTAAAGTGTTGCAAGAAATTGAATTAAATACCCACTATCCTAGCAAGCACATTAGATACTGTCAAAGAGCTATTTTTAGCCCTCAAGGCATGTAATTACTAGCTCTAGTCCATAAGGGAATTTCATCCTGAGAGAGTTTCATTATATTTCAGAAGGATCCTCCCTGCTAGTGGTAGCTGAAACAACCTAAAAAATGTTCAGCTTCTTGCCGATGGGATACTGAGGCTTCCAGAGAGTGGAAATTCATACCGTTGACATGGGACAACCCATTTCTACCAGAATACTGTTATATTACTCTTGCAGCTACTTGTTATTTCTGCTTTCCTAACAGTTAGAAAAATAAATAACTCACAGAAAGCTCTACCAGGAATAAGATTCAAGCAATAAAACCTCTAGCCAGCTCTGTCAGTCATTTTACTCTTCACAGAATCAGTGCATCTGCTTATTAATGAAATGGATTTTTGTTTGAGAATGGTTGCTTCCCCATAAAGTTATGAAAATATGCTAAAAACACCACTATAGACTCTTTTTTACAGACAACTGTTGCTATTATTTATTTTTTCAATATCAAGGTGAGGAAAGGAGAGATTTTTTACACAGTTATTGTGAATTACTTTCCATATTTTACAAAGCTGGTCTAGTTTAAACAAAAATAATTTTCCTCTATTGATTTTTTTTTCAATTGGGCAACTCATGGATAGCACAACTCTCCAGGTTCAAAATTTGCAGCTGACTCCTGCTTTAATTTTTTTCCTGCTTCCCTGATCAAAAGTATCATGACAAAGGAACTTGATGAAAATACGAGCATTTTTAAATACAAAATTTCACTGTTAAATCAAAGTTATTTAACATTTTCTACTTAATTATCTGTCTATGTGGCAATCAAGCTAATATTCTGAGCACATATTGTAAGCCATGATTTGTGTAATTAAGAGGAAATACAGAAATATTTTTTCTTCCACCAATAATGTATTTTGTCCCCTCATGTAAAATCAATTTATTTCCCCCCAATAGTACCACAATGTATTTTGCCTTCAATTCCTACACACTTAAATGGTTTGCCTCATTGAGCACTAAAAGGACAGGAAGCTCAGGAAAAAAAAGAGGAAATACACAACTCAAAGCCCAGTATGATACAGCTGAGCACTTACTATCAAATGATTTCAGATAATATAGATCCGATCTGGTGTCAATATACAGGAAAGTGTAATCTAAGGCATTATAAACCTCGCAAATCTATCAATTTCTAAATGAACGCTCTTACGATTTTATGGATTCTAGTAGTAATAACTTTCCATTAGAGGAATTGCTTTCCACTATAACTTCAGGCAATATTTGTCCTCAGACATATAAAAACACAAAGTTTTGCAGAACTGTTTAGGATAGCCATTCTGCTGAGTATCCCCAGTTATCAGAAGGGGCAAAATGGTCTGGTTTAAGATAAACCACCGTGATAATACTCTTTCACCTGTTTAGTAACAAAGCATGAATAATAATCTTAAATATATTTAAAGTCTAATTCATTTAGTGTCCCTGAAATTCATACTGAGAAAATATTTTAAAATGGATGCGTTAGAAACACAGAGCAAAAGGTGACAAAATGCCTGACAGTCCTCTGAGAGTGCTGTATGACATCACTGGAAGGAAGAACCTATGGTCACCAGCTGGTAACATGCACAGCTCTTCTCTTCACGTGTATCAGATATATCAGAGGACACGCCGCTGATGCTAAAAAAGAAAGATGAAATGTACTTCCATTACAAAATTTTTTCAAAGTTATAGTAAAGAATCATTAAACTACCTTCTACCTCCTTGCTTTTTGAAGGTAACGAGTGTTATTCAGTTATATGTGTCTGGGAACGACTGGCTTGTTTTTATATGGCAGAGACAGCCTTTCTGGAAAGAAACTCCCTCATCATATGCAAATAGATATGATTAGGTTTTTTTTTTCAGTCATGTTTCTCATTATTTCTTCTTAATTCTCTTCCTTCTAATTTAACGTTGCATTGAGTGCATGCTGTTTCCTTGTCTAGAAACAAAAATAAAAATCACAATTAGTGTATCTGAATGGCAAGATGTCATTTCCTTGCCTGAGAATGATAAATACATTGTTGCTAGGAAACAGTTTCCAAAGACAAAATTTTTGAAGGACAGCAATTATATAGATTTAAAAAAGTCGCAACTATAATTTCAAAGCAATGCAAAAACCTGGACAAAAATTCCCTTATGGGATTAGAAGGGGAAGGATGGAGACACTCTGTAGGCAGAGACAGCTAGTTAGTAACCTGTTTTACTACACAGCCCTTTTATTCCATATCCTTATTTTACCCTCTTCCTATTCCATGTAAAACATAATTTTCTGAGACTATAATTCAAGCAGTATTCAAGCGTGATTGTAGCTCCCACTTTTCAGGCATAGAATCTGATCTTCAAAAACTTTTCCCACAAGAATAAAAACAGGTTAGCTCAGAACTGGGCATGGTATGGCACTTTCTCAAAAGTATTAGTTTGCATATTTGGCTATATTTTAATTGATGTATTAAAAATTTATATTAAAAAAAGAGATTGGATAAGTGTATTTTGAAAGTCTCAGTAATATGCCATCACGGCAGCCTCAGTAAAAGCTGGGTGAGATGACAGCTGCACTGAAATTATTCAGACACTACAAATGTTTCTGCATGGCCCAGCTGCCAAATATGTGAAATTTTTATCTCCTAAAGTGTCTTTTAGATGATGCTGATTTGAGGAGACCAAATGTTGCTATGCCTGAACTTGCACCTCTGCAAAATATTCCATGTAGTCTTGTTTCTTGGGCATAACTTTAGAGAAATCAATGCTCTGCCCCTGATCCCAGGGGCCCTCTTGTCCCATCTGGGATCTCCCCAGTCTGTGGGCTCCAGGCAAGCTGAAGCCACACATATTCCCGCGGGAGGCAGTCACACACTCAGCTCACAGCCTCTGCGATGAGCAGTGCAGAGCAGATCCTTTTCCCCCCGTGTTACTTTCACAGCAATCCCTCGTACCTACCTTCCCTGCCAGGCTGTCCTTTGCTCTGAGACATCTTCTGCAATAACACCCAGGCTGCATTTCAGAAGCATCTGTGGAAAAAACCCCAAACGTGCTCCATCTGCTGCCCTTGTTCTGTTTCAGGGACAGTATTTTCCAGCAGCTGTTTTCTGATCAGCAGCTCAAGCACAGCCACGGGAGGCAAATGGAGCCTCCAACACCTGCAGTGGCCATGGGCAGTAGAGGATGTCTCCTTCACAGCACTGATGGGAACTTTCAGGACTCAAGGCAATTTTGCTGCAGAAAAAGAGAGTGCCTGGGAGCTGAGAAAATAAAATCACATATATGCATAGAATTTGGCAGTAGCACCCTAATTATTGATTGAGATTCTCAAGCAACATAAATACTTAGTAGTCTGGCCAGTATTCAGGTCCCTCTGCTTCATTTGCCAACATCCAGATGAGATTTTCCAGTCTGTCCTGTAAAACTCTCTTTTTGCTTTATTAGAGGAAGCTTTTTCCAGAAGATAAGTAATTCACAAAGGTAGTGAAAGTCTATCAGGAGGCAAAGGGAATGAGGTAAAGGCTCTGAAGTCAGAGCTCAAGGGATGCCTGGTTGAACAAGAAAAATGCTGCTGAGAGATTCTTACTGTGCAGGTGCATGAGACAAGGTATCTATGTAATGATCATTTCTTTTTCACGGAAGAGTAATTCTAACATTCCTTTGGTCCTTAAAATGGAAATGACTTTGGGATTTTTTTTTCAAAACATGAAGCTTTCATTACTTTCTTGATGTAACTTTCAAATTTAATCAAACTTCCATTATGATTAGAAGAATTTATTATATTATACACTATAAAATACAAAATACAAAAAAAGTGCAAAATATATGTAGGCAGAAAAAACATAGTATAATGTTACAACTAAAAAATACAATTTTGCAGATGCATAACTGAATTCAGGATTTCCTTTGCATAAACTGTTTCTTACTTCAGAGCCTTGATCCAAAGTAAACATCTGTTTCTAAAGAAAAAATAGTAACACAAACTTGCCCAGACAATGACTATGAAATCTTTCATTGCAATAAGTTAAAATTGAAGTATTAGTCACCATTTAAAACTAACTTAAGTGTAGAATCAGAGGACGATAGAATCACTGAGGTTAGAAAGACCTCTGAGGTCATTGAGTCCAACCTTTGACTAAACATCACTATGCCATGGATCTCATATGATTGGCCTCAGCCCATTGATCCAGCCTGTCCAGATCCCTCTGCAGAGCCTTCCCTGCAGCAGATCAATACTTAAGCCCAACTGAGTATCATCTGCAAATTTATGAAGGATGCACTCAATCCCCTCATCCAAATGATCTTTGAAGAGAGAGTCCTATTGAAAGGTATCCTGGTTACTTAGAGGCAGGAGCTCCCTAATACACAAATTGAGAAGCATATTTTTCTGATTTTAAAGTTTTGTATTCTTACAATAGGCAAGGATCACCTGTACCTGCATTTATGTCTGTAGTATGCAGTGGCATTAAAACAAAATGGGCAGGGCAACCGAAATGAAATGTGCTTAAATACTTCAGAATGTAATAGCGATTTCTAAGTTATGTCGCTGGGCCTCTAAATTAATGGCTAAATAAAAAAACAAACTACCCTTAAGTATCAAGGCTGACAAGCACAGTCACAAAAGGCTTCACTAACTGTTTATTTAAGGAAATTATCAAACTTCAAATATAAAAGGACCCTGCAGTTTTGCAGCCCCATAAATTGCTGTATCAGATATCTCAGGTATATCAGAATCTCATGGGCGTCACTGAAACTTTCCATCTACACAGTCCTTCAGGGCTTCTCAGCCCACTGAGGTTTCCAACCTGTTGGGCATCCAGTGCTGGTATCCAAGTACCTTCTTTAGGAAAATTCACCACTGCACTCCACCATCACTTGGCACCAAACAAAAGCCATATGCAGCATTAGTGTCAATCCTGTCATAGCAGCCACAAATTATATTCTGGATCAAAAGGGACTCTTTGAAAGGCAAGATATTCTGCAAAATATTTTGTCAGTGGTTTTTTGTCAAGACATGAAAAAATAATTTCTTGACACCTACTGTGGGATTGCCTTGTGCCTTTTCTCTAGATAAATTAATGAATCATATTTGTTTCCTCATTCCTCTCTGTATATGTATAAGTACTTAAAATGTTCTACATCTAGGAAGAATGTTTTCAGTTTTGATGTGATCAAGTGTCACTGGAAGACCAAAGTCCCCTCTTTCTTGAAGTATAACAACAGATGTGCCCTTCTAAATTCAGAGGAGCAGGGAAATAAAACTGCTTTTCACTCCAGCCAGCAACTGAACCCCACACAGCTGCTCACTCACTCCTTGCTGGTTAGATGGGAGAGAATCAGAAGGATAAATCTCATGGGTTGAGAGCAGTTTAACTGCTAAAGCAAAATCCTTGCAAACCAGCAATGAAACCCAAGCAATTAATTCACCACTTTTCACGGGCAGGCAGGGGTTCAGCCATCCCCAGGAAAGCTGGGCTCTATCACATGTGATGGTGACTTGGGAGGACAAACGCCCTCACTCTGAAAGTCCTTCCCTTCTTCATCTGCTGGCTCTCCATGCCGAGCATGATGCCATATGGTTTGGAATGTCGCTTGCGTCAGTTGGGGTCAGGTATCCCAGATGTGTCCCCTCCTAAATTTTTTGCCTCCCCAGCCTTGTCACTGGTGAAGTGGGGGTGAGGAGCAGACAAGGTCTTGGCTCTGTGTAAGCACTGCTCAGCAGTAAAAAAAGCATCCCTGTGTTAGCCACACTGTTTCCAGCACAAATCCAAAATATATCCTCCTACCAGCTACACTGAAGAAAATTAACTCTATCCAATCCAAAATCAGCACAGACTGTATTATCTCTCAGTTAATTCAAATTCTCTTGAGTAGTAATATAATACATAGAAATTACTATTCACTGATTATTTTCTACTCTGTAATTGATGCCATGGTCTTCCTTCTAATTCTCTAACATTCCTTGTTGGTTCAATCAAACAGAAACAAGTCTGTGAGGCTTTATAAGGATGAAATAATTTAGGCTTGACAAGATCTGGGCAGAAAAAGAAGCACTTTCTAAAGCTGTTATGTAATTACACTACGTAATGGCTGCTGAAATTCAACATGGAAAAATGTAAAGCATTGAGTATGAGAGGGACCAATTTAAAATTTCTCACATACACAAAAAGTCCTGAGAAGGGAAATTATAATTATTGAAGTCTAGAAGATTAAGAACTTCCCTGAAAGGAAAGATTGAAAGCAGCTGGACTAATTAATTTGAATGGGGTGGGGAGTAGGTTTGTTATAAGACAGTAAAAGCTGTTATGGTAAAGTTATATATTAAATCAGAAATTATAAAAAGAATGTTTGTCCATGCCCTTCCCATAATATAAATACAGAAAAGCATTCACAGACAGTAAGATTAATGTATTTGAAATGGTTCAGGGGAATACATTTTTGTGCAAAGTGCAATTTATCTGCAAAACTCCCTGCGGAAGATATCTTTCTTCCATATTGTTTAGTATATTAACTCCTCACTTCCACTGACAGGTAAGAGTAATTGTTCCCAAGACGTCCAGTATTATGGATTACAATTTCCTCTGAAGCATCAGTTACAGTATATTCTCAGAGCCTCAGTGTTAAAAGAGCTGTGTGGTGTTCAGCTGCCCCAGCAACACAAACCATCCACTCCCATACCTGGCTGAGGACCCTGGAATGGGAGAGCAGTAAATTCCTAGTTCTCATTGCTGGTGCAGGAGAAATAAGGTTCAAGCAGCTGAGCATTTCCTGGCAATCTTCTCCAAAAAGAGTTTTTAAAAAATCCCATTGTGCAAAGTGTTGTATTCTTTGATTCATACCCATCAGGGTACTTTAACTTATGCTGAACTTCAATGTTTAGACTGGCTTGCTTTTGCACAAGTTTTACCCCTTGCTCTAGAAATAACAACAGAAAAAGAGAAGAAAGAACATAGATATATCTGTATTCATTCACTCGGAGACAGAAGGCCTCAGCACATGCCATTCCCTTGGGACACCTCACAGAAATAAAACTTTTTTTGACTTTCTCCACAAAGTGCATAAAAAAGTTAAAACTCAGCAAGAAAACCTAAATTTACAACATAGGAGGCTGATATTTCCCCCCAATGCTTCTCATTTCCTGATGGAACTTGGGAAAAATGATCAGTCCTTGCACTTAGGGCCTCTCTGGATTTTCTTCCATGCATCTTTACCACTCCTTTTTCTAATAAAAATACTAAATTAATGTCTTTTCTCCTTGATGTAGTATGGGATTTATATAAACTTTCTGACTGTTATAAAGCTATTTTCAGCTGTGTATCTCATAACAATTTCACAGAAATAATCTGATTGATTTTATAGATTTTTAAAATCTCCTGAGTCATACTCCAGAAATAAAGTACTGAAAGTTATTTCTTAAAACAACAAAGTTCACTAGAAGCCCAGACATTTTGAATACAAGAAGAGCTTCATGCACATAGAATAACTTAGTAAAAAAATCAGGAAGTTAATGAAAAAGGGGGTTTTAAATAACATAAGTCTATTTTTATAACAGTCTTGAAAATATTTGAGAGTCTCAGAAATATCCTTCTCTGAAAGGCAACACACACGTTTTTAGACTTGGTTTGGGGTTTTTTTTTTAGGGATAAAGACTGAAAATTTTACAGCTAATGCAATATTAACTTTGATCATAATTCTGGTTTAAAGAATTAATGACTTCCATGAGTACACAAATCACTAACAAAAAGGAAAACGATTATGTAAATAAAAGCAGCAGGAATTTTGGATATGGGGTGATTTTACAAGCCTAGTTAAGCATGGTAGGACAGTTATACAGCCCAGTCAAGTATGGCTGATTGATTTTTATCTGCAAATTGTTATCAACTGTGAAAGCTGGCTGCAGGTTGTTAAAATCAAGAGCCCTGTGCATTCTATTTATGCACTGGTTGCATAATAAATCTGTTTTCCTGTGAAAAGCAGGCAATTAGTATTAATGACTTCATCACAAAGAGCAAGAGAACACTTAAAAGTTGCCAGAGATACTGGGTTGAAAGACACTGTGAAAACAAAGATTATGGTGTCACACAGGAAGAGCTGGATGCCCTCAAAGCCTGCAGAAAAAAAAAAAAAACAACTCACAGACATGGTGCAGATAACAGCATAATATACAAAGTATACGTAAAGGACTTTAGGACAAATTTGGAACCTTCTAGATACAAAAATTAAAAAGGAATATATCCACTAATACACAGTGACCATGTGTTGGGCATACTACATGTTACAACTTTAGCCTCATTTTTTGACAAAATACAGAATTAATCAGGTGGATTTAAAGACTGATGGGAAAAGGCTGGATAGCTTTCTGTGTGACAG
The DNA here is from genome assembly GCA_036630365.1 of Acanthiza pusilla. Lineage (NCBI taxonomy): Eukaryota > Metazoa > Chordata > Aves > Passeriformes > Acanthizidae > Acanthiza > Acanthiza pusilla. The sequence continues at coordinate 40,836,747 of JAXCHO010000164.1, read as the reverse complement.
GGGACTAAAAAGAGCTTGATTTTTAGCCTACCAAAAAAGAATAGCTCACAGGGTTATAATTATTGTGTATAAATGCAGCAAATGAGTATACTAATGGAAAGAAAAAAGCAAACACAAGATAACATATACAAATATTTTAATCTGAATTGTTAAAAATATACACTTTGAATACATTTACCTTTTGTTAGATCATCTTGTCATGATGCTTCAGCTTTCTAGAAGAGAATAATAAGGAAGTTGAATACAAGTTTATAATGTAAGTTAAAGAATGAAATAGGCTTAGATGTAGGCCACAGACTCTATTTGAAAAGTCTGATTTCCATAGCAATGCCAAGCAGGTAGCAGGGATTTTTAATTATGAGTGATGACAAATTAACAAGTCAGATGTGTTGTGGTTCATTAGAGTACATTGAATGTAAATGTACAAAAAAGTCAATGATATGGCATTATGAAATAGGATCTGGATACCTCCCAATAGGGCCTATCTAAATTACTAGCATATGAATAATTAATTAGCTCCAAAAATGCCTCATAGATACACAACAGAAGGTGACAATCAGTAAAAGAATGATGAAACATATGAGAAACTAATTGAAAGTCTAAGGGGATGTTGTAGTTTAGTTTTTCTGCATTTCAACTGCTGGCCAGATGTGCCCATGGGTGCTTTGATGACCGCTGTGTTGTAGGAATGGGTGCTGGATATGTGTTACACTGCTCTGCATTGAAACTACTGTGTGACAGAACAGATGCTGATGAAAGCTTAAAAAAGCAGATTGAGCCTAATTTTTGGAAAATCTGGAAGCGGGAAAAATTCCGGAGAAAACATCTCCAGGCAGTAAGTGAACTTTTCTGCTCCAGGGAATTGGGAATACTTGCAGGGGACAGATGCTGTGAGAAGCATCTGGCTTCTGGGCTGCAGGCTTTAGGCTTCTGGAAGAGGAGTTTGGAACAGCAGAAGTCAGTTCCTTAGGACAGAGGTGCAGTCCTCTGTTTTATTCTGTAGCCAAAGCCATCCACTCAAATGAGAAAAATAATTTTTGGTACCGTTTTCTGAAAAGCTCTTGCTGACATTCTGCAAATAACTCTACTACCAATGGTGAGTGGAGACTGAGCCAAAGACAGGAGGGAAGGGAGGAGTTCAACCTATGAAAAAAAATCACTAAAGTCAGCACACTTCTGGTAAGAGCCATCTTCACAGTCATAATATACTGCCATGGACTATACCATAACTTTCCCTGACTGACACAATCACTTTCACTGACAAATAACATGCAACATTACCATTACCAGTGGACACTTCAGATGTGACTGAAAAAGTCTTTGGGTAAAATAAAAAACAGACCACACTATCTACAAGACATTGTGAAAAACATTTAAAAATGAGAACAGTTGAAAGCTTAATCTTAGTGTGAATTCTCTAAAACAATTAGACAGGTTTTGTATTCCAGTGAGGCCACTTCTTGCTTAAATACCAGGGATCTGACTGAGATACATTTTAAGCCAGGTCATGCTTTCTCTTTTCTGCCAAATATAATTAAAAATGTATTGAAATGTGCAAGCTGCACTATTCATTAAGCATTTGCAGATGTAACACCATGAGGAGCACTGCTGCTGTTCTGCTTTTGGCACTTGACATTACCATGGCAAAAAACATGCTGAGCAAATAGAGTGTCTGCACATTGGAAACTAAAGCACGGCTGGGGTTGAGAAAAGCAATTCCCCAAACTGAAAATTACCTGTAATGCAAGTTCTTGGAATTCTCCTTTAACTAAACAAATTTGTGGTGAAAATGTAACAAATAAAGACCAGGAATTGATGAAAATATAAACAGGGATTTCTTTTCCTTACTACCAATTCTCCAAGTTTGGATTTCTGTTCTTATTTAGCACTAACCCAGGGTTTCAAGTTTGAAGTCCTTTACAAATTTTTCTTTTTATTTATGAAATATGTTCAAATATCATCTTACATCATGAAATTTGCATTTAAACCTCAAAATCATCAATAGCAATATGAATTCAAGACCAGGGAGAATTCTTCCTGAAAGATGCAGGTTTGATAAGGTTGCAGTTGATAGGGTAAGTGCAAGAAGGTACTTAAACACATACTTTACACCAGAAAAATGCAGAATCATAGAATCGTTTAGATTGCCAAAAGACCTTTAAGGTCATTGAGTCCAATCACTAATCTGACATTTCCAAGTCAGCCACTAAAGAATGTCCTTAAGTGATGCATCTACATATCTTTTAAATACCTGCAGAGATGGTGACTCAATGGCTTCCCTGGGCAGCTGTTACAATGACTGAAAACTCTTTTGGTGAAGAATTTTTTTCTAACAGCCAGTCTAAACCTTCCCTTCTGCATACCGAGGCCATTTGCTCTTGTCTCATTTCTTGTTTCTTGGGAGAAACACCAACCCACAGCTGTGTCTAACCTCCTTTCAGGAAGTTGTAGAGAGGTATAAGGCCTCCCAAGTCTTCTTTGGTACAAACAACCCCAGTTCCCTCAGAGCAGAGGTTTTCAGCGCCTCCTCTTTGTTGGCTCCACTGTGTGCATTGCTGTAGCTGAACTTCATTGATCCCACCACCTTATTGTTTTTATGACTGAAATGCTCTTGATCACATTTAGTAAAAACTTGGTTCCCTGCTCTCCTGGCTCAGCAAAATTCCCTATTTTGCAACTTGTCTTCTAGATTTGTGCTCTGGCTAAAGATACAAGTTTTTTAACCCAAACCTTAATTTGAATCATTCTCATTGGTAGGTTGTCATGTCTCAGTTTGAATTTTCCTTTGTGAATCTCAGAAAATCCTTTTAATGGAGTTGCCATGAGGATAGTTTATCTGTTGTAATATGACTCATCATTGTCTTTTTTTGCTTCTTTTCCTTCATGGACAAGAATCCCTGGTCATTAATTTAATGACTGGAGAAGCACTCCCCATGTATTCTTTTTTTTCAATAATAAGTAAGTCTTATGTAGTAAGACACTACATATCAGACATTTCTCTTGGCAGACAGTGATTCCTGTTTACTGAAAACTCCCTCCCTGCAAGTTATTTTTACAAAATCTATAATAATTTTGATGTTTCATAACCCATCAAAGTTGTTTTTAATCTTAAATAGTAGCTTATCTCCGTCCAATGTCGTTCTTGGCTGATGGCCTGGCTGAATTATCTAGATCTGGAAAGGTCAAAAACAAATTCAGTGCCAAAGTAATGATAAGCTGCAGGTGGGACTGCAAGCTTTCCAAATCACATAAAATGACAGGAGAATTTTCCAAAAAGACTTTTTACCATTTATAAAATAATTGAAATACAAAATTTTAAAATGTCTGTGATATGTAGGTAGCAGAAGAAAAACTGTAATTTTTGCTGTCTGTAAATTATTGTATTCATCAGAATTTTTGAAAGCATAATACTAGAGTCAGTGAAATATTACCTGATCATGTTCTGTATTACAAGTTCTCAGTGAATGTAGTGGCCCAATGTTTTGTTCTTTGTATATGTATACATAATGTGAAAACTAGGAAATTATTTTTTTCAATCAGAACAGTGAAAAATACATGTTCTTATGATGTGTGGACTTCTCACTCCTTAAAGTCCACAATTAATCCAGAACTTCGTGGTTACATAGGAAGAAAAAAACACCTGTGAAGATTCACAGATGCTGAAAAGTCAAAAGGTTAAAGAAGAGACATACAAATGGGAGCAGGAGGCTACAGATAGGCAGTGAGCCACCCACCCCAGCTTGGCCTGTGAAATGGCAGTGCAATATAACCAAGGCAGCCCAGCAAAGCGCAGGTCTATGCAGGATGTTCAGAAGGAGCTGAGTACTGGATCCCTGGTCCCAGCTGAGCACTGAGAGCCAGGTGAAGCTCTGCTCTCATGTAGCACTGCCAATGCCCTTGACACTTTATTCAGGTCTTTTGCACCTCTGCATGATGAGAGATTCATAAAGGCATATGTCCATGTCAGATCAAAAACAAACAGAGGTCTTGAAGGACAGACATGTGTCAGCTAGAAATGTAAAGGCATTAAGAAAAAAAAGCTGAATTACTCCCATCATATTTTTTTTTCCAGGTCAAATAAACATTTTACATTAGTGCTGCTCATTTCTTCTTTTTCAGATGGCTGAAAATACTTAGTTTAGTAGCTCTTAATTCAGTCTACAGCTCTGATATATCAGGTAGTCAGGAGCTGAGACTGTCGCTGCAAAGCCCACAACTATGGCCAGAACTGCAACAGCCTGCTTATCTGCTTGTTTCTCTCCCTTCTCTGTCCAAATACTCTGCCCATACTATTGTCCTATTGAATGAAATATTTTTCCCCAAGAGTTTTAATTGTCAGCTTGAAAGATCTACAGTCTCATTCAAACTTGGGAGTGCTTCTGGAATGGGTTTTTTTGTTGATGGCAGTGTTGATATGAACCACAGTATGCTTCAAGGTGTTTTTCCAGCAGATGGTGAAAAACATTTTGTGATACGGTTGGTTGTAACAGTAGGAGTAGTTCTTATTTTCCTGGGCAAGCGAACTTTTACAAATCCAAGAATTTTCATGATTGCAGTATGTTTAAGCAGTTCTCATATAAATAAACTTTAAAATAAGTTATAAGTTATAATCTTCATATGGCAATGGCTACACTTCATCTTACTGCTTTGATGGTATGGAAGTAAGACAAACAGCAACAATTGCAATCAGACTTTTTATTACTGTTTACAAGCATTAAGTGATGAGAACTAAATGAATAATTATTTTTGCATTTAGTATCAACAGATAACAAGTGTCAGCACCAATGGCTTGGAAATGTCACCATCTCTGAGGATCCTGTGAAAAACAAGGGATAGCACACATACAGCAACATTAATCCTTTTTTAATACCCTGACACTGCTGTAACTGTATGGCTCATGAGGCTGCTGTGTGGTTACTCAATACCTGTGCATCTCAGATAAATGTGCAGTCATAGCTACTTCCTATGGCTTTCAGAACAAATTTAAGAATGAAACAGCATACAGATTATCAATGGAGGTGGATTTTGTATGTGTTTGTTCACTACCTGCAAATTTTTGCCATAGTTTAATAACATCAACCCCTTATCATCATCTTTCATCTTTGTTCTTCAGGCTCCAAAAACTCTGGACTTTCTCATTAAATTTCCTTTAGGTTGGATCTTTAAAATAATGAAAACCTAGAAAAAGACTAAATATATTTCTAATTTGATAGTTATTAAAATCCAATTTAGAAAAAAAATGTGTATTCACATTAACCTCAGGGCTGTACTGAAATGTCTTTCAGCTGTCAAAGAGGTTAAATGGAGAGTAAGCACACAGAATTAATGAGGATGATATTAACGGCTTCATTTTGAGAAGTCTGTTTTTGAAGATATATGCTTTCCTAGCTATTTTATTATACAAATAAATTGAATCATCAAGCAAATATATATTAATACATATTTTACATGAAGTGCTGCTGCCAGCGTTTAGGCTTTAGGAGTCTCTATTGAAAACTGAACTCGTTAATGTTATTGAAAAGCTTTTGCATTCTGATAATCATTCAAGTCATCTGATAGCTATTATTTTTGAGGTTTTTCTAGCACTAACTTTCCTATCCCTGTCACAAAGAAGTTTGGTTTCCTAACAACAGTTCAAGATTTTGTTCTCGTATGTCTTAAAATATACTGCATGGTACTTGTCTTTGTGTATTAAGTTCAATTCCAGCACATATTCCCACCACTAATTGGGTTCTTTAGTTTCTTAACTGTTAGAACCAAGTCTTGAAGCACAGTTAAATTGTACAATACTTAAAATTGACTGCATTTGTTGCTGGTTTACTTGAAAAATAAAATTTTCTGTTTGAGATATCTGCAAAATCATTCTGGCTTAACCACTGCAATTGTGGTGTTTACTCCATTGTCCATGGAAAATTTATCAAGTTTAAATAAAACCTGAACTGGAAATTAGTAAGCTAGACACGTAAAGAGTGATATTATAAAAATACTGTCACTGTTTTCTAAGCTAAATTTTATTTGTGAGTGTCTTCTTTTCCCCCACCCTTTAGGATACACATGATCCCTGACAGCTACTCTGGAGCACAGCTGCTTTAGCAAGTCCCCATGCTTTGCCAGACCTATGCTGCCTCAGTTCTGTGACTTTCCACAGAATATTCTGAGTTGGAAGGGACCCACAGGATCACCGAGTCCAACTCTTAAGTGAATGACCTGTATGGAGATCAAACCCACAACACCGGGGTTATTACTTGTTCTTCTGGAATACACCAACAAAACCACTCAGTTCTCATGTTTGCAGGTGCTAAGCTGTGGCTGAATAATTTTGAGTGAAGTGTATTTGTTGCAGATGGTGTGAGCAAGTCTCACCAGGCTCTGCTGCCCCAGTACACTGTGACCATTTGCTTCTACACTCTCCTTTGTCATGGCAAGGACTCCAAACATCCTCAGAAGGGCAATTTGCCACCTCTAACTGTCTGGCCTCTCCATTAGGTATCAGCAGAAGTAAAGGTAGGATTTTGGACAAGAGATAACTTCAGAGCTTTTACTTGCCATAATTTATTTTTCAACAATCTTGTCCTAAGTACCTGAATGCTACCAACAAGGTACAATTATCTCCTTTTTGGTGGTGGGTTGTTTTTTTTTTTTTGTTGTTTTTTTTTTTTGTTTTTTTTTGCTGGTTTGGTTTTGGTTTAGGGTGGTTGTTGTTGTTGTCGTTGTTTTGTTTTTTGTTTCGGTGGGCTTTTTTTTTTTTAATGTTCTGAGGCATAAAAAATTAAACAGGGTAATTCCTATTCAAATGTCAAGGTACTGAGGTAAACAGATAGTAATAGACTTTCACTCAGACATTATGATTACTTAAATACATTGTCATGAAAAGGCAAACAATCAGCAGAGTTCTTTAAAAGGTTCAGTGTAAATTAGTTTCTGGCAAGGACTGTGTGCTGTTCAAGGCTTCATTAAAGCCCTTCATTTACGAATTATGTCAGGAAAAAGGAAAGGATGCTATAAAATGAGACAAAAGCCTTAGAAGCCCTCCCAGGGCATTGGGCAGCTCATTTTAAGTTGGTTCAGAGGGGCATCATCTATCACTGCCTTTGGCTCGTGGGTAGCAACAGGACGTGGGAAGTGAAGGCATTAATCAGAAATGAGCATTATGTGTGTGCCTCTTCAGAGTTTAATTCTAATCTGGAACAGTATTTCAAATGTGAAATACAACACTTATTCTCCCCATTTTTCAAAGGAAAAGTGTATTTGAGGGCGTGTAGGGCCACGTTAACTCCTGCTGTTGTCTCTGACGATAGGTGGTACTGGAAATTTTCACATGCAAATCTGTTGAGTTTAACCTTCAGTTTTTTGTGATTCAAGTAGATCCACATAAACATTTCCCAGTATAAAATGTTTTGGAAATATCACAAGTCATATCCTTCAGTTATTTACATAGTGCCATTCCATTGTTTTGGGAGTATTTGCTAAAGAAATACAATGAGTATTTATTATACTGGTCACAGCCTTGACACTGGGACACATTATTTTTTCTGTTGTCTAAGTTGTTTATTTTCCATCATTCTTGCATGAGTTAATTTGTCAGAGTTTATGAAGTCTCTACGATGTCTGATCAGAACATGATAAATGGTCCAGTTTAGCTATTTTCTGTACACTTTTCACAACTTCTGCTGGTCTTGTTCAATGGAAGAAGGAAATGAAAGAGACTTGCAGTCTGTCAGATGAGGTTTCTTCTTAGAGCCCCACTGCAGTAACAGAATGCTCTTGCTAGATCCTCTTCTTGTTGAAAAGGGTCTGATGATTAAATGTTCTTCATGGGGAGGATGTATCTATGAACATGCTCTTTGGTTCCTTTCCGAACCTTCTGTGGTAAGATGACGTCTGCGGTGTGATGCAAACAAGCTTCTGCTGTTTCCAGTGGGAGGTGGGCATCCTCAGAGCTTCTGGGAGGTTTGCAGCTCTTGCAGGGAATGGAGCTTGTGAGCTTTTTTCTTTTTAATTGACTGCTATTAAAAGGTCAACAGGTTTATGCAAGAAAAATCTGAATAAAATATAACTGCTCTTCTAATGGCTCCTCTTCTGACCTTGCTGATGGTCAATATATTTTTACTGGACTGAGGTTACAATCACTCTTTTGGCTTCCAAGCAGAATCTTGTTATATACAGTGTTTAAATAAGTGTACTTTACTGAAATCCAACTGTGTGGGAGAAAGACTGACATTTGAAACTGAATAAGAAGTAGACTGAAGGTGGGGGGGGGGTGTGGGAATTAAAAAAAGGAAAGAGAAACCTGGGAAACCTCTTCATAGAAATGTATGGAGAAATGCAATCAATCCAGGATGAATAGACAATGGAAAGAAATATTGGAAAGAAATGGATACCTGTTGACCAATATTCCTGTGTCGAAACATTTCCATCTGTACTTTGCAAACTGCATTCTCCCTGCAAGCAATGAAAGAAAAGCTAACTGTGACAGGGTGAGCCCTGACTGCACTGCCTGCCCCAGTGCTGAAGCAGTACTGACCTCTGCTAGCTCTCTGCTCTGAAAGTCAGCATCAGTAGGTTTCCCCTGGTTCACACCGAACACTTCCTCAGGACCTGGTTACTTCAGACAGCATCAACAAAACCCAGTCACAGCACCCTGGGAAAAAAAACCACTCACAGGCTTTGCCAAGTGTTCCATTTTGTTTGAAACCGTTGGTTCCTGGAGCAACCATCTCAGATCCCTCAGTGGTGTTCTGCCTCGGGGCTCTTAGAGAGGATTGCAAGCCAGCAGGCATCATGGGTGGGCTCCATTCCTGGACCAGGCTAGCACAGAGACTAAACCCGAAAACTAAATACCTGCTTCCATATGGGCAAACAGCAGAGGGAAGCAGCCACGGACTGTGGGGATTTCACTGGTAACAGTCCTGCTCTCAGTGACACTCTTACAATACAGCTGGACTTTTTTTCATTAAAACACCTAAAATGTGAAAAAACCTCAGAATGTATTTTTTGTGATGGAAAAAATCCTTTTTTTTTTTTAGGCCTTGCAGCTGATATCAAGTGCAAAACTTGAAATCCCTGGAGCCTGGGGCTGTGTGGAGAAGGGAAGGTTGCTGCATTGTATAGAGCCTGCAGCAGCCATCCACCAAGATGCAGCAGCTGTACCAAGAGCCATCAGCCCTTTTTTCAGCATGCATTTCCTGCAACAAACAAAAGACCACAGTCCTTTAGACTTCAAGTAGCAAAGAGGAGTGGGAAATACTGCAGCTGTGCAGTTTTCACCTCAAGGCCAGTCTCACACCCTGGAACATCTCATGTCAGAGGAATAGAAGTGGAGAAGGAGAGAAAGTAACTGGAATCTTCCTGGGACCTTGTCTGGGATCTCTTTCTCTGGATCCAAGCTGCTTCCCAAGCCACCTATGCCTCATTTCCTTAACTGAGAGAGTGTGTACAGTTGTTTTCTGGACAATTTACTTTTTCTTAAAGGATGTCTGTCATTAGGCTCATGGCAAACAGAACTATTTGAGGGGCGACCCATATTTGTGACCCTTGAATGGAAAGAAAAAACTGTCTGCAGGAAGAGAGCATTATTACTAATATCTGTTTTAGAAAAACTTTTGTTCAGCTATATCTAGCTAGTGGACATAAGCCCACATGAATGTACATAAAATCACACACAGTGTGGTAGAACAGGGTAGAAAACAAATATCATCACACATATTTAACAAACTAGGTAATATGCTCAACACTATAGTGTTAAGAACAATACAGGAAATTATATAAGCAAAATGAGAAGAAAGACAAGCCTAAAAACTCAGTATTTCTCAGCACATTTTGATGGAAAAAGTTGTTTTAAAGCTTTCTTGTGGCATTTTAGTGCAATTTACGTTGACACCTGACAAATGATTGCTGAAAATGTCATTCAACATATGTTGCAAATTTTCATAACAGATTTTGCAATGGCTGTGATATTAAATTTGCATCACCAATCTTTTTTTTAAATCAAATAACAACAATTTGAAAGCACTAAAATGATTACCAGGGAGAAACATTACAAAAATTCCAATTCATTTCGTATTTTCTAAGACCTCTGCTATTTTCTGAAGTCCCCATTTATCTCAGAATTCTGAGCTTGTTATGTTGTCAAAGCTTTCACTTTTGATTAACATATGTCTTCCTGAATATTAATTTGTGTTTTGGAAAGCACATTTTAAAAAAATTATTTTGTAAAGTTATACAAAATTTTCTTCTGAGATGCTTTGATACTAAAGTTTTTTATATATTTGATATGGATGGGTTTTTTTGCACTTAATATTTCAGTCACTACTTTTTGGGTGCAACAGAAGAGATCTGGCTGTTATGAGAGGCTAGCTTTGCTAATATACTTAATTCTTACTATTGCAACTTACTCATTACTGTAATGGGTCCATCAATAAAACCTCTTTCTGAAATCACAGGCACTACAAAGGACTTGGGAATTTCCTGTCATTCCTTTCAGTGTTGCCTTTCAGCAGCTTGATTATATAGAGCAGGGTTTGGGTCCCTACTGCCTTTGCATCTTTTCTAAACAAGATTTTTCATGTCAACAGCATACAATGTACTTTTGTGAACAGAAGTTGTAGAGCAAGCAGCTTTTGCTGACCTACTCCATCTGTTCTCTTCTATTCTTTGCAGCTGGAATTCTGTTTCTTTTTCAACCTGGACTTTGACCAGGATTTTATCATCAAACCATATTTTTAGATTGTTCTTATTATGAATATTTTCTTTATTGATTCAGATTTTTGTTTATCATCATAATGGGTTGATTAAGAAATGTGGCTTACTGCCTCATACTAATAAGTGGAATAGGAAGGTTTCAGTTTAATACTTATAAACTGCAGGATCCTTCACTGCCCTGATGACTTTGACCTTGGATTTTATGACATAAAATGCAGAAATTACTGCTTTTGCATGAAATGATATACTGCTTTTCTTCTAAGCCAGATATTCTTGACAGAAAATGTATTCAGAGGGTTTTTTTTCAGTAGCTTTGAATGCTCAGCACCTGTCTGCTGGCTCAGGTAAAAGAGTTGCAGGCTAAGCCTGGGGAATCTCACACTGTGTACATTTTGTCAGAACACTGTCCTTTTCTTAACCAGTAAAATACGAGGTTAACAAAAATAAAATTTTCCTAAAGGAGAATTAGAAAGACTGAAATGACTGATCATTGAACATAGTTTTTTTCTCATGTTTTTCAGGTTTTTCTTATCCATGCAGTGACAGCAGTGTAAAATAGTAATTTTACAGGTAGACTGGTTTTTGCAGACAAACATTGAGCACCTTATTCAAGGTTATCAGAACCTGATTTTTTGAATTACTGAAAATCTCATGAGAGATGTTGAAGCCTCTTACTACTGAACTGGAGGGGAAAAAAGGCTTAGCTTTCCTCAGAAACATATGCATAATGGATTTGTGACTCATCTGTAATAAAGTCAATAATAGGATACTATTAATGTACCAATACAATACTGGGAGAGGATAGTTTTGTGGCTATGAAGAGAATTCCTTAATCTTCCTTTATGCTTGTGAATAAACTAGGAGTCAGTTAACCAGCCTGATGATTTTCATGCGATTTTTAGTATTTTTTTAATAGATTTAGGGCATAATTATTTATGGCTTGTTTCTCCCATTTCACAAGAGAAAACACACATAACAGCAGGAATTTGTGAAATAAAATAGAAATCAAATGCTAAGTATATATTAAATCGTGGCTAGCATATATACTGAGAGCCCCAGGAGTGCCTGACAGCTCCCAGAAATGGTTGCTCTTTCTGGCTGCAAACGTGTTCCATGCCTTGCATGGAAGGACATTGCCGGCATGGAAGATGTTCAGCTCCTCCACCCCTGCTTTCACTGCAGGGAGGAGGTCCTTGTGTTGGAACTGAATCACTCTAACAGGTCCTGGAATCACCCTGAAATGTGAGATGTGCTGCTAATGTACCTGCTTTCCCAGTCAGGTGTAGATGAGATAAGTTAAAGCATTTTCAGACATGTAGTCAGAACAAACAAGGAAAGGTAAATTTCATTTTCCTAGACCTTCCATCAAAAAATTTTGGTAAAGACAGGAGAGTTTCCTTCTGGACCATTCAGACATGTTTACACAACATGTATGTAAGTAGATCATATCCTTTGGCTGGTAAGCATTTCATATTATTATTCTGTGAAATAAAATCTGCAATTTTCTTCACAAGATTTGACTTGGGGCATAGCTCTGTGTTTTCACTCTACTTGTAGTCTACAGGTTTCATTTGTAAACATAACCATGAAAAAGAAATAATCTTCCCTAATTAATAATTTATTGTTATTTCTTCTGTTTCAAATCTAACTGCTTCCAATTATCTACTTCCTGCAGGGTGCCTTGACCCATAATTATTCTGGTAAAAGGATTTGTTGGTATCAGATCTATTTTCATGCATGTCAACCACTGCATGTATTATAAGAACTTGTTTATATTGCAGAACTATCAGAATACCAGCAAAAGGCAAATATAACCAACTAATATTTTTACCTTATTTTATAAAATATTTTTTATTTCATAATAAATAGCAATTAAAAAAAAAAAAAAAAAAGAAGAAGGTACTCTTGTATACATATTCCCTCCAGCAGTGATTTGCACTTCTGGGTTCAGGACTCGCTAGTTAAGATACACAACACAATCCATAGGAGGTGAAAATCCTGTCAATTAGGAGATCCATGGTAGGTGTAATTATACACATTCCTTGAGCTTCTCAGGGAGGTCTTAATAATTATTTAAACAGCTTATAGGTAATTAGCACTTTTGAATGTAATTTTCTTGTATTCTTAATTAACAATATCCTTAATTAACAGAGAGATTCAGAAAATAATTTTGATGGAACAATATATTGAATATTTTGAAAATATTAGATTTGTAGTTGCATTGAAGTTTTATATATGACACTTTAAACTGATTTCATTATTGCAAAAGAGCTAAAATATTTAATAGAATGTGACAAAAATGTGATTTTACCCATTTAAACAATATGTTCATGTCTACCTTTTGAAAACAGAGGATGGTCCTCCTCTCTCCATCTGAAAGATTCAAAATTAATATTTCCTTTGGTATTGAGAGTTGGTAGTGCTTTGCTCTATGAGGATGTTGTAAGAAACCCAAACTGTGACAAGTCATTAAATTTTGTCAGCTTTACATAATATGATTCCACGAACAAATTAATATTATAGAATAGTTATTTGCTACATATCAATCTGATTTTATATTCCTAAAGTGAATCTTACAACAATGAATTGAGAGATTCACTTTTTCAGTGTTAATGTAAATAGATCTGCGTTTTGCAAATGTTAATGTTGATGAAGCTGCACATTAAGGACAAAATGTAATAGGTATATATGGAAAAATGTAATACTAGAGTTTTTTTCCACTTGTCAAACACAGAAAGATGTGAGTTTTTGATCCTGGAGACCAGCAATAAGGACAGAACAATATCCTTTTGTAATAAATAAACTGAATATTCGATTCATATTTTTCAGATATAAGAGAAATATATGGGTGACATGAGCTGTAGAAACACAGTCATCAGACATGCACTCTGAAAGGTGAAAAGGTGTGAAAAACTAAGACATCCTCATGGACAAGAACAGGTGTTCTTGCATACTATATTCTAGCATGCTAAGAATGTTATGGCAAGGGATACTTCAGAACCTTAACCCTTCTATTTTCCTATTCATGTTGCCTCCATTTCCCTCCAGTTCTTCGTCTTCTATGCTGACAAACAAACTTAAAAAAAAAAAAAAAGGAAGATTCTCAATTAAAAAAAAGCTGAAGATGAAAATGTTCTTTTTATCTCATATGAATGCTCTATGAATGTCATTTATTATTTCTAAATCAACACTGCACAATAATTTAATGCATTTATTGATTCTTCAGATCCTCAGCAGTACTCAGACCTTCTACATAATTTAGTCTGAAATGTAGAAGGCTAAGGGCCAGTGGAAGTAAGCTATGGAAAATGGTGTAATGGCTCTTATTCTATGATCTCAAGGGATGGAAACACCTGACTCTGTTTTGAAACATTCCTTCCTTTTCAGCTGTGTGTTTTTTTTCCTTTTTGTATTTTGTGGGTTTTTTTGAGAGTGACAAAGCTGGTAAGAAGTGGCAGCTGCAATCTTGCCAAGAAATTGAATCATCCTGCCACGAAATTGAATAATCATGCCAGAAACAGCACATAGCAGATACTCTTTACTATTGGTTACAACCTAAATTTGCTGTTTTCCTGTTCAATTAGAGCATGTTTTTCTCTTGACATCAGTAACTGGGATGTTGTGTTTTTAAAAGAAGAGAAAGACAGGTGGAGGGGGGCAGGGAAGAGTAGAATCATCCATAAGGAAAAGATAAAAAAGCAAATACGAAAAATCAAACCATGTAGAAACAGCCTGAGTTATTTCTATTATGTCAGTTTCCGGAAGGTTCCACTGTGAAAATCATTCATCTGCTATGTGTGAAGTGCACTTGAGTCATCAAAAATTCTTTTTCTTGCACATGGTAGGAGAGAGATGCATCAGTAAGGTAGACTGGGGACAAGTCTAGCACACAGGCTCTGCAGCTGGGAACCATCCCATCTTTCTTTGGAGTGAGACAAAAAAGAAAACATAGTAAAAAGCACGACAGTGATGCACTCAGAACAGACAGCAAGGCAAAACCAGACAATTATGTACCCTTGCGGGACAGCCCAGAGAGTCACTGCAAATCTATTTATTAATAATAAATTCAATAGTGGAGTGCTTTAGATGCATAATCCTAAATATTGATTTAGTAGCTGCTGATCATGGTCTCTACTTTTTAGTGATGTCAACAAATATTTACCATAAGTAGCAAATCTTTAAACCTGGAACTCTCGGAAAAGAGTATCTGCCTCATACATCCGCTAAAATAAACATTAGCAAAGCTGAAGTAGGCAGATTCTTTCTTTCCATGTCAGAAAATAGTCTTAGAAGAAAGTGGGATGAATATGAGTCTTGCTTACTTTGGAATGAGTTTTTCTTTTATCTCTTGAAATAATACAACTGGTCTGTGAATAACTATTCTGTAGACGCCTGCATTATATGAATTGTTGTATCTCTAAATTTTTGTTAGATAATAATACATATTAGTACACTAAAGGGTCCAGATAAAGATAATATAAGAATCAAAGCAAGATCAAGAAAATAGGCAGAATACTCACTGCTAATAATTTCTTTTGCTATTCACTAGGTTATGGATTTTGTTTCTGTCATTTCAATTGTACTATCTACATTTCATTTTCCTTCCAACTAAGAGGATTATAGTTCGTTTCTAAAATTAATTTGGTGTCTATGGATAGTTGCCTTCTGCTAGGTCCAGTCAGTGAGGCTAATTTGTTGTAGCAAGTCATGTTTTTTGAATCAGGAAGGAACCCTTAGATTATTTGGTTTCAACTCCTGTATATTTTAGGGTTTATATTTTCCACAGTGTTAAACTTACTGGTTGTGTATGAATTAATTGTTCCATTGAATAAGACATAAAACAGTGAATCCATTTTTTTTCCAGTATGTTATACCTTGTTTAGTCACATTTGCAGTCGCAAACAAGGAAATAACTGTCAATTTGTAACCATAGATTATTGTTTAAGAAGACACTTAGGATCTTGTATTCCTTGGCTTTGCTTTATTGTTTGGGTTTTTTTACTTTATTTCTCAGGAATTGATGCATGTGTATGTGTGTGTTGTAATTATCTTTCATCTTTGAACATGTTTTTAAAATACAACATTAAAACTTGCGTATTTTCCATACCATACTTAAAAATTGCCTTCCTCATCTTATTAACTGCTATTTGTGCAGTAAAAATTTCTTATGCCATTTTTGTCCATTCCTCACCTCGGAAGTTGATGTTCTCTTCTTTAGTCCATGAAATTTGTAGATCTATCTTAGAATCACTCCTTCCCTTCACAGTGTCCTCCTGTATGGCTGTTATGTCTTTCCAGATGTGAAAGTTTGAAACTGACTAAATTAAACATACATTTTACTCAACAAATTATTAAAGGCTCCAATTTATTGGTACGATTGTTCTGAATTCATGGTGAATTATTACACTTCCGGTGCAGTCTATTCATTTTATAACTAAAAATAAATATTATTTCATATTTGCTCTGACAATGGACTAGAAATTGTTGAAGAATGTTGAGCCTGTGGGGAACCTTGCCCATATTCCCTGGCAATTCCATGTGACAGCAGTATTTGAAAATCTGAAATACAGCCCTATTTTTAATATCAGAACAGAGGGTGCTTGTATGTCAGATGCCTGGTGCCATTGCCTCTAATAATCAAACCTGTAATTTTCTCAGATAATTAAACTGAACCACTTGACAAGATACATTTTCTAGGAAAGCATGTCTATTGCTTGCATTATATTTTTACTCTTTGTCTTATATTAATTACAGTCCTTTATATTCATTATTTTTTGAATCCCATATGAGCTCTCTCATTATTTTCCCCAGGGCTGATGCCTAGCTAACCTGCCCATAGTCATGTGGGTCAGCCAGCACACTCTGGCTCAATGGTTTCAATGGCATACTTTATTCATTTCTATTTTCTCTGGCATGCAGAGACTTAATTAACATTGCTACCAGGGGGTCAGAGATGTCCTCTATCTACAATTGCAGCAAAATGGGGTGGTAATTTTTAAATCTTTTCTCCTAGAAAAACCTCATAAATTAGAGCTGAAAAAGGTTTGAGATTAGCAATTTAAATATAATCCAAATAAATTGTTATGCAATGTTATGAAGAATGCAATAATCAAGTAGTGAGCTAAGGGGAGTTATAAC
Organism: Acanthiza pusilla; assembly: GCA_036630365.1. NCBI lineage: Eukaryota > Metazoa > Chordata > Aves > Passeriformes > Acanthizidae > Acanthiza > Acanthiza pusilla. The sequence continues at coordinate 40,819,908 of JAXCHO010000164.1, read as the reverse complement.
CTCTGATTTTAAAAAGAGAAATACGGAAGATCTGGGTAACTACAGGCTGGTCTCACCTTTGTGCACAGCAAGATCATAGAGCAAATCCTCCTGGAAACTATGCTAAGGCACATGGAAAATAAGAAGGTGATGGTGACAGCCAACATGGCTTCACGGAGGAGAAATCACAATTGACAAATTTGGTGGTATTCTAGAATGGAGTTACAGTGCTGGTGGATCAGGGAAAACAATTGATGCCATTTACCTGAACTTGTGTCTATTCATTGGTGACATCTACAAAATTGAAAGCTGCATCATGATTTATCTGTACCTGAAGTTTCTTCTTTTCCTCTCTCCAGTTGTGAAATGCAGGGGCATACTGAGTTTTACCTGATTAAATTTAGGCAGACTGGTCAGATGGTCACAGAAATGCAGTCTAAGGTGCCCTGTGGCATTTCTAAATCTAGTGCAATACGCCCAGTACACCACACTCAAGGAGCTTCTGGAACTGATTAAGTGAATCTGGGTGAAGATAATAACTAATTTATAAGCTTAGCAGAAGTACTTCCATCTCAAGGGTTATGTCAGGAATCTCAGCGAATGCAAGTGAAGGAGGAAAAAACAAAAGTAAAAAATGTGAATCACAAATTCAGGTCTAGGAACAAAACTGGTCTCTTTAAACATTATGGTTTTGCTCAGATCTGATACTAGCATACTGAGCTGGTACAGGAAATAAAGGATTATTTGGAAACCAAACAATTACGTATCAGCCAAACCTTATCTTCACAGCATGGTAATTTGTGTAATGGCTCATAATAAGATTTTATGGTCCTGACATTGCTTTTCTTCTAAATAACAAGCTAAGTAACTCTTAAAAAGTTCTAGACAATGAGTAGATTTGACCTAATTCCTGTGTTCCTGCTGTAACAGTTACAGAGAGTGACAGTGCTGCTGCTGACTCTGAAATCTCAAAAAAATTCTGTACATTTGTTCAAAATTGAATGAAGTAGATACATAGTTTGGACCAAAACAATGGCTGAAGCTATGAGTTCTTTTCTCATGCTGCTTCTTTGTTCTTTAGATTGTTTTTATTCTTTCTCCACTCCTGTTGTTGGTTTTGAGTCTTCTACAGATGGGTGATTTCTAAAGCAGTCTGAACGTATGTGATATGACAAAGCTGGAAAATAGCTGTTTAGTGAAGGTCTAATAGTACTATTCTGGTTGCTGGAAGTGTAACTCTCAACTACTTTGTCCTGTTGATTTTAACGTATACTTGTAGATATTTGTTTATACATTTATATGCATTAAGTTTTGCTCTGTTTTAAGACTTGCTGGACCCAGTACCAACTACACCATGATTAACATTTATTACTTTACTATTAGTCAGTTATTCTCTGTGTCCATTTTCAAACTGGTGAAATTCTGTGAAATAAACAGCCTTTTTCCCTTTGGGAAAATCTTTTGTCCCTTTTATTGGCTATTTATATCAGACTTCTAGGCCTTCCACCCTTTCCCTCTGCTCTTAAGTGCATTTCTTAGGAACTAGGTGTCACTCATAACCTTAAAAAAAATACTTCACCTAGGATTGACTGCGCTTGGAAACTGAACATAAAGTATATAATTTCTGGGGTCACTTCCCTCAAGAAATGAAAAAATCTTCCTTTTTCCAGTTCTTTGGTTTTCAGACTGCCATCCTCATTCAGTGAGGTCACAGGATGAAAACTCCCTCGTTGAAAGCCTGCATATCGATCATAGTTATGTCTCTGCAGATGCACCATTTTATCGCCTTGCTCTGACATTTCCCTCTGCTTCTTGAGTTGTGCTCTGTTGGTTTATTGTGTTAGGTATTGCCTTCAACGACAGCACAATTCCAGCCATGACACAGGAAATAATCCATTGGTTTACGCAATGATCATGAAAATACCACACAGAAGTAAAATCTACATAAACTGGGGCAGATGAATTGTGAATGGCTCTGGTCAGGTTATTATATGATGAAATATATTCTGTGAAGTGCAAGTGTCATTGCACAAGGGTAATATTAATGCAAGTAGATGAAAATGGGTATTTCTGAGGATGAAAAATGCTCTATAGCCCTTTAAAGCAATTCTTGTTCTTACTACTATTTCTGAGAGAAAAAGGGACTTGTGTTTATTTTCATCTCAATAGTTTTTTCCTAATTTTTAAACCCTTTGACTAAATAAAGCTTAGATGTCTTTCCATGGCTAAAATTATTTGAATGAATGTTTTCTCATTTTGAAAAGGGGGGGGGGGGGAGAATGTGAGTGATTTGTATTGTTTTCCTAAAAAAAAAAGATTTATTTAAATTCAAACATTTTAAAGAAATCAGCCTCCACATGCTGCTCTGGAACAGTTTGCATGGTCAGATTCATTACTCTTAGGTCACTACAGGTCAATATAAGCCAATTCTGGTCGAGCAGTATCAGTTTTCTGTGTTACAATGGTATCATTAGGTAAATTACTGCTCATTTGTTTTTCTGAGTAGTCTACTCTAGGACTCACTTCTATGGAGGACTAGGCATGTGCAAGGAACTGGAGGAAAAAAGAACCGTTTTGGAAATAATGATTTCCCAAATAAAATATTTCCAATAGAATAATGTTCAAGTGAACATATTGCTCAATGCTCACACCTCTGAGATTGTGGCTGATCTGAATCTTGAGATCATCTTGTGGTGAGACAAGAGGTAAATGCTGTTTCTTCAAATGCTCATCTACTGTTATTTGATGTTTTATTTTTGATGTACAGGAAAATGAGAGGGAAAGGTAAAGTAGCCATAGTTTACCTGCTGCACAAAAGAAATTGTGAAGAGTGCTGAGAAAGGGAGCTATGGAAAGCTTAAGAAGGCACACAGTCATTTTAGGAATCTGTCAAATAGCCTAAATAGTAAGACAATTTAGAAGCTACAGTAAGTACAAACTGAAAATTGAAGAAGGTTCATCCACAACTTTCTACCCCTGCACCTTTCTGTAAAACCTTTTGTTTAAAATAAAAGCAAAGCAAAACCAAAAGAAATTACATAAAGTCTATTGTCTTGACACTTTTTTGAAGATTGTCCTCTATAAAGCTTTACAAACTATTCCTTATTTCTAAGAATACCCATCTATACTAACTGCTCACAGACAAGTGTTTTAGTCTCTTAGTGCTTCCAGCCACATGAAGAGAACGGGCAGATGAAGCAACTGAGAATATGGAAGATCCATACCCTGACATACTACGGTCCTTTTAAAGGGCACCTTCGGAAGTGCTGGGCTGTTTTGTTTTCTGTCTGAGAAACTTCTGTGTTAGGAAAATATACATTTTCCCTGAGTGCCTGAAAACCTCACAGGTGCAGACTACATATGCCAGCACTCTAGCTGGGCTGCTGGGAGAAACAGGCTAAACCAGATCCTTGGAATAGGCTGCCTTGTGGGGACTCAGTCGGAGTCTGTCCACGTGGTCATTCAGGATGGATCAAAGCCCATGCAGATGTTTTCCCTCACCTTGGATTTAAACCAAGCACCGTGCTCTGGAAGGGGAAAAGCTCAAGCTCTTGCTGGTGGACTTGCCTTTTAGCTGTCCCAATGTGGGCTGTGAGCCAGCACTGGTGGGGCAGGCTGCTCCCCAGCTGGGCTCACCAGCACATCCTGAACGTAGCCCCAAGCCCAGATGAACATTTTAATCAGAGCTACAACAAGCTGGCTACATGGAATGGGAATTTGCTGGCACAAGAGCTTAGCAGGTTTGATCCTTCTCCCAAGTTATCCTTTGCTCACCTTGCAGGGCAGATACCACTTCAGGGTGAGAGAGGATCAACAAAACAGCTGAGGATGTGAGTAGATGAGTACATTAGTTCAAACATTGCCTCTTACAGAAGACACAGAGAATCGAGCCATGCAGGAGCTGTGCCTCAAACAACATCAACATGGTGTGCAACCAAAAACCCTACACTGTTCATGAAGGGCAACCTTTTTACTGGCTCCTCAGCCTGTCTGTTTTTACTCTTTGCTGCTTTTTGGACCACTATACTGGAACCCATATTCATGAGCATTTCAAATTGCAGAGATTTGCAAATCTCTCTTTAGTTATTTAGAACCTGACAAACCCTTCTAAATTTGGGATCTAAGAATCTGAAAACCATGTAAAGGAATAAAACCAGAACTACATCTCACAAAATATTACCATGTTTCTGTAATTTTTAAATTGAGCATCCCAAAGGGAATCTCTATAATAGCCTTCATATAACAAGAAAAGAAAATAGCAACCATAAAACCCCTTACCTGTTAAAATATCCTCTATTGATCCTGAAAATAAGTTCATCAGAGAAATACAAAGTGCTTAAAATGATTTCTGGGTAAAGCACTGCACACCATATTGAAACATAAATGGTTCCTAAATAGACATCTTTGAGAAGAAGCACAGAAAAATAACTCATTAGGAAAACTATTTTAAAATAGTTTGTTTCTTCATTGAGGGAATGTGGTATTATTGCCCTAGAATGATTTAATTCATCCTAATTATATTCCGTTTGATATCTGCAGCTGTCTTGGAAACAGGCTTCTGCTATGTAAATCCAAGAAATGTTTCTCATCTCATTTGAAACCCCAAAGTGCTCTAATTTTCAAAGGAATTTTAAGCTGATCTCTGCTCATGTTCATTGAATTTTTCAGAGGAATATCAAAAGAATAACTCAATTTTCTGAATCCTATCACTTATATAGACTATTCATCCTCAGCATACCTCAAATACATAGACTACAGTATATATTTGCACTTCAGAGTTAGAAAGTTGTGTAGATGCATGATTGTATGTGACTAGGAACATATTTGTTTTGAAATGTTCATAGAACATATCAGTAAAAATTGTGGGGTTTTTTATTTTGTCTTTGAATTTCAGTTCACTTTAGAACAGATGTGAAGCTGTCTCTTCAGCAACTTTTCAACACAGTTGGTAAACAGCACCATTTTGGTTGACATGGAAGAACCAAAGGAGGACAAGTTTCTGACAAGAAAAATGTTATATGTGCATCCTTCAATGTCTTTGGCAGTAGCTGTCCTTATTACAGTGCCACACTGCATAATACACATAATTTTGATGAGCAGAAATTTTTAATTAAATATTTACTCACGGATGGCCACCAGAAATGGCAATCAGCATGCACTGGTATTTTTTCTGGAATATCGCCATGAGTTCCAGGCAAGATAGGAAAGTGAACAAAGTGGAGTGAAAAACCACAAGGACCTGTAAAATGCATGAACAGTCGGTAAGTGATGGCTTCTTGCTGATCTCTACAAATTACTAATCAACGAAACAGAGCAGTTTGCTTTCTTCGACTGTGAAGAAAAATGTTCCCTTTAGTAATCTCAGGAAGGGTTACAAATTGTTGGAACACAAAACAAGGGAAGTCAAGTGTTTTCCTTCAAATAAAAATTACTTATAAAGACAGAATTCTAATCAGGGGTTAGAATTTTAAAGTAAATGCAGTGTCATGCTTTGGAGGTAGAACATGAGCAGAATTTATGTGATGATTCAGAAGAAAAAAAATCACAAACTTCCACCCATAATTTCTAAGGGTGTTTTTCAGGTAAACTCTTCAGGAAACTGTAACTGTTTTGATGCCATCTTAGCAGGACTAGGTTGTAGCTAAATTGAACATCAGGAGTCTTAAAATGGGCACCTTCTACATTAATTCTACCATAGAAGCTTGTTCATTAGACACAGTTTTAGACTACCCAGTGCTTCCCAGCTTCCCTCTTCTCTATTCCCAAATCTCCCACGTGCTCTCTCTTATAGCCCATAAACTTTTGCAAAGGGACAGCACCGCCAAAAATAGAAGGACTGATCTTGTTCCTCTTTGAAAGGAATGAAGTACAAAGTTTGATCAGAGAATCCCAATTTGCTATAGATGTTCAAATCTCTCATCCTCAAGTTCTTAAAATCAATTTGCAGTTTCTTATTTTATCTATTTTATCTGCTCCATCCTGACATGCTAGTTGCAATGATTCCCTTTATGAATTTCCCAAGCCTCTTCATGTACTAAGCAGTGAATAAATGTTATTAGCCCCTGAGTTAAAAATTTGGTTTAATACATAGGTTCATGAAATTAAGAGTGCTTTTGTAGATGTTGTATTAGATATGAAAACTAAAGAAAAGCTGCAATGATGTTAACATGTGCACCTGAATATCCTGAAGTTATCTTTTGGGGGCTGGAAACTTCCATTCACAAAGGGAGACACCAGAAATCATTAAAAAAATACTCATAACCTATATATAAATGCTATATTGGGAAAACAGATTAAAGCTGGAGTATCTTAACTTTTACACATTTTTAATAAAAGAGACCTCATACATTTTAAACACATGCAAGATTATTCTTCAGGGAGTATTTCAAAACCACATTTAGGGAATGATCTGGAAATATAACTCAGGATTTTTCCAAACTGTTGTGATGTACAAAGATCTCAGGACTTGGAATTAAAATAGTTTTCTGTCAAATTTTCAGTCCTTTCCCTTTCTCTGAAATAAACGGGCATGTCATGAGTAAATGTCAGTATACAAAAACTTTTATTTTCAATTGCACTCAAGGCAGAAAAAAGAATGTGGGAAAATACAATTACTCAAAATCTGTGGAAAAAAATTGGATTCAAAAGATGCAGTTTATGATTTTCCTAAAGTATTCCATTTCATTGCATGTGAGAAATAGCAAATGAGGGAACTGCAGAGATGTATGTGACCACAGAAACTTTGTGCCAACACATTAAAAAGCTTTGATATAATACCAGTATAATGAGGTCTTCAAGTGACAGTTTGAGCACCAGAAGCTAAGAATGTTTACTTATGTCTAAATCAATGTTAGAATAATAAAGCTAAGAATGTTTACTTATGTCTAAATCAATGTTAGAATAATAAGCAAATCATAAATATTTTACTTGCTAAAAAGTAATTTCTACAGCAATTTATAAGCACATCAGAGAAAAACTTTAAATGACTCAATTTTTAAGTCACAATTTTGATGATTTATGGTGATGACTTTCTCCAGCTGTCAGAGATCCACTATTCTCCATCAATCTTCCAAAGTGATAGAAATTAGCCTTGAAAGGATGTCATCCATCTCTTTCAGCACCTTGGTTGTCTTCCATTGGGTACCATAGACTAGGCTATGCCAATTTTTTTACAAAATAGTACCCATATAAATCCTTTTTCTCAGCTAGTGGTTCTTCTCCAGGAATCTTTTTTCCCTAAGCATGGGGCTTTAGAACACCTTGCTGGTGAAGACAGAAGCAAAGAAGGAATTGAGCATCTCAGCCTTATACAGCATTGAGGATGTGTCAAGAAGCGGCTGAGTACAGGATCTGTTTACTCTGGAGAAGAAAAAACTTGCAGGGATCTAATCATGGCATGTAAGTAGCTGGTGGGGGTGGAAGGAATAAATAAGACATAGTAATTCTCTCCACGCTATCCAAAGGCAGCATAAGAAACAATAGGCACAAACCAAAATACAAAAAATTTCATTTCAGCTGTTCTACTGTGAGGACGCTTGAGCCCTGGAACATGTTGCCTGAAGATGTTGTCATATTTCATTGGAGATGTTCAGAACCTGGCTAGATGTAGCCCTGAGCCCCCTGCTGTAGCTGATCTTGCCTGGAAGTTCATGTACTGTACCAGTTGATCTATGGATGCCCCTGTGAATCTCAACCAGTCTGAAATTGTGTGGTTCTGTGACAACTATTGTTTAATTAATTCACGTTGACAGACAGATGTAATTCCTAGAGTTTGTGATGAAACAATATTCATGCATTCTTTACTCCCATTTTTATTTTTTATGGATTTGTATTATATAGAAATAGATTTATTTATTCATATAAAGATATATGGGAATAGGTAGACTGAATTGCCACGTGCTCAAGCTTATGTAAGGGAAGGGTGGATGATAGTATATGGACACTACCATCAGCTCTTTAGGTGAAATAAAAGACAAGACTTCTGTGTAAAACTTAATTTAAAACATTTTTTACTCTGTTGCTCTCCAAGCCCCTTCATCTGTGCACTTGTCCATGACAGCAGCATTCCTCCAAACAACAGCAACACCTGATGTAAGGCAGGCGGGGATTTTTATTCAGCAGATATGTAAATGTTATGTTGATGAAGATTTTTACAGTGCATGTCTGGCAATGTCTGGCTTGTTTTCACTTTTCAAATTCCCATTGCAGACAGAGTCTTGCTGAGCAGACTAGTCTGCTTTAATCTTGGGCTCCGCAATTTGCCAAGGATTACGTGATTTAGACTGCATTCATAAGTAAATCAGGACCTGATGAGATCCTTTCACTTGATGTCATTTAGAAGAAGGAGGTAAGGCAGATCTAATGTCATATGAAGCTAAGTCCATATATTTGGAAAGCTACAGGAAAAAATTTTACTATCTTTTGAAACGTATCCTGTGACAGTGGTAGAGGGTAGTAAACAAGGTCTACAGAACACAGAGGTGTGAGAAGAAAGCCACTGGGGTCGATGCAGAGATGTCTGAAACTGAATTTAATTAAGGTGTTTGTCAGACCAGAGGGAAATAAAGATGAAAATGTAATTTTTTTTTTCTTTTTACTGTGCAGTTTCAATAGAATTAAAGAAAAATATTAATTATGTGTCATTCTTTGAAATGATTCATAAAGATAAGCAGCAGTAGGCTTTGTGAAAACCGTGGGTTTGGGTTTATACAAAAAATCCACAAAACAAACCAATTAGTAGCCAATGTGTCATAACAGGGGCAAACTGATGCTGGAAAAATTAACTTTTATTTGAAAAAATAAATCATACAAACAGGTGGACACAATCTGTAATATTAAAGTCACTGTGCCATCTCTCTGCAAGACTGTTCATGATTCATCCACCTTTCATGATATATATACAAGTGATATATAATATAATTGCTGGTAAAGATGGTAAGCAAATTTGTCTGAAATCAGCATGAACAACTTAAAATTGTCTGAGGTGTCTGAGACTCAGAGAGTAGACTTATTGACAGAATTCTAGCTTTGCAGAATAGTGGGGAGCTCAGAAATTTTACCGTTTGAAACAGGCATTAGCAACCAAAGGCGCTTGGCACCCTATAATGCCAGGATTGTCATGCAGGCTGCTGCTGGCTAGAGGTTTTTCTGAGGAGCAGTACTATGGATTTTTATATATGACAAACTTTATGGTCCCATCAGCACTGTTGGTTCAGCCATTTGCTAGGGCAGCTGAAGTGCTGTGGGAATGTTATATGCTGAAGAGCAAATGATTCTGTAGTGTCTACATTTATTTTCAGTGAATAGCAGGGTTGGTCTTTAGCACAAACTGATCTGTTGTGGAAATATAAGATAATATATACTTGGTAATAAATGTGAAAGTAAGATACCAGTTCTATGTGTATTCAGCTCTTCAATAGGATAGTTGAAGTTTCCTATATTTAACATGCAATTTTGTCTACTAGGAATTCTATATGTTCCTGAAATATTTGGTTCTTATTTTAACCAGATTTTGTCTTCTTTCTCAACCTATTCACCCATTTTGTTTGCTGATGGACAGACTCTTTGTATAGTAGCCTGGCAAATATCTTAGGAGTTTTTGGTTTGTGCACAATATTACAAGGAAAGTTGTACAATAGATTGTTATGCAATTTGGTCTGTGGTTCCAAATATGTGAAAAAACATATTATGTCATGTAAGTCAAATAAGATATTTCAAGGAGCAAGAAAATGATCTCGTCTGAGTATGATTTAGATGACTTGGTGGAATCAGTAGTTTCTCTATGCAGTGCTTTAACAGCATATTAGATAGGGATAAACTTGACACAATTTGAAGTGTTTATCTGAAATATATGATATGGGACTGTTAGGTCTGTCTATACAGATGATCCTATCTTTGGTGTTCCTTAATAGTCTTGCTTTGTACTTTGCTGTTGAAATGTCAGTTTTAATTTCTAGACATTTCTCCTGAAGTGCTCAGGGTTTTATACCACCTTAACTCTCTGGCCAGGCATCTAAAAGTAGATACACTATGAACTCTGCAGGCATACAGAAAATGTTGATTTGCTGACTCTCATTTCCTAATGGTTTGTTCTGTTTCTAGGTCTAAGGGAGGAAGAGGACAAACAGAAGATTTACTGCTCCATTAAGACTCTTTTCTGGAGGCACTCAAGGCTGGGTTGGATTGGGCTCTGGGTAACCTGGTCTAGTGGCAAGTGGAACAAGATAATTTTTATGGTCCTTTCCAACTCTTATCATTCCACAGTTCTATGATTCTATGATTTTCTGTACTATTTTCTCTTAGAGATAAGTAGATACAGCAGTATTTCCTGTCTTCCCATTTTTATTTCATTCAACTAGTGGGACATGGGAGCTGAGGTACAATTTTGAAAGAAGATAACACAAGTGTGAATATTAAAGTACTTCAAATAATATTTTTAAAGCATCTTTTCAGTCAGAAAATTAACTTTCTTGTATATAGATAAAAATTGTGCTTTTGCCAAGAAATATGGTAGGAAGATGTCTTCTCCCAATACACAGATTTTCTTTGATGTACTACACACTGTAAGGAAGACAAAATTTCAGGGAATTTTGAGGGAAGAGGCACTATTTGCAGTAAACACTGTATGGTAATAAAGACATAGGAACTGTTCACTGCAGGAAGAAAACAGAAAATGGAAATGCAGATGCTGAACAACTGTGGTAATGGAGGCAAGTTTCATAGTTGGTATTGAAAATAGCAACAAAAATTATACAACTACCAAGTAAAGGAGACAAAAGCTGCAGTTTACCTTAGAATGTGATGTTGAGGGATACACAATTTGCCTGAATCTAAGCACAACTGGGCTTGATAGCCAACTGTAAGAAATGTTGGCTTGTTTGGTTTTTTTATAATATGAACTCACCTAGTTAACATTTCCATGTACATTTGATCACATGCATGTTTGCTAATACAAAGACTGAAGACAAAAGAAGGAGTAAAGAAAGTGAAAAGAACATGTTTTTTTTCGAAATTCACTGCTCATGTAGCACAAAAGTCTGAACAGCTACAGTTGTACTTAAAACAAATTAAATAAAGACTGAAGAAAAGAGTTTTTTCCTTCTTCCAGAAATAGATTTATGTTGCTTCTTCCTTCAGATTTCCATTTAAAGAAATACCATTTAATTTGGCATAATCTTTTGAAGCAGAACTTTTGCCATGTTTTAAACAATAACCAGTGGAGCAGAAACAGCATGTGTAAATGTGTGCCAGTTATTTTTCCTCACCTAGCACCTTTTTTATTATATAGGGTATAGAAACAAAAGCAATTATGCAAAGAACAACGTTTGTTGAAGGTGTATATATATTGCACTAATTTTCACCAGAGAATAGTTCATTAATTCCACCTTGCACTTTTTATAATCTCCTGCTTAATTTCTCTTCTTTCTTTTATTTTTTTTTTCTCTTGGTGATGTAAATTCATTCTGTAGCCAGAGCTAAGAAGCTAAAAAGATTTAGGTCATGATTAAATGTGCAAGTACCAGTGACTATCAGTAGACATAAACCTATGAAAAGGATTCAGTTTCTCAGTTAACTGTGAAGATATCTGATTCCTCAGTCTTTTTTCATTCATTTTCAAGTCATTCAGTGAAAATAGCATCATTTGTACATCTAGAAAGTGTAAATGGGAAGGAATGGGAGGGAAAGCTATTTCCCTCTTAAATTTGCAGAGCATACTAGTAGGTAGAGCATAGTAGCCAATGGGAAGAAAATTAACTCTGCTCCAGCCAAACCCAGCACAACTGGGCATTAAATAACGACATCACAGTAAATTTATTTTCTTTTAACAATCAAGAATGAGGTGTTTGTCTAGGAGGGGTTTGTCAGGAAGTTGAAACAAGTTAAATTAAACAGAATGCTCATAGCTTAATTATGGACTGATAAAATGCCTATTTCTTAACCTCTCTCACTGATAAGGACAGATCAAAATGACATTTATTCAGTTGTTTCTGCTGAATGTAATTTCTTCAGTGAATTAAAATGGGCTTAGTAAAAAAAATGCATATATAAAAGCATAATTCTTTCAAGTGCTGCACACTATTAGACACAATAAACAATAAAAACTGCAAACCATATTGAAACATATAGAAGTTTCAAGGTACTGGGAATGTGTTGGCCCCCTTTCATATGGGCCAACACATGCCCAGTAGACAGCATCTTAATACTGGGTTACTTTTAAATTCTAGCATCAAAAACAAAAACAAACAAACAAACAAAAAAGCCAAATATATGAAACCATAATCTGCTGTTCAGTCTCTGCAGTCCTGAATCCAATCAAAGACTAATTGGAATAAGGCACATGGTGATTTCCCAAATTAAAATATATTACTAGTTCTTCACAGGTAACAAGAAACGGCTTCGAAACAAACACCTTGCAGATCTTTTCTTTAATAACTGTCATTGGATTTCTTCCATGAAAAAGGTTTCCTGGAAAAAATCTTCCATGAAGACAACTTTTGAGATACTGTGAGAAATGCCAATAAGATGCAGATGCAGCCCTTGCTTGACCTAGGAAACGTCCAGCTATTTTATGGGGATTAGCTAGCTGTACCTCAGCCTTGGGGATTTATGAGTGTTGCCTAGGAACAATTGTGTTTATTTATTTCAGTGCATACTCACTCATTAAAACAAGTCACTGGTAGCTAGAAAGAAAAAGTGCTCTCAAATTACTAGTGATGCATTCACAAGAGAGATGGAGCAGATCCCTAGACATAGTCTTTAGTGTTGTGCATTGTGTTCATGGGTTACAGGAAGATAAAAGAGAGGGAAAAAGAGAAGCTATGTGCCAGCACGGATTAAAGAATATACAGAATATTTCTTGAATAATTTCCTCCTTCTTCCCCTTGTAGGCTATGAAAATATTTCCTTTGAAATGTAAGTGGTTTTGTGTCTGTATATCTACACGGACTTTTTCTATAGTTTTCTATCCTTTTTATGCATCAGCAGATGCCATCAAGGATGCAGAATACACTTTTTTATTTGATCAACACTTCCAAACCCTTTGCTTGGTTTCCTCTTTCCCCACTGCTCTCAGCTCTCCTCTTTAGAAACTGTTCCTTGAAAGTGCCATCTAAGTTGTATTCTCTACCTGTGATGATTTATCAGCAACTCTAACACCTTTAAGATATAGAGAGTACATAGAAAACATAATGATGGGAGGAAAAAGAAGAGAAGGACACAATGAAAACCCCCAGAGACTTTGGAAAATATTCAAAAGTAAAGCTAGGCAGAAAAAAATACATATATTTCCTAAAGAAAAATAACATATCTAGGAGAAAAAAAATACAGAAAGGAATGCAGTTACACTCTGGCAAAGACGACTACCTCTGATATGTCTATCTGACCTTGTTTCTTGCAGTCTTATATGTTGCAGGTTCAAGAAAAGCACAGTGTTGATGAGCTCAAACAGAAAAAGGAGGGTTGTCTAAGTCCTTGAGTGTGAAAGAAATCTAATATCTTTATTTATAGTGCCTTTAGGTACCTGTCAAATGCATTCACTACCTCTCAATAGTAATATTTCAGCTGGGAACATACAGTCTGCAAACTGAATGCAAGACTGGAAGAGTTTCTGCTTGCAGGCGTACTTGTTAGGGTATCTGGCAGATGACTTGAGCAAAGTGCCTGAGTCTGACGAAAATCACTTGTCCTTGAATGAGACAAAATATGGGCTTATTGCTGCAAATGCTGCCCAGGGAAAAATCGTGCACCAGATATCGATGTTGTCAGTACAAGCCCATTGCAACAGCTTTTTCTCAACTAGAAATTTGGCATGGGCTGCCTGGGTCCTTCACCTCACAGGTGTTTCCTGATGGGTAAAACTGTCTGCTAAAGACTTAAGAAGTCTAGGATAAAGAGGGTGTTTCATGTCACCTTCGAGCGAAGGCTGGAGTTGAGAGAGGTGGCAAGGTGGACTGTGGATGCCAGTCAAGCAATTCCAGTGCTGGGAGTCACAGCCTCCTTCTGAAGGGGAGCCTGTGAGAAAAAAAAAGCTCCAGGAAAATGGGGAAGGACTCTGTGGGAGACTTCTACAGCAGCAGACGGGAGAAATGGAACCCCAGAGGGTCAAGCAAACTATAGTAGGATTATAAATACTGATACTTCACTTAGCAAGAAAGAGGGTGTTAGGAGGCTGCTAGTTTCAGAGACAGGCAGCTCTACTAGCTGCTTCTTGCCATAGGTGGTCAGCCAGAAGCTGAGTATAAGGGATCCCTGGCAGTTGCAAAGTAATCACTAACAGTTAAAATGCTTTTGAGTTTCTCATTTTCCCAGCAAAATATCAGGCTTTTTTATGAACTCTGCTCCTGCTGGCATCCTTTGGCCTCACTCCTTGCACTAGCAGCATGTCCTACTCTACCAGATTGCATCTTCAGGGTATCCTCTTTCTCTTCTCAGTCAGTCCTACCTTTTCTGATTACTCTGAGTTTAGGGCCAGAATCAATAACATGGGTAAGTAATGAATAATTTATATCCACCAGGATTGCTTTTGGTCTCCCCCAGGAGCCTATGAGGATGACCATTTTGTAAACTCATCTCTCATGTTTGTGTACTCACTCTGCACTTCACAACAGCCAGAGTCACGAGACAACCGATACTTCTTGAAGCCCTTATTGCAGCTGTCTTTGCTCTGTCAATAAAAAATTGATTCTGCAGATGGGTCTTATTGATATTGTAGGAAGTTTAGCCACATTATTTTTCTTCTCGCTTTCCTGCTTGAATTCAGCTCTGAAATACCTATGTAACATCTCCTGCTATATGAAACAAAATATATATTTGGCCTGATTCCAGTTATATTTCTTTTACATTCATAGCTGTTAACTGTCTTCTGTTGAATAAGTGCTGATTTACATTACCTTGAGTAGAACTTCACCAGCCATTCTCCCAGGCTTCAAAAATATCCTCTAAAGTCTCTCTCAGGTATTGCGAAGTTAACCCACAGCAGTAGATGGGTTAGACAACCTGACTCATGTTAACAACCAATTTTTTTTCCCATCTATTTAATAGCTCATGAAGTTTAAAAGCCAGGTTCCTCAATTACTTTTTACATTTCAACCAATTCATTCTGGTAACGTCTCCCTGTAAAAATGAGATAACATGCTGTAAAGATAAAAGTGTACCAACGTGCACTTTACTGAATGACTGCATTATGGGGGTTCTGCGTGTCATAGCTGCTGTGCTATTTGAAGATGACTTGAAATAAGCCCTTTAATTGATCTGCATATCAAATGCCCTGAAAATGTAAAAGAGGGGCTTAGACTGTCAGTTGCATGGTTAGCTCACATAGTATTGTCTCCAGTCTAATTTCTTTAGTGTGCAAGATGATAACAATGAAATTCATCTGCTGTTATGTATCAATACATTTCAACAAAAATTAACAAATTAACAACTTGGAAAAGTTTTCTTGTACTTATTCCTTGAATATAGAATCACTAAGCAATGTCAGGGCATTTTAGCATAATAGCTCCTGGGTCATTTGTGGTGCCCATTTTTGTATGAAACATGCCTTTTCACCATCTCTGGCTGTCATAGAAGTTCACAGTGTTTATCGAGGGGAAAAAGGTTGGAAAACAGTTCCAGTGTGCTGCAGGCTTTCTGAGAACAGATGTCAGTTAAACATAAAAAAACAAACTTGGCTCAGCTGAGTTTACCTTATAGACATCCTTGGGCTATTAAAAAACAACCTTGACTCCTGTTCCCCATCACATAGAATTAGTTTGCTGTTGACTTCATGCTTGATCTAACACTACCGAATTTAGTAGTCTTACACCAGGGATGAATTCGGCCCTTGGTCTTTAAAGCAATCTTTCCCCTTGTGTGTAACAAAAACACCATATGGTGAGTCCTTGGCTTGCTATCCATAGCTCAGCTTGCTATCACTCCTTTCTGATTCTGTTGCTGGAAAAGGTTAGAGCCTGCAGAGCTGGTCCAGTCAATTCCAAACCTGCAACAGGGAGTGAAAAAGGAGTTAACAGAGAGCTTCATCCATATGAGTCCTCCTGCTCATACTCCAGGGGCCATATATCATACAGGTTTAATTGTTTACTGTTTATGGAGTCATGGACTTGAGATGCACATAGAATCAGAACAACAATCCTCTTCTTAAAACTGTTCAATTATCCCTGTAGTTCAGTCAGTGAGACATCCCTCCTCCTAAGTACTTGGAAACAAAGCAGTGCCTGGATGAGCTCCCCTTCACACCATCTCAAATGGTCACCAGTAATACAGCAAGGAGTTAGGGGGCCCAGGAAGCACCTTTGTCATAAAGCACGAAGTATTCACAAACAGACTAAGGATCTTCACTCAAAAATTCCCCTCCCCATGTTGAATCTGTAAGCAAGGAAGCTACTGTGACATCAGTACATCTGCTGAACTTAATTGCCCAAAGTGCTTTTTCCCTACGCAGGTAAAGACCTCTGCTTGCATGCTGCAGACTAGGTGTAATTGTAATTTGACCATGCCAGTCTCTTCAAAGCCTCTCCAGTGGTTTCCTTTCTAAGGCCATATCCAGCACAAACACTGTGCCCTGAACTGCAGAGCTGCACCTCTGCCTTTTGCCACCTGCCTGGTAGCAGGATTAATTCCTGTTTGGTCTCTTATGCCAGCCTTTGACTCGCTGTTTGTCTCACGTCTTCAGTTTCTCTGCTGAGCTGCATGTGGAAAATAGCTTGCAGATAAAAAATGTCAGTTTGATGCTTTTAGCTCTCTCCCTGAAGCTGTTCTAACACATTCAGAAGACTTCAACTGTGGTATATCAAAATACTATATTAAGATTTTTTCTTATTTCAGGATGGGTTTATATGTAAAGAAATATTCAAATACCCTTATATATAAAGAATGATATTGTTTTATCCAAAGTTTTAGCAAGTATTGGATTTCTTTTGCAAATAAATTAATTAGTCTCTCACTAGAAAATCAATCCTCTAGGGATTTTTCATGCTGTTTCCAATCATGCACTTGTCTCAGCTGAGTTCAGAAACAGAGAGACAGCTCTTCAAACCTCCTGTATCATTAAAATTCACAGAATATTTATGGAAGAAGAACCATTAAAAGATTTATTTTAATGCTACTGGTGGGGTTGTTTTCTCTTGTTTTTAATAATTGATGGTTCTTTCTCCTGCAGAACAAGTTTATACACTTGCAGTATGGCACAGAGGAAAATTCACAAAGCATAGCTGAGCTCTAGAGGGGCTACCTGTTCTGGGTCCCTCCTCATTTGAGGGGGAGAGGAAAACTTCTCTGGAGAGCAATTCCAGAATAAGAGCCCATTTTAAGGCATATAGATCTTCTCCCAAAGGAGCTGTCCCTGCCAGCTGATAACAGGACTGGAGGTTAAAATCTCCAGTACTAAAGCAAGCAAGCCTTTGTGGACACCCTCTGTTGTTGCAGGGCTTTTTACTGAACAATCATCTACTTTCTATTTCACAGATTTCTGCCTCGTTGGGTGCACTGAAGGGAAGAACAGGCTGTGTCAGTACTTATTTATTTTTCCTGCCAGCCTCTCTGTCAACCTGTGGTCTTTCGCTTTATTTACTGCCAACTGTTCAGACCCTGCTCTGAGTGCAGAAAACATATCATTTTCCAATCTGACTGTGAGATGAGAGGGTAGGATTGTTCTCCTTTTACTAATCAGGACATGAAGGGCAGTGAAATTACAGACATAAAAGAAAACTGTAAACACCTTGAGACACATGAGCAGGGCTTGAATGTTCAGAGCAGAGCTCCTGTGGCTGGTGCAGTAGCTGATAAACATTAGGTAGTTTTCATTCTCTGTATGAACCAGTACCAGTGGAAGATGAGATCCACACCTTAGCAGAGGATTTTCAAGCTTTGATGGCTGGTGTGTGTGTGGGTCCATTTCTGCACTCGGACAGATGCTTCTCCCTCCTCTAGGCCTCCACCTTGCTGTCCCTCAGCTGTCCCCACCTAGTCCTCTTATAGATTTCTTAGAGGCTCTTTTTGTAGTCCTGAGTGCCATACCCTCATCTGCAGATCTTTATTCAGCCCTTTGCATCCTTTGTTCATCTCTTTGCATGTGTTTGCCTATTTTCAGCCTTGCTGTCCTAGTTTCACTGTATATTCCCCTCTCCCAGCATTTTTCTTGTTCATCTAGATCTTTTGCCTTGCAAGGCTGCATTTCCCCATCTTACCGGCTGCTGTGCTTTCTCCTGGGCTTCAGCAACAGTCACACTTGGAGCAGTGGGAAGTGCATTCTCATAGACCCGTTGCTCACAGCAGTCATAAGTAATAATTTCAGTAAGTAAAAATTTCTGTTTCAGAGGCAATTTGCACACTCTTCAGAAGGAGGAACACTGAAAATGTGAAAAACAGTAAGGATTTCTTTGCAGGTTAGTAAGTTGACCATGCTTTTTTAGGCATTTTTTTGAAACAGCTCCTTTCCTGAGTCAAAAGCAGGAATATATTTGAAGGCCTTATTCCACAGAGTCTTGGTCTCAATGCAGCATAAACCAATTCCTAGTCTTTGCTGCTATTGCTGGAAACTTTTTTTAAGAAACTTTCTAAAAGAAATTCTGTCTGAAGTGCATTTGCTGACATGGAGAATTTTAGCAGCAACAGCTGAAATTTGACAAACTGGTAGATAATTGAATGCAGGATCTTATACAGAAAGTGTGAGATGGCAGCCGTTTTTATACTCATATTCCTACTCATCTCCATTTGTAATGTGTCACTTTTCAACTGCTACAGCAATGGATGAGAAAAATATTATTCAACTTTTCATCATTTTCCTGCAATTGTAAATGAAATAATTACATTATTAAGTGTATCAAACTTTTCACATAAAATGTGTTGCTGGTTTCAGGATATTCTTATTAAAATTATAATGACAAAATGCATAACACTATTTTGGACTGAAATCAATAGAATCCATAATCATGAAAATTTTTAAACTTATTATGAATATGTGCTATTTTTGGTACTCAAGTTCTATGCTTTTTTTACTTTTATATTGTTTGATTTTACACATACTGATGTATAAACACCACTGTAGAAAATCTGTGTTAGCAGGAAAAGACAGGTTATTCTTTTAAAGGTAATTGTTTTGTTGAGTCAACATAAACTGCTTGCTCTTTCTCTTGACTGCTGCAACTCATAGGAAGATTATGACTCACCAAGCAGCAGACCTTTGTAAACAGAATAGGAAATTAGATTTGTGAGAGCTTTTCCATTTAGTCATGGAAGCTGTTCTAAAACCAGAAACATTGTTCAAGTCTTCATGTAACTGTAGTAATGTAATTACAGCTAATAAAGTTTAAAGTGCTATTTGGGTAGAGCAGACAAAATAGTAAGATATAAACCCCACGTTTATCAGAGGAAGTAGCTATTTAGCTGGAAGGGCTAGCATCCCTATTTCATTTCTTTTCCGTGACACAAGAAGACAATGTTCAGTCTTAACCAATACAGAGTAGAGATTCTTGGAGAAGCCCTGAGGTATTTTGTTTCAATACCCTTTCTTTAACAAATGCAAACTGGCACTTTCCAGTAACTGTGCGTATGCAAAAATGCAGGCTGGGGCTTTTCCTCTGACTGCAGAAACTATGGAGTAATCAACCGAATACACCACAGAGCTCCTACCCATCTGCCATATGACACAATTTAATAAACTGCATTTTTTGTAATCCCCAGACAAAATCTGCACATCTGTTAGCTGCATTAACCACCTGGGCTTGTAATAATATTTCTGAAGTATTTTAAAATAAATGCGTTTGAAAAAAGTTAGTACATTTCTTTGAAATTGTCTATCAGGAATATGCATTCTCAAAGTCTGAGTTTGTAGTGATTGCAACTCAGTTTACTGACCTCCAGCTGCTCTCAAGCAACAGGATAACTCCTGGGAATCATGAGCATAGATATTTACAAGCTACAGGAAATGGGTCTAGACAGTACCTGCTTCTCCTCCTGTGGTAATATCTCTAGGTTTCCAACTGCATAGCCAAAAAAGAAAAAAAAAAAAAGAATGCTTACATGCACCATATTTATCAGCCCTTGAAATAAACTTTAAGTTTTGTGGTGCTTACAGTTGGAGGGTAGTGCTTACTCATGATGGGAGCACGAGGTAGTTTGCCTTGCACAAGTTATTGCCTTTTCATTTCGTTATTTTGTGGCAGGGAGTAGGCACACTACAGCTGTATTTGCTTTCTGTGAAGCAGGACTCTAGGTCTGTCCTTGTCAATGGTTAAAAATAGCTGAGAAGACAGATGTTTCTTTAATGGGAAAGCAGAAATAGGGCTGTAGTTATAAGTTGTCCTACTGACATTATCAGATAATTCCCTAAGTTTCCTGGCCCTGTGTGTACTTTCTGTCTTTGACATGCTCAGCAACACTGACATCTGAACACACATGCGGTGCAGCTTTTGCACACAGCAACACTGAAAACATACATATGTTACAGAAAAGCATCCAATGGCTTTTGTATTTCTGATACAGACATTAGTACATACATGTTTTATTGAGAAATAGTATTTTGTTTCTGAGAGATCAGCAGAGTGCAGGGTCACTTTATCCTTTTTCCAATTCATTATGAAGAAACAACTAGGAGTTTTAACTGGGTACCATTGAAATATCATTTGCTTAGGTAACTTTCTTGGGAAGTTAAATTGTATCTTTGTTATGTACTTTACACAGTTTCTACAAGGGGTAAATGATTATTAAGAGCAGATCTCGCACATTTAATGAGCACCTGCTATGCAGTGTGGGTCAGTCTTTTTGATGAAACACCACGAAACACTTACTATAATTAGGGTAAGTAGGCCTTTCAAATAGCTGCCTTATCTGTGGAAAATCAGATTCTCAAACATACTTTGTGGTGTTTATACTACCTGTTGATTTAAACAAGTTTCCAGCTGTTCAGGCAACGTTTATCAAATTGTCAGCTTTTCTGGAGAAGTGCTTAGCAGTAGTGGTTATAACCATGCAGAAATGTCCATATTTGATTAGGCCAGTTGCCCATTTATACATCTGTCCTACCTTTGACAATGGCTTGAATGAAATGATTTAAGGGGAAATGCGAGAGATTGTCTCCTAGACAAGTACAAAAGTACTAAGTCCTTAAATGAAAGTTTCCACTTAGTAGCACTCAACTGAATTCCCCGCAAGCATGTGTATAACATCTAAAATGGGTGGTTCTTGTCTAATTTAGCTCTCTACTTGCTTTTTTCTGGTGAAAAGTCCTCTTTCAAACATGCATTGGTCAGAGCAGCACTGGGACCTGCTTTTCTCTACTGATGCCACCCTGTGAATTTTGGGCATGGCCCATACCTGACCTATACTTTGTCTCTTTCCTACCTCATCTTTAACCTGCCTCATTTATGTAGGCTATCAGTTCTGCATACAGCACAGCCAAAAATCATCCCTTATATGGAAACTCCACATCTCTACATCTGTATGTAGCAGAAGTAATTAACAAGAAGATGCTTTTTAAGTTTCAGAGCAAATTGGATTACTAAGATCATGACATTTATTTATTTATTTATCAGGGTTATTTTCAGCAATATTGGTTCCTTTCATGCAAAAGCTTTGATTTTGTCTAAGGTTTTTTTTAAACCAAATTAACTTATACCAAATGTCACTGCTAAGAAGGCAATGTTATCCCAATCTGAAATGATTTTCTTTACTTCTGAAATATTAAAATGTTCTTTGAAATGCTCAATCAAACAGTTCTAATAGGAATTTTTAAACTGTTAGTTCTGCAGAAAATGTTCATGTTACTTTTGAAACACTCTTCTGTAATGAGTTCTAAGAACTGGCCTTCTGTGTGTGCTTGTTGAACTGAAGTTTTAATATAATATTTTGGTTTAGTCAAATAACGTCCTTTATGTTGTAACTGTGAAACCATTGAATGTAACTGTGAAACCATAAAAATCACAAAATAATTTTTTTCACTGAAAACTGGTTAATTATCTTATGAAGCAGATTAAATTACCTTTAACTTCAATTTAAGCCCTTCCAATAACCTACGAAATAACCACAAATTATCTTAAAGAAGAAAACATGCTACCATTTAGTAAACGGAATTCTGGGGAGGCATTTTAACAGAATTTACTGCAACTACACTGTCTTCTAGTTTCATGACTTACTACTCTTCCAAATACTGTGGCTAGTAGTGTTTTAGAAGCCCAAATTCTTGTAAATAACTAACTATTCTGTTGCTGAAAGACATTTACTGCATCTGTTGGTTTACATTTCAGTAAGACTCTCATTTTCAAATCCCAGTTTTACTCATTTTTGCTTGAAGGACAAGAAAACAGAAAAACTGTTTAGCACAGAATATAATACATAAAGCTGTGAGATTGCCGTTGGGAAGCTGATCATTAACTTTGAAATTCAGTTTGACTAACTTTTCCATGCACATTATGCAAAGTTATTTTCAGATTTGGCAAGTATTTCCAGCATGAGAAAATATTGTTGCAAAATAAACACATGGAAAGTTATCAATACAAACATTGAAAATATGTTTGCAAATAGAAGTGAATTTCTGCCTTCTGCTTGTAGAAAATTCACTCTGCTTCAAAAATATACACTTGCAGATATTTCTAAGAGAATATTAGTTTACACTAGTTTATACAGTTTATCCCTCAATCTTCTTTGTTCACAATTTGAATAAATAATAGCCAAATCTGAACTAAGCATACTTGTAATGCTGGTATCTTATGATTATGGTGTGATGCATGTAGACATTTTGTGTATGCCAATATTATCTACGTGATATTAAGCAACATTTTTCCCTTCACATGTTCTGGCTCAGGGAAAGCACTCATTTTAGCAGGGTCAAAAAGCACTGCAGGCAGGATGCTAGCTCAGAATGAATCATTACATTTACCAAAAAAAAAAAAAAAAAAAAAAAAAAAAAAAAAAAAAAAAATTTAAATATTCTGCTAATATTCCTAAAGACTCTAGCATTAATTTCTTATATATCTCTTAGGTTCAAAGTACAGCAACTGAAATAAATCCATCCTGTCTTCACTTCCCAAATCCCTATCATCAGTTCTTAATAATCATCTGCAAAATTATGGTCAAAATATTTCATGTATTGCTGATATGACTTGGGAAAAAACTAATAAACAAAGGAGTGCTTTGATCAAAGACTCTTGAACAGGAGATGCAGTTTATTTGGAGGTTAATGATCTTGGAGTGTTTCGATATGTTAGATCTGCTAGAATGAAGTTGTCAAAATATTTTTAATTTCAGAAGCCTTGACTTCAGAGAAGCAACACTTACTGTCACAATGATCCATGACCTAGTTACAAACAGATTTCTTTCCTTCTTTTCTCCTAAATTCTCTTTTTCCCCTTCCCTTCCCTTCCCTTCCCTTCCCTTCCCTTCCCTTCCCTTCCCTTCCCTTCCCTTCCCTTCCCTTCCCTTCCCTTCCCTTCCCTTCCCTTCCCTTCCCTTCCCTTCCCTTCCCTTCCCTTCCCTTCCCTTCCCTTCCCTTCCCTTCCCTTCCCTTCCCTTCCCTTCCCTTCCCTTCCCTTCCCTTCCCTTCCCTTCCCTTCCCTTCCCTTCCCTTCCCTTCCCTTCCCTTCCCTTCCCTTCCCTTCCCTTCCCTTCCCTTCCCTTCCCTTCCCTTCCCTTCCCTTCCCTTCCCTTCCCTTCCCTTCCCTTCCCTTCCCTTCCAGCGTTCCCTGAGTTCCAGC
Source organism: Acanthiza pusilla (assembly GCA_036630365.1). NCBI lineage: Eukaryota > Metazoa > Chordata > Aves > Passeriformes > Acanthizidae > Acanthiza > Acanthiza pusilla. The sequence continues at coordinate 40,796,245 of JAXCHO010000164.1, read as the reverse complement.
TACACAGACAGAGTAAAAATAGTACAAGTTCTGTACATGTTGTGCACAGCTGTGTGCTGTCACAAGTAATCTGCAATGAAAGCAGAGTAAGTTTTTTCCTCAGTTCCTTTTCCTTCATTGGCCTTAATTCAGTTTGGGAATTGCCCTAGGAGCATGTATGTAACCATTTACATCAAAATAGGGTAGGTAGACCAAATTTAATGTTCCCGTGAGCCGAACAGCTTCACACACTATATCCCAAAACAGAGGAAGTTGTTCCAAGCTTCAAGGACCTAAGAAATGCCTTTTCTTTTAAATGAGTGGTACAGGCATAGATTACTTTTCAGGGATCAGAAACAGCATCAGAGGTTGCTTTTATATACTATTTTCAAGTCACACCTGCTCACCATGAGGCAAGATGTCAGAAAATAATGAAGCAACATTATACATATTGAAGTTGCAAGATGGGAAATGGGAATCAGATCAAAGGTCTCTGAAGGATGAAACTTAGAAACAAATGAATTTCTGACATTGAAGAGTGAATAGTCTATCTTTGAAATTCTTTCTTCAGTCATTGGAGCACGCTAATGGATTTTCTATTTCTTTTCTTTTTCTTCATCTTCTTTTTTTAAACATCTCATATGACAGAATTAAGTATCACAAACACCAAACTCAGTAGAGCTGCTTATATACATCTGTATGTAAGATGTATATACATCTTACATACAGATGTATATACTTAATGTATTTTGCTGACCTCAATATGTGTTCTGGATAAAACTACAAAAAGATTGGCATTTCACATATTATGCTCTGGAAATTTACACTGTAGTGATGTGTTTCAGCTGTATATTCCCAGATTTGTTGCCTTTTGGGAAGTGTAGCTCTGCAATTTTTGCATTTGGATCCCTACACAGAATTCAAACACGGTGATACTAACTAGGGTGAGCAATTGCGAAAGAGATTAGTCCAGCCTGCTGGGGAGTCAATCGACATTATTCAGAATATTTGTGTGATGGGCTGCTGTGGCCCACGTGGTAGGTGCTGTCACCATCAAAAGCAGGGAGCTCATTTCTCTGAAGTGAGAACCTCTAATTGGCATCGCAGCCCCTGCCAGGCTGTCAGGCTGACTCTCCCAGCCTGAGTGATCAAACACAAGCACCTGAGTGGCGATGGAGCCCAGAGTGCCACCACTGCCATGCCCCAGGTCCCTGCAGCTGGTGGGGACACACAACTGACTCCAGGTAAGGGCTCGGGCTGAGCAGAGAGCTCTGACCCTTGGAGTTGTTGAGCCCCTGTGTCACCACGGCACAGAGCACGTGCCTTTCATTTTCAGCAGTGCTTTCAACTACTCTCTTTAGATGCTGTAAATGCTGCCCTGCACTGAAAATATCCCTCTCTTCACTTATTTTTCTTTTTAAATGTCACAAGATCACAGATGAAGCCTTGGAAAGGTGTCTCTTTTTATCCCGTGTTAATTCATTGATATTCTACTCATATTTAATGTAAAAGGCAAAATATTTTCTGCAGATCTCTGGTCAATTAACTTTTCAATGTTCTTAAATAATCCTTTGCCAGAAACATTAATGCTTATATAGTAATGAAAATTGCTTCCCAAATCCACAGAGTGTTGAAAGTCTTTGGAAAATAAGATATAATAAAGAATATTAGAAAAGAAAATATAGATATGAGCTTATTTCTTTACTGAAAAGTCAGGTCTGTGAGTCAAAGTGAATTTAAGTAATTGTTTTTCAATTTTTAACAGACTTGCAAGAAAGACTTTTGTTTCCTTTGACATAGTAAAACAATTTTGAGAACAGGCAATCTTATTTGAAATGACTGTGTAGGTGTCATGCTTAGCTAATCATGAAATGTCATTTTCAAAAACATTAATGTATTCCTCTTAGAATGGGAGGCAAAGTAATGCACTTTGTAAATGAGATCAGCATTCATTAAGTCTAGAGAAATACTATTCTCTGGCTGCACCATAATGCTGGTTCCTGTCTTCTAGTAATAAAAGCTGTCATGCTTCCTCCTATGAAGTGCTTGAAGGCTGAGGGCTGATAAGATGTACAAACAATAAAACCCACACATAACCCCTACAAACAAACAACACTCCTGCAAAGAGAGAACAAAGCTGTAATAGCAGATTATAGAAATTCAAATGCAACAATGAAACTGAACTTCTAAGATGGGTTCCACGTTCTAAGAAATTGCTCTTGTATTACATCTTACCCAAGTCAATGGGATAGGAGGATTTGCAACACTCCTCATGGAAGATCTGAAGCCAGGAAGGTCACATTGTGATGGGGTTTAATCTGCTCTTAGGATGAACAAAATATATTCTGAACTTGTTCTATAAATCTAATTAAATAGTACAGCTCTTTTTGTTGCATGATGAAGCTTACTCTAAAGCAGTTGAGTTACTGTCCGATCAAAAGAAAAAATAAGTCCCCCGAAACAGATATACAGCCCCAGACAATAAGAGCACTTTTATTTTGGATTTTAAGCAATTCTGCCTTTTTTCTACTTTTTGTAAAGTTCTCTCCATAAGCCTAACATGCAAATTTTTACCATCATTTAAGGATTAGTGAAGGTAAAGTCCTGGAACACAAAAGGTAAAACCTCTCAGACTTCATTTAGTTTACTTTCTGAGACAGTTATTTATGTGACAATGTCGATTTTTCAATAATTCATGCATGAACTTGTCACAAAAACCCTATTTCCACTTTCCAGTAGTACAGTAAGTTTTTTGACATACATATTGGTGACAGACTGAACAAATAAACTATCTGGAAAAATTTTAGAGGGTTGAAAAATAAGGAAATTTTTCCAGACCAGTAAACTGCTTCATATAGCCTTCTCATAAACCACAAGCTGCCAAAACACACATTAATTTTGTTGGGTTCGTTTCATATCCATTTTCTCCTGTTTGCACTTTTGTACCATAAATCATAGTGTCAAAACATGTTATATTTTACTGCTTTTAACTTTTAGTCTGAGATAATAGAACAAATATATTTTTCTTGGAATGATAGGCACACAATATTTTCTGATGAAATGCAGCAAGCAACTATGGAGTAACTAACAATAAAGATGGGACAAAATTTATTTTCCTTGTTGTCTGGAAGTGTTATTTATAATGACAGGCTTCGTGCTAATGCCCAGCACGCAAAGTGTACTCACTCAGGCAAAAAACAAGGAGTATGTATTTAAATCTTTCCCAACGTACAATCTTCTTTGTTAACGTTTTAGAATTTTGCCTACAATACCTTTTTGATACATAAAAGGGAATTTCATTCAACATTTTCACTCCTTATTATTTTTCAGTTACTTAGAGAAACTGGGCAAAGTAATTTGATTATAGCAGAATAAAGACAGATATTCGATCAATGGCCCTTTAACAGTCATACATTAAATTCTGGAGAAATTGAGCAATGTAGTTTTAATCAGTGGTGGTTTGGGACTAATATTGCCCTTTATTATATATTCCTGCACAGCTTTTTCAAAATGAGTCCCAATCTGTTCTCAGTTGTTACTGTTTCATTTCTTTAACACTTCAGTGTTAATAATCACAATGGTGGAAACAGGAAACAGCTGAATCTCAAAGTGTTCAATGTGACTCAATTGACCTAGCACTTTTCTGACTCAAAGATTTGTCTTTTCTTCCCTGCAGCCTGGACCTTTTCCCCAGGTCTTCAGTTTTTGGACAATTTTTTTTTTTCCAGACATGGCCTTTTTTTTCAATGTTAGCAATGAAAAGAAAGGCAATCCCCATTTGTACAGAAGTATGACTATAGCTTATAAAGTCCTCTCCGTGTGTTAGTGAGTGTGGAAAAAGGTATATTCAGGCACTGAATTAATATGCCCTAGTTCTATTGACACAGAAGTCTACTAATGTGACTGAAAGATAATACGGTTTTTGTTTGCTCACATGCTTTTTCCTTTAGGACAATGTTAGTGTCGATTTTATATTTCCTCCTTGTCAAGTGAGAACCATAAGATTTCTGGTCAGAAATAAGATGAAAGTACTTTTCTCTATCTACCTCTGGTATGCAGATTCTTGGGAAAACATTGTTCTTTCAATTCCTTGTTTGACTATTAAATCAACTTTGGTTACTATGGCCCTGCCTAAATTGTTAGATAAATTCAGTTTAATGCTGTTGGTCAGGCTTTGGGTCATTCCTGAGTCATTCAGTGATCTCATGGGTATCCTCATCCATGCAAGTTAGAGTTAGTCCAAGTGAAAACAAACACTTCATTGACAGTCTCTAGCATTTGAGAACACTAATGGATCTCACTGTGTCACTCTGATTTTTTTGCTAACAAGAATTGAGTGAAAAGTCAAAAAGGCAATCATTGCATGTGAACAGCTCTGAGACATTGGTAGGATCAATACATATCACCACTAGTCAGCCAGCACAGTGTCTGCAACCTGTCATTTTCATTTATTTTTCTTTTTCTTTTTTTTTTTACATACAGAACACAGAAATGTTGAGGATTTAATAAAGGTATATGGAAGGTGTTTCAAATTCCGACTGTTACCTTTTCTTTCTAACTGTTTCTTTTGTTTCTGGTAAATTCACTTGGGTATCATGCAGGGCTCTTCTTCTGTACCCTGTATATTCTTCTGAGCCAGCAGTATTCAAGTCAAGTCTCTCTCAATTTTAACAGCTATTTATTGCTGTTAGCCAAAAAAATCTTCTCTTGCCTACTATTTATGTTTATTCTCTTGCTTCCTTTCTGAAGGTGCTTGTACTTCCTGAGAGAAATGCACCTAGGGAACACAGCCATGCTGCTATTCATTTTCACCCCCTGCTTTCATTTCTGTAAGAAGCTGGCACTAACAGTGTGTGTGTTGGGTCATTTATCTCAGCACTGGAGGATGTAGCAAGTGGACTTGTTCCTGTCTCTTGAAGAAGAATACTTGCACTTGAAGCAGTCTTCTCATCCATCCCAATCGTGAACTGAGAAAATTAGAATGGCTATATTAGTTATCACTGTTGCTATTCTATATGATCTTTAATGAAGACATATGGTAAAGGCTGCTTCATTTTAACCCATCCTGAAAACATTTCTGTAAGAATGTTGTCCAACAAGTCTCTTACTTTTATATAAAATATATAAATAATTTTAATCAACATGTACATGTTTCTAGGTGCCTGGTATGAGACTAAAGAGAGGTAACAAACACCCTCTCTGCTACCTTTGCATCACTTCTGTTAAATAGCTCAAACAAAAACAGTTTGCAAAAAGATAATTGCAACACACCAGTTTTAACACTAATTTTCTCTTGCTGTGCTACAAAGTCTTTGTAAACTTCAAATGGTCCCCTGTCTGATTTATTATTTCATTTTATATATATATAATGGGATGTCCCTTTAAATTAAGAAAAAAAAAATCAGCATCATTTTCCTGTTTCCAGCTGTGGAATACAAAAACCTAAACTTTTCCACCTGTGGGTACCTGTGCCAGCAAAACTTTTGCAGCAAAGACTTTTTTTTTGTGGAGCAATATAATGCCCCTTGCAAACAAGAAAAATGCATGGCACAGCTGAATCTACATAAATTTTACATTAAAATAAGTCCCTGTGAAAATGTTGTTATGCTAATTGCCTGTCTCAGTATGATATCATGTCAAAATGTAATCATCCAAATTCATCTCTAGATCCAAATGTGTCACCAGCTGCATATATCAGCAGTTGAGTTACATGAGCCATTCATTTGGCCCAGTATGTAATTTATGTAGTATTTATGTGATCTATATAAAACTAATTCCTTTGTAGGTCAGGACACCGCTGTAAAGTTGATTAATGCTTTTGTCATTTCACATATTGATTATTGTAATTCACTACTTATTGGTTCCCTCATTGCATGTTTCACAGGCTTGAGCTTATGGAAAATGCTGCTGCACATATGCAAGTCAGATTATAAAAGTCTAATAACATGGCTCTAGTTTTAATGAAACCTCACTGCCTCACTGCTCATCCGTGGAACAAGTACAGTGTCCATAACTGTCAGTGTAAGGTGTAACCTTTCCAAACCTTTGCTGACTTGGGGGGAGTGACCTTTCTCTTTTGTCACATATTAGTTTCTTGCTTGATAACTTATGGGGAGCTTGCTGACAGCACTCAGGCAATAAACAAAACCATGACTTTCTGTAGAGGGACAAACCATTATTGCCGCCCTTTCTCGGGCTGACTCCGCCCTGACAAGCGAGGACACCAAGGTTTAATGACACCCCCTTGGGCGGTGCCTAGGAGTGGCTTCATCCCTAGCTCCTCCCATTGTTCTGGCTAGTTCCCTGCCACTCCAGCTCAGGGGCGGGCCCTGGGAGTGGTTTCCCTCCAGCCTCCACCCCTTCTTCTGGCTACTTCTACCTTGCTGTCGAGTTAATTGGCTATGGGTTGTAGGGCCCACCTATGTTCATGTTTTATTGGTTGTTGTGATTATGTACCCTCCCCTCTATCACACCCTGATTGGTCGGGCTGGCCCCCTCTTAAACCTGTGTCAAGCCCTGCTTGGGGCTGGTTCCGCCCAGTTCGCTCACGCTCCATATCACCCCTCCCCGGTCCTCAATAAAGTGGGCTTTGGCGACCCAGTGACTCCAAGCCTCTTGTCTCTCTGCGCCTCTTTGGACATCAACGCCCTGAGCGGCACCCAACTGCCCTGAATCGCCGCGCCTCCAGGCAATCCATCCGCCCGTGGCCCTGCGGGGACAGTGGTGCATGTCAGCAGCGGGGACCGCCTGGCCGTCAGGCGACAGCCGATCTACTCTCCAGCCACCTCGAGCCTTGCTAGCCGGGACACCGGGAAGCAGCCCAAGCGGTCTGCAACAACTTGCTTCTTTCTGAGTCCCTTATGCAACTCAGAGTCACAGAGTATTCTGGGTTGGAAGGGACCCGCAGGGATCATTGTGTCCAGCTCTTAAGTGAATGGCCCATGTGGGGATCGAACCCTCCACCTTAGTGGTGTTAACACCATGCTCTGACCAAGAGCTCATCTCAGGGTCACTCATTGACTTTTCTTTCTTATTATTTGGTTTTGTCATCAACTTTAACCATGCCCTCTGAAATACTCTTTTTCAAGGGACAAGGAGAACCATAAAGAAGATTGATCATGGTCTTTGTGAGTTGTTTATTAAATTTAACTTGTCCCACTTAGCTTCTTGGAGTTATAATCTGCTCGAAAGACTTTGTCCCCTGTTTAATGATACATTTGGGTCTCTGAAAGGTGTGCTAAAATTCTTATATTTTCCTCTAAAATCTAGAAACTAAACCAACAAATACATTTTAAAGGAATTCAGGAAATAAGTCCATTTAAATACTCAAAGTTTTCCAAAACTAGATTTTATTTTAAGGTTCACATTATCTTTGAGAAAGAAATTACCATCTTCTCTTGTCTGTTTGGTGCAACTGAAGGAGTATGTAAAGAGGCATGTACACAATGAACAAAAACCAGTGCATTCATGAAAGAGCAGTGCTTCCCTTGTCTAAAGAAAGTTGTTTTTCAATACAGGTAGAATATATTTACTTTCAATAATGGGGACAGTTTAGGAAAGGCAGGTGTATAATAAAAAGTCTTCTGTGAAGTCTACACTCTGTATATTTGTGTTATGTGACATTTTATGGAATTGAAGAAACCATAAATACAAGGAAAAACAGAGTATGGCAAATATACAGTATGTCTTACTGCTCTTCATAGCTCACACAAGGTGTTTTAGAAAAAAATTCTGGGCATAAGTGATTATTTAGACAAAACTTCATGAGATAGTGGTTGAATGTTATCATTTTACCCCATTAGCATATTTGTATTTAATTGAGTAATAATGATCAAGTGAGGGCAATTTCTGATGATTAGCAATAAAAAGAAAATATGATGGCCTCAGGTTCAGCTGCTGCTAATCCCTAAGTCATGTCTGAACCAAATCTGGTTTCATTATTTTAAGATGAAGTCCATTTGCTTCCCATATTTTAGTGTGATTGACAACCATGAAGATAAAAACATCTTTTTTGTTTGCCCAGAGACTTATTTTCAGATGACCACACAACAGTGTGATTCAAGACCAGAAGCAGGCTGGTACAAACATGTGAGAAGTAGCTCAGGAGACGATGTTCTGCAGTTAACGCAAGACCAGTTTTGGAGCATGTGCTTGAAGTGTCTTTTATGGGACAGACGTCAGTTGCCTTATTTCCACTGGATAAAAGAGGATGTTGCTGGGGTTTTAAAACCAGCCCTGACACCAAGTACATTCTCCCAAGAGCAGTTTTGAAAACAAATACTCAACTAGAAAGAGAATTTTACTTCAGGATGAAAAACCTGGTTAGATCATGCTCTCAGCTGAAAGAAACAGGTTGAATTTTATTTGAACATTCACCTCCCAGATTTTTTTAACCTGCTTCTATCCTCGTCGTCAATATTCATTTCAGAGACATTTACAGTAATCAGTGCAGATGTGTAGTGGGCACTAGGTCGAATTATAGACTGAATTTGAAGGCAATTCATTACTGCAATGTAAAAACAGAGGAAAAGAAACTGACAAAAAGAACAAGAAACTTTTCTTTCTGAAGACAGAAGAAAAGAATATCAGGCAAATCACAATTTATCTACTATGTGGTGAGTTTACCATTGTTTTCTTGATTTTCTATATGGTCTTGTGTAGGCTGTAAAAAATTGTGAATTTAGTGGATTAACTTTTGCAATTGAATGATTAGAAAGTTTTGCTGGGATTATTCCAGATCTTTTTTTGTGTGGTTGAAACAGTTCCTTTGGACTATTTTTGCCAGGATTTACAAAGAAACAGCAACATAGACAAATATTTTAGGTAGATGATAACCAAATAAAATATGTATTTTTTAGGCAAAAACCCCATATATTTTATTTAGTTACCATCATATATTTGAGTCTACTCAAATAAAACACTGAAGCTAGGAAACATATGCTACTGTATCTATGGAAGAGTACATAGACTGCTAAAAATATTGGCAAAAGCAAAATACATTTCAATAATATAGGTTTAATAGTACTGTTTTTCTTCGAGATCAGCCAGAAGGAATCAATATCCTGCAGTAAATTCTTCTACCACTTAAAAAGAGAAATAGAGAAGTTAGGTGGCACAGTAAGGAAAGATGAGAAGATCAGAGAGTGAGGGTACCTTGGCAGTCCTGGCAGGGTAACAGCCAGGATGGTCTTTTGATATCATGATAGGTGTAAATCAACATTCTTCACAGATTCAGACAGGCAACAGAATAACAGAGTTGTAAAGATAAAATGATTTTTTTATACAATTTTCATACAGGCACAGCCTTTACTTATGTGTTGGTTTTGGCTGGAGTAGGCTTAATTTTCATCATAGCAACTGGTATTACCAAATGTTGTAATTGTCTGCCCAGGGAAGTTGTTGAGTCACCAGCCCTGGAGGTATTTGGAAGACATGGATGTAGGACTTGAGGATATGGTTTGGTGGTGGATTTGACAGTGCTGGTCTGGATTCCATAATCTCAGAGGTCTTTTCTGTCCTAAATTATTATATAATTCTGATTTTGTGATCCTAGTATGGTGGTGTGTTTTGAATTTGTGCTGTAAACAGTGCTGATAATTCAGGGATGTTTTAGTCACTGTGCAGCACAGACCCAAGGCCGTTTCTGTTTTTCACACTGCCCACCTATGAGGCATCCAGGGGTAAACAGTTGAAACTGAGATGGGACACAGGAGGGACAGATGACCCACAATGACCAGAGATATTCCATACTCTATGAAATACGACCACACATCATGTTCAGCATACAGAGCTTGGGGAAGACAGAGGAGAGTGGGAATGTTTGATGTGGTGGTGTTTGTCCCCCCAAGGAATCGCCAGGCATGCTGGAGCCCAGCTTTCCTGGGCATGGCTGAACACTTGCCTGCCCATGGGAAGAGGTGAAAGGATTCCTTGGTTTGCTTGGCTGCCATGTGCAGCTTTTGCTTTACCTATAAACTCTCTTTATATCAACCCACAACTTTTCCCACTTTTACCTTTCCAATTCTCTCTCCCTTATAGATGTGGTGGGGAGTGAGCAAGTGGCTGGGTGGGACTTAGTTGCTGGTTGGGGCACCAACTTAACCCAAACTACTTTCAGAAGATCCACGCCTGTGGGTGAGGATGGCCTGATGAGATTCACCTTCCAAGAAATGTATCAGGAAGCTCTTAGCAGAACATTAACACTGCAGTAATAGGGGAGCACTCAACAATACATCATGTTCTTACTACAAAAATTTTTTTTCTGAGGGTATAAATCTTTATGTTGCCATTTTTAAATGTTTCCCAAACATTCTGCAAAATGAAACCTTTCAAAATTCATTTCAGATTAAAAGTCCAATAAGATTGTTTCAACTTTAGTATAACAAGCATTGCTGACTGGCCAAATGTTATTTTAGTAATTTTATTTTCTGAAAGATACTAGAATTTCTGGTTTGAAGCAAAAACAGATGCCTAAATCATAGGAAATTGAAATGGAAATTCTTACCCACCTCTGTTTAAACTAATGTTCTTAGGACAAATGCTGATGAAATATGTGCTTTGCAGAAATCCTAAAGGTCTGTTTTTAAAAGTATGTAAACCAAAATGTGTTCTGACAGGATTAATAGCTATACACATTCACTTGAAACAGTAAATTAAATTCTATTTAACTCTAACCCCATTCTGATATTACTTAGGGGGAAAAAAGTCAGGATGTGAAACACTGTAAAGGCTAAAATCTGTATGAGAAAATAGAAGCTCTGCCTATTTTTTGTCTCAGTATTTTCTGGTAGTTTGGTTTTTGTGGAGCTTCTTTGTTTTGCCTTTTTTTTTTTTTTTAATAATCTTCAATGCAGGAAAAGCATTATTATTGAAAAATATGTAAATGTATAGCCATGTTCAGGAAACTCAAATACAGTCTAAACAATCAAAAGACCATAAAGACCACACTTTGTTTTTGCAGAAAATGATGACTCTTAGAAGTGATGATCTGAATCATTGTAAACCTTAGAAGTAGAAGCTATATGATTGTAAACTGGCAGTGTTCAGATAATTCAGTTAGATATAAATTCAGATTTACGAAGTAGAATATGCTGTTTGCTTGAACAGTGTGTGTGTAAATAGCCTCTGAAAAGTCTGTCTCTACTGCAGGTGAAAGACAGAAACAATTAATACTTAACTGATCACAGCTATGTTCTTAGTTGTTCTTACACTTTGCATCATCTTTCCTCAATTTTAATGCACATAATTTCTCCCAAGAAAATATGTCCAGCAGTAAAAATGAACCAAGGCATAATGTGCAGACTGTGATTTAAAGGTGAACTGTCAAAAACGCAAGTCCATATTGAAGGTTTTGCCTGTCTGTACTAGAAACACTACAGTTGGAAAATTCAGAAATAATTGGATAAAATTTAGTATTTATAAAAATACAATTCTGTGCCATTGTATAAGCACATTGTGCAATGTGATTTATTGGGTGCAAAGCATGAAAGTCATTGCTCAAAATCAGATGTACCAAAATGCTGAAGAAGAAGATTGATAACAGTAATAGGCTGTGCCAGTCACGGCAACTAAGACAAAAGAAACAAGATCATATCAAAGGTCAGAGCTTTATACACACCCAAATGAGTGCATTCCACATGTTGAAATACTCCACATGGATGCATTACTGTGTCACAACAACCAAAAATGTCAGTTAGATCATTTAGATTGCCTTGGCTAAAAGAATGATGGCTTGTGATAGAAAGCCATTAACCAAAGTGTCACAGATTTGCATACTTTGCTGTCTCCAGGTACTCTACTGCTACACCCAGGTGATTAAGCCCTGTGGTTTTAACCTTGGTCTATAGATCCTTGCAAGTCACTGTACTGCTTTGAAAAGCATCAGTGAAAGGAGTGAAGAAAAGCACACACCTTTCAATAGTGCAGGAAATCTTTTCAGAAGGCAACAAATCCACAAATTTCAAGAACAGCAGGCAATGAAATTATGTGCAGCATCTATCCTTAGAAGTGTTGGTTGTAGTCCATAAAGGACACATCCAAATGGAGGTATCTGATGTATGAAAGGTGTGATACTCTGGAAGAGTGCAAAGAAATGGTTTCTCTAATCTGTGGAGGCAAGTAGCCATGAAAAGAGGAATCAGAAATAAATTTAATTCAGGCTCTACCTCTTCTATAGCTGAATTTGACTGTTTTTTCTCTGGGAACTTTTGAGATGGAGGAAAAGTGCAGGCACAGATACTTCAGCACAGTCAGTATGTGGGCACAAACTTAGTTAAATTAACTAGGAGATGATGACTTGAGTATTAGGGAAGTACTCAAAAACCTTGTTATAGAGCACATTGAACTACTACACTGCATGTCACAGCTGGTTTGTTTAGACCCTAGCAGTGTTATCAAAAGGGTCACAAGTTTGGAATGACTCATTGCTGCAATTATTTTTGGTATAGCTCTTATTTTTTACAAGCAGAACTGTTAAGAGAAAGTGTCTACCGGTGGCAGCAGATTCGGCTCAGAGCTCTCCCGGCAAACTCCAAAGGTGTATGAGTACAGATGGGATGTGAGAGTGCAGCTCATAGATGTTCAGGAGAACATAATTCCTCCGTGTCAAAGTCAAAGCTTCTTGGTGTAAACACAGCAGCTAAAACAGGGCATGTTTTGAGTCTATGACTCTAGCAGTCACTACATTTGACACCCTTCTAATTTATCTTGGAAATTTTGAGGTTCTGACTGTTTTGTGTTACAGCCTCTCTCTACAATAGTGCCTTCACACAAAAGGACTAATATTTTGGGATTTTAGGAACTCTGTAAGTAGCCAAGTAGCTACAAATGTAAATATATTTCTCTCTGTGCAATCTTGCTAAACCTTGTTGTCTTTCCAGTATCAAAGTTCAAAACAAGCTCAAAAGCCACACTTTATTCCCTCTCTCAATATCCTATACTACTGCAGTTTTGCCGTCTCTCTGGAGGATCCAGCTTGTCATATTTTAAGTGTAATGAACTATAAGGGGACTGGAAAAAAAAGTGTAATTTTGCCCTCTGAATCACTTTTGACAGTCCTTTTATCTCTTAGAACCTCACTTCTGTCTGCAAAATGGGGCTAATGGGTTAATTTTCATCTCAGAATGATATAATTGTGGGATCTAACAATGAGAGAATTTTGTATAAAATTAAGTAAGCAGTCTGGTATGGTTCCTAGAAGCTGTCAGTAGCTTTTCGTTATTGTATTTTCTCTCTAAAGCACAGTTAAGAGTTTTTGTTGCCATTAGTTACACTTTAAATACAGTGTCTGGGCCAAACTAATGGTCTTAGTAACCCCACAGATCAGTCAGTGTGAATCTGCTGAAGTTATTAATGACGTTACACCAAAGCTCAAATGATGGAGGGAAAATGAGATTCATGCCCTTAATGTTAAAGGTGACCTCTGCTATGCATACACACTATGAAAATCTACAGCCCACAGGCAATTTGATTTTCTGCCTGAAAATGACTGTAGAGACTTTGGAATCTGAGGCAACCTCCTCTGCTTTTCCTTTTAAAAATACTATTAGTATGAAGGGCAGAGTGAAGATATTAAAAATCAAACCAGGACTGAGCTAAGAATCTGGTATTAAGAGTCCGTTAGCTTTAGAAATAAGGCAGAGTTCAGAGGTATGGGGGCACTTTGTGCAAGTGTGGTGGTTTCTGATGGCACGGAATCTGCTGACTGCATTTTCCACCTCATTAACCTGAAGTTCCCTAGAGGGAGAGAGAGAGTTTCTGGTGCTCAGGAAGTGTCAGGCACAGCTAGATCTGTCATTTGTTTTCCTTCTGAGAAAGCAAAAAATTACTTCCACTTGGCTGGTACCTTACTCCTGCACCACCCATGGCATGTCCCATGCAGATGCTGCAGTCCTCGCACCAGGGCGTGTGAATGGACAGATGTAGAAGCATATCTGCAGATCCACAGGAGAGAAGGCGAGTTTGGAAGGTGACAAAATAAGCCAAAAGCAACATCTTTTTGGTCCAGGAACCAAAAGAGAACAAATGAAGAGGAGACAAAACCTTTACACTCCCTTACCCACTGATGACTTGTACAGAATGGGTCACACCATGCAGAGGACCACAACACTTCCCGTGTGGCTGACCCTCCGGAGTCACAAATAGGAGGGGCACACATAAGACAGCAATGCACAAAATGAAAACGTCGGCCCTCACATGCTAATGCAAAGGCTGCTTTCACTGTAGCATATCAGAGTGGTTTGTTTTGAAATCAGATACTTTCCAGGGACTGCTCAGGAGCAGACACAAGTGTTGGTCTGGACTGGTCAGGCCCGCTGGTCTTTCTGGTGGCTGGTAGGTCACATGAAATCGTGGGGTGCACTCAAAGAGAAACCAGGCAGGTCGGACAGTCACCATGAGATGTGACCACTCAATACTTGAGAATAGTTGGCTCATGTGACTGTCTACATGAAATTTTAGGAGCCTATCTGTGGACACCCAGATTTGAAGTGAATGTATTTACAGGGATCCATTTGTCATATTTACTACATTATGCAAGCTGATGATTTTTTCTAAAACTAGTTGTCAAAAAGCATCCAGAAAAAAAAGGTTCTATGTTCTCATTACACTGTAATTCAAACAATTTTTCAAACTACCGCTGCCAAGCATGGCTCACTGACTCAGATACTAACATACAAGTCTTCAAAACCACTCTTGTTTGCCCTTATTCATAATTGGAGTTCATAACAAAGGGCAAATCTCAGAAATTTTTCAAATCTGTGCCTGAGACACAGAATAAGCTCAGAATAAGTAAAATGTATTAGAAAATAATTAAAATATTTCTGGTGTAAGTTACCCAAGATTTGAAAGGCTCAGAGAGGAGGAAAGAAAATAAAATGAGAATGTGCTGAATTGCAAAATTGTAGATTCTTCCAATGAAAAAAAGATAGGGAAGATGAAGAGGCCAGGGAGCAGAAGGAACTGAACTCCAAGCAACCATTGGAAGCTTGGGATAGAACATGTAGAAGTGACAAGTTGTAACAGGGAGGTTGTATTTCACAAAGAAAGCACAGAGGGTCCCCAAATCAATGAAATGGGAGCTCAATGTAAGAAAGAGGATAATGAGGCTAAGCTGAGAAAAAAGTCTACATTGAACAGAAGGCTTGCAGTGTAAAGCCTAAGAGGAAAAAAAGAAAGCTGAATCAGGTGAGAGGAGAGATGATAGGACAGTTTTTATAACTTATCAGAAATGTAACAGTTGAAATAGAAAAGAAATTATATAGCTTCTTCATCTTACTGAGGAATATCGTGACATTTAACAACATTCTAGCACTGGGTGGAAAAGGAAAAGGGGGGTCAGGTTTAGCACTCTGCTATTAAGCCTGAATGACTGAGAGCCTGGTGGAATTATCTCACAGTGATGAAGAATGGGGAGAGGGGAGAGATAGAAAGGAAATTAAGGAATATGATATTTATATAAAGCAATTTTTTGTATGTATAAGAATAATTAATAAAGCTTGACGTAAAGGCTTATTTTATCTTCCTGTACTCCATACCTGTCAAGCAGAGACTACAACACAGCATAATAACTGCACAGTGCTCTCTGCTCTCAATGAACAAGAGCAGAGATAATTCATTTTCATGTCATGTATCACTCACAGCTGTCTGCTGTGATTGCAAAAGTCAAATTACCCCATCCTACATTCACACTAAGCCAAATTTGTTTGGGAAGCAGGGGACAGAAAGTGGGTGTGTTAGTAGCAGATAATTTGCTTCCTGAATATATTTATGAGGTCAAAATGGGAACATTAATAGTCATGTGTGGTATCTAATACTATTGAATGTGTAGGGCAAATACTCTTGTACCACTTATTCAAAGCATAACACACAAGAGCTTAACTTTATCTTATTATAGCATGCTATAACATCTTGTAATTTTCTGTATACTTCTTCCTCTTTCTGATAGCATAATGTGACTCTAAGTAAGCATCTGAAAGGGTCTTATTCCTGAACAAAATTGAGATGCAAGACACATATATGAAAACTCAAAGAATGAGGAATTTTAAAATTAAGCATTCATGCTATTTGGCCAATGCTCCCTGCTATGGTGTTCTGCATTCTGGAGACCACAAAATGTGATTCAAAGTCTAGGTAAGGTGCCTTTTTGCTGCAAACAGAATAAGTCTGTAATTATTACTTTAGTTTTGAAGAAAATTAATTGATAGTAAAATATATGTTTTCAATTTCAGGTTTGGCTACTTTTATAACAATAAAAAAGTGAGCTTTCTTTCCTGGTACAGACTGTACAGGAGTTTAATAATGTGGGGGAATTATTCAGGACAAAAGCTAAAATTATTAATTTTGTGATGTTAGTCTTTTAAAAAAAATTCCATTTCAACAGTAGAATCACAGACAAACTCTGAGTACTTTGTTGCTTTGTCACTTGCAGGTTGGTGACAAAATTCTTCTGTAGAATACTGTAGAAAATATAGAAAACTTTCATGTCTTGGTTCGCTTCCAGGATCTCCTCATAAAGGTTACTAAACTGCAGTTAGAATAACTTGACAGAGCCCATTGCATTTTCTTCCTTGAAAGAATAATTTAAAGTGAGCTGGTGCTGCTGCCCATTTAAAGGATCAGTTCCACTGTTCAGACTCCTGACTCCAACATATAACTTAGTGTCAGTACAAGGCACAGGGAGTAT
Organism: Acanthiza pusilla; assembly: GCA_036630365.1. Taxonomy (NCBI): domain Eukaryota; kingdom Metazoa; phylum Chordata; class Aves; order Passeriformes; family Acanthizidae; genus Acanthiza; species Acanthiza pusilla. The sequence continues at coordinate 40,779,585 of JAXCHO010000164.1, read as the reverse complement.
TTTGACCTAGAAAGAGAGCTTGCTTTAGGTTCTCCCCACTCTGTTATATGAGGTGAAGCAGTTAGAAGGTGCCCTCCAAAGACACTACCTGAGATTCACCCCCAGTCCCTGTGACAGAGGTTTTAACTTGAGTGTCATTATTTTAATTATTGGACAAATCTTTGGTCCTTTAACAGGTGACAGCTAGAGCTTTCTCTCTCTTGCAGGGCAGCATTATACAAGAGGCCTCTCCCTCACTTCCATGAATGCTGCTGCCATTGAAACATCCTGCCAGAAAGCAGGAGGAATCAGAAAGACCTTTACATCTTGTGAGGGTACCACATGGTGAATGCTTAGTGTTTATCAGTAATTTCACATGAAGAGTTCTGAGATTGTTAATTATAGCAAAGCGCTGCTGCTTACAACATGTTTTCCTTCTTTGGGGCTATTACTTTGACTCTAGTTCCAGTGGTTGAAGAACTCTTTAGAGCCTTATTTGGTGAAAAACTATAGCAACTTTTGAAACATAGTTCTGTCTTTTAAAACTTGTATCTGTCTTCCTAGTATGTGTTCAAAAGTGCTCTACTGGGGGACTTGCTGCATGGATATGTGTAAGCAAGAGGATTTTTGTCCATAGCATACCTTAAATAAGATTTGATCCAAAACACATAAAAAATTTTTCAGAACCCAGAGTGACTAAATGAATCAATTTTGTCAATTATCAACCTGCAATAATAGACTTTTGCAACTACTGAGACTCAGTTTCACTGAAATTTATTGTTATTATTTATTTATATTGCTCAGTCACTATTGTGCTACACTGCCAGTCAAATGTAAAGTATCACAAAAATATCTCTGAAGGATATGAATGTTTTCACCTAAATACATGTTTTGAGCTTAGAAAGAAGAAGTTAGTTTATAACGATAGAGTGGTTCAATATAAAAAATGGTAATTGAATTCCACCCTGACAGAAATAAATAAATATAAGGCAGAAAAAGTTTCTCTTGTGAGTATTAGGACAGAAAAGTTGAGGGAAAAAATATATTAAAATAGAAAAGTTTAATAAGATGTCATGCGTAATAATTGAAATTCTATTTTCCACTGGATACACATGAGTATGAAATAGTCCATTGGTGTTGATTCTGTGATTACATTTAGAGATACCATTTCATTGCAAACTGTATTTGGAATTCTAAAGCCAATAAAAAATGCATCACACAATGCTTTCCATTCCTGCTCAAATGGAATAATACATTTCCGTCTTTTTCCCTCTAAAAAACACCTTACCCCTTCTTTGGCCCCAGCCCTTGCTTGGCGACATTACTTAAAAGATGTTTGTGGTGCTACTCCTCCCTGAAATGGGTGCACAGGATAAAATATACAATAATGTTCTCGGGAGGTTAAAAAGCAAACTTTAGTGGCAAAGTTTAGAAGATCAGAAATTTGACAAAATTTAAAACAAAACATCCAATCAAAATAAGGCATTTTACCAAGCATTGACTTAGCAATCTCTACCTATCCAACCTTATATACCCATATTTCAAGGGCTCAGTTAGTGCTGTGGAGGTAGCATATGGGGCATTGTTTCAGGTGTGCCAGTCACTGACAGCCCTCCAGGGCTGAACCAGAGGCTCCAGGGGTGGAGTGTGGAGCAGAGCACCATTCCACCTTGGCAGAACTTGCCCTGCCACACTCCCCTTCAGTTGTTTTGAGCCAGTAATCATTTTCTCAGTCTCTCACATCCCTATACTCAAAGCAAAATGAATTTCATAGATAGAAACTATTATAGGAGTTGGTTTTAAGTTGTTATATTGAACTAATACATTGCAGAATTAACTCATGCCCATGTATCTACCTCCTTGTCCTTTTCCCCAAACTATCTTAGTCTGTCTTCAACCAAGACAACAAGGTCCATGAAAAGTTATTTCTAGGTTATAGATGATTAGGAGGAGTGACATAAGAATTGAAGCACCCCCTGCAGACTACACCTTGAGCAGCTTGTATTTGTCTGTATGAGAAAGTCCTTGGCTCAAGCTGTTCAAGTACACTCAACCATAATAATATGTCCTTGAGAAAGAGGTGTTACCTCAGGTAGCCAGGAACTGAGTCATGGAACATAAAAGATTCAAATCAGAAATTGCACCTGCAGACTTACTGATCTCTGTGATAGTTTATTGCGTTAGCAAAGTGCAGATTCACATAATGACAGAAACCATCATTTTGACCTTGACTTTGTTTTAGAGTGGTTTGAATGCTAGCTTCAGCAGGACTGCAATGAAGTTTTGAATCTAGAAGCAGAATGTGAGGGTTGCTGCACATCAAAATGTTCTAAAAATATAATATTACACATTTGTATTGTAGGAAGAAAATTTTGGCGTTTTCTAAATTCTGGATTCTAATTCCTTCTAATTATGCCTCCTTTGTCACTGAGAGTAAACTATTTAAGTAAGAGTATATGCTGTCATTGGAAGATGACCACACTCTCTGCTTTTTCATAAGAATACTTATTTAATTAAGGTATAGATTAACCAATATTTGTAAAATATTTCAATGGCAGTTGTACTTTTGTAATCTAAATGGACCAAAAAGGAAACAGGAGATTAAAAATCATCTATTATTCTTGATGGACACGATCCTTTGCTTAATTTGATATTTTTTTTTTCATGTAGTTTACATTTGTTCTTCTATGTGTGCTCTTTCTTAGCATTCATGAGACATATCATAAATTACGCTGGTGAACTGTAGTAATCTGACCTTTTCAGTATTCAGTAGTTTGAATGCCTAGCAAGGATAATTTGCAAAAATTAAAGGAGCATATTACTTTTCCCTTCACGTAATAGAGGGTGACGTGTAGAAGCAAAAGTGAAGCTAACTGTATGCAGTGGGATGACCCTGGCTGGATGCCAGGTGCCCACCAAACCCACTCTATCACTGCTCTCCTCAGCTGCACAGGGGAGAGAAAAAGTCTAACAAAAGGCTGGTGGGATGAGATATGGACAGGGAGAGATCACTCACCAATTACTGTCATGGGTAAAACAAATTTGACTTGGGGAAAATTACTTTAATTTATTGCCAGTCAAGTCAGAGTAGGGTAATGAGGTATAAAATCAAATCTTACAAAACACCTTCCCCCGTTCCTTTCCCTTGTTCCTGGGACTTTACTTCAGATTTTCTTGACCTCCTTCCCTGCAGGGATACAGGAGGAGAGGAACGGGGGTTGCAGTCACAGAATCACACCTTTTCTCTGCCACTCCTTCCTCCTCACACACTTCCCCTGCTACAGCGTGGGGTCCCTCCCACGGTAGACAGTCCTCCACAAACTTTTCCAACCTGAGTCCTTTCCATGAGCTTCTGCTCTTCATGGACTCCTCCAGTGTGGGTCCCTCCATCAGGATGCAGTCCTTCAGGAACAGGCTGCTCCAGTGAGGGTCCACCACAGGGTCGCAAGTCCTGCCAGCAAACCTATTCTACCTATTCTACTCTCTCCATGGAGCCGTAGGTCCTGCCAGGAGCCTGCACCACCCTGGGCTTCCCACAGGTTCACAGCCTCCTTTGGGCATCCACCTGGTCTGGTGTGGGGTCCTTCAGGGGCTGCAGGTGGAACTCTGCTCCACCGAGGACCTCCATGGGCTGCAGGGCACAGCTGTCTCACCACGCACTCCAGAGGAATCTCTGCTCCAGAACCTGGAGCTCCTCCTCCCCTCCTTCTCCACTGACTTCGGTATCTGCAAAGCTGTTTCCCTCACATATTCTCACTCCTCTCTGTGTCTGCAGTTGTGCAGCAACTTTTTCCCCTTCTTAAATATGTCACCACAATTGCTGATGGACTCAGCCTTGGCCAGTGGTGGGTCCCTCTTGGAGCTGGCTGGCATTGGTTCTGTTGGACATGGGGGAAACTTCTGGCAACTTCAAAAGAAGCCACCTCTGTAGCCCTCCACTACCAAAACCTTGGCATGCAAACTCAACATAGTGAAATACAACAAATTCATGTTACTGTCCAGTTTTCTATGTTTTACTGCAGCAATAAAGTGAGAAATCTCAGTTTAATATTTGCTTCCCATGTAATGTACCAAATTAGTAGAATTGGAGAATTTTCAGTAAAGGACAGCTAGGATAATTAAAGTTATGAACTGGCTTAGGTATTTATAGAAGAGGTAATGACGTGAAAAAGAAGTGAATATGAGGAAAGAGGTAAGACAATTCTGTATATCATCAAGTAATTTGAATAGAATGAATAGCATAAAAGAGCAAATAATGAAGAGTGAATCTGATCAGATGTTCATGGTCTCCTCCAATAAAAGAATAAAAAAACTTCAGTAGAAACTAAAAGGTATTTCTGAAACTGAAGGATTTGTTCTGCAATTTGTAACTAATCTGTAATTACCCTGCCACAGGGTTGCAGATTTCTAGTAGATGACAGGGTTGACAAAAAACATTGGAAAAATACATGGAAGAAGAGTCCATCTGTGATTACTAAATACAAAGATAACACTCTCTAAGGAATCATCTAACCCCCAAATTACTGGAAGCAGGAAGAGCGTCTGTGAAAGTTTATCTACTTGCATCTCCTGTTCTGATTTTCTCCTTTGGGCATTTATATGGGTGTCTAAGTAGGCATTTCTCTGACTGTGAGAGCCAATCCTAAATGTAATCTAATTCAAAGCAGAATCTATCATAGAAAACATACAAGGGAAACCCCAAAACATTTCAATTTCTTAGGTCTTTAGTAGGTTTCAGCTAAAAACTGCCCTTCCAGAGGGTACAAAATATGGAGATATTGAGCTTATTTCCAAGCAGGTTTTTTTTGCTAAATTACACCATCCATTATCAGCTAAAGTAATGTAATGCAATAATTATCATATAAGTCAATGTTAGGATCTGGTTATTTAAATCATTTGAGATGCCTCTGCCCAAATTAAGGTGCAAATAAGACCATATGACAAAGTCAATAGTACAGATTTTTATCAACAGTAAATGTGAGGTAGAGATAGAAAGAAACAGGGAAAAGAAAGAGAGGGAATAAGAGTAGAAACGTATATAGTCACCACCAACTGGAGCCCATAACAAGGCTTGAAATTTCCATGTCTGTTTGTCAAAGTGGCAGTTGCAGACTGAATCTGTCAAGTTCTTGGGTAAATCCCATCACAGTGGTGAAGAAAACCTGTGGAACATGAAGGCTGATGGGTTTATATTCATCTGCAGGGACGGGGAGCACAAAGACAGTATCTGCCTCCCAAGGTTTGTGGCTTTCCTGATCTTGTTCAACATCCAGCTGCAGCCTTATGGGTGTGCTCATCCTCTCATCCTCTCCACCTGGGCAGATACTTTGCACAATGGCAACTCACCCCCTCAATGTTGAGCCACCAGCATTCCAGTCTCTCTTCCAGTATCCCTTGTGAATACATTCCTCTCCCCAGACCTGGGATAATTGGACAATAGAACCATCCTTATCTCAAGTTCTCAGCACAGTCCAGATTCCAGTTAGTAGGTGGGTGGGCTTCCGTGTTCGCGGATGAGCAGCTGCTTCTTTGCTGTTCGTTATGATGGGCAAAAGTCCCCCGATGATTTTAACAATATTTATGCCATTAACCATTTCAATCTCTCACAGTCAAGCAATATAATTAAGTAATTTGATATAATCTATCAGAAGAATTAACAGTTCCGTAGTGTCCTCTCTTTCCTTTGACCCTTCAAAGAAAGGAAATGCAATAGAAGCTGCATGACATGCTCACAGTAGGGGAAATAACTGGTTTTTATCATACAAGAGCCACTGTGCTAATTATGCATCAACTGACTAAGTGGATGCTTATGTCATGGAAGGAGACATTAAAATTCCCTGTTAAGATTAGAAATAACTGTATGAGACAGGCATTAACACATTACGAAAGAGTGTGCAGACTGATGAAATTTATAGGAATGTACTCATGTATTTGTAATATAATGTGAAAAGATTTTTTTTGTCTTAATAATTTAAATATGAAGAAAAAGGAGTGAAACCTATGATCTGACTTTTCAACTTGAAATTAAAAGAAGCTAAAGAGAAAGCTACTCTTCTTAGTTGTAAATAATTGAATGTAAGATACTTTGCTGAAAGCTAGGCTAGCTGTAAGATATCTGTAAAAAGCTAGAAAATTATAACATCTTAACTCAAAAATATTTTATATTTTCAACACCAAAGCTCTCCAGTTAATAGTTTTCTTTGTCAGATTTTTGCCCTCCAGGCTGCTTGCGCAGGCCTGGGTTTTGTAAGGTATCCTGACTGCACAGAGCACCTCAATGAATCAGGTTCAACAAGAAGAGGTATGAACTGCATTAATAAGTGCTTCAGAACATGCTACCACTTCAAAGTGCAGGCAACTTTGCTTCCCCTCCCACACCAGATGATATATCATAAAGCAAAACTGAAATGTACTATTGATGAAAGCACGGTTTTATATCTCTATGATTTTTTTTCCCATTAATTTACTTTTATTCCTGGGGGACAGCTGCCTAGATCACAGTGTTCCCTAGGAACAGTGCTGTCATGACTTCAAAAGTAGTCAGGAAGCTTTGAACTTTAGAAACAGTTATTTCCTTCTTAGGAGACCATGAACAAAGATTAAAGAAATAATAAATTATTAGAATTTTTAGCAGTTATTACAGTTTCATAAAAAAATAAGATTTTTTAAATATGGAATACAACAGCAAAACCAAGTTGATCTACATACTGACACAATGAACAATGGACTTTTAATTACATGTACACAAGCACATCCACAATGTAATGTAATCCATCTTCTTTCTGCTCTGGGTGACAAAACTCATCAGGAGGGAGAAAAATCACCATCTACCAGGGTACCCTGGTATTTAATCTCTTCTTAAACTCTTCACTTGTCCGTTTCTGTCTTGAAGACTTGCCCATACATTTGAACTTGAGCAAAAGCTAAGGCAGAGTGATGTGTTTGCCAAAGCAATGCTATTTCTGCAGAATGCCTTCTCACCATGAATTGATATAATTGTCCTCACCAAATTGTTACAATCCAATTATTAAAATTATTAGAGCGATATCTCTGCCTGAATTAAAGTGCAAATGAGACCATGGGCCAAAGTCAATAGTATGGATTTTATTTAACAGAAAATGCAAGGTAGAGAGACAGAGAGATAGAAAGGAATAGAAAAAAAGGAGTAGGGGAGAGAAAGAGAGTAACAGAGAGTTAGATTAGCAGAAAATATCACCAGTCCATGGTTCCCAATGGCATCTTGTTGATCCTCTTCTTCTGGTCTTCTTGGTGGTCCCACAGAACATAGATTTCAATGGATATGTTTGGGCCAGGTGGGAATTGCCAAGTACCTCCCCTGGTGAGAGGCATGTTTGACATTGTCTCTTGCAACAGACTCTGGACCTGTTGCATCACTTTGCATCACATGCAGTCCTTTAGTGCAAAGCCTCAGGAATAATGGGGGGCCAGGCACTTTGGGGGTCTTTGATGGTTTTTGACACCTCCTCAGCTTCTTCTCGTGAATTTTCCATGTGTATGTGGCATTCACATGGGGGAAAGGAGGGTTACAACTGACAACTCACACAGACTTAGGTTTGCATTCCACAGTGACTTCATATTTATGTTTCCCTTGAGAGTGGGATCCATTTAGTCTCATTTTGACTGTCTGAATGGTGAGGCTCTATGCTAATCACCTAGATCTCTTGGAAGACAGCAGAAGAAGATAAGCTTCTATCAGGAGTTGGTTCAGGTGACAAACAAGTGGTTCAGGTGATAAAGATAGCTATGTAAGACCTATCTCCACTGACTGAAGGAATCTATTTAGGTCACTGATGGGTAACTTAGATTAGACAGTCTGTTTGGTGGCTAAAGCTAAGGGAGATAGATTCCATCCTAAATATAGATTTTGTCACTTAACGCTACATTAAACAGTCTATGGTTGGAAGTGCAGGAGTTAGAAGCCATTACCCGTGTGACCAGTCACATGGAAGATGCTTGACCCCAGTGGCACAATAAGAAGTTTGTTCTATATTCTATATTTACACTCTATATTTACAAGTACCACCGCAGCTACTGTTCTCCTTTGTGCTCAAGGGCACTTTGACATTAATGTATGAGTGGCTCTAATGGAAACCCTGGACCACCATCCCATGATAGTAGGGATGAATGGATTCATGGGCCATTTTTTTCAGCCATTTTAGGGAAAACTAAAAGGGAGATTTTGTGGGTAATTTCCCCGTTTGTATTCAATCCCGTTTGTACTGCTGAACCAAGTATAAACATAGAATGCAATTACAATTGTAATTTAATCATAGAATCATTTAAGATCATCAACTCTAACTCTTAACCCAATACTGCTGAGTCCAACACTAAACCATACCCCTGAGTTCCACATCTACCTGTCTTTTAAATTTCTCCAAGGATGGTGAGCCCACCATCTCCCTGGGCAGTCCATTCCAGTTCTTGATTATGCATTGAACTACACTTGTTTTGATGGTTCTGAGCTTGTGAGGCATCCCAATCATGCAAGCAAAATTTTGTTCACTCTGAAGGAGACAGGACACTTTTGCATAAATATGTTTTTAAGGTAAGCCAAATTCTGACACTTTTCCTTGTGGCTAGAGTTTCCATACTTCGTTAACATTGAAGTGACACTCCCCAGATATATGCAGCCTATAAACTGTCATAAATGAAAGAGTTACTGCCTTTCCAATATAATTTCATCCTTATCTGGCTTAATTTACAGATATCTCACTGAGACTGGCCAGACCTTGGGAAAGGTCAAGAAAATCCATAATTACATAAAAGGAAAGAGAAATGGAAGCTGGTTGTCCTACTTAGAGCAGCATAGTGACAAGCCATTGGTATTTTCATTTTCACTGCTTGTCTCTCACAGAGGTTTCAAAGGAAAGAAAGCAGGACTGTGCTGTAGCTTACCGGGGCCAGCCTCGGGATATGTGAGCAGTGCTTCAGATTGGCTTTCTTTGTCATTTGGGAGAGAAAATAATACTCTTCAAAGATGTGGACCTTTTCCTTCTCTTTCCCACCCACATCAGTACTTAGTCTTGTCATTCTCAAGAGTGAACATCTTTAAAGATTTGATTTACATTTTTGCATGTCGGTTGCCACCCACTGAAATAACAAAAGTATCATGTCAAGCTCAAGTGTGTGAAATGACTGAATGTAGTAAAAACAGAGTTCTCTGCCTCTGAAGCACTGACTAGTGGGCTAGAATTCAGGAGTTGTCTGTCCTTTTTGCTGGCCTGCCAGATTATGCAAAGTTGAATACTTTTGTACTTTGCTTTGCTCGTCTGAGCGGTGCTTGCATCCTTTGCAATTGTTTTGAGCTCCAATGGAGATACCTCCATTTGAGAGACGCCACCTATAGTTTTAATTTCTTCTGTAAGATTCCACCTTATCTATATTATCTCAATTTCCTTATCTCATCTTTCTTCTCTCCAACATATAGTATTTGATTCTTCCACAATTTAATACACTGGAGAAAGTAGTAAATTTTTCTTATACCTGCACTCAAGAGTTTTATGCAATTTAGCCTATTCCTGATGCTCTTGAATCAGTATTGCTTTGGAGAAATGCACCAGGACACCAACTTACTTTACGAGGAACCTCTTATCACAAACAAGCTTGATTTTCTTTCCTCAACTGCCCTTAATATAGGCAGCAGCTACAGCTTCTTATGAGTTTCATGAACCTTAAAGTACCTCTTGCACTTCTTCCAGGAGGCAAGGACCTGTCCAAAGAAAGAATCAAAGTCTGAGTTTGTTTTTATCTAGCACAGTTTCTATGTAAGCCAAGAGTAAGTTTCTGTTGAGACCAGTGACATCAGGATTCTGCCTGGATTCTGGATTCCAAAATTCCAGAATTGTGTCTGAAAGTGTTCCTCCCAGCCAACAGATGCGTTTAAAAGTTATTCAAGAGTCCACTTTCAAATAGACAGAAATTTCTTCACAGTGAATTGCTTATTATAGAATCTCTTCTACATGAATAGAAAGGAACCATTCCATACTCTTGAAAACTTTTCCTTTCTATTGGTGTGCAAATACATTCAGAAATATACATAAATGTCATTGTTTTCTGAAGCAATATTTCTTGCTTGGAAAACAATTTTGCTGTCTTAAATGATTTATTTTGCAGAATCAGAGAAGGGGTCAGACTGGGAGGGACCACAGTGGGTTATTTGGTCCAACTTACCTTCTCAGGCAGGGTCACCCCAGAGCCCATGGCACAGGATTGTGTCCAGATGATTCCTAAATATCTCCAGTATGGGAGACTCCACACTATCTGGGCATCCTCTTCCAGTGGGTGGTTACCCACACGATAAAGAAGTTCTTCCTCCTGTTAGGGTGGAATTTCCTGTGTATCAGTTTCATCAATTTGTCTGTTGTTCCTGGTTCTATTGTTTGACACCACGACAAAAGCCTGGCTCCATCTTCTTGACAGCCTCCCTTCAGATACTTAGAGATGTTGATGAAGTCCCATCTCAGTTGTCTCACCTCAGGGCTGAACAGGCCCAGCTCACTCAGCCTTTTCTTGTAACAGAGGTACTCCAGTCCCTGAATCTTCGCAGCCCTCCTCTGGGCTCACTCCAGGAGCTCCATGTCTTGTTTGTACTGAGGAGCCCCCAGCTGCACACATTACCCCAGACACAGGCTCCCTTCACCTTAACTCACACTGTTGTCATTAGGGTGAGAAAATAGTCACTCAGAGGGGTTTAAAATTCTCTATTTCTAACAGAACCAGTTTTAACTGGGTTGTAACTAATTTTGCAAAAGATGTCGTACCAAATCCACTGCTAAAAAGGCAGCAGATAAAAAAAAGTCAAAGTGGTATCACACACATTTTTTAGTGTTTAGACAGACAACAGATTTTTCTAAGTCACTCTGGACAGGGTAACAAATATGAATTGTAAAAATATACAGAGTTATCAATAATTTCAGCTCCTTCTGGAAAATGAGACAGAGGTTTCTCCTGTATCTACATTACCTGCATGTTGTATATTAATTTCTACAGTGGCTATATTTAAGGATGAATCCCTCAAACTGCTGCCCTGTGGCATGGTGTTCTACTGGTACTTATTACTGCAAACGAACCCTATAAATGTTTTATAATCCTTTCTTCTTCAGTGAAAAGCAGGAAGTTAAATTGTGTCTGGTAAAACCACTGCGTAGGCTGAACTTTAAAGAATGTTAATAGGAGTGGAGCATCCTGCCAGTGGTACCACCAGAGGTGGGATTTCAGTGAAAGGGAAATCAGGATGTTTACTTTACTAGAAAAAACTAATAACTTTTAAAGTTTAATATTTAATTATGAAAAAGTGTCAATCCATGACTGGGTCCTCCCTACCCTATACAGAGAATTTTGCCTGGCAAAACTAAATCAGAAGTTGAAGCTCTTGTCTTGCCCATGTGAATTCTGGGTCTAATTGTTTGTGGTTATGAGCCCATTGTTCAAAATGCCATGAATAATTCAAAACACATATTTGTTTGCATCAAGAAGGCCAGAAGCAAGAGTTTCCCAATTGCTATTCCATTTTTCTATGAAGCACACCTGACTATGTCAGGAGATAACACAAGAAGATAAAATTCACTGGCGCTGCCTTTTCAGTTCCCTTTTATATCTGGAATGAGATTTCCATATCCTCTAACCCAGAAGTGTGCTGCTACTTGGCTTGAGCTTTAAAACTGGAAATTCTGAATTAGCTTGAGGATATAATTTCTGGTTTCAGAGGTGGTGCTATCCTGCTTTATTCTTCTGGGTGAAGCTGTGGTCCCAACCACTGAAGGAGCCTCTTCTAGCTTTACTGACTACAGCCTTAGACAATGTCAGCCTGACAAGGTATCACCATCGTGCAGACATCTGAATTCTCCCAGCAATCCAAACCAAAATTCCCCTGATGTAACTGTATCCTGCTGTGGGAGGGAGAAACAGTGAATTCTCTTGCCGCCTTTGGAGCAGAGCTGGCAGTGATCACTTGCTCACTTCCTAACCAGCTATGAATAGATCCCCTTACATAAGGTGAGTAAAGTGGAAAGACATACCTTAAACACATTCTGGGAATAAGGTGTGTCTGACAAGGCTGCAAAGAGCTAAACTTTGTTTCCCAGTAGTCTTTTGAGAACGTACATTAAAAGTGTGCTACAAGCAGCTCTGAAACTTGTCCAGAAACAATTTACGGCATCTCAGCCCATGGGGAGAGAAGACAGTGAGGACAAAAATCACGGCACTGCACGAAGACAGGCTGACTGTGACTGTACCATGCTAAAAATATGGGTAAAGCTGTAAAGTAAGACAGTACTTCAAAATTAATTTTTTCACCTGTAAAAACTAGAATTGCTTGCAAAACATCAGTGTCATTAGAATAGACTTTCTCTGTACAGGTGCAGCAAATAACCTGTGATTTCCTGAACCAAGGAAAAAAAAATGAAGGCTGGATAATAAAAATTAAATAGTCTTCAATGAGGTCTTTCCTTATGAGGAAGATGTGATAGTACAAAAAAACCTGTACTCATTAAATTAAATGGAAAAAAAATAATTGAGTAGCCATAATAATTTTATTATTGTACAAAAAAATAAGAAACTTGAAATCAATGCTTTGTCAATGCTGTCATTTTTTACCAGCCTCAATACATTGATGTTACCCATTTAGGATGAGAACAAAGATACATAAATTTAGACCATCAGTTTATCATCATATATTTTTTCAAGGGATGGGAGACATTCTGTCAGGTTTTTCATTCTGCCACTCCTCTACTGATTTAGATTCACTTTCTTTCAGATTGCATTCTCATATTTGAAGCTTTTTCAATGAGAGGGATGAAATAAGAGACCCTCCTTTGCTTTTCCAAAAATAGAGTCCAGGAGCAAGGGAATGGAAATCTTGCATGTGAGGCATGTGCAAATATATTTGTGAATTCATTCATTGCTCTGTGAAGCTGAGGTATATATCCTCTGTGGCTATATTTTGCTATAAATTTTGGAATGGATAAACATTTGTCCTTTTTTCTTGTTTACTTCTTAGCTTTTCATTACATATTTATTGAAATGAGGATCTAAGGATCCATTTCATTAATAGATTTTCTTTTGACTCATTTCATGGTCATTTGAATTTTTTGACAAAAGACTTTAGCTCACTAGAAACTAATCTCCAAAATATAATTTCATCTTCAGTAACACTGATGTACTTCACTTGTTGAAGCTGTCTTATGATCTTAAAATCTATCCTCTTTATTTTTATATGCTTATCGTATAATCAAAAGTAATGGTCCAAATTCAAATTTATTGAAGACACATTGCTATTAAGTACTTTACTATAAGCGACACTGATTACATTTACCTCATTCTCAAGCAGCAGATATAATTTTTAACTAATGATTTCAGTGTTTGTGGGATAAAATGCAAAATACATGAAGGCAATGAAAGTGATAATGTTATTTATACTGAGGCTGAGTGGGGATGCAAATAATTTTACAAACATGTGGCATACACAGGAGATCTTCCAATCAGAGCATGATCTTTTCAGGCACAGTTCTGGTGAATTTATTTTTAATCTATTTGGCTTTTTAATTCAGGCTTGAGTGCTATTTATCTAATTTCATGCAATTAGCAAAGGTGCTTATGTTAGGATTATGACCACCCCAGGCTCCTTTAATAGTCAATGGAAAAATAAGTACCTCCAGACTACATTTTAGCTCATCAGACTTCACAGTTTTCCTTTAGATATGCCTCGTCCTCTGCTTTCCTAGCAATGGAGGGGGTCTGAGGAGACAATAATCCCCTCTCCTCATTGCAGTGTAATTATCCTCCTCAGAGAAGTGGGAGCTTGTCCAAACTTGTTGGAAAGTGGCCAAAAATAACATCACAGTAAATACTTGGAGTCTAAGATTGAATCACCTTGGAAGAAATAACTATTTTGGTCTGTGATTGGCATATACAACATTCTAAAAACCATTCTTGAGTCAGAAATGTAGTTATGTATTTAATAAGTTATGTAGTAATTATTATTTTGGTAATGAATAAAGTTGCAAATCACTGTTGCCATATTTCTTCTCTTCACCACATTTCATGGTAGGGTTTGTCATTTGATTGCAGAGTAAATATCTGGTATTGTCATTCTGACGGCAAGATAATTGCTGTGCATATTACAAAATAAATAAAGCCAGTGTCAGTAACCTTGTAATAGTTCTTGGACCTACTGAGCTTTTTACCAAGTAAGTTGCAGGAACCTGTAATTATCTCACCACCTTTTTCCTTGCTTCCTTTCTGTTTTATCAAGGAAGGAATTAAAAATCACCTTCTCAACTTCTAAATTCTTCCTAGTCTCTACACTTTCGCTACTTGCTCCCCCAATGTCTCACTCAGTTCATGAAAGCCCAGTCTATTTTGTCCTCTCTATTTGACTGCACACATCAGGATGAGACAGTGACTTCTCTAACTTGTCATATTAACATTTACAAATGCAAACATTTGCATTTGCATTTCTTATTTTTAGGTAACCATCCAAGCGTAAATAAATCACTGCTCAAGTTCATGCTCTGAGAAGACAGAAATCCATTAAGGATGTTTCCCTTTATAATAAGAGGATAAATAGTGCTGTGTAGAGACTTCTGCACTTTGACAAGAAAAAACTAGCCCTTTCCTAGTGTAATTCCTTCTAGTGTAGGCTTTGAGGCCATTTTAATTTTTGTTACATCTATACCTAGGATTTTCACATCTAATTGTCAAGAAAGAAAACTGCCTCTGCCCTATCGCCACCTGCTTATACATTTCTCTTTCATCTGTTTATGCCACATTTTTTCTCATTAATACTTTGCCTCATATGTTCTTATCTTTTCTACAGCTTCTCTGATAGAAAACTGTCTGGTGCCTGAGGCAAGCAATTCAATAATTAAAAACAAAGAAACAAAACTAACAAGAAAACCAGACCAACCCACAAAGAAAATAAAAACAAAATACCCAAAACTTAAATGACCAGAAACCCACTTTCCTCCCCCAAAACATCTTTTTATTAATGCTTATGCTCTATTTGTATTTTTCTTACCTGTCCCATGATATTCCCCCAAATTTCCCTCTGCTCCAATTTGCCTAAAATGGCTGTGCAATCTGACTGCTCCTTGAAAGAAAAGGAAGTACTGTAAAAATTCACAGCAAGCAGGTATAGAAGCTGAGCAGGACCACCCAAGTTCATCCCTTTTTGGGCCTCTGCACCTGGTACTAACTCTTACATGGCTACAGAGCCAGAAAGATTTAGGCTGTGGGAAGGGCTTAAGTCCCTTCCAAAACCAGGAAAAACAGAGTAATTGAAGAAATATTATTGTAATTTTCTATGGTTGAGATAAGACTGGCCTCAAGTATTTAATTCAAGAAACATCAAATTAACTCCTATCCAAATTTTTATCATTTCATTAACTTTTTTTTACAGCAATTTTGATATATTTTGGAATGGACAGATTCTGTTCTCTGTAAGATTAATTTATTTCTACAATAACACTAATTAAAATATTAATCCATACTGGAGCTCTGCACTTCATGTTAGAGACTCCTTTGCTTTTGATGGCAAGCTGTCTGTGACTACTTGGGTATCTGACAGAGTTTGCACTTTCACAAATTTGAAATTCATTCCCCTGGCATTAGTCTCACACAAATTTTTTTCAACTCAGTCATCTCTCACCTGGTCTGTGTCAAAATTAGCAATAGGTCATGACAAAAGTTGGAAAAACATACTATGAAGAGCAGAAATTTACATCCCATGTTTAAGATTCAGGAACAGTAAATAAACTGTGGTCAAAGAATCAAGAAGTAGAAAAAAAATTTGGACCCAACAATGAAATATTTATCCTTCCAATATTGCTTTCAGCATTGATTTCGCAGGTAGTATCTCAGGAGGTGGAGACATATTTTACTCCCAATTTACCTCAGAATATATTCCCATATTAAAGAAAAATGTGCAAAGGAAGGCTATGGGCTTCATTGGCTTAACAGTGGTACAAAACTATCTAAACCTGCCATGGAAGTTCCCAGCAGCAGTTACTGCCAGCCAGGGTAGCCTGCTGGCATGTAAAATGCCAGCTGGACTCCTTTTGCAACTGCACAGCAAACAAATCCCTGACTGTTGTCTCACTCACACATCCCATATAAGCTTTTTCCTTCAAAAGGCTATGTGGCTTTTTTCCACTCTTCTTGAACACTGCTGTGGCTTAAACTATAAAGACATTAAAACAAGCTGCTGATCCTGTTATACCCTAGGAATATTCAAATGCTGCTGTTGGAATCACTGTCTGAAGCTCATTTGGTTGATTTCCATTGGTCCCAAGTGGTATTGCTGTAACAAAGCATCTTCACCTTCTCTCAATGGCTACTGCTGGAAACAGATTTCTTTCCCAAAGGAATCACCTCCTTTGTGCTGCAGTTGAAGAAGAATGTTGAACTAGAGCCAGGCAGGAAAACAGACAACAAAGAGCACCACACCTGAAGAAGCTGAAAACCATCTCCTCTCTTGCCATGACAGAGAATTGCGGTCAGTCAAGAGGGAACGGACACAGTTCCACAGTAGTTTAACTCTGGGTTTAACAGAGCATTTTAACACAGAATTTTAACCCTGGGTTGCTTCTGTATGGGAAGTTACCAGCACTTAAGTGTCACCTGATCAGTATTGGGAAGGTCAGCAGTGCCTGAGGAATGCTCTCTAGGTCTTAGACCTAAGACTCAGAACCACTGTCCGTGGGCTTTTCACTACTTCATCACGTTGTGCTTTTAATGGCTCAAAAGTCCAACTTCCACCAGTTCCTTCAGAAAATTATTCCAGAGACTGATGTCCACCAGGCTGAGGGGTCACTGTGATCTGTCACTTTTGTCCTTGTGGATATTTTTCTTTCAGCTTAAAGAGGAAGAGCAATGGCTGAATTACTTCAGTACCATATGGATACACTCATTTATAGCTCATTTCTACTGCCATGAAGAAGCTTTTTGACACCCTTAAGTAGTAGGAAAGAAAATATTTGCAGCCATTAACAAATGCTGCATTTAATGACATTATAAGCCTGCCTGATCAGAGCCCTTTACTGGATATTGGATTGCTTGTTGAAAGTCAATTTTACAACAAAATAAACACTGGCATGACATAAATTTCACTAGTTTAGTTTTCAGATGTAGTTATATGCCATATTACTCCTCAGGGGTGAAAAACATAATGTGTGCAAATGAATTTAGATACACAACAACTGATTTTCCAGTGACGATATAATTAAGGCTATAAAAGACAGCCTATATGTAACAGCTACTGTGGGAGCTCCTCACATGCTCATATATACACAACAACCATATTTTTTTCCTTACTTTGCTGTAACACTTGTCTTTTTGGAAAACAAGCAAATTATACAATGTCTAAAATAATTCCTAAAAGACTGAGAAGCACAATAATTAGACCACTGACTAAAATTTTGCAGTAGAGAAAAATAAACATTGCTAAATCAAAACACATCCTATTTGTTTGATATAAGCATTTGTTTTCAATACATGTCCATCATGGGAACAAAGTGAGCAGTTTTAGCACTTTTTAGCACTTTGTTTTTTAGTTCTTTTTCAAAATGATCACCTGTTTTCCTAAACAAGTGCCTATTAGAGTCCCTCTGGTTCCTGAACAGAATATTCATCCACTGTGGCTTCACTTTGGATTAAGAGTGTACCAAGGAGGCACAGTGCATTATCTTCTTTTGTATCAAGGGAGGCTTCATTGAATTGCATTTTTTACTGCAACTAGATGAATTGACTAAGTATTGCAATTACAGGCAACGTTCAACTTTCTGTTCTTGTTCACCCGAGAAAGCAGAAGTGATGGTGGCTTTACAGCACCAGGTCAGAGACTGCTGAGGTGTGTATGCTTGAGACTGGAAGGGGAGGAGATAAAGATACCCAAGCACCATGAGCAGAGCTCCATCACTGAAAAGAAATCTGAGCTGTTTTAAAATACATTTTGGAATCCAGGAATAAGAATGTTTAAACCAGTACTTTAAACAGGCACAGTAGATAAATATTAATAAATTAAAGTTCACTCCGCATTATGAAGTGGAGAACTATTTAACAAGCTATTTGGAGCTGCTTTCTACCCCAGTTTTATGTGCAAAAATTGACAGATTTCTCTGGGAATTTTGATTCACTTAAAAAATAAGAACAAAACACAAAGACAGACTACTTGAAGCAAAAGAAAAGAATACTTCCCTTCAGTCACATAAGACATGCATGTATAATAGTTAATAATCAAGGTTGGTCAATAAAATCCTGCTAAATTTCTTTTCCAGTACAAAACTGCATTTTCTGGCAAAAAAAAGAAAAACAAAGAGACTTTGATATTATGTCAGAAAATTTAATAACTGAGAAATGGAGCATTTACAATTTTGTATGAGAATATGAAATCTTTTATTGAGAGCTGAAAAACTTCAAATCAAATAGTGATATTTTCTGCTGTGTGTTGTGCTTTCTAATTCAACTGTAGCTCGTAAATCACACATGTCCCTCATCTTCACTGAGAGGAGATAAACAGATGAATAACATGAGACAGAGTCAGGCTGGAGAGATCATCAAAACGGCAGAATTTGATTGTAAATCCTGAAGCAGTAACTATAACCTTAAAATATAATATACTTTATAACAACATTATAATTATAATATAATCTTCATAGAAATAATAGAATAGTTTAAGTTGGAAGGGACCTTTAAAGGTGATCTAGTTCAACCCTGGGCAGGGACATGTTCAGATAAATCAGGTTGCTCAGAATGCTCTCCAACATGACCTTGAATGCTTCCAGAGAGGGAATGTTTCCACCTCACTGGGCAAAATGTTCCTAAAAGCCTCATGTTTGTGAAACCTCATTGCAAAAAACTTCTTTCTTATGTCTAATCTAAATTGACCCTCCCTCAGTTTAAAGCCATTGCCCCTTGTCATATTGCAAGAGGCCCTGCTAAAAAGTCTTGCTCCCATCTTTCTTGTAAACCCCATTTTAGCATTGAAAGTCTGCAGTGAGGTTTGCCCAGAGCCTTCTTTTCTTCAGGCTGAACAACCTCACCTTTCTCAGCCTTTCCTCATAAGAGAGGTGCTCCAGGTCTCTCATCATCTTGATGTTCCTCCTCTGGACCAGCTCCAACAGGTCCACATCCTTCCTGTGCTGGGACCCCAGAGCTGATGCAGCACTGCAGGTGGGGTCTCACCAGAGCAGAGCAGAGAGGCAGAATCCCCTCCCTGCCCTGCTGCCCACAGAGCTTTGGATGCAGCCCAGGACACGTTTGGCTCTCTGGGCTGGGAGTGCACATGGCTGGGTCATGTCCAGTCTCTCATCCACCTGCACTCCCAAATCCCCCTCGGCAGGGCTGCTCTGGATCTGTCCATGCCCAGCCTATGCTGATACTGGGGGTTGTTCTGACTGAGGTGCAGCACCTCATACTTGACCTTGTTAAACCTCATGAAGTTTCCATGGGCCCACTTCTCATGCTTGCCCGTGTCCCTCTGGACGACATCTTGTTCTTCAGGTGTGTCAGCCACTCCAATTTAACTTGGTGTCATCTGCAGACTTGGGAGAGTGCACTCTATCCCTTTGTGCTTTTCATTTATAAAGACATTAAATAGTCATCTGGCACCATTTTTAAGACAATACTTTAACATGTTTCAATGCTGGACTAGTTACTGAAAAAAATGAACTTTTCTATTTAAAATTGAGATGTTTCAAGGCACATTGAAATAACTTTTAATAATTACCATATTCTTGCCTTTGTTTCTGTAAAATGCATGTTCACTGTTCATGACCCCACACAGGAGGCAATCTGCACTTTATTCAGACTAGTATTACCTTTTACCAGTAGAACTATCAACTTCAATGTCTTCGGAGCCCTTCTTTGCTTTCATTAGAGATGCTTAGGGATCTTCCCAGATTAAATTTGCTGAGGTTCTAAGTCTCAGATTAGATCCACACCACAGCTGCCAAACAAGTAGAGGCACTTTCAGAGCCAGTATCATGAGAACCAAAGATCTGTAATATGTTGCTTAAAAAGGAAAAAAAAAAAAAAATAGGAGTCTGTGAGGGTGTCATTATTTTAATGCAATCTCAGTACTTACACATAACAGCTATTCCTTGGGGAAAAAAGAAAATCTTTTGGAGACTTCCTGAAAAGAGATGTTGTTTTTTATCTTCTCCACTTGTGATTTCATTGTTTTAAAGACTCTCCATAACATCCAATTTTCCCTCCAATAGCTTTAAAAATAATATTACACGTAGTGAAATGTCAGGTTGAAAATATCAAATAATCTCAAAGTCACACAATCCTACTGGGCCCACTCAATACACACTTAAATGTATTGCAATATTTCCATTCACCCAGATGTCTATTTCAAAGCTTCACAAATTCAAAAGTGAAAAATATATTTGTTCTTCATCATTTTATGTTCTCCTGTTGCAAGACTTCAATCTTCTCTGAGGAGCAGAAAAATATGAGATCGTATACTTTTCAGCTTTCAATAATTGTTTCTTTGGATGTTTGAGAGAAGAATTCAATCTCACTGCCTGTGATCATCCTTAATTGTCCTTAAATGAGAAACATGTAAATATTTCATAATTATTTGTACATATATCAAAAAACTCTCATTAATTTTCTCAGTGTTTTATTCCATTATTACCTGGGTTACTTTAAGTAATATTGGTATAAACTAATATTGAAATAGTTTGTATATGCCACCATATTCAATTGTTCTACTCACAGGCTGAAAAGAAGAGTTAACTCAGCAATGTGATTACAAGAGCTTTCAAGTTTTCTAGGTCTTTTATAGCTAGGCCTTTTATAATATACCCTCACCATGTCAAAAATAGAAGTTTACTTATTTTATTCTCAGTAACTAGCCAATTAGTGGGTGACATGATAATAAGGAAGCACCAAGAACTTGAACACAGAGATTAGACTTTCTTTTCAACAAAAATCTGGTGTTTTGTGGTCCTCAGGGTGAAATGTCACTGGATATAGAGGCATATTTATAACCTGGTTCTCCGTTGCCTGCTGCAGCTCTTGCAGTGGGGCATTGTTCCAGCAGCTCACGAGTTCAAGATTGAGGTGGCTTGGTTTTATTAGGAATTTGATTATTATCTGTCACTGTATTCTTTTTTTTTCCACTAGCACTATAAGCAATTGGAAGTATGAGAAATGCTGACTCCTGAACAGCCTTACAACTCTAACAACTGCTTTCACAGCAATGAAAAATTTTAGACAGATACTAAGTCCTAATGCTCATAGCTGATTCTCAAATAACTTTATTCCAAGGGCAATAAACACAGTCCTAGAGGACTATATTAAGAAAACCTAATGTACTTCAGCTCATTGCCTCACTTCTAAGGACTACCACCACAAAACAGCTTACATAATCCAATGGTTTTACTCCCACTGGAAGTGGAAGACTCAAAGTTCTTTTCTGTACTTACACTCATGGTCTAAAATATCTGTCTAAATCTACCAGGAAGACCCAGAGATTTGTACATGCTTTGAGGAAAGAACGAATGGAGAGTATACAGGAATCCTCTAAATAAAATCATTCCAGTGAGAAAATATTCCCCAGCCTGAGCAAGAGATGCATACAATCCTATTATACAACTTTTTGTTCAGCTTGAAAGTTTTAGTTTGATAGCTACAATAGGAAAAATAAACTCAGAGCTCCCAGGAGACCAGGGGATATACTACAGTAATTATAATTATTTTAAAAAATCACAAATTTGGTGATCACCCTCTGATTTTTAAGACTTTTTTTTTTCCAGAGGGAAAGGAAAATTGGATTACAGACGCTTGTAGAAGGGAGAAAGCAAAAGCATTTCCAGAACCAAGTTAAGAAGAATTAAGAAGATAAGTGTAATTTTATGTGGAAAAAAGAAAATAAGAGTAAACACAAAAGTCTACTTTGTAAGAAAGGGTGACTAAGATTTTCACATTTACAATTGCAAGTAAAACCCTGCTCAGAATCTCAAGACAAAACATTAGATAACCAGCAAGTCTAGCTGCTAGCAAATTAGGAAAAAAATACCAAAATAAACATAGACATAATGTCTAACATTTTCAAAACTTCCAAAGTGATCCAGGATCTTAAATTCCCTTACAATATAAAAGATTTTCCATCAGCTTTAGTGGAAATCAAATTGAAGTATTTGAAGCAAAAACAATTAAAGGTAAACACCTCCTCTGTGGCTTGCAGCACATCCCAGGACATGCTCCAGTGGGAAGCTCCACATGAATTTGCTCTTATATTTAATACTGGTCCTATTATACAGTGTGATAAATAAATTCAGAGAATGAAACTAAATTCTTCCTGGATTCAAATGTATCTGCTCAACTTAAATGCCAAGATTTGCTTTTAAGACAGATTTTAAGAACCATTGTGTTGAAACCATGGTTTTGAGCAAAATGAGAACCTGATGTAATGGTGAATACTTATTTTCCAGAAATTAGACCCAGGAACTGGAATGCACAGAGAATACAAGTTAGAATTAAAGTCTCAAGAAAAAAAACAAACCACAAGTCTGAATATATTTTGTCTCTTTGTTCCCATGAGAGAGCCAAATAGAGAACTGTTTACACTAAGAAAAGGAAGCTTAAAATGGTAAATATAAGGTTGTCACTTACCTAGTGACAAGTTTCCCCCCTTGTCTTCATTATTGTTTCCATATACATGCAAAAGTTGTTTACTGTATAACATAATATAAAATAATAGTATCATGATGAAGGCTATACCTGCAGAGGCTAGAATTAATTATTCTCCCCAGAAGCAAGCTACCTACTGGGAACACCAGTTCATTTTCTACCTGAAATTTTTCTTCTAGCCATTACAGTGTGTTGTTGCATTTGGGTATTTGGGAGGTTTTTTGTTTGTTTCTTTGTTTGCTTGTAAGACAAAATGCTGCTATTCCATGAGGGTTAGGCCTTGACTGCTCATGCAGCTCAACACTGACTGGTTACTCTGAATTTAGATGATGCAGCTGTCCATGGAAAAACTGAGCTGCTCAGCTGCCCAGGGAGGCAAAGGCTGTAGCCCTGTTTTTAACTTACAGTAATAGCCTGTGTTTATTATAATTTGAGAAAAATAGATACACTAAATGCTATTGGCTAATCATAATGCTGATCATTGGATCCTAAATATATTAATAACAACCAACTACATAGTTATATATAAGGTTACTAAGGAATGCAACCATAGTAGAGAGCAAATCAAAGACCTCAAACAATGAGAACACAGAATGCTAAATAATAACAATAGAGGGCAGAAAGTATACTCCATCTGTTTAAAGACATCTTCATTGATTCATTATCACAATGATGGGATTGCTTGTAAACTTGTAAGCCAGAAGTTATAGAAGAACTACTGAAGTGCTATTAGTTGCATCTAAAATATTGCTTTTACCAGACAGACACCAGATTCCCAGCTGTGGTGAGTTTGGTTTTACTTGCAGTTAACAAGAAGCTATCCTGTCCTGTTATATCCTCCCTACCTATTTTTAGAAGTGTTTCACAGTTACTCATGCAGTGCTCATCAATGTGTGAAATTAAAGTATGAACTGATCAGTATGTGAAAGCGAGGTTCACAGAGTTAATTTATGAATAAATTATGGCAGGGATCCTGAATATATTTAAGGAAGCCTGTGCCACCTGCTAAAATGAGCTGTTACTACTACACTGATGTCTGAAATCAGAATGGCTGCAAGCAAAGGCTGGCTGGAATTTATTGAGGTGGGGAAAATATCAGCAAGTTACTAAATACAGACAGTTAATTGTGTTTTGCCAGGATGACTAGTATAAAATCATATCTTTAAACATGAAAGGCAGAATTGCAGAAACTCAGTTTTTACT
This sequence comes from Acanthiza pusilla, assembly GCA_036630365.1. Classification (NCBI taxonomy): domain Eukaryota; kingdom Metazoa; phylum Chordata; class Aves; order Passeriformes; family Acanthizidae; genus Acanthiza; species Acanthiza pusilla. The sequence continues at coordinate 40,755,744 of JAXCHO010000164.1, read as the reverse complement.
GTTAAGCATATACAATTTAAAGGTACTGTTTCAAGTTATAGATACGGTTTACAAATAAACTGTATTTTTCTGCTTAAGTTATTGAAATGAAAATTCTATGTGCACTTCTAATGCCTGTGTGTTAGGAATGTTAGTGCTTTTTTGAAAGAAGCTATTCTGGAATATGTTGAAAGTGGATATAACCTGTTAAATTAGTCTTGTGCTCCAAAATAAACTGGATCAGTTTCTTGCAGCTTGAGTTCAAAGAGACTGTGAACAACACACAGAGCTAGGAGTAAAATCAAATGGAAAATAATAATAGGATGGAAGAATACTAAAGATAAATGCTCTGTTAGACCTGAAATCCTCTGGAAACTCAAAGTATCCAAGAAAGATTTAATCCCTATTCAGGGCACTGATAGGAATGAAAATGGAAAGTAGCCTTATTTCTGACAATGGAAGGTTCTGGTACACTCAATGCATCTAGACAGATAATTGTGTATGTCAAACCAATTTTGCAGGAGATGGGATGTGTAGCATACTAATGTCTGATGGGATTGATAGTATATCCACTCTCCACTTTCAAATAGAGAGGTGGTGGGCTTTGATAGCATATTTTACACCACTGGCTAGAAAGTATTATGTGTATATACTGATGAAAAAATTAGATAAGCTTGGTCTTTTCATCCTCAAAGTCCTTCTAAAATGTGCTCTTGCTTTCTCTTCTGAGCTATTCCATGAATATTTGACAAGCAGAACATGTTAAGGAATAAAGTTGTGAGAAAAGTGAAAATGTAGATGTAGATATTTTACTAAAAAATTATGCTTTAAAATTATGATACATTTAAAACCATAGTAATTTTTAAATTGTGGTCACACAAGTTTAAAACTGTGGTCCTAAGTCTACAGTAAGCTGTATGAAGATGGAGCTATGTGCCTCCATAAAAACTACCAGGAAACTGGGAGACACACTCAAGCTCGGTACCCTCTGAAACTGACGAAAACTATTTCAGAGGTTTAGAACTACTGAACAGAAACTAAATGAAGCAAAATGTTTGTCTCCAAATATATGAATAATGGAAATTATAATATTGGATATAAATTCACAATTGTTTATTTTTGTCACTATTTTAGTTGATTAGACAACAATTTAATATTTTCTGTTCCAATGTTGAATGGATTTTTTTTAAAGTATCAAGTGCCAAAAAAAAAATTCTTTTATCACTAAAGTAGTTATTTACATGGTGTCAAGGTAATAACTGAGTTCAAACCTCTTAAAAAATGCTGGCATTTTTTCAGAGGTAAAAAATAGATGGGATATGGTTCCAAGCAGAGCAACTAGGAAAGGGTGAAATAAAAGAAATCTTGTGTAAAAAAATAAGGAGGGGAAAAAAAAAAAGAAGCATGAGAAGGTGTTTTGTAGCACAGCTGCAAATTGTGGTTAATGAAGCTTGGTAGATTAGTGCACTAAAAGAAGACTTCCCCTTTGTCATGTTGTCTGATCTGGTAAATTTGGAGACTGATTTTTAACACGTCTGATAGATCTCTTTCATTTTTTCTAATCCAGTGGTTCGCCCTGATTTGGCTGGAAGCAGGTGTGCCAGTTGAAAGGACACAGCCACTTAGAGTTGCTTCTGCTGAGATTACATTTTTAGTATCTTGTACCATTGAAAGGAAATTAAATGCTTTAAGTTTATTTAAAAGTAGGCAGGTTTCTAGAAATAAAAATGGAAATGTGATCAGCTCTATTTGCATAAGTTGTACATATTTTACATTAAAAAAAAACCCTGTAATCATCCGTGTACTACTGTTGTTCCATGTATAAAAGTACAACTCGTTGCACAATTAAATCATACAAAAATGCATTAAAAGCTCTAAGGCTGCCTTGTATGACTTGTGAAATAATGAACATTTTCTGCTCACAGTCTCAGCCATTATAATGTTATTACACAGTCATTAAATTGAAGCTGTTATTCCACTGCTAAAACAACTGATCAATATCCATTACCATTCAGTGATGGTTGGAGCCAAAATGAGATTATATTGCAAATGAGCCGCAGACAAGGTAATGATCCCTCCATTTTGATATATTTAAAGGCATTCCCTAAAGCAGATCGTTTCCTTAAGAGAGAGTACAACTTTTCTATCAAGTCACCAATCTAGGAAAATAAAAATGTTCTTTAATTACAAAAACCCTCACATATTATGATTTATAATGAAATAATAGTGTTCTCAGCAAAGATGACCACTGCTGGATCAATGAAATTGTTTCTAGTTTCAGCGTATTGGGTTTTACTTGTTATAAATGCTGTGTCATGTAGACCCCGTGCCTTACCAAAGAAACTAACCAAATGAGGTTTCTTTGAAGTCAGGATGTATCTTAGTGTAGTATACTTTGAAGCTTGTCCAAAAATAAATAAATAAATAAAGACGGAAGAGACTTCCTTAGAATTATTTTAGTGTCTCCTTCCCATAAGACTCACAATAGTTTTCCTTTTTCTTATCACTTACAAAGTCTGGCCAAAAATCTCAATGTATGCTTGAGTGGCTCCTCCAATGCCCTGTCAGTCACTGACTTGAGGGATCCATCCCTTGTTATCACCTCTGTTGTCTCTGGATCATTAGTGTACCTGAGTGTTTATAAGTTATTATTATCTTCATTATTTCTATGTATTAATATATCCTGTGTTACATTAATATGTATTATTATTTTTATGTGGGTTTCTTTTATGTTAGCAGTTCATCCTCACGAGACAGATGTCCTTACACCCAGGTATCCACATCTCCTTTATGTTCCACATATCATTACAACATGCAGAACACAGGAGGTTTTCCAATTGCTCCATCTTGCAACTCTTTTCAGCTGGTCCTGCAGTTTCCCTATTCAAGCAAAAAACTTCTCAAGCTGTTAAACAGATTTGGACAATTCCTAATATGTAGTATAATATAGTAATAAAACATATCTTGCTACTTTATCTAAAAATCTTTTTCCATTTCCCCTCGTTTTTCTTCTCTATTTGCCAGATTTCTTTAATTTTAGTTTTCAAAGTGAATGTCCATGTATCCAGGGACAAAATGCTCAGTTTCTTTCAAACAGACCTGTTAGAACTAGATCTTCTGTTTCTTTTTAATTCAGTCTTCTGTTATTTTGAATATATTACTAGAATATTAATAGCACTTTAGCCCTCATCAAGGAAGATCAGCTCAAAAAAAGCTTTACTTTTGATACTATTATGACTACTTGGAAGGAAAAACTACCACAACTATGATAGGCTTATGTAGACATTTATATACTAAGTATAAATACTTCCTATGGCAGAAAGAATTTTTCCAATACTAATATTGGAAGTCTAATATTTCCTTTTCACTTGCCTGTATTTGATATTCCTGTGAATCATACTGTTCTGCAGAAAGGCTGAGAGGCTTCTGGCTTGTCCAAAAGTCTGTGTCTCTGCAAATGTACAGAATAATAGAGGTGAAGAGATTTAGCTCTTTCATGGATAAAAATTAGTCTATCCTCTTTGTAATCCTTCATAACCATAAAAGAGAGTGTTTGTGATTTAATTTTCTACAAAACAGACACATTGTCCATCTAAGCTGTTCAGAAGAAAAAACTTTTTGGAAATAGGCCAGGTACCGATGGTAACTTCTGTCATTACTTTCTTCTTTCTTATGTAAAGTTGCTGCAGTTTTTGAAAAACTCATGATTCTGACCCATTTCTTTGGGTAGGTCACCCTTAATTTCTCAACTCTCTGGCTTCTTGCTCTGCTCTTCTCAAGAGCTTTTCCCTCTTACTGACCCAATTTGATATCTTCATTTAGTGAGTACAGTTTAGTTTTCTCTACTTGCAGAACTCTGCGAGAATAAGTACTTCTTTGCAAAATCTCCTTCTTTTGCCATGAAACCTCAAATAAAAGCATTATTAGATAGGCAGCTGGTGTCCTGTGGCTACTGTGCATGTCATACTGGGCCTCCCTGCTTCCTCCTGCCTGCCTGCCTGTCTCACTTTCACTTTGGGACCTTCTCCATGATGCTGCTGTGCAATCATCAAACTGCCGGCCTTGGCCACTGCCCCTTCACTATTGTGCCATGGACTGCAGTGGGAATAGTGTAAGGTCAAAAAGGAATAAGATCCTGAGATCCTATGGGGAATGGACCAAGGCAGCCACAATGCATGCCACAGTGATTTCACTGCTCCTGGCACCCACATGAGAGTGAGTAAAGCTATGCCACCTTTGATGCCTCTCTAAACATACTCTCAGTGAAGTTCCTTGGCAGTGTAGTGTGTGTGGCAGCAAGAACAATTGGATCATAGTCCATGGCTACTCTGAGGCATGATGGTAATACCAGCAATAAATAATATGAAACAGCAATAACCTTGCATCATCTGACAGCTCAAATGCATACTTAAAGGAAAATAAATAAATCGTTGTTGTGAAGAGACCCTTACAGGCCCTTCTATACTACTATATTCTGCTTCATTTAGTGTAAAGTACGTACTCCAGCCTGACAGCCCTGACAGCAGAACTGTCAGAAGATTTAGTGGAATCATATGATTTTCTTTCTCTGATCAAACTGAGAACTGACTTGTTTTGGCAAAATTGTAATGAGGTTTTGAATGTTGACAGAAGGGTGTGTTGGGGAGAAGCACATAGGTCATGAAAGCTATCTAGTCTAATAACTACTATAATTCTTAATGAGTTTTATCTTGGCTTTTCTTTTTTTTCTTACACTGTTGTTTCTAGGCAGTTTCCTACTCTTAGTTTATGTTTTCTATATGAATACATTAATGGCATCTTAGCTTTCAGAGATCTGAGAGTTGGTGCTGGTAGGAAAACTCGATGCTCCTATTTATAACAACTGTTTGATCAATAATGTATTGCAGATGCGCAGCCCGCGGTACGTTGTTGCAAATATCCGAATGGGATGCCTTTCTCCTACACATGCTCCACAGCAGCTCAGCTGTGCAGTGCCCAGCACTATTCCACTCAGAAGCCAATTAAAACCTTGCTGTTTAATTTCAAGCCCATTAGAACCCCGCCAAAGGTTAAGTTATTGCAGTTACTGACATTTAGGTTGTAAATAAACAATGCTTGAAGAGAAGAAAGGAAGCGGGATGCTATTTTTACTGTATGAAAAGAATAATTTCGTTGGAGTCATAAAGACATTTCTAGTTTTCTTCAGAGCTGCATTCTCATTGGCTGTGGCTGAACACAAAAAAACATGTTGCTAAAAGAATTTTAAAAGACTGAAGTGAAAGAAGACCTTTATTTTCTTTTACTTATACCTGACTCTTCAAGATTGACTGCTCTGAAGGAAAAATGCAGGTGAACTGATTCTGCTGGATTGATTCTCTTTTATGACCTGAATGCCAACTGAACAGAATCAAATTCTGTCCATATTACTTCATCAAGTTCAGTGGGTACAAATGAGAATAATTTCCAGAATAATGCAACGTAATATAGACAGCAGACCTATTTAGACTTGATGTTATTATAAGAGAAAATGAAAATTACTACATTCTGTTCAACAAGTTCAACAATAATGATCATCTTTAGTCTTTAAATGTCTCAGCTTATAAGAATGGCTTAAATAGCTCTAAGCTGCATACATATTAATATGATTTTTTTCTCTTTCTTTAAAAAAAAGAGAAAAGCTTTTTCCTACCTTAACTAATTACATTGTTGCAAGGAATAACATGGCTTCACCTTTTCTTTGAGGTCTTAAATCAGTATTAAGTCTTTCTGTATATAATAATATGTAACTTCTTGAGCCGGATGCAAGAACAGGTTGATAAAAATCTATGGCATTGGTTACAAAAAAAATGTACCCATCTCTTCTAGTTTTAATATCCAACAAGGCATCTAACAATGCCGTTCATGACATTACATTCATAAGCAGCACCATCAACACACTATGTCAAAATAAATAATGTGACAATAGAACAGATATAATTTTAATTATTTCAGAACCTAGGCAGAAAACAACATATTAAATGGAACCTTTTGCTGTGATTTTTTGATTTCTAAAGTGTTGTTTTCATTCAGTCAGTTTTGTTATGTTTATTATTTTACGCTATCTTGTATGATTTCCATTTTCAGCCATTTCTTCAGAAGTTCACATAATCTGTGCTACTCAACAGATGGTAACTGAATGGACAGTGGCCATTCTGGTGGCTGAGAGTAACTCAGAAAATAATTCTTTTCTGATGATTTTCAGGTATTTTAAAGGTGGTTCTTGATTGCTAGATATGTTTTATAAATTCAGAAAATTATGTAGCCAAGACTTCTCACCCTTTTCAGGAAAGTCAATATATTAAGAGGCAATATCAATTATATTCCCTTTAACATGTTTTTTTTGAACCTTAAGGCACTTTGTTTTGGTTACAAAACAACCACATTATGCAATGAGGTAAATAGAGTTCTTTCTATTTTATACAAGCAAAATTTCATTACCACCATCAGTCTATAGACTGAACACATAAATTAAAGTTTAATGCCTGGCTGTTAATCATAAGTCTATCATAATAAGTCTTCATTCTTTTAAGGCTGGTCTCATACATTTCCTTGTAAAATTATGTAAATTTTTCTTTTGTGATTTAGTCCTGTTGTTTTCCTAAAAGGTCATTTTATAAGCCTCAGTTTAACAGTAGAAATGATAGCTACATAGTGTTTTATAACTCTGCAACACTTTTGTTTATAAAGTGAAAAAAATGGACAAACAGCCTATTCATCTGGGTCTTCTTGCCTTCTTGAGCACATCACTGATGTGTGTAGTGTTGTCTGTAGGATAACACCAAGTGATTGATGGTACTTTTTTCCTACCTAAATGCTGTGTTAAAAATGCTTAGAATAAAATTAGTTTTACTAATGGAGTTTACTGGAGTATGAACATCATTGGGGAGTGTCCTAACAGACTTTTTCAATGGTCCAATCCTGCTCCAGCTGAAGTAATTTGAAACCATACATTAATTTTCAGAGTTAAGTTTCAGCCACAAGAAATTTAGATAGAAAATCATACAACATAAAGATAAATAGTCCAGATTCCAGTATCCTTTATGGCAACTTTTTAAAGGTGTGATTGTCAATATCACCAGAGCAGCTCCCAATTACATTGATGTATAAAACCAGATTCAGGCCACCAAGATTAGATTAAGATTAAAAGAGACATGGAGCATTACCTGATTCAGTAATTCTTGGTCATCCAAATAAACATTCTAATTTCTACAGGATTACTTACATAAAACAATGGGTACAAAACTCAACTCAAACCAGTAGGAATCTTCAGGGGTAGGTTTCTGCATCATTGGTTTAATTGTAGTGGAAGATCACATTATGGTTTTATGTATCCATATGTACATTTGACATGTCTCTGAGAAGTTGGATGTTTATTACTTTGACCTTAAGTAAAATGAAAAAAATGCTTCCTCTTCTTTTAGGACCTTGATCCTCTGTAGCACTGAGCACATTATAGAAATGTCAAGGGCTTTGAATTGCCATTAAAGGCAGAAGCTTGAAAGGTTGAGTCATATAGACATTTATTTTATAGCAATTAATAACCTGAGAAATTAAGTCACTAATATGCTATACATCTTAATTAGAAGCCACATCTTCACTTCATTTTAATTACTTTCCTTTAACTTATCTTAAATTTAATTACTTTCCTTTGCAGCTTGCATAACAAAGGTGCAGATTCTATATAAGATTTACAATGGATTCAATTGTTGTTTTGTTGTTTGTTTATGTGAAACTTGATGAGAAGAAAGATGAACACTAAGTGATCTATTTTTACTCCCTGGTTGACATGCAGAATTGTCACTGATACTGGAAGACTCATTACAGAGAATACTCCCCAATGCTTTTAGGGAATTGAAGCTAGCCTGTATTCTAGATGGCTAGCTTGTTTTAGTTTGCCCTTTCACACCTTTTGCAGTAATTTATGTTGTATTTTATATTATTGAATGTCCAATTAAAATTTTAGGCTAAAAAAAGAAAAAACGCTCAAAAACAGAATGGAAAGGCTTGCTATAAATACAAATTTGAAAGAAACTCATGGATTAAAACATGATTTTCGACTTTTGAAAAAAAGACAAGAAAAAAGCAGCCAACCCACCACTACTGGAGCTACTCCTTCCCCCAGTATAGTTTAATTAATTAACAAAAGTAATTTACGTTTTCATGTCTGGCATAGATTTGTTTCCTTTCTTCACTAACTCAATGCTGCAAATCTAACTATCACTCTTAGTTTAGCCCATTTTCATGCATACCTTACATCACTTATCTAATTGTGCCTTTGTCTGTCTCCTGTTCAGATTACACAGACCAGTTTGCACACAGCCATTTTGAGTACAGTACCATATCAACTGTGCAAGTGGTCCATCAGAATATATGGTCAGATTCCTCATGAACCCAATTTGAATTCATAAGAGACACTGAACCAATCTTTCTCTCTAAAAGGAGAATATTCAGCACTGAGAATATTATATTTTTGTCATAAATACTATCCTGGAGCAAAGGGCACAATTAATAGCAGTGATTTTTTAGATAACAAAGTTTCTTCAGGACTTAATATAATCTTTTCTGAGTGAACTGTACATTAAAAAGTTTAGATTAGTTGCATCAGATATCTAAAATAATGATCACTAAAGTTAAATATATGCATGTTTAACGCATACACGTGTGTGTGTATTTCTGCATATTTTAACTACAAATATTAAGCCACGTACTGTGGATATTAAGGATTTAGATTTACAAAATTTACAAAGAAAAATATTCTTTAAAGCATGGCTTTATAATTTTTGGACAATATTAGGAATTCTGCAATCTCTCTGAGCCACGTTTGTCCCATGAAGCTTCCTAAAGCTGGTGGATTTTTGTTTCCTCTGATCTGTTGTGTGGAAAACCGATAAAGTAAATCTACCCTCACAACCCTCCAAAGACAGTTAGTTTCTTGACATTTTAATGGTTCTGGTTCACACCAGATTACTGTTGTTATAATGTCAGAGCCATTCCAAAAATGAAGGCATTCCCAGTAGCCATGTATCTCATTGCTCTCAAATGCTAGGCTGTTATTTTTTAAATAAATATGTTGTAACAATAGTGATCAGGGAGTGTTCTTTTGCTGGTCCGTCTCTTGAGTCCCAGACTGCTAGTTCAAGCTAGTAAAAGAAATGGGGGGAAAAAAAATCCCCAGATTCACAAAAATATGTGTTCCATTTTTCAAAAACCTATGTAGTGGAGAGTACTCCCTAGGAAGATTTCTAAAACTCCTTTGGCAGGGCAGACACAGATACACAGAAATTAAGATGCCTCTAGTAACCCTTTAGATGTCCAAAATAAGAGGTTACATATGGTTAAGTAAGTGTTCACCTTACTGAGGTGAAGAGAGCACTGCTCTTCCAGCTCCCAAATAAATATTTCCCTTTGTCTTTTCAGCAAACAGGAGAGGGCATGGCAGGGAGGAGGTCCAAGTGCATGGGTAGGCACATAGTGGTCATCCTAGAGGGGAATGGCACAAAAAGAGGGAGAATTTGAGGGTCTTGATATCAAAGAGTAGCACTGCAAATGACTGAGGCATATGGCTGATCAAAACTGAAGTATATCTTTTTATAGAAATAAATAAAGAGTTAAAATTCAAGTTCATTCTCCTGTATCTTTCTTGGACTAGCTCTAAACCAGGATTTTCAACAGGGTTGAAATCTCTGCAAGGGTTGTGAAAAGGTGTCCCCAAATGACAAGGCAGTGTCCTGAAGAGATCCACTGATAGCATGGCATGAGCAGCTGAAGCCCAAAACTGTCCTTCAAAGCAGGCGTCAAGAGAATTCTTTCTTGAAAGCCTCACTCCTACCCTTGGAAGGGGCTGGTCAATTATAACATGATGATTTGTTCCTCAGAATACCTTACACCCCCACCTTGGGTTTTGTGAGTTCAAAAAAGCATGCAGTTGCTTCTGAGAGCTCTTGACTCAAGCAGATCACTATATTTGCTCCTGTATTTCCTGGGAAAGACCTGAGACAATTAAGGTGCTTTAATTTGGACCAGAACATCCCTCTGCTGAAAACCTGTTGTCCCCTGTACGTCTCTGCCAGCATCTGCATCAGTTTTGAATTCTCAGGTGCAGAGGAGCAGAAGAATAACAGAGCTTATAATCTCTGCATGTCAACTTCTACAAGTATAAAGAGAAAGGTTTTTCTCAGTTCAGAGCTGATGAGCATTCAGAAAATGCCACAGGTGAGAATGCATCCTCTTGCTTTTCCTCTGTTTGGCCTCTTTTGAGGGAGCAAGCCTTGCTCTGTGTTGCTCAGTTGTGCAGAGCACCAATGCTGGTGGCACTTTGCCACTTGTTCTGCATCCCCAGCACAGCCTCATCTCTCCATGCCCCCCATGTCTTGAGCAATCCTTCCGGGGAAAGCTTTCCCAACTCAAACAGTCCAGCATTCCGTATGAGTAACAACGAGTGCACTCGAATGGGTACCTGTAACTTAACAGTATCCAGTGCTTCCACAGGCTCCTAAAGCATTTCCCATGAAAAATCCCTTTCTTCTTGGGGACCAAGAGCAGCTTCATCTGTGTTAGCACAGATCTGGGTGATTGTGCCTCTGTTCATCACGTTTTCTTTCTTTTTCTCCTCTCCTTTTCTTTCTTTAGAACATCTCTTCATGTCCTCAAGTCCTTCATGAATCTTAGTTTTGGATGGTTACAGTCTGTTTTCCTAAATGTTATGTGGTCCAAGCATTTGCTTTAAAACAATATTTAAGCAGTACGTTACATTCTGCACCAGGGAACTCAAGGCTCTTGGAAGTGATTTAGCTTCTGTTATTACTTCTGAAGACATACATAATAATAAATAAAAAACATAGCTATCAGGGTGAATTCAAGAAACAAAGAAAAACAGCCAGAAATTTATATATAGTACATTTCAAATGTTTTTTTCAGAAGGCATAAAAAGAAAATCTAGTGTCAGTTGTAGTTCTGCTGCTGTTTTGTAAGAGAACAAGTGCTTGTATGTGTGCTTGATGAAGAAGGAGTTGGGAAAATGTGGTAAAGACATTTCTGGGAGCCACATTTTCAGCTCAGGAGCAAGAAAGCTCCAATCTGAAAAAAATATTTTCTTTTTAAAATTTCAAAACTTCAGGCATAATGATTATTTACTAAAAAAATTCAGATTTTTGTTTCTTTAATGACTCAGATGTGACACCAATCCTAAACAAAAACAGTATGCATACAGGTAAGACTATCAAAGGTGTTTATATATTTTTGAAATGCCAGGTGTAACTGCAAATTGCTAGCTTTGCACTGACTGACTTTGAAACATTCAATACCTTTCTTCAATATAATAATTTTGATAGATAATGTTATAGATGAGTTCTGTGTTATGTTCTTAATAGGCTTCTTGAACAGAAGCTTACATCCTTATACTATTTTGGGTTTATTTTTTAGTTGATTTTATTTTGTTATTATATATTTACCTTATACTTTTTATTATCTATTTAATTTTTTAAAAATTATTTATTTACCTTATACTTTCTTTTACCCAGAGGTGTCAAGTAAATTGATTGCATAAGAAAGACAAGTTTTTGCACAAACCACCCTCTCAATTTTCTTCCAATAATATTATTGCCTTTCTCACCTTCTTTCCTCTTTTTTGGGTAAGAGTTAGGTACACTACTGGATAGACCAAAGAACTAAAACCAGCAAAATATTCAACTAAAAGCTTCAAAAAAGGTATTTCACAAATAAACCCTTTTATCCTAAGGTAAAATGTCCATATTATAAAAATTGTAATTGAACAAAATTTATATTGTAGAATTCACCAGCTGTTCAAACTGAGGGCTCTCTACAGTAAAATTAAAAAATAATAAAATAATACAATAGAGTATTATAGACAAAATAATCTAGAATAAGATCAGCCTTGTACCTTTAAGCAAAGAAGTTGCATCTTGTTTTGTATACTTTAGTGTCTTCATGGTATTTTTCTTTAACAGCATTACCTAAAATATGCTATCTTGAATTATTTTCTCTGGCTTTAAACTTGAATAGGTGAAGTTTTTCTTCCACAGACAGATCATAAAACTGAAACATTTTTGCTCTTGGCTCATGATCAGCTCATTTTTCTCACATATCCACGATGAAATCATTATAGCTTGACCCTGTAAAACCACGCACATAGGCAGTTTCTAGTTTTGGCTCAAAAGCACAGAAATTTACATCAGAAAAAGTTCAAAGCATTAAGAATTACACATTTAATGTGTTTATTTCTTTTCCCCTCTTTCATTTTTTTATAATGCTCATCTTAACGCTTCTTCAGGTTAAGAAAAGAGAAGCTTTTACCTGCAGTACTTTCTTAACATGAATTTTCCTAATGCACTGTAGGCTCCAGATAAGTGAGGATTTTTTTTGTAATCTTATGTAAGGTGTCTCCCTAGGCAAAAAAAAAAAAAAAAAAAAAAAAAAAAAAAAAAAAATAGAAAGAACACCTGGGATATACAAGTCTTGCAGAAATACTTGTGTTTTAAATGTTCAATGATGCAATCTAAGCAACTTTCTGATGTCCTAGGCTAATGGTTTATGGAGGGTTGGGGAAGAAACCCTTGTGGAAAAACACATAACACCCAGGTATGTAATTGTTTTTGTCTACAGAATTCCTGACTGTTTGTGCTGCATTGCTTATTCAGTATAATTTATCTTGTGTTTTTAAATCAGTACATTATATTTTTTAATTTCAGTTTAATTATTTTCCAATATTTAAAAAACAAGCACTTCATAGCTTGCACCAGTATGTACAATTAAAAAAAAAACTATTTCAAATCCAAATATATTTGAGTATTTGATGTAGGAAATAGCTGACAACAGAGCAGATGTTCATCATGTGCAGTAGGACACTTGAAGCCAAGTTTTTCTTATATTATGTCAGGTGAATAATTTTAGATAATATTCAGTAGAGCCAGCTGAGGTGAAATACATATTCTTATGCCTCCCTCAGAAATAACAGATTATAATAAAATGTTTCTTATGAAGTAATATCAGTCCTAGGACAGGAAAGGAAGGCTTGGACAGAGGATAAAGAATTTCAAAAACCTGAAAACAAAGAGACCTCTATTCTTGAAGATTCCCAGTTTCAGTGACTGACTTTTCAAGCTGTGAGTAAATAGAAATCAGTAGAGCTAAAGGGGCCCTGGTCACAGTCTTAGCTGTAAAGACACAGCTAATTTTCCATCTAATTGGACCTACCAGTACCAAGCAGGTCCACTGTACTAACGATTCCATTATTTTGACTTCGGAGTATACTGAATCTTGCAGAGAAAATGAGAGCTCAGATATTGTCATATCAAATCAGGATGCCAGTTTCTATCGGCCTTAGTATGAAGAGAATTAATGAAGAGAGAAACTCAGCTAGGTTTGTGTTGCAAGTTATTTTCAAAGTAGCAGATATGTTGTTCCACCTAAAGCTATTGTTTCACCAGTACTTGTTACCTAAATCAGCAAAGTCTTATTAGAAGGCAAAGATCTGATATAAAATCTGCTAAGGTTACTGTGTTTGTCCCCATTAATTAAAACAGGCAGCAAAAAAACCCCAACAAACCCAACTTAGAAAATATTTGGCTAAATTTGTAATGTGAAAGGGACACATCATTAAGCATGGGACCACTGAGTAACACATGATAGCTTAAGGTCAGATTTCATTCCTAAAGGTCTTAGTTTGAAATTGTAGTCTACAGCTTTTCTTTTGGTAAATTGTCTTTACAAAGCGTTTTTATGTCTCTTGTTCATTTGTTCTATCAGAAGTGACAGAGAGTTTGCTAAGTCTCATTATTAAAACTTGTGCTGTCTTAATAACTTTTCTTACAGTTCTTCCTCAGTTTTGTCCTTGTCCCTTTGGGCAGAAAACAAATTTTCGAAGACAATGTCCCATTAATCAGATTGATTCTATGTTATTAATGACTGTTAATTACAAAAGAAGAAAAAAGAAATGAATTCCCTCAACAATTTCATTTCCTTAAAGAGACCTTTCGAAAATAAAGTAATTTCTAACATCAATGTGTTTAATCTCATAATAAATATAATTTAATTCTAATTTAATATTATTTGAGATCAGAGTTCCTATAAGACAATAACATGATTTTGCTACAGTAAATGGCTTGTGTTTCTGCTGCATCCATATTCCATTTATTTTCTTCTGATTTTAATATGGCACAGGCTAGCTGATTGTTCATTGAAACACAAATCGCTATTTGAGTCTGAGAGTCCATTTACCTTATGTATCCAGAAAATTATTACCTTTAAAATACTTTGTGGAAAAAGGCATCTTCCCTTCCCCACCACTTCCCAAATGCAATAACAAAAAATCTTTACTTCATAGCAATGTTTCATATCACATTATTAGAAATCTGCCAAAGAAATGAGGACATGTAATTTTGATAATGTTAAAATTGGCAAGTAAGAGCATCACCAAATTCAGATATTATTGCTAAAGAAGGGGAAAACAATAACTTCCACACAAATATCTTAGATATCTGACTATCTGCTAGAGTCCCCATGGTAATTAAAACTCAAGATGACTTACTGTTAAAGTACTTGCTAACTTCAGTGTGTCAGGATGCGCTCATAGGAAACTCTCAATCCTCCTTTAAGAAATGGAGAACACAATTTGCATTAGTAGGCTCTTTATACTCCTTCATTCACATGTCTGCAGTCTAACTTTTAGTCAAATATTAGAACTTTTTCATCAGGGTATTAGGGGGAGTGGTCCCCAATCCTTATCAGAGCTTTTTGATAGCATGCTTTTCAATCTTTCCTGGTATAGGAGTAAGCAAAAAAAGTAGAGAACGTCTGACTGCAGGTTACTGCTGTTAATGGAAAAGGTATTGCTTAATGCCATGAAGTATGCAAGTTTTTTAATATGATGGATAGCAAGGAAGTGGATTTTTAATGAGAGAAGTAGTTTTCTGAAAAGTAAAATAATAAATGCTGTAGGGTTTTGCATCAATAAATATGAAAAATCATGCATGGATTTAAAAAAGAAGTATACCTTTTAATTTAAAATCATAGAAAAGAAAGCTGACAGGACATATGATGTGGGAGTAAAAGACTTATTGACTGTGAGATGAAGATCACAGAGGAAGAGGGAAGAAAAAATAAATGGAGAATTTTCCCTGATAGATTGGCTAGTTGCCTATATTCTATATATGAATAAATAAATAGTGTGTGAAAAGAAGTGTTAGTCTGAATTGCACATCCTTGTTAGAGCGATATGTTATCTTTTGCTTTAAAATATGGCTTAGTCCTCAGGATATATTTTTAGGATTATTCAATCAAAGTTTAGTTAAAGCATGATGGCAACTCCAAATAGAGAAAAATAGGAAAAGAGAATTATAATTAAAATACTTTGAAAAAGGCAAAGTTTGAAATAAATAATGATAACCTTAGAAGGGCTGGATGGGAGATGGGGGGTGTGTGGTGTTTATTTAGCAGAGCACATCTGTTGTAAGGACTGATGTGAGCACTGGACAGAGGGAACTCCAACATGTTGGTGTCAGACACAGAGACCACTGCAGGCAACAGGAACTGAATTTAATTGCATGCAGGTTACTGAGGTCACACTGATCAACAGCATGTGACAGCAGAGTGGAAGCAGCTCCACACAGGATGATACCTGTGTGTCTTTGCACTGTAAAGGGTGAGAGCTGTATTTTTCCATGTATTCACATCCCAGTCTAAACCAGGGAGAAGTCAATGTGAAAGTAGAGACCGCAAGCGGCACCAACAAATGTTTATAGAGAAAATGATATATATTTGTGCTAAAATGATCCCCAAGATATATCCTTTCTGGGCAGCATGAAAGAAAACATCTGGTGCAGAGAGTGCAAAGGCTCTGCATTCAGATGGTGTTCAATCTTTTATGAGCAATTTGATCTTTTATGAATATTACAGGACATTTTTAGTGGTACCTCACACAAACTGTGTCTCCCTTGTGAAATCTCACATTGGGGTAGGTTATTGGAAGCCAACAGCCATTACAGTGGTAATTTGAGCTGGGACAGAGTAATGGCACCACATTATGAACCAATAACGGGATGCTAATGTTTGTAGTATGCTCTTGCATTGCATAATAATGAAGGGGAAGTAAAAGTTTAGAATCAATCCTTAATTAGGCAGATGACTTTCTGATTCTGACAAACTGAAACTTGCCCAGAACTTCAGCACTGACTCAGAGTGTTTGCAGCATTTCTGCCCTAGGATGCCCAGGTCCCTACCAAGCAGTATTGCAGGATCTGTTTGCTTTAGCTTTTACTGAATAAAGCCACCTGAGCCTCTGAGCAGCTTTTCCAATCCCTTAGATTAGCATACAGTTTTATTCCTGTAGTGCCAGTGATCTTATGCCATTTGGCAGCACTCACTGCTGTGGTGAACACATGTCATGATTTCAGCAGAGTGAGAATGCCAATGAAAAAGAAAAATGCTGGCATTTTGGGAGCAGTCAGCTTACTTATGATCAGTGTGAGGAAGCCGACACTTCTGATGTTTCAGACACTGATGAATATTATTTCAGCCTATCCTCTAAAGTTTCAGATATCCTCTCAAGTGTCAAGTAGAAAAGGTTGAGAACCTTCCCAAAATAGTTCATGGCTGGCTACAGGACACCTTGTGTGTTTAAATCAGCCTCTTGCATTATATCCAGTCTGAATGACAGCCAGAGGGATGTTGTGGATGCAGCTCTTTTTGCCTCCTGGAAAGCCTGAACATTATGCTTTAGCCATATGTGAGTGAGGAATTGATAAAATAAACAAACATATGGAATGATTAAGCCTGCCACAGTACTTACATATTGGCCCAAATTCCCTTCTTCTGCCCAGCAGCATCAGTCAGTTTATAGCTGTAAATGGGGAGTGACATTGGGCTCCTCAAAGCTGAGCTGCAGAACCTATTTTTTGTATTTGTTTGTGGTTCTGTTTTAATAAGCACTTTTAATTTAGGAAATTTTTTTTTGGTCCTAGGACCTTGCATAAGACTTCTGTGTGTGCTTTCAGGTTCAGCTATACCAGCTTCATAGTCCATTAAGTTGAATGTCCTGCTTTTATAGATGTGGTGTAAGGTTAGGGAACTCCGCTAAATATCTAGAAAACATATTAAAATCTGAAGATCAGAAAGACCCTACATGGAGCATGTTCATCAGCCCATGTCTCCAAACACCTGTGACAGCCGACTGCTTGCCAGGCCAGCAGGCAGAGCACAAAAGAGACAGGAGTTAAGTGAGGCAGGAAAGCAGAGCAGCAGAAAGAAAGCTGCCCATTTGGCAGCTCCTGATTTATATGCTTACATTGGGAACTCCTTCATTCAAAATGTTATTTGAAGCTTCCCTGCTGAAGCCTTTGGGTCTTCCTAGAAATAAATGGAAACAGATTTTAAATG
Source organism: Acanthiza pusilla (assembly GCA_036630365.1). NCBI lineage: Eukaryota > Metazoa > Chordata > Aves > Passeriformes > Acanthizidae > Acanthiza > Acanthiza pusilla. The sequence continues at coordinate 40,738,356 of JAXCHO010000164.1, read as the reverse complement.
GTAATCTTCGTCAGCTAGGAATTATTAAATTATTTGTGTTTTCTATAGATAGGCATACTCTTTGCCTCAGAATACACATCTATAGTCAATCCTTCCACAGTTTGTTTTTTACTGCCTGCTCACAGGTCAGGTCAACAAATTAAACTTTTTTAATGTCCCAGCATGATTTTAGGTCATTTAATTTAGGGCAATTAGGAAGCTGCTAGAAATTTTAGCACATTCCAGGTCAATTCATTAAGTTTTATAATTCTTCTGAAGTTTAAATTTAACACTTTTCTGCTGAATTACAACTCTAATTAATTATCTTCTATGCTACTCATCAAAAGGACTCGTCTTCTCGTATCTTAACCTGCTAATAAATGTCAGTGTTTATGAAGAGAAAGGTGCCAGATTCTCATTTGCACTAAGGCTCTTCACAAGGAATGACAATAAAAGATGCGTAATAGGGGTGTAAGATGCTTTGTCCCTAGTTTTAAAAACCTCTCTCTACTGATAGAATGGACAGCTGTTCTGGCAGTGTCTAAATGAGCAAAGATTTAAGATTTTGTGCATAGAAAGGCAAATGGGTAGTGAATGACAAATGCTAGTCCTAGGATTTAGAACTTATACATGTATATATACTATTTTTTGTTTGCTAAGCTGTTCATTTATTACAACAGGAAGAAATTTTTTCTCCATAAACCTAGGGATATGCCTAATGCTCTCCCTGTTGGTATGACTTTTTAAGGCCTGTATATTTTCTTCTACCAGCTCCATGGCTTTTAAAAGTCAGTCTTAGCAGTTATATAAATTGAAGGGGAGTGGGGCACAGAAGTTATTTTGTTTCTCCTACAAATAGGTATTTCCAGGAGCCTGTTGACATTTCATCATCCTCTGGACTACTGTATTCTGGAAGAAGGGCTATATTTTGTGGGTGATTGCTTCCAATATATGGAGTTAGAGTTTCATTGCTGTCCTATATTAGTTTGAGCACATAACCTTTTTGTCCCAAATGAAATTATTATGAGCTGTTTCAAATGCAAGGAAGTAGAAATGAGCAGTAAGCAGAACTGTCCACAGCAGGTATTTGCACAGCTTCTGTTCCTTGACCTGAAAAATACAGAAAATTTACAGGAAAGGGATTGCTTTTAATCAAACCACAACTGTAATGACAGAAACATCTTTGCTGTTCCTGCATTTTTGTGAATATTCCTCTTTTTAAAATACTACTTCAGTATTCCAATCTTATTTTTCTTCCTAAGAATATATCTAGTTGAACAGCTGTGGTATGCATGTCCACTGTCAGGGACCATGGGGGCTCCCTGGGGAACAGCAGTGCAGGAATGGGCAGCCAGGACTTGTCCCAGCATCCAAGCCAGGGAGCTGAGCAACCAGGGCACAGGGACAGCCCCAGCCGTGGGCAGTGTGCACCTGTCTGGGCACGGAGATGGACAGAGGCCAGGACATCAGCCCATGGAGGGGATTTATAAAGAGGAAGACTGGCAGCTTTGCTTACAACCTAAACTTCTGTTAAACCATGACTCACCTTCAGGTGTCTGTCCATCCATCATCACCGTCCTACCCAAATTCTGCAACCTGAGTATGCAACAAATACTTACACCCCAGTTCTTGTGGACAGGAACAGACCCTAGCTCGTCCAGCAGAACATCTGTAAAGTCACAGCTGTCATGTCCTGGAACTGCTTTGCTGCTCTGGATTTCCCTGAAAGCCTAACTTTTTTATTTTTCTTTGTAATGAGGTGAGTGACACAGCTATTGTGCTGCCAGGGATGGCTCAGTCAGGGATGCTAGAGCTGAGCAGCCGCTCCCCATCATGAATCCATGCCCAATTGCAATGCAATTGGTCTAAAGGCAGCTGGTGAAGAAAGCACTGTGAGCCTATGGGAAAGGAGGGGAAAGGCAAGGTCTGTGCTGGGAAGCAGCTATCACTTCCGTGAAAGAGTGGATTAATAAGAGAGAAAGTTTTCTGGACCAGGCAAGGCTGGCAGAACTCAGAAGTGCCTCTCTTCATTTCCTTACTATTCAACTTAATTTCCTTTGGAAGGCATATTTCTATCCTCCACAGCTTGTAAGGGAAGAAATCACTGTTTCCCATTCCACTCATCATCCCCTTACTGAGCAGTCAGTTCTTATTTTCATGGCCTTGACTCCTGTCTCAAGCTCCCTTTCACAACCTCTCACAAAAGGCACAGAGGTGTTATGGCCTGCCCACAGTGAATACATTGATGATCCCCACCTCAGCCTAAGAAAATCATGGTCTGTGAGCACACTGCCTAGTTCTGCTCCCTCCAGGATGTTCCACAGTCCCTGTCTCATGCAGGCATGGTGGTGGGCATGGGGAGCCCAGACCCAGCTGGCGCAGGGGCTGTAAGCCCTCTGGTCCTGCACCTCTGTTCCCTGCAAGTTCAGGAAAAACTGAGATCAGTTTATTGCCATCACCACCTGCGCTGTGCTGGGCAAGAGCTGCAGGTGCCTGTGTCTGCATGGTTTTTGCTTAAGGCTCCTCCTCTGGGGCAGCCACTCACAGCTCGCTGCATCTTGGGGGTGCATTGCGTGGGTGCCTTAAGTTGCTGTGTGATCTTCTGCTGCCCTCTCCACACCTCCCACTAGCTCTGTCTTATTTTTATTCAAGGAGAGACAAAGTTGGCTTCCAGCCCAGATTTGCAGCTGGTGTCTCTAGAAGAAAGCTTACAGAGGGAAAAGAACCACAAACCAGTAAACAAATAACCCAAATTCCGTGCTGAATCTGCAGTCTGTGCAGTTGGCTTCGTTCAGCCTTGTAAGACATTGCAGACTGAGAGGAGGTAAAGGCTATAAGTACTTTCTCTTGTGATATGGCGAGCAGCAGTAGTTGCTCTCTCTCCTCTAGTGGTGTCCAATAAACTGAGAATCCCAGGTGGGAGCAATGCTTTTTAGCAATGCTGTGCAGTGCAGGAGTTAGAGCCTGACAAAGGAGAAAGAAAATAGGAATTTGCTGTGATAGCTTAGAGCTTACACTCTGCCAATGTCAGAAATTATCCCTACTGCCAGAAATAGTTCTCTCTTTCAAAAAACATTCAAAAAAAGTAGCTTGTTTTCCCACCTGAATTGCATACAGAACAGCACAGCACAGAAGGTACAGATAGGGTTATTGTCCAAAGAGGAGAATGCACTTTTTCTACCGTGCAGAATTGTACTTGGGTAACCTAAGTGGACTTGCAATGTTAAGTGTTGAAACAATTAATGGCAGTGATGGGTCAGCAAATTGTTTCAGACAACTGATTTCCACAGAGTCTGGGAAGTCCCTCTTCAGGTTTTCCTTTGAGAAAATTTGGGTGGAACATCTGTTGCAAAGAGCAGAAAATTGCACCTCCAGCCACCTCCCCCAGTACTTCTGCCTAGTGGATGGACTTGGAGAATTCAGCTGTGTGGCACTAAGACAGAGAGACTCTGCCTTGAACATCTGGAAGGGTCTGGGTCTCCATTCTTACAGGTAGCTGAGCTTTTTTGTTCCTTTCTTGAATTGTTTAACCAGTCTCTCTGAGGAAGATGGTGCTCTTTCATATACTCCTCTTCCATGAGGTAAGATTTCCTGGCTACCAGCTGCATCAGAATATTGCCCTGCACTGCTAGCATTTGAACAGATGGTAAATGTAAGGACTCAGTTTTAAGGCATTAATCCTGCAATTGGATACCCATGGATAAGTACCCCATTCATACAAACAGACCTTTGACAAAGCATAGAGTCTTGCTTAAACATCAGGCTGCAGGGCCAAGGCCTGTGAGAAAACACCCTCAGCCATTCATGAGCTTTCCTGCTTGGTGGCACATGATGAAACTTCTCACACACACACCAACCAGAATCTTCAGTAGGGGAATAGGTTGTACATGAGCACTTTTTTTTCCTATTTTGCATTCTCATGATATGATTTCTAAGGTAGTTGATCACACAGTTGATGAGCAAACAACAGAGCAAAGTAATTTGATAAGCCTTACAAATATGAAGGTGCTAAAAAGGAAGATGGGTAATTAGGAAGATTTGGCGCAGAAACAGCATGATCTAGACATGACTTGATTTAATTCACAAGGGGTTTCATTGATGTAAAAACAAAAGAATATGAAGAGATTGTGATTGTACCCCACACTGTAATAAAATTTAAACAGAACCATTCTAAGGAATACTAACAGGAATTACAATCTCTTTGCATTTATGTTACATTCATTTCAATGGTCCCAGTTCTGTTTTGCCATTTTCAATTGTCCCGGGGCAGGAGACAAGTCTTTATGCCTAACTCTACAGCATTAAACATGCAGCTCATGCAAAATAAATATAAAAGTGAATCATGACAGGCATTCTGAACTGAGGAATCTGAAGAAAGCGATACATCTTCAGACCTGTGAGAAAGCATCAACCAGATAATTGCATAAGCATGTGTCAGCATAAGACCCTGGTATCTTACCAGTTGAAAAGAATCCTTTGATCATTTAATGGTTACAGTAAATACAAGACATGATAATTCTGGACACGGGTCCTGCATGGTATTACAGTTTTGCTGAAATTTTCTGCAGTCAAGATCATGGTAAGATGTAGCACACATCCAAAAAACATAATTCATGGGAGTAATATATTGCATTTGCACCACTGTTAAGGCATGAACTATGAACTTAGATCTGTGCTTCCTAAGGTGGGGCATTGATGTGGCTCTGCGGATGAGGCTCTTGATGGCTGCTGTGAATTCAAACAGGATCTCAGCTCCTGAGCACCAGCTGGGAAATGTTTGGCAAACTGTGAGCCTCAGTCCATAGGATGTCCGTCAGCAGATCATCAAGGTAATCATGTGGGGATGATGAATTTAAAGCACATAAAGATCCTCAGGTAGCCAAAGATGGGAGGAAACCACTCCAATCACTTTCAAAGCCATGGAGAAGGATTTTTTTTGTCCTGTTCTTAATTTCCCTCTCTTCTCCCCATGGCAGTTTCACTGTGTGTGAAGACTTACAGAGGGACACAGAAGACTTTTGAAAACTTCTGTAGCTTTTAAGAAACACTGATGTACAGCTAATTTTTTGGAAGCTTGTATTTGTAAGAGGTCTTCTCATTTCTGTACCCGACAGAGCAGCACCATTACTTGCCTCTTGCTGAGATGCCTATCACAGATTGGCTCAGGCAATTGCTATTTACCACTGTGTGGGAATAAGACAGACTCACAAGGAGTATTAAAACATAGCTCTTGTCAGAAAAACTTGATTGATTATTCCTTTCAAACCTACTACAGAATTAGTGGATGAAAGGAATGGGACAGCATAATAATTCCTGATTTCAATGTCAAGAAACCCTACTTGTAAAATTAATTCAAATTGACTTGGAGTGGAAGTAGGAATCTATGGTTAAAGATGATAGATAGGTCTTACTGAGATGAGGGCAAGGGCATAGGGATCACTGTAGAGGTAACATGAGACAGTAAAGAAAGAAAGAGTTACCTGCCCAAGACTCAGTAAACGCCACAGGGTATTTGGGATCTCTGAGTGCCTTTGAAGATCTCTTCCATATGTTTTGTTTGCCATCTTCGTTAAGTTAAAGTAAGAGGAATGTTCATGAAATTAATTTTAAAAACTACAAATAAATTAAAAAAAAAAAAAAAAAAAAAAAAAAGACAGACTCCTAAGTAATTAGAAACATAGAGAAAAGTAAAATATGACTGAACATTTGAAGAAGGTGGCCTGGTTAGAAATAATTGAAAATCTGGGATGTATATTTCCAGGAAAAAGTGATGGGGGAAAAAAAAGAAAGAAAAAAGTGTCATAGATTTGCAATATAAATACAATTAATAATAATATATATGGAAACATCCCATTACAGTGCAGGAAGGGAATAATCTTTTTTTCCTACCCCTGTCCTTCCATTACTGAACAAAACTAGAATATGTGCACTCTCTTTCACAAAACATAATTGAACAGCTGGAAGAAGTTCAAGGAGAGTCATGAGACATATTTGAAACAACAGTTCTTAAAATTCCAAGGAAGCTTCAGGTAATTGTTCACATAAATTTAGTGACTGTAGTGACAAAAATAGAAGCCAAGCCTACTTTTTCATCAGAGACCAAGAAGGTGCTCTTTAATTTTTTCCATGAGGACATTCACGACTGGCATCATAAAACCAGTGCAAGAGCAACTTTTTTCCCAAAGACTGGTCTTAGTTCTGCAAGATGGCGAAACCAAACTAGTCCTTGGCAGAGGATACATGAGGGCTCCTCATCCTTCCCTGCCCAGAGACAGAAGCATCACTTGACACATCCTGGAGGGGCTGGGACTTTCAAGCCCGTGGGATACCTTCAAATCCACAGTGGCATGGAGGACTACTTTTAACTCCATCTTCTTTAAGCTCATTTCTTGGCTGTATGGCAGGTGTTCAATCACTCAGCAGTCACCTAAACTGCTCATGTTAGAAGCTTACTAATGTAATTTAGATCAGGGGTAGGTATAAATCAGAACAATTCAGGGCCAAAATGTCAGTGACTATTTTGTGCTGCATTGAATCAAATACTACCTTCAACAGAAAAATGACAGTGTATGAAACACACAATTCACCTAAATAGGAAGAGAAACTGGGAGAAAAGCTTTTTAGGGTCATTGATTGATAGTTTTCACAATTCCTCCTAGGCCACACGAGCAATCCAGTAGGGATGAAAAATATTCTATCAGGTGTTGCCTGCTGTCAAAACTTTACATTTACTATGTGCGGTATATATTTATGAAGAAAACAATCTTTCAGCAACATATAAGGAGGAATCTAAGTTTGGAGCACATTAGCAATTGATCAGTATTAAATTACTGAATTGCATGCATGTTAAGCAGATAATAGGTAAAGCGATAATATTTCAGAATTAAATGTTGCTATGGAATATGGAAAGATTATTTATTGCCTATTTATGATTTCCATTCCTTTTATGTAAATTTAATTTACTTCTTGTTACTGGCACTTATCTGTTCTGGGGTGACTTCTTGCAAAAAATTAAACTGCACTGTAATTGAAACACTTAACATGCTCAATGCTAAAAGTTCATCTGTGTATGAAGAATTATATGAACTAGGGCCTTAGAACTAATTCCATCAAGCTATTTCTACATTTCCTTTTTATGTATATAAAGGAACTTAAAGTAACATTAACATTGTGAAGAAAAAGAAATTTCAAAAGGCAATGCAACACAGAAACATGGATATTCCCACTATACCCATCTGGTCTATTATTGTTTCTCACAGTTCCTTTTCCTTATTATCTGAGGAGAAGAGATGGCCCAGTAAGAAGAGGAGGAGTCCTTAGGGGAGGAGAAAATTCCCAAACACTTTTTCTGTTATATTCATCACTAACTGCAGTGAGTCCATTTGTGCTTTCCCCAATGTGCCTTACACAATCTAATGCCTGCAGATGAGGACTGCCAGGGTGCCAGGCTCCAAACAGATGGGAACACAGTTGGTGCTGAGTTTCTCTTCTGGGCATCATTTGTACTCTGTTTTCTCAGCACCCCATTTCATGCTGTCACAAGCCCAATTTCAAAGAAGGAAGAGTGTGCTAAAGCAGGAGAGATTGCCATTTTCTGCTATGGTTCTACACATAAGAATGCTGGGATTTGGTCCCACTGAACAGCTGTTTTCTGTGCAAACAGTAGCGATCCAGCAGAATAAAACAAGAATCCCAGTTCAGATAGTGATGCAAGGAGTTTTGGTGTGAAGGCCAGACCCAGTACAGCAGCCTGCAACTAGCTGTACGCCCCCATGAATGGGTGTATGGTGCGAGGAGGAGCTCTCCCAGCCCTTACCTGCTCCAGCCTCGTGCAGCCCAGTGCCTCTGTCTCCGAACTGGGGTGTCCCATTGAGCTACAGGTCCAACACACAACAGGCGTGGGAGGCCAACAGGATGCTGACAGCATCAGCGGTTCATTTATCAGGGAATAATGTCTTTGTGGCCTGTTTCACTGGAGGATTGGTCTTTGCTAAAGGGATGTGACACCTGACAGTCTGAAACAGAGCACAAGCTGTAGGGCAATGTGAGCAGCAGTGTGGCAAGTTATTCAAATCAGTAACACTGCCAGTGTGTCCAGTTTCCCCCATCACCTTCCAGTGTAGTCTAGTCTCTCCTGAATTTGAATATGTGTCATCAGGCAATGAACAGATAAGCTCTTAAATAAAAGTGACCATATGGCTGTCCATATTAACAATGAGAAGGAGAGGGGTAGAGTGGAAGATATGAAGCAGGCTGAAAACCTCTTCTGGATAGCAGATCCTGGAAAAGAAGAAACTACTTGCTGGCCTGTAATATATAAGCTGAACTAATGTGTGAATGTTATTTTTATGATGAACAAGTGGTGTAATCCTGCAAAAACGTGAAGATTCCTTGATAATTTCTGAGCATCCCAAAGAGCCTGGTTCAGGACATGAGTCACAAGTAAAAGGAACTGAACATTGCCCTCTTGTTACTAATTTGGGTTTTCCACCTCCAGTAGGAAGTATATTTTTAAGTATCATTACTTGAACAAAGACAGCATTAGCAAGTCAAACAATTTTGCATAAGCACTATTTTCTTACAGGAGGCCACAAAATTATGCATTTTATGTAATTTAGGATTTTTTTTATTCATTCAAAGGAAATCAAAGTGAATTCTAAAATTCTATTTTAGAATTAATTTTAATTATTCTAAGACTAAAAAATTTTTGTTAATGGAATAATCTTTCAGTAATAAACTAGTCCAGCACATCATTGTGATCTTTGTTCGCACATTTTAAAGTGTAAACATCACTGTACAGCAAAACTATATCTCTATTCCCCATCATTCAGTTAGAACAATAAAAACTGATGCATGTAACATCTATGATGAAGGCTTAAAATTCACTTCTGTAGTGAAAAAATATGGGCAATAATAACATTACTTTGGCATCAGATTCTAATTCATTACTCTCATGAAATATTAGCTTTACTGGGAGACTACTTATAAAGGAAGATTTTATCAGTACCAGAGCTTTAAACTAATCTAGACTATACCATTCTATATTTCTGAATGTGTTAAATATTAAGAATTAAACTTACTGGAAAAACATAATGGAATATGTAGTCCATGTTGAATTCTGAATAAGACCATAATGTAAGGAATTGTGCTGATTTAGAAAAAAAATTGCAATAGCAAGAATTGTATTTTTTAAGAACTGCTTTCCTTCCTGAAATATGATTAATTTACATATTAAATGACTTACTTGTATTTTTTCCTTTTTAATTTTTTAAATAAATTTTATCAAAGCAATAATAATTTATGGTTTATTATAATAGTGATGACTAAAACCTACCTAGTCTTTAACTACAGTAAACCAAATTTGCACCCATCTTTGAAAAGGATGGATAGGAGGACCCTGGGAACTACTGACCCACCAGCCTCACCTCTGTGCCTGGGAAGATCATGGAACAGACCCTCTTAGAAACTGTGCTAGGGCAGACAGCCAGCATGGCCTCACCAAGGGAAAGTCCTGCCTGAACAATCCAGTGGCCTCTGTGATGGAGTGACAGCATTAGTGGAAAAGGAAAGAACTACAGATCTATCCGTACTTAGGTAAGGCCTTTGGCACAGTCCCCACAACACCCTCCCCTCCTGAGAGACACAGATAGGATAATAAGAAAATATAAGATTATAAGAAAGATGCAGACAAACATTTAGGAGGGCCTGTTGTGAAAGGAAAACGGTTAATGGTTCTAAACTAAGAGGGTAGATTCAGACTAGATATGAGGAAAATTTTCATTATAAGGGTGGTGAGATTCCGGAACAGGTCTCCGAGCAACCTGATCTAGCTGAAGATGTCTGTGATCATTGCAAGAGGGTTGGACTAGATGACCTTTTAAAGGTACCTTGCACCCCAAACAATTCCATGGTTCCAACTGAAGATTGACCAAGGTCAGTGTTTGGAATTTTTTTTCCCCGAAAAGCTTCAAAAGGACTTGAAATTTAGTGTACTGACCACCTCTGCTGAAGCCCAGTAAAAGGCACAGATTCCCATAGTAGACTATTCCAGTGTGTAACAAAGTGAATAGCTGTAAAGAAGAGAAAAAGAAGACTGAAATGAAAGAAGAAAAAGCATCTATCACAGAAAATAAGAAGAATGTAAGACAATGGGAAACAATCAACCCTCCAAGTGCTTCTAATATACAATTCTCTTGTAACACCTGGGAGCTTCTAACCAACCGTAGCCATCTAAACACCCACAAGCTCCCCTGTTCCACTGACTATCTCAGCTTGTGTTCTCCCTAATTGTCTGAAAACTGTAAAATAATAACTATATAGATAGGGTTGGAGCTCTCACTGGGTGAACTGGATGAAAACTGTGATGAGAATTAGAGAATACGACTGAAGGATTCACATGACCTGTTGTTTCTCCCTTCTCTCCCTGATTACAACACATTGGAATGTTTCACTCTGAAAGAAGGACTGTGTACACTGTCTAATTCCAAAACCAAAACACTTTGTCTTAAGATGTCGATGTGGTTACTAAGTAATGTCATTTATCTGCCACATCACTCATGAACACATGAAAGTGGTTAAGGTTATCAAAAATCTTACAATGCTCATGTATTAAGATATGTACTGACATAATAGTCTCTGCTCCTCAAGAATGAATCATTATGTTCTGAAAAATTTTAGGCAGTAGAATAATTAAAAAAAAACCTCATAAAAATATTTACATACTGACAAATTAAAATCAATACACTGGTCAAATAGTTACCTAAGCATACCTCAGGCAGTTACTTCCTGGAGCACTGAAAATAACTAGGAAGGAAAAACAAATCTCCAAACTCAACAGCAACGTTTACTGGGAATGCTCAAGATGCTGTCTGCACCTAAAATATATGGAATATATGGAATGTATTTTCCCAGATGGAAACTCCCATTGTTAGTGTAACTTTAGACTAAGTACAACTAGAATTAAATCTACTGTAGATTAAGTCACTGTTAAACAGTGACTTAGTTAAACATAGTTAAACAGGAAATTTCATCAGGTAAAGGCCAGGAAACCAAAGATTAGAAATGATAGAAAGTAAATGCTAAACTTGTCTAAGAAGCATTTAACTTTCAAAAGAAAGAATGGGTCTTTTGGACCAGGAAGAAGCAAGCAAGGAACATAAAGGCAAACCTGAGAAGCCAAATGATTTCATATTAGACTGCATCAGTTCAGACTAGACTTACCCTGGGTACAGTCTTTCAAGTTATTAAAATGTTGCCAAAAAATGTTGAAGCCAGCTGATTAACTGAATAGGAGAACAACTAGTTCTAGGCAGATTAAGAAAAGAATTGGTGAATGATGTCGTTAAGCTACTATTAGAAGTTTTTTAAGTGGCCTTTTAGAGGACTAAAAAGTAATACAGGTATCAGGAATAACCCTGGAAATTATAATACAAGAAGTCCTCTTTACTTTAGCTAAACCAGCTACAATTCCTGTAAGATGTAAAGCATCTTTTCTGACACAACTGTGCAATTAGTGCTATAGAACATATATGGAGATAAACCCTTCTAAATGCAAACATGTACTTTTGTGTGCTCACAGCAATGATTTCAAATCTGTGAAAACTCAGCAGCTCTCTTGCGAACTGCAGCAGCCCTTACCCATTACAGCTACAGCTGTCTGAACCACAGTCGTCTTCTTGGTGTTCTCATAATAAGAAAGGAATTTATTTTCCCATATCTGAGCTGAGATAACAGGTTTGCCATACAGAACTGACTATTCACAGAAACTTTTCATTTGTAAATGTAGCACACTCTGCTGTGGTATTTTAAATCTTCTATTTCTAAGCTGATTTTTGTGAACTTGTCAAATTGGAACTGCTTTCTGCTCTGTTAGTAAAACTACTCAATTTTTTAGTTCATCCCCTGCTGCTTCTTAGCATAACCCTCTTTCTCTTGGAGTTTGTATGGCAGTTCCAATTAAATGGCACTACCCTAAATATTTTTTCCCACTCTTGCAATATGTTTTATGTTTTGTTTTTTTTTCCAGAAGAGTAGTTATGAAAGTATTGAACAAGAAGTAAAAATTTGCTTGATTCTATTTAAAAAGGAGAGGAGATAACAACAGCCAAGAAAATCTACCAGATGGTTCTTTTAATAAATACATTAAAGTCTCTTTTATTTTTCTCCATTTTTAGCGACTAACATAACAAAAACTTTCAGACCATCAAACCAGTTTTCACAATCTTCCATAAATTTGCATTTCACAGAAATAATCCTGACAAGCACTAATAGATGAACGTTGTTGGTGCAATAATAAAACAATATAAGGCATATTTACACCATCCTTACATACAGAACACTGTACACACAAAAAAAATCACAGATCCAGAACAAAGTAAATTCAATCCCTTAGACATTTTACGTTTATAGGCTTGGTATCAAACAAATAATTCTCCAAGCAACAGACAACCTCTTGTTCTTGTGTGATTTATTTGCAACATTGTGCTCATGCAAAATAGGTATTTGCTTTATTGCATTAACATTGAGAGAACGTTGGGAATTAGTTCCGGAACCAGTTCAACTGAATTTTAAACCCTGTTTCTCTTCGTCCTTTGCAAGTCTGAGTCATTTTTAATGGTGACATAAAATGAGGTGTTAACTGATGATTGAGATTTTTATTTGGTAAGTTCCAAAACAATAATGAAGCTCAACTGACTACGGCTCGAAAACCATCTTTCTTGACCATGCACTTTTTTCTTTGCTATTATGAAGTGGTTTAGATGAGACACCTTTTGCATTTTTTAAGTTTCTATCTTTTTATATATATTTTTAAAGAAAAACATGTACTATCCAACATCCACTGTTCACAGAAAGAAATAAGCAGCAGGAATAGCTCTGGTGGCAGAGTTGGCCAGGAGGAGGACATCAGTAAGTTAGCGGCAATGTAATAAACATCAAATGCTCCAGAGATACGTCAGGAAAGAGTTGATTACTATAACCCATACTTCTGTAAGAGTTCGGACTGCCAGGGACGTTTGCGCTCTGGAAAGTAATCTGGAATGTGGATTTTTTTAAAATCTTGAATACATTTTCTCATTTCTTCCTCAACACTCAGCTTCTCACACACCTTCTTTTTGGAAAGAGTTGTTTCTCTGGACTTGCTAATGAGAGTTTGAAAGAGTTCACTGTTCCTGCGTTTGTCTGGTGGTGGTATCCACTGCACGGGGGCCTTCTTAGATGGACGATCCAAAGTCAGAGTATTTGGCTGGTGGGCTGTTGATGGCTGAGTGCTGGTGGCATTTTCTTGAGGGGTGCTTGCTTCTGAGTGGCTGTCACAGCTTGAGGTGGACAACTCATTACAGGAAGTCCCACTTTCACTGCCCTTGTCCAGGACTTTGTCCTTCCTTTCTTCGTGGTCTTGCTTGGGGGAAACGCTTCGCTGGGGGGGCCCTAATATAAGGCAGGAGAGAAAAAGTATTAAGCAAGCACTACTTTACACAGAAAACTGATCAGATACCATTTAGAAAAATGCAATTCAGAGTCTCAGCTGGCAAAAGTTGGTGTCATTTCCTTGTAGGCAAAAAAACCATATCCAACTAGTACACAAATTGAAGGTCTGGTCCTCAAAATTCTCATTCTTAAAATTGTTTACAGCAAGAATAACTTCACTGCCTGCCTGAGAATCCAGGTAACGAAGCATGCATAATGCTCACTGATTAGCTACACTGGAAATCCTTGCATGCAAGTCTAAATGAGCTAGTTTGCTATTACACTGCAAGAAGTTTATTATGATAAATTAGGTTTTGTTGTAGAAGGGAAATACTACTGCACAATTTGCAAGCTCTTCACTTGAATAAAAATATTCCAAGGGTTTAGATTTTTTAAATTTTTTTTTTTTAATTTTAAGTTCTTGACTCACCTTCCCTGAACAGTCTACTGATACTATGCTCTGCAGATGTCAACTCTGCAGAAGCCCTGGACAGAAAAGGGAGTATTAAACCTAGGATAACAGAGAGATTGCTCACTGCTGACAGAGTCTTTAGGGGTTTGGTTTTTTTCCTGTAATGATTTCACTGCACTTCTTACTCTCTGTCGTTATCCCAGCCTTGCCTCAGTGCAAGCTCAGAATTCAGCTGTACACCTCCTACCACACAGGCTGGCAGGAAAAAGGAGGTTATGAAGTTATGGGTAAAGAGGCACTCTGCCATGGCAGGGTGAGCAGCCCACCAGCCCCTTGGCAGGCACTGCTCAGCAAGTCACATGCCTGAAAATCAGATCTAGGCTCTTATTCCCTCCATATATAATTTTTGCTTTGAAGTCTTAAGCAGGATATAAATGTGAAAATTAAGTGGTAGCTGCTAAATCTGTACAAGCATTTTCGGTTTTGAAGCCTTATTTCAGAACTCCAGCTGTGAAGTGAAATGATGCTATGCTGACATCATATAAACGTCACAATCTTAATTTAGGACACCTATCTAAAAATGACAGAAGTATCTATGGAGTTCAAGAGGTGTTGGATTGGACCAAAGGGAAAAATTTCAAAGCTGTTTAAGGATCTAATTGAAAATGTAGAGTGGGGATTCAGTGGCAGCTGTGTGTTTGCTACAAATCCTGAAAGTGTGCAAACAGGTATCTAAGTATCTTATGAAAATTAGATTATCCTTACAGTTTTTTCAGACAACACCAAAATCAGTTAACTGCCTTTGCCACTACCAAAACTCAGGATATGACAGCTCTACCTTGGGTCACTGGGACAGAATTACAAGATTTTTGATTCACTTAGCATTTTGTTGTTCAGAATTATAAATCAGAAATACAATTACAACTATAAAGAATGCAGAAGCAATATAAACACTCCCGTGTTCTTTTTGACAGTGCAGTTCTATGACTCAAAGGACTCTAAGAAGATTGCAATATTTTAAATGAGATGGGGGAAAACAAAACAAAGCAATACACAAAGGAAAATAAAGACTAGTCTAACAATAGCAGCATTCAACAACCTGCATTTCTTTTGTTTTAGCCAGCATCTCAGGATGCTGTGTCCCATTTCTTTAGACCATCTAGAGAAACCCATGAATAATCAAGAGCCAAAGAGAGACAACAGTCCTACAGGGCTTGTACTTACATTATGCAGAGTGAAAAACACAAGCAATTTTCTACTTCATTATATTCAAGCCAAATATTTAACACATGGCTGCAGCAATTTCCCTCCTCTTTCTCTTTCAGAAATATGTTCACCTTCTTAAATAGATTTACATGCCTTCCTTCTATTGTTGTATCTGGCATTTCATTTAATACCTCAAATGATGATATGAATATGCTAAATTGAGAGTCAGCTGGCATTATGGAACTACTCTGGCTTTGCAGCCTGCAATTACAAAACTGAGTAGTTAATCAGACAGTGATTTCAGTATTGTTGCTCTGATTTTCAATAACATGATTAACATCAATATCTAATCTAGTTTACAATCTTGGCTTCTTCAAATATAACAACATACTCTATGACTAAGAAACTAAAGCTTTTTGTTAGCAATACTCAATAGTCTTCAAGTTTCTTTCCTGTCTTTTTTTTTTTCCTGCAACTTCATGTATCAAGATGTTGTTTCTTGTTGGTTGCTTTGTACTTAATTCCTGCAATGCAGTAAGGATCTGTTTCAAAAAAGGACACTGGAAAACACCTTCAAGAATATAAAAAAATCCATTTCCTGCTATAAGATGATTTAAGAACATGACAATAGGCAGGTATTTAAATGCTTTTTTGGATTACAGCCCTGAGGTTCAGTACTTTACAGCACTGAGCTCTGTATGCTACACTGAATCACCTAAATTCACAATGACTTTAATCGAAACACAAGTTTCTCCCACACCTCTCCTTTTAAAAATTAACAAATCCTCCCTCACAAAGAATTCTTTATATGCCTCTGCCCTGCTTTCTCAGTAGCGTGTTATTAACAGAAGCAACACTTCTGCTAGAGGGGAGGTTTTCCTCACCGTATTTTCTGCCTGCTGAAACCCAAAAGAATTTTTAAATATATACAAAAGAATCTACAAAAGATTTGTTTTATTTTCAACATCAGGAATTATCAGATAAATTTAGCTACATTTCTAATTCAGAAAACAACTCCTTATTGCCCTTTGTGCTGCCACACTCTCCACTGTACCTCCCCTGCCATTCCAGAGTAACACCAAACACGTTCAAATAGTTCAGTCTACCTGAAGCTACTTATTTTACAGGAGTGCAGAATTGTTCTTAAAAACCCAGAGAAAGTATATTTGCTCCACCGTGCGCATGGAATCATAGGATCATTTAGGTCGGAAAGGACCTTTAAGATCAACAAGTCTAACTGTTAGCCTGACACTGCCAAATCCACATGTAACACTAAAAAAAATCACTGACTTAACAACCTGTCTCTCCTGCTCCTGCCTGTTCCGGGACCTCTACCAGCTGCTGGTTCCCCAACTTGGAGAGGCTGACGAGACTCACTGTATCTTGGTCTTCTCCAACTCATTCTCCTCTGCAATGTCCAGTTGCCCTCTCCACTGCCCGGTTCTCCTAAGTGCTCCCGGTAGCAGTTCTCCAGACAAGTTCCATTGAACTTCCCCCATCTTTTTCCCTTAATGCTCTTACATGGCTGCATCTCTCACAGAAAGCTAGAAAGTGAGCTAGCCCTTTACCTGGGCTTACTCATCACCACTCCTATGGTGGTGTCAGTGTTTAACCCTGGCCAGCAACCAAGTCTCGTGCAGCCACTCGCTCACTCCCGCCCCGAGCAGGACCCGGGAGAGAATCAGAAAGGTAAAAGCCAGAGAACTCATGGGTTGAGATAGAGACAGTTTAATAGGGAATGCAAAAGCTGTGCACAGAAGCAAAGCAAAACACAGAATTAATTCACTGCTTCCCAAGGGCAGATGGGTGTTCAGCCATCTCCAGGAGAACAGGATCCCATCACAAGTAACAGTGACTTGGGAAGACAAACGCCCTTTCCTCCTTCTTCCTCACACTTTATATGATGTCAAATGGTCTGGAATATCCTTTTGGTCAGTTGGGGTCACCTGTCCTTGCCGTGTCTCCTCCCAACCTCCCACACACCCCCAGTCCCCTCACCAGCGTGGCCATAGGAAAAGCAGAACAGACCTTGGCTCTGTGTAAGCCCTGCCCAGCAATAACAAAAACATCTCTGTGTTATCAACCCTGTGTTCAGCACAGATGTTTTTGCAATGAGGGTGATGAGGCAATGGAACAGGTTGTCCAGAGACGTGGTGGATGCCCCATCCCTGGAAACATTCAGGGTCAGGATGGATGGGACTCTGAGCAACTTAATGTAATTGAAGATGCTCATTGCACGGTGGGGTTTGACTAGGTGGCCTTTAAAGGTCCCTTTCAATCCAAATCATTCTTTATGATTCTCCTCTTTCTTTGGTCAAATGCTTGGTTTCCTGTATGCACAGTGTCAGATGCATGAATTAACTTCCTCACTCAGCTACTTTATTCCTACAGTGTCTCAAAGATAATATTTTTTGTTTATAATTCAGTTTATTTTTACTGCAGAATGTAAAAAAAGTTGTGAACATATGCATAGATTGCTGCAATTAGCTATTTTAGTAAGTAATGGCAAATCCTAGCTCTGGAGTACAATGGTTATAGCTGGATGCAAGACATGTAGATAAGAGCTGAAGCTGATATAAAAACAGTCATTTGGGAAAAAACCATAACCAACATTAAAAGTGTTCAATATGCTCCACCTAACTCAAGAAGGATGAAATCTGTTAAAAAGATGATTTTACTGTTGTTTCAGAAAGTATGCATAAAAGAAGTGAACTGATTCGAGTTTTATCAGTTCCCTTGCTAGCACTATAAAATAAAGCCTGTTTGTTGATTTAAGTAAAAACCTAAGCCAATTAAAAAAATAAAACCAACAAACTAAAAAACTTGAGTCTTCCTGTGATGTAATTTTACTGAAAACAAAGTTCTTGGGGGTATTTTGTCTTCATAATTTCCTGTTTCTTCAAATGTACTTAAAACCCTAAACTCAGATCTGCTTCATATAGTCTATTGAATTAATGAAATAATCCAATTAATTAAATCAGTTTCTTTGAAATGATACAGCTATAAACAAAACTAACTCTTGCATAAGCAAAAGATTTTTTCTAAATAGTTTATATTTGAGAACTTCAACCAACATTTCAAGAACATTTCTTCTTTCAAGAATATCTTCAAAAAGTTGCAGCAAAACTGTTGACAAAATTATGATATAAAATACAAAAACAGAAAATAAATTTCATGTTTCTAGTTCATTTAATAAAAAATTTAAATGGGAGGGCAACAGGGATTTAAACTGACATATTGAATGGCTCAGGAAAATAATAGCAATGAGAACAAAAGTTATTTTTATTTGTATCTGCAGAAGAAACTATATCCAATACAACAAAATTATTTGTAGTTTGATTTATAATTTTGCAGTATGTGATTTGTACATGACTTTGATTAAAATGCAATTTTTCCACATTGTTTCACATAGTGAAAAGTCCTTATTTTTAGAGGCTACACAGGACTTTTAGTCTGGAACACAGATATGTTAAACTCCTGAATGAACTTCTCCTCCACCTGCTATCTCAAAATTACCTCATAGACAGAGTGAATGCAAGATGAAACCTATTGTGGCTTATGATTTAATCTTTTGAATCTAAATAAAATAGACTATAATTAATATACAATCACAGAAAAAAAAAACTCGTGAAATCTCACATTGATGGACTTATTAATCTAATGTATCTAGGTTTTTTATTACCTTTCACCATGACTTGGAAGAATTAAACTAAACGGAATGCTTAGAGAGAAGTCACCTGTGAAATCTGATGACAGATTATGGCTACTGTGGGAACACTTTCATTATCATAAGTTTGAGTACTTAATATCACACTTCAATGGTAAATGATTACCTTTTATGTCTAATTTCACTTTATTTATAAAAAAGATTACTTTTAAGAGCTCTGAAAGGATAGCTCTAAACCCCTGACATTTTCAGTGGCATATTAATGGTATTTCCAGTTTTAGAAGAAAATCCTGTTCTTAAGAGCTCAGATCAACACATGAATTCATTTTGAGACCTGCACAGGTCTTACCCCTAGAGCTGTAGGTTAAAACTGCACCTTTATGGCTGCCAAATTTACAAGGCTCTTCCTGACTGCTGCACTCTGTCCTATTTAATGCACTACATAATCAAGCAAAATCCATTGCTTGGGCCTAGCAGTGAGAGTTTATGTGAGTTACTCTGTCCTATTTAGTACAGTACAAAATCAAGCTAAATCCATTACCTGGACCTAACAGTAAGAGTTTACGTGGGTTTAACTCCATACAGTTTGTCAAGGAAACTTTACTACTAATTTTAGTTACCACAATTTGTATCTAACTTAGTTCTGGGGGATGGCGCAGAAGGAGAAGGAAGGCCATGTCCCATTAAATATCTATTTTAAGGCTAATATGCAGGCCTACACATGAATTAAGCGGTGTCCAGTCCTTGGCTGTCCCTCTCGGCATGGATGAATTTCATCCATTATGAGCATACCAAAAAACCAATACTAATAACTGAGTATATAAAGTGAGAAACATCTAAGTGCTCGTAACAAGCTCTGCTCTAGACAGCTTGCACGTATGGGAAAAAATGAGGAGTTCAGCATAGAAATTTCTGTGGAATAAAATTTTGTGTAGGAGTCCTTATGCTGTGTGGCTTCAAATTGCTTCAAGTACAAAAAAACCAACATTCCGTTTCCAATTTGGGTTTGATCTGGTATAAAATTTCAAACAACCTCTTGAATTAAAGGCTTGATCCAAAGAATGCTTAGTATATAATAGTGAAGTATTTTTTAGAATGGAGGATTGAAATTCAGCCTTTCCTATTTTCTTCCTCCGTTGAGATGAGTGATGTATTGCTATGGATAGACAAAGGCTCACACTTTCATGTTTTTTGACCCAACTGAGGTTTGGCAGTAGTCAATGCAAAGTAGAATAGCTTCAAAATACCCGAAAATAATGTCCCTTTCACTTTCAATTACTTCAGGGTAAAATATTCATTTAGAAGAAGTAAGTTAACTTCCCTCAGGCATAAGGGAGAATTAGTATCTGTGAGGCTTTGATTTATTACTTTGCTTAGCCCTGAACTCTTGGGTAAAAGGCCAGCACTGTTGACATATCAACTTCAGTACTTTGAGCAGAACCTGAATTTTATGTGATTTGAGAAAGCCAAGCATGTTGGCCTGCAAAGGAGACTGCCACAGAGAGGCTTGCAAATATCAGCAGGGCTTCCCTGACATGAAGAATAGCACTTAGGTTACTCATATTTTATCAAAACAGCCTGTAAACATGGCCTATGCTCTGGAAACACTTCAAGTTCCTATCTACAGGGTATGTAAATTGGTTTGGCTTCACTAATAAGATGATTCTGAGCTATGAGTCCAAAACTGTAATAATTTTTAAAAAAGTTTTAGACATAAATGTTGACCCTATTTAAGTCAAAGACAACACACTCTGTGATCTTAAGTTACACAAAATTAATTTAAAAATAAGGCCTGTTCCTTCTAGTGTGAATGAAAAAAAGACCTTAGAAGAAAGGCAATTTAATTGTGAAAATAAGATAAAAAATACTGTCTCTTCTTAAAAGGGAAAAAAAAAGAGAATGATTTCTATAACTTTTCAGTACTTTACTCAGAAAGCATATTTTTATTGGCATCCCTAGACAATTAATCTTTAGGCGAAACCAGGCAAAACTACTGTAGACAATACTTTATTCCCCAAATATTTGACCAAAAACATATGAAAATTATGTTCTAAAGAAAACCTCACCACAGACTTAATTATCAAGTTTGATGGAATATAGAACCTATAATATAAAAGAAATTATAAGAAAATAAGAAACCCCATGATGATTATGAGAGATGAAGGCAAAATACACTCCTTGATTACTTGGAACTGTTTTACTGCACTCAGAATTTAATAGGACATGCAAATTATCCCACAATGTTTCCTGTCCTCTACTGCCAAGCCTATGAGGCATCTCACATGCTTTGATTTCAACACAAATTTTCAAAGTGTGAACTGTACACTGAAGTCTTCTTGGTAATGTTTCAGAGTACTAACATTTTTAGGAGTGTTTATTTGCTGTTTCATGGATATTTCAGTAAGAAGAATATGTCTGTGATTGCACTCTTGATGAAGCCTCTTATTTAAATCTCCTTACCTGCCATGGAAAGATAAAAAGACACTGTGTAGCGAAGGCATCTGTATTGGGCATAGCTCCCACAGGGGAAATTACCCTTTAATAGTGTTAAGCTTGATGGTGTGTGAATGGTTATGTGGTACTTGAAGTGAGTGAACCAATTCATCTTTCAGATTAGGGCCACATGCCTGTAAGTGATAAGTGCTTTGTCTCAAAAGAAAAAAAAGAACACAACATAAAAATATTTTACTGTCATATTTACTATCACCTGATGTTAAACTAACTTCTAGAAAGGGTGCAGTAGGATGAGTGAAATAAATCAAAGAGGAAAATTTCTTTGCTCCTTTCCAGTCAATTTATATTTTAAACATTAACATTATTCATGACATAAAAAGGCTAATTAATATATAGAGAGGGAACTATTTTTGTTATATGGAATGACAGAATAATAAATAATAAATTGTCTGTGCCCAGCTTGAATTCATTAGAAATTTCACCTGAATCTTGTTTTGAGCACATAACCCACCCACACTCCTTTCATTTGTTACTTCTCCAGCTGGGTTTTGTGCTAGGCCAAACAGTACTTAAAAAGGAGAGAGACAGTGAAATCCTGACATAGGAATTTTGTTGGATTCCAGTAAAACCAATGAAGAGTCCACAGATTTTTATTAAATATATTAATCTGAAAATTCTGAAGTCATTCTGTGAGGTGTCTTTTCTAGGCAGATAAGCTAAAGAAAACGGGAAAGACCACTGGTTTTCATATCCAACCACAAACAGTGTCCAATACTGAAGATGGTATTTTTATTTGTGACGTTAGAGATGGCTATGACATTAATGCACTGCTGGATATACAAGAATAAAATGAAAAGTTTGGAACAGGAAAGTTTGGAATAGATAAGATAAAACAGAATCAGTAGCAAAAGACTCAAAGCCAGGAAACCACCTATACTGCCAATATCCACGCACCATGTATTATGCATGACAGATTTTATCAATTTTTGGACTATATCACTAGGTCAATATTTTGCAGCCAAAGGTGTCAAACTCCCATATTACCCTTGAAGAGAGCATTGTTTAGCAAACAGATTGCACAATCTTCTGCAAAATCCTAGAAGCAAAACTGAAAAGGCGATCCCAGCTAAAGGAGTATTGTAAAGTCATCTGACATGTTCCTAGCAGGCAACACAAACTCCCAGAGTCAGCCAGATGGTTCACATTTTCCATGTGAAGTTCTGGGTAAGTCACCACATTTTTCAGTGGTGGTCATGTGCTGTATCACTCTCCACTAACAGCAGAGTAATAGAAACAAAGTACAAATATTATACTAGGATTAGTATGACTGAGTGATTTGGTTATTTTGGAATGAAATTAATTTGATATAAAAGTATTTTACATGTAGAATGGTTGATTTTTTCCTCTCTCCACCTCTAGAAATATTTTTTCCTTGCCCAAAATCTGAAAATGTAACTTACTGTAATGTAACAAACTTAAAATAATTTTGTTGCTTGAAGGGAATATCAGAAATTAATGCATTGGTATACATGACAAATGACTACAGCTTTTATAAAAAGCATGCTTCTTTCATAACTTGACTTATTACAGTGAATAGCCCAAATTGCTTTCTTTCAGTAACATCTTGGCAGCATCTGGCAGATGTGCTTGTCATTCACTTACAAACTGTAGAGTAGGTTCATGCTCAGTTCTGATCTTGTCTTTTTTTTGACTCATTACTTTTGAGTGGTTATCAGTTAAGACCTACAATATTTTGTTCTGTCCATGAAAAATGCTTATAAGTTACCTATTAGATGCAACATTTTCCCTGAAAGAAATAGTTAATTGATATTAAACTCCACCAAATTATAAGTTTGGCCTTTGAAAGTCAGTAAGATTTATACAGTGATACACTCAATATACCAAAAAAAGGAGTTAGGGGAATGATCAAAGGCAGGATATTTGATCATGCTGCTCTTGTAAACTCCCTTAAGACTTTGGTGCTTCTTTCCCCTAACTAGTGCTGGCAGAAAGTTTACTTTGTTAATGCTGATCACTAGAACAGAATTCCTTGACACAGACCCATGTTCCAGCTTCTACTCTAGCCCTTGAAGCTAAAAGCAGAGGTACCTTCTTATTCTTTCAACACCCACGATACTGGACAGTACCAGAGAATCTCAGTATCAAGAATGTTCAATGTCTTTAAGCTGTTAAACATTTTCCAGAAATCACCTCAAACACAGGTTTGAGTTACAAAAAAGAAAAGAAGAAGATTAAAAGCTAACAGCATACTTGCAAAAGCTCTATATGGGCAGAAGTGACAAAAAAGAAATACAATCACTCTATCTTCATATTATAGAAACACATCCCAAATGCATCTCCCTCCCATGATTCATAGGACAAACTATAAGTGACTGCTTAACCTGTGGGTTTAGAGTCTCAGTTCTATTTCCTGTTCTATTTTGGTATCCTCAGATAACAGTCAGAGAAAGAAGCTGTTGAGCTGGGGATGGATTCTGACTCCTACATCCCTATTTATCCCTGATAAAGTCCCTCATTCCCTGGAGGTCCCTCTGAGGTTTCCTGTTATTATCATCCCACTTTCTCACCTTCCCCCCTCTTCTAAGAACATATTTATCTGTAAGTCAATCAGGAATTTCAGCCTGTAGTCAACCACATTACTGGCTGCTGCATTCTGCTTTGTAAATATTAATATTGGCTGGGCATCTGCTCAAGTGTGAAATAGTCTTTTAGCCACCAGGTCTGTGTTTGGCAAAGCCCTTATCAGACTGCCAGGCAACGTGAAGCTGAATCTCTTTCCACTCAGATAAGCAACACTCTTCTTTGAGCCACTCATTTCTTTTTTCTTAAATTCATTTTAAATTCTCAGCTGTCAGATGTGGCTCCCTATGTGGCCACATAAATGTTTGTGCCAGAACAACAGGCGCCAGAGGGAGGGACAGGAAAGCATATTCAAGGGAAAGGACTGCACTTCTCAGGGATGGCTTATGGCAATTTGAAACATGCGTGAAGCAATTACTTGCCTTCTTCTGACACACACATACATTAAATATATTGACTTAATAATGCCCTCATCAAATACAGTTTACTTTCAATAAAAGGATACATGGAAAGCAAAAAATGCCATCTCAGGTAAGGTCTACCAGTAAGAAACAGATTTCAGTGGAACTTCAAGGATTCAGTCACTTCTAAAATCACTGCTTCTCCCTTAGAAGCTCCAGCCTGAGTTAAAGCAGAGGGAGAGTGATTAACACAGATTTTAAGGAATTTTTGCTTTCAAAGTTTCTCTGAAGGAAAATTTATTCATAACTTATTGGTAAAAATTCTCCTCTTTGGGGATTGTCAATGGCATCAGCTACTTTATTCTAACGGTATGAGCAAGAGAAAAAAAACAATAAAAAAGACAGGATCAACCATCACCTTTGTGGCTTGCTTCCCCATTCAATTTCAGATACCAAACTAAAATTCTTCCTTGATAATTTTTATTTCTGTTTGTCTAGTATCATCTCACATAACATTTCTATGTCAATTACACTGTCGGTTGCTTTCAACAAAATAGGAAATCTTAATTTCTTCCTTCCAGCCTCTTCAATTTCCTTTCTTTTTTTCTTTCCTTCTGGCATGCAAAATAAATTAATGTTAATGTGACTTTACAAAATGTGCATAAGACATGCTAGTAGGAAGCTGTCAAAATACCATGCACTGGATTTGGCAGTAGAAAAAGTCTCATGTTAAAGAAATATTTCAGACATCAGCCATCTTGAGAGGCTTACATGATACTTCATGATAGCACTTTAGGCAATAGGCAAGTACAAAACAATGGGAAATGCACATTTGAATCAAGGCTGTGTTTTATTTCTCATTACTGAGAACTTGCAGTGGCTACATGAACTGGGTAAGAGTCCACAGTGAATTACTCTAAGGGTTCAAGCATAAAGAGTGAAGCAATTCAGAATATACTCATGATCATATTTGTATAGTTTATGCCTTTCCTTAGTGGTCCCTGGGATAACAGAAAGTTCTCAATCTGTAAGAATCTTGTGAAAAGACCAGAAATGCTTGCTGAAAGCCTTCCATAAGTAACAGTGCTGTTCATCAGTGAGGTCTTTCTCACTTAGGTGTATGCAGCATGAGGTATATTGCAGACTTACATTTCAACTACAGCAGTGCCATTCACCTATTTTATCATTAAGGTCTGATACATGAAAAGTAAAGTAAAACAAAATGAAATGTATGGGGCATTCCATCCTAAACTACATAAACACATGCCAATAATAACAACACACTTTTTTTAGATCCAAATTCCTAGATCACCCTAATGGAATAATTCAAAGCAATCGCTCAAAGTAAATAGCTACAGAAAATATGAACATACCTGCAGAAAACAAAAATTACTTATACAGTATATATTTAAGTAAAAAAAAGTAAATTACTCAATATGTAAGGGATAATGAATTCACTCTGCACAGAACATCTCATTTCTCACTCTGCAAAAAGCAAAATAGTTTGTAAATCATTTGTATGTTGAAGTATTATATATGCATACCAACAAAGTATCATGACTATATGACATAAACCCACAAATAGATAAAAAACCCTAGAGGCTGAATTCATTAAATGAATTTTCATTGGGAAACAGTGAAACAACACAGCCAACCAAACTGAAATCTGTGACGACAGCTGAGGTGGTGCTTCTTTTCTGTCACCATTTAGAGGTGACAAAAAAGACCCTTCTCATTTTTAGCATTCCCCAGAAAGGAACCCAGGATCAGAATAGTCCTTCCTCTCTTGATATATTCCCTGGCCTCAGGCTTCTTGTAGTGTAATATTTTGCTTCCTACATACTTGTTTTTCTCTATTTTGATTCCCTTATAAGCTAAATTAATTTAACCAAGCTTTACCAATGATAGTGTATCTTTCCTATTCAGCTGTACATTGAGCTTTCAAATTCAAGGCAGTTACCTTGAACAAATTGGTTTTGTGTCTGAAAATGTAATTTTCTTTTGCTTTTCAATGTCAATATTAAAGTCAGGGTTCTTCTGTCTCAGTCCCCGAGTTTCTCCATCGGTAAAATATAAGTCATCCCTTCTGCAAAAAGCTTCAAGACCTGCTGCTGAAAACATTATATGACAACTGGATACTAATAATTTATTAGATTAAATTGCACTGATTTCTTGCAAAATAAATTTCACATTTATTTTGGGGTTACAGATTAAAGTACAGCTGCACCAAGAGAAATTAAAATCCAAATCATAAACTAGGTGATAGTTTTATCTCATGTCCCTCTTTTATATTTTTACTACTATTAGGTCTGCTAATGTGTGGAATGTCAAAGTATTACTGTGTGTTGACAAATTTAGGAGAGCAAAGGAAGTCAAAGTCCTTAGTGGAAAACATGAATGAAAACTGAGGGATTACAATTTCAGTTCTTCTGGTTGACTTTGATTTTCACTCTACAGTCAAAAGTTTATTACATTGTCCCTTCCTATTTGTTTGTTGGGTTTTTTCTAAATTAGCCTAAAAAGGTGTAAACAAATGTTGAAAAAAGGCAGAAAAATATGCTGATACAGAGTACTACATTCTTCTCACAAGACACTGTTAACTTGCACATTTCAGATCTAGCTTTTGTGTCATGCTTAGTAGGCACAAATGGCAGAGCTTTAAAGCTGCCTGTATTCCAGGCAAGGTCACAGACAAGAGATCCACACTGGCAGGGACTTTTAGTGACAGAAGAAAAACTCTGAGATATCCTTTTATTTCCACACAACCAAGCTTAAGGGATCCACGAAGTGGGAACAGCACCTGCACTGTGGTGCTATTCCATTGCTCTAGCTGGCTATGTTCTTCCTAATTATACCAACATGAATTAAGAGGCACAATCTCAGTGGTAAGTTCTGTTTCTTTAGCAAAATACTTTAAACTGGATTTCTTTAAACCAGTCATGAAGTACTTTCTGACACAAACACCACCAACTGCTCCTTGTATCAAAACAAAAAGACCATTCTTCACAGAAATCTTAATAGCTTCTTTGTATTTTTCAACCTACTGTCAGTGATATTGTTGATAATTTACAATCCTCAGAAGATATTCATAGTAAGAAAACAGAACACATAGATTTTTGTATTATCTAATTATAGTTGAGATACTGCATTTTTAAAAATATATCAGGGTCTAGAGCACAGTTGTTTCTTCTCTTGCTCAGGGTGGGTGTTGACTTCTGTCTTTTCTTTTAATATATAAGTTTTTTCATTTTAGCAAATGAGATGTTTGTTGTATTTTTATAAAGTTATGTAAAATAACTTGGGAAATCCATGTAAGTTAAAAGAAAAAAATCAGTTATTTAATAACTTTCAACGCTTTCAGAAATCACCTATTTTTCTTCTTAAAACTACCGTTTATTAGGAAAATAATTAATTTAAATCTATGCAATTAAAATATTTTAGCTTTTATTGAAATCCATATTTTTCACTAAAAAAGTTTTTTGTGAACACCGGTGCTTTAAATATATTTTCCACATCTTACATCACTTTACAGTAGTCTGTGACACAACTGAACCCTTTTCTGATATTTGTCTGAAGCTATTTTAATGTCTTCACATGAAAGAAAAAAGGGATAAAGGGACGAAAAATTGGAGTAATTTGAATGCATACGATAAGGGTAAGGGTATCTCTGGATTATGCAGCATCTATGGTTAATACGATGCAGTATTAGAAGTATAGATACGGAGATACATTTCTACTAATGGCAAGGCATTATATAATACATCCATATAGCAAAAAATGACACTTACTTCCTCAGCAGGCAATTATTTCAAAATCATCACCTCCTTGCTTCCTACTGCTATTGTTGCACTCAATAATGAGAAGTTCACTCCTGGTATTCACATGGTTACATGTCTCATAGCATGGCTCGGACTCTGAACACACACTGCTCTGAACCCAGCTTCATGCCAGCAATGCTGATGAAGGTGCTCTGGTCTTTGTGCTCCCAAGAGAACATAAGTCAGGTTCAGTTGTCTCCTTTATTCCTATACATTAACCCAAATATGTGCAAGACAGATATGCTCCTATATTCAGCAGTGTTACAATTGGACCTGGAGGTTCTCAGCTCCTTTTCAGCATTTGCTAAAACCTCTTGGTGCCCAAAAACTGGGAAATGTTTTCACGGTCGTCATTAAAAAACTCTGTTAGGATTATATTCTGTATTGGAACTACTGTGTTGCCCTTGCAGTTCATTTTTTAAAGTTTCTTTATTTAGAAATGTTTTTTAAAACATAGCTGTTAGAAAAGGATTCGCCATTTTAAAATGATGAATTATTTTCTGCCTTGTGGAACAACCTCAGTAGGCGGTCCAGGGACACACATATGGACAGCTAAAAGCCTGGAAACTGGGAAACTCTGCTAGTGATTGCAAGTGTTTCCAGAGTGAAGTGATAGCTGAGTTAAGTTTCTTAGGATGACATGCTGCACTTAGCTATCTAAGTTCAACCACACATGCGTAAATCTTCTCTTTTTGATGTGGATTTCAGTTTTACCTTAGCTGGAATACAGCTTAGAGATATTTGCCAGTCTCCTGTCATGTAAGAAATGAAAAATTTCAAGGTTTATCCCCCTCATGTTTCTTTGATAAAGACTTTACTAAGCACATCAAGCATTTCAGTTTAATGATAAAGTACGAGCAAAAGCTTATGGCTGGGAAGTGAATGAGTGAAAAGAGGTTTGGGAATGGTATGTGCAGCAGCTGATCAGAGACAAAACTAACAAAAAATAACACTCTGTGAAATCCACACAAAAATCCTTCTTTAACTGGGGCATAAGTATGTGCCATGCTCCCTTTCTGCCCTGCCTGGCACTGCAGGCTCCTAACGTCACGGGGTGGTGCGTGTCCATCCCTGCTTTGGTGAATATCCGTGCAGGAAAATGGGCACTTGCTTCCTGCAAAGAGCTCCACTGCAGTGCTGACCATGAGGGCGGTGAGGCCAGACATGCTGCTCGTGTTTGACACATGGCTGGATGTGTTGGGACAGCGTCACCCAAGGCAAGAGCCCTCAGGCAAGAGATGGGAGCCAATGCTGTCTCAGGAGAAGCATCCATGCTCACCTTCAAGACATGCTGCAAATCTGCTTCCAAATCCCTTCTGCTCAGGGGCACAAGCCAGACAACCATGTTCGTTAAGCCTATTGTTTTTACTTGAGAGTTTTTTCAGAAATAAATGAAACTCTTGCTTGTATCAAGGGACACCCTGAGAATGGGCTCAATTTATAGAGAAACGAGTGTTGTCTGATTTGCATGACTTCAGATGTAAGAAACAGTGATAGTCACTGAATGGCAGTCTGAAGCATTAAACTAACCCCCTCTGTGAGCAGCATGTCTTTTCAAGATTAACAATTTATGAAGTTAATGCACATCTAAGTATGCAGCTGTCCTTTTCTATTTTTAATAACCAAAAAGAAAATGTCACCAAGTAAAGGAGAAAAAAGCTGTTTCTCAGTTGGGACTGTACAGAAATCAGTGGCAGAATTATTCTCTGTGCTATAAAACTCTACTAACGAATTTTGTCATAGAGCTTAAAAATACTAGATAGACCAAAAATTTTAAAGTCTCTACATTTTGCTTTTATGTTATTATTGAAATGTTCTTCAAAAGAACTTATTTTAACTCTGATCATAAAATGAATACTACCCCATGTGTGGCTTGGTATAAGCAAGCATTAAACAAAACTACTCGAGATATCCCATTATTTAATTGCATTTCCTTTCTATTTTACACAAGACTTAATACAAATAATCCCTTAATTTTCTGGGCATTTTACAAAGGAAGAATCTGTAAGTGCTTTGCAAAACTACATACATGAAGGAAAAACTTTCAGTATTTAAGTGCTGTAGTCCTCTGAGGGGATTTATATGTAAACATGTATATTTTTCTGCTTGCCACCAGTTTCTTGGACTTTGGTGATGGATGTGCTATAAATACTTTAATAGGAATAGAATCTGCAGCTGCATGAAAAGATGAATTTTGAGCAATAAATATTTTGCTGGGATATCAGTACAATTTCTCACTCATTTGAAAAGTATTGTGAAACTTGTGCAGTAATGATTTGCAAAAAGCCAGACAAGAAGAGGACTGATATGGGATTACAAAGGTGGCCACTGACTTGAGTACATGGGAAGTGAAGATGCACTGAAAATTGAATCGTTGAGCTAGAGAAAAGTGGGTTCTTTTGTTCAGAATCATACTCAAGATAAGTCTCGTTTAATATCTGTAGTAACGACCTTTGCAAAGAAGCATGTTGCTAAAATGTGGTGACACAAAGTTGTAAGATATTACAGAGGAAAGATCACACTGGAGAAGTGAGGGGATGCTGAAGACGTAAATGACAGAAACAGGATGAAAGGTAATGGTACAGAAATGTATCTTGGACATTATCAATAAGAATTTCTTCTTTAAGCATTTGAGTGGAAACAAAAGGAGAGCAAAGAATTCATTGTGCAAATTGATCATAGTTCCTCTGAACAAAGTAATACAGTCATTAAAGAAGTTGTATGCAATTTCAGAACATAACAAGTGAGGAATACCCAGAAGGAAATACTGTACTGCTCTGCAAGGTACAGGTAAGACCTGATCCAGAATACTGTCTTTAATTATGACTTCCCATACTTATGAAAGACAACTCAAATTAAAGAAAGTGCTTCTAGCTTTTCTCCTCTTTTTTTTTTTTTTTAATTTTTTTTTTTTAATTTGAAAGCCCAAAAAAAGAAAAAGCAACGCTAACAGAAATAATAGTGTTGGTACAAAAATAGGTTGATTTTAACCAATTATGAGTTCAGAAGCTTTCTAACAAGCCAGAACAACAAGGTTTTGCAGTTTGATAAGTTTATACACATGTGGTTGCTTGTGATAGTACAAATTCAGAAAACTACGAATTGCCTTCCAGCCACATCTATGATGAGATCCCCAAATTAGTGAAAGCTTTGTGATGGATCTGCCTAGATAATTTCCTTATAGGTACTTCTCAAAGGCTTTTGATAAATTGAAGTGAAAAAGAAGAACAAAATCAAAACCAGGTTTTTCTTGAATTGCTTGTGCTGTGGGCCAACCGTTTTTTTTTTCCGGGAGTTGCACACTTAGAAGCTTTGCAGATCATTTCCACCCTCAGTATATTCAGTGAGGGAACCAGGCAGAAACACTCTTTCCTCCCTTTGCCCAGCCTACGTAACAGCGCAGTACACCAGCTCACAGAAAAATAAATGCAACCTGCTTTCTTGCCATGCTTCACAATGAAGCTGGTCAGCTATATAAGAAAATACTTTTTACAAATCCTGCATTCTTCTCAGAAAAACAAACAAAAACCCCCTACCCAACAGGTCTTCCCAGGAATTTGCTCTGCAGTTGCAGTAGCACATATATCGTATGCATGGTGCTACGGACATGGTGGTTAACAGCCAAGCTCTCAGTAGAGCGTGTGGAATCAAGACTGTGCCATCCTGACAAGAAAGTGCTACAAAATATTTTGAAGGCAGATGAGTATAATAATCCAAACTAAAAAAAATATTTCACAGACTTTATATTGGTAGGAGACAGGATGAGTCTGTGTTACAAGACCTGCTGATTCAAACAACTTTTATTATCTATTTAAAACTATATCTGCTGCTCTTGATCTTTTGGAAACTGTCTTAACAACTCTGTTTATGTGTGATGATAGCAGGTCCACCTTTTAGTGGAACCCTGTCACCATAATTGGAGAGTACCCAACATGCTGTTGATTTCATAAGACTTCATCACTTCCTTGGCTGTCAGTCTCAGCAATTGCAATGTTGTGTTCCTTCCTCCCACACTGTAATTTCTTTAGCACAGGGCAGGCAGTGGAGCATGATGTTTATGCTGCTATCTCCACTGCTGTTGCTTCTTCGTCGAATGCATCTGTGATACAAGTTGCTCAACCATTACGAGAATAATAATGTATGATGAAGCAGGCTACTTATTATGCTAGAATTATTCAGTAATGTTATTTTTAATGTATATTTAATCTCCATCATCACTACAATTTGCATAGAATTTCCTGTAAGTCTCAAACAAAAACAAATAATTGCAATCCAGAGTCATTAGTGCTACAAGTTATGAAGTAAATTCATACATATAAGAATACCTTTCTTGTTTCAGAAAGGTAAGTCTTTTGGGGTTATGTTAATAACCTATTTCCTTATTTTATCTACATTAAGGATCAATAGCTGTTTAGAAAAAGTAGTGTACTGTGTCTTTTGGAACAATATTTAACATACTTTTCTCCTTTGAAGGTCTCAGCAGCAACTGAATAGAGTATTTGCTGCCACTGGACCCCAAATATCTGTCCATGGAAGAGGAACCTTTAAGGTTTCTTCCATATTCATCTTGAAAAACCTACATTTATATTTCTACACCTGTGCTATGATTCCAGGGGGGAAACCTAAGACTTAAAATCCCTCTGGACCCCCCAAAGATATTTTTGCAATGCATTTATAAGGCAGATATTTAGCATGTACCAACACAAGTTGTCATCAACAGGGGCAGAATTCAAGGGACATATATAAGTAGCAAGGGCAGATATCCTCTGATAGATTTTGCTGAAGGGAGAGTTTAAACTCTCTCTTGTTCCCTTTGCACCTCTGGAAGAGGTTCTTGCCCTCTGAAAAAGTACAGAAAATAATGTGCTGGCACCTCTGGTGCCTAAATTAATTGCCTGATAACCAAATCTATTAATAAAAGAACATTTCAGTGTTGCATTAATATATATCCCTTTTGTTGGTTCTGACATTGTAAATCAGAGATGTTGCTTTTAGCACTGAGATACCATGTATTTCTAATATAAACAACAGAGTAGCCTTTTAGTTTATATTTTAGAAGCTGTTTTGCTCAATAATCCTGTAGTCCACAGATAATATTCTTGGTGAGCGGGCCTCCTGACATGTAGCAAATACTCTACCCATAATAGAATATATTTAATATGATGGCTTATATTCTCTATATAACATCATCAGCCGTTACTGAAAAGAGAAAATGTAGATAGGTATGTGCCTAATTAATTAGCATCACAGCATGTGCAAAAAACACCACATAAATGCAACATATCATATATTATGGAAAGCTATTGTGAAGATTATCTATTATGACTTTTATCGGGACACTAGATACAGTATATGAGATGGTGCCTAAGTAAAATATTTTTTAATTGATTTTACTGATGTCACAACTGTTTGTTGCAGATGTCCATTTGGCCTCACTTTCTTTTTCAAAATTTTATGTAGCCCAGTCCCAATTTCACTAGTCTGCACAGAGATTTCAGTGTTGATTTTCTTTACCCTACAACCTAGCTTAATGGAATCAAATTAAATCTTTGAATTGTGGCATGAGGCTGAACTGTGCAAAGAAAACCTCTACAGATAAGTACACATTAAAAAGAAAACTCTACTGGTCAAGGACTGGCCAATACCTTTTAGCAGTCTTCTCTGAACAGTGATATCCAATGCCAGCAAGCTCTTTTACAGACAGTGTTTGGGCACAGCTTTAAAGAGAGTGT
The DNA here is from genome assembly GCA_036630365.1 of Acanthiza pusilla. Taxonomy (NCBI): domain Eukaryota; kingdom Metazoa; phylum Chordata; class Aves; order Passeriformes; family Acanthizidae; genus Acanthiza; species Acanthiza pusilla. The sequence continues at coordinate 40,704,619 of JAXCHO010000164.1, read as the reverse complement.
GGGTCAGGGTCTCTTCTCACAAGGCCACTTATGCAAGTGGTTTTGGGTGAAGAGATGTGTAATTTAAAAATGGGGACCTTTTTTCTCAGAAACAGTTGGATTTTTTTAAATTGCTACAAAGAATACAGTACAGATGCCCAAAATTTACTTAGCACTGACTTCTGCTTAGCTTTCTTCTCTTCCTTTGCTGAGAAGCCTAAGAAAGAGTTCATGAAGGATCAAACCCATGCCATCTAACTGGTGTTGTACAAGCACATCTGCCTGTATCTGCCTTGCTGCTGTTTCTCTCTAACAACCAGCTGCAGAGGCAGAGAATGAACAGGCATTAAGTAACTCTACAGTAGCTCTGACACTGGGTTAAGCTTTCCACAACAGCCCCCATGCCTTCAGTGCTGCAGTGTGCCACAGAGTCACTCTGCTGAAGTCTAGACACCTACTGGGACATGACACTCAGGACAAGAAGTGAGGGGACTGTCATTTCTCCAGCGGCATCTCCAAATGAAACACACGTGCATTACTGTTTAGCAAGATATTACAGCTGAGATCATTAGGAGTTTCTTGTTGCAAAATCGTTTGGAACAAAGAAAGCAATTCTAGCTTGAAAGCAAATTTGCATACAGGAGCTTAATTTATCAAACTGTGGGATGTATTTTGAAGAAAGAGAGAATACAAATTAAGAAAAGGAGAAGCATATTTAAGATGATTATGCCTCCCAATTACATACATCTTTACGCCCTGTACTTATCTTCTGACATGTAAAGCTTCTATTTTCCAAATAAAACACCTCAACACCTTAATTGAAAACAAATATGTTGAAAAACAGAGGAAGAAGCATTTCCTAATCCTGTAAAGTGATATAAAGCCAGCTAAGATAAGGAATACAGCCTAATTGGTGATAAAATGTCAATATTCCAATAGATGTATACCAGCAGTCCATTAGGTTTAATTAGGCTCTCTCAGCAAGCAATATATCATGTAAAAGACGAACTGAGAAAGAAGTCAAGTGACTGCTGGGAAACACTCATGGGTTGGTGTACCAAGGCTAATCTTTAGGGTAAATTAAAAACTAGTATAGACATGTTAAACAGAGGATTTGAAAAAAAGAGCGATGTCTAATATTAGCACAGGATTAAGAGATTATACAAAGGCACTGTTGATCTACTCAAGTTTTAATTATGATCTCACTTACTGATGTAAAAAAAAAGTATTAAGAAAGGTTCAAATGAATGAAAGCACTAGATTGGAAAACTGGGCCCCTTACACACAGTCCCATTCTGAAAACTGGAAACAATTATTGTGCAGCATTTGGACGCTGCAGCTTCAGCAGGGCTCCAAGCAGGGCTCCCCTCTGCACTCTATTAACTGAATTAAAACCTACAGTTCACAGGGTGTGCATGGAAAATGAAATGCAAATGAATTGGTGGTCACATTTGCAGAATCAGGGCAGAAGAGCAGCAAGTGCAATACAGGCTGGCTGAGCACACAAAACCAAACAGAAAAAGGGGAGATGACAATAAGAAAAAACAAGCAGTAGCTCTTGCAGCACTGAAGAGCAAAAATACAACAAAATTTAATGCATCTGTCAGAATAAAAACAATGCTTTTTGCTGAGATCAATGACAGGATTTTACTTTTTCCGTGGCTCTTCTCAGTTCTTCATTAAAAAAAGTCTGAAAGGACCATGTGATGTTTTAAAAAGCTTTAAAAGCACATGGAATACAGAGCACATGATGCAATAGAAATTTTGGGTTACCTTGTGGTTGGAGACAAGGCATGATCGGAATAAGAGGATACAAGAAAACATATTTTCAGATTTGTTCAGAAAATAACAACTGCTTTTTAAACTGTTTTGTTTTGTTTTGTTTTTGCAACCTAATCGCAAGTGTTGCCAATTCTACATATTTAAAATGGATCTGATGAAACTCGGACAGAGTTGACACAAAGTGCCACTTCCCACAGGATAGACTTTCTCCAGTCATGTGTAAAGAGCAATAAATAGTCTTCATTTATTCAAAAGTGATGCTATGACAGTTTGCATTAAGCACTGAGACAGGCATTTAGTCTGCATCTTACAAACAGAATGGGACCCAGGAGAGAAGAAGGTTGAAGACCAAGTTTCTGGGATTTTTCTTTCAGGAAAAATTCTATATTCTTTTAAACTTCTGGTCCTACTCTCCTTTCTGTGAAATTTCAGAGCAGAAAGGAATAGAGAGGAAAAGTTCTCAAAGTGTTTGAAGATTTAACCATTATCTCATGTTTAACATTAATATTCTATGAAATAGCTCAGTGGTAGGGAGGGAGGTAGTCAGGAGTAGGGATTTATTCTCTTAAGTTAGACACAAAACACGCAGTGGCTCGGTGCTACTCTTCAGTTTGAGACTGTCCAAGTTACTGACAGCTAACACACTGCACCAAGAATTACCCATGGCATATCTTCAGTGCTGCACCTGAGCACCAGGGCAGTACTAACACACATCCAGTGCATCACTTCTAGCATCAGACAACCTTCATCGGCACTTGCTGGAGGTGTGCTCCACTGCCCTGGGCAGACCTGTCCTGTGGGAAGTAAAGAGTGTCCAAGTTCCACTATGCCTTCAGCAGCTCATTTTTCTTAATTTTGTTTTTATTAATTTTGAGAAGTCCTTTTTTTTTCCCAATTTTTAAAAATGGTAGCATATCCAAGCAACCTCTGCATGGTGACTGTGTTTAAAGGCACTATTACTATGACAACATCCAATGAGCCTACACAGCAAGGGAAAAATTGCTCAATGGTTTCTTCAGTGTCATGCAGGCTTTGGAAGACTGGAGCTTTTTCCCTGGCACTTTCTGATAAATATGGTCTGCTAAACTTCTACTTTTCGGTAAATTTCCTGGTAAAATTGGTGGGATTTCCCTGTTGGATAAATATTTTGGAAAGGTTTAAATCTCCATGTGAGTTTTTTTGTTGGATTTTTTCATTATTACCTTTTAGAATGCAATTCAGATGTTAGAGCATAGCCCTCTGGCAGTACTAAAGCACTTACTATTCAAATTATTTAGTGAAAGAACTCTCAAAATCATTTAGTAAGGATCTACAATATAGGATCTGCACACATGCAGCCACATCCTTAGACTATGTAGAATATATATAGAGACAGAATATTTTGAAGATTTGTTTGATTAGCTAATTCCAGTTCAGAAGACTTGACCTTGCAGAGATACAGTGATTGATATTTGCTCAGTTTAAAATTATGTACAGTAGCCTAGGTTTGCTAATGTGTTTTTGTCTTTTATTAAAGCCTACTAATGCTGTCACATTTTGTAAAATGAATAATTTGCTTTATAACTTTTGTGAAAAGGACTTTAAACTCTCACCCAAATCAGTCTTTGTTTCCTGCAAAAACCTTGCACTGAAATTTTCTTGACAAAGCTACAGAGCAAGAATTAAGTATATCTTGATTCTTGCAAACCATCCTGTACATTAATTTAAAAAATTAATCATTACAAATTATATGTCTAGTAGAAATTAATTATTTAAGGGAGAATTTGCCATTTAAATATTGTTTCAACCTGTTTATGTAGAAGAAAAAAATTAAAACAAACAGCACTGTTAGACCTGATCCATACAGAATAAAGTAACCCAGCTGAGGAAACTGGTTGATGGCAACTGAAAAGTGCTCATGCACTTCTGTTAATGCATATATGAAGTCTTAATAGTCATAGAAATGACCCAAAACAAAGTTTATTTGGTGTTTTCTGACGCTGAGTCTGTATTTGGACAATGAACAGCATATACCTCCCAAATCACCTGCACTGGTACCTCTGAAGAATTTACTGGTAATGGAAGAAAAGCTGTTTCTGCTATAAAAACTCAACACTGAATGAAAAATGTGTCTGTGTGATCCAGAACTGTTTGGTGAACCCTTAAAGTTTACATATAATCCCCAGCAAGACTAAAGTAAACATAGAGGATTGCTGAGGTTAGAATGGATCTCTGGGGATCATCCAATCCAAATTCCACTCAAACCAAGATCACCTACAGCAGGCTGCCCTGGACTGCACCCAGTCAGGTTTTGAGTATCTCCCAGGATGGAGATTCCACAACATCTCACTACAGGTTTGTAGGGAATTCCAGTGGAATACCCTGGCTTCCAGTGAGCATCAGTGCCACTGTCGGCACAGCGGGCTCACAGATACAGAGCCTTTGCATCTCCAGTGCAGAAGATGCGCCCGAAGCTGGCCTTAGTGTAAGAGCTTGGAGGAGGGAAAGAAGCAAGAGCTTTACTGACTACTTTCCCATAGGAATTCATAAGGTAGATGGCCACCAAAGCAACTGCTTCTTCCCATTTGTTAGGCTGCTGGAAGTTCATCAAAATTTACAAATCATGTATGTTGCTTTTAGGGAGACCAGGGAGAAGCAGATTATTTTAATCTCCCTTTCTAATACAGAACACAGGAAAGTGTAGAAGATGTAGGAGTGTTCTAATAGATTATTACATTATTTACCACAAGAACTTTACAACTTTATGTATAGTGCCAGAATTACTGTGTGTATTTCAAAGTTTTCTGTACTTCTGTTAGTATACTCCCCATCACCTGTACTTTCCTTAAACTTTCCTTCAGATAAAGAAGTAAAATGCATTGATACTTCTAATAACTAATACTTATAGGGAAGGAAAACTTCTCTCAAATCGTTATTTCTATCAAAATACTAAAGCATTTGTAATAGTCAAACCTGATAAATAAAAAGATGGAGAAGATTATCTATTTTCCTACCCCTGCATTTCCGTGTTTCATCAGAAATTTGTGCTTCATAAAATAATTCAAAGTATCCCTGATTTAGGTATCTTTTTTTGCTATCTATCATACCATGTGTCACTGCATCATTGCCTATATGGCATTACTACTATACTGTGAAGAAAAGTGGTTTATTTACTAAAAGAGGAACATGGGCAATAAACATTTACTTAGAAAATGGAAAATAAGTGACTCTGAATTAAGTGCCTATTAGAAATATTTTGAATGTTACACACAACACTTCATTTTTTTAATTCAATGACTGTTCATCCAGATAATATGAATGAATATGTTCTAATGAAGCTAAATTTAACACCTATAAGTGTTCAGACAGAAAATGCTTTTCCTTTGGGGCACATATTCATTCATTTGTTCTACCTAACTAGCATCAGCATCCAGACAAATTCCATGATAAGAAATTGATACTAACCATGTGTGGTATAAAGTCTATGATTTGTGACTGAATACTGATATTGTACTGTGACTGAGTACTGAGTTTTGTAGATATGAAACATCAATTTCTCAGCAGTGATCCTTCTATAAGAAGCTAAAAAATTCTGAGGGTTAGTACTTTCTGCAGTTCAGAAGATTTTAAAGCTTAAAGAAATTTTTTTTTTTTTAATTGTAGGGTGCAGGAAACCTGAAGGAGGTTTATTAGGCTGGATGACAATAATCAGGCTGTGGACCATGACTTCAAAGTTATATGTACAAGGCTGTAAGGACTTAAAGATCACAGCTCCCTGTCTCAAAACACTGCCAAGACCACAAAAGGAACTTGCCGTAAGATAAGCCACGACACCAGAAACTTGAGATAAGCACAGATGGCAGAAATTTTCATCAGGAAGGTGCTAAATCCAGGCCTAGCGGAGGTGAGGTCTAGTTAGCACATCCTGGTTAAGGCATCCAGACAAAAAATTCCCACTGTGGAGAACTGTGGGAAAGAAAGCAACTGCTTATACATGTGCCACCCCAAGCTGGGGAAACATTGGCAATCACCCCATGCATGGACACCAAGAACTTGGGCTGTATAAAGGTGGTACTCCCGGAAGAACGACTTCAGGACCCCTACCACTGAGAAGCCCAGGGTGAAGAAGTACTGGAGGGTCTACTGGTGGTGACAATCTTCTGCCCTCTCTCCCTCCCCACCCACATTTCTTTCGATCTCTCTTCCTCACATTTACTATTAAATAAAACCTGTAGTACTGACTTCAGCATATGGTCTCATTTTCACCTTAATTTGGGCAGAGGCAATTCTCACTAATCAGGTCACAACAAAGATATAGAGTAATATTTTGAAATCTTTCAGATTTTTCTGCTTTCAATCTTTTAACCATTTTGAGTCACACAAAAAAATGAGCAAAAATCACTGATAGTGATATTCTTGGATGTTAAATCATTATAATTTGGGGCTATTTTCATTTAATCTGTCCACAAAATACAAAAGTCTTGATTTCTCATATCTTTTAAATAAATGAGAAAACATAAGAACAAACTTATCAAGTGCACAAACTCAAGATATATTTTCCTAGATGTAAGTAGACTGACCTACATAGAGGAAGTTACCAAAAATAAGGGCAATGACAACAAGGTTAATGAGAAAATAATTTTATAGAATCATTTAGGTTGCAAAAAACCTTTTAAGATCATGAAGTCCAACCATCAACCCAGCAATGCCAAGTCCACTACAAAACCATATCCCTAAGTGCCAAATCTACGCATCTTTTATACATCTCTGAGTAGCCCACTACAGTGCTTGACAACCCTTTTGGTGAAGAAATTTTTTCCAATATCCAATCTAAACCTCCCCTGGCACAAGTAGAGACCATTTCCTCTTGTCTCATCACTTGTTCCTGGGAGAAAAGACCAACTCACACCTGGCTACAACTTCCTTTCAGGCAGTTGTAGAGAGAGATAAGGTCCTCCCGAGCCTCCTTTTCTCCAGACTAAACAACCCCAGCTCCTCATAAGACCTGTGCTCCAGACCCTTCAGCAGATTGTCTGCCCTTCTCTGGACATGGAAATATTTAGATTTCCAAATATTTAGAAAGTCTCTTTTTGAAAGAAGAAGCCTATTTACCAAATGCCTTCCAATTTACAAAAATTACCCCAGTGACTACTGACTGGAGGAGTCCCAGGACTAGGGTACCAAAACCTTTGATTTTTAGAACCTCAATCTAAGTTTCATCAACAAGTAGTGCAGAATAAAGACCACAAATTAGTATTTTTTTGGTGAAATGGGTGTTTATTTCTGCTTTACTAATTATACATAGACAGGCTGATTCTTTATTAACTCAATTGTGTGGAAAAAATGTGAGCTGGAATTTCTCTTCTATGGATAAACCTCTTTTGACTATCCAAAGTCAAACAGCTATAAGATTTGCTCTCTCAACAAAACTGTATAGGCTATGGTCTGCCTAAACATTCTAACCTTTGAAAAGTGAAAATGTAATACATAAAGAATGCTTCTAGACATTTCCAGGAAATTATAATTGTTTATTGAGCCAGATGACATCCTTCCCAATTATGATGGTTAGGGCTGTACTGCAGAGGTAGTCCTTTGATCTCTGCTACAGTCTTTGCATAAAAAACTGCTAGGTGGAGTGAAGCAGGTCCGCCCCTCATGCTGCCTCCGCCTCCCAGGCTGGTCCAGCTCCTCAGAGGGAGGAGCCCTGCCATGGGAGGACCCTGGGGGGTTTGAGTGCCTGGGTCCACCCCTGGATCTTGGGGAAAGGAATGCCCAGGGCTCAGGATCCGCCCACTTTTCCTGAATCTTCTGTTCCGTTACCTGTATCATTGGTTGCTTTGAATTTGTACTCCTCCCTCCTTTGTTATTATTGGTTAAGTATGCTTATCTCCTCCCTTTGTCTTTCCCCTGATTGGTCACCCCTGTCCCTAGATAAGCGGCTGTCCCTGGGCAGGGGTGGGGCTTTCCCTGCACCCTCCATGGGTGCAGGAGTCAGTCCTTCCCTTCTCTCCCTCCCGACCACATGTACCCCTAAACCCTAACTAAAAGGAGAGCTAGGGGAGGACACCCCCTCCCGCACACCCTTACCTCGTCGGCTTCTTCTTATTATTCGATTACAACAGTGGAGGAAATAAGAAATCTTTATTCCCCACAGCACAGACCAAGAAAAAACAGTACTTTAAAATACCAATAACTAAATCTCCTCTAAGGGGCTGGTAAACTGTCTGGTAATAGAAACTTATAGAATGAATCCTAGTGAGCTTAAATTACTGAATATTACAGTGAATACTGTCTATGAAAAAGAAAATCTAACGTCTAGCAATAATAATTTGGTCTCCTCAGGAATTTTACAGTTACTATGGTTATATTCTGGATGCTGAAAATAACAAAATAATATAATTTAATTGGACTGAAAGGCCAAAACACTAAGTCCACTATTATAACAACTGAACTCCGTAGCATGAGAAGCACCAGAATATCCTAAAGACATGTTCTGGAAATAATTATTTCACTTTTATTTAAAACAATTAAAAATTATTTTCGTATTATCTCACTTATATTTTATTCCTGCCACTAGATTGTGCCAGTAACCAGCAGTGACCATCTTATTTTTTCTCTTTCCATTTAGATGAAGAAGTATTTTCAGCCTGTATGATGAGACTGTGTGAAATAAAACCCTTTTCTCACCTGACAACCATATCATCCCAACAGAGGTGAAGCTTTATTGCCCTCTCAAAAAAAGAGAAATATGCTTGTTCATATGCTTGTCCTTGACAGAACATGGACACAATAGGATTTATTAATGAAGAGTCAGAGAATGCCAGTTACCTTCTACACCACAGCAGTGATGGGGAAATTAAGCTCAATAATCTGATGCTTTTTGGAGTCACCAAAATTAATTCCATTTCTCCCCACTATTCTATGAGTTGACAGAGCCCACTCACAGCAAGTAAGCTGTCAGGAAATAAGAACACGAATAGAAAAACAAGTACTGAATATCTTCCCGAAGCGCTGCTGCAAGTGAGAGCAAAAGGTACTTTGCCTTCTTCAAAATCAGATTATTAATGCAGTGCCCAAAAGAGAGTTTGAATTTTCTGCACATACCTCCAAATTCTAAGTCCCCTGTTCTTTGAATCCCATGAGCTCCAGTCAATGAACAATCTCTCCAGAACAGGAGCACACGTGCTTCTTTAGCTATATTTGTAAATATACATCCATGTGAACAAAAAAACCCAACCAAACAAAAACCCCCACACCTTTCTATCTGATGTAATCTAATACCAAATGGGACCTACAAACGGAGCTGTCAGGCTGACCCAAGCAACTCAGCCTAACATATAGCTGATGCTAAATACTGCAAAGTGATGGGAAAGCCACCATTAGAGATGACTACTAAAGTCAGTGGTAACTGCACTGTGGTGTAGAAGCAGACTAAGTTAAGACTTTAACTTAGTTAACTTTAAGCTACCAAGATTCTATTCCACTATACATTTAATTACATTAGTAATTAAAGAGCTGAACCTATTCTCAAACCAAAGTGTTGCTTGAACAATGCTGTGAACCTCACAGCTACAAACCCTGTCTTGCAGCCAGGGCAAGCAACAGCAAAGATTGCAAAAGAAAGAAATCGTATTCTTGGAAGCAGGCACTGAAAGTGTTAAGTTTACTAGAGCAATGAAGAGAGATATAAATTTTCCAGCATCATCTCAACATCTTCAGTTTGAGAGGCAGGAAAAAAAATAATTCACCCTGAATTTCCTCCTATTCTTTCTGGTGTGTAAGAGACAACTATCGACTTCAGAATGCTGATAAATGAAGGAGTTGTTTGGTTGAAGTCTCTGAAATGACACCTTCTGAAGTAAATTCCAACTTGTACTGCAGTCAGAAGCAAAAGAGCTGTCAGAGAGATTTAACTCTCAAGACGCAGTGTTTGGTAGGATGGTAGGTTAAGTTTTATGTTCTTATCAAAACACACTAATTCAAAACAGATTTACACTAGGAATGAAAATTGATAGATAAAGAATGCTTAAATTACCATAAGTAAATAAAACCCATAAAAGATGAATAATTCACTTTCATTAATGCTTCAGGCTGTCTTTCTCTTGAGAATTCATTCAGGGGGAGTAGTTATTTGTCCACTCCAACCCAGTACTACTGAAATGGGCTCTTGCTATCCAAGCAGTAAGGAAGCATCCTCTCAGATCAGGCAGTACAATCAACTGTCTTTTGGGAAAAAAAAATCATTAGTTCCAGTTTGTATGGGCAGATTTTGAAGAGCAGATGACAAAGCAATTTTTTTTCTAAATATTATTCTAAATAAGGAAACTATGATGTATAATTTGTAGCCCAAATAATCAAGTAGACAGCTCTGAAACAGTGTTTCCAGGGTCTCTCTCAACTTCACTTTCCGATCCCCACTGTACCTCAACCCCAAGCAGAGGACAGTCTTTCAGGTCAGCAGCACATTTTCTCTCCTAAGCCAGAGTCTTCATGAATGCCAACTGCTGTCACTTCCACTTTAAGAATATAGTCAATACATATTCAAATTATTTTTAAAAAATGAATTCTAAGCCAATATTCACATAATCAAGCAGTTATATCTTTTTACCAGCTCAAGAAATACATTTTATTTCTTTCTATAAATTATTATTACTATTACTATTACTACTACTATTACTATTACTACTACTATTACTATTATTTTAATTTATGTTTCTGTTAAGAAAGTATAGGAAAAGGAATTAAGTGGCAAACATTAGAAAAGTTTGTCAGTTTTTTATTTATACAGTTAAAAGCCCTGCTGGTAACAGGTACTGTAATCATAGAGCTCAATTAATAATAGCCCTTTTTATCTCTCACCAAATAATATTGTGTTAATTTTTTCAGCAACTTCATTCTAAGAAGGAAGATTAACAGAGTGTATAATTTTGTTAGAAGTGGTAGGTCTTTGAATTCTATCTGAAAATTATTTGTACTATAAGTGGAATAAGAAATATTTCACATCCTCTGCTGTAGCATGTGATGCAAAAACATTTTAAAGGAACAATATATACACACAAGGAAAGAATTTCCTGAAGAGAAAGAACAAAAACTCAAACGAAAGCCTCAAACCATTAAAATAAAACAGACATGAAGTGAAACTGAGACAGGATTGTATTCATAACTCTTGAATGGATGATTCTAGAGTTCATTGCCTGCAAAGAAGGCCAAAAAAAAGAGTCTTTTGGTTACCTTATCAAATGGTTGGCTAAACTTGAATGACATATGGTAAGCCTCCAGCAAAGCAAAGCACTATAAGTTTGCTAAATACGGAAATACACTATCAGATATTGATTTCCAATGCACTATATGACTTTGCCAATTTTCTCACGTGAAGTCTCCCAGAAAGAGATTTAGAACCACTAATGGCAGACTGGCAAATTTCCTGTTGATACCCAGGCGTGCAACTGTGGCATGAGATGAACACACATCCCAGATAATGAGCTTTGCTGAGAGAGTGTCCACTCCTGTTAAACCAGGGTCACAATGCAAAACTCTGAGCAACGTTTGGATCAGAGCTTGCTCAAAACTTGGGCTGGTTTCACCTGCATCAGCCTGAAATCTACCACCTCTGGCCACAGGAAGGAAACTACCCTGGTACAGAGAGCACCTGCAATAGGATGTGAGGACTAGAGGCTCACATGGGCCTCAAGCTTCTGCTCATCTCAAGTAGCCCAGAGTCACCACCACCTGCCTTTGAACAGCTTCTGAAAATCAGCACCTCTACCTGTGCAATTTTCAATACCAAAATACACAGTGGTAAAGTTTTTTCTGTCAGAGCAGTTATGTGAGTATTTCTTCATAGAAAATAAAGTCCAACGGAACAGCAGCAACAGCTACAGATAGAGCCCAAGAAGCTAACCCTAAAGTCTTCATATTCTTTATTTCACTAACATCTTAATATTTCTCTCTTAATTTTATAGGAAGACTTTATATGAACACCCCTGAAAAAATAGTATAATTTTCAGATAAATTCTATCTTTATCTACTGGAACCAGAAGACAAATAAATTTTAAAATCCTAATTAAAACAACAGAGATACTAGTCTAGATGCCAAATCAAACCCAAAAAAGCAATAGGGGCAGATGGCCTGAAATAAGAATCCTGTCACGCAATGAAAAATCTCTTAATCCTTAAAATGGAAAAACACCCAGCGTTTCTAAAAGTTTTTGGCCTAAAGACTTGTATTTTTAATGTGTTAACTACTCCTGATGCTTTTCTTTACAGTGTTCAGTGTAGGCTGTTATGCATTTTCAAATATTTGTATTGCTAAAGGGGGAAGAACACTTAAAACATTTTCTCTGCAATATGAGGTTTTACAAGACTTCATTGTATTAAAAAAGCCCCACTTCTGATAGCCTTTGTTAAAACATATCAAAACTGCAAAATCTTTCATGAAAACAAGGCAAGATGCATTCTTTAAAATTCAGGATTTTCCCTGAGAAATGTACACAATGGATGGAAGCAAAAGATAAAACAGGACCAGTGTTTTCTATGTCCCGCTGTAAACTTGGGAGAGGTAATTGATCCTTAATATAACGGAATGGAACTGTGTAATATTCTTTTTAAAAGCTATATATTGCTTGGAAATAACGGCCTAAAGATTTTCAAGCACTTCAATCCATACCATATGGCTCTGGATTCCCAACAACTTCCAAAGAAGTTTAAGACAAATTCAAGTTCTTACCAGGGTCTCAAGTTTGACAGCAAAATCTCCATAAACAAACCCCCATTTACAAGTCCTGTTATACTACCCAAATAAAGTGAGTAGTAATTAACAACTGCTTCCTTAGCTAGGAACTGCTCTACCAAGTCCCTACATTTCTTTAAAAAAATGGCTGTGGTGTGCTAATTATGATTCAAATCGGTAAATGACCAATTCAGATGATAAGAGGGTTTAAGTGCTTAAAAAATTGAACTGACCCTACGACCTCAGTTATGTGTCTTTGCAGGACTGACTCCAGCATGTCTAGAAAAGCTGATTCAACTCCTACCACCATCAATTGGTAGGATTAGGTGAAAATGAATCCCTGCAAGAGATGTTTAGTTCGTTTGACATTATTTCCCTAAACATATAAATATATAAACAAACAATTCCTTAATATTGCTATGATCACCTCAGGTCTTTAGAAAATAGAAGGGTTCAGCACTGGGCTCAGAAGTTGACTTCTTTGACCTTATTTTGTAAGGAACCATCCAGACAGTGTAACCTTGCTGTTGGCAGCATTAGAGATGAAGCTGATCTTAATTCCAGTTAAAGTCTTGCTTGCTCTTTGATCACATGAAACAAGGTCAAACTTATTTTACCTGAAGGTGTACCCTGTAAAACTCAGAAAAGTGCTACAAAGAAGCAATAGAAGCATTCATAATTTAAATGACAGCATGTTTTATACAAAGGACTGTCAAGGAGTATGACAAGGCTATGAAGTAAATTGAATAGAATTCAAGGAATCAATTGCAGGTGGTAGAGCTAAATGAGGAGGATTAAAATCGTAGTTAAAAGAAAGGGCACTGGAAATGAAAATAGAGACAGATGTAAATCACTTTAGTGATTGCCTAGCATACTTCTAGTATTTTACAAATAAAAATTATTTTTTTAATTTGCAAAATAAAATTAGGGTTCTCCAATTAAGAGAAGACAGTTATTAACAGCATAATAAACAAGAGAATGGAAAGACAGAAACTTGAAGAACCAAAACATTCAGTAAAGAAGATGGGGCAGCCTGCAAACATACTTCAGTTCTAAGTTGAGGTGCTTTCAGTGATTGAAGTTTTCTTACTAAAGAAAACATTTAGAGTGTGTTACACGTGGTCTTGTGTAAATTTCAGCAAAAAGATGCTGTATAAAGATATCATGCAAGTGAAAATAGAGTAGCCTACATTCTGATTTTCCCACTAATTTCTTCAGGATTTTTTGTGCAATACTGAGGAACATTGTCTCAGGTGTTCTATTTGATTTTTTAATGGTAAATAAATAAAATTCTTTTTCCTGTCCCAATGCATACACATACAGTCTTATAAAACATTAAAATAGCAGAAGAAATATTTTAATGTTGCACATTGTTTATCCAAATATAAAGCTTCATGCTCTAATTACCAGCAAGCTTCATAAGAGATGAAACTAGAGTAGGGAAAATGAGAAGACCCACTGAAATGAAACCATGAGACATCCCAGAGATGGTTTCTATCCGTATCCACATCTCTGAAATGTTCTCATTGCCTGGCAGTATCTCATTAAGATGAATGGGTCACTTCATAAATCTTTGGAGACTTTCTGAAAGGGCATAGAAACATGAAAAGGAGAAATAAGAGCATTTACTTTCTGCATCATTTAATAGATATTTACTAGCATGGCAATTGGGTGCTTTACATTTAAAAAAATGACAGAGAGAACCACTCAAGTTTTTTGAGATTTTTCACTTTTCCTGCACAAGCTTCCACATAGATTTTTTGCTCTGTTCTGTTTCTTCTAATTAACTAGCTTAATGTTTCAAATTCTTGGCAGTTAAAAGCTTCTGTTAATACTGGTTCCTCTCAAAAATAGCTTCATGACAGGTAAGTGCTAACATACCTTCAGTGTGTGTAGGTTTCTTTGAAAGCCTGCTAATGCAGCCCTCTTCCTTTTTAGTACAGATGTATCTAATGTACCTTCTCCAGCTGCTCAGCTGTCAGTTCGTCTTCAGAGTTCACGCTGACTGAAATACAAGTAACCCTTAAAGCAGCAGGATAAGCCTGCTATTAGATTAATTTAACAGAAATTTCAGCCTCCTCATTAAAGAACTGGGGTAGGGAGAAAGACATGGTGGTAACTGAAGGTGTGGTATACCTTTAATTAGGCCAATGTAATTTCCCTGTGAAGGCTTACAAAATTTCAAGTCAATCTCCTGCTCAAAATTTGCTGAGATGGTACGCTTTCCATCCACCACATGGTGGGGATCTAGCCAAGCTCCTTCCCCCTTGAACCAAACTGCCTCTTGGTAGAGGTGAATATTTCTTTGCTGCCTGGGACAAGCGAAGCTTTCCTGATAGGAAAAAAAAAGGGACATTCCATAAAACCAGAGTCCCTACTGCATCTCCTCCTCATTCAGTACAGATTCTTTCCCTGCCTTCCTACAAAGAATTACCAAAGTCAGTCATGGTGCTACGATTTCACTGCTAGTCAGTGGAAAGAAAGGATTTTAGCAATACCTGTCTTCTTCCCTAACACCTGGAAAGGAGAAGAAATTGATTAACCCCACAGCTAGTTGATGGTTAGGTATCCATGTCATGGAACAAAACTCTTCCTGATAGAGACAGATAATGCAATAACATGATGTAATCTTGCAGCAAAACGTCAGGAGGTTCAGGCTGGACATTGGGAGACTACACACTGCACACACTGCTCAGAGACGCTGTGAAACCCTTTCCTTTGCAGTTTTTCACACTCAGCCAAACAAAGCTGGCTGAATTCCTGTGAGGTCTGACTGTCCTGCTTCAGGCAGCAGGTTGAACTCCATGACCTTGGGAGGTTCCTGCCAACTGATACTGAAAACATTCCGTGAGCACTGTACTGTACCCTTATAAAGGCCATGCTGGATGCCTTAAGGCAAGAAGAGGAACAGGATCTGTAGACCTGACAGATGGTACAGAGGTATTTGAACCTGCTCCTTAC
This sequence comes from Acanthiza pusilla, assembly GCA_036630365.1. Classification (NCBI taxonomy): domain Eukaryota; kingdom Metazoa; phylum Chordata; class Aves; order Passeriformes; family Acanthizidae; genus Acanthiza; species Acanthiza pusilla. Next base: position 40,689,189 of record JAXCHO010000164.1, on the reverse strand, counting down.
CTGTAGGACCTTTGGGATTATCAATTTATCTCTAACTGGGTCCTTCAAGCATGTCCTGATATTCTTCAAACAGTTAAAATGGTCTATTAACTTTGTTAGCATAATAAAGCTTTAGCTTTAAGGAATCTATAGCTTCTTTAGTGACTTTGAGAACATGAGATCTATATTCCTTTCTCACATTTTTCAAATCATTGCCAATGACAAAGTGTGTTACAACATTTGCAAAAAGGTACCAGAGAAGCTTCATTTTCTTGAATTGGAATTTCTCATATCCATATTTTAACAATTACTTGATATAATACAGCAGCCAAAGCCTCAGCTGATAACACAACACCACCATTTGATGGAAAATTTATCACTATTTTAAATTTGCATAAAGGCAATTATTTAAACAGCTATATAAATAATAAGTTCTTTGAATAGCCTAGCTGAAATTTATCTATATAACTGAACATAAAAGCTTTTCAGCATTTTTGGTCTTGCTCTGGAGGATCAAGTCTTCAACACCATAAGATTTTGTGATATACATTGCAAATATAAAAATAAGGAAAATACAGAAAACATGTCCTATATTTTAAAATTATTTTAGCAAGTATTTAAAATATTCAGAATTTTCTTGAAGAATTTTCTGTTAAGTGGTAGTAATTTTTAAATACTCTGAAGTATCTAATATGTTATGAAGTTAAAAGATTCATAGAATTCCATTTCATAAGAACAATAATCCAAAAGATCGCTTCTCTTCTGCTAATATTTTTCTTCACAAATTTATATTTTAAAAAAAGTGATGGTCAAAAATATTTTTTAGTTTATTCTTTTGAGTAAATAATTTTTAAAGTGAGCTTTAGTGAAAGGATGTTTATGCAAACAGTTTTCCAATTAAGTTTATTCAAAATATCATTTTTTATGAAAAAAATGTTGTTCCCAAATATGACAGGCCTACATTCCAACAGTTTTATAAATGCAAATTCACCTTACATAGAAATTTATTTTTTTTAATTAAGAAATAGTTTTAAAATATGTTTTACATAGCACTTTCATAACAAGTGGGATTTTTTCTCATCTCCCAAATCTGATACAATATATCTAATACCCAAGTATCATTTTTCTATTAAAATGAAGATTGCTCATCAGATGTGTTCATTTCTAATCTCTGCTTCTAATGTGTCAGTCTTTTCTGTTAAAGAACTGAAATAAAAAAAAAAATGCACATTAAGCCAATGGGGTTTAAGACAACTTTGCCTGATTAGCTGTTAGAATAGAGAAATTAGCATGTCTTAAGCAACTGAATAAACACTCAGTTTTTATGACACAAAGCATATATCTATGGGCATTAATTCTGTAATTAACAAAAGTGACAATAACACTGTAGAGCCAAAGTATACTATTTACTAAAAGGGTGATTTTGGTAACTCACAGATAAAGGAAGAAAAGTTGGCATTATCTTTTCTTCCCGTCTTTTAAAAATTCTAGTGAAAAGAACAGCTCATATGGAGCCATTTAACTTTTCTTTTCCTATGTTGATGTCAGCTTTGCAGTTATACTTGGCATAACAGCTTTGATTAAACATTTTATATAATTGTAAGCTTCCTGAGGGGACTCAGAATGGAACTATCAGGTGCTTGGGTTACATTCCAGATGGCAAGAGATTTGCTCAGCTTCACACTCCTCTTCCCACTGATGATACTAAACCACAACGGAATTCATTTGCAAGTAATTCCAGGAACCATCAGGCTAAATTTCAAAGAATCAAAAAAAATAAGCAACTCTGCTCTTAAAACAAAGCAGATGATTTGAAGATATCTGTTTTATAAGCAATTCCAAAGCTTTTCCTTGAGTAACTGTTAAACCTGTGTCTGCAAGGGTTAGGTTCCAAAAACACCTCTGTTTTCACTAAGACTCCCTGTGAGCTGAAATGGCTTTCTGGAGTTAATCCTTTTCTTCAGTTCACTCCTGATCTGATGTGTAGCTGAACGGTTACCAGAGTCAACAACCTGTGGAAGCAGCCAGGTATGTAAGGTAAGGGCATGTTGAGAAGGGAGCCTATGATCAGGTTCCTTTGGGCTACCATCACAAATGGCCTCAATCTAGAGAAACTCCATTCACCACAGCAAGTTAGCTTCTCGAAGAAGTTAGGAGGGACCCAATCTCCCCTGAAAAAATAGCAATACCAAGGGACACCTGCAGGATGTTCAGGAAAAAACTTGACGACCCTGCTGCTCTATATTCTAGAAAGCCTCAGACGTGGGGGTCTTGTAGGACGAGCACAAAAACCATTCTCAGAAATCCCAAATACGCCTCTGTCTGCTGTTTGCCATTTCCCTGTTTGCCATGGGCTGTCAATTGTTCATACTGGTTTCTCACTTGCAAACAAAATGCTTTAATGTGTGCTTATACATGCATGATGACCAAGCTGGACCGGCTTCAGGAGTTTTTCTATCCCATGAAAATGGACATCTAGAATGGGACTTGAGCACAGTGGAAGCATTTCCACCCAAAGCTTCATCCCAGAAATTCTCTCTGGTGACTGAATATTCCTAAGGTCACTATTCTGAGTTCAGACCCAAGCAAGACTGCTTCTTCTCATGTACAAAAGTGAACTAGGCTGAACTAAATACCTGTAACAATAACTAAATACTGAATTGGATTTGGTTTTATTTCAGCACCCTAGAAGACTTTATCTGCTGAGTTTTAGGCTAAACACCCTGCAGCAGACTGGCTTTCTGCTTCCCATTCTCCGTAACACTTAGCTGTGACAGCTTGAGGATGCCTGACGAAGAGCAAGCAGCCATGGGGAAATGAGTACTGTTTTTGTATTTCATCAAAAGACAATAACAATAATGATGTGATTGTCCTGTTAGAATGCTTTGAAAGTGTGGTTATAGATACAGACTCAGAAGAGAGGCGTTTGAAAGGATACTTTTCTTCTAACCTGGAACCAAAGTTTTGTTCTGTGTGTGGAACAAAATTGTAATGCAAAATGAGAACTGAACTAATGCAAACTAATGCAAACAACTGGCTAAAAATAAAGGCTCATCAGAGCTACTAGTATTGCAGATTCACTCAAAGTTATTGCAAGAGACAACAGCAGAACGGGTAACTAGAGTGAAATTAATGCCTGATTTGTTGATCCCAATTCCTTTTATTCACTCTGTATTATCCACTTTTTTACTGCTAACAAGGAAAGGTAGAAGAGCAAATACTTACACAAAACTGTATGATTTGATTCTCATCAAAAGCTACAGAGGAAATGGAATACTTTGGAATGCGCTTCACTGTTATGCCGTAAATCATAGTTTTCAAATGAAGATTCATCAAAACACTGTCTGTCAGAATTCATCAGCCTCTATAAAACAATCAAGGCATTTAGGTGTGGGGAGTAATTTGAAAAATTAACATCAGTAATCTAATGTTGAACTGTCTTACTGATGTAAGGGAAGATTAAGCAACTCTTGGATTTCAGGTTATTTCAGGACACAGTTATTTCAAACCCCACTTCATTCTGCATAAGCAGAATATTGCACTGGAGCATCTCAACATAACAACAATATGAACATGAACAAATTAATTTTGTGACCTCTGCTTTCTTATCAATATAATTTGCTGATACCTTTGACTGATGGGATGTAAAAGTTAAAGCAGTATTTCACTATAAGGGATTCTTTGAATCAAAGAATTAAAAGTAATGTGAAACAGAATAAAGGTCAGATATAACTGACCTTGAAAGATAAGGATGAGCTGCAACTCTTTAAAGCTTCTGAAATCTAAAAATAAATTTAAAAGGAAGCTCAATAAAGGATTTAGTCAATTTTCTTATGAACAACACTTCAATTAAAGTAAATCTTATGTTCCATCAGATGAGTAAAATGTCATGCCTGAACTATATTACAGATCTAGCAACATAAATGAGAATTAAAAAGAACATTCTTTCGTCTCATATATACAGGAGAAATATTAAAAGTTTTAGACAGTCATACATAGCTTTAACCTTTTTTTTGTCATGAAAATAATGCTTAGGAAATAACATTGTAATAATAGGAAAAGCCATATAAAGTTAATTTTAAAATTTATATATAAGCAGAAGATGTAACTTCAATTACATTTGAAGTTTGAACTCTGTGTTGAAATTACCATGATAGGCATTTGAAAGTATTTGTTTACAGTACTGGTATTTTTGGTGCAGTTATATTTAAACCTTAGTTCTACAATTTTGATCACTTTGTTGGAGGGTTTTAAAAAATATTAAAATACCAGTCCTGAGTTTGGATAGAGTGAAGTCTTCAGGATATAAGCATCAATTATAAACCACTGTTCTGACTGTCTTGTTGATTTAAAAAATAAAAATAGAAAACACATTCAAATCATACCATAGTCTTATGGGACAGGAAGCAACCCAACAGCAGAGCTACAAAAATTACTATTTTATGCCAATTCAGAGACCTGAACATGTAGAAAATTCAGAATCCATTCAAGGAACAAGTACTTGAATTGAAATAAAAAAGGAGTTATCTCTTCTGTAGCTCTTAAAAAATCTTGGTCAAGACAAGAGTCAAAATGAACAGCACAACTTTAGTCAGGAAGGAAATCTTCAGAAACACAATACACATCACCTCTGCAAGGGATGATTTTGCTCACAATTCACTCGATTTAAATCTAATTTCCTTTTCTGTTATCTACTTAGAAAATTCTTACAAGACAAATACTTTCAAAAGAATTTCTGAAATTATTCTCTTTCCATAAATAAAACTGCCAATAAATATCTCATACCTGCTAGAAATTGATGTGTAATTATGTAACATCCCAAATTTTTAAAGTTATATTTCAATGTCAGAATGTCTGAGATTAATTGGATGTTCATGGACTTTTAATCTGTCAATGATACAATAGAAAAAAGTAGCTATTATTTCTCTGATTATGCCAAATATTATTCTCCATTCCTAATAGGGCAGAAGTACCCATAAAGCAGAGACAATAAAAAAATAACTTTAAGCTATACTAATTCTTCACATAAAGCTATTTTTGGAACCTGTGAATTACATAGTAATGTATGGTCACGTTTTCTCCTTGCCAATGCTTGTCACAAACACGTAGGAAAGCTCACCTCAGAGCAGTCTTTATAATTTTTATGAACTTATGTTTTGTCAGTCCTTCTAAAATGCTGTAAAGTAGCAAAGTTTCCCCATTCTTCTTGAATGGATTAACAAATAGGTATTTGGAGAGGTTTGGGAGCATGTGAAATGCCAGGAAGTTAAGATGACAGGATAAAATTATTTGCAGGTATAGTGATGTTACTATACTGACGTCTACTTAAGAAACAGCTTTGTCATGCTGTTTACAGTACTTATTTAAATTATAAATATCTGAAACTCCAATAATTTTTAAAACCTTAGCCACCTATTGGGTGTATTCTCCATTTTTAATCTGGCAAGGTCTCCTCTGTTCAGTTTTACAACCTTCTCCCTACTTCTGAAGCAGAAAATATGACTATTATCTATGGTGAGATAAAATGGAAAGTCCCATCAAGAAATTATTTATCATGTGAATCATTTTATAGATAGGTAAGAAAGATTCCTCCTTTTTTAAGAACTGTGAACAATCTGAGGCCAAGGCTGCCTGACTGACTTGCTAGTCATTACAAGTAATCAGAAAATTTGTGGGGAAAGACATATTGATGATGACACCATCTTAATGCTTCCAGATTCTTCTTGTCTTTTAGTGCAGACTGGTATTGCCTGTTGCTTTTAGATGTTTCAAGAGATACAGATGAACAATTCAAATAAAAATGGGGAAGCTTAGAAATTTGCATTACATGTATGTTTCAAAAAGCAGTTACGGGTCAGATAGAGCCTGGCTTCTGTGAAGCTGCATGAAGCTGCAGAAGGGACTAAATGCTCCTAGCTTCTCTTGTGCACCCATCTGGGAAGAACAGCAGCTCCAACATTGAATAACACAGCTGTTCCTCCTGCATTTTTGCCCCAAGAGAAGTTTCTGGACTGCTTGGAAAATACTCGGGAAGGAAGAAAGAAGTAAATTTTCTGGTCTCTTTTAACAGATGTTCCTTAAGGTGCATATTATCTGTACACCGTGCCTTTACGAGGTCATTGAAAGGACATGGATTTTTCCGAAGGAATCTAAAGAAAAAAAGGAAGTAAACTGGTACGCTCGGTTTGTTAAAATATTGTTTCTTGTAACAGCCAAGCATAAATATGCCTGACCTTCCCCTGTAGCTTGTTCTTTTGTAAAGGAATCAGAGAGAAAAGTAAATTTCCAGGTACACTAAAATAGAACAAGGAAATCTGGAAGATGAGGAAAGAGGCAATTTTTTTGGTTTTGACTAACTGAAATAAAGGAGAGCTCATCACTTCTAAGTATTAACATAGTATTTACCCTCAAGGCAAATGAGACAGCTCAGATCGACAAAAAACCCTCCCACAGCAACCAGTAAAAACAGGTTTGGCATTTTTAGGACAGAGGTTCTGAGACTGCCTACACAAAAGATTCATCAAAAATTTACTGAAGCTGATAATAGGGCAGCTTTTCTCCTCATACGGGACTACAGTGAAAACCCACAGATATTCAAACCTTCCTAAGAAAAGCAACAACATACATTCATTTATTTCTGAATGGACTCTTGCATCTGTATCATCTGCATATGTCAAAAATAATTTGATTACATGAATTTTTACAATGAATAGAAAGACTTTAAAGACAAGGAGAAAATACAGCACAGTGTAATACAGCCAGGAAAGGGAGAGCAAGGCACTTTGGGATGCTATTTTAGGGCAATGTTTTTATTAATTAATCTCACAATCACATAGCATCTGTCAGCTATGGAAAAACGTTAAGGAAAATGAATGAAGATTGTACCATAGAGAACAAAATAATGCATAATGAGCTGATTACAAAATTATCTCCTGCAGACCCTCAGAAGAATACTAGGTTGAATCATATGAGGAACAAACTAAACATGTTCATACACTCTGTGTTGGGAATGAACACAGGCACATCTGGCTGAGACAAGGGAAAAATGCTACCTTGTGCTTTTATTCTCATGGGCAGAGCGGATTGACACAGGGGGGCCTGAAACCACAGAGCCAAACATTCCTTAGAAAAGCCATGCATTACAAATGCAGGTAAGCCCCTTGCGAGACAATGAACCATTTGCAGATGTGTATTTTCCAAACGTTCACTTTTTTCCATGATTCAGACAATTTAGCTGGATTTACTTTTGCTGGAAAAAATCAAGAATAGCCTGCCTGGACTCTTTTTGCTCCGTATTTTTGGCATAATTCTTGGAATTATTTGTCAATAATGAAATAAAGGAGTGGAAAATAGAGAATGGTTTTCAAGAAGTACCTACCAAAATGCATCCTGAAATTAAGGTTTAAGAAGTGCATATTCCCCTGTATAGACCTTCTATAGTGAAGAGCAGATACAAGTAATGTGATTTTGATATGAATTTTAAACAACAAATATTGTAAAAAAATTATTTTTAAGTCCCAAAAATTTTCACAAGCGACTGGAAATTTTCTGTGTAATCATAGATAATAAATATTTTGGCACAGAAATCACAACAGTATAGCTCCAATTTATGGAGGTGTTTTAAATTTTACTTATATCTCTAACCACATAACTATGCCCTGTACATCCCAGAGGTCCCTACATAGCACCTTTCAATCACTTCTCATTTACTAAGAACTACTGAAAAGGTTAAAGCTGCCCTTTTATATTCTGTGCACCTCTTTCTCAAGAATAGCCAGTGATTTTAGTGATTTCTGTCAGCTGAATCGCTGGCCATATTGCTTTGGTGTGTTTGTATTCACAGCACAGTGCCAGACAGATTTCCACTGTCAGTTATATCACGGGCTGATTCTGTACCATCAAAAATATATAGCACCATTGTCGACTCAAGGAGATGATGAACTGAAAAGCTCCAATGCATTCTTAAAAGAGAGCTCTAGTAAAGGACTTCTAAACCTGAGTAACTGCTATGTGGCTATGACCAGGAAAACTCCTATTTCCATGGACTAAATCCATGGTGATACAATGGTGAATGGGACAGCCCAACTGGCTTATCTTTTCCTTTCTGCCTGTTAACAACAGCTATTTTATTATTATATTTCTATTCTCTTTATCCTCTAATACATTGGAGATCAAAACATGGGGAAAAACGTTTCCTTAACAATATCAAATCAATTATTAAAACTTAAGTTGTTTTATTTGGCTTGGCCTCAAATATTACAAAGCAGATAAATTTCCCTTAATTGCACCTGAGGAACTGAAACTGTGCTCCTAATGTGCAATTTTGCTATTAACATACTTCATCTAATGACATTTAAATGAAATATTTTGTGTGCACTTTGTCCCTAAAAGTCAGGCTAATTTTTTTATTTTCCAAGATAAAGCAATATTAGTTTTATACTCCATTAAAAGCAATCATTCTAGCAGACAGGTTCCAGCTGAATACTTCCCTCTCTGCCCAGGTGTTTACATGTCCCTTGGTGTATGTCTCCTTTCTTGCAGCAGCTCAACATTTCTCCAATCTATGCTGCATGTCACAGCAGGTTATCATATACTGTGACTTGAAGCTATGAAGGCAAAAAAAGCGAAAGATAAGGAGGTTCTCATATGTATTTATATTTCTTCTTATTAAATCTTTTCTGTATTTCCTCTTTCCCCTCTCACAAAATCCTAATAAACTCATCACCCACCCTGGGCCCACAGCTGCTGGGAACAGCTACAAGCAAACTGCTGAGCCTCAGGAGAGGCTGTGCCCAGATACATCAGCAGTGTTTGCCCAACAGGCCAACAGTGCTTGAACAAAACACTTCTGAGCCACTTCTGCCACAGGAAAATTCGATAATCAAAAAGCCTCCTGTGAGTTCTTGTGCAGAATGCACAGAGATGAAGAACAAAATACAAAGGAGTCTGACTTAAAAATTACTCATGGAAGCATTGTAACTATGTACAATGTTCTCCCATGCAATCAAGCTTTCTCTACAGATCTTTTTTTTTATACAGATGAAACATCTTCCATTCCTAGCATGATTTGTTTTGAACACCTTATTATATATGATTAAAAGTTTAATGATGTTTTGATACAAAAGAGCTTTTGCATAATTACAACAGAATGACATGAAGCTAATGCTAAATATAAAATTTTGTCACTCATTCTATACATGAAACTCAGTTAAGCCTTTACAGAGCATCTGGAAAGGTTTTCATTTACTCTCCCAGTGTTTGCTTTGGTGTGAACGGAGTTCATCCCTCTAAATTATGATAGCTGTCAGCAACTTTAAATTATTCACAACTAATGAGCTATAGGAAAGCCCTCAGCACTGCTGATGTTACAAGGACAGATGTGGTGTTAGACTGGTATTCTGTCAGCTGTGACTGCACGATGCTTGTATGGCCACTAAAACAGCCCTAAACTGATAATATGCCACTACAGTACTAAGAGTAATGGCTCTGAACCCCACAGTTTAGGCCTTACTGTTCTGAGAATCCTGTAAGCAGCGAAGTGGATATAGCTCCTGCTACAGAGACAACACTCTATTACTCTAATAAACAAACAGATTATTATAGGCAATCATTAAAAAAATGACCACCTTCTGGCTTCAGTCATACTGCTACCAAGCACCTATAACTTCCCTGTAATTTGCTTATCAGTCGTTTTTCTTACAAGGTTCCAGAGCAGGTATGAAACACATATTTTATAGTATGTTCTATAAAAGGCAAATATCATTGTTCCCATTAATTTCAAATACAACTATTTGGTTTCCTACCAAAATTGGTTTAGAAAGCAAAATCATTCATATATTTTGACTAATCTATCCACTTTTAAATCAATCAGTTCAATCTTCTGGATTTCAGGATGCTAACTAGACATCCATAACAGAAAAGAAAGTAGTCATTGCTAGACATGAGTGCTCAGGTAACAAACACCTTATGTGTCACACTAGCTACTGAAGACAGTGTCCAGCCACAGCTCTGGGCTGCAGATTTAGTGATCTCAATTAATGTAAAAGCTTTGTATTTTAACAAAAGACTATGAAGATACTAAGATAATTGTCTGCTCCCTGTGTGCAACCTTCAGTGAACAGTGTATCCGTCATCTCCTATTTCCCAACACTCCTGCAGGATTCTTCCCAACTTTCCCCTTCTTCCCTTCCTAGAAATGGTGATTTTCTACAATAGTTCTGTTCCCCTGAAATTGTGAAATTGTATAGTAAAGGAAAAGTATTCTGAATACAAGACACTACAAATTCACTACAACCTAAAAAAGACAAGTGAACTCACTATGTGAAGAAAGATAAAATGATGGTGGGCCATATCAAAAAGGAAACTGCAAAATCAACTTTTTCTTGGTTCATCATCGTCTCCACATCCATGCAGAAACACCAGTTGAAATAAATAGAAATAAAAGTACGTGCACACAGGACTATTTTCAGTTTCTTGCAAAAAAATATTTGCCATGCATTCTAAAAAAGTGATGACCAAGGAATGAAGTAAATGATTTTACAGGTAACTCTTTTTTATAGTAATTGTGATATTTTAATATAGTTTTTACTTGCACTGCAACCTGCAGTAAGATTGAGAATTTATGATAAGGAGAATCCTTACCTTGCCATGTAGGATACCTTGACTATCTAAAATGGCCACAAAAATCACCCTTTTTCAATTAGGGTTGTTACCAGTTCTTTGCAGTATTTCCACAGATCATGAAATTACAAGTGTGCATTAGAGAATGATTGTAAAAAAGAACATTCATCTTCCTGTACATGAATCATTCAGTTGAAGAAAATTTCTGTTGCCTTTGAAAGATGCAAAGTTTAGCAGCAACCAGCAGGCTGAAAACTTGCACATTATGAAGAAATTGAAAAAAACAACATAATAGTACCAGCCAGTAATGCCTATTAAATCATGTCCCAATGACAGTAACCTTACTGTAGAGTTCCTCAACACAAGCAAAACATTTCATTAATACTTAAAAATGACAAATCTCATCTCCCTTTTAATCTTACTACCCTTACGGCTATTATTAACATTGTTTTATAATAAAACCATTTCCTTTTGCTGTAATTTTTCTAAAGAAGTGAATGATGCTCCTTTATGATACATTAGATACATGCACTGCATTTTTGTTGTACATTATGTTAGTATTTTATTCTGAAATAACTCCCGAAGGCCTGCTATCAGTGGACAGCAGATGGAACTTTATTCTTTTTAGTGGCTGCAAAACTTTCCAGAGTAATCTATGTCTTGTTCATGTATTCATCACTCAGCTCCAATGTATGCTGACTAGTTCTCAAGTTAGAAACATATCTACACAGAAATGGAGCTGAATATGCATTCTCTTTCTAGTAAAGATTTACTCTTCTGAGAGAATGAGACCATTACTTCAGCACTTCTGAACACTGCCTGTGAGGATGTGAACTCTGTGACTATGCAGATGCTCTAGACTTTGAAGCTGAAATAAACCTTTATAATTAGACAGAAGAAAAAAAGAGCAATTTATTACATGCATGGATAACCTTATATTAATTGCCAGCAAATGAAACCAGCTCTTTCTTTTAATGCCTCAGTTGTCTACATGTTCACCATAAAAAGCTGAATTTGTGGTACTTGCAGGCAACTGAAGGTCAAAGGAACCAATTAAGAGTGGTAGAACCAAATGGACACATTTTGACACAGGCAATGACAAACAGTGAAAGAGTAAATGCTTTGATCTGAACCTCAGCTGGAGTAAGAGGGTACATATTATAACACTTGATTACAAAGCACTGAATCTGGCATTAAAAAGACGAGCCTTTGTAAAAATGGGAGGATCCGCATGTGCCAGTTCAAGATTTTGGTATATTTTTGCATCTGTCTCTAGAATGAACTGAGCTGATCCTGTGATATTACCAGAACACTGAAATAAATTTTAATAAATTTGGAAAAGTCCTATTTTGACTTCAAAACCTGCTGGGTTTTCTGCATTTTTCACTCATCACAGGAGTCTGTAACAACTTGAGTTCCTCTGTGCTTCTTTACAGGATTGTATGTAGTGGCCTTGATTTTGGGTAAGGCTTCTGGAATGCCATTTTTAAAGTTTTAGATTTCTCTCTCAAGAACACTTCTTAATACCATTCTCTTCCCTATATATATATAACCTGTTCCGTTTCCATGTGCATGCAGGTTTTCCTGAAACCCCTGAGTTGCAGAAGTCACCTGAATATTGTTGCTTCTCAAGTAACTTTCAGTTCAGTAAGAATTACAATATTTCACAGCAGGGTTTAGTGTTTCAGCTCAGAGCAGACTTCTTGAACTTTTCAACACTGGCCTCTTGCACAAATACTGAACTACACCCCCTCAGTGGGGAAAGCCAGAAGCAAAAAGACAGGGAAGAGACATAGAGAAAAAGATGCCTGCAGCTAAATTTAATCTCTTGTTGCTTTCAAGCAGCTCAGCAAGGTTTTGAGTGGGTGACAGGTAGCTGGTATCACTCGCAGCTCACTACATTGCTTAAAAAGCTGGGGAGAGGCTGAAAGCCACAGAACTGTAGCACTAATAAAGGTTAATTACCTGACAATTTTTCAGAAACAAAAAACAGCTACGAATTTTTATGACCTTTGTTGCAACTGTAGACAGAGTTTGCCAGTTCTACAGAATGAGACACAGCACTGGACATGTGCCTCCTCATCTGCCCCAGGAAACTGAGGAGTTTCTTCCTAAAGGTGTATCTACTCCCTAATAACTACTGTTCTTCCACAGTGGTTCAACCATTTTGGATTATGAAAATATTATGGAATATTTCAATTCTCCATACATGATTTAGCTATTCTAGTATATTTTAACAGATGGACTTAGTCAATAGTTGAACTTTTAGGTTCTGTCTCATTTATGAAACATAAGGGGATGTAAGTCCACAAAGGTGAACTGTGCTTAATGGCTACTCTGGGTAGACAAAGAATTTTTAAACAAATAACACTAATTCCAAGCATTCAAATTCAAAGGATGAGCCTACAAGCATAACATTGGCTTTAAAGTCTTGATGGGAAGAAGGGAAAAGGATTTATTGTCTTTGTTTCATCCTACCAAGGTGCATTTATCAATCATTTCTTTCTAACTTCCAAAAGCCAGTAACCACTTTAAATGTAATAACAGTAATAATAATATCTACAATACCACCACCACCACGACAAACAAAGCTTAAATTCTGAATTATCAGGTGAACCCAGGAGTTTCATTGTAATTTTTGGAGAAAGAAGACTGAAATGGAGTGGGGGGAGGGGAGTGAGATTTCTTGGTAAATCAAGCAGACTGTCATAGAATTTAGGGTAGCAAAAATGTTACATTACTTGATTTTTTAATAAGGAGATATATTCATGTATGTTATAGCATACTAACTGCATGCAGCTTTCAAAGACATCATCTCATAAATAGATATCAAAACACTTCATGAAAGTAATCAGAATCAGTACAGTTACTTTACAGATGGAAAAACTGGGACAGGTGGAAAAACTGGGACACAAAGGACTGAAACCACCAGACAAAGGGAGCAGCCAGCAAAACCCTCATACTGACCTTGTATCTCAAAAATACAACAGAAGTATTCTTTACCCAACAGTATCCCAAAGGAGGTATTTCTACATTTACACATTTTACTCTTAGACAATAAAATGTCCAAGCTGAACAAAATGCAGCTGCTTATTATTATGTGTAATATTGTGCAATTTTCTCATCCATTTTTTAAAAAATCTTGTTTCTATGCTTAGCATAACCACCTGATAAGAACCATTTCCTGTGAGCAATTCTAATTGCTTTGACTCTGTCATTGACACCCAAAAAATTAGCTAAGGACAAATTATAAACAGAGAAAAGAAGAAAGGATGATGTCAAGGTAATATCACTGCCTTTGCCCTAAGCATGGAGAAAAATCAAGGGATGGCATCTCATCAAACATAGTTTACCAAGTAGAACACTTTTGTCACTATTTAGTGTAAATATCTGGCAATTTAAATTTTATTATTTAATCCTGGGAAGACTTATGTACAAACTTAAATTTGCTCCAAAGCTTAAAGTTTATTGTGTGCATAAATCTTCAGGATCACATCTGAGTCATCCATTTAATCCTTGTGATATAAAACTGTGTCACCATATAAAGTAATGTATCACTCTCATTATTTTTGGGATAGGAACTTTGTCTGGGAAGCTCACTCTAACTACATGGGCTAACAAGGCAACATTTCCAAAACCACACAGGAACACTTCACATGGGAAAAGCTGGACATGAAGATAATCAGAATTTTCAGAATTACATCTCATGTTTACAATTCTCAGTGACTTCAAAATATAAGATCATTTGGCTGATTATTTACAGTTTAAAATCCTTGCCTAGCTTTGACCTCTCATATAAGCCAAACCATTAAGTTCTGAAAATGAAAAAAAAAAATATTGAAAGAAAGTGCAGCCCTATAAAATAAAGCATAAAAATCAGTTTACACTTGCAAAGGCTCTGAACTGGAAAAAGGCTATATTCACAGCTTCCGTTCATTATGGAGCATGTTTCTAATTTCCTACAGTTGACTCACACCAATTAAGCTAGGAAACATAGTCAAGATAGAAAGACAGGCAGACAATTTACTATTGGCAGATAAGCTTATTCACACTGTGAATCTGGCTCTCAGGACAAGAAATGAAGTGTCATAAAATCCTAGAAAAGCAAAGTTTTTGTGTGCTTTAATTTAAAAATTAGAGCAAATGGAAAGAGGTATATGGAATAATTAGGCAGACAACATTATGGTTTTAACTACAGCAGGCAAAGGCATAACAAAAACAGGCAGCTGAAAACAGAAGGTACACAAAGTATTGAGTTTCTTTACATCCTGAGCATTACTTTAGTGATAGAATAATCTGTCACCTATATCAAAGAAAAGGTTTAGGTTAAAAAATGCATTTTTCTGACAATATTAAGTACCACATGCAAACAAAGAAACAAACAACCCAAATGTAAAGTTACAGTGATGCAAAGAACAAAAGACTCAGAGCCATTAATGGGGCTTTTGCATGAGGTAAGTATTCAGAGACAACAAGTTTGCAATAGCAGGGCAAATGTGCACTCACAGAAGCTTGGTTAATACACTGCTATAGTAATATCAGACATATTTCAAACCTGTAAACTTCAATCATGAGTTTTTATTTCTTTTATTCATTTAAACCAGCTGTGAAACTAACTGTTCTCAGTACTGAATGAGAGTTCAGAGATGTTTTTGACAGCCAATTGCAGCCCCTCATACTAATGTTTGCGTGATACCACTTCACAGCTGGCTGTAGCACAACAGAGATCCCAAAGGAACTACTGATAAGCAGAGCTGGGATAAAACACTGGCACTATCTTCACCACGCTCTCATAAGCATGACCATGACAAGAATTAATAGCAGAAAGAGCTGCTTCAGCTTTTTCACCTCTCTTCCCAAAAGTAACTTGTTAACTTCTTTATCTGTATCTACCAAGGGAGATGGGAAGTGAATGATGGTTATAGTTCATTCCAACCCCTTAACATTCTGTGATTCTATGAATCTGCCTTCTAGTACCTTCTCATTTGAGTCCAGTTGCCAAGGTATGCACTTTTCATAGGCAAATGTCTTTTAAACTGTGAGAGGAGAAACCTTGCTTAATTTGCTTCATACAGCTAATTCATCAGAAGTAATTTTGTCCATTGTGCATCTTCTGTTTCCAGAGATGGCTTTTTGAAAATGGGTTAAGTTTTTAACAAAGGGCATTTCAACAAAGGAGCAAATGCCTTTCATGTTACTATTACTTCAGACCACCAGTACTACAGCATATTTGATGTTATAAGATCAACATGTTGAAGAACACTAGGGTTAGGTTATGTTACAGTGGTTATGTTACAGTGCAAGAGCTGCTGCTGCAATCATCATTAAAGTATAAAGTGCAAACTACTGGTCTGGGCAAGCCTTCCAGCACTGATGGGCTGCCCCCAAAGGCAGGGATTTTCAGCTAGCTAAAGCAAGATGAAATTATGATGATTATTAAGATGAAATTATTTCCCACTTTGCCCCCAAGCATTTGCAACCAAAAAAAAAAAAAATCAATTTTTGATTGGTAGTGAAGAAAGAAATACTCGGTGCTAGTGGAAACAGCACAGGAGCAAACACTATGTGCCTAGTTTTCTAAGTAAAAGTAGGCATCTGAAAAAAACATACATAAAATTTATATAACTACATATATAAGACTAGAGTTCAGAAATACTTTTACAATCAAATGCAGAAGGGGCTATAAATTTTTTTCTTATGCAGATGATGTTAATGTCCTTCACCATCTTAGTGCCATTTAAAACTTGAAGTACATAGCAACATTATTTAGAACTTGGAGACTATTTCTCATTCTCAAGGTCAGATGCTTATCTACAACCACAAGACTTTAATCAGCACCAATGTTCTTTAAGAATAAATATCTCAGACCATGGATTATCTTTTATAAGATCAAGAAAACTTGAAGGTGGGAAATTCCATCTCTCCTGCATTCAATAAAAGCTCTTCTATCTCCATCCTTTATTTTTTCTCTTGTTCTACTTTTCATGTTCTCATTAACCAATAAACAAATTTATTCTAAGTTTATAAACATCTACACTTAACACTCCTTTTCCTTGTCATAAACCTTATAGTATTTACTTACTTTTAGGGGAAGCAATGATATATTCTATTTTACATGAGCATTCTCCAGTGAAAAAATTCCAGTATCAGGGGTCCTCAAAACTCCAGACAGGAAATCACAGAGACAACTGAAGACTGAGATACTAACATCCACAAAAAAAAGTTGTTATTTATTCTTATTTATTCTAGAAGAGGGGTGTAAAAGTCACAGCTAAGGGTCAAAAATATCCTATCAATCCAAACAAGTCAAGCATTTGTAAATTCAATAATTGTGAACAAACAAACAAATAAACCAACCAAACAAAAACCCAAAGAAAAAACCAAACACCAAAAACCAAACCAAACCAAACCAAACCAAAAAACAAACAAAAAACAAACAAACAAACAAAACAAAAAAAAAAAAAAAACAAAAAACAAAACAAACAAACAAAAAAATCCCAAACTGGTAGCATACTGGCTCAAAATTATGAACTTAACTTAAAACTAACCCAATTGTCAACACCTGAATTTTGATACTGGGAAAGTGTTCTATGTGAAGTATTCATGAAGGAGAGAAGAAAAAAAATGAAATCCTGCAGATAAATTATGAATTATTTTCTTAGCTCTTTTTCAGGACACCAAGTGACATCCTTTGGAGTCTCCACATTTCCTCTGCTTTAAACATAAAACATTATCATATTTTAAAATTTAATGATCAAGTCATAAAGACATTACAAAGGATCTGTGAATAATAGTTACTTCAAAAGTATTTTAGGTAGGTAAAGTTTCATGTTGACTTTAAAATGAATAGTTTTATCATTTGCTAACAAAACAGACTACCTTTTCCTGGTCAGTTTCTTTTGGGCAAGGTGTATTAAATTCTAGGGAAAATATATAATTTGAAAAATTATTTCCCAAAGTGTATCAAGACATCTATTTTCAGGCCTCATGCTTTGGTGCACCAGCATGTACATCTCAAATATTAACAGCCAAATATTTTTGCACCTTTATATACAAGTAGAGGAAGTACCACTATAGGATCATCAGTATTCATACACCTTTCTGGGCATTTGCTATTTGGCAGTGATCTTACCTATTCTACATCACTCTCTCTTTTGTAGCATAAGCTTTAAGACCACGTATACCTCATTTTACTATATGACACTTTCTGCCAGCAAATCTTAATTTTGGTATTTTCAAATTATGTTTCTTATAAATGGTTAAACAGCTCACTTTGCATTACATTATAATTAGTTTTGTATCACCTCTTAGAAACATTTCAGACCTATTAAAAATTGCAGTTTTATTCAGATGAAGTTTTAATTTTGAAAGCATGAACTTAGCCCCAGATGAAATAAAATTAACCCTAGAAATAGTCATGTCATTATCTTAAAACAGATTTTGCTGGTTTTGGCTGGGGTAGAGTTAATTTTCTTAACAGTGGCTGGTATGGGGCTGTGTTTGGGATTTGCGCTGAACACGGGGCTGATAACACAGAGATGTTTTTGTAATTGCTGGGCAGGGCTTACACAGAGCCAAGGCCTTTTCTGCTTTTCATATGGCCACACTGGTGAGGGGACTGGGGGTGCATGGGAGGTTGGGAGGAGACACAGCAAGGACAGGTGACCCCAACCGAGCAAAAGGATATTCCAGACCATGTGACATCATTTCAGTATATAATGTGGGGGAAAGAAGGAGGAAAGGGCAATGTTTGGAGTGATGGCCTTTGTCTTCCCAAATCACCATTGTGCATGAGGAAGCCCTTTTCTCCTGGAGATGGCATGAAATTACTAGTGAAAAAGGTTTTATGCAAAATATTATCCAAATGCAACAATATTATAGCTCCAAAGGCATCGATTTTCACTTGGAAACCTTTATTTCAATTCATTAAAATTGTATCTGTGTACCTAAAAAACAAATTATTGAGATGTGGCTGAAAAATTGCTTCTAGATAAATATTTTAGGTATTTATAATATATTATGACTTTTGTTTAGATTTTGTATATTGTGCTATGCCTTATTATTTCTTAATTACGTTTTGTCACCAGCAAGTAATTAATTTTCCTCATACTTTTCTACTTGAAAGACTTCAAGAACCTTAAGGCATTCGTTAAAGCTTTGAACTTTAGATTTCCTTTGTACATTCTATTTCTCTCCCTATTCTGCTGGTTCACACTTACATTTTAAAAAATACAGCAAAAAAGGTCACAAGTGAAAAAGAGAGCTGTAGCAGCACTAAAACAATATGGTATTGGTGTAAACAGAATGAAAAGGAAATCTTTATAAACATAGTTTATGAAGGCAACAGAAACTCTTGTTGAAACAATTTAGTAAATTGTTTTTTAGTGACACTGTTATCACTAGAACTTACATCTCAAATCTGAAGCTACTATAGAACTGAACAGCCTTGCTATTCCAGTTTTCTAAATCATGAGTGTGGTAGTTTTGCCTGGCCCAGTTTTTGCCAGTGAATAGGGTGGGGTACAAAGATAGCTCCTGCATGTCCTGAGTAAAGATTCTGGAAATTTCTCCACCATGTCCAGCAGAGCCAATCTCTGATGGCTCTGAAGATGATGGACATGCTGCTGGCCAAACCTGGACCAATTAGAGATGTTAGTTATGCTTCTGTGAAAACATATTTACGAAGAAACCAAAACAACGTGAGCACGCACTTCTTTTTAGCCAGGGCAGGAGGAGGAGGAGGTAAAAATATGTGAGGGAGAACAACATGGAGGCACCATGGTCAGTGGAGAAGGTGGGGGAGGAGGTGCTCCAGGCGACGGAGCTGAAAACCTCTGCCGGCCGTGGTGAAGCCTATGGGGGAGCAGGTGGTCCCCCTGCAGCCCATGGGGTCCAGGGGATGCAGAGAACCCCCCACAGCCTGTGGGGATGTGCGCACACCAGAGGAGCAGGTGATGCCTGCAGGAAGCTGTGATCCAGTGGGAGCCCCAGAGACTGAGAGTTGCAAAGGCCTTGCAGGAGAGAGAGAGGCCTTGCTCCTGGGATGGAAACAGCCTGGCCTCAGCTTGGAATTCTGTAACCTGGACAGAGGAATCTCAAACTGCAGCAATCGGGCGGGTGCTGCTCGTGAGATTGGACCCACACCAAAGAAGTTCGCAGAGGACTGTCTCCTGTGGGAGGGACCCCATGGCTAAGTAGAGGACTCTTCTCCCTGATGGACTGACCCTGACCAAAGGAAACCCCCACACCCTGCCCCCACCCCAGAGCTGTTGGTTAGAAGGAAGGAGGGAGGGGGTGAGCTGAGAAATGGCCTTAATAGGGAGAGGGGTGAGTAGAGAAACAGCGTTTGTAGCAGAAGAATTGTGGCGTTGAACTAAGAAAAGCCACATATCTTGCCCCAGCCCGGATCGGTTAGTTGAATGGAGGGAGGGGGCGAATAGAGAAACAGTGTCTGAAGTAAAAGAATTGTGATAGACTGACTTAAGAAAAAACCCCACATCCTGCCCCAGCCCGGGAGTTGTTGGTTAGTTGAATAGGAGGGAGGGGGTGAGCTGGGAAGCAGTGCCTTAAGAGAGAAGGGGGGTCAGTGAAGAAATGGTGTCTTGAGAGTTTATTTTTACCTCTGATTTATCCTCTGACTCTGTTAGATTAATAAATCACTTTTTTTTTTTTGCAACTTTAAGTTTCCCGCCTGCTTTTGCCCTGAATCTCGTGCGTCCTGCTTATCAGTGATCTTAACTCAACTCATAAGTCCAGTGTTTGTGTTAATTTTCCCTCTGCTCTGCATAGGTGCAGCAGGAGAGAGCATAGAGAGCAAACATCGTAAGTGCCTGGCATTTAGCCAGGGTCTAACCCCCGACACATGAGTTAAAATTGTTTTTGAAATTTCCCTGGGTATCTTATACTTTCCATACAAGAACCTTTTTAGTTATTATAGACCTCTTGGACACAGAAACCATTAGGTATTCCCAACTAGGACTGTAATTTCATATATAAACAAGCAAAATCAGCCAAGTACCTTGAGTTTTAGCTTTCTAAAAGGAAAAGGCCACTAAGTTAATTTCAGAGCATTTCCAAACGGTCATAAATATGTGATTCCCAGGTGGAATAATCAGCTTTCTGTAGCAAGAGTTCAGCAAAGCATATGCAATGTCTTCCCAAAATATTGTAATTTAGGAACAGGGTGTAGTTTTGAAACACCAGTGGCAGCACTTGACATCCACATAACTTATAATAAGGATCACTGGTTGTGATATACTTAAGGTGACGTTGTATACTATCTTTATTTTGTATAATGTTTAATTCTTTAGTGTTACTTTTCATGTAGAGCATGCGTCCAGCTATACCAATGACCTACTGTGTTGTTAGCTACGCATTTTTAAAAAGGAGAGTCATTAATATTAACAGCACTAATTTTTTTTCCACAAATTTATAAAAATGCAGTAAAGTTTTAAGAATTACAGAAAGCAATTAGTAAGCAGCAAATTTATCTATTTCAAACAATCTCTCTTTTCAATGACAGAGATGACATAAGTGTGAAGAAATGCTATATGGTCAAAACCAGACAGGCTGATAGCTGGCCATCAGGTAAGTGAACAGTTAAAAAGGACAAAGTTATAACAACCTAAGTCAGAACTTGCCATGTCAGGCTGTCGATTTGGTTTCCAAAGAGATGCAATGACTAAAGAAGGAAAGCTTAAGAAAAATCCTGATATTGACCAATGCAAAGAAAGAGGCAATAGAATACTGGTCACGTTGGATTTGCTGATTTTCTCTCTGAAAAAGACACCAGACTCCTACATAGTCATGGAAATGAAAGTAGAAGGCAGAAAATTTTATGTATGCATAAAAGTCCACTTAAATTATACGGGGTATAAATATCCAGATCAGATGCCATTACTGCATATGCAAAATATTGTTCCTGGCCTATGAAGAAATTCTGTCACATACAGGTCCTCCCTGTGAAGGTGATTTTGTCCATATTAATCAGAAGTCATGCTTGTTTGCTGCTGACTTCTTTGCCAAGACATGACCCACTCCACAAATACAGCTCTGGGACTCCAACAGAAAGGGTGTAAAGCTGCAGAAGACTGGGCAGAACCAGCAGGAGTGGGGCACTGCTCCTTGGAGAAGGAAGAAGCAGTCCTGAGAACACGCAGCAAGCACTCACAGCATGAAGAGTCACTGAAACAGAGTGCTTGGAAGTTGGATCAGCACAGCTGGGATGCATTGAGCAACTCAGGATGCTTCTGCCTCAGGGAATTTGATTTCAGAATTCTCTGAATTCAAGAATAATTTTGAAACAAGAGAGATTGTTCCCAAAACCAAACATGCTGTTCTTCCACTGCCCATGTTTGCCATTACAGGCACTTACCGTGCCTGATGTATGGAAGAACAAGATAAAAGATAAAATCATAGCCAGTTACATTTCTGTCTACATCATCTGTGATTGACTGAGTATTTCAGTTCCACAAATTCAGCAAACTGATAAGAGTACTGCTGCCTCCACTGCTGAGCTCCAAGGAATCTGTGAATACTGAAACATTGGCCATTCCTTCAACCATATGTTGTGGGTTTGGGCTTCACCTGTGCAGTACTTCAATCACCATCCTCGTGATGTGCCACTGCAACATGCTGCCAGGTTGTGCCATTCCATTCCTCCCGGAGCAAGTCTGGATATTCATTTCCCTCCTTGTCCAGTCAAGTCCTAGAAATGACCACCACATACCCACCACCAGAACATGTTCTCCCTGAATGTTAAGAGAAAAAACTGTTTGAAAAATGATTCAGAAGAAAAAGTCATGTCACTGTATTCTTGAAAATGGTCGTTGAGCAACATTAGCCATGTTACAGCACACCCCAAAAATCCTGCGTTTGAAAGCATATCCAGGAGAAAGTGTTAAATGAGTGTATCACTAGACCGATTATTCTGTGTGACATGTAAGATGCTATCCAAGAAGCTGTTGTCTCAAATCTGTATTGATGCCTCTGTGTTTTTCAAAAAAGAACACCCAGACTGTGGCAGACTCTTCCTTAAAATGAGTCAAGATCACAAGCAACTACTGCAGCAGTTTCTGCTCTTTGTCTTGTGTGATTAATGAGTTACCAGGTCCTGTCATATCCTGCAACAGACTGTCATTTCTAATGAATTTGAGGATTTTTCTAGAAATCTCACTCGTTTAAGCTAAAACCATCAAACGATCAGGCTGAATAAATGATGAAGACAGTTAAAAGTGCCTTATAAAGAACTGCCGAGGGAGACCAGCCACCAAGACTTGTCAGATCCCTCACTTGTTGCAGGTCGCATCCACAGCTGGGCAAAGACACTCTCTGAGCAGCAGTGCTACAACACAGATTGCACCTATGTCTCTGCTGAATCCGTGGGATTTTATTCCACCATGAAGCAGCCCCGATTCACAGCCCAGCTCTTGTTACTCAAGAAAGACAGTGCTGCTGTGCTTGCAGTACAGGGGGACTTGCAGTCTCCCAAAAAACTTGCTCAGTTGAGGGAGGTAGATGTATTGCAGATATGCGCTACATGTGCATGTTGTAGAGATGAGTATTGCATATAAGGAGAAGGAATGTATATGTACAAGGGAAACTACAATTTTGGTGAATATAATGAAAGTTTACACAGCTTGTAGAAAGATAATACAAATACAGATGAAAGAGTAAAATCTGGATTTAAAGATTGCCCCAGAAACCTCATACATAAACCAGGCAGTAGAGACAGGAAATGGGATGTTATACATACCTGGTATGTATATTTTTTCATGCTGTGAGTAATTGTACAATTGCTGCCCCTCTCAGTGGTGGTGTAGAGCATGGAATTACCCTGTGTAGATGTTTGAGCCTCACTGCATGTGGGTTAATAATCAAGTTGCTCTAGTAAAGCAGCTCTATGGAAGTGCTGTAGAGACACTCTGCCATCAATGGACAACACCCTGGCTAAAAGGGACAGGCTGGAGATGGGGAGGTTCCATTCTCGCTACTGCAGGAAACCTGTCAGCATGTGTACGGCAAGTTTCAAAGCATCTGGGACTGCAGGGCAAGAATTTTAGGAAGCACAATTTCTTCACATGATTTGGTTTAGAGGAATGAAAGGCTGTCCAGATGATTTGTATCCTTCTTCCATCCTTGTGTCGAGAGTGGGAATACTTAGGGCAAGGATGGAGGGAATGCTGTCTCTTCCTAGTCCCACACTCTTTTCTTTCAGTAAGGGGCCTCTGCCAAATGTGCACTGGTGAGAGATACAGTTTTCAGCCCCATATAGTTTCAGAGCCAGGCAGGATGAGCAGAGTTGAATGCATCTCTCTTCACCAGCTGTTGGCAGGCAGAGGATTACCACACGCCTAAGTAGACAGAAGCAACAGACAATTGTGAATCAAGGCATCTGTTCAGACCCCTGTAGCAGCCTCGATGAGTTGCAGCTAAAAGTGAAGACTGGAGTACAGAGAGTGAGTGCAAGAAATAAGGAACAGAACTCATTGTTTGCAAGGCCTGCTATTGATGGTAGCTTTTGATAGAATTTATATTTCCATTAATGTTATCTGGGCTGCTTCTAAGCACTGGAAAAATGGTTCAGGGTCCTTAGAACTCTTCTACCTTGTTCCTCCTCTTTCTCTGTCCTGATTCTCCTACTGCTATCAGGCTGACCACGTTTTGTACAGTTCTGGTGACACCTTCATGGTGTGGAGCTCACCAGTCTGCCAGGGCAGTGTCCGTGTGGTGAAGCTGATCAGTGAGAACGCAGTCCAACCCTTCCTACGTAACTGCTGAGACAGAGAGCTGCACCCTTGCTTTCTATGTGTTTCATGCACTCTTTACAGGCCTGCAGCTGCTTCTGCATTTTGGTGATCCTAAAGGATGAGGTATTACTCGAGATGGATGCCTAGGTCTCTCAAGTACATCTTGTGTACAGTGAAATTAGCCTGTCTGGTCTGGTCTGGAGCACCTGCATAATGATCAAATGCAGCACTTAGCTTGTGTGGAGTTTAATTGCATCTAATTGCATCTAGACATCTAATTTCCCATCTTACAACACAGAGACATATAAAAGCAACAACAAGTTGCAAATATTCATGCTGGATGGGTACTATTAAGCACACTGCTTGGAAATTGATCTTAATGGGAGGAAAGAGCACAGGAAGGTGGAAAACATAGTAAAACAATTTTTACCAACAGTGCATGGGAATGGAAAGGCTGAAGCTAGAAGAGTAGTCACTAATGCTGACAGGCTCTAAATAGGGATGGAAGAGAAAAGGCAGATTAAATAAATGGGCATAGATGAAAGGCAGCTAGTTATGGCTGGGAAGGATGATGATTCAACAACTGAGTGCTACTCAGCAAAAGACAATCTTTCTGAACACTAAGATGAACACTAAGCTAAAGTGAACTTATTATTTACACTAAAGCTGCTCAAAACAAGTGTGAAAATAGGTCACAACTGCAACAGCCTGAAGTAGTATGGAAAAAATGAGCAGAGCATGGTCTGCTGTGAAAGAGTCAGAAGTCTAAAATCTGAGCAGTTGTATGAGTGAGAATTACCAGGGAAGTGCTCTCAGAACAGAAGTATCTGTCTTCACTCAATTCTCCTTTTTATATATAGTAATTTGCTAAAGATTGCAATGGAAGTGTCTAGGAAATTGAAGACAAATAGCTCATTATAAGGGCAGAAACTTAACTGACTTTACTGGTGGTTGTGTGCTGTTAATGAAGAATCCTGAAAACTGAAGATTTAAATATGGAACACCTACTTATCTTTATTGCCATATGTTTCAAAAACAAATCCTACCTATGGTGTTATTAGCAACATCAAAGCTTCTGAAATTTTTCTGGAAGTATTACATTTTCCATTTGGCTCAAAGACACAGAGGAAGGCTTTTCAAAGCCTTTGGGAATATATCACAAGCACAGCTACATACATTAATAAGAAAATGCCCTGGCCTTGTAACAAAAAGACCAGCTTGCACATTATAGCCAAGTCCAGAGGGACATATGCAGGTGGGCTGAAGTACAGGTGGACTAATAAGCAAAAATACTGATACCAGTTCATTTCCATTTCAACAGGAGCTTGATATTACATATTAGATTAAAAAGTTGGAAATCTTTCAAAGAAAAATGTGCTTGGTATTTCAAAAGCAGCTATCATTTTAGCATATTGTGTGGAACTAAAGGCCAGAGGAAAAGATTACTTTTCAAAATGCTCACTCTTTTTTTTTTTTTTTCCTCACTCAACTACTCTCTGGCAGAAATTGTGAAAATGTAGATTTTAACCTTTCAGATATGTACTTCACATGATTTCACTGACTGTAATATTACACTTTCATATTTCTCTGTGAGGTGGTCGATGATATTGATGAAACAAATGGCATCTTATGATTACAGACATCATGCCTTTGATTGACCAAGAATTCAATTACAGACATTTCACAGAAAGAGTACGAAAGACACCAAAGCTTTAACCTAGTAGGTAAAGTCATCCTGCACAGTGTTTTGACACACTTTATTTCCATCATGAAAGTAATAAAAAAATGTAAAGCTTTTACATGAAGTTGGTTAGATGTTACATGCAGGACTGTAACTCAAACATAAATGTCCATGTTAAGCATTTGAGATGTTACCTTAGAAAAAAAATAGTTCAAAACCTATATATTATTAGAAAAATATACAATTTCATTTAATAGCAACATGAGTACTCCTCACAAGCAGATTTCCACTAGACTACTCCCAAATTACTGTGTCTATTACAGTCTATAAATAGAAAGCCAACTCACAAGACGCAGACTGGACTTTGTGGTTGAGAATCAATTGGTCTGACCAATGTGCCAATGACGCCTTCTGTTAGAACAAAATATAGTTCACAGCCAAAAATTACATATGTGAACATATGTGTACAACTGGCACTCCAAAATGCACAGCATGTTATGGTGAAGCACTGAAAACAACTGAGGAGAATTTTAAAATTCTGAATGTAGTTGTGGAAATATCATAAAGTGTGACAATACTTGTTGTGAAAAGGATATTAACTAAAACCATGTGAAATTTAAATCTCACACTACTTCCTATTTATTGCAGAGTGCATCTACTCCACACAAAGCTCTGAAGTGGACAGCCACAAATTTTGTGCAGAAGACCTACATTGCAGGAATGCTTTAAATTCACTGTGTACCAAAAGCCCAAGGCAAAAAAAAAGTCTACGTAAATAGTAGTAGGAATGTCTTTTTGACTCGAGAGGAGATAATGAATCCTATTACAAAGACACAGCAGTAAACCTAATTTTGAAGTCACATGTAAGTTATAAGTTTGAAATTTGCATTTTTTATTTCATTCCTAATTTTAATATAGTTTGCTAGCAAATTGGTACATAAAAAATGTAAAGTGAAAACAGCAGGCAACCATCAGGTCTTCATTATACACTCTCAGACTCTGAAGGGGTTGGATAACCTGAGTAACTCAAACCCACATATAATACAAGATCTACGTACAACTTGGTCATACGAACACACTGCAAGGGTGCAGTGGGAAAAGGGCAGTGCTGCTGATGGGTGTGGAGCAGGGAAATCCCCCAGCTGGCACCCGGCAAGCAGTCAGGAACATACTGTGCACTCAGCCTGGGCATGCCTGCACTCTTCCTGAACTGAAACCAGCTCATGCACAGCCAGCTCTGGTGTCTCCGCATCAACAGCACACTGAACCCTGAGTCTGAACGATTTATCCTTGGATAATCAAGAGCTCACTGTCTCTGGATGGGCTGAGCCCATTTATTAAACACATCGCCTGTAACAGTGGCTACGACAAGCAAGGGGAAGCTTTTCCTTGCCTTATGCTGTTTACTGAATGAGGTTCAAATGCTCAAAGTCTTCAGTGCATTAGCTGCTCATTCAGCTAACACTTCTCACAATGACTTTACCCAGTGTTACGGATGTTGCTTTAGCCTGTCATTTTGCTGTTGTTAGTTTTCGATTTTTTTTACGTAAGTTTGGCACGGAGAACTAGTTTGCACTGAAAGACTAAAAATATTTTTCTTTCCTTTTCTTCCTGTTTCAAACACCTAAATTTATTCATGTAGTTCCTCACCTGCATTTTGATTCTGCAAAGCAGTACAATTTCCAGTTTCTCACACGCTTAGTGTAGCCCTTAAAAATGCCTTGCAGATTTGTATTTTTTCTCTGATTGCATTACACTTTATTTAAAGGAAATCTCCACACATCCTGGAGATGATATGAACACTAAATAATATATTCAAAATGCATTAAAATCTTCAACTGTGAGGGACTAAACAAGTCTAAAAATAATATTACTAATACTCACAAAGGGAAATAAGACTAATTGCTGTTTTTTACCTTCTCATACTATGACAATGCTACTGTCTCTGGTGACAAACACTGCTGACAAGCTATCTGTTTAGCTTCAGTCCTAGGACTAGAAACATTTTTACTACAAACTTTGGGAACCTCTATGAATCACACAATATGACCTAAGACTGCTGCTGAAGCTTCTGCCAATTTGACTACATATTCTTTCAATATTGTTTTTATTGACTCCTGTGAAATGTAGAATTCTGACAGACTACAACCTAGAGTGCTCATTTCATTCTAACATATGCTAAATTTATAACTCCCCCTCCAAATTACTAATATTTTAAAAATAATATAATTAGCACCATTCTTTAACTTACCAAAATAGCATACTTTGCTTTAAAAGCATTCAAATGTTCAAAAATTCTATGCAGCTAATTTTCTTGAATCACTACATTAGAGTAACAGCAATATCCAAAACCAAGGCAACAAGCTACTATGTAAAAAATTAAAAATACTATAGTTAAAAGCACAATTAAAAACATAACTGGACCAGTAATTTTGTACACAGAAATATGCTGCTATTATCTCAGTGGGAGATAACCCTGGCCTTTAACTTGAAATAACTCTGCAAGTTACCTTCCTGATAAACAATGCAATATTAATATCACAGCTGGGAGCAGTTCTCTGAACACTCACAGCAGGTATCAAATTTGTTGCTTAATTTTTGTCGGAATTGTAGCATTCCTTTCTAATGGATATCTTTAGCATCAAGTAAGAGGAACAAGTAGAGTTCAAGATATAATTAAAGTAATTTCATATTAAGCTAAGGGACAAAATAATTCACAGAGCAGCAGATATTAAATCATCAAAAGCATGAATGTAACAAATTATTCAAGCCACGTTTTAATGGTGTGATTAAAGATTCTTAGTTACCAGTAATAGAAAAATAAGCATATAAAAATTGAAAAAACCCCATATACCTGGGGAAACTCTTGTGTATGTATTCAGGTTGTGTTGAGACTCCAAGTCAAACTGCATGATTTATTATGGTGTCATAGATAAACTTTTAGCAGGGCCTGTTGCAATAGGACAAGGGAGAGTTGTTTTACACTGAAGAAGGGTCAAATCAGATTAGATATAAGAAAGAAGTTTTTTACAATGAGGGTGGTAAAACACTGGAACAGGTTGTCCAGAAAAGTGGTGGATGCCCAGTCCCCTGTAAACACTCAAAATCAGGTTGGACGGGCTCTGAGCAACGTGATTTGGTTGAAGATGTCCCTGTCATTGCACTGGGGTTGGAGTAGATGACCTTCAAAAGATGCTTTCCAACCCAAACTTTATATGATTCTATAACCTACCTTTTATTTCTTTTTTTTAAAGAGACCGCTATTAAAAAAAAGTATCAGTGACAATATTAAGCACTTTCCAGATTCTTAGAACACAAGAAACCCTGTTTTGACTAGGAAAAGGCAAACCCCTGACACAGCTATTTCTTCCACTGTGAACACCACTGATCCCAACATAACCACTCCACACTTTTAGGATGCACTAAGATGACAGGCTTTCTTTTTGACAAAAACCACATTATTTGGTAACAGACTGAAAATCAAATGTAATGCAGATGCATAGCAGGCCGCTCTGCTCAGTTATGAGATTATTCCAAATTGTATAACCAAGGAATTATTTGGAAAAAAAAAAGCAAACAATAAACTGTACTTATCATTTGCATACCTAACATAATTGTCAATTAGCAAACTGTGATAAATGACGGCAAATGTTCTGCTGTTCTTTATTTTTAGCTGAATTTTACCCACAGTTCATTTTCGCATTTATCATGGCTTCTCTTACCTTCTGCTAACTCTTGCGATACAAGATTGGGGCTTAGTCTAATGAAAAAAAAAAATCAAAAATAGAAAACTATATTTCCCATAGAAAAACAAACCTGCACTCAAAATTTGAAAAGTATTGATTTTGTGGTGGATGTTTATAACAATCACATTATAAGGAACCTTTTTTTACAGTATTTAGTTGTTTGGGTTTTGTTTTTTTTTTTTTTTTTAAAGTGTCTTTTACATTGTTCCTATAGTAGCTTTGGCAATTTCAAAGAGCAAGGAGATTTTATAGCTATAGAGTGCTCAGCAGTTTATGCACCAGAACAGTCAAAACTAACTCCTCAAATCCCACAGTCAGCAGCTCTTATCTACATTTCCTTTTAATTCTACATAAAATAAAGTGAGATTAATGAGAATGTCAGCTGTCCCACCTGTCGGTGTTATATGCTGACGGAATAAACACAACACCAAAAGTAAAGCCTGTGTTAAAGCGTATTGATGCATTGCTGCATGACCAAAAAACCCCAGTCAGTGACTTTCTGTTGCCTTTCACAGAATTCTCCTCCTAAATTTTTTTTTGTAATCTTAGGAGGGGTTTAGATCAAATATATCTATATATGCACACACACATAAACACACACACACACACACGTGTATATATGTATATGTATATATGTATATGTATATATGTATATATGATGTCCAAAAGTCATTCTTACATGTATTCCCCAACACTAAACCTATATTTTTTGGACAAAAGTAGGTTTCTATTATAAAGATAATGCAAAAAATCTCCAGCGAAGACTGATTGTCAAAACATTTGCACAGTGTGACGAACAACAGTGGCTCTAAAGCAATATGAAAAAGTATCTGGAGTACCCCACTCAAGTAGCCACTAAAAACAATGTGTTAAAAAATAGTTTACAGAAGGGGGAGTGCTGGGTCCTGAATGCGGGTCACAACAACAGCCCTGCAGTGTCACAGGCTGAGGGAAGAGTGGCTGGAAAGATCCTTGTCAGGAAAGGACCTGGGGATGCTGGTGACAGTGGCTGAACATGAGCCAGGCTGTGCCCAGGTGGCCAAGAAGGCCAATGGCACCTGGCCTGGATCAGCAACAGTGTGGCCACCAGGACCAGGGCAGTGATTGTCCCTCTGTACTGGGCACTGGTGAGGCCACCCTGTGCCCAGTTCTGGGCCCCTCACAACAGGAAGGTCATTGAGGACCTGGAGTATGTCCAGAGAAGGGCAAGGGAGCTGGGGAAGGGTCTGGAGCATGAGTGTGGTAAGGAGCAGCTGAGGGAGCTGGGGTTATTTGGCCTGGAGAAAAGGAGCTGTGTTTCTATCACTGTCTACAACTCCCCGAAAGGAGGTTTGTAGCCAGGTGGGGATTGATCTCTTCATGTCCTCAAGCTGAGCCAGGGGAGGTTCAGGTTGGACATCAGGAGAAATTTCTTCACAAGAAGGGCTGTTAAGGATTGGAATGGACTGCCCAGGGACGTGGTGGAGTCACCATCCCTGGAGGTGTTCAGGAAATGACTGTATGCAGCACTTGGTGCCATGGTCTAGTTGACAGAGTGGTGGTCAGTCAAAGGTTGGATTCAATGATCTTGGAGGTCTTTTACAACTTAAATGATTCTGTGAAATTTATATTAAAAAAAAAAAAAAAAAAAGTGCCGCTTTGCATTTACTCTGGCCACACTGTCCTGTGTGGCCAGAGTAAATGCAAAATGTCCCTCTAGGTTGTGAGGGCTGCAGCATGGTGGCAACATGGTAGAAAAAAGACTCAACAGCTTACAGACAAGAAAAAACACCCAGAAACAGAAGAGATCAAGAAAAACCTTCCCAACAATAGAGACTACAGACAAATCAATAAGCTAGGACCAAAAGATCATGCAAGAATCAAAGGAGTGTGAAATGTAATGGAGTGAAATGTAATACTACTACCAAGTGAGCTGATTGCTGTGCTAATGACAAGAAATTTCTCATCTGAAGAAAACAAGGCATGTGCAAGTCATGACTGTCTTAATCAGGTAAACTAATGTCTGCATGGTTTGGCTTTGTGAAGACAATGAATATTATCCTAAAATGTGTAAAAGATACAGCAACAATAAAAACTCATTAAATGTAATCTATACAATTCCCTCTTTCTTCAGAAAATGAACAGTTAAACAGAATCAGATGCAGAAAATAAATCTACTAGAGATCAGAGGAATCAAATAGTAGCACATGACAAAATCATATCTTGTGCATCCTAGCAAACCAAATCACATAAAATATCTGATTGTTCATTCAATGGAAGAGTAAGACCTACGTAAACTGAAGAAGCAGCAGCAGCATGTAAAAAGAATAAACTGACTCTGACTAAAATGAAGGCTAGACATTTTAAAGTGTTTTCTAACCAACACAAGTAGTGATAGTGAACAGAGTGAGACTTCTTAAATTGATGCAGATGTACATTTAAATTGATACAGGATGATGTACATTTGCTTACTAATGCAAAAGACTAGCTCTTTATTATCTGGAGCATCACTCCCACACGTGCATCCTACTTTCCTACGAGCCAACAAGCAAAGCTGGAAGTCACACAGAGAGAGCAGTAAAACAGAAAGCTAAAGATCTCTCAACAGGTTACTAGAGGAAATCTGTTATTTTATCTTTACCCTTGGTCTTAAGATACAGAACGTATTCCTAAATGAGGACTGAGAGGAAATAATCCACCTCACCCAATTCTGTATGATAACGGATTGCTTTCCTATAAAAGGAGATGCAGGATTATATATAAAATTAAGATTCACTATTAACCTGCAGAAAGGAAGACCTATCCTTTGATAAGAGGAATATCTGTCACTCCACTCCCACACAGCCACATTAGAAAGACCTGAGAATCTCTAATCTTTGCAGACCACATTATAATGATATGATCAATTTTATTTTAGCTCACAGAAATAAAATTATTATTGTATCCCATTAATTTACATATGCTTTAAAGAGAGAGAGACTCTCTCAGACTGAGATTGATTCCCTGGCAGATCTTAGCTGGAGCCAATCCTTCATAGTCCTCCTCAGCAGAACTACTTAAGCAACCATGAATGTGCGGGTCTGTGGCTTACTGCTGTATTTGCAAGAACTGTACCAGCCCCAGAGGTATTACTTTACAGAGATTGCACTTCCAGAGAACAGAATAAGGAGCATCCTTATGTCCCCAAATGGGCCACAAATATTAGCAATTTTGAAACACTAAGATATACAAAACCAATAGTTAAGGAAAAGAAATAGGATTTCCAACCTTACTTATTATGCAGTGTCTTTCATAAAAGAAGTGTAACATGAAACTAAAGGTTGCAGCTTTCTTCACTAGGCTCTTCCATTAAATAAATACAGTAGATGAGTAAAACTTCTGTGACAATGAGAAGCTAAACTGCTTTCGTCTGCATGTCACACTGATTGCTGCCTCTATTGCCGTGACGAGTCAGAACCCAGTAAAATGTGAAGCAAAATTCATTATGCCAGACTGATCTATTCATACCAAACAACAGAAGCATGCAATAAAATCAAACTTTTGCAAATATTCTAGACGTGTTACTATGGAAACTTAATAGGCAGTTCTTTTTTTTTTTTTCCCTTTTTCTTTTCCTATATTCATTTCCTAGAAAATCAAACAATGTCATAAAATCACTTTATCCACTTTAGGTTGGAAAAGACCTTTAAGATCATTAAGTTAACCTGACACTGCCAAATCCACCACTGAGCCAAGTCTTTCAAGAAGATTCAAAATCTTTGGTAAGCTAGAAGGAGGTGTGAGGTACCATTCATTATTTATTTTCCTAAAAACCATCATACTCAGAAACAAGTTCCACCCTCCAGCCAGGAAAAGTAGAATTACATACTCAAAGTACAAATTCAGCAACCTTAGCCTAAGGATTTTTGGCAAATGCTTCAAACAAAAATTAACATCACCCCCAACTTAAATGATTTAAAAAGTGTAAACGAAAGGAGGAAAAATACATGATATGTGGTTAAAGAATGGAGGGAAAACTATAATGTGATTTGGGAAGAACATGAAGAAATTGGGGCTTTGTCTCTTCATTGTGTCAAACACAAATTCTCTAGCTGTTTCAAAAGATTTTTAAATTGGTCTCTCTGATAGAGTAATATACATTAAAGGTAATGGAAGAGAATGTTTTAGGGTGGATGTTCCATTTTACAAGATTTAATTCCACTGATACTTTAAATGTCAAAGAGGAAACAGAGCACACTAAGACCCAAACTGATAAATATTAGGCATGTCCATCCAAAGTCCAACAGGAATGTACTTGTGACTCCGCTGTGTTCTGGGTTTTGTATTAGCAGTCAATCAATTAAGTCATTCTTACCCATTTAGAAACTGAAAATGCTTTCTCTCACCTTGCCCTGCTCTTGTTTTCAGCCTTCTATATCTGCCCTGACTTTCTGTCTCTAAGAAGTATCTCAGACACCAGCCTCAGACACCAGCCTGTTCTGCCCATGCCAGCCCCAGCAGAAACAGCACCACCCCAGGCTACACACCATATTATTTGAAATGGGGAACTGCATAGCCAATGCCAACATGCAGCATCCCAAACTCTACCAAGCTTCCAAAGGAAGAAAAGGAATCATTTGAATAGTGGTAACCAAACCCCACAGAACTAGCCATTTTGGATACTTAAATTAAAATGCAAGATCTGTTTTTGCCTTTTGTCTGTATACACGGCTGTGATCATTTCAGATAAATATCCTGTGTCTTTTGTTGTTGACTTCTTAAGAAATAGCAGGATTGAATATGATGTTCCCTTCCCCCTCAGACAACTCCTCTTGAATTTTAATGCTTCATGATTCTCTTGTCATCTTTGTAGAGAAAAGTATTTTCCATAAACACTCACTTCAATATAAAATTTCAAAAAGCTAAAATGACAATGAGGCAATGCTAAAATTATACACCTAAAACTGGAAAATCAAGTTTACAGGATACAGTAAGAGTAATAGGAATAGCCACAGACATTTAATTTTTAGGATAGCTTTTAAAATTTCTTTTAATAGAATAACTTTCAAGTTGAGTAAAATTGGCCATTTTCCCTTTCATTTCTTAGAAACATTTTTAAATATAAGAAAATTCATATACATAATGATGTAGCAGTATTAGCACAGATATTATTACATTTCAGTGTTATGAGTTATTACCTATAACAGTGGGAAGGACATCTACCTCACTACCTTTGCTCCTATCATTAGTACGCTTACTGGTGAATTATTCTGGTGAATTTCTGAAATGAGGCAGAAGTTTAAAAACTGAAAAAAACCCCAAAAACCAGACAAAAATATAGACTCAAACATCTTATTAGCAGAAAACATTCACTGGAGAGCTGGGCTGGTGGGAACTTGGACATCCCAAGGCATCTTGCTGCCCATAAGCTCCTTTTTAAATTTTTTAGAGAAGTGGCTGCATCCAATGAAGAACTGTCCTTATGCATTAGCGAGGGACAGCACAAGTTGCCGGCCAAGTGTAGTGGCTGTGAATAACCCATGGCAGCTGAAATGACAGTGAAAACTGCTAATCTGCCTATTGTTGTAGATCCCCCAGCAGAATGTATTCATAGAGCTCTGCAGACTTTAGCAAAAGTTT
Organism: Acanthiza pusilla; assembly: GCA_036630365.1. Taxonomy (NCBI): domain Eukaryota; kingdom Metazoa; phylum Chordata; class Aves; order Passeriformes; family Acanthizidae; genus Acanthiza; species Acanthiza pusilla. The sequence continues at coordinate 40,653,817 of JAXCHO010000164.1, read as the reverse complement.
CTCACTTCTCCATTTGCATCTGAACCTTCTCTCCAGCAAACAACTCAGTTTTTTTAGCTGGACTGAGGATTTGTATCTACAGCAGCAAATAGAAGTAGTAAATGATTTTGAGTATGCTGCAGAATTTTACTTATAAATGCAGTAAATTAATAAAGCATAAACAGTGAAATTGTGTAATTCAGCCCCTATTTTTAAAAAAGCTATGAATTGAAAGAAAAAGAAGGAAGCATAGTGTTTTATAAAGAAAATACCAATCTCTTGTCTCTATTGTGCCACCCAAAGAACTTGCATTTATTTAGAACATGTGACCATAGGAAGTAACAGTTAAGGAACGCCAACACGGGGACCAGCTGTTTTCCACATGTGTGGCATGATGGAAATGAGAAAACAAAGACTATTAAGAAACAACCAAAGCTGAGGTCTTCTAAAGGTTTCAACTTTGCTACAAATCAAACGAAATCCGATAGAGTGGACTAAATGTAAAAATTCCACATGAGTACACAGTCTTCAACTGCTGGAAGAACAAGAGATTCCAGTCATAGGAAATTGTATATATATGAATTTAAATATTTTTATAGGAAATATAAAGTATTTTTATATATAGTATAAATAGGAAATACAGTATATAGGAAATTAAAGATTTTTTAATTAACAGTAACAAAACCACCAAAATGCATACAAAAAACCCCTAAACTGAGAAGTGCAAAAGAAAAACAGTATCACAGTGGAAAGCATAATGAATTAATTTATAACATAAGAAGGGCATGGACAAGAAGCACATTTTGACCCTACCTCCTCTTGGAACTTCTGTCGGCTGAACACCAGGGGAACCAGGAGCGGCAGTTACGTTTGTTCTTGTCCATATCTTTCCTGTCTTTCTCTCTTTCTTCTTCTAATTCCCTCTTCTCAGAATTTTGAGTAGCACTTTGAGAAACTTAAAGTCAGACGGGCTTGGAGTTTGCTAAGTTGAATGGGCTAATCTAATGCTTTGTGGAATATTTCAAGTTGACTGAATGCTGCTCAAAAGCTTTCGTAAAAGTTCTCTGATTTTCTAAGTTGCCAGTAAAGAGGTTTCTTTGTTGTTGTTTTGACCACTTGAGAATATCTTGTTGGTGTTTCTCCCATGCATCTAACTCAGAGCACATAAAGAAATGTAAGCCCTTTTAAGTGTCTCATCCAGTGAGGTTCTCGTGGCCTTACTGCCAATTGGAGTAAGTCCAGAACCAAGCTGATCACAGGGCTGGAGCACCTCTGCTGCGAGGGCAGGCTGAGAGAGTTGGGGTAGTTCAGCACAGGGAAGAGAAGGCTCCAGGGAGAACCTTATAGCACTTCCAGTACCTCAAGGGGGCCTGCAGGAAAGCTGGAGAGGGACTTTTTAGAAGAACATGCAGTGATAGGACTAGGGGGAACGGCTTTAAATTAAAAGAGGGTAGGTTTAGATGAGCTATTGAGGAGAATTTTTTCACTGTGTGGGTGGTGAGGCACTGGCACAGGTTGCCTGGAGAAGCTGTGGATGCCCCACCCCTGGAAGTCTTCAAGGCCAGACTGGATGGGACTTTAAGCCACCTGGTCTAGTGAAAGGTGTCCCTGCCCATAAGGTCACTTCCATCGCAAATAATTCTGTAAGGGCAAGAGAAGAAAAGAAGCTCCCCAAATAACGGAGAAGAGGCAAAAATCAGGAAAAGAGCAGGAGTACTTAATGAGTATTTTGCAAGAGTATCTGACAAGAAAAGCCACTCAAAACTGGATTTATGAGTAAGATGCTTTACTTAAATCCAGTCAGTCCAAAGGATATCTTCCAGACAATGGTTGGACTAATTCAAGTGCAATCCACAAAACTTGACGAAGAAGATGGCATAAAAGCTGCAATGAAGAGTGCTGACATTAATTTGGCAAGAGTGGCACCTCTCTTGTTCCTGTGGTGAAGTTACACTTTTAGAATCAGAAGGAGGCCAACAAAATAGTGGGGAGGAGAAGTAGCAACACTAGCTAAGGAGAACACCTTGAATTTTTTCTTCATAAATGCCAGATTATCAAACTGGATAGACTTGGCATTTTGTTTGGTTCTGTTTTTCAGGAACACAGTGAGAGTAAACCCAAGAAAAGAATCTAGGTGAGGACAATGATTTTTTTGAGAAATAGAAGTTTGAATTAGAGCTGTTCACATTTAACCAACTAGGATAATCCTTATGCTTACAAAATCCAATTCTTGAAGACAAACCTCCTGCTCTCAATTAAATCATGTATATGAGTAAAAATGAGTAATTTGGGTGGTTTGAAGTACCCTGGCATTCATTTGCTCTTCAGATTCAATCAGAACTGTCACATGAGCAAGATAAAAATCTTCTATTAGAGTGAACTCTCAGCTTGCATGAACCAAAAAAAAAAAAAAAAAAAAAAAAAAAAAAAAAAAAATTAAAAAAAAAAAAAAAAGAGGGTTCCTTTTATTTTGCAAAGTGCTGGGCATGGCTGATTTAAAAAAAAAAAAAAAAGAAGGGAAAAGGACTACAGAATGGCTGCAGGTATCCAATGGGGATCCATATCGCTGAATATTCTCTACAATCCAGTCTGAGAAACTGTGTGCTCTGGAAGACTGAAACTCCTTGCATAAACAGAAAATCCTGGTTTTACTATCCACCACAAGATGAAAGAGAACCAAACCACAACAGAACACAAAAACAATCAACAAGTAACTTCCCCAAATTCAAATTTCTGCAGTACTATCCGTATGAACAATTTTTTCCCAAACAACTCTGTGTCACTCTTTCTACTGATGTGAAGAAGCCTAATTGGAAGGCAAGTTTCTGTTTTATGAAAATCTCTGAGGGAAGATATTTATATTCAAATTCAGAAAGAAAAAATCTGTGTTGCAAAATGAATAGGTACATCCCTTGACAATCTAACCTGGCAATTAGAAAACTCATCTAGGAGGTGGGAAGTCTACATTCAATCATTTGTTCTCTCTGATTTAAAGAACTGGCAATTTCTACCTCCCACATAACTGCCCCAAGACTGAGGCTCATTTTCCAGCACCAAATTCCAACTTAGCACCATTTGTTGCTTTCCCTAACTAATAAGGAATCAACTAAGTGGTACTATCAAATATAATTTGAATTGCATTTTTATAGTAAGCCATCTGCATCTTCTGCTCTGGCAGAGTTATGTAATAAATTATAGGCAGGACTATCACATTCTGTGACATACAAAAAATGACAGCAAATAACAGCAGCATACTTTGAAAAAATATTCTGTTTCTGCGAATGCTACAGTAGAAGACAGATAAACATTTATTTGGCCTGCCTTCCTTCCAGCAGTATTAATGAAATTTCAGCAACTATGGCAGATCCAGTAAAAAAGTGAGAGAAAATTTGTTCTTCTGTATTTCAATTTGGTTTTATCCAGCTCATTCAGTAGGGATGTAGCAAAAAATAAAACTGAATAAATAAGGCAGAAGCTGCATGCAGTGAGGTCCCAGGAGACACCAAGATAAGTTAAATTTTCTTTAAGAAAATGTACTTGTGGCAGTATGCTTCCTGGCCTCGGGCAAGAGCCTTCCAGATTCTTAAATGTTTAACTCCAATGAAAAAGGTGAAGGTATTGCATCAAATTTACCTTTGTGAAGTATAAGTCAGACTGAAACTTGAAACTATCTTATTTTTTACCAAACCATACAATGAAGACTCTTCAGGAATTTTACAACAAGAAAATGTCTTTGACAACTCTTGACTTTCTGATGGTTTTGGGTTTTTTTCAGGTGCTTTTATACCTTCTTTCTTTCAGCTATTTCTCATGCAGTCAGTCATTCCTATGTCAGGTCTCTTTTTTCTCCCTACTATTACTTGTATTTTAAGGTACTTAATTTCTCCCCATAATTATATGTCTATTTCTTTTGTTTTCACTGCAGAATCTACTGTTATTTATTGTCTTTCAGACTCTGTCTCCTTTCAGAGGATTAGCTGGAGATTTTCGTTCAAGAAGGTTAAAAACATGAACAATAGAAACACCTGCTTGCTTTAACAACCCTCTGTTTTCAAGGACTTCACCCATAAATTTTGAACACTGTTTCCTAATTGTAAGTTGAATTCCAACTACAAACTTCCAGCATTTAGCTTTCACCTGTTACTGCCAAATTTATACTCCCAGAGCCCATTTATTCCTAATCATCATCTCCCATCAGTCCTCATTCCACAGACCTCTCAGTTAAAATACTTCAAGTTAGCAAACTTCCAGTCTTTCAACTAAGATGCAATCCAGGATTGCATCCCAGCACATAGGTGGATGTGGGAGCCCCGGCGGTATTCCAGCACTAAAATAGCAATATCTATGTGCACACCATCACCTCCCAGCTCTCCACCACCACCTCTTCAGCACTTGGTTTTCTTGGAAAGAGAAGGAAGCTGTGTTTTCTCTCACTGACTTCTCAGTATAGACAACATATGGCTCAAAACTGTGAGGCAATCTGCTCAGAGTCTGGCTGCACTTTCAGCTCTAACTCAATACAGATTTCACTTGGAGTTTCTATGAATGCAATTCCTTGGGGACAGCACTGAAAGACAGCCCTAGTTCATCTGACATCCAGCCAATGCAAGCCTGATTCAATCAGCTTGAATAGACCTCCATTTGTACAAAAAAAAAAAAAAAAAGGAAAAAATTTTCATTTTTCTTTGCCCATCCATATGTGGCTCATCAAAATCCAGTCTCCTACCTGCAATTCTTTAAGCTATGTAGAAGGAAACATGAAACAGGATTTCTTCTCCCCTGGACAAATTAAATCAATTCCCTTGTCATGCACTAATGCTAAGGCACTGCCATCTAGTGTGGAAAATCAATATAACAAAGGAAGGAAAAAGAGAAAGAAAAAAAGATAAAGAGCATTTACAAAAAGGCAAATTAAATTCTATTGGCTTCTATCAGTTTTGAATTCCCACACATGATATTCATAACACTGGCCATTCCACTTTACGGAAAAGCACATTAGCCCTCTCTTTTAAGGAAAATCCCTGACTTGATCGGCTGCAATGGATTCCATTAGGTTGTACTGCATCATGTCAGACAAGCTCAGCAGATCCCTTAGTCCCAGTGGCCTCATTTGGTGCAACTCTGCGAAACTAAAATTCTCCAGTATTTAATGGTAGGAATCTCTTGGTAGAAAAGAGCTTTTTCTTAATTGCCACATATTGTATTGCAAATTTACAGTTTCAAGACTTGATTCTCTAAATCATGTTACATGGAAAGCATTGCAACATAGCAATCTGCAAGACTAGAAAATAAGAAATTTTTGGATTTTGCCACTTTTGTGTACTAGCTGAAGATTTTCTCTTGCCTTCCAAACACTCCTGTCCACATGGCCCTAGATTCCTTTGTTTTGTGTCCTGTGAAATTACCTACAATTGTTCAATGAACATGAAAAGGATTTGACCTGTTTCACTTGGACCAGCTTAACAGATGAAGTTAAGTACATATGGCATGAGCCAATGGAGCATAGACAGGATAAATTTGCAAAAGTTGCAGAGCCTTCATAAAGACCAGTGATTATAAGCAGATTTATATTATTTAATATTTCTACAACTCATTATAATCTCTATATTACCACTGTGATGATCAAGAGTTTTAAACACTTGAATAGCACTGTTGTGTACTTCTTTCCAGAAATGTAGCAAGAGAGTATTATATACTGTTTGGCTAGTGCAGATATTCTGTAGCATCCTTAACAAAACCCTCTTTAGAATACAAGGGCTATGAATGTCTGAAAGTTCACACAACACAAGTTTGTATAAAATAATTTAGGAAATCTTTTGTACAGCAAGCCATGCTGTAAAACAAACATTGCAACGTTATAATCATTCTAATAATCACCACATTCGCTTAACTTTTGTAAAAGGTACAAACAAACAACAATTTCATACGATATCCCAGTGTGATTCTGAACTATACTGGTACAAACTATTTCATACAGGTCGTAAAAAGAAATAAGATATGCTACCAATTATTCAAAGCCTGTCAATAGCATTATAAGGAAAAATACTTTCCACAAAGAACTTAGTTATATGTCTCCCAAGCCCCCATCATATGACTCAGTTACAATATTGAGCTAGGATGTCACAATCTGGCTGGCTTTTCTTTAAATATTTAGACCGTTAAATACAGATGGATAAATTTATACATTATATATGATGCATAGATTTAAGATAGATATATTAGATTTAAGAAATATCTAGGAATACTGTATTGCTACGTTACTATCACAGTTACAATGTTAGTCTACAAATAAGGGTGGAAAGAGGGCACTGAAAAGATAGTGAAATGAAACACAGTAGGCATTAGGCTACTGATTCGCATGATCACATATGAGTTTCAGACTTTAAAACTATAAAGCAATTATCTGGTCCTCAAGGTTGTGATAAAAAGCCTGTAGCTCATGACGCAGACATAAGCAAAGTTAAGAGACCCATTAAAGTTAAAAGATGAACCTGAAAAGTCCTGAAATAATGAGGCTGCCCATGAAAATCACCAAGGTATGAAGCTCCACAACCCACTGTTTACAGGGCACCACACCAGTCAGGAAGAGGAGAAGGGACATACTGAAACCCTGGGCCTGCTGTTCCACGGGATCCCTTCTTCCCCCCTCAAGGGAAGCTGTCTCCACCAAGCAAAATACAGCCAAGCCAAAGGGTTTTAAATACTGTGCCACTTAAGTTTTGATTTATATTTAATGTGGACACAGAGGGACAGACTAGCTGACACCATCAAGACATGGAAAAGTTCTCTAAGTGGATGAAGGTGAGCTCATAACAAAGGTATCTGTACCAATCCCTCCATCACAATAAACAGTGGTGGAAACACACTGTACCTTAACAACATACACCCTGCCTAGGAGAATAACTTGAGAAAGCATATTCCTAGGCATAACTGACACAATATCATTGATATTGAAAGTGTTTTGACAACCTACAACTGATACAAGAAGTTTCTTAAGATCTTTTTATTATGCTGCTTCTCTATGACCATGTATCTACACTTATCTATTAGGTGTCAGTCAAAGCAAGCAATACTTCTGGTTCAGTTTGTTGTCATAAGGGAATTTTTAACAGCACAAAGAACCTCCAGATACAGCACTTTAGCAATCTTTTCAGTAATGTGGGAAAAGCAAGAGGAACATCCAACATTTTTTTTGTATAATCCTATTTACTAGTGCCTCATGTTCTATTCTTACATTAAAATTTCAAAAAGGAAAAAATTCAAATTGTTGAAATATCCTAATAATTAACTACCTGTATTTATGTTATGCATCCACTCAGCAATGTATTACTAAAAAGTAACTCCATGTTTTCCATATTTGCTTTTTTAAAAAGTTTTCCAGCCTACCAAAATAATCTTCTTCAGCATTTTTACAGTTGCTACATAAATTGATTCAAGCTATGCTAAGGAAAAAATACAGAGGCTGAAAAACAGAAGCAAAAAAATATGTCACAATAAAGGAACTCAACACTGATTAAAACCATCAAAATGGAGAGAAATCCAAAGAAATCCAAGGCAGTCTGTCACCTTTGTCAGAGATAGCACCAGAATATCTCTAAGGAATGACAATAAAAATGATTAAAGGTTTAAACAGTGGTGATTTGCTAGATTTGTGAGAGATCTTTTTTTCAAGCAACATGTGATCAACAACGAGAGTGCCATCCAATATGCACTTTGATTATTTCTTTCAGATACTTTCTTTACTGTGGCCTGTTTAACCTTCTATGGTTTTGAATTTGGACCTATAAGAAAGTCCTATAAGAAACTTTATCCTGAAGCAATTGTTTCAATTCTGATAGGACACACAGATGTAAATGAAAAGAGAACATGAAGCTAAATCTTTGAAGTTTTTGACTTTCAGAATAATCAGAATTTATAGCTTTCTAGCTATTTTAATTTACCTGCAGCAGTTCACTTCTCCTTTCCTGAGAACTGATTTCAAACAGGCAATGTCAATGTAAATCATGTCAGAGAAGAGAAGCACAGGGTAACAGGAGTAGTCCAACCTCCTGCTCAAACCACGGGCGGTTCTGAGGTTGGACCAGGTTATCAGGGCTTGATGCAGACAAGTCCTGAAAGCCTCAAAGGATGCACAACATGCACAGCATCACTGCACAGCCTGTTCCAGCACCTGACTGCCTTAATGGAGGAAAGGTTTTGCCTTCCATCAAGGAACTTTCAAGTCTATTAAGAAGCTTGAAAGCTGAGTGTTATGTGCCTACCACGTGCAACATTTAACACTCTTAATTTCCTAATCCACAGTCTAACACCATACACCTTTTTGAATAGAAATTATGGCAATGTGCTCTAGTAATTATCTAGTAACTTGCAAAATTCTTGCTATATGACTGCTTGATAATAAATAGCTTTTACTGCTTTTGCTTCACTGTTATAAACTGACTTAATTGAGCAAATTAATGAATTAGAGCTAACCACTGCTAGAAATCAAGGTGAACTTCAGTAAAATGTCAATTTCTGGATTGCTAAACCTACACTACAAACACAGGATAAGGAAGGAAAGAAGTAAATGCAGTTTACTGCCAGTCACAGAGGTGATAAGAAAAACTAAATTTTCCAAACCAGCAGTCTAAATTCAAATTTTTCTATCCCTGCTGCTTGCCTGGCACTCAAAGTGCAGATGGAAATTTTCACTGAACTTGACTGGATTTTCTGAAAATGCTTTCAAGATTGAAAGCATTGATTTGGAGGTCAATTTTAGACTCGTATTATTCTCAAATGCGATTCATTACATGGTTCATTAAAAAAGATAACTATTTTTACTAGTAGCCTCTCTATGATGACAGAGGATAATCCTGATTCCAAAATCATGTATTAAAATATTTAAAAAACCTAAAGTTTATCTTCTCAAAGTTCAGAATATTTTTACTGTGTTCAGAAAATGCAGTGAAGTGACTGCCCCAGTTTCCTTCATACCTTTATTCATTATGTGCGACAATATAAAAAGTATCGCATACATCATTAATATTAATTATAAATGAAACATTTTGCCAGAGTCTAAAAAGAAAATAATTTTTCCAGTGTTTTTTTATTCCAGGTTACCAATTGCTTATAACAGTTGCTTTTGTCTCTCCATACTTTGCCAAATGTAAAGAATATTTAGATTAACTACATTACATTTGAGGTTACTATTGAATTTAAGCTGCTTCAGCAGTCTGGTTGCAGAAACATAAACAGTGTGCCATACCACTGCATAAATATTGTTAGATGCAACTCTTGTCTTACTGCTGCCTTTGACCAAGAACCCTTTGGTTTTCTTGCATAAAAATTACTCAAGGAGTCATTTCTTGTGTATTTTGCACTATAACACGTTTTTGAAACTGTGGAATACCCCACCCCGACTCATTGCTTTGGCATTCTGAAGCACTGAAGCAGACCTGTGATTATGGTGCCTGGCCAAAGGTCCTTGGAGGCTGCAGCTCTTGGCTTATTTGTTGGTACTCCCAGAGTGCAGATGTGGTCCACAGTGCCAGGCCCCCAGGGGACACCCCCAGGGCTGTACTAGCCCTGACAGACCCACTGGGTTTCCCCAACCTGCCCAGGACCCACTCCAGCACAGACACTCTCCAGCTCCCCACTCCCCTCTCCAGCTCCCTTGACACCCACCCTTGCCAAGCCCACCCAAAAGTACCACAAGCCCCATACGTGCTTTTGGCAAGGGTGACCAATGTTCAGCCTTGCTCATGTCAGACCCCTCAAACCAAAAAAGTAAAACTGCCCTCTGAAGACATGGACTTGCACAGGCTGTGCAGTTTTTATTCATGGCATCCCTCGAAATGGGATTTAGGAAGGAAGCACTGCCAGGAGACAGTCGCTGGGGATCTGATTAGACAGACAGCATTTAACCTAATCTCCTCTGCCATAAGCACATTCTGCTTCCTGTAATCAAATGTGATCACAGATGCAATTATTTAGGGGCATAATTCCACCAATTTAGACACCAAACTACTTCAGCTACAGGTGGAAAAAAATAAATATTCAAAGGAGAGGAATAAAAATGTGAGGGTTGTTATGACTGGAGGCTGAACTACTAGACAGCTAAAAGTCACATGAAGATATAAACTTAGCAGGTTATGAGGTGAAACTTCAAAAATTCCAAATATCTAAATCTTCAAATATCTAAATAACAAATGTTTCTGACAAGTTTGTCCCTTCTATCCTAAAGAATTACAGGGTTATTTTGAAGCCAGAGGATATCATTATCTGCTATTCCATATGTTTTAGGGGGAGCAAAACCACACAGACTGTGTCTATCTCTGTCTGTAAGATTTCGAGAGGTTATATTCATTTCCTCCATCCCCAGAAACAGACTGACAGTGTGAAGATGAGAAATTCATATTTGCAAGCTATAACAACATTAAGATAGATAAACAAGCACAGTTTTCTGAGGGATTGCTAGCATTGAAAAGTAAAGTCTATGGGTCCTAGGAAAGTAACAATTCCAAGCAGGATTGCTAATTACAGTGGTCTTAGCTACATTTCCTTAAAGAGTTTTGGTTTACTGTTAAATATGCTAAGGCTTAATTAGATATACAGATGCTGACAATTCCTGCTCCAAAGAAGGGGTACTTCAAATGGGTAAGTCACATGGAAAGGCAGGTGTGGGATTTGATGCCAAAATTTTGAAATTGAAAGAGGACAGAAACAACATTGCTTGAACAACAGTCCCATTCTATCTTGCATCATAAATAGCTAAATTATTTTGTTCTTTCTTTTTTCCCCCTGAAGTCCATGTAGCTTAAGCAATATTGATTACACTTTTATAAAGCTGTATAATGGTATTTTTAGAAGGACAGAATGAGTGATATTTATATTACCAAGCACTGGAAAGAGACAAAAATAGATGGAAAGGCAAGAGTAGCCATGCCTCTTCTTTGTTTCAGATCTGCTCAAAAGCCACAGTAGGCATTAACAACAGAAATAGTAACAGCTGTCTGAAGAGAACAATACTGAGAAGTGACTGCCTCTAAAAGGGTGACTGTGAGAAGAAAGGGAAAGAAAATGTGTTTACTAAGAAAAACTAGCAAAAAGTGTTGTTTAGTTTTAATCTGCCTCCACTGTATTATCTACACATTACACTGATTAAATTGTTGGCACTCAATTTTACTGATTTATTTTATCTGCCTTCCAGCCCTTCTGTAGCTGATTTTCATATTATTTTGTATTCATGAGTTTCAATGAGAATGAAAACACTTGGATTAAGAACCAGAGTGTTAGAGAATACTTCTGTACACACAAAATGGACATTTGTCATTACTTTCAAAGTTTTGCAGGTATGGTGGTTTCAATTGCAATTTGAAAAACAAAAGAGGCGGAATCTCATTTAATTAAACAGTTAGTAAGAGATTATGAAAGTAGTCCTTTTGCAAAAAAATTATTTATATTATCATGAATATATACAATTCTGGGCCTTTTTGCTCCTATCATTAAATAAAGAGCTTCACAGATCCCTGTGACATATAAAATGTTCACCGATACAAAGTTTTCGTAATGATAGTACACTTTTAATAACTTCTGTAGAACAGCCCAACATAGTTGTAATCCTTAAAAGAACCTCTAAATACCTACATTCAATAAAATATAGAACAACTTCACTATTAACTTAAGTTGCAGGAGAATGTTTACAACAAAATGTGACAAGAGTCCCTGAGCACTAACACTTCTCTCTTTGGGAATATTTGTTAATACTAAAGGGTAAAACCCAGCAAGGATGAAAGAGAAAAGATACAAATACATCTGAAGGTTATTGTTGTTTGCTTATATAAAAATATTATAATATGCTGACTGATTTAGTTTCTGATTCTTATCTTTCTGCTAATGCAAAGAGAACATCTCCATAAGTATTAAGTATAATACAACTGAATGTATGCTAAGTGAAGACTTGGAATATTTACTTTCATTTATAAAGGTCAATGATGATGTTGATTTTTCCCCTCAGTGTCCCAGCCCACACCTTCTGCCCCTGAAGAGATGTGCAGAATACCTATTTCAGTGCACTAGCTGCCATGTGTAGTTGCACTTGTGATTGAATTGTTGTCTCTGGATTGAGCATTTTTTTCAGTTTTTAATTTAAAAAGTGTTGTACCATTCCCTTCAAAAGGAAGTACTATTATTTTTTATTCTATAAGCTACTCCAGTTTTCTTTATTTGTTAAGTGCATGTCACTGGGACAGAAAACAGGTCAGGTACAGGAGTGGAGCAGTACAAAGCCAACCCAGAGGCAGTGGCAGTCCCCAGAGGCAGCAGCCCCATCTCTGCACCTCCTTTGCTCAGAGCCTCTGCCACAGGGTTCAGGCATATTGGGAACAACGGCCAAGGGCACAGCTACATTTTCAGCCAACTACACTCAGCTGCAAGATGTTGATGAAGGAATCCTTACAGCTGTAACTGAGAGAAGTCCTGACACTGCTTATGGCCACGCAGAGCCCATAGTGCAAAGAATGGGCAAACACACTGATCCGTATCTTTGAATCCTCCTTTGAGCAACTCTGGGAAAGACAAGATACAAGTAATTTCATGAAGGAATAATATTTGCATATAAGTTTTTAAAGCATTGTATTCAACTTGTTGCTAGAAACACGAAGTTCATTAACACCACTGTGATCCTTACTGGTGAAGTCTCTAAAATATTTAGAGATGTGATGATATGAATGGAGCTGCCCTTTGCAGCAAGATTCACTCCTTAGTTTAAATACATCTTGAGAAGCTACACTGTCAAAATGTAACAAACACAACAAGTTTAGCTACCACAATATGATAAAATGCAACCAAAATGGAATGACATTAGTTTCTAAAGTTGCCATAAAAGTTACAAATCATCACTGCTTAACTCCTGACAGGATTTTCTGTATTGAAAACAATTATGAAATCAAATAACCACTTGTGTAGTTTGAAGTTCACTTTTATGTGAGGGACTAGCACAAGACTAATTGTTGCTTCAGTCCCATTGAAGTTGCAGTTTTGAATGGAGCTTGATTCTGAGTTTCACACACTGTTAGTCCTCATATTTATGATTAACCTCATTTATGTCAAAGAAAAAAAATAATTAATTCACTGAATATCCCTGAATTTATATGAAAAAAGGCTAAATGTGCAATGGCCATTACTATGTTAAAAATAAATAAAAAATAAAATGCAAAGCATTTAAACGAAAGCACTTCATCTCTGCTGAGAATGATATTTTAGACATAGTACTTTTTCTCCTAACATTTATTCAATATATGAATTTTAAGTAGAGTATAAATTACTTCTTCTGAAAAAGAGCATGCAGTTTGATCAAGCCAGAGTGAACAACCTCCCCAGGAAATCCAACATGAAGCATTTGATTTGCTAAAGCAAAGTGAAATTTGCCTGGTAATTTTTTTAAGGATTTTCCACTGGACTTCCAGTGGCTCAGTTTATAAAAGAGCTATGATTTGAGTGGCATTAGTACTCCACATGCTTTAAGGAATAAAGGTGTTACAAGGAGAAATGAAATAAAATCATCCTTGGATATAAAAATAACATCAGTTTGTTAGGTTAGGATCTTAGCTGGTATAGTGCCTCCAGCTTTTTTCAATCATAGTCAAATAACCACCAACCAAATCACCAGTCTACAGTGTGAAAAAGCCCTGCAAACATGACCCTGGCAACTTAACACTAACAGGCTTCTGACATGACTCTAGCAGTAAAGTCCTCCAAAACTGGAGATAGAAAATCCGAGAGCAAATGCAGAGCACAGCAGTGCCGTTGGCTGTCCCGCAGCGTGTGACACCCAGGATCTGCCGAGCTGCCGTGACATTGCAGGGCAGTGCTGAGCTGGCTGCAAGCTCCACCGAGCCCCACACCAGTCTTGAGCTGCTCAGGACCCCCGAGGGGCAAGACGGATATACACCACATTGTGCACTGTATTTCTTTACCCCTCTGGGTATTCTGAGCTCATCCTGAAACTGCTAACACACCAGAACATGCCCCGTTACTGTCCAGGCCACGAGGGTGTTCAGCTGGACCAAGAGTGCCTTTCCTCAGTCACACTTGTCCCACCCACAGAGTCTTCCTTTTGACCTCCAAGAGAGCTGCCTGAGCAGTTTTCATTTCTGGAGACCTGTGTTTAAATGTGGAACTATGGCAGGAAAGGGGATAATGTGACAATCAATGAACTCCCTCTTGGTGCAAATCTTAGCAAGTTTTTGTTTGCCACACAAATTCTCAGCACAGTATAATGAATGTGGTAATTGCAGCAAAGGAGAAGACCAGCCATAGTGAAATACCAGCCACATCATCCTGAGAAAGCAAACATATTGGAAAATGTATTTTATTAGCAGTAATGTTTTAATTTTAAATCATCTGCCTGGAACACTATTAAAAGGAAAGCCTTTGTATGCATAACTTCTGTGCTTGAACAGTAGATAACTAGAATTTCATGTTGACACTAAAGAAAAAATAAAATATGATTTGCTCATCTTACTGTGGAAAAATAAACATTTCCCTCCAACTACCGTCATAAATCCTTGAAAATCTATGAAATGATCTGACACCAAGAAGTGGTTTTCCTGCAAAATATTACAGATCCAGCAAAGTCAGCTTTTCTAACATTGTCACTTTTTCCCCAAGTAATCCACATGAAGTACCAGTCTGGGTTAATATAAAAACCAGTGTGTTTCCATTTCCTGACATCAGAAATAACATCTGCTTGCATCAATTCTTGCTTATTTCTTATCTAGTATTGATCCTGGTATATAATATCCAGGATAGCTGATTTTCTTAGTTAATCCCTGATTTTATTTTTAAAATACCACACAAGAATTTCAATACTAAGCTCTAAATATTAAAAAGGCTCCACAGTACTTAAAAATATGATTTTACTGTAGTAAGACTAGAACCTGGAAAGAACTGATAAAATATGATCACAAACCATTGTATTGAGTTATGCATATTTTGATTGAAGTGTCAGAAAAACCAAGAGGTTTCTGGCATAGTTTTTCATTACAGCAGTATATTTATATCAGCTGTAGAGGAATGCAGGTTGTTTTCATTATTTAATGCACAGTCAAATTTGTTCACAGATCTTTTTAAACTAACATTTTAAAATAATTCTGAAATAAAGTCTATTGGTTGAAATGATGACTAACATCAGAATATCAGTTTCAGTAGACTACATTATCACATGTTATATCAAGTGGCAGCATGAGTGATATTAGCTCTTATATTAGTAATTATGACAGCATACTTTGATTCATCCCTTTGCATTCAGGAACATATATTTTGGAAGAATAAAAAGATAAGGAGTAGACTATTATTTATTTATTTTTAAGCTCTGTTAAGAGTTGTGCTGGAATCATAAGACAGAATATCCTGAAGTTCTGTGTCTGTTTTCCAAAGTCAAAGGACTGCCTACAAAATCTCTCTTTAAAGGGCTTTGCTCAATAGTCCTGTCAAAAACAATATTTCTAGATCTTGATACTGCTAGAAATCAGAAGCTTTTCTACCTTGTGTTTGTGATGCTGATGCAATCCTTCATATCACCCTGCCCCACCAAAAATTCGTACTCTAATCTTTGAGTAAATCATCCAAGTTCAAAGTAAATTGTCCAAATTTATCTCCATGTGTCATGGAGCAATAATACCCTTCTCTTTTTTGTCTTGGTCTCCTTTTCCTCCTTAATGTCTTACATATATTTATTCCAGACTTTAAAAAAAGTTAGCACAGATACACTCCACATATTAAAAACTCCACCAAAGAAGCAGCGATGGATGGACAACAGCTTGACATGGTCACAGTAACCACTTGCAGGATGGGTCTCTCACCACTCCACCCTTTAAAAGAGCAGCTTAGGGTTATTTGCCAACCCACCAACCCCTCACTATCCCAGTGGGATGGTGAACTGGATTTGGCACTTACAGAGCAAATAACACCTCAAAGTATTTTACATGCAATGACACAAAAAATGTTGGTCAGGTTTCATTGTTGTTCTTGTGTGGGGTTTTTTGGGGGGTTGCTGGTATAATTTTGTTTGAGTTTCAGGTTTTGTTTTTTCAAAATACCATATTGCTTCCTAAAACTTCATTGCTTCTAACTGCTTATTCCCCACTGATTACAAAATTATTATCACTTGTTTATGACAATTTCCACAGCAACCAATATAATCTCAGAATGCTGTGACTTCAAGTGGAAAATAAGCACCATAAATCCACGCAAACGTCACCTGTTACAAAACAAAACCAAGAGAAACAGAAAACAGAAACTGTCATATGTGAAACAGGGGTGTCAACGTAGAATGCATGTCAAAGTTTTCAGAAAATATTACTGTATTCTTCTTATAATAAAGTTGTCAGTTCAGCACAGAAAGCTTTCAGCTGAGCACAATACTCTCAACACCCCTAAGTCAGATTGCATAGCAGATGTTAAATGTAAAATCCATTAGGACCAATTAGATTCTACAGAAGAAAAAACCAGTAATAGCATGCACAGGCAATCTTGCATTACACAACAAGGGCTGAGAGATACAGTGAACAAAAAAAGCCAACCTAAAAACACCAAAAAACATTAAACACGTAAATTGCACTCTTTTCTCACAAAAGGTCACCTAACAGAAGATACGTTACAGTGCCTGCAACCACAGGAAAAAGCAAGGTCTCCTGTCTCCAGTGAGATGCAACTTTCGTGAAGGCCATAACCTATTGCATATCAACAGGTAATTAATTAATCTGTCATCCTCCATGGAAGTGTTTAACTAAGCAGCAGAAGAGTTTGAGCCTCATTCCCAAACTGCACATGCATTTCATGTCACACTAATCTGACCCAGGTCATCCTCATGTGTACTAAGGTGAGAGTGTTAACAGCATGGAGCTTAGCTATTGGGGGAAAATGAAAACAAACAAAAAAACCCCAAAACAAATCACACAAACAAACAAACAAAAAAAAGGAGGAAAAGCCCGTGCTTCTATCTGAAAGAGCCTTGTCACTACCATGTAGAAGTTTACTCCTTTAATAGACCATTACAAGACAGGATTTGTCATGGACACATGGAACAGATCTATGAGCACTTTTCAGAACAAAGCCACCACTGAAAGTTACAGGCTAAATTCTGTCCATGTACTAACTGTGTAGACAAACGAAGTTGTCATTGCATACATGATAGCTTGAACACCACTAGGGGCAAAGAACTTAATTTTTTTTTTTTAGATAGGATTTATACATACTAAGAAGAAAAGTCTGGTTTTGTATTTGTAATGACATGTTGCCAAAGACTGATGCATTATTTCCTAGTAAGCAGCTTCAAACAATCTCTGGTTCTTCAATCAGAATTAGGCTGCAACAGCTCATCCACCCCTAGATATTAAGCAGTTCATAAATTAGTTAAATATATATGCAGTATCCCAGGTGAATTTGATCTTCCAGAATGTTTAAGAATATAAAACCATTTCCATTTTTTTGAGAAAAGTGATCGATTATCATTTCAACTCAAAAACTCTATCATAAAGTTTGATACTAGAAACAGACCTGAAATACATTCCACGAACCACAGATTAAACCTTTGGCTTTCAAATATTCCTTAGCAGCTCTTGAAGAGAAATTCATTCAGCTACTTATGACCTAAGGAAATGGACAGAACGTATATATCCTCATGTATGTTTCCAATCACTTTGTTATTCACCATTACTAGGAAACAGAAGAAGTTTATGTGACTGCTATGAACTCACAGACCAACAGCTGATACACTTGCTGTTGGTTGCAGATGCTCATGCTGTGAGCAACAAATGCAAATGCAGGTATGGCTTTTTCCAGTGTGATATAAAACTAGGTTTCTTCTTTGCTAGCACCAAATTAAGTCTCAGGCACTGTCCAAGACTGGAAAAGGCTTGCTAAAGTCTTTTGTCTTGATAGTTTTTTTGCCTGTAAGACACAGTCCACTGTTGGACATGAGAGCGCTTGAAATCAGCAACTTCCCATCCAAAACTGCATCCTTTTTTGGGGGTCATGGGGACATTTGGCAAGGAATACATTGAAAAGTGACTGCTCTTCTCCTTGGTTATTAAGCTCTGATTGTGAGCAAGGAAGGAACATGGTCCTCGCTAATGCTGTTGGAGAGCCTACAGCCACCAACCCTGATCCCTCTTCCCACTCCTGGTGCAGAGCGGGTTGCTCTCCCTTTGGTGGATTCTTGTGCAGCTGTTGGGCAAGGCAACAGCACACATCCAACCCATCCATGGCATATTATAATTATTATTATTATTAAAATAAAGTGTTGTTTTATCAACAGTCTCCAATAACTGGACATCGTCAGAGTTAAAAAAAAAAAAAAAAAGAGAAAGAAAACAAAAAAACCTAAAGCATATACTCCAGGCATTGTTTCACATGTTTCTCTTCCCATTTTGGTGATTTTCTTAAGTGTTGTTTCCATCTTGCTACATTTCAGAAAAATATATCTGACCATACAACAATGTATAAAGTCGTTACACAAAAAGGTTTCTAAACACATAACAAGCAACCAAAATTAAAATATGCTCAACATCTTTTCAGCCTTCATTTACCTTAGCCATTTTTCTTGCATTCAGAAGTAAAACAAAGAAAAACAAAATTCCACGCAAAAACATTAAGCAAACCCATAAACTTTCATGAAACTGTGTCAGTTTAAGTAATTAAGTGCTTTACTTTTCACAACATCAGAAGCTGGAAGACTAAAAACCAAAATAAAAATCATGATGTACAACATCCAGTTCATCCCTGGCATTATTCCACACAAATCAGTGGTATTACACCGGGGATTAATTTGGAACACTGATGTGAATTAGAGGACTGTTCTATACAGCAACCTCATCATAACACACACACAAAAAATAACCAAAACACTATGAGCATCACAAATGCACATAAAAAATTGTTCACCTACAAATCTATTTCTAAGCAAATAGCACAAACTATTTCAATACGGAATCTTTACTATTTAGAAAATAATTATGTCAAATTTTCTGAGAAAGAAGATTTAATAGCCATATAAAATATTTGATAGAATTCCACCCAGGAGAACGTGAAGCTCCTCTACAGCTCAGTTTTCACATATCCTATTGAAATATGACCAGTGATAAGTTATGCAATGAATCTTCAAAAACTGTTTTAGTCTAGTTTCAAAGATTGATCTGAGTACTCAAGTTTGCTCAGCAAAGGGTAGTCACCCCCTACACAATGAATTTATCCTCCCAGTAGAAAACCATTCACATTTCCCTCCTCTATTAAATACTGTGGTTCAGTCCAGTTTTGCAGGGCAAACAGGTTGCTTCTGTTCAGCTGCCTTACTAGTGAAGTTAGAGGCTGCATCTCCCCCCACCTCACCACAGGCAGGCAGATGCTCTGCCAATTCAACCCTCCTTTGCTCAGGGAGTGTGAGACCATACAGAGGCAGGAGAAGAAAGAAGTGAATGCAGAACACCTCTCTCCTCAGTTCGGCTCGCTCGACTCTCAAACACATCTGTAATGTTTAAGGCTGCCTCTGCCTTTCAAAGACAAATCTCTGCCAGGGGCTGATGTTCTCCATCCAGCTGCGGTTTCATGACCCGAACCCGCCGCTCAGCCAGTGCCCTACATAGCACTACATACTTTGCCAGATTGAAACTCATTCGTCATCGCTCGGTTTTCCTATCTGCGAGTGACCCGAAACCTTTAAGGCTACCCACAGCCAACCAGCGAAGTTGCTTAGGAGCTGTGTACTGGCTATGGAGTGATTTATTTTCTCTTTTCTGTTTCTCGTCCACCTTGGAGCCAGACTCTTTCTTCCTCCTTGGGAAGTTGGCTGTGCCCTCGCTGCCCCTTCCCTCACGGGGACCGTGCCCAGGCGCAGTGCGCTCACTTGAAGGAAACGCAGCGATAAAATATTAAAACCCTTCCTTGCTCGGGGATCTCTGCGCCGCCTCGCTGGCGGGGAGCAGCGCAACCCTCCGCGCCGGAGCCGGAGCCGCGCCCGCCCCGCACCGCGCACCGCGCCCGCCCAGCGGGGCAGGGACACCCCCCCGAGGCCGTAGCCCCCCGATCCGTAACCAGCGACACTTTCCCCGGGAGACCCCGACACGTGAGGGCTGGCTGTGCCCTCGGCACCGAAAGGTGGGAGTAGCCCAGGCTGCCCCACGGAGTGTGTGTAGGGGAAAGTGCTCCCACGCCGCGCTCCGGACGGGGCATTTTAGGCAGCCCTGTGCCACCCCCGCAACTCACAAAATGGAATTTGAACTATGGCGGTGACAGAGTGGAGTGAGAGGGGAAAGGGGGCAGTCCCCATCTCTCTCCAGCTACATGTTGCTTTGGGACAGCGAGGGCTGCGGGGTGCAGCTGTACTTTTCGGTGCGCACCGCCACGCACCCGCCGGGCACGGGGACGAGGGGGACGGCACCGGGGCGCGGGCAGCACTTACTGAAGAAGATGTACTCGGTGTAGCTGCTCCAGATCTTGTCGTCCCTGTACTGGTTGATGAAGGCGGCGGTGCCGGTGGAGTTGCAAGCCACCATGTGGAAGCCCGCCTCGGAGAGCCGGTCGAAGGCTTGTTCCAGGTAGGTGAATTTGAGGTAGAAGCGGGAGGTGTACTTCTCGGGGGGCCGGTCGGGGTCACGGCTCTCGTTGAGGGTCTCTCCGAAGACCTCCTTGGCCAGGGCGATCCTACCGCACACCATGATGCGGGCGACGCGGCGGAACTTGGCGTCCGCCTGGTTGTCCCGCACCGTGGTGTAGGAGCCGCGGTAGCCCACGGTGAGGAAGCCCGAGCGCTTGTCCAGCGCCGCCCGCTGAAGCCGGTCGCTGCTGCCCTGCGAGTTGCTATCCTCCAGGTCGCTCTGGCAGCCCTCGTCGTTGAGCGAGCTCTGCTTTGTGACCTTGGGCGACAGCAGCTTCACCAGGTCGCCCAGCTGGAAGTACTCGGCCTCCCGCAGGAGCCGTTCCTTCTCGGGGAAGTGCTCGGGCAGCGCCAGCTGCTTGTCCCGCAGGTAATCCAGCACGTACCTGAAGAGGAAGCCGTCGCGGTCGATGAAGAAGCGCGCCCGGCTGTCCCTGGGCAGCTGGCGGGCCGCCGCCGGGCCGCCCCGGCACGGGGAGAACATGGTGGCCAGAGTGCTGTCCGGGACGCTGAGCAGCGTGGAGTGCCTCGTCACGTACACCTGGCCCCCCACGTTCAGCTCCACCACCTCGGGGAACGGCGAGCCCGACGGCCCCGAGACCATGTCGCTGATGGGCAGGATGCTGCCGCCCGCCTCCTTCAAAGCCATGGCTGCGAGCGGGCGGCCGCGAAGGAGGGTCTCCCTCCTAAAAAAGCCGGCCTCCCTCCACCCCTCCTTCCCTCCCCTCCCCTCCACCCACACCTCCCTTCCTCCTCCTCCTCCTCCTCCTCCTCCTCCTCCTCCTCCTTCTTCTCTTCCTTCCCCTCCTTCCCCCCCGCCCGGCGGGCCCGGAAGCGCCTGGACGGAGCCGCTGCTTCGCCGCCCTCCGGTGCGGCAGCGGGCGGCAGGACCCTGTCCCGGGCGTCCCCCGCTGCCCCGGCGGCGGGACGGGCTGGGCTAAGCTGGGCTGGGCTGGGCTCGGCTGGGCTGGGCTGGGCTGGTCCGGCGCGACCCGCCCCGAGCGCCCCCCGGCCGTGCCTGCTCCGCCCGGCGGGGCGCGGGGCCACAGCCGCGCTGGCCTCGGGGCCGGGTGGCCGCCGGAGCCGCCTGCCACTTGGCAAAGCGCTGCCGCGCTGCCAGGCCGGCCCCCTGCCCGGCTCCTCCCCTCGCTTCGGCTGGCTGGCTTCGCTTTGAAATTATTTTTTCCCCCCCTTGAAAATCTCCCAGTCTCCCCCAAATGCCTCTGCCTCTCTTACACTGTCGCTCCGGTCTCCACTTGCAGTGCTAGAATGGTGGTCGTCTTTCCAAGAGTAGCATCCAGCAGGATGCATACGACAGCGTTTTCCCCCATCTTCCCCATCAGCATGCCTTTGCTGTGAGTGAAGAGGGCATTTAATTGAGGGCACAAAAGAAACCAGTGTTCAGCTGTGCTAGTGGCACAAATCTAACAGGTCCTGGTGGGACGCAAATGCTGTATTTGATGTTGTGAGGCTTCACTGTGGCAGGGCGTACTGGGATCTTGATTTTCAAAGATGCTAAACGTGCTCTCTAGCTTGACGATGGAATTGGGGTGATTCAGAGCGGAAAAAAAGTCAGCTGCCTTTAGGATCCAGATGACAGACACTAATTTGGAACACATTAGTCTGGATTCTTGGCTGTGAAGCACCTGAATTTGTACTCTATTTAAGCAGCAGAGTTTTTAATTTTTATTTATTTGTTTCTAGCCGGAGCCACAGCTCACCTGCATCCAGATTTCTGATGCATGTATTTCCAGGCTGTGCTGCTGGAGTGTATTAGAGCCCAGATTTGTGTTCATGTGTTGGATGAGAGATGTACAATTGCATTTGCCAGTAAAAACTGAGGCCTAAATCTGACTGCGTTGCTCTGACTGCCAGTGCTGGGTCTAAGTGTGACTGTTAAGCTGAGCCGTTCATGCTTTGGAACATTTTAGCTTTGTTTTTTTGTAACCCTTAAACTGTTAAGGGTTCAATCATTGATTGTGCCACGTAGGCAGGAGCCCAACTTGTTCTTCATTTAAACACGAGTGACTTCAGGCCCGGGGGTAAAAATCATTGGTTTGCAGGTAGATAGCTGCAGTCTGTCACTCCTCACTAGTGTGCCGTGGTCAAGATGACCAGTCACCCAAAGCTTGGTCAGGCTCTTAAAACCACCAGTGAAGACCTCTTTGCTTTAAAGCCGCAGCATATACATCTACAGCACTTCATCTGACCTCTTTCACGGTGGAATGAATCTGTCCATGGTGCTACTTTCCTCACTCCATTTGCTATAGATGAACCCTAAATCTGTGTTTAGAGACAACTCCTTTAACTTTTACATGGCTAGTGCTAGGCACATCCACCACCCACTGATTAGATGCAGAGTGTTGGCCAGACTGAGAAAAGTCTCCTAGAAAAGTAGACGTGTTGTGCTTCAAACATAAGAATTTTGTGAAAGTTAAGGGGCATGCAAACAAATGTGGAGGAAAGATTTCAGGAAAGATCACTGCAGTGCCGCTCCTTGACCACTTAACCACTTACTGAAACTAATTAATAGTTTCAGAAAAAGAAATAACTCTAAGAAACTAAGTAAAATTCTGTCTCCTTCCTTGTTTATTTTGTTTGAAATAGTCTTAAAGGCAAGAAAAAACATTCAGACTGCTGGGCAAGAAAGCAGGGCATCATTATTTATTGACAATTTTGTCAATTTTGTCAACTCCTTAGCATAGGAGAGGAGACAGTTTTCATTGTCTTGTTTGTCTCTGTAGGGATATTGTTTCTCCTAAGGACGCAGATGAAATGTTTCTGCTGATTTCTAAGAGGACAGATCTTGTGTCCACTGTCTTCCATGTAATATAGAATAATACCTTGCCCAGGTCTAAGACAACTCATGCCAGAGCATTGCACTAGACTGATGAACACTGTGACACTTGAAAAATCCTTATACCAAATGCTTACAGTCACTTCTGTACTAAGCTCCTGTATGCTGCCTAATATTTGGTGATCTCATGGTTTCCTCTGTGAGTAAGTATATACCAGGCCAAACAATGCCTTTGTTTGAGTTGATGAAAATATCCCATATAAACTCCAAAGGTAATGTTTCATGAGAATGGAGAGAGAGAGAACATACTTCTGCTCTGTGAAGTAAGAATCATCTTCTTACAGGTTTACATTGTATATTGCAGCAGCATCCTGCAGTGCTACTTGAGTGAAGTCTAAGGGCAGTACAATGGAAAAAAGTAAATCTTTAAGTACATAAGTAAATATCCTCAAGCTTCAGATATGCGAGGGTTTCTGATGCTTTAAGCAAAGAAGAAAAATGCAGGTGAGAATCTGTCATGGTCTGTTTCCTTATCTGTTAGGAGTGTTTTGAGATAGGGCTTAAGAACTCACGTTAGTCAGAATTTCTGTTGGAGATTCCCTTAGGTAGGCACACTGGTGCAAGCATCAGGCAGCAACAACAACCACCCTTCTGGAAGTAGCCTGGAGGGACACAGGCGGGAGAAGTTCCTCAGATAAAAAAAACTTCTTTTCACTGTCCTTCCTGCCCTGGGGTCAGTTGGTTTGCTGGTTTGACCAGTCTACAGGATAAATCTCGACTTACCTGAGAGAATCATGCTGAGAGAGAGGGAAAAGAGGGTCAGGAAGATCATCTGGACCACATCATGTAGATCAACCAGGTCATCCTAATGAAACATTCATGTGGATAAAAGTATGCATTTACTGCTGCTCAGAAGGTTCTGAAATGGAAATTAAGATATCAGGAATTAATACATTTACTTGGCTTATTGTTCAGTCAGGTTTTGAACTGATTTACCCGAGTAAAGGTAACTTTTTTACTTATAAAAATATGTTACAGTAATCTCTTGTGAAACTGTATTTGGTAAAATTGCTAAATAAAACATTTATCATTTCTGAGAAGGAGAGAGGTGAAAGTGAGAGTTTTCTCCACAAGAGACTTGTTTTAAAGACACCCTTGAGTATTATTTTTTAAAAAAAATATTCATTAATACAATACAAGGTGATTTGATGGTGTTAGGTCATAGACTGGACTTGATGATCTCAAAGGTCATTTCCAACCTAATTAATTCTGTGATTCTGTGGATAACATAAAATGAAGGATACATAACCACTTTTCAAATTAAATGGCAAAAAAAAATCTTATTTTTCTATGAAAATGAACAATCAAGTGGAGGATAATGTGTAGTAAAAGAACAAATACTCTCTTAGGGAGAGAATTAAAAAAAAAAATCTGTAGTCCCAACAAGGGAATAAATTAGGTGAACTTTTTTAGTAAGGAGAAAATTCTTCCGGTAGGCTCCTGGTGAAGTCAAAGGGACTTTACCCTTTGTCCTGAGTTGCAGAATCAGGCAGGAAGAGTTCATCATGCAGAATAAGTTCCAGATTATTATTATGAGCAGGTCTGCAATAATTACAGAAATCACCTAATACGCATTTAAGATCATTATGTTGTCTTTCAGACAGTCATCAGCCAAAAAATGATATTAAAATTGTAGACAAGAGTGTCTACAAAAAATGATATTAAAATTATAGACAAGAGTGTAACGAACTGCCAGCAGAAACATATATCTAACACTGCTGTACTCTGGCTCAGTAAGCCTAGAAGTCCTGGCCACTTCCACAATTCCTTCTTTCCTTTTGGTTGACTTTATGCCATTTTCATAATTATTAATATTTTCCTCTTAAGGATTCTTAGATCTTACTTGTTCCTTTATATCTTATTGTCTGTTGGCAACAAAGCATCATTCCAAAGTAATGATTTTTCTAAAGGCTTTGAACTTGTCAATTTTCCATCCACCTACCTGTCAATATATATGTTACATTTGTTCCTTATTAGTTCATTCGGCACATTTTCCTTCCAGTCCTAATAAAAATTCATCCTTTTTAAACCTTAGATGTATTTATATGTAACATTTCATTATTCCAAAATGATTAGAATTCTGTCCTACAAGAATTTAGAAATTTTTGTATTTATATAATTAATTCTCAGATTTAAACAGAAGCGCTCATATATGTAAAAGTGCTGCGGGAATTTGTACATTCAGGACCTAAACAGCATACCTACATCTATGGTAGGACTATAGATTATTTAGTTGCACTACTGGGACTTAAATCAGAAGGAATTAGCCTGCACGCTTGATTCTAGGAATTTGGGAACTTTCTTTGCAGTCCATAGTAATTCATAAGTCTAATTTAAGACACATTTGAAACATAGCAAGTAGTTATTAAGGTTTCAAAAATGATGCATTCTCGGGAAAAAAAGGCCTGGTGAGAAGTTTTGTTATGCAGGTTAATCAAGAAAGAATTTAGCAACTTTTGCTTCCCAAGGACTGGAAGTTTCAGTCACTAGTAGTTAATGTATCGGTTTGACAGTATTTGCAGAGGTTACCGCTGTGAAGTCAGCTCAGTCATACTGTGGCTGAGGTGATTTATTTGAATTATTCATGCCAACAGCTGCATTAGCTTTACCTGACAAGTTCTTTCGGTCCAGAGTCACTTCTCACTTATGAAAGTTAAAATGATGCCTGTGCTCATACTGTAGCGATTTGGAGTATTCCCTACACTATGCTAACAATACCAATGCAAAACAAAAAGAAAGAACAACCCCAGGAATTATAAACCAGTCTAGCTTTGTTAAAATATTTCAATCGTATTTTTTTACCCAAACATACCTGAAAATAATTTGATATTTTATATTATTGGATTTATTCAATGAAAAGTACACAATTTCATTTTCATCATTAAGATTAGCACTCAGAATTACCATTCAAAAAGTACTTAGTGCATAATTCCTTCTCAGAGCAGAAATATGTCTTCTATGTAAATTTACACTAGCCTAAATCTAACTAAATTCTAACTTCAATGTATCAAACTCTACATTTAACATATTCTGCCTATAAACACCCCCATAGCAAGAATCTGTTCACATGCTGTTAATTAGGCCTAATATCCTGAACAGTTATGCAAGTATATTCCAAGTATGACAATGACATTTTTCTCAGTTTTCTCAGTGTAGGCTGTATTTAACATTTGAATGTACTATTTTTTTCCTTCTTCATTCATTTATCTTTTTAAAAAACATCTTTTAAATGTTGATCAATGTGAAGTCATTTCCATAGAAGTACTGCTTATTGATGTTCTGCTCAGCTGCTCATTTCTTTCTTATTTTCAAGCAGCAATTTCCCAGAGCCTGCTAAAATGAACAGCTTGAGAGAACAAACATATATATATGATATCATATGGTTTCCTTATAGTGAAGTTAGGCTATATTTTATTAAAACTCAGCTTCTCAATATTAAGATATATAATGTGGTCACTTGCTATAGTAGCAGTTTTTATGCAATTACACACCTTTTTGCTGTCATCAGAACAAAGAGTATCATATTCTCTCTCTGCCACTTCTTTATGAACATAAGTTGAATGAAAAGCAGAAACCTCAGGTACTGATAGGACATAAGTGTAGTGGTACACACTTGTGCTGGAGCAGCTACAGTCTGTCTGTAACTGTTCTGTGAATAAACATTTTGATTTTCCTGTGTTTTGATAGAGTCTACACAATCACAGATCCTTTTGGTTTCAGCTTGTGTTTGCAGTGTTCAGGAGCTCTGACAAGTAGGCACTTAGTGTCTGAGTGGGTATGAATCTACAGTCTAGCACACAGAAATGAATGCAGAGTGTTTATTTCAGGAACTCCCTACAGAAGTGCAAATTATGGCTTCTTTAAACTCAGTATAGATTTTTCCTGTTTGCTCTAGGTTATCTAATTTTGGAATAGCTGATCATAACAATCTTTTCCTTCTTCATTAAGGGGGAAAATTTCAAAGGAAATATAATACACAATGCTTTTCCAGCTGAAGATTACGCTTGAGTTTCTAAATGCAGAAAACCAAGAAACGTCATTATTCTGGTAATATCCTAACTTGCCATATTGTACGTCAGTGTTTCTGTTGGCTACGTGAAAGAGGAGGAAGACATGTCGGGCATGGCTCTGATTCTACAAAACTCTTAAGGCCAGATTTATAGTAGGATATTCAAAAACATATCCTGATTCACAACACTTAATATGACTGAAGTGCTAAACACAAGGTACTATTTTGGCACTGGATTTATAAATATTTTTGCAATATCTGAAGAGCCCTATTGCTTATGCTGAGAGTACTGATTAATGTAAAAGTATTCACATGCAGTGCAGGATCAGAGATTATACTAAGTCTTTGCTCCTGTGTCAGTTATGCTGCTGCTTCTTTAGTATAAAATAATATTTCTATAAAGCATAAAACAATAATTCATCATGCTTTAGAGCTTACTGTCTATTCATGTCATTCGCAACACATAAAATAGCATAATGAAATATGATTATTTGTTTGTAATTTCCATATATTTTTCTTCTTTCTTTGTGCACTTGATATTTTCTTCCTGATGTTCCACTGCAAAACCAAATCAGAACACAAAGATAGAATTTCTTTGTCATGCAGGGGGCCGCATTCACAAAAGAAAGCTGCCGAAGGTGTTGTAATGATAAAATAATGATAGCTTTAAAAGAAAAAAGATTGAAAGTGACAAAGCTCCAAATAATAGCACAGTAAATTAACACATGAGAATGAAAAAGTCAGGAGTACTAATAACAATGTACATTTGATTTTGCAGCAACCAAATTGTTATCACTATCAAAATAGTATTAAGCCATAAGGAAAAAATAATAAAGTAAAATTCATAATGGTGGCTGCCTAAAAGCATTTAGATGTGTCTGCCTTCTACACGTTAGGAGACAATTTTTAAAAAGTCAGGAAAATAGACAAAAAACAGGTACATAACACAGTTAAAGACATTTTGGTTCAAATGCTGTACCACATTATTTCCCCTTACTGTTGTGCTGATAGTTTGTAACTGTTCTATGTTGTAACTGGCATGCTTTTAAAGATATAACTGTATCTTAAAAGGAAAGAAATCAAAACTACAGCAGCTTGGCATACTTGGTCTCACAAAATGAAAGCTGAGAGGAGTACAATTACTGTACATGACGAAGGTATGAGTTCTGAAATCCTGAATGGCCAGGCTGGCCCAAGGCCAAATAAGTTGAAACTGATCCCAGATACATTTTTGATGGAGAGAGGAAGAAAGTTAGTTTCGGAAGAGGGGGTTTCTGACCCTCGTCCTTTATTGCTAGAGTCAAAAGGACAAGAAAGGAAAATCCTGAGCCAAACAACAGCCTTGACAAAGCAGCCTTAATTTGTTTCAAGTTGTTTCTAAGAAATAAGTAATATATTTGGTCTGCTAGCCCTGTCTCATATTCCTGTTTTCTCCCTTTGAACTAAAGCACCATATGTGGATACAGAACTACAGTGTTCCTGGCACAGCTGAGTTCCTGGTCGCTGGCGCTGGTTCTCCTGGCACCTGCTGCAAAGGAAAGGCCATTGGGGTGTTTTCCAAAGGGTATCAGGGACAACGCAGGTGCTGGAAGGACCAGCCTGGGGTGATGCTGTCCTGGATGTAGGAACAAGGAAGAGCTGTCAGGGCTGGAACAGTGACTAAGACCCATCGCTGTAGTGAGGGGTTTCTAGTCTTCCTTTTGTCACTGACATACGTATAGAAAGTTTTCTTGTTGCCCTTGATGTCCCTGGGCACATTTAATTCTGTCAGGGCATTATCTTTCCTTACCTTATCGCTGCCTGGTAGGGGTCTCTGTGTGTCCCTCCAAGGCTACCTGTTTTTGCTTCCACCCTCTGCCTGTGCAGCCATCTTGGCCCAGGTGGTCTTTATATAGTCACCTGTCCCTGCCCTTTATCTCATCCTGACCCATAAGTTCTTGTTTGTCTCCTCATCCATCCCCAGGTGGAGCTCCATGCACTCTAGCTGGTCATTGACAGAGAGTGTGACACCCCCTCTTGCCCTACAAGATCATGGAGCAAATACTCCTGGAAACTGTGCTAAGGCAAATGGAAAATAATGAGGTGATTGATCACAGACAACATGGCTTCAGTATGGGCAAATCGTTCCTGACAAATTTGACAGCTTCCTACAATAGAGTAACAGCGTTGGTGGATAAGGAAAGAGCAGCTGGCATTGTCTGTGAGGACTTGTACAAAGCATTTGACAAAATCCTGTATGACATTCCTGTCTTTAAACTGGAGATGTGTGGATTTGATAGATGGACCACTTGACTGACTAGGAATTGGTTCAATGATCACGCTCAAGGAGTTGCAGTAAAGAGCTCAAAGTCCAGGTGGAAACCAGTGATGTGTGGTGTTCCTCTGGAGTTGGGATTGGCGCTGTTTAACGTCTTTGCTGGAGACGTGGACAGTGGGATTGAGTGCATCCTCAGCAAGTTTGCTGACAGCACCCAGCAGGGTGGTGCAGTCAACATGCTGGAGGGAAGGGACCTTGACAGATTGATGAGGAACTAGATGATCTTTACGGTCTCTTCCAGCCCAAACCATTCTATGTGATTCAACTTCCGTGTCTCCTGTGAGACTCTTTCAATTCCTGCTGACCCATTCTGATTTAATATATTGAGTGGGGAGGCAAGACTTCTAAAAAGTATCTGAGTGCATCACTAACTCAGTTTTTTGGGTATTCAAATGTTAGAAGGACTTCCTATAGTCAGATGACCCTATTCAAGCAAACTGAAGCCTTACCTAAATGTGGCCTCCCTAACAAATATGTACATAGAGAGGATGAAAACAAAAAGATAGAGTAACTTTTAACAATGGTTAGGATGGGATTTTTGTGGTGGAAATGTGCTGTATGACAGATTAATGGGGAATTTATAGACATTAATATACAATAAGGTAAGCTCGGTAATAAAAGGATGTTAAAATGAATATGTAAAAATGGCAAGATGTTTAACCAAGTAGATAGGAGAGTGAAAGAGCTAGTCATATGAAAAGAAGTGGAATATTATGGGCATAACTTAAATCTGGCTTGAAGATTACATTACCTGGGCAATTAAAAATAACAGACACAGATTAGGTGAAACCTTCAGAAATGTGAAATGAAAAGTCTGTGAAATGGGAAACCTTTGCCTTCTTCATGAGCAGCAGCCTTGAGGAATGAGACTGTTTTTATCCCTTTTTAATTTGGGGCAAAGGAAAATGGTAAAAAAAATGTTGTAATACCAACTTCAATGAGCCAGCACATTCAATGTGGAGAGGAAAACGTTGGGGTTTCTTTGCAGCATGGGTCCACCCCATGCTATGAGAAAAGAGAGAGGAGTCAAAACATTCCCTTATGCATGCTCTCCCATGGCTGGTTTTCATATAGACATGGACTTGCTTGTTACTTGAGAGAAAAACAATCGTGACCTGGTCACTCCTAAGGCTGCAGTGTCATTCAGTGTTGAATCTGAATTGGTCTCAAAGAATAAACTAGTTACACCTATATGCTATATTTTGCATTCTCCCAAAACAACAGCTCAAGTGTGAAATGACTGAGTAAATTAAAAGGCATATGAAAAGGTCAAGAGAGCTGTAGGAGTAATGAGAGATTTTCTTAACCTAGTCATAGATTTGAGAGACTCAAGTAGAAGAAATGAAGCTGGTAGTGTATGTGTGGAGATAAAACTAAAACACAGCAACTACTTTTCTACATCATAAGTTACAAAATACTTTTAACACAAATGCTGCTGAGAATGACAAATCCCACAAATATGGAAGAAGGAAGCATGGAAGAAGTCAACTGTAAACGTGAAATTGAATGAAAAAATTGAGGTGAAACAGTGATGTGTCTTATTAAGCATCAAACCATCATGTTTCAGGAAGGAGTTAATAATTAAAATCTGAAGGCTTGAGGTGCTAAGGGAATACAAAGTTATTTCAATTGTTGAACATGCTAAAGGTACTTAGTGCTTCAAGAAGGTAATAAATGTTATATAAATACCTGCACTATTACAGTATTAACACAGAACTAAGAATATGGGCCACTGATTTTGGATTTGCATGTTACAAATGCGTCTTAGACCTGTCATTGACAGCCTGTGTTCTGTCAGCTCCTGGGGTCAACACAGCAAAATTACTGCTATGAGGCTGAAGTTTACTAAATACAAGGACGTAACCCGTTGCAGGTGATACTAATAAAAATAAGTTGAAATCACCATCTTAGCTGAATATAAGATCTATGCTAATCAAAAAGTTGAAATCTGCACATTAGCTGGATATAAGATCTATCTTCCTCACAACAGTCTCCTACTTTTGTCATCTCAGAACCTTTTATAATGAAAAATTATCAAGTAAGGCCCTCAGTTCTCTTGCAGTAAATGAATTGGGGATGGAAGCAGAAAAAAACTTCAGCGCAATTTTGTGGATTATTATTTTTTTACTGTGACCTATATGAATAGTGGCCTACATGAATACTTATATACTTTTTCTTTTAATTTGTGTCTGCCAAGCTGATGACAGATTTTGCTGGCACACACAAGGGCAACATCACCTTTACAAAGGGAAATATATCTTATTTCTAAGATGTATGATAGAAAAAGAGAATTTTTCTAAGGCATAATATGGTAAAGGAGCATATTGTAACTATTTAGCCCAGAGAGTCTGCATTGCATGTAAATCCTAGGAGAATTTGGCCTATGGGACCATGTTTATCTCTGGGAGAAAAAGCACATCTTCATCAGTAATGTTAAAGAAGCAGAGTGGGGCCAAACTTTGCATGTGTGGAGAGTGTATGTTCTCAGCCAGTTTACTCATCTTTTAGGCATTTTGTTGTAACATATAATTAGATTTCTACTGCACAGGTAATCGTAGAGGCTGATTTCATGAGGTAGAGGCTGGCTGCCATCCAAGAATTTTTACTGCACTAAAAGAAAGTTTGATGATAGTGCTAAATTCATATTATCTGTAGTTGAGTGCACCCTACCTAGGAGCATATAACACTACATTTTAACAGTTACATCCAAAGGATCAACACCTTTAAACTCTTCTACTTGGAAAGAGATAGAAACAAAATACCCTTTTTCTTTGTGAAAGCTTCCCAGTTTGGTTTTCTTATGGTTCTGTTTAGTGTTACCCTTATTAGTTCAGTGATGATAATGGGCTCAGGACATGCAACTGAATGGACACTGGCCAGAGCTTACTGTTGAGGAGAGGTAATAAATTATGTGTTGGACCGGATATATATTCCTAACAGAGCAGTACACCAAATGCATTTTCATACTGATGGGTAGTAAAACTTCCTAAAGAGTTGATTGAGACTACCTGATCATTGGGAGGCATATTTCTAGGGAAGAAAGTGATTGCTTTCAATAGCATGGAAGTCACCTTGGAAGAAAGTACCTTTATATTCCGTTGATCTATATGAATAACTGCATAGAAACAGGAAAGGAGAATGCAGCAAATTAGATCAACAGAACAGAAATTTATATCTTAGAAACTTAAAGAGCAAAGAAATTGAGTGAAAACCTAGCTTCCCTGAAATCAGCTGCAAAATTCTCATTTACCCTGATGAGATTTTGCCTGAAAAACCTAGAGTTTATCTCACCTGCAACTCGAATTTAAAAGAAAATAAATCTAAGTAGACAAATTCATTGTTATTATAATGCAGAACAATAATCTAAAGTCTCTATCCCGATATGAAATAACTTGCTTTCCCATCCTCAGCCTTTTCTAGACCAATGCTGGCTTGAGGGGATTTGTTACACTTGGATGAAATATGTGAGACAAAAAGCTCAATGAATCATGCAAAAAAGCAGTGAAAGTGCTAGGAAGTGCAGAGGGGAAGATTGCCTGTCAGAGAATTAAATACAAAGGAGAGTGGAAAGGAGTCATTTTTGGAACACGTAAAAATATCACCTGAAATAAAAACCTCTAGTTCTACAGAAAGGTACTCTAGAGACTCTAGGAAAAACTAGTTTTAAATATAGTTTTTTCATTACTTTTTTTTTGTTTTAATGGAGGTTTATATTTTATCTATAGCTATTAATGATGAAATAGTCCGATATTAAGAAGCAGTACTAGACTTATGTATTCCTTGAATCTCACTTAAACCTTCCAAATTAGGTGTGAGACAATAAAATGCTCTGCATTTTTGTGAATAATGCCATAGAGCACATTTTCCAGTTTTTATAATGAGATTGAAATACAAGCAATTTTTTTCTTCAAATGAGCAGCGAAATGCTTTCTCCATGGGTCAACAATGTCCCATTGTTTTGTTGTCACCTGCATGCTTTAGGCAAATATTTAATTTCATATTCAGTTGCTATACTGCATAGACTCATTATACAGAGAGTTGTCTGAGTTAGGTTACATTTATATTCAAATGACAAGTTATGATTCATTTTTTAAAATGATCATTTGATAATGCTAAATAGCCTGATTAGAAATATATCATTATGATACATTATGTCAACCAAATCATTATGAGGCAACATTGAGACTGCCTTTAATGTTTATCTTTAGTGACTTCCAGAAACAGAGGCTGAAGCCAAGCATGATCATGCCACGAATAAAAATTTGAGGAGTTGTCCTCATTTATAATAAACACGCCCAGCTGGGCACACAGCTGCTAACTAAGGAGCCAAAGCTCTAACTTCCTGCTACCTTGGAGGGTCTAATTACAAAACCCAACTAGACTGGCTTTCAAAACTACAAATACAGGGTCAGGATTAACTTAAGCATTGTCTGGAATATTGTCAAGGTAAGGTATCTAAAACAACATCATGTCACTAAGAAGTGGGGATATTTTACACAGAGCCAAAGGGCTATTAGATGAAAATAAAGTAGTGTACTTCCAGGGGTACTTAACTTCAAAGTTGTAACTGACCCAGTTTTCCTGATCTCCTTTAATGATACCATTTGGATAAAAATAAAAATGGAGAAAAAGCACACCAAGCCAATCCACAGGTTCTTCGAAAAAGTGGAAGTGCAACACATAAACAGAAGAATTCCCCTTTCCAGTCCAACTTATTTAGCACATCTCATTAAATGAAGATATATAAAAATAGAATATACGGGTCCATCTTCCTTATTCTTGTTATATAAACCAATGTTATGGTGAACCAGGAAGCAAAACTGTCTTCACTATATTTAGATATTATTTTACTTGCACCACAATTTCCTGCATTTTGGAAGATTTTAAGATAGTACAGTAAAACAATTTCATAAAAATTAAAAACAGAATTCAATTAGTGTCTAGTGAGTTCCCAGCATTCATGGACCAGCCATTCCAATGGGAGGACCCCTACTAAGTCTACAAAAGGTTTCCTTTCCTTTGTGTGCATCATCGTATGGGCATGGGGCTTAATATCTGGCAATTAAATCTGTATTTTAGATAAAACTTGTCTTCTAGGTTTGCTGATTAAATCACTTCATTTTACATTTCCTCTTTATGATAATTTCTGCTTTTTTTTTCAGTTTTCCTAGTGAGGAATACCATTTTCCATAAACACTTAAAAATGAAAAGTTTAATTATTGTACATATGTTGTACAGTACAAAAGAGGGGGAAAACCAATTAGAATTCAAATATGTCACTTAAAGATAATAATATGAACTGAATATATTTTGTCTGAAGAGCAGATCCTGCATGCATTCTGAATATATTGGTAAAGTAAATATCAGTTTATCAATCAAGTTCAAATATAAAATTTCATCAATCAAATTATGAATGAATGGTGTAAAATGGTAACACAACAGGAGGATGTGTGAAATAAGGCTCAAGAAGATCCTTTTTGCATTTCCTCTGGTATCTACCTTACCTGTTCTCCTATTCTGCAGCTTTGTCTGCTGCCACACCCTGCCTTCTCCCTTACTGTCTTCTTTAAGTTTCAGGGACCTCCCACTTTTCTGTGGAAGTGTCAGGAGACATTCTTTAGAAGCAGCAGGTAAAAATGCTTTGTCTTGCTTCCTTGCTCAAAAAATTGGAGCAAGTTGTTGGAAGAAGGGCAAATCCTTCCACTATCTCCTCACTCTCTTTTGCAAATGCATAGAAAGGACAATTGTCCCAGAAAAAAAAAAATGTTTCTCTCTTGTTAGCACAGACTAATAACTTCATGACATATGCTCAGGAAGTCTGAAAAGCCAAAAGTCTTCTGAGATACCTTTTAATGCTCTTACTTTGGGATTACTCTGTCTGGTATTTCACCAAATAGTGAGGTATGCAAAATTTCATGGAAGGAGGGGGCAGTTTTGTATTTTCTTTGTCTCTTGGAGAATTTTGATCACTTCTGAGTTCTTTGACTTCAACAGTCAGATGGTTCACCAGTACAAGATAGAAGTCTTGTAGGAATTCATGAAGTGCAGGTGCCCACACTGCCAGGCTTTCACATGACTCGTTGAAATATGCTTTTCATGCATTCTGCTCTTAGGCAGCTGCAGGAGAACGTCACATTGAGACGTACTAAGGTAATGTTTGTATGCCAGAGCTCTGCTTAAATGAGATTTGTGTACCCCCAAAAACTACAAATCACATCTAAAGGACAGCTTAATCCATTTGGATTTTTGGTGTGGGGATTTATATTCACCATGGTTTTGAAAAATGGACAGCACTAAGATCGTATGTCTAAAGTGCTTATGTTGTTTTCCTTCATGCTATATCATAAAGTCATGGCAGACAACGGCAAAAGTTAAGCCATCTGTCTTTCAGACAATTTAAACCCTTCACTATAACTGTCACTTTTAGCCTCTCCAATCACAATTTTGTTTTCATTCCAAATCTGAGTTGAAATCCAGGTACTTTTTTAATTTGTGCAGCTGTGATTGAAGGATACAATTCTTTCTTTCAGTCTGCTCCCCAGTGTGTTTTTCCTTTATTACAGTTACTAAGAAAATAATTTTCTTGAACGCTGTTTTAGCTTCAGTTTTGCCCCAGCTTCCTGTTCCTGCAGATACCCCCTGCACATTCTGGCGTGCATTTCTGCAGCTGCCTCCACTGCTCAACGTGGCACTCCTGGAGGCTGAACATGGCTCAGGAGCATGTGGGGAAGCACCTGCGGACTTGAGCAGCTCTGATGAACAGCTTGGAAGTGCAAGGGAAACAGTTAAATGGAGGAGAACATTTTTACCCCTTCTTCCTGTGTTTCTGCCTTTATATTACATTACAAGAGGGTCCAGGACTCAGGAATAGATGCTGACCTATGAGAATGCAAGGCACAGACTGTATATGCATTTGCAAGTATGTTGTTTATGATCAGAAGATAAAAGCAAGTTTAATCTTTTTTATTAATTAATCAGCTGCAAATCTGTTTTTTATAAGTGTGTAAGGGTTCTATTATCTGCTTTCTAGGCATCAGCTTCATATTGATATTAATAAGGATTATGTGAACTTAGATATGATGACATTAATTTACTTATAGAAAAATATTATTCTAAGTAATCTAACTGTAGTTTTCTAGGACATATATGTACCCTTTTTCATCAATAGATGTGTTTGTTTACAGGAATACTAGCTAAATACAATATAGTATTTATTTCAGCATGCAACATGGACAGTCCTTCTTTCCTTAGTGTTTTCATCACTTGGAACAGCTTAATTCTGATTATGTGATACACCTATACCTTATTGAAATGGTCTCACATTGAAAATTTCCACCTGTAGAAAACAACTACAGATACAAAGTTGTTTTCTTCAGTGACTCATCTATTGCTACTGATTTCTAAACCTCTCTGTCAATATGTTATTATCTAGAGTTATAATTCTCTAACCACACCTTATACCTATGTTGTCCTAAAGTTCTGCAAATTTAGAATCTTCATTTCTGCTGTAGGTGGATGGGTGCATGAATAACTGTGTTAATGGTGCTGCAGGCTCAGGCAAATTTCTACCTGTTGTTATCATAGTAATGGTATAGGGAAAAAGAAGT
The DNA here is from genome assembly GCA_036630365.1 of Acanthiza pusilla. Lineage (NCBI taxonomy): Eukaryota > Metazoa > Chordata > Aves > Passeriformes > Acanthizidae > Acanthiza > Acanthiza pusilla. The sequence continues at coordinate 40,616,416 of JAXCHO010000164.1, read as the reverse complement.
CAGGATTGTCCCAAACCCTAACTGTCCAAGTGTTTTTTGCTTATTTAATGCAGGAAATAACATGCTCATTAAATCTGTTTTGTACCCACAGCCAGATGATATTTCCCTGGTCCATGGAGGAAAGCACAGCTCTTACATTCCCTCTTTTATACAGGCACATGTATGGCAATCTTCCATCTTGTTCTTAATCAGAGGAAAAATCAGGAAAAAAAAAAAAGCAAGACTAATTATCTACTTAATCACTACTGCAGTGATTAAAAAGTGAAGTTATAGTTAATGGTACTTTGTTTTTGAGGAAGATTTTTACAGCAGGCAAAAGACACACCTATATATCATAGAACAGTGCCACATCTAGCAAAAAAAGCTTGATGCTGCCAGCTTCCTGGAAAAAATCCCTTTTAAATCACAATAAAAGACTAAATCCCTAGCATAATACTTTCTGAAAAGAAAAATACAGCCTGCCAGTATCCTGCCTGAGCTGGGAGGTAGGGAAGATTTCATTCACTGTTTATCAGTGTTTATGTCCCTGCCCTTTCTGTACAGATGGAAATGTAGTGAAGCAGAAGCTATTTGGGAAATAGAAGCAGGCTGGCAAAGACTTACAGCAAGATATGAAAATAAAAGGCTCAGTACTATTTGTTAGAAATGGCAATGCAAACTAACTCCATATCTGGAATGAAAGCTTCACTTTTTCAAGTGCTCTTAGCTTGTTGGTCGTTTGTGGGCTTTTTCCACAGTTTCTAGTGTTGAATGCTTATTAATAAGTGTTCTTAATCAAAGGGCTGGTTTATATTTAAATTACATAGGCATGGATAGCAGACCAAGGACGAAGAAAACCAAGGTGTCAAATTTGTGTCTGAAGGTTTGCTGAACTTTTTAAAGACTGTTTAATGTGCCAGTGCCAGTGCTGGCTTCTAGCATGTATTGTGGCTAATAAATACTAATAAATGAGCTTGATGTCTCCTGAGGGATTGACACAGTATGACCTTGGATAAGAGGGGATATTTTGTTTTCTATTAAATATAGGATGTCTCTGCAGTCTTTCAGAAGTGTGTTTCAAAACATTGGAAACAGTACTTGAAATAATTACGTAGTCATACCCAAACATACATAGATACTTTTTCTTGAAGGCTAAAGAAATCATGGATCCATAAAAAAAGGGCAAGAAGAAAACCCTCAGATTCCTCCATTCAGGTGTACAGTCTTGAAATCAGTGCTTAGAAAATGCAGCTAAGCTTGACAGGAAAGCAAGAAACGAAAGAAGATAGATGGGCATGCTCCAATCCCCAAGGTATTAACTTCTCTGCCCTTCCTCCACCTTACCTGTACTGCCAGAAGGCTTACCCTTGTGCACTGCACTAGAGTGCTGATCCAGGACTCACACTGCTTTTTTCCAGAGGAAAGCCTACTTAAGAGAGGCTGCCTTTGCCCCTGGCACAGAAACTTTTCTCATCCGCTTAGAAAAAGTGAAGGGTTAAGCTGAAGTAGTTAAAGTAGTCCTCTTATTTAATTTAAAACAAGATGAAAAGCAAAATGAACAGAGAGTGAAGCATGAGGTTTAAAATAGAATATCCCTGGAGTCCCTTAAGCCCTTCACCATTAAAATATCATGACAGATTTTAGTATTTTGGAATCTCTCCCTTTCTCTTATTACTTCCAGAAAAACCTTGACGTTCAGTATCAGGAAAAGTTTATAGGTAGTCTAACCTGTCCCGTGCCAGGATTTTATTCACTGGTATTATGCCAGTTTTCTAGCCACCTCCAGAGCAGCAGCTTGTTTTTTTCCTCTTTGTCAAGGATAGTTTAGTGTTTTACTGGCAAGAATAGTATGAAAAAAACATTGCAGTATTTTCTATGGGAGCCAGCCAAAAAAAAAAAAAAAAAAAAAAAAAAGGAGTAAAGGAAAGAATGATTGAGAAGAGAGACACTGGAGAAAATAATGAAATAGAAAAGAAAGAAATATGGCAACAGCACAGGAGAATAAATAAGAAATTAAAAAGCAAACAGAAGTTTAGCAAGGACTATAGAAAATATCCAAAACCAAAATTCTTAAAAGGAAATTATTGGTGAAAAAAATTGGAAAATAATTGTTTTAAAATCCTAAAACAGTGTTATGTTGACACATAGTTGCCAGAAAGACAAAAATTAAGAGGATTTAGTCAATTTAGTAATCCTTTCATTTTTTCTTTTTTTTCCAATTCCTTGGTATTTTCTTGCCCTGTATTAATTAAATTTTTTGCCACACTTTTTTTTTCCCTTTGAATAATTTTTTTTTTTTTTTGCTTTTTAGCCAGGTATCTTAAGCATTATTTTTCTAGATTATTGGGGCATCCTCTCATTTCTACTTTTTTGCTGTGGTGCATCAACCTTCACTATGCATCGGTGCAGTATTTTATTCATAACAGAATGACCACAGTCTCCAGCTATCTACTGAGATAATCAGTTTTAATACATCTCTTTTAAGTGATTTCTTCTTCCTGATCAAATAGATGGAAAATAATAACAGGAACACAAAGGAAAAAAAATAGCAATCTGTATTTTAAATGAAATGGGAATTACTAGTAACACACTTAGCCTTGGATATTTCAAACTATACTACAGTTTTCATTAATCTGGGAATATAAGGACAGCCAAGGAAGAGCAATAATTATGAATCAAACCTTATCTATAAAATTATTAATTATTGCAGGTGAGTATAGCTATAATCCAACTTTGCCAATATATACAAAGACATATTAGGAACAGTAAAAATGTGGACCTTTGTCAAGATACTCAAGATTAAATTTCCAAATCTTATTTCTCTTAGCTCTCTTTAAGTACTCTCTGCTCTGTAGAAATATATTTTTATATATAATCCTATACACAAGCAGGACTTTGTGGCCATGAACATTTTTGTCATTCTTTCTCTCTCAGAAAACTTTGAAGAATCTACATTCTATTCAGAAGTATATGTGTACATCTGTACTGACCTTCAGAGTATATGTAGAAACTAAGAATTTGTATCTTAAAGGCTAGAACAGGATCCAGAGAATTACCAGTGTCCCAGAGTCATATAGTAACTTGGAATTTATCAGGTGAAAATTTCCAGGACATCAATTACAGTTGCTTGCTGATACAGACAAACATGCCTCATCAAGTCTTTTACAGTCCTCTCATAGATAAATCTTCCATTTCTTTTTCACAGCAACAGTACATTGGCATCTTATCTGGTGGCGTGCAGTGAGTTATTTAATATGAAAGCAAGTATTACAACTCTTCCTCTTTTATTTTCAATAGAAGAGCCCACTGTTTGTTGAAGAAATTCCTGCTTTAAGCCACTAAGTTCATGCCCTCACCGTAATATTGTAAAATTTCAAGTTTGCTTTATCCTAAGGCCAGGTTTGGAATATGATATTCCAGTCCTTCTCTGAACTGAAAATATTCACATCTGATGTCCCTGCATTTTGTAGCAAAAATTGTGGAAGTACTATCAAAGTTGAAATCCAATCAGTATGATTTTTCTAATACAGATTAGATCTACAAATGGGGAATTTTTATTGCTGCTTGCTTGTTTGCTGCAGGGTTTTTATTCTCTTCAAAAACAGTGCCAACTGAATTCAACAACTGAAAACAGTCTCACACATCAGTCTGTGATTCTTTTCAAGGCTTCTTTCAAAAGTTTTGCCTGTATTATTTATCAAATTGGTAAAAATTCAAGATGGGTCATTCAAATAACTTTCTCACAATAGATGACTTGCTGAAAGTGCTCATTTTTTCCTACACAACCCTTCCATATAAGAAAGCCAACTCTGCCATGCTACTGAGGACCACACTGTCTCTGGTTTTGGTGGCAGATGGGCACAAATAAACAGAAATTCTGAGAAGACTTCCAAAGAAACACTGACCTACAGGTGAAAAAATACAGCAAATTTTTGAAATATATAAAGTAATTCAAATAACTTCCTAAGCTCTCAAAACTTATTAGCTTTCTTTGAATATCTGAAAAGTAAATCCTGCTAAGTCTCACATATGCCTAAAACCACATGCAGAGACTGTAACAAAGTATAACATTGATTTTTCAATTTTTTTTTTCCCCTGGGTTATTTTGCTACTAGTATTATCTTTCTCGTAGCATTTCCTTAGGTTAGCACGTCTGGGATAGTTTCTTTAGTGGTAGCAACATGGAGAGTGCTGTCTCAAGGTGGAAAAAGTAGCCATTTAAATAACACACTGCTTACAGCGGCTTAGCACAAACCCAGGTATGATAACATAGTGGTTAAATTCCCCATAGCTATTGCAACTTGCCTACATTTATGCTCCATTCTAAATGCTGAATAGAGTCCTCAGGACAAAGCTGAAATGTTCAGTCTGTTGCTTAGATACTACTTTCACAGGCTTCCTATGAAAAATCTGTGTATACAGGCAAATAAACAGAGAAGTTAATAGGCTGAACCGCAATGGACGAGCATTAATCACTTCTTTTGTACTGTCTTTTGTACTATCTTTGGGTATGGGAGAAACAGGTGTGGAATACACAGAGCATGAACACAATGCAAAATGAAAATATCTGTGCTTTGCTGGGATGCCTCCTCCGCGCATGGATATTTGGGGCCACTCTATACAGACAAAAAAAGTTACATGAACCTGCATTCATTTGGGTCACTTGATTTACCTTTCTTCTTTCTGTATAGGATACATAAATGAATATCCTGTTTGTTTACTTATGCAGGAGTCACTTATAATTTGTGACATTGCAACAGATCAGAACCAAGATCATATCCTAAAGTTAGAAAACCACGTTAGTCACATACACTATGGGCTTTGTTCCATAACCCGGAGGAGTTAAATTTGCAATGGTTCAAATATTCTATTCAGAATGCCCAAATTATATCTAGTGAAAACTGCTTTACTAAAAATAGATGCTGTTCTGCATAAGTATTAGATTGGTTCCTGCTATGCCATTTCCTCAATAGGAAAAAAAAAAAAAAAAAAAAAATTTTGGTATGTGTTCTGCTCTGCTAATATTCAAAAATTAATTTGTTAATTTTTTTAACACCAATAATTTATGACTTGGAGCAACATGTTCAACAAACTGGGTGTTATGTAAAAGCTGACAGTTACAACATCACAATACAACGGCATCACCTATTATGTAGTTACGGTGATACATACTACTCTTGTGATACACGCCACAAATTGTAAAGGATTTTCGAATAAATCCATTCTGCTCTGCTCAGCAAAATGCAATGGCTACACAAATTACTGAGTTTTGCCTTTTGTTATATTTTTCTGTTAATCCCCTGCAAGATAAGTGTGTACTTTCATAGGCTTTGCATTAAAAAACAATTGTGAAAGCAACAGAAACAGACCAGAATTCAATACCCAGATTTAATGCCCAGTACTTCTTTGCTGGAGGGAAGAATAGATAGCAAAATAACTCTGAATTAAAAAGTTATGTTATGTAAACAAATTTTCACTCCCTGAACTAGATTTAATTGTTTATTTAGTTCTGCCTTAAGCATTATATCAGTTTGTTGTCTCATTCATATAGTTACTGCAAAGATTAAAAAAAAAAATCCGTCAAGATATTTAAAATGGCAAATCAATCTATCCACATTAAATATACTTTCCATCAATTTCCACCACAAAAGAGTATAAACTAGCATCTATGTACCACTTCCGTTGAAACTTCAAAATTACTAATTATGTATATATGCCATTTTTTATATTTCTGAACCTCAATTTTTTATCTAGCAATGGCATAGTAACTACTGACAGAATTACTGGTCTTTAAAATTCTTCTGTAAAGGGCTATTGTAACAAAAATGACATTCCTTACATTATATACTGTCTGCAAAATTATCCTACAGTAGATTATATTTTTCCAGACATGGTTTTGGTGACAGAGACTGAATTTTAATGATTGGTTTCTATGTTTGCTTTTATGAAATGAGCCATGCTCAAATATTATCAGTATAAATATGCCTATTAAAAAAAAAAAAGAGTCTAATCTTCTCATCAAGAATCACGTCTCAGCAGAGGTGATCAGTTGTTTGGGTTCATTTTTCTCTAAAAGAATATTATTAAATACTGTATTTTTATTAAATACCGTGCTTGATTTTTTTCTCAACTTTTCCCTAAAATAATGAAGTGTTGACAAGGTTTTTTTATCTACAGAAATTGATGGTTATTTAACATATCATAACATTTTCCACTAAAAACCAAGGAAACAAATTGTTTAAATCAAGAAAACAGAGAGACCCAAACATTTAATAAAATATTTTGATGGTTTATAATCAAACAAATCGAAGTCATATTATAAATTTTCTACTATGAACCAGGTAACATTCTTTAGTTCCTTCCACCTGCATGACACAATATCTTCCTTACTTTTGAGTCCCAGCATTGAGTCCCTTACATTGGGCCAGCTGACAAAGGGATAAGGGAATGTTTGTAGAGAAAAGCAGTTCAGCTATTTGATACCTATGGGTTTCCAGAATAGAGAGAAGTCATTCGTGTACCTAAATTCCTTGCTGGTGGGGAACACAGAAATGGGAGGGAAACATCGACTCAGCCTTCAGGTCAGATGATCCCAATGTGCCATTGAGAACCCTGAGGGTTTGGGTCAGGTACTCACCCGGGCAATTGGCAGGTCCACCTGGCCAGTCCTTGTAGAAATCCTGGTATTCAAATGCAGGAATGTGCTCAGGTCTCATCCTGGCATGGAGTCTGAAATCCTGGAGGTCACCTCTGACACGAGGGCTGGTCAGGGTTCCCATACCCCACAATGTAGCTACAGCCTGAGATCCCTACTTGAGCCTTCCTGCTTCTAAACGTCTCATTTCAACCAAGTGCTGGATCTTGTTATACTATATTTCATGGTAATAAGTGATGAGAAATAAAATCATCCTTCTGAAAGGTAATCTGATATTTAGTGTATCTCAGTGAGAGGGAGCGAGCTCATTACAGCATGCCCTCCAGCCTGGAGAAGAGGTCTTTGCAGAGGACTGCATCATGACTTTATGCCTCTCAAAATACTGCTTTAGTGATGGTGTAGAGGTACAGCTGGATAGAGCTTTTGAGTGTTTGAAAGAATTATATCATAGATTGTTCTCTTTGCTGTTAATTAAAGTAGTTTGATACCTCAGGGCTAGATGGTTCCTTTCTGGTATTAGTATAAATGATGCAATATATAATACTGGAACTATCATAAATACAGGTACTTCAATTCATATCTTACAATCAGTAAAACTCTACTTTTATTCATATAAGTAGCTGTCCTTCAAAAGCTCATGAAATGGTCATGTAGACATAATGAGAGGCACTGTAGATTATACTTTTATTTGAACATTTATTCATTCATCTGTTCATTTACTTATTGATTCATGATTTTACACTTATAATTCTTGTACTCATCATGAATAATGTAGTTACAGAAAGCTGCAGTACAGCAAAAGTATGTTAACATTTAAGCATATCAGTTGACACTTTGAAGTCACACATATTATTGGTCAAACCACAAGGTAGTGCAAGTGGTCTTAGGAGACCTCCACCATGGGTAGAATTTGCTTGAAATGACTGGATAGATCTTTCAGTCAACCTTTTTGCTGCAGGACAATAAAAGGCTGACACAACATGTTTGATATAGTTTCTTTTGGCAAATAATAAAAACTATTTGAAAAATGAATCTGTTTCCATTGTCACAAACAATCTGTTCAGAAGCTCTCTGTCCTTGAAGACAAGAGTCTTAAGAATTCACCATCTGGGCTGAATTAGCTGGATTCATGTGGAATAATTCAAATCATTTGCATTAGTCATCTGCTACAGAAAAATGTACATGTATGTATGACAGAGATATATATATTCTACCAGTGGAGCTAGGCATCAGGACTGACTTCTGAAGGGCATTCCAGAATTCAGACAAGATGTTTTAGGGTGACAGAATCTCCAGACTCGAATGAATGCAAGCATACAATGGTGAGGGGCCATAGCCAGCAGCACTAATTTCCCAAGCTGAAAGAATTTGATGAGGACAGAGACAGCTGTTAATATTTTTCTATTATTTATTTATTTATTTTTTAAAATAAACAAACAAGGAAACAGTAAACTCATTATTTGCAACCAAACACAGGTCTTAGTTAATATTTTTTACCTCCCCAAACTAACCTAAAAGCTTTTTTTGTCAGTCTGGGGAAATCTAGAAGAGATTTAGAAGCAAAGTCAATGAGCCTTTGAATCTGATCTTCTGTTATATATGATTTAGTACTCTGCCTCCATATGGAAAATCAACTTACTGTTAACTTAATTTTAATGTATCATTCCTCCTTGTCGTGGTATAACTCTCTTGTCTCCATCAGAAACTTCCTGATAATGTGTGCACTGACACCTTATGTCTATCAGCTGCTATGGAGTTAATATTCCTCATATGCTGACCAAGAGTGAGAGACAGTAACTCTGTTCATGCAATAATAGGGATTAATCTTCCACTGTAGTAAGGAATGCATCTAAATTGTACAAGATTCATCATGCAGACCAGCCTAGCAGTTGTAAGGGCATACACACAGCTGGGTAGCCCTGCCATGCAGCTACACCAACAAAACAACAACACAAGAAATTACAAGATTTCTACAAAGAGCAGAAGGGTGGTAATGCATATGTAGGCATCTAATTCTGACAAGGCTACAGTAACAAGATAGCAACATAAGAAGTAGTAGAAATGAGAACTATGATTGATAACAGAAGGGGGTCACTAACTTAAGGGAATTAAGTAAAAATTTCCAGTGCAAAAGTATCAGAAATGCTGAAGAGATATAAAATTAGGGACAGCAGGAAAGAGTAAATATGAAAAGCCTGCTTATATGGGAGTGGATGAGAATGGTAAAGGGAAAAAATTGAGAAGCTGAGAGAAAGAGAGAATGTAAGCAGAAGTGTGTCATTTGACTAGCAGTTTAACGGTACCTGTTGGGTAGTCTTCTGTTGATGCCATTTGGAGAAGGCAAATAAATCAATTATTATTCTGATAATATGTGCGTCCGACTTTTTTCTGTGGTGAGTAGGGATACTTGAGGAGTTTTCTCTAAAACTGGTGAGGGAATACATAAAGGGGATGGACCAATCCTAGCAGCTGTGGTATTGAACTTTTAGCAGAATCCATATTCACAGTTAGGCATTGAAGCTCACAATAAATAGACTTACAAAGGCCAGCAAGGCAAATGATCCATTTCTAAATGCTGAGAAATACTCAGTCCCTTATGCTAAGCTAAATTCAGCATTCAGTATGGCTGTTAGCTGCCAAAACTGCTTGTCACTTATCTGTATTAGCATGGAAGTAGTGAAGACACATACTTACTCAATCCTGTAATGGTTATATGGGATGAGGAGACTCAGACTCTGTTCTGTTCCTTACCTGAATTAGACCTGTATTTTCCCCAGCATAATAACAAATTATATCACATGGAAGTCTCCTGATCTATTCGGGGAGATTTTCTGCAAAATACTTCTAAAATTACTGGATCAGAATTGATGTTTTCCAGTCTTCTATTTATGCCTAGAGGCTTAGATAACCTCACCAGGGTTGTAAAGAAATTTGGAGTTCCTAAGATCTGAATGTGCAAGCTTCATTGTCAACCCTCAAGGATGTGTATGGGTTTTGTATGTGTTCCAGATGTAATGCCAAAGACTACAGATGCCTTGTCTTGAGTACAGCTATCTTTTGAGTTGGGTTCATAATTTTTTGGAATCTGCAGGAATTTTGCAGTAATTTTATACTTTGCTGACTACAGCTGAATGTCTTACAATTGTTTTCTGAAACAGAAAACAATGTACAACACAGAATTTGCTGTACAATACAGAAGCTCAGCATATGCTGTTTACAATTTTACATTTCCTTCAGTATCATAAGGCTCCAGTGACTGATATGTGCTTTAGGAGCACCGAGAATTTCTACAGCTTCATGGGTTTAAGTTGTCTATGATTGTCCTGCTGTGAAATTACAGAAACAGCATACTTTATCGCAAGTTCCATTTTAAGTTTTCCCCGTTCCACTTGTAAAAGGAACCAAATAACACTTCATTTATTGTTTACTAAATTAAACAGTTGTAGAATTACTATAATGTTCCCAGTGGCTTCCATGTTGCTGTCTACAGCTGATTAAACTGAAATCTTCTCATAATGTCCTGCTGGGACAGAGGCTTGCATTTTGTGTTGATCTGAACATTTTCTGTATCTGATATAATTTCTCTCTTGCTTTTTATTCAACCAACAATCTTTTGTGCTGCATGACCACTTCATATAAGAAAAGCAGACAATCTAATTTTAAGTGTTCACTAAAATGTGGTAATGCTAGACTCATTAAATTAGACTTCCTCAGATATTTCAGTGTATTGTGCAGGCCTTGATGTTAAACTCTTATGTCTCATCTCAGGTATTTACTTTACTCAAGTTATTAGCAATTTTGCCAATAAAAAGAAATAACAACAAAATGCTGAGAATTATCCTTACACTAGAAAACAGAAGATGTGTTCACAGGCCAGTCTCACAAAAAGAAGGTTAAGGAGCAACCTAAGAGTAGCCTACAGCTTTCTGAAGAACAAATACAAAGAAGCAGAAACAATCTCTCCTCAGCTGTGGCAAATGGCATAAAAGGCAATAGCCAGGTTGGACATCACGAGAAACTTCACAGGGAGATTGGTGCAACACTGGAATAGGTTGCCCATGGATGATGTGGACATTCTAGGAAGTTTTCAAGACCTGACTAGACAAATTAACGACTGGCATAAAGCATTGCTGGGGATAGTAATGCTTTGGTGGGGAGGCTGCCCAATGTGCCCCTTGGATGTTCCTTCCAAACAACATTTCTCTAACTCTGACATAATTCTGTCATTCTCCCTTCTTAATTTAGTGGAAGTGTATGTGGAAAAGTTTTGTGGATTTTTTTTCTAAAAATGAATGGTTATACTAATTGTTAAAGTTGTTTAACAGAACTGCATTTTTTTTCTACAGAAAATAAGCACATACATGAAAAGCAGTGAAGCCTCATTGTACAGTAAAGTTTCAATTCATTCCTTCATTTTTCCTGTGAAAAACATGGTGATGATAGAAAGTCAGAGACTGTAAATTACCTACATGGAGGCTTAGGTTCTAAAGAGGATATGGACTGCCAACCTTAAAATCTTGGACATTTATGAGAGATGTTTTATTCCCTACCCAAAAACCTCTTTTGTCTCTTATCCTTTCATTATTCAAGGAGCATGACTGAATTATTAGCCAATGATTATAATTCCTTTCTTATCTAAAACTGAAATCTTTATGCCCCCTATTAAAGAGTGCAGAGAAACAATACCAGTAAAGGAGCAGTCAATGAAATCCTTTCATGCACATTCACACCTAATATAAACTATTGCAGCAGACAGACAGAACGCTGCATAGAGTGTTCTCCTCCTTTCTTGCATCCACTTCCTTCAGCCATGTAGTGTAATATTTGATTGTTGGCATAGGAGAGCTACCTCCAAGAATGCAGCCAGGGGTATCCCAGCACTTAATGGCTGTTCTCTGGGCCCACACTGATGGGAAGAGTGTATGTTTGCTGCTGTCTGTGTTGTACAGAGAAGGTGTGCACATGATGGACATAAGATTCATGTGAAGAATGAAATAAAACCTATTGGAAGAAATCAAGTCTGGCATTTACCAATATAGCAAAAGTTGTCCAGTTGAATAATTATTTTTTCATTGGACTAAACGTATGCAGTTTGTGCATTAAACATTTGCTTGAGAAAGTGATTTTACAGGCATGATTTATGGGATATCAGTAAACAGAGATTACCTGCCATGCTTGTCAATCTTTGCATTGCATTAATAGTTTAAAAAAAATAGCTTTAAAGGTAAATAAGGGTACACTTAATGATTCCCTTAAGAATATGTATGGACTTGCTATGAAGTAGACATTTCCAAGAGACATTTCAGAGCTTTAGCAAGGAAAAGCTTTTGGATCCCAGTCGAATTCTTCAGTGCATCACTCTGCTGTGCTAAATATGCATCTCATGAAGAGAAAGCTGGATACTGAATAATGAATTCTGCCTGAGTCTCAAGCTTTGTTGGACTTTTCCCTATAAATTTCTGATGAATTGGTAATGCTACGCTAAAGAAATAGATTAGAAACTGACTGATCCCCTTCACAATAGTGACCTCAATTTTGTAGATTCTAAGAATCACAAACTAATCAAACAGTCTTCTTCTTTTCATTAGAGACAAGCATTTCATTTTACTTCTGATTTGTATTTATTTTTTCCCAAGGACCTTTTTAGATTCTATCAACAAGTAAGACTATTTTCCCTAAGGAATATTGTGATTTCTCAGCTTCTGAAGAAAAAAGGTGTGGAAGAGGCTATGGCATGAGTTAATTTATTCACAAGTACCTGCTTCTACTGATTAATGTTCGTCTGAAACAGAAGGAATCTGCTTTCAAGTTTTGCATTAAAAATGTGAAAGCAATTCTGCTAACACAAACTTTTCTTTCTCAGGCGTGTCACAGCTATTTTAGAGTAGTAGACTGTAGAGAAAGCAACAGACTGTCTATTTTTCTATCCTTAAACATAACCCCTGCTGTTGACCAGCAGTATGATATTGGGCAGATGTTTCAGGTCATGTTATTCCTACAATCCACCCATTGATATTTGCTAACGATCTCACTCCAAGTTTCCTGTAGTGCAACTCAGAGTAAAAGCCCTTTTTTTTTTTTGCACTAGCTTCCCATCCTGAGCACTAGAACGGTGTTTATTATCATTCTTGGATTTTTCAAGGAGAGTAATTCCCCTTACTGCAAGAACTTGTGGATGAAATTGTACATTCTGCATCAGCTTGGAGGACAGCCTACTCAATCAGTGCTCACCATTACTCTAAAATGTAAAAAAATATATCATTTCCTTTGCATTCAGCAGCATCTGGTGTTTTCATCTCTAGGATGCCCAACTCCCCATTAGTTTACTGGAAACAATGCCAAGGTGAAGCCAGTTTCAGCTTAGATGGTTGTAGAAATTCAACACCATGAGAAAGCTGTGAGGAAGCCTATAGCAGAGCCATAAGGAAACACATAGAAACATATAAAATCCTGATATAAAATCCTAAAGGAAACACAAGGAGTTGGAGGACAGCAGCTGGAGACTGAGAAATATGCCCAGCAGAAATTCATTGTGTGTCTCCTTGACATAGCCCAGCAGCTCACTGGAGCCCTTAGATATCTCTTGCATCTGTTAGACAATGAAGGATTGCTTTATACTTCGAAACCAAATATATTTTGATCACAGCATCTTCTGAACTGTATTATAGAGTAACAAGAGCATCATGAATACCAGTTTAAAAATCCTAAGGACTGGTCTCAGCCTATCTGCAAACCAGACTGATTAGCAAGTGAGAGACAAAAAGAGACACAAATCTTCCTTTGTCCCTTGTGCACTTTTCCAAAGGTTTTAGTAATACTGGGATATGAGCTGATATCTGCTATACTCTATTTGGTGTACAATTTATGAACAGTTGAAATAGTATCCACCATCACTATCAGGAACTTACATATTCTCAGGTTTTGTAGCGAACAATAAAAGCTCTAACCTAATGCCAGTGAATCTAGTGAAAAGATTTCTCTTGCCTTGGATGGGGGATGGAGCAGTATCCAGATGAGGTAGAAAATTATTTTCTCTGTGCACTGTTTATTAGAAATTTATCTGAAGAACAGCTGACTTTAAAAGAAAATAATGAAAATAATTTTTTCAGTCTAATTGCTCTGATGATATAGAAATATTGGTCTAGGATCCGACTAATTGGTACAAAAGACATATTTTGGACTGACTGAAAATCTTCTTTCCTTTTCCTTGCTGTTAAATTTCAGTTCAAATTCCTTAATAATGGAATGCAACTTTAGAAAATGCCCACTGCACAATAAAAAGGATAAGCAAAACAATACAAGCACCTCTGAGATTAAGGCATTGACCAAGTTCTGTGTTTGTATTCAAAAGTATAGAGAATAGTGCAATTTCCTGTTCTTCATACTTCTAACTAAGCTATGCAATGCTCTTTCAGTGATCCAAGTTAACTGAATTCTGATACATAACAGCTTAAGTCAGCTTTGTATTCCTGAAATTGAAAACAGCCCACCCTTGTCATTTGATTCTTTCCGGACATCTTATCTCCTTGTGCCTATGCCTGCACCAAATTTGCATTCCACCAGTTATTTGTTTGTAAATGTGGTCCAGTTAAGCACATCCTAGGAGATACTAAGGTAAAACAGCAAAAGATGTTCTAGTTCCTCAAAAGTTGTACAACTGTTGAGACCTAACTCTCCCTCAAATTTCCAGCACTAAGGTTGTATTGCTGTTCCTTCAGATAGAATAGGAATTTGTATTTTGGTTTTGAACAAATATGCAGACTTGTAAAAAAAAAAAAGTTATCTCAGATGAAAACCTTCCAGCAGATCTATCAAAAAAAAATTCACTTGTACATCTATTTGCTAAAATGGAACATGCCCTATCAAGGACAAATAAGTTACTATAAATAGTAATAAACAGAATATCAAGAGCATATGATGGAATGTAAAGAGTTACTGCTGACATGCACATTGTCATGTCACACTGGACTGCAGAATATATGTGTTAGTGGAGTTTACTGCAAAAATATTTCTGGAATGCATTGGACTGACTACAAAGTAACAGACTGACAACAGAGTTAAAGATATTTAGTTGTCTAAAACATCACAGCTATTTATAAAATGAAGCCTTCATTGAGTTAGCTCACTACTAATGAACTAATACCTCGTTGAGGTCAAATAAGCAATTTAATGAGCTCCATCTAACAGGGAACAGTATGCTTGATCTAGTTCTGCCAGCCAGGCTGATGCTGCATAGCTGTCACCTATTGCTGTGGACAGTGACTGTGAATTGAAAAGTCAGAAAGCATGCAGAACATACTGAATTTTTTACAGAAACCAGGACCCATCACATATTGAGGATACTGAATGTCTGGGTAAGAGTCACTCAGTAGCCCAGACTTGGAGTCTGGATTTCAGCAGTATTGATTTTTGGTAGCGTCCTTTTTCTAACAGTTGTTGTGGGACAGGGGAGGTAAATCTTCCTGAAATTCATCCTACCTGACAGTACATGGGCAATGTACACAGGTGTGAGTGCTGCGTTTAGATCTGGCGCAAACACCTCTATTGCTCCCAGCTGCCTCACATAGGCTGCATCTCTCATGTCAATAAACAGTGTAACTGCCTCCCGCTCCTGCTGTCATTTATGTCTCTCATATTTTAAAGCCAGGACTCCTAAGCAAGGAATGGGAGTTGGCACATTTGTTCATACCCATCTTGGCTTTAGGACATCTGTGCATTCCACTCCTCTGGTTGCTCCGTGGAGGTTTTAATGAGGATCATCAAAGGAAGACAGACACTCTGCCTGAGATCTCTTTTCTCCCCACCCCCATGCTAGGGAGATGTGCTCACTAGGACGATGTGAGGCGTTGTACAGTGACAGGGAAAAGGCAGAGGAGGAGAACACGTCAAGCAGTAGAGCATCTTTCTGGCTGGAGGCTGCCCATGTAGCTCCACCAGATTTTTTCATATTCCATCTTTCGCCATTAGGGCCGCCCCATTTGATAGAAGTCCACTGTGTTTAAAGGTCGGGGAACATGCATGTGAGGCGCTTGTGTCCTGGTGAAAAGAAAATTTGCTTATTTGGGAAAGGAGACTTCACCTGACTGTTTTATCAGGGTTTATTTTAGGCTCCACCATCTGAGCGTCTCGTAATTTTTAAGAAACTGAACTCTCCTCACAGCATGTTTATGAAATGTGAAGGTATTATTATCCTTGCTGAGAAGTCTCAGGGCCAGGTGCTGAGAGATGCCCATATCTAAAGGAAATCAGTGGGATATGTCACTAAGCACCTTTAGGATTCAAAGCCCAAATGACTGCTCAGGTCTGGACCTCTGCTAGGAAATCCAGCAAAGTGCCTGAGTTGAACCCACGTGGACTAAGTCTCAACCCAGTGTATTAGGCAGAATTCCTTTTTTTAACTGAAGAAACCTTATCCCCTTAACTACTTAAACTGCTTGAAAAATTTTGGTGAGCATATGTAAACAATTTATTTAACAATTGATGCTGTAGCTCCACATTGCCCAGTTCATTCCCATCTGAACACATGACATTGCAAACATAGGGATTTGTAGTCACAAAGGATATTATTTCTGTTGCCATGCATTGTATTTGCATTGTGATTTTCCTTAAATGTGCAGCATTGTTTTGTTAAGCAATCAGAATACAAATACCACTGGCACAGCTAGAAAACATTCAAGTGCCCAAGTACACAAAGAATGCAAACCGTGCAGGAAAGTACACAAAGCCCAACAAGCTCATTAGTACCATACTGCAGTGATTACAGAGCAAAGTGCCTTCTGAGGTGCAGTAGTCAGGCTATACAGAGCGACAGTTTTGCAGTGTTTCAATGCAATGATATTTTTAATGCAATTGTGTGCTGCCACAGTAGTCATATTTCACCAGCATAAGCTGCCCTGGGAGAGAGGCACTATTCTCTGCTTGTACCTTGCCTAGGTATCATTCTTGATTAGCCATTAGGCACTGCATAATAGCCACAAGGATTAGGTTAATAATTCTAAGGATAAGAATTACGGTCTTTGGTCAGACTAAAGCCCCATCTAGCTCTGCATCCCTTTTCTGATAGAAGTCAGAAGTATATTTTTAAGCAAAAAACATGAGAAACCAGGCATGTATATAGTGACTCTTTCCATAGTATGGCCCTTGAGTTTCCAGCAATCAGCAATAAGGATGTGAAAACTGGAACTAGACTCTGCGGGGCTCCTCTAGCACTTTGATTTGCATCACAGTCTCTGTTGTAACTCAGTGACTCAAAGGCAGTTAACCAACTGTCTATTGTCGGTGTACCTGCCTTCACCATCCCTGCCAGTGCATGCACATGTATGCATAAATACACACACAGAAGAAACAACCGTACACTGTCCAGCACATGCTACCTACCACTAAAAGAAGGTGCAGGTCCTCACTATAGTCATTTGAAAGATCTATTGAGAGAAAACTTGAAGTTTGAAAGGGAAGTCATCATGTCATATCATGTTGTCAGAAACCATGTCAACCCTTCTTTTGAGACAGAGGATGGACTAAATGGCCTCTTGGTGTTCTTTCCTGCACTGATTTTTTTCATGAATCTATGATTATTCAGCTGCCATAACAGCTAAAAAGTTCAGTTTCAATTAGTCTGAAATAGGAAAATATGTTTCATTCTGCTTGATGATATAACACACATAATATTTCATCTGATAGAACCAGATGGAGACCTGTAAACGCTCTTCAATAACAAGACGTGTAAAAGCTCTTCTCCTAGCCATAGCCTAGGAGCTGAGCAGCCATACATACATCTTCTGGCCAAGAGCAGCACAGAGAGAGGCATGATTTATCTTAGCAAAAACATCTCTATATTATTCACCGAACAAAGGTTGTTGGTCCAGTGGACACTTCTGTGGAGATTCTTTCTGCACTTCAGGGTATTCTTAGCAACTGACCTTAGCAACTGATCTGAGCTTCCTCCTTTGCAGCAGGACCCAAGCAATAAATCAGACTGGTGTGCTGGAAAGAGAGAATGTAAGTATATAGGCCGGGACAGTGGTGAAGCAAACTGCAAAGTGCTCCATTAAACATATCACCTCAATGTCTGCCCTCGGAAATTCACGTCTCCAGGGTGATCTTCTCTTTTGAGAAGTGGTCCTTTTTATAAGGCAGGAAGCATTAGGTATGCTCATATCTCAGTCAAAGAGTTTCCTACGCAGTGCCAACAGTTTTTCAGCAGTACTCATTATGCAGGTGAGCTACATCACAGTGCTGCTACTCTGCAACACTCTGCAGATCTCTATGCACCATGTGCACAATGTCTGAAATATAAGCAAATTTATGCTGCACTCATCCTTTTTGTGGTTATTAGTGTCACTTAGTATCATCTTCCTCCAGCAAATTGACTCACCAAGCAAAATGCACAAGTGCACTTTAAAGCGGATCAAATTATCGCGCCTCCTTCTTCTGAAGAGCCAAGTGTCATTACTACTTTTCACAAGGAATAACTGCCTAAACTGTTTCACATTCTGCACTGCATCAACAGTGCTCTTCCTCCATTCAGTTTGCAGTTCAGAAGAGTGATGGAACAGTAATGCACGCCTATCTCATTGTTCTACATGGAGAGACAAAATCTAGTGCTCATTTTATGCCTCTTTAAATGTTAGGGTATTCGTTTCTGGAGTCTTTTCATCAAGACATGCTCTCGTATATCACCTCTAAGGCCCTGTTCATATTTCAGGTGTCAACACAGTATTTGCATTAAAATTACTATGTTTACTCAAAAAGCATATTAGACTCTCAACACTACTGATTAGATAACATATCCTAACTGCACAGTTAATTTCAGTCAGGTGTAGACAAAAAAGGACTAATAATGGCCAAGTGCTGATAGGATTTTACTTCAAAAATATTTTCACATTATTCATTAGCACTGTTTCTTACTCTGTATTTTCTAGAAGGTATGTGGAAAGAAATACAAGGGTGCAGACTGTTAAATGGCAAGATAATGACTAAAACCATGAACTTGGAACCAGAAACCAGGAAATAAAATATCAGAAAGAAGAATTTTGGCTAAGAAAGAGAGTGAGAAGAGGTGCTAAGGGTCAAAATTGAGAACAACCAGCAATTTACTAAGCTGAAGAGCAAAGCCAGAGCTCAGTAAAACTCCATACCATACATTTAGAGCTGGGATGAGAAGCTGCTAGAACTTGAGCTAGATAAACTGTGGCCACTCAACATCCAGAAATGAGGGTTAAATAAACTAGAAAATAACCAAAGGAACAAAGTTGTAGCCTGGGATTACGTTATACAACCACACTTTGAGAGAGCTTCATATGCTTGATTGAAACAGCTGTCTCTACCCAGAATTTTATGTGGGTCACCAGCCTTCTGGGACACTGCCTGTGGTAGCCTGGTGGCTTTTCACACTTTGATTGCTCAGGAATGCTTGTCAAGAGGCTGTCAGGAAAACCACTGAATCAGATCTCAGATCTCAGTGACTTTTGATGGAACTGACCGACCTTTGGGCTTTTGAAAATCCACCCCCTGTTCTCTGCAAAGTGGTGGCTTCCCACGTGGTCTGCAATGTTTACAACTGTGTTTGGTTTCGGTGACCTCTTCTCAGTCATTATCACTTCACTTAATGTCATGAAAAAAGAAGGGTAATGATTTCTTTCTTTTTGCAATTGTAACAGAAATGCTACCGGAGCAGAGGGTACGTGTTGGCCAAGGTCTTTATTATGCAACTGTATGCAGATCACTGTGAATTGCATCGTCCATCTAGTTCAGTGATGCAGCACCAAGGTCACTGGGCAGTTTTAAGCTAATGATGAGACCATAAGTCTAATAAATGTGCTCAGTAATCACAGCAAACATATTGTCATTGTTGCAGATGTTATTCTTTCAAAAGCACTTGGCAAACAACTAAAACACAGCCCTTGTGTTTGCTTTGACCTTTCCTAAGAATGCCTTATTAGGAATGTTGAGGAGATGAGATTTTTTAAGGAGACAAGCCGTGGCCTACAGCTACTTCTCACTTGCAGTTTGCTTAGAATAAACAGTCAGGAGGCTAACTGAACATGAATCAGTGAAATTTTGACAGAGAGTAGATTTTGGAAAGGAACACATCCATGAGTGATACTAACACAGGTAGAGATCAATTTCTTATTACAATGATCTAGGCAGGTTGACATTAATTAACGAGTTGGTTTTTCTAGCCATTATGCTGCAGTAACCCATTACTTGCTGATCCAGTAGCCTTTTGTTATCTTCCAGGAAATACATTAACCAGTAAATGCATTGTGTCACCGTGAGCTTTGTCATTACATACACTGATTCCCCACAGTCCTTATCAGATACTGCAATTGCTGATTTCTTTGGAAGGATATACATCATCTCCCAGGATGGGTCAACATATTGTTGATATTATGCCCTGAAAAAGCAGCAATCTAGTGTTCAGAACTTGTTGCAGCTCCAGTGTCTTGCAACCTATCATATATATACATATCTTTATTTTTACATATGTCTATGTATATCATATATTCTTATGTTCATCATGTATTCTTATCTGCCAGGCATGAAGAAGCCTATAATAGCCTAACCATGAAATTTGCTCTTGACAATAAGGGAGAAAAAGGAAATTTAAAGCAGGCACAATTTCTTGAATTTTTGCTTCTTTTATACCCATTATTGATAGGAATGAAGATGAGTAATTCAACCTTACTGTAAAATTCACTTAAGATCATTCAATGAACAGAAAAGGCCAATATGTGAAGATGGCTCTTCAGCAAGGCTCTGAAATAAAGTGGTGGCAAGAGAGGTCTGAGTCAAGACACAGAGCTGTCTTTTCTCATTCTCAAATGACATAAACAACAGAGTCATGAAATGAGGTCACTGTTTTGTATATAAGCCCTCTGTGGCTTCTAAGCTAAAAAACTAGGAAAGTATCACCCTTTGCTAATGGAGCTTTTTCACCAGGAAGCACAGCACGTGTCCAATTCAATGTGTCAGCAGCTTTCCACCCTCAATTCAGCTTACCAACAGTTAAACCACTCAGGGTCTATATTATAACCTATTAGAGATGACATATGACAAGATGATTTTTGATAAAGAGTGGAACTTTGGTACTACAGAAGTGGCCAGGGAGAAGAGGTCTCTGGATGCAACCTGACATTTTGTCAGCAGCGGCTAGTCAGATACAACCATTTTATTGCCCTTGCACAAACAGCCCCATGCTAGAGTTTCCTCTCATTCAGAATATGATCACTTTCATACCCTCCTGAATTTAGTTGCAATAGAACAGCAAAATATTTAAATTACAGCAGAACACTGCATGATTATTTCTGATGGTGACCTTGAGTATGCCTGGCACATAAGCAGTGCAGTGGAGGGCAGGCAAACACTGTCTCCTATACCTCTGCCATACTGCCTGTATCCAACATTTATAGCACCCTTTGAATTAAAAGAAAGGACCTATGTAAGTGCCCATTTTTGTATGTGAATGCACATTTAGAGCTGAACTTTCTTGTGCATGCTATGAAAAACAGGAAACCAAAGAGAGATTAGAAAATGTCACTCTCCAAAACCATAATTATTTTTCCCTGTATGCTCTGAACTTTATTTTTAAGTCTCATTATTTTTTTTAACCCTTTGGGGTGGGAAGCATGAATTAAAAGTTAATATCAGTGACCCATTACTACTTTATAATCCTCTCTTTCACAATTTGAAAGTAACAGTTTGCCAGGCTTGTATTTCAACTTCCATGGAAAGATATGAGGGAGTTAAATATGATGGCCCAGGTAAAAGAAAGTACAGGAAAGGTAGACGGTGTCAGGAAATCCTGTCCAGAGAGTCAGAACAAGAGTTTATTACCAAATAGACATGTTTTAAACTGATCTTAGATGAAAATAACATTTATTTTTGATGAAGCAAAAGTTCTTGATAGTGACCATAATATTTTTAGATTTAGAAATTACACACAAGAATAGCATGGTCAAAAGCATCATCATGGCTATGCTGACCTTCAGAAAGGAGAGCTAGGTAACAAGGAAGAATCTTGTTTCAAAGAAGCAGGAGGACATCTAAGAGAGTTAAACCCTCTCAGTCAGCACAGAGAGTCCTGAAAGACACCATACAGGGAGCACAGCATCAGCATGTACCACTTACTGGATATCCCTTGGGAACAGGTACAAGGAAATTGGCAGAGGTAAACAGTAAAGCAAGGGAAGTTACTGGAATTAACAACTTAGCATTCAAAATTATGAAGATGTGTCTAAGTGAAGAAAAGGTATAAGTTACAAATTCTAAGGGAATAAACATAAAACTATAATTAGACTACCATTTGCTTTGTAAATGTTGTGGCAAAAGTTCAAGGTGTTCATTTTCCCCATAAGAAATTTGACTTGTCTATGACATCAAAAGACAAATTGATGGCTTGATTCACTGGTTGCCCTGCCATTCATATCATGCAGATCAGGACGAGAATGAATATAAAGTGCTGCAGAATAATTTTTTATTTGTTTTAGACAGTATGAATGATAATAGGAAGTGTAGGACAAAAATGGATCTAAATGTTTCCAAACCATCTTTTCTGAACTCTACAACCAGTGCAGCCATATGAATCTTTCCCCGTTCAGACATGGGAATGCCATTAATGCATGGTAAATCAAACCGCCTGATTTTTATATCCATACCCTGCAGTCACTTGACATGTTTATTTGTGCTTTATTACTGTCAGATTTACTCCCTGATACAAGAGGGCCAAATCTGTCATGTTTACAACTGCTGATCTTCCAAATTCACACAATTCCCACTTACATGCAACTACATCCTGCCTAGTGATAGCCACAATTTGCTCCAGGGTCATGCCTCCAACTTGGCCTCTCTGTTTCTGTTTTTGTAGCCTTGCAGTAGAGAAATGGATAAATGCAGCATTTTTTTCCATAAATGAGTTGTGATTTTTTTAAAGAATTGGCTAAGTATACATTACCTTTTGTTTACTTCTCATGACCTCTAGTCTGAATTAATTCCACTGGAATTCAGTAAAATGAATTCCATAATGGCTTACATAAGAGTTCTTACAAAAAACCCCAAACATGACAGCAATGGGAAATATTTTTACCAAAGGCTCTTTCAATTCAGAAAGAGAGTCACTAGCTTGAGGACAAATTGATCATCTAATTTACCTCTGCCCTGAAAAGGATTAGGAACACAACTACGTTTATGCATTCTTGAGCAGTTTTGCCATTACTAAGCTTCTGCATAAGTGCTTGCAGCATCAGGACCCTCTGTCCCAAAATCACTGCCCTCTGTTTAGGGAGATAAATATTTTGTAAACAATTCACCAAGGAATTCAAAACACTCAATAAATTGATCTTGATAATCAAGATCATGTGAATATGGATCAAGGAGAAAGACACCCTAAAACACTAAAGAAATAATCTGCTGCCATTTATTTCCTTTACATTTCCATTATTTCATCTATTTACTTTTCCTAGCTCTTTCTATACCTATCTTCATTTTCTCTTCCACTGCATACTTAGATTTTGTACATGTTGTGACTGCGCACATCTCCAATTCATCTTGATGGCTCGATACTTCTCATATCATATTTTTAAAACATATTCTTGTGCATTGTGTGCTTCATTGCCATTATAAAAATGTTTGGTTCCTTTAAAACTAAAAGCAGCAAACAGATTTTTGAAGGGCAGATAAAATCATGGAGGTTTGCATTTTGCTTGTTCACATAGAGTTCTGCCTTTCAGGAGAAAATTTTAGGAGTTGCCTTTACTTTGTGCGGTGTTTTCCTGCTGTAACAGCCGGCAGTGGTTTAGTGGCAATTTTAAAATATAATGTTACTATGCATTAAAAACAGTGCAATGGCATTTTGGACAGCAACACTTCTTAAAAAAATGAAAAACAACAAGAAGACATTCCTAGGTTTCCTCTGTTGTATCAGCCTGTTCCTGGCCAGTTCCTCGATGTCACAAAGCAGGGTCACTCAGTCTTCTGTTACAAAAAAAAAACCCAAACCCACACATATAAATTCTGGATATTAGCAAGTAATTATATAAGGTGGCAAGCTGTTTTTTTGGGTTTTTTTAACAAATAAATATGCATTTTATCTTGATTTACTATATCCATTAAATATTTACATAATTGCATTCCAGTCATTCTCTAGCATATATATTATAAATACTCAGAACAGAATTTTTATTTTAATTATAATTTATTTATTTTTTTTCACTTTTATTACCTTCTCAATACAATTTCTTTTTTTTAAGCCAGAAGACCATCAAAACACCATTATTTTGAGGCCATCTACCTGTTAGCTTGATTTTTTTATTTCATTATCAGCCATTAGGAAAAAAAACAGTAAGTCATAAAATCTAATTTTGTTAATGGAACTTAATGCAACTCTAGGCAATGTGAAAATAAGTAAATAACCCCTTGCCCCTCCAACAACCATGAACAGACTGTAAGAAAATGACCAGAAAATACATCTCAGAAAACTGTTAGAAGTGCAAAAAGTCCATAAAGTAATGCACATGGGTATGCAATCAGGAGCTGCTGACCTTCCATAGCCAATGCAGAGGTAAAAATTTTGGAGGCTGACAAACTGCACCATCCAATAATAAACAGAGCCAACACAGTTCCTGGGATCCCCCTAGGAGAAAACAAAAGAAACATGACCGAGTCCACATATTATTATATGTAACATCAAATCTTACCAAACTCAAGTTCATGTCCAGCAGCAGGTTGTTGATAAGGTAACAACCACTGGAAGAACCAAGAACTGACTGACATAATGAAAGTCAACCATGAGAGCAGATCAAAACTGTAACCATAAGCAAAAAAGTAATTTGTTCAGCATGGATAAAAGCGTCATCAGAAATACTGCTGAAAGGACTGTATGTTTACAAATAAATCTGGGCCTCCAGCAGATGCAGTGGCTAAGGTTTAATATTAAAATTAGCCAAATTCCTATTTAAGCTGAAAAAATTTTATAGAAATTTTTAGGTTCTAAAATGACACTACAGACCTACTCTTCCATCAGGAAGCCTGATGATCTGGAGGGGTTTCATTTTTGTAACACAGAGAATGGATTTTAAGTGTGCCTTAGACTCCGAGGAGACACTCTGAAAGACTCACACCAGCTGGATGGGCAGAAAGGTGTCCCAGGAAAAAGCTTGATTAGCCTTTCAAAAAAGGGAGCACACTGAGCACAAAGTAAGGAGTGGGAAAAGAGCCACCAAGGAAAAATATTTTGCTCATTTTGGCACCCTTCTCTGCACGCTGAAAGCACCATGACTTTCCACGCTACCTGTTGGTGACAGCTGGGCCCTTTTTAAGGTACATTGTGCAACCTTTCCGGATCAGGGTGGCCTGGAGAACTGATGATTATGGGACTACGGTTAAAAGCCTGCTGAAATACTCCTGCAGATTACAGAGGGCTCACTATTAAACCCTGTGGGAAAAAAACCTTGCCAATAAATAATGTTTCACATATGCTTTATTTGCACTCTATTTGCAGCCTGCTTCTGTAAAATGCATGAGATCATGTGCATAATACACTGCTGAAGTTCATAATGAGATAGCTGCTTTACCCACTTTTGCTGTGTCAGTCTCAAGGACTTTGAGAAAGAATAAAACCTCTGTCACTTCCTAAAGCCCTTCCTGGTGCCCCACTCTTGCAAAGCATCAGTGTAACAAGACCAGAAAGGAAAAACAGACTGCATATGCTTACTCAGGTGGGTCCTTTTATCAGAAATCATCTCCACTAATATCATTATTGCAACTAAACCATGATGAATAAAGCTCTCTTTATGTAATTGACTTAGTTTACTTAATGCAATCACACCACATAAAATAGTTAATTTCTTAGCAATCCAGTCACCAGGCCAGTAAGGTAGTCGGTGTTGTCAGCTCTTGGGCCTTTAAGGGAGGAAGGAAAGAATTGATTTTACGGTGACTCAGCACCTCATTGCAACTTCAACAAGTTAAAAATAAAACATTAAAGTCCATGTGATTTAATATCCTCAGTTTAAGTGTTCTTTACCCTTATATAGTGGCATTCAGGGAAATTCCACTGGGCTTTGTAAAGCAAGTTCCTGGCCTCTTCTCCAAGCGAAGATGCTAAGCTGCTCACCTGAACAGTGAGCCAGAAGCTCAGAGCTGGTATGGATGGCTCTTTGAGCAGGTGCCCATGCTGGCAGAGGGATGGGATGCAATAGGAACATACTGTGCAATGACAATTTTCAGCTAGCATAATGACTCTTTAGGGGGCTATCACAATGATTTAGAGCTGTGGCTGCTCTGCCTTGCACTGAAGTCCAATGGCCTCTCATGGTTTATTCCAGGACTGGCAGAGAGCAGGATGGAAAGGTGACTAAAAAATCATATTGGAATCAAGAGATGCCATTGCGCACTTACAAATTCAGTCCTCAATCTAACAATGTGTTACTGCCAAAAGGAATGGTTTGGCAGAGAGCTTATGTCTGGCATGCCCATGAGGGTCAAATCCTCTAGCATGGGAGAAGGGCAAAAGGCAAATGTCAAGCTTAGAGTGACCAGGAGTACTGGGGCTGTACTGGTGTGAGATTGAGAAGGAGGGACACATGCAAGTGGACCCTTTTCACTACTCTCTCTCTCTCTCACACACACGAATGTATGCTGTATTTTCTTTACCATTTAAAATAATTTTTAAAATTAAAAATAATGAAATATATGTTGGATTTAAAAGCTGTCACTTAATTTTAATAGCATGTTTGAAATCATTAACCTGGGTATTTGCTGTGTTCAAGCAGTTTCATAAACCAAATGAGAAAGGACTGCAGAATCCTGTCAAGGTACTTAATGTCATCAATTCATTTTAGAAATAACAGTTTAATTTTGTAAAGGCTGTCACACTTTAGTATTTATAGATTTTCAAAAGATATGCTTCTGTAAAGTCACAGCATTTTACAAATGTGTGGTGTGTGCTTGGGGATTCCTTGTACAGACCACAGTACCCTGCACAGTTGTAACAGCTGGTTTGGAATTCACCCCATCTGTCTTATGATTATGTATCTGCACATTTTATTAGGCTGGATTATTAAACAGGTTAATCAAGAAAATATGGGAAGTGTAGGAGAACAGAGAATAAACAGCTTCTTCAGTGTCACTATCATCCATCTCATCAAGGACAGCTCAGAAACACTTTAATACATGGAATATGGTCAGAGAAACATGCAACAAGAATTTTGCCAAAATTTAATTCCACTACATAATTTCCTTTAAATATATATATATATATATATATATATATACACACACACACACACACACACATATAAGAGAATTCTGCTTGTCCAAAGAAAAACGGGGCCCTTTCTTGTTCATCAGCTGCTAAGTTCCTTATGTTACAGATTGGAAAGTTAAAAATATGAGAGACCAACAAAGACTAAGGAGGGAAAGCATGATTAATAACATGTTAACAATAGGTAAAAGCACTGCTCAAGGCCTTCAGGCAAAATCTGGAACTTGCTTGTACTTTGCTGTGCGGGAACAGGGAGATAAACACTGTGTCTCAAAGGGCTACAGAATGAGGAGGCATGAGAGGCTTGCCAAAAAAGTTTCCTATTCGTAGAATATGACTGAACAATCCCCCACATGAGCACAGATACATACACCACTACACATTGGTTTTTCAAAGTATTCAGTTATTTTCAGGTTTGTAATTGCACCATAACTATACCTCAGAATATACGACTCTGCTGTATCTTAAACACTTGTTCTAATTTTCTGTATCATTAAGGGTCACTTTGCTACTTCATTCTGTCCCACAGAAGTCAGTAGGAAAGGCAACATAAAGATGGGAGGCCTGATGATCTGAACAAAAAAGAAACAGGAGAACCAGCTATATAAACCCAAAGTTCAGCAGTTGCTTTTAAAATTAATACCTGAGTTTGGTCACTGTTGGCTCTGCAAAACAAAAATCACATCTGAGGCTGCTGCAAAAATCAACAGCACTCCCAGGCCAAGTGGAAAACAGTGGAATTAAAGACTCATATAAAAATGAATGTATACCAGCCCTCTCAAATACAGTCCATTTTTTTCTGTTTCCACCAAACAAAATGGTGTTTTGCCTTACAGTTTCAGAGGCCAAAATTCACAATGTGAACACTTATCAAATGTTTTCCACAACAGCAGCCATCTGACTTACTGTCCTTCCTAGGATTCCCGTATCCATAGCCTGGTACTTACTGCAGGGAGAAGACAACAGCAGAGGAGGACAGGATCACCATGGGCAGCAGGCAATAGCCCAGGACACTTGCAACGCAGCCGTGTGAGACTCCCGAGGTGCTCATCAGGTTCAGCAGGGCGTGCATGGCCAGGCACCCGATGGCACTCATCCCATACACGTAGCCAAAATGAACTTTTCCTGCCTGCAATAAATACCAGTAAGCGTGAGGTGTCAGAAGTGATCGGAACAGTGATCACAAAGTGCTAGGAGAAGACAGCCTTAGGTTTAGATTGTTACTTCCTGTTGTTGACACTCTCTCTCTGCTTCACCTACATCAGTTCAATTGTGAACCACAGTTGATACTTTTGGGTGATTTTTGCATAAAAATAACTCCAAAGTGCAATTGAGAAAACGTGCTTGTCACAAAGTTACAAGGCTTATTCTGAGTCTTACTGTCATTGGGCTCTGAACAGGACAAGAGCTGGCTGGGAGACTTGGGAAAGTATAACTGGCAACACACTAAGAAGGAATTATGGAAAGCACATTTTAGTCATTGAAAATAATTTTAGTCTCAGGAAACAACTTTTCAATAAATGTATACGGTGCCGTGAAAAAGTGTCCTAAGTAATATGATGACTCAGGTTACCTGATATGCTTCCCATTTTATTACAAACCTTCAGCTTTAAGAAGGTCTGCAAAAAATTAGTAAAATTTTGTTTAAACTATGCTGGTTTTCAGGGTGAATGTCACCATTCAAGGGGAACCTTGACTACCATGAGAAAGACACATCTCTGTGCTTAGATCAATGCAACATGTTCATTTCAACAAAAACCTGAGTAGTAACTGTCAGCTTGTGTTCTTTTTTTGTTCTAACAAATGAAAAAATCCCAGATGTTTTTTTTTCCTTCTAGGTCTTATTCCTTTGTTTGAATTTATTGCCTCTGAAAGGTACCAGCCTGGCAGCCTGGAGCTTGATGTTTTCTAATTTATACACAAAGCTAGTAAAGCAGGCAACTGTGGCCACAGCACCACCAATTCCTTCATCTCCTGCCATCATTTTGAAGGATCACCTCCAGGCATAAGGGCATTGTTCACTCCCCAAAATAAACAGTCACAAAAGACTGTTAAATATTTTTTTCTCTCTCTTCAAGCTTCTAACAAATTAAATACTGAATATTGGCTATGCAGTACTGTCATTTTCACATCTGTATATCAGAAAAACATTCAGAAATCAGAAATAAACACTTTGTTTTTTTTCTTGGAAACATTGTTGAAGCTTTTATCATGTTTTGTGATATTTGGCAGTATGTCTCCCATGAAGGCTAAGGAGGATTGAGAAGACCTGTGACTTTTTTTATCCCACAATGGTTTGGGGCAGCCTTTGCTATAGACCAACTAAGTAAAATTCTGTCTCAAAACAGGTGCATCAACTACAAGCTATGTTTTAGACTGTTTGTTTCAGTGTACTTAACTAATCTACACAGCACTATTTATTAGCTTAATGTAAGAAATTCCTGAGCCAGTGATGAAGAGAGCACTAGTAGCAGCAGCTAGCTGAAATCTCCATTTGGTGAAATGTTGGATTTGTGGTGCAAGAATATGAGAAAAGAAAAAAAAAAGCAGCTGAACATGTTGGTTCCGATTTTAGTCTTACTTAACATATGTAAATATATTGACTCACACACATGGGAATACTCCCGGTTCACAGTGATGTAAGCAAAACCAGAATCAGGCTTGATTAGTCTGACAGGCTTTGATGAATGGAAAGAGCTAAATTTGTCCTGCGGAAGAAGCAAGGTTAGGAGAAAGTCAGCCTTGGTGTGCTTGTTTGCATCTGCCTGGAGTGGGTACTACTACCTTGAGCTGAAGGGGATGGGGAAGTCTAATTTCGTACAAATGACAGTGTGAAATGCAAAGCAGCTGAGGCTCGGGCTTCTGCTAAATTTTGTGCTGCCGTTGTTTCTCTGCCTACAGTGGAGCTGCCCTGTTTTACATGAGGAAGAACAAGTCCTGCTGCCAGGCTAGCAGCCCTTTCCTCTTTTTCTCTGAAAGAACTGCTACCCTTTGAAGAATATATTTGCATAATTTTACATAGTTAAAAAGCTGAAACTAAAGAAAATGTATACATTATTTTTGGAAACAAGCTCTCAACCAAATTATGTTCCTGGTGCTATCAGAAGATACTTATTTAAGTGCAGAAGAATATCATAGTTTACACAGCTGAAGAGACATGTTAGTATTCAAATGCATCTGAGATAAAATGGTAGCCTGAATTTCTAAGATAAACCCATAGACTTACTGCTGTGAAGTTATGGCACAAAAACACTGGAATGTATCAGAGGTGTTCTTCTGCCCTATAACTGGAGCATTGAAAATACTTGGTTTTCTAATGACGCTTTAAATGCGTAATATCCCTGAAAAAGTATTGCAATTAATTTATTTCAATAATAATAGTTTAATATTTGTTATAATTGCCGGCTATTCAGGGAGAAAAATCAACAGGAAGCAGTTTTTTCCATTCTTTCTTTTAGTTTTCCTTCCATTTTCTTGATTATATTTAATCCAACCTTTTCCTTTCACTGCCCTCATACCTTTATTTCTCCAGGTGGAAAATAGCCTGTCTTTTCTAGCCTCCCACCTTCTTTTCCTTTTATTCCCTTTCCTCCTGCCTCTTCCACCCTTTTAAAAGATTTTTATTTTTATAGGGACATAAATAATAATACTACTTGCCATTTATATTGCAGTTTGCACATTCAAGGTACTGCACTGACATTACAAATTGAGTAAGAACTTTCAAGAACCTTCTGATTCAGCACTATTTATCACCGAGGAAATAGAGACTTAGAGCCCCTTTCCTCTCACCTCAGTTGCAGAGCAGTAAAGCCTTTCCCAGAATGGTCCCACCTTATCCCTGTCTGAGGAATTGCTGCCAGCAACCAGAGCTGTACTTCAGCAGCACTGGAGAGCTCTGTTGCCAGTGAAATACAGATAAATTTGGAGCTTAGCACAACCCTGTTAAACTTTCCTCCTATAGGAAAGCTATATTCATAAAGGAGGAGGTCAAATACAGGCTACTATATTTTGTTAAGCAGACAACATAGAACAAAGAATATAAAATAAGAAAGAACTAGCAAAATTTATAGGAAGGTATTGCAAATTTAAGGGTGGAAAAAAGACTGTTTCTTTTTTTTTTCCCAATTATTCTAGCTGTATAAAGATTTCTTTTATGTTTATATCTCTGAACTCTCTAAAATAACATTGAAAGAAGATAACTTAAAAACAGTAGCAAGACTGTTAGAAAAACAGGGCTGACCTGCTTTTCCTTTTTATTCCCTCCTTTAAAACCTGTTCAGAGCCTCTCCAGATTATATATGGCACAGATCTGCCCTTTGTTTATATCAAATCCCGCCCCAAAAATGGTGTGGACTCTTCTTTCCACTGGAAGTAATACCTCAACTCTACCTGTATCACCTTTACATTACATTTAAACTTTATTCAGGTACTTTCAAAGTAAGGAGACTTTTTAATACATAATCTCAGAACAACTGGCAGCAAATGACTCATTTTATGCCGGTGCTACATGTTCTGCAACTTCACACTCATTATCACCTAGGCATTAGCTTGTTAGAAAAGAAATCTCTGAAGATTTCTACCACATCCTACCATCAGCAATGTTGCTCCCAGGGCCAAACAGAAAACCATAGGTCCGGTGAGGTCTGTCTCATTCATAATGCTGCCATCTGCAGGCTTCATTGGATTTAGAACTGTTAATGTTTTTTGCCATATATGCTCAAAGTTGATCCCAAGTTCTGCAACAAGAAATTTCAGGGTTGTTAATTGCTCACAAAAAAGCAACACTTTTATAAAAACCCATTATATACCAAAAAACTACAAACAAATGCTTCAACGAAGATAATATTTTAGGATGACATATTCTGTAGTAGGAACATAATGCCCCTGCTATATACCAAATATATTTGAGAGTCAGCTTTGATTCTAAATCAGAATATTAATTTATTAAATCAAATTTTAGGCAGTGAACCAAAAGTGCCCTCAGGATTTTTGAGTTAATATTTGTTTTTACATTTAGAACACAGGAATCTAATGCCACACTAATTTAGATGTTGAAAAATATGTAAATTAATAGTAACTGCAGAATTTAAGATACACTAGAACACTAAGGATAGAGACATATGCTTTAATTCTAGTAAATCTGATGAGAAATGTGTCTTAAGTCTGAACTGCCAAAAGCTCTTAAAAATGACACTTGTCCCTTCAAGGCAAGTTAATACTACTTTGTACAGTGCCTTATGAGTTTGGGGTTTGGGGAGAGGGGGAGGGGAGATGTTTGCATTTCAAAAGTAATTACTGAGACCCCTGGAAACAGAACAAAATTCTTTCCCATTTAGGTTGATGGGAATTCTGTCATTAACTTTGCTGGGGCAAAGCTTTCTTATAACATTTGGAGAAACACATAAGCTTCCGAGTAATCACCTTCCCTGAGATTCTCCAATAAAGGAAAAGTTGGGTTCAGATTTGCTGCCAGAGTGACTGAGACTGACAATGTGTTTGACCTGTTTGAAAAGCCAAGCCTCTACCTCGTTCCACCTCTCCATCGTCTTGAGCTCAGCCAAAACACCATACATATATAAAGCTATTCTGCATTAAAATGTGTGGTTTTGGTCAGATTTATGTGGTATATAGCTAGGAATGTCTCTGAAGCCCTGCGGATCACAAGCAGTCATGTTAGAACATCCTTTTCTCAGGGTGAGCTGCATGGGAGTTAAATGGTTGGAGGTCTTAGAGGTAGAGATCCAGCAGTTATCTTATCAAACACAGTGATCTTGCTGGCTTTAAGGCAGCAGCAGTCCCTTTTAAGTAGTAAAAGCTCCAGCTGCCTTCAAGTATGCCAAACTAGCAGACTGAATATGCTCTTTTTACATTATGCTGGAATAATCACAGACAAATTCTCCATTTTTTTTTTTTAATATAGCACAAGTATTTTGCAAGTGACAGAATCAGCCACTAGCATTAGAATGGTCAATCATCATAAAGAATGGTATTGTTCATATAGTTAAATGATCAACTAATTGAAACTGAAAGCAGCTCTCTCAATTCCTTTCCCACGGAAACAAACAACTTAGCATCTGCGAACTACTAAATTTATTACTAGATATGCAAAGAAGATGATTATCCGTTTTTATTAATTATAGATTTACCAATATGTATGGAGGATAAACACAGTGGGAAAAAATTTGGGACGTGAAGGAAAAACTTATTGTAAGGCTGTCATCTAGTGGTGGCAAAGTATATCTGCTATAGGCCATGAGGCTGGATGAATCCATGGGGAATTCCAGGGAGAAAATGTAGGTTTGGGGGCCAGGAGCTGTTAGCTGAAGCTTACACAGCCAGGCTTGGCAGCTCTGCTGCAGTTTCTCTAGTGACTGCCAGTAGCTGGCAAAGAAAAGTCAGAGGCACCCCCAGGAATCACACACATAATCTGCGGGGTTATTTTTACCTTCTAGCAAAGGAGGTTCCTCGTCAAATCCATCAACATAACCAAGCTGGGAAAGATTGTCAGGACTGCACGTTGGCTGAAAAATCTGACCCGTGTAGCTCTGAGGGGACAGAAGCATGTCTGATGGGACAAAGGCTCCAGCTGGAGGTTGCTTTTCTGGCTGGCTCCTAAGGCAAGAAGCAAAGAACAACAAAATTCGTAACTACCCATAAAAATTCATAACTAAGTGAGAAGCAACTTAGACCCCCTCACCATGTACCACAGGCTGGGGGTGGGGGGATGGGAATTTGGGAACTCTGAGAGCACCCACTGATTGAGGCACTCCTGGCATTTTTGCCCTGCAGCCTGGTGACATTCCTTGGATATGTGCATAGTGCTAGTGAAAGAACCACATATTTAGATTTTTTCCCTTGAATCTGAGAAGGATCCTAAAGAATTTCTTGTAATATGCACCCTAAATTTCACATTAATAACGTGAAGCTCAGTTAGTCCTATTAGTTGCTCCTATTATAAATGTTACTCCTGTAACATCTATACTAATAAAACCAGTATGAAATATAATCTTTTAAAAAGAAAAGTTCAGTTATAAATATTCTGCCTTTGGGAAAGTCCAGATGATGTCTTGAACCTCTTTTTTGCTCCTGCAAGCCCCAAAGCCCTGGAACCATCACGTGCTGAAGAGGGAAGCTGAAACAACACCCATACTTACTTTCTGCTTTCACCGAGGTTTCTGTCTGAGCCATAGCTGTTGCAACCTTCTTCCTGGTCGTCTATGGTATAATTAGACTGATAAAAGTCGAACTGAAACTGCTCAAAATTTGACATTCTGGTGGGAAAAATTATTGCAAATATCAATCAATAGCCTTTGCAACAAGCCAAAATCTATGTTTTGAACTGTCCTAAACTTAAATTAAAAAAGCAAACTGTAAAGCTACAAACTCAAGAGAATCTTTCTGTAGAAGCTCAAGATAATTTGAAAGTGACAAAAAAAGGACCATTTACTTTCTTTAGCTGTAACAAGAGGAATTAATCTGCTGTAGTTACAATGAATTAGAGTATATTAATTTACAAGTGGTATACAAGACATCCTTTCTTGTTACTGTTATCAAAAACAAGGTAAGGAATTTTGAAAAAAAAGTTATATATACATATATATAAATTATTATTTTAAACAGTTCATTTTCTTACTTTAAATTATTGAATTTTCAATTCAGAAAATTTGTGAACATATCAGTGTTTAAAAATTCAGTTTTTAGGAAGTACTTTGGATTTCAAAAATAATTACTATTTACAGCTATTTATATTTTGCAATATTATAGATGACTCTCATGAAACAACAGAAAAACACTGATATGTTCGCAAAATTTGTGATTTCTGTTCAAGGACACAGCCATAGCTGACACATCAGTAGCACCAGAGAAACATTCTCACTGGCTAGCAACATGACTAGTAAAATACAGCAAACTGGATGATTGAATTGGATTGATGATTGAATGATTTCTTGGTGAAAGAAAACATGTTAAAGCATTATCTTTCCTCCTTACTGAACCACAGTTCAGCTCTGTAGTTGTGGATGGATTAGAATAAGAAAGGAACAACTTGTCCATTTTTCCTTCGACCATTCCTCCTAACTTTTGATAACTACTTGAAGTTTGCACCCACAGGGCCCATTTCATGCATGCTATCCATGTGTGGGCAGGACTGGTTGCCTGGATCTTGGGTAAGCAATGTATGAAATGAAGCACATTGGTTCTGTAACACACGACATACCTCTTGGCATTATTGTTTCAAACTGCAAAGGCATTTAATAATTCTTATATTTGATCTAGCTGTTTCTTATATTATTAACATATCTGACTGTTAATCCACAAAACAGCTCCAGAATTGGCAGGTTTACCTGCAAACCCACAAGATTGAGGACCAACCCTGTTTCACCTCAGTGTTGCCTTTATGCTGAGCCACAGGTGGCAAAGCCATTGTACCTGTGCTCGGAGCAGCACATCATCTCAGGGACTGTCCCAGCCCCCGAGGGCTGGAGGATGGAGGGCACCTCTGGGCATTGCCTGGTCCAAGCCCCTCCCAAAGCAGGGCCAGCAAAAGCTGCTCGGGAGCATTTCCAATAGGGTTTTGAAAAGTCTGGCTTTGTCATCTTTACTCCCTCCCATCAGGTACTTATATTCACTGGTGAGATTCCTCCTGAGCCCTCTCTCACCCCAGCTTAAGTTCCTCAGTGATTTAGGGAATGGTCTGAGCAGGATTTGCTTGTAAAATGCATAATGTATGCATCTGTTTCACCATTTGGCTAGCACTTAGGTAGTTAAACCCTTAAAACACACAGAGAAGTTACATAACCTGACTGATAACCATATCCATATCCAATTTACTTCAATTTTCATGTAAGATATTCATCTTTCCTAACATTTCCCTTTTTTTTCCACTTTTGCCCTCATTTTCAGCTTTCCAAATGCCATTGGCAAAATATGCTTTTGACCTCACAGTTATTCTCAGAGTTATCTCAATATTTATCATGCACACTGCTTATGGGAAAGATCTTTGCAGATCTCCTCGTAAGATAAAAGTGATAAAGATTAGTATATTTCATCAGGGACCTTAAAATGTTAGAGTTTCTGCTATTTTTCCCATTATCAGACTAATCTGTGGGGACCTATTTCCTTCTTTTACTTAGAGTTCAATGTAGAGATTATTCTCATATTATTTTCTTAACTGCTGATCAATTGTACAGGTTTTCCAAATTTAGAAGAGAAATAATCATTGCATTTTAAATACAAATTAAAACAAATTAACTGTACCAAGCTATTTGCTGTGCTTTTATTTGGAATTGCACACCACCTAGGCATTTGTTCAATGAAGATTTCACATGGAATGTTTTAAGAAACTTTAGTTGGTAGCTCTAACTCAATAGCTCAGTTCCAGTAAGTATTTAATGTCCTTTGCTGTCACTATTCAGAACGAAAAAATTGCTTAACTAGGTATGGCTAACTCTGTATAACAGAGTTCAGAAAAGATACATTTATTTTCCAAAAGAATTTGGAGTTAAGGTTACTTACTTTTTAAGATATTTGCTGAAAACTCCAGTCTGTTGAATTTACATGTTGGAGGAGACCTAAAATATCCTCTTGCTTCAACAGGGATCAGCTTAGTGCTATTTATAAGATTCTAAATTTGATATTTGAACAGATGCACATGAAGGAGAAAACCCCACAACCTGTCAATATCAGGGCCAGCATTTAACATGAGCTAACAACAATGGGCAGGAAAGGGCAGGAAACTTAGAGGAAAAGAGAGCAAAATGAACGAATTTTGTGCCATATATTTCAACTCAGTCATCTAGGTTCCTTCTTAAGTATGTATTTATGCATATCTTGGTGGAGCCCTCATTAGCTGAGCTGTTAAGACATTAAAAAGTTTCAACAATGCTTAATAATACCTGTTAAATTAGTGGGGTGAATACATTTACGTGGGGGTGTGTTTCCAGCACACAGAGCCCTAGAACTGCTGTGGGATGCTCCCTGGGAACCCACGGCAGAGGGAGGGAAGGAGGGAGGGTGAACACACTGCTGGGCCAAGTCGTGGTTCAGTGCCAGAGCCCTGTTCTCCAGGCACACCCCCCTGCCCCAATGCTCCTCCAGGAGCTCTTGTCCATTTGCAAAGCTGTCTCTTGAAATGCAGCAGCCACCACGCCAGGATCGGGGCAAGGAACCTCAGTTCTGTAGTCCTGGCTACTAGGAAACTTGTAGCCCAATATGGATTTTTAAACAGATTTTAAACTTCATGGACGACTTTTCTATTTGCACATGCTTTTGTATGAGATCCTTAACTAGCCATTACAAAGGCTGCTTTTCTCACTTATTTATTGGATAGTTTTCCAATAAACACTTGGGCTGTTAAATTTAAGGAATGGGACATTAAATGACATGTATTATCAGGTAATAAATCTATACCTCAGGTGCATACTCAGTCCTGTGATGTTGAAGGCCAGATAATCCCATTTCATTAGCACAACAATGAAGCACTGTTAGCATGACTTACAATGCTATGGAAGAGTTATAATATAGGTGCACTTTAAAATAACTTAAAATGGAGTTTACCAAGTTTTTGCTCAGTTATGTCCAAGAGTCCAGAAATAAAAGATGGTGAGAAGCAGAAAAACATAACATTTGTTTCAGCAAATTAAGGGTAATCTAACTACGGTGTTTATCACAGCTATTGTTAAGTCTCCCTCATGTTTTCAAACTTCTCTCCTGCTATTTCTAGAGTAACAGTTCATGGCACTACATCCACCGAGGTGAATTTTCACTTTCAATTCTTAGCAAACTGTTAATCTCCATAATGTCTAATCATCTCAGTTTAGATAATACCGTTTCATCTTGTCTATATCAAATCAAGGGGGAAAAAGATACAGGATTAGCTTCTGTCCCTCAGGAAGGTAATTAAAAAATTTCTTTTTAGGAACAGAACAATCCTGATTTACTAGGATTTTTCCGGTTTATTCTAATTATAAAAATGATCTGGTTACTTTTGTTACTTTCTGTTAGAAAAGGTGTGTTTTATACATATGTATATATAATCACTATATACAAATATATATACATCTATACAAAAACTGGGAATAATTATCAGAAAAAAACTTCATAGAAGGAATTTAAATAGAAAAAAATGCAGTGAATAGTAGTGGAACATGGTTGAATAATGCTTTAATAGCTGTTTAATACACCACAGTTAAACAAGAAAGCCACCTGTAAATTAAAAAAAAAGAAAACAATGAAACTTAAAATTGAGCCATATATATTTCTCTTCTTATATAAAATTATTATGTACCTTATGATACATATTATACATAAATTATACATATATATTACATTAATATCCCTGTGTATATACACATATAAATAGACATATAAAACACAAAAATGGAAAACAATATTAGTTATTAGTTGGGCATGAGAAGTAGATGATTAAAAAATGAAAAGAACGTAAGTTTAAGTAATTGATAGAAAAGTGACTAATAGAAATAAGGACTGCCCAAATGCATTAACAGCAGACAGAATCATACTACTACTGCCATGCTCCTATCAGATGTAAAAATAAAAGTATCAATTAAAAAAAGACAGAAGCATTTAATTAGAAATGCTGGAATCACCATTTTAAAAATTTGCATCTAAAAGTTTTAGAAGAAATGGTTAAAAACTTTCTATGTTGTTGAGTAACAAAACTACAGGAAAGTTTGGGGAGATCAAAACTAAGTAAATATGCTATCTTGTAAAAGGCTAAATAAGATGCCTTGAGTAATTATTGGCCAGTCCCCATGAGATCGATCCTAGCAAATTATGGGCTCAAAAAATAAATAACTGCATCAATGAACCCAATCAACATGGGCTTTTGGAAACTAGCTAATTTCAAACTAATTTATTTCCTAACAAGATTTGTGGTTGGGAAAGGTAACCACCAATGACCTATATTTGTACAAGGCCTTTTACTTATTTTGGTTCAATAGATACATAACCATCACTGCTTAAAGTGACAACCATTATACTGATTAAATAAGTGCTATCAGATGTGTCTCGAATGTAATTGTGAAAAAGGGGAGGATTTCCATTGATGTTTTACGGGACAGAAGCTTTGCAAAGATCATCCAGCAGACACCACAGGTATGTTACAGGTACCTGATGTTCAGCCCATCACTGAGACCACACTAGACAAGGCTGTCACAGATGCATTAACATAAAGGAAAAAGAAATTATTGCACTTCAGGGCTTCAGAACAGGGTTTGAATATAACCTTACTTTCTTTAACTGGCAGGTACAGAGGATGTTTAATAGTCTGTGGGGAAAGTGGTTTGGATGAGGTCTAATCCTCAAAAATGAAAACGAGAATTGAAGCTGGTGAATACAAAAGAGATTATGAGAGTTAATGCAAAATGTGAGAATTCCTATAAGAAATTCAAAACTTTCCCCTAAAGTTAATTCCTAGGCTTTTGTTTACCTACTTTTTTCCATCTTTCCTGAAAACAAAAACAGATGGTTTTTGGGAACAGGGAAACAGGGAAACAGGGAAAAATGAAATTTCATCATAAGTTTACATTTTCATTTTCAGCTTTTTTTTTTTTTTTATGGGATGATACTTAAACTATTTCAAACTTTGTGGTGAACATTTCTTGGAAAAAAAATAGCATTACATGAGACTGAATTGAAAAAGATAGAAAAGACTATAGAACTTGGGCTTTAGATGCAGGTATGTAACCCTATACTAATTACTCAAAGTAAACTGATGAGTATGGCAAATCCATTATAATAATTAGTCAATCATTCTATAGTTTTTGAAATGTAAAAATTGATCACATTAAGGATTAATTCAGCAAGAGTTAAGCTTAATTACTTACATTTACAGGCCCCATTAATAATTTTGTAAGTGAACATTATTAAAATGTGCTCCTAAAGAAGAGAGGAAAATTTAATTGCAAAGAAATATACCATTAACTATGAAATAGGGGGTTTTTTACCAAATTAATTACTTACATTATACAAAGTGGCTGCTAAATTAATTTTATGCTTCAGACATACCTATTGTAAGACCCAAATTCTTTTCTGTAACTGGTCTTCAGAGAGTGGGTAAGACACAAATAAATTTTTTTTTAAGAGAAATCCAAAGCCATTCGTGTTTTCTTTTTTTATGCTGAACAAGTTTGTTAGACTTGAACAAACAAGTGAGAAGTTACGGCTTCCTCCATGAATGGTTGTACTTATCAATACCCATTAGAAGTCAAACGCACAATTCTGCTGCTAAACGTTATTAAGAAAAGACAGTAAAACAGAAAGTATCATTAAATCACTGTGTGTATCTGTGATTCACTGACAAATCGAATATTGTGAGCAGTTCTAGCTCTGCTCCCTCAGAAAGCATTTAGGAGGATGGTGACATGCTGACAGAAGAGCAGAGGAGGTGTGGAACAGGCTCCATGTAACAACAACCAGGTCAGGTCCTCAGGCTGGAGAAGCAATAATTAGTAAGGGTTTATGAAATTGAGTGACAGGGATTGGAGGGTAGGGAAAAACTGTTGCCTCTTTCTTCCAAAAGACAAACAAAATTCACAATGCATCCAAAACTAGGAAAAAAGTGGTTCATGGGTGACAGACTGGTAGAAGTCCTTGTCAAAGGAAGTTATTCATGTTAAATATTTATATGGATCTGGAAAGTTAAAACAACCAAGAATTACTAAATGCACAGGAAGAGCATGCAGCTCAAGAAGCCCATAAACTACAATTAGTAGAAGACTAAAAAAGTATTCATGGGAAGGACTCATGAACATCCTTGTGTATTCAATCGTTGTCATTGCTAAACAGAGTTCCTGTTTTGACTTATACGGCCATTCAAATTGTTTATGTTTGTGAAGCAGGAAGGTAACACAAAAGATTACAGATTCAAATCTAAGAAAAGAGAACAAACTCACTGTGTAAGACCATAAAAACCTTAACTCTACATGGCCTGGATTTGGTGACTTCCAACACTTACCAAAACACTGCTTTGTATGACTTCAGCGATACCTTTTCTTCCACTCAGCTTTTACCTCTGGTTGGGGTCCTTGTTCTCCTGCCTCTGTTGTGAGTTAGCTGACTTTCAGCTTCTGATTCATAACATGTATCATCCCCATCCAGACCATTTTTCTGTTGGAAGCACCAAAAAACAAAAACAAAACCCAAACCAATCCAACCAACCAAAAAAACCCACCAAAAAGCAAAAACAAAAAAACCCCAAACCCCGAAAAAAAAACCCTTCAGCTGAAGATTTTTTTTGATGTATGAATCAGACACAATAGCTTGTTCTCAGGTTTATTCTTGGGTGCCTAATAAGCATAAGTGATGTATTCATTTTTTGCTCAGTGTAGGTACTAACATGATTTCTTGCCTCTTAATAGTTGCCTATTTTAATGAAATTTGTAGAAACTTAATTAGCATTAAGAGCTCTGCCTCTCTGTTAACATATTCAAAATTACTCAACAAATTCAAAAGTTGTTGTGGAGAATTCCAAAACAGATAGATAAGGAGCATGATGCAGCAGTATTTTCTGTCTAAGAAATAAACTTTTGTATGTAATAGCAAAGATAGCAAAAATAAATCTTTTTGTTGTATCCTTTCTGTTGTATCAGTCTAGCGCAGTTTCTTTCAAATCTTCCTTTGATTGTGGAGAAACAAAATATAGAGGCATATCAAGTACAGTATGTATTTACACTCCAAGAGAACTCAATTTGAAATAAATTACAATTAAGGATTAAGAATAGAAAAATTATTTTTTGAGGTATGTTTGTTTGAAGTAGGTATCTAATTAGATCAGCTTATCTTTGCACTAAAAAATTTCCAGGAATACTGAACCAATAGTCAATGTATAGAAAATACAATTTTTAAAATTGTTTTGTAGGACTTTTGCTCAATAGAATATGAAGGGTTTTATGCAGAAGTAGGTATCATCACTGGTATACAACTGAAAAGGGAGTTTAGGCAACCTTATTAAACAATAAGTTTTAAACAATCTCAATAAACATATTCAACATATGAGAAATGTGTGGCATAATCTCTGCTTTTCATGGGCCTCTTGAAGTAACAAAACTGCAACACTGTATGCATAAGCATAATGATTAGTCCAAAATTGAACTGGAAACAAGAGATATGGCAACATTTAAGAAAAAAGTTTCTTCTCTGTGGAGGTCACAAAGCTCCTAAGGACAGCTGTAATTATTTCTTGAGAATAAGCAGATATAGACTGTGTAAACTATAAAGGTTTCAAAAGTGCAGTTACAG
Source organism: Acanthiza pusilla (assembly GCA_036630365.1). Classification (NCBI taxonomy): domain Eukaryota; kingdom Metazoa; phylum Chordata; class Aves; order Passeriformes; family Acanthizidae; genus Acanthiza; species Acanthiza pusilla. The sequence goes on along the minus strand of JAXCHO010000164.1, from coordinate 40,574,264 downwards.
CACTTTGTGTCAATAATCTATGGATCACAAATTGCCTAAAGGGAATGTTAACTCCAGAAAGTGAGTTTTACTCTTTTGGAAAAACACATAAATGAATTTGGCATTCTTAAAGGGTTTCTCAGGCAAAATTTCAGCTTCCTGTCTATGCCCAGAGTAATTATGTACCTAGCAATATAACCAGGCTTGGAGCCACATGAAGAGCAGAAAAAAGTTGTTGGTGATTTGTAAAATTTGCAGTAGACCTCTGGATGTATTTGCTGCTTTGCTTGTATGATTGTACATATGCAGTGGTCTCATAGGACAGAAATGTTAAACTCAGAGAAAACTATAGAGTAAAAGCCTATCTTGTCTGTTTCCATTTTGCTCTGACAGGAGGGAAGGAAAGGGAAGACAAAATAAATCCAAATCTTGAAAATAAACCTAAATCACCAGAGAAACATTTACTGTTAATTAAACTGGGCATCCTGATGAATTTCCATTTAGCTGGATATCTTTTGATCTTTCCCGATGTCAGACAGATGCCACACATGCCACAGTCTACTGGGAGGAAGGAAGGGGACAGAGGCACAGGATCTATCCCCTGAGAAGAAAAATCTGTCATTGTGGGTGAGCCCTTCTTGGGCCCAGCCCAATTTGAATAGGAAAAGGACATATCAGCCACATTTGTTTAGAAGCAAATTCCACACACTCCTAGAATGCTGGATGCCAAAATGGGGTGCCAGGGATCTGTGAACCCAGGATTCATCCCAGCCAAGGTCATCCAGGGTGCAGGCTTGTTGTGACACAGAGTGTACACTCAGCTGTAATCCAAGCAAAGGATTAGTGCCACAGTCCACACTGTAATTAAAGACCTTATATAAAGATCTTGCTGCTTATAAATTTGTAGTCTTAAGTATCTGGGATGAGACTCTCCATATGTTTTATTTTCAAGGTGAACCAAATTCAGTGAAAAAAATGCTCACTTTTTTCAGAGAATCATTTTAGAAATAACTAAAAAAATATGGTTTAGAAAATTAAAAGTATTTGATCAAGAATGAAAATTAATTAGCAGTATAATTCATATTATATTTGTAAATAGGATCTCACTCCCAATGTTTTTAAACTTTTCAGACTTCATAGATAGCATTTCCTTAGCCCACATTTTATGTAGTGTTACTCCATATCACAGTAGCCATTGTAAGATATTGAATACAGAAACAAGAAGAAATTTACTGGTGAAAGGCCAACAGCAGACATTCCACAAACAAGGAGCCAAGGTAATTTTTCTCCTCTCAAGATACAAAAGATTGTCAGTGGAATAAATAAAAGAAAGTAAATACTACAACTATAGGTGTAGAAATATGAGAGTGAAAATTCTAATAGGTGAATTGTTTTGGGAAATGCTTATTAAAATGATAATTCTCTACTGTTGCCTTTATTTTAGCATAAAGATAAACAAAGAGAAAAAGATTTTCAAAACAGTTTTGCTGAGATAACTAAGAAAGGAAAAACATGTAAATGTTGTTTGACAAGATTTACTCTCGTGCTTGGTGCATTCCAGTTTACTCCTTTTCAAAGGAGGAAAAGCCACTCATATATCATACTATTAAGCAATTCTAATTTATTGATACAGAATGAAGAAATACCCAGAAATTAATAATGTAATTTTCAGAGACATTAATTTATTGTGCTGGACAAGCCATAGTATACAGATATTGCTAGCTCACAGGAAACTCACATAGCCAAAAATGTTAAGCATAATGGTTCGGAGCATGTGTATCCTTCTATTGTCATTGAAAATAAAAAGCAAGAACATGACTATCATTCACAAGATACTGTGTTTTCAAAATCAAATCCTCAAAGCTGTCCTTTTGGAATACCTTTAATACACATGTCTAATACGAACAATCCTTTCTTCTCTGCTCAGAAATATTTTCTTTGCTTGCAACTCTTTTCAGGCAATAACCATCAAAAAGATTTTAATTGTCCCTTCTCCACAGCTGGATGGATTTAGCTTTCTAACACGGTCAACTTAATGAGAGAGAAAAGCAATTAAAATTGGGATTAATGACCTTGGCCTGATCTATGTCTGGAGGGAACTGAATCATAGCAAGGAACGTGGATTGTGTTCCACCAGACATGGTTCACATGCCTAAATGAATACTGTTGTCATCCTCAGGACTGTCCGGGTCATTGGGATCTCATTTTTAAAAAATAAAGTGCTAAATTATCTTTTCTGTTTCCAAAACTAAGATCTGAAGAAGAGATGGCAAGCCAATGGAGTTAAAGAGGATATAATGAATGTCAAGAGAAATGATGAAAATAATGGAGGCTGGAATTCTTCATGCTGGAAAAAAAGAAAGGAGAGACATGATTGAGGGCAAGAGGAATGCACTGGAGGCCTTGGCCAAGCCTGCATGTTCCCAGAAAGTAGCACCTTCTGATACAGCTGCTAAAGGAAAAATACTGCCCTGGGCAAAGCATTCACCTCACCCAAAGAGGTATTTCTTGTTTTTAGCTACAGTTGTAAATTATCCTAATGTATATATTTAATCAATGGAAAGACAGAGGTGAGTCAGGCCTGTCAAGTTTTGTAAGGTGTTTTTCTATTATATGTACGTTGACATTAAAGTGAGGCCTTCTTTTCTGGATAATGAATTTAGCCATATGAAGCTGTATATACCCTCTTTGATTTTTTCAACTTTAGGAAACACTGGTGTCCCCATCAACATCCAGCTTCCTGCTACCCCTGTACAATGTAGTGCAAAGTATGCATGGGGCTGCCCGTGTGACTAATGCTTTCTTGTAAGGAAAACCTAGCAGCTCCCAGCTCACTAAAGTGCTGAGATGTAGGATACGGTTAAGACGGCAGCTGAGATGGTGGGAAGTTGATGATGAAATGTGGATTTTGCCCTATGCAAGCCATCAGATCTGGATTCTGCATACACAACTACATTGCTAAGTACCCCCACCATGCAATAACAGGCTGGCTAGCTTTCTCTTTTCTAGGAAACTAAAACTAAGCTCATTCTTAAAAACATCTTGGAAAATTTATTTTCTATATCTCTTTGTTTTATTGCTCCTATACTCTGGACTTCCTACATTTAGTCAGAAGCTACCTTTTGAAGCTGCTGCACCAAACTGAACACTAATTTTAATGAAAACTTATTTCTTTGCTAGGCTGTCATGGGAAAGTACTGAGTCCCTGAGACATCCATACTGAGGGAAACAGAACGACTGCAGCATTGCATTCTCATAAATATTCCCAGTTAACACAATTGTTTTATAACTACTAAATGCAAAGAAAGGGTTAACCTCAGGTAGAAAGAAGATGGACAGGAGAATGAAATGGATTCAACCATAGAAGAGAAAAGACGTTAGGGTGGGGAAGATTGAGAACGGGACATTACGCCATAGCACACCACACTGCATGCGACACAAAAGCCGTGTTACAGCACACAGTCAAAGAACTCCTGAGATGGGGACACATAGCAAAAATCTGTCTTAGAAGGAAGCTTGATGGACTAGGTACTGCAGCAGACAGCGACGGACTTATTTACAGCAACAACAAACGAAATACCTATTTCCTTGAAGAGCTTACAAGCAGATTTGCTCAGACTTCAAACAAATCAGGCCAAAAGGCCTAGGTCTTAAAGAAAATGAAGAGATGTCAAATGCTCAACAGGCTGGAGTTGTTCAGAAATTGTCTTTTGAAGGTGGAGCTGGACCAGGAACACTTCACAGTATTGCTGTCAATATTAAATCTAAATACACAAGCTTGTGGAAACAGGAGGAGTAAATTCCTCACTGCTTTCAAACCTGAACTTGGGAATCACTGCTTTTGATAATGTAGCTGCAGCTTCTTATAAGAAGCTGGGTTTGTCAAAACCTTGCTCAAGTTTAAAGTGAGCTGCATCCTTTGTTTTTTCTTCTGTATTCATCAGGTCAAGCTTCCTGTGAAAAGACAGCTTTCTAACTTGACATAATTTTCTCCATGAATCCATTCGATCTAATTTTTTATCTTTTTTTTTTTAATGGACATTATAAATTAGTTAGCACCAATGTTTTTCTGACTATCAAAGTGAATGATTACTAGGTCTCCTTGCTGTTATGTCTGTCCTTGTCTAAGAAGAACTGCCTGTCTTCCATGACATCTCAAGGACAAAAAATAATGCAAATGAGCTATCTTCTCTGTAGACTCTCACCCTCCATAACCTTATTCTTTTAGTGCCATGGAAAAGGAGCTTTAGGAATAGCTAAAATGGATTGATCAACACATCACTGAACAGACCTCTGACATCGTGAAAATGCATCTCCAGGCCTTGCATATTATAGACCCAGCACACAGCATAATACAGTTTAGCAGCAGTCTTTATTCTCACTGAAGCAGAGGTAATTAAAATCACCACATGTACAGAGGCACTTGCAATTTTATATCAAAGGCAAACTTGGGACACACATACCCCACACCCCTCCCCTCTCCCAATTTAGTATGAAATAAGACAAAAATGTGGAAATAATTATCACTTTGATGCTGCAGGTGCTGTACTGTTCAAAACATCTATAACTAGTAGGTACTCATTCTGATGTACTGCTGGTAGCTGAAAGATATTTCTGCTTCGGTGACTCATTTTCTCCATCTGACTGAAGATGTATTTTTTAACAAAATTCTTTATTGGTCTTTTCATACATACAGCATTGTTTTGTTTGTTTGCTTCAATAATTATATTTTTTTGCTGCTTTCTATTAATCATTGAATCACTTGATTTCCAGGCATCTATTGTGATCATATAGATGAAAAATAGGTTTCCTATAAAGAAATTAATTTTGTTCAAGTTAGTTCACACTGGCTTAAGTTTGTTGAAACCTCCTATGAAAAAGCAGAATCAGAGCCACTAATTTGGGAGAAGTTAGGTCCATTGTAAGTAGTCTAAAAAAGTAATATACTTTCTCCACCTTGGTGGACAGTAAGTAAAATGTATGCACTATGAAAAAAATAGAGAGAATTTTTAATGTTTATGAACCCAATTCTTAAAAAGGTTGCTATTATTTTTAAAAAATTTAAGCAGCATATTTACTAAATGGTTAAAAAACCACTTGCAATAGACCAAGGAACTTTTTTAGGTTCTACCAATCAGGTATCCATGCACAGAAAATCAATCTTTTATAGGAACAATCTGTTGCCTTTCCTAACTCTATTTACTCATGCCTAATTACAGAATGTCTCTTGCAGTATACCTATTAAATATTAACCCAGATAAATAATGGCTGAATTATAGAAAGAGCACAGCATTAGCTGAAATAGAACAGATTTAACAAACAGAAAGAGCTGAAATGGTTTTATACTAAATAAGCTGCAAAACTTTGGTCAGTATCATATAAAAGGAAGAAAATACGAGGCAAATAGTAATCAATTAATTGTTTTGTCATTTACCTAGTCAAGACTTCCTAAACCATAATGATCCAACAATTACTCATCTGCCTCCTGGGAGTTTTAACCAGTTTTTGTTCACCATACCTGCAGGTCATGTAACTCATGGCCTTAGAACTATTAATGGCTTTTTAAAAACAAAACAAGGTTTCGAGACACTGTTTTCAGGAGGCATTTTAAGATGTTCTTGAAAAGTACTTTGCTGACTTTCATTGACTTACACTAACAGAAGACAGAACTACAAAGTTAATCAAAGTGTATCTTCTTCAGCATGACCCAGTTACTAGTGGTCCACATGGTGAATCTGGGTTCATTAATTCTGTCAGTACCACTTATGTTTTGCAAGAGGAAAAAGGAAATGGCTTTTGGGGAAACAAAGAAGTATTTTTATACCTTTTAAGAAAGGATGGGGAAACGAACAAGTGTAGAGTAGCATCCTACAACTGGGATTCCCTGGAGAATGGCTAAGGCTGGGCTGCCTTGACATGGCAATTTCATAAACTTGATTTGCTTTTGAGAGGCTAAGACAGCTGTTAACATTTTAAAACAAAGCAACTTGTAGGATACTATGCCTTTCACACCTCCTAAAAATGGACGGACAAAAGTATGAGCCTAGGATACAGATTTCTGACTGCAGTCCAGAACCCTAGCATCAGCCAGTGCCCAAAGAGCCACAGGGCCCTCAACAAAGACACTGGCCACACTGGTTCAACAAACCATTAATCTTAGAAGGGAAAAAAAGGTATAAGAAAAATATAAAAAAGAAACGAAAGTGTAAAGTGGTAATGATTACTGTAAATAAGGAGATGAGAACTACAGATTTTTGGTAAGAGAGTTCTTTAGGAAATTTAAAGATGATTCAGTGCTGACTCAAATATTTTCAGGGAACAAAATCCATTCCTCAGGGGAAAAAACCTCCAATCATACTTATGTATTAGGTGATTCACTTTTTAGATGAAAAATAGTATCTGTTATAGAGAACACCTACTTTTGTCAAAATCCTATCCAGCAACCTTTATATGTATGTATGTCACACAATAAGGAGGGTTACATTTGTTACATTCTAATAGTAATTCCAGAAAATATTGTGGGGTTCAATTTTGAAATAGCTGTATCCAAATAATTTGCATACAAAACTTTTAATACTGCTGCCTGACAAGCTCTGTGAACCATTAACATGGCTTTCCAGCAACTCTTGAAACACTGTCAGTTCAAGAACAGTGACAGAGAGGAAATGTGTTTCAGCTTTTAAAGAGGGCAATTATAGACCTGTCAGCTAGATGCCAATCATATGCAAAATAATGGAATGGATGCTACAGGACTATAATTAAGAATTAAAGAAGTATAACATAATTAATGTCAGTCAACTTGGATTTGCGAAAAATATACTGCACCAAAATAATTTGATTTCTTATTTAAAACGAGGTTACAAGTTAAGTTGACAGTGGTGGTAAATAACACTCTCAATACAAAATATGTAGATTTCTATATGGTATGTAACCTCAATAACATGCTGGTTTTTATTATAAAATTGCAACAAAACTTTTAAACTGAACTTTAAATGGATTGGTGTACTTGCTAGGTCTCAAAGGTTTGGTGAGAGGAAATGATCATCATGTACTTGTGTGTCTAGTGGAAGTCTAGGAGAGCTTTTCCTTGCTTATAAACATTTTAACAATTCTGCTTATTATCTCTAGGAAAGTAATTTCTGATACAATTAAAAATAACACAAAGATTGAGGATTATTTAGATAATAAGAAGCACAAGTCACTGATACAAAGCAATCTGAATTGTACTGTAAGATGGGCGTTATCAAACCTGCTATTTGTGATGGAGCCAAATGCAGTTACCCATTTAGGTACAAAGAAAGTGGTTTCTGCTTCCATGGCAGCAGCATCAACTTCAGAAATTTTGTTGCAACACAATTATGCTTGAACACATAAATAGTTCAATAATGAGAACAGGAAAGCTATGCTACTAGCCTTTTCTCATTAAAAAATCATTAGTAGAGAACAATGCAAATGTGATAGGAAAATCGATTAACTGGGAAATAAAGGAAAACAATAAAAGAAATGTAATTCCTTCAATCAAAACCTTAGGGAACTTAGCCTGACTTACAAAGAAGAGCTTAAAGAGGGGCTACTAATGAGGTAAGAACTTGAACAAGAGAGAATCTTTCCTGATCGTCTTTTCAGTCCTGGCAACAGGCAGCTGAGTAATACAGAATAGATATAATTCCACTTTTTAAAAAGATTTAAAAATAGGCAGCTGTTAGAGTAAGCATCCAATGTAAAGTATTCTGCTTCACTAATAGCCTTCTAAATCAAGACTCTGGTTTTTATTAATAATTGTATTATAGTGCAAAGAAGAATTAAATCTAGACAGTTCTAGGAACTCTTATTATGTGCAGGTGAAACATGAGGGACTTTTTCTTTTGGCCTTCTATCTAGATACATACGATTTTTTTTTAATATTTTAAATGCCTAGAATGAACTTTGGATGAGTTCAATTTACTTGATTAACTTTACGCTTTTTCTAACAAGAATGTTTTACGAAGTATCCTCTATGATTTAGAACATTCTCAATAAAACTAACTAAATAATACAAGGGTGAAAACACATTTTAAAGAGCTGCATTTCTATGAAAAAGCTATTTCATTAGAAATGAAAAAAACCATTTTTCTCAATGTGTAATTTGTTAAAGTAATGGAATAATGGAATAGTTTGGGTTGGAAGGGACCTTTAAAGGTCATCTACTCCAACCTTCCTACAATGAGCAGTGACATCTTCAGGTAGATCTGATTGCTCAGAGCATTGTTGAACCTGATCTTGAATGTTTCCAAGGATGGGGTATCTACCATCTCTCTGAGTGACCCATTCCAGTGTTTCAACACTCACACTGTTAAAAACTTCTAATCCACTTTGGCCCTCTTTGAATTTAACATCATTACCCCAATAAAATTTTGTTCCTATCTTCGTTTAAGACCCTGTTCAAGTAATGAAAGACGCTCCAGCCCTCTGATCATCTTGATGGCCTTTCTCTGCATTCACTCCAACAGGTCCATGTCCTTCCTGTGCTGGGACCCCAGAGCTGATGCAGCACTGCAGGTGGGGTCTCTCTCACCAGAGCAGAGCAGAGGGGCAGAATCCCCTCCCTGCCCTGCTGCCCATGGGGCTTTGGATGCAGTCCAGGACACGTTTGGCTCTCTGGGCTGTGAGTGCTCATGGCTGGGTCATGTCCAGCCTCTCATCCAACAGCATCCCCGAGTCCTTCTTGGCAGTGCTGCTCTCAAACTACTCATCCCCCACCTTGTATCAACAGAGATGATCCTATTAAACATGTTCAAACTATTATGTAAACACAAATTAAGCTAATAGGAACCCATCTAATATTCATTAAGCCTTCCAAGAAAATCTTAAAATAGGCAATTTTCCTGGAAAACGCATGAAAACTCAGTATGCTAAGAACATAATATAGGGGGAAAAAAGGAGAAGAAACTTTCTTAATCACTACTTAAGAAAAATATGTTCAAATTATGAGCCCAAGGAAGTAAACAGAAATTAATTCTAAAATATTGTCTTTCTGGTGAGTAGAGTATAGACGATATATGTCTTAAATAAAAATATTTCCAATATAAAGAAAAATAGCAATTATTCTGTTATGTATTTCACTATATACTCTTCTTCCTCTGTAGGCTATAGCCGAGAAACATGCAGTTTGTCATTATTTGCAGAAATAAGGAAAAATTCCATTTTTTATTTTTACTTGACAGACATCAATAATCTCAAATGTCTTCTTTCACAGATGAAAACACTGCTGTTTCACTCAGTTTCTGCTGTGATTTTTGAAGGTTAGACAGGAAGATGCTAACTACCTTTTCCACTGTACTTTTAAGGCAAGAATAATATACGGGTCTGCTACTTTTGTCAGCTTGGCTACAACAGAAATATTTGGCCATCAGCATCATGAATTGCCAAGAAATAGAATATTAAACTGCATTTTCAAGCACAATTGAAGGAGAACTTGACATATTGCAACAACCTGACAAGTCAGTGCCAAGGAAAAGCTCCAAAATGGAAATTTGTCCTAAGAGGCAAAATATTAACTTCAGTCACTGCTGCCCCTTTGTCCATCATAACTTTGATCAAGAAAGGTGTAGAGCAGATAAAATGGCAAGTGTGGACATTGCATATGACACTTTTTGATGACAAAAAAAAAAAAAAAAAAAAAAAAAAAAAAAGGAAGGTAGGAAGAAAGGAAAAGGTTTTGTTAGTTTTTGTCCTCCCAAGAAAAACAAGAGCGTCAAATACCCTGAGGAAAACTGGGTTACTACTCCAGTTAAAAAACTGGCAGACCAGGTTAGTACCAGGTTAGTTAATTCAGGTGTCTGTTCAGGCACCTCACTCTGCCACATAGATATTTATTTAGAAGATGAATGTTAGTGACCTGTCCTGTAATGTGTTTAGTTTAGGACTTACTGTGCAATATAAAGTCTTTGAATTTGGCTTAGTAGAATATATTTAACAGATGGGGAAATTTCTGCCAATGTTATCTTTAAGGAAGTAATTCCCTTTTAGCATCTGCTGGCAGCAGTGCTTCCCAGTGACAAGAAAGGCTTTTGCCACAGCTATTTCATTTACACAGTAGCTACTAGCGTAGAATAGAAATCTGTTCTGTTACAGAAATCCTCACCAATAAAATACAGAAATATTCTTTTTCCTCTTTTTACTACAGCTATTGAATATTTCTTTGTTCTTATTTCTAAATTTCCACGATCTCCCAATATTACAAAAGATTGCTTCCAAATGAGGTGCACTGATGATTGAGTAGCATGTGGTGCACTCGCTCCTGAAGAGATACCAGATACCGCTGATTACGGATCTGTTTGGCCTCCTGCATGTGCAGATATATAGGTAGATAGATAGATAGATAGATAGATAGATAGATAGATATAGATATAGATATAGATATAGATATAGATATAGATATAGATTAGATATAGATATAGATATAGATATATATAGATATATATAGATATGCACATATACACACATATACATATATATATATATATATATACACACATATATATATATATATTACACTATGAAATCCTAGTTGCCTTTTATCAGCTCACATTTCACTATCAGGGAAATGCCTGTCTTAGGGCATGCTATTTCACCCGGTGTGACTGTCACACTTGCAGAAGTTTAGCAGATGACTCCGACCCCTGATTGAGTAAATGCTTAATTGCAGAATTTTTTCACTTTATGGGAAAACACAATTCCTGTTAAAATTAAGGCTATGACACCATGTCAGTTAGGGAGCATATTTGTTTCTATTGAACAGAACTGCCAGGAAATAACACATAACACTGACTGATTTGCATTTATGACAATCACATTATGTATTCAACTGAAATAATTACTGATAGGACATTCAACACTGCATTCAAGTGTAGCTGAAATAAGATACTTGGGACTCAGACAAGAAATTCACGCTTATATTTTTTTTTTACCTTTTCAGTCATGAATCTGTAAATATTTGAATTTACCATTTATATGGTTGGCTTCAGTATGAGTAAATACAGCTAATGACAGGTACATTTTAATTTATCCTCATTACAACTAATGGCTTTTGAAGTTCAGGAAATGTGCGCATCCATCCATCTTTTTTTGACACGTAAATGATCACTTGAAAATTAATGTTTCTTGCTTCTGGCTTGCTGTCCCATAAATACTTTAATATTTATTATTCTGCTGAACTGTACATCTTTCTATTATAGTTCTAGTGAATGTGGTCCATTGCTTATAAAGCTCAAATCAAATTGATCGAAAATCTTAATATTTGCTTCATATATTTATCTGATCTGAAAAGTGAAAATAAAGACAGATGACTGTAATTTTTACTGTGCTTTATCCTGGTTTATGATGGACCTTCAATCTGAACTTCTAGTTAATATATTTTTTTCATATGATTAGGAGTCATGCTTGAAATGCAGTTCCGTTCTTGCTTTTCTTCATTTATCTCAGAACTCTAAAATACACAGACCTGCAAACAGCTTTACATTAAAGGCTGCTGTCTCTGTGCATGGACCAGCATTCACACCACAGCTGTTCACTCGATGACAACAGGACAAGGACAAGTCCCAGGATGAAGATGCAGCACATGACCTCATCCAGTTACTCCAGCAGAGCCCCCTGAATCCAGCCAGCTTAGCGTGCACGTGGTACAAACACAAGTCTTGGTTCTCTAAGATGCAGATATGGAGTGCAAGTGCAACCTATTTGATTTGAATTATGCTTTTTCAGGTATTTTTTAAACTGTGATTTTGCACATCCTTTCATACCATGAACAATGTATCCTGGCAGTGTGGTAGTATGGTTTAGCTACCCCTGCAGCTGTTCTGGAATTGCTGAAATCTGCTACCTATATAAATTGCTCTCTCAGTGGTGATGATATTTTAATACATTCTGTAAAGCATATTAGTTGAATTCCTGCTAATAGAGCACTTTCTTAGAGTGCTCATATTCATGGATCTTAGGACAGTGAAGACCATCATCCCTTTAGGAATGCCAGGATTGCTACGCATTTGTGTTCTCTGCTATTGCACACAGGTAAGCCAACACCTACAGAGCATCAAACTTAATTTGTTTGTAGCAGGGACAATGTTTTCCTCCAAATACAGCTGCTGTACTCATATGCCTGCCCTGCATCATGACTTGGGATTCTTGATTCCTGCTGCACTCATTCACCATTCAAGGACATGCTTCTCCACCCTGTACATTTTCATGAATTTGCTGAAGAACTGTCTCTGTCCATTACTACCCAAATTCCCTGGGATCAGCCCAGTAGTGAACTACATTAGCAAATTCACTGCCACACAATCCCAAGCCATTTTACATGGATCTCATGCCATCTGCACTACCCATCACTTACACGCAGCCTTTAGAGACCAAATCCTTGTAATTCAAAAAGGAGTGAGAATTTTATACTGATGTCCTGAAATTAAACCTCCTTTAAATTATTTTACCTTCAAAATATACTGTCTTCTTTATTTGGCACATGCCTAGATTGTGAATCTGATTAAATATGTGGAGTTTTCCTAGCTAAGTGGTCTGCTGGCATTTCTGAAATAGGTTACATAGCTACAGCTGAAATCCTAATTAGATTGAGCAAAAGAGAAAGGAGGAGCCAATATATGTAAACAGAGCAGTGCATGTTTTCCCAGGTCTGCGAAACCTTAATGTAAGAATTTCAGGAAAAAAGACGAACACGCTGGCACTAATAAAAGCTAAACTAGGAAAAACACAAGCTAGCAAAACATCTGGATAACCCAGAAAGACTTTGATGAAGACACGGAAAACGTAACTGAGAATATGACAACGTTCCTCTGCCTCCAGAACATAACAAAGCACAACCGGGACGCCCACAGCAGCCACACCCCGACCGCCGCCCCGGGCGCGCTTCCTGCGCGTCACAGCGCGGCCGCCGCGGCCCTTCCGGCGCTGGGCCCGCTGCGGCGCGGCCTGGGGCAGCGGCCATGGCGGGCTGGGCTGGGCTGAGCTGAGCTGAGCTGAGCTGAGCTGAGCTGAGCTGAGCTGAGCTGAGCTGAGCTGAGCTGAGCTGAGCTGAGCTGAGCTGAGCTGAGCGGCTGCCCCTGCCATGGCCCTCGCCGTGGGCAGGGCGGCGGTGCGCTGGGGGGCCCTGCTGCCGAGCCCCTTCCCCGCCGCCGCCCCGCTCCGCCGGCCGGCCTGGCTGCCCGCGGCGTGCGAGCGCCGCTACAGCTCCCGCGGCAAGGTGAGTCCGCAGGGCGCCTGAAGATTCACCTGCCGAGGCTGAGCTGCTCCCGGCCTGCCTGGGGCAGCCCCCCTTTCCAGGCAGGCCGCGTTGACGGCCAGGTGTAAGAAGGACACATTACTTGTTGGTAGAATAGCCTTCGTAAGGTTTAGGTCTCGACATGTTTCAGTGATCTCGGTTCCAGGGGCAGGTTATTAAAGCTTGGGGAGAAGGGTGTACTGTGCATGGTGGGCACGAAGAATGCAGACTTTATGGGCCACAAGGGTGTTTGACAGAGCTCCCCGGATAAGGAAGAAACTAACAAAGCGAGCTCAACAACTGTGCTGAAATCGGCTCTGACTGGGTAAAAATGTAATTCTGGCAGGGGGAGGTTACGACCACCGACCCAAAAACACACCGACTCAAAAGAAAGACTGACCGTGCAGACTAAGTAGCATAAGAAGTGAGGGAATCATTTAACCAATAGAATACTAATTAATAAGACAACTACATAACTGTTAGGCAGTGAATATTAATGCCTTCGTTTGCTAAAATGTATAAATAGGGAAATGTTTTGATAGTCGTTTGCTGCCTTTGTGGATTTTCCACCCAGTGCCCCTTTCAGCACAGAACTGTAAATAAATCAAGTGCTTTGATTTTGTGTGTGGATCAGCCTCTTGCACACTGCGTGAAAGAATCTCTGTTGGAGCAAGTGTCATCCTGGAGCAGGAATTTTCTGCTGCAGGGGCCTCCTGTCCCTGTAGCAATAGCAGGACTGGCCTTTCCAAGCCAAGACACCTGTGAGGGACATTGCAGGAAACGCTGCTGAATGCTGTGTACTGATACTAGCAAAGAACACCAGGCTCACTAATTCCCTGCTGGCCGAGAGCTGTGTCCAAAGCCTGAATTAGAGAGAATTTAGTGTTGTTAAAATTGGTGGCCATAGTTTTTCAGCAAAGTTTTCCTCATTGCTCTCAGGGGTCTCCTAGTTCGTGAAGGTCAAAGCTTTGAAAAGCAAAGAAGCCACTTTTCTGCAAAATGTCTTATTACTAGGAATGAGCATAAATAACACAAATAAAAGTTAGTATTGGACCTTTCTATGTCAGGCTGCTTTTCTTAGTTTATTTTAAATATAGACAAGATAATTGTTAACCATGGCATCCTTTCCCACACTCTGCTTACTCCTTTTGATAAGGTCACTGCTACCTGATTCTCTGGGTAATGGCTCTGTATTCATAATCATGCTTGTGAAGAATGATGTCCTTAATGGCACCCTGAATCTGGTTTTCTTAATCCTTGTTTAGTAGTTTAACAGATGTGAAACTGTCAAACAAAGTTTTCCAGCTTCCTGTGTACATAAGAACATTGTACACATTTTCCAGCATACTTCGTGATTATTCAGTGATAAGTAGATATTTTTGTCTGTGTAACTGAAGTGGAATGCTGGCTTTTTAAACAACAGTGACAATTCAAGTTTTTGTATCTCTGTTCAACTCGTGCTTCTAGAGAAAAGTAAAATAATTAATTTGTTTTTTTTAAAAGTCCATGTCATAGTGTCTATAGAGACTGATTTATGAAAAGAAATTTCTACTTTTCAGGAACAGTTAGATATGTCGACATATCCTGTTGAAAGCATTAGAAACTTCAGTATCATAGCTCATGTAGATCATGGCAAAAGTACACTAGCAGACAGATTGCTGGAAATTACAGGTAAATATTCTCATTTTACACTACCTTTTCTTGACATGGAAGGTGACATCTTAAGTTTCTGTACCTTTGATTATTACTAAAATTTCTAATATTTTTCTAGTGTTGCTTGTGGTTTTAGCCTCTCAGTTTTGTAGTGTTACAGATACATGGACTTTGTTGTTGAGATCTCCCTGCACGTAAGGAAGTGTAATTCATTTAAAGAGGTACATATTTTGGAAAGAGATTGAAAAGGAGTGTACTCCTTGTTCAAGATGTTATTCCTATCGTTTCAACCAGTCATCCATTAGATCAGTACACAGCAAGTTTATGATGTTTACTACCAGTGGTTGTGGTGGACAAAAGGGGTGGGACTGTCATAACCTGGGAGTTCTGTGTGAACAAAAAAAAACTAGGGAGAGAAGCTTTTGATCAACGTTATTTTTTATGATTACCTCCCATGTATCACTATGAGCATTTTCACCTGATGTGTGTGATAGAATGGAATTTTGAATTCAGGTCTGTCACTCTATGCTAATGCTCGTCTTGCACTTGAGATTGGTCTTAGAGCTGTGGGCCACTCCTCTCCTGTGACAGGATGTGAAGTTTCCTTAAATATCAAAATCATTTAACATTTGATGGAATTTTTGCTGCTTCTTAATCTCAATGGTTTTTATCCTGCTTATTCAGGATAATATTTTGTAAAACTTTCATGTGTAAAATTCATTTGACAAATGTAAAGAGTTGATGCACAGTTTTGGTTTTGTTTGAAAATCTTAGTTTAGCTTAATCATATGGGAAAGCTTCCTTTGCTCTTGGTTAATTCTTGGTTAATGGCATTTCCAAGATTTATGTAGTAAATTAGGTAATAAAGCTTTTTTTTTTCTCTTTTGTAGGAGCGATTTCTAAAACTGATCGCAATAAACAAGTGCTGGATAAACTGCAAGTGGAACGTGAAAGAGGAATTACTGTTAAAGCACAATCTGCATCTCTCTTTTACAACCATGAAGGCATAAACTACCTCTTAAATCTTATTGACACTCCAGTAAGTTAAATATAAACAGTGTTGAAATCACACAGATCTACACAAATCACACACATCTTTATATTTAAAAGTAGGAGATTTCTGGCTTTTTGTGCTTATTCTATTCCTCTTTTATAAGAATGTGAATATATATACAAATAAAAACAATATAATACAGAAATCTTTGTGAAAGACTCTAGAAATACCTAAAATTGTAAACATTTGTTTTCTCCACAGGGGCACGTGGATTTCAGCTATGAAGTATCACGGTCACTATCTGCCTGTCAAGGTGTCATACTTGTAGTGGATGCAAATGAGGTGTTGTTCTTAATTATTCTTTTCTATTTATTTAATGTTTCAGTATTTCCTTAAGCTAGAAGAGAAACCAGGTGGTGGGTTTTTTTAGTTTTTCTGCTAGTGTTTTTGCCCTGGTCTATCTCCATTAAAGTATTGCTTTGCAGAAAAAGAGTAGTGAGCGTTTAAAAATTACCTAGAGACAGATACTTGTATTGACAGATACCAGAGTTCCATGTAATAGTACAGAACTGATCAGTGAAGAATCAGATCCTATTTTTTACAGAGTATGAATTTTGCAAATGGAAGTCTGGAGAACTTCTAACGCTAACACCCATTTGAGTACCTTCAGTTAACAGACTAGAATATGATGATTATGAAATCATGATTTTAAATAAGGACACATTATAATAAAAATATTTTCTGCGAATTTTTTTCTATGGCTTATTTATGATTGTATGGTACAAGGGTCAAATGAATATTACGGCTTCCCTTGTTATATCAAAAAACCCCACACAGAACTAAGTAACTTTCAGTGATTATGAACACTTGCTTCTTCTTACCTTGATGAGTTTCTTAAGTAAACTTCAGTAATAAATATGTTCCCTAAATGTGCTGTGGTTTTTATATTTATTTTTTTAATACCACATTTAAGTAGTATGTGGTTACTTGGTATGCTATATTTCTTTCAGTCAGAATGCTTACAAACTCAACTTTTTTTTTTTTATAATTTCTAATAAATATTTTTTGTTGCTTCTTTATATTACCTAAAAAGTTAGGCCCATATATCCATAGTGAATATCCCCATATACGTAATCTTCCACTTGGTCTGTTCTGATCAAAGGAAAGATAGCAAGCGGCTTCTTTTTTCTCCCTTATCTTCCCCCCTTGTCTGCTTCTGCCCTCTGTGATCCAGTTGTGATATTATTGCTTCATAGTCCTATTCGCTAGCATCTCTTTGTTTTCCCTTGTCTGCTACTTGGATCTGGAAGGGAATCTTCCTTCTAATCAGAGCTATTGTTTTTGTTATCCTTCTGAAAGAAATGTGAGGTACAAACCTTAAAATTTCTTTTCGTTTATAAACTTACTGTATGGTAAGCTGCTCTGTGGAGTAAGTATAGTCTTATTACCATCATAAACATTTCTTTATCAGAGTCCATTTTTAAATACTTTGTTGAGAACTAAAAAACCTGTTCTTTGAAATACCTGTTACTTGAAATACCTGAATAGGCACAAAAATAGATACTTGGTGCATAATGTATGCATAATACTGTGTTACCTATAATTCCATGAAAGTGGTCAGAGATAAAATATTATTAGTTTGTTTACTTATATTTGGATTACGAGAAATTAGAATGGGTGTAATCAATCATATTTTACATATCCATCTCCTAAATGAAAGACCGGATAGAATAGCAAAGTAATCTTAAATTGTATAGTATACCTAAAAATATTCCCCAAAACCACACCAAAACTGTGGAAGTTTGTGTGTTAAACTTTTATCATGTTATTTTCTAGGGTATTCAGGCTCAGACAGTGGCAAACTTCTATCTTGCCTTTGAAGCACAGCTTTCAATAATTCCTGTCATAAATAAGGTAATAAAGTTTCTAGCGTTTTCTATTAAATTAGTGGGTTGTTTAAATGTATATAAGATTGATCAAAATGTAACCTCAAATAGAAGTATATAACAAAAAAAGTTATTTCTTATAATATTTAGAGGATTTATATATAACATTGCTGGAATGTAATAAGATTTTTCTGTATTTGCTGTCTGTAAAATTTTATAATAATTGCTGTGAAAATTTTAATTTCATGAATTACATTTAAAAAACATAGCACTTAAGGACATGGCTGAGTGGTGGACTTTGCAGTGCTAGGTTTACAGTTGGAGTTGGTGATGGTAAAAGTCCATTGATACTGAGGAGATGACATGAGTAGGCACTTAATATTAAAGAAGTGTAATCTTAGTTTTAAATTCAACTTTTTTTTTCTATACAATTTTGAGGGCTATGTTACTGGAATCACAAGATTAATTACTGCTCAGCTTATGTTAATTGCTTTTTGTAGATTTGTATTGTACTTAATATTTGAACCTATAAACAGTGCCAGTAGCACAATGATTTCAAATTACTTAGTGAGCTAAAGATTTTTGCCAACTCTTGGACAAAGGTGTTTTGCCTAATGAAACAACCCAAAACTACACTAGTTACAGAGGGGATCCTTCCTGAAGTCAAAGAAGGAAGATTTTCTAAAATGAATATTGATCTTTTCCTGAACAAATACATAAATGTTCTTTGTTGTACTTTTGAAAACTATAGTACTGGATGATGTGGGAGATGCAGTGGCATGTATGTTTAGCAGTTTGTTGTTTTGCAGATTGACTTGAAGAATGCAAACCCTGAAAGAGTTGAAAAACAAATTGAGAAGCTGTTTGATATCCCTACAGATGAATGTATAAGGGTAAGATCTCTAAGTTTTATGACATGGCTGATAATATATTTGCTTTGTAACTAATGAATGACATGTGCATGTAGTAGATCAAGAGGCTATCTGTATGCCTGTCTTTGACACATGAATTTCTTGAAAGTTTGTCTCCGGTAAAAGAAGAGTGAAGAAAACACCTTTCAGCTAAAAATTCTGGTATTTTTTGCAGAATGGCATCAGAGATTTTAAATTATTTCTCACTGTCAGTTCATAAATGGTTTTCATTTCTATCATAACAACAATTGCCATTCACAAGAGAAAAAACTTACACTATGATTTACAATCAAAGAAACATTTCGTAGTAATAGCATTCTAAAGTGTCCTTCTGAGGACTTTTATAGGTAGTACTATCTGTGGCCACCAAAACTATGTAAACATGATGCAATTTAATTGCATGAGTGTAAGATGTGTCTTAAAATTGCTGTTGTACTTGTTTTAGATTTCTGCTAAGCAAGGAACAAATGTTGAAAAAGTTCTTCAAAAGGTCATTGAGAAGATCCCACCGTAAGTCTGTATTTAATTATGTATCTAATTAACCTTGTAAGGTTAATTAGGAAATCATGAGTTGCATTTATATGGTATTAGCAGTAGTTTTACACTTAATATGCACCTGATTTAAAGAAAATATAGAGAGATGTAGGAGAAACAGAAGAAAAATACTGACTTGTGCTTAAACAGGAGAGGTGAATTAGTCACCAGTGAGGCTGAACAGCAGAAGTACGTTTTGTTCACCTCTGTCTTGTTGGGTTTTAGGCCTAGGGAGCAAAAATGCAGGTTGATGCACAGACCCACTGTCAGCAAAGAAAGAGTTGGTATGTGAACTATTACAGGAGCCTGACCCCCACATCAGTGGGCCCTGACAATATCCACCTGAGGATTGTAGGAATGCTGGCTGGGTCACTGCAAAGCTGCTCTCCATAATCTTTGAGAAGTCACGGAGATCAGGGGACATCCCAGAAGACTGGAGGAATGCTAATGTCACATCTACAAGAAGAACTTAAGGGAGGATCCAGGAATTTATAGGCCCATCTGTGTTACCACAGTCCCTGGGAATGGTATGGAACAAATCCTCCCGGGGGCTGTCACGTGTCAGATGAAGGATGTGATTGGGAAAAGCCAGAATGGGTTTACCAAAGGCAAATAGTCCTTGACAAACCTGATCACTTTCTACAGCAAAGTAACCTGCTGTGTGGTGTGAGTGGTGGACACTGTCTACCTGGATTTCTGTCTACCTTGGTCTTTAAGGCTTTTGATAAGGTTTCTCACAGACTCCTGTAGAAAGCACTGTGTTACAGTCTAGAGTGGTCTGGGTGGTGGGTGGGGAATTGGCTGATAGGCTGCACCCTATCAGCCAGAGGGTGCAGTCCTATTCAGACTGGCCACAGGTAGGATCCACCAGGGATCAGTACTGGGCTCAGTGCTGTTTCCTACCACTGTAAGTGGTCTGGAAACTGAGATGTGTACTCTAGCGATGTTTGTGAGCAATACCAAACTGAGAGGGGAAGTAGACATTTCAGAAAGGGTGAGCCACTGTGCAGGAAGACCTGGATAGGCTGGATGAGTGGGCTATCAAGAAAGAACCTTGAAATTCAACAGAGACAAAGGTCGCACACGTGGGGAAACATAATTCAGGAGTGCAGCATAGGCTGGAATCTACCTGGCTGGGGAGCAGCTGTGTGGAAATGGACCTGGGGATCCGTGTGGACAACTGAGATCAATATGAGTGAATAGTGTGCTGCTGCAGCAAAGTTAGCAGCATGCTGGGTTGCCTCAGCTGTTAGGCTATCACCAGTAGAGATGAGGAAGTCGTTATCCCATTCTGCTCAGTGGTGGTTGGTCTACACCTGGAATACTTTGTTTAGTTTTGGTCCCTGCTATGCAAAAAATACGTGGACAGGCTGAAGAGGGCCCACAGAAGTGCCACAGAAAGGATGAGAAAACTGGACTTGTTCAGCCTTGAGAGAAGAAGGCTTAAGGCACACCTTTTTGCCATGTTCAGGTATTTAAACAGTAGCTATAAAGAGCCATTGGAATAATCTCTCCAGGAAAGTGGTAGATTCCCCAGACTGGATACTCAAGATTTGTTTGGACAAGGTTCTGGGCCATCTTGTCTAGACTGTGGTTTTGCCAAGAAAAGTTGGATCATGTGATCCTTGAGATTCCTTCCAACCTGGTATGATTCCATGAAAGTGTTTAGGGTGGGCATGCTTGCTCATTCAATATTGAGTGAAAATACTCTGCATAATATATTGTGTTAATTTATTTTTTTTTGGTGACAGACCCCAGTGTAGTACTGCTGATCCATTGAGAGCTTTAGTATTTGACTCTACCTTTGACCACTACCGAGGCGTCATAGCTAACGTTGCACTCTTTGGTGGGGAGATTGCAAAAGGACATAAAATTGTGTCTGCACACACAAAGAAAAGATACGAAGTTAATGAAGTTGGAATTCTGACTCCAGATGAACAGCCAACACATAAGCTGTAAGTAAAAATTTCTTGAAGTGGAACAAATCATACATTTGGGTAAGCTATAAAATCCTGCCCTTTCTTTTTGATTTTTGCTTTGAGAGGTAAAAACTGGGAGATGTGTAGGTTTTTGTTCTGTGGTGGTGGGGGTTTTTATAATTATTTGCAGTTTAATGGTCTGTGTCAGTTTTTATTTTGGGCACACTGAGGTGCAAGGTTTTGGGGAGTGCTTTTTGGACATTGCTGTGGAAGGAAACCATTCTCTTCTATAGTACATGGAATATCTGGACAGCTAGGTGTTTTAAGATTAGTGTTCAATATTCTTATTCAGCTGTCCAATTTATTTCTAGGAACTGCCTTGTTTGAGAGTGGAAGGGAATGGGGCTTCATCTTAGTTATTGCTGCAGCATATTTTGAGGGCTGAAAACTTAAAATCGATGAATACAACAGCTTCCAGAAACTGGCTTCTCATGGCAGCAGTGGGAAGAAGATCAGGTACTTAGAAGTAGTGGAGAAGTTGTACCAGTTTGCATCCAAATACATGTTAATGACTTTATTGGGGGGTTCTCAGATTACATTGCGGTATCTGGTGGGTTGAACCCAGCCAGTAACTGAACACCCCGCTAGCCCCTTGCTCACTCCCCCAACCCTAGCAGGATGAGGATCAGAATTGAGGAAGTACTTGTGGATTGAGATAAAGACAGTTTAATAAATGAAGGAGGAAAAAAAAGAAAGACAAGCGATGCAAAGACAATCCGTTATTCACCACCTTCCACAAGCAGACTGATGTCCTGTGCAAGTCGACAAGTAACAGCTACCTTGGAAAGACTATACTTCTTTTTTATTACTCAGCATGATGTTCTGTGGTATGGAATGCCTTTCTGGCCACTTTGGGTCTGCTGTCCTGGCTGTGTCACCTCCCAGTCTCTTGCAGTGCCACCCCCAGTCTGTTTGCATGCAGGGGTGCAGAGTTGAGAAACTGAGAGGGCCTGTTCAGCAATACCTAAACATTGATATGTTATCAGCACTTGTTTTAGTCACACTTCCAAAACACAGCTTCATACAGGGCTGCTTTGAAGAAAGTTACTTCATCCCAGCTGAAAACAGTACACTGTGTTTTACTCAATATTTACAGTGTGTTCCCCTCCTATTAGCATCATGGGGTGATGGAAAGTGTTTGTCTAGTTTCATCCTCATAGTATATGAGACTTGCTGTGCTGGCAGTTGGGAACTGTTCTGGCTTCTGTGTCTTGGAAGGAGCTTCTCAGGGGTCTAGCTCCAGCTTTTAAACTGGGAATAACATAGAATTCAAAATCCAGGATCATAAATGTACTGTTCAGCTGTAACAGAAATAGCACTAGTTGAGACAGTTAACAACGCATAGGTGAAACAACTTAAATCTCACTTTTTGACTTTGGATATGGGCTTTTAGTGGGGTGATTTCTTTGAATTTCTGGCAGGCTAAATCAAGTAGGAAAATAGTAGAAATACTTCTAATGCCAAGAAGCATGTCCATATAATAACAATTCTATTTAGATATGCAGGACAGGTGGGGTACCTGATTGCTGGAATGAAAGAAGTAACGGAAGCCCAAATAGGAGACACACTGTTTTTCTATAAACAGCCAGTGGAGCCTTTGCCTGGCTTTAAGTCAGCGAAGCCAATGGTTTTTGCAGGTGAGGAGTAAATCAATATAAAGTGGGGTTACTTTTTTCCAGAAAGAGCTCTTAGAGCTTTTAAAAGAAGACATGTATATGAAGAGTTGTGTGGATTGGAATTTTAGCTGAGGTGCATCATTTACGTAGCTCTGTGTGTTTTCCCTGTGACTTAATCAGATTAGTAATAATTGCTGGCTGGTTTTATGTGAATACAAGACAAAGATGTATTTTTGCCCATGATTATTGTTTCTACTGCCAGTAAACTCTAAATAGCTGGAAAAGAAAGGTTGAAGTTTAAAAAAAAAATGAGGGAATTCTTCATCTTGATAATCAGGTTTCTGTAATTATTTTGTTGGTTTTTCTTCTTTTAAAACTTAGCAGCGGTTTCATTTTTTTTAAACATGGTAAGATGCCAGAGCTAATACTCAGAATGATTCTGTAAAATATTTTACTTTCTGAGCTTGAATAGTTCTGTTGAGCTGTTGCCAGTAGCTTCAGTAACTACTACTAGTGCTACAGAAGGTGGCTTTGGAAAGAAAATCCTGTAAATAATTTTCTAGACTTGTTGTGAAGCAGTATGTAAAAACTCAAACTGTCTCATGGAGATTAGGCAGTCTCTCAGTGAGTGTCAAAAAGTGTAATCTTGTAAATAATGTTTTTGTGTGCATGTGTCTTGTTTCTTGATGTAATCTATATTTTCTGAATGTACAGCAATGTGAAAAGTGATATAGTAGAATCTATTTGAGGCAGTATTACAAACAGCTGTTATTAATTTAAAAAAAATACAGAAATATTTGCAACTTTGATACTTTTTATTTTTCACTCACTCTTAGTTTTGAGGGAGCAGCTCAGTGAAATCTGTCTGCTTATTCATATATGCCTAAGCTATACATTTACACTGCAAAACAGGGGTTATACTTGAATCTTTCACAAATGTGAAGGATTGTATGGTTCATTATATATTTGTGGTATATATACCACTGTGGTTTAGATGTTGATTCTGAGGTAATCTAAAACTTCCTTATGTTTTGACTAATTTTTTTTTTTTGAGGAAAAAAGAATCCTCATGTTGTTTTTCACATTTAAAAACAGAGCAGAAAGTAAACTATTTCTGATTTTATTACTCTGTTAACTGTAAGGGGCATATTTGAAAGTTAAGTACACAGTAGCCAAAGCTGTCTGTCACATGACTTCTATCTAATATATTTTTACAGGAATGTATCCTGTAGATCAAACAGAATATAATAATCTCAGAAGTGCTCTGGAAAGGCTGACATTGAATGACTCCAGTGTAACTGTTCATCGTGACAGTAGCCTTGCCTTAGGAGCTGGATGGAGGTGAGGTTTTTTTGTGCTGCTTTCATTTTTGAAACTGTTCATAAATTGAGAATGCTTGTTAAAGTAAACTAAAGGTAGAATTAAACTTAATTCAAAATTAGGAGCTGTAATTCAAGTTAATGATAGATAAAGATGAAAAGCATTTGATTTTCTTACATTCTCTGTACAGATAGTGAAATTTTTTGTGGTTAATAGTTTTTGTTCTGCAAGACACATATTAGTCAACTGTAGGATTATTTGGTCCTTTGGAGGTTTTTTACTCTGCCTGATATTGCCAGACTAGAAGTGTAAACATGCTGGAGGATGAAAAAGACCACTGTGAAATTCTAGGGGATACATAAATACTTTTGCTAACAAGATACTTGTTTTCCAGATTGGGTTTCCTTGGTCTTCTACATATGGAAGTCTTTAATCAACGTTTGGAACAAGAGTATAACACGTCTGTTATTTTGACTGCACCTACAGTTCCATATAAAGCTATTCTTTCATCAAAAAAGTTGATAAAGGTATGTTAAATTCATTAAAAAAATATGTAAATAGCAGTTTAAAAGCCTCCTATAATAAACATCTAGAGTCTCTTTTTAAATGTAGGCTAGTACTGTATTTTATAGTAAGCATTAGAAACACCAGTATATTACTTAAATAGTTTTTAATTTTTTTTTTTTTAAGGATGTTAACTGTTCTTTCCCCTTTCACTTCAGGCCATCTATTTTTCTGTGTTATACTTTTCCTTGAAAATAGGAGTATAGGACACATATCTTGCTGTATTCTTTTAAGTGCTTACTGACTGGGCTGCATTAAAAGCAGGTGAAATAATCTTCCAGGCTTTATCTGTCAGAAGACGTGAATGTTTCCAGGAACAGCTTGTAATGCTACTGTAGACTGGCAGGGGCTGGTGAAAGAAAGTGAGATTTTTTGATCAGAGTGAAACAGGAATGTGCAAACTTCATTGAACTGGGTGCAAATAAAATAACTGTGTTTGAGTTTTAGAGAGAGAAAGAGGTGGCTTTAGAGCACCTGCTGACAGAGGAGGCTGCAAGTTGACTGGCTGATTATTCTGTAAATTACTAAAAACTTGTATGGGAAAGGTTGCTGTACTTGCAAGGTGTGAGGCATAGACCTTTTATCTCTCTGGTTGTTTTGGTTTCTTACTCGGGCAGTATGGCAGCTATAAATGAAGTAGTTGATGCCTTTGGTACATAAGTGATTCTGGACTGTTGATGTGGGATTCTTTGCAGACAATGCTGGAAGTTGGGTCCTTGTCAGTGGAAATGATGTAATCACTTGCTTTGGCCTGTGGAGGAGAGGGAAATTGTATCTTTGGCATGTGGAGGAGAGGGAAGTTGCATTTACACAATAAGCAGCATAACCTTCCTTTTACTTTGGAAGGGTAAACTCCAGCCCTTATTGGGATGTTGGACTGGAAAAAGTGGGTTCATTACCTTACACAGGAATCAAAAACTTCATTTCTAAATCCACTTCAACATGTAAGGGAGCCTGAACCCAAAGTTCTACTGAGAGAAGAATGTCCCCATGACTGAATTCTAAAGTATTCAAGCAGGTCTTCTGTTGAAGCTATGCCTTAGTAACTTAGAGGATCAAGAGGAAATAAGAAGGAAGATCCTCAGTTTAGAGGTGAGAAAGAGACCTGGAAAGATGGACAAAAAGGCTTTTTGTATTTCTATAATTTCCCAAGTAAAAAGCTAATCCTGTAATATTTCTGTAATGATATTTAAGGATATGCTGATAAGGGACTTTTATATGTGTTACAGAAATCTCCTCTAAAGCATCCTTGTTTTAAAATTGGGTTGCATAATGCACGAATGTTTACAGGCAATTGAAACATTTTTTAGCATTTTTTCAATGCTATATTTTTCTCCTTTGCTTTCATTTTACTTGTAAAATTACAATATCTAGTTTATTTGTTTGTTTTCAGGAGCATGGAAAAGACCAGATTACTATTATCAACCCTGCTCAGTTTCCTGATAAACTTTCAGTATCAGAATATTTGGAGCCAACTGTTCTTGGTACTATTGTAACACCTCATGAATATATTGGGAAAATAATTACCTTGTGTCAGGTTGGTGTATATTTTTAATTTTATCTTTTGCATTTCTAAGCTATTCACCTCATACTTAAAGTGAAGACAATAGTATGGTAATAATATTACTACTTAAATAGTATCTTTGAGGTAATTATTAAATACTTTTGAAAGAAAAAATAATTTTCAACTTTTTATTTGTAAAATTCTGAACTACAGCATGCATGTATTGAAAGTTAGGGATGAAGCTCAATGACAACAATGTGCTTGGTCTGTACTAGACTAATTCTGTTCTCCTGAAAGAAAAGAGTCTGCAGCAGGGGAATAAGATGTATTGGCTTTTTAGAAGAATGTTCATGCAAATACAACTTCTGCCAACACTTTACTATGTGTTCATGTATTTTTTTCAGTACTTCGCTGAAAGTAAATTTAGGATTGTGATGTCCAAACACATTTGTCTAAGTGTATTTGGAATATATCTAAGTGAAAATGTTTTAACTGCCATGCATATTTTGTTTATATTATTTCTTCACCATATTTTTCTTAGCTTTTAACATTTCAAAATACATAATACAAAGCAGTACACTACTTGTATGTCAATACACTGAAGAATAAAATCTATTAAAAGGAATTCCTAAAATAATTTTAACACCCTCTTCGGAGGAAAGGAGATGAGCCTGCAAGTCCTACTGGGGCTGAAGCTGAAGCTGAAGCTGTTAAGGATTTCAGAAATTCAGCATTTAGAGAGGAAAGCCTTGAATTGTATGTCTAGTTAAGTTGCAACCATTTTATTTGTTATAGCGCTGCAGTTTGTCCTGGGACATGGGCAAACTACCAATAAGAAAGTTACTTTGGGGCTTAAGTACAGGAATTCCATTGCGTAGCTTGATTGCTGTTTATTCTAATTTGCTTTGTATTTTTTGTAGAAAATTTCAAGGGAAACTGAAACAATTTTGATTTGTCTAGGATCGTAGGGCAGTCCAGAAGGATATGTTGTACATCGATGAAAACAGGGTTATGCTAAAATACCTCTTTCCACTGAATGAAATTGTGGTGGATTTTTATGATGCTCTTAAGTCTCTGTCGTCTGGCTATGCAAGGTACCTCCTCCGTTCCCCCTTCTCCTCCCCCAACCCTGGACCCTGAAGGGAGGTGGCATGGTGAAAAAAGGCCTGAGGGACAGTTGTGGAAGGGCACAAGTGAAGACTATTCCTTTATGATGGTGCTGCGAATCTAGACTCTCTTCACCTTTAGTGGATTAGATTCAGTGTGAAAATACATTTGTAGTCTGAAAATGTACTGAGAGACTATTAAAAACTGTACTCCCATTTTATTAAAAAGTTCAAGTGTTTTATTAAGAAATGTGTCTATAAAATTTATGGAACAAGAAATGCAGAAGATATTTTTTACAATATCATCACTATTTTTTTTTTTTAAGCTTTGATTATGAAGATGCAGGATACCAACCAGCAGACCTAATCAAAATGGATATTCTTCTAAATGGAAATCCAGTTGAAGAACTGGCAACTATCATACACAAGTAGGTTGACTGGAGTCCTTATTCAAAAGAAATAAGACTTCCTATTATTAGTCAATGAAAACATTGTCTATTAATAGGACTTGACTAAGGTATTTTCTGACCTAAATGATTATATGATTCTAAATTACTCTAGGTATAAGTATTACTCTTAAGATGACAAATGTGTATGAGCATTGAAGATTTTGCCATACAGCCACCTGCACCACCACTGAAAAAGAGAGGCATCTTGTAATATGAAAATTAGGAAATACATAATACATAATTTATAGGAATTTTTTACTTCCCTTTTTCAGCTTAAGTACCGGATTTCATATTTTTGTGGTAAATGTAGGGCAGAGAGAAGGAAATGCAAAATGCCAGCCTTCTAAGGGAATGGAAGAATTTAAGTTCAGACCAGTCTAGGAGATTCCAGATGTATCATATATGGTACTTAACACTAAAAAAAATTATTTTATTCTCCCAGTAATTCCTGTTCCATAGACGTTTGTTGTCTTGTTTTCCAGAGTACCAGGAGAATGTAAATATTTACTGGATGCAATTACCCCAGAAATTTTTTTAATAAAATGATTCAATTTCTTTGAGTATCTCAGGCATTAGAGGTGAGAATAATGCCTTTCCTATTTCCAGCCTCTCCCCTATCTTCTCACAAAGTTTTTACAAGGCACTCTTCTGTAACTCCAGCATCCCTTTCCAGTAATTCCTAGCAACTTTAGTGGTTTGTTTGGTTTTACTTCTTAAAATACTAATTTGTAGTTGCTAAATATTTGTATATTTTCATATTTTTTACATAACTGCAATATTGGAATCCTTGGAATTTTGTAACTCCAGAAGGCTGACATAGGAAATTAAACCCCTTGCATTGTTCAGAAGGATCATGGGGCCAGAGTGGAGTAACTCTCTTGCATCCAATTGCTGCTTAATTGGTGTTTCTCATAAGCATGCAATGTATAGCAATTTATCTGTATCTCTTACTCTGAAAAGATACAAAATGCAGTGGTCCAGCTTGCAAAAGTCAGTTAGTGTTTTAACATGTATTTCTTGATCAATTTAGCCTGTAACCTGAACTGTTTAACTCACTGAGGCTTTCTTTTAGCCTTAGATTTCATTTGTTTTTTTTTAAACTTGTAGTTGCATTCATTCTGCTCTTGCTGCAGGTATTCTCAGAGTCTTCCCACTGTAAAAATGGCATCTGTAAGAATTATGCTGAATTACATTTATAAAGAAAGCATTCCAGAGATTACTGTAAGCTCAGTATTAAGATAGTCATTATTTGTTCTTACTATACAAGTAAATATATGTACCTCTTAAAACTGTAATGCTCAATGAACATGACTTAAGTACTTCATGTTTAAATGGTTTGCTCTATACAGGTAGCAAGGAGTCATATTGCTGCTACCTGAAAACATGTATATGGGTAAAAAAAGTATGCTAGATATGGGTATTTTTAAAGAGAATTGACCCATTTCTTTCTAATGGCTTATGAAAACACCAGTTAGTAGCTTTTGTAGACTTTTTGTTGTTTTCTCTTTCCAGAACTTTCTTTCCAAATTTCCAGATGCTGAATATGGTTGGATAATTTTTATTAGCAGATGGCAAGAGTACGTTTTTTTTTTTCTTGTGATATAAAATCAGGCTTTTAAAGCATGCTGTAATATGTATATTTTGACCTCTTGGGCCTAAATTCAATGAAAATTCTACTTGACCTAGTTTAAAATTTCATTTGAAGCTGTGACAGTATTCAAAATGTCTTCAGTGTGATGGATAATCAGGGTGTTTTTAAGAAATACTTTGTATGATGTTATATACTGATGTTAATACAGTCTTATTATCTGTTAGTATGAAACAGGTGACATACAGAGACCACTTATGAGATGTAAAATTATGATCTGATTAGTTTATCTTCTGAGTTAAGAAGAGGAAAACCTCTACTAAAATCCTTCAGTCAAACAGTTTGATCTGTGGATATATTTTTAGTGCTGCTTTCTTTTTCAGCGATAAGGCATATGCTGCTGGTAAACTCCTATGTGAACGTTTAAAAGAGACCATTCCTAGACAGTTGTTTGAAATAGCCATCCAGGCTGCTATTGGCAAGAAAATCATTGCAAGAGAAACGTAAGTGAAGCCCTTCTATTCCCTTTTTTTTCTGTCCATATTTTTAGATACGTAAAATACAGACTTGTAAAGTCTTACCTAGTTTTATATATTACAATACTTTGGTTTTGCTATAAAGTTGTATTTTTCTTCTATATGCTACTTGAAAAAAACAACCCACATTTGAGCAGTGACTTATAGACTAAAGATTTTGAATTACATTTATACAAAGAAATTGTGTTTTTATTTTAGATTGCTTGTGGTCAGCATTGCACTTAGTGGATAAAATGTAACTTGCAACACCCATGTGTCCACTTCCTCTTTGGCAGTGGAAGAAGTTTCTTACTACTGAAAAAAATTAGTTGTGGAATAGTTTCCTGTGAGAGTCAGCAAAAAAATAACTGATTTGTGCTGTTCCAAAGGAAATATGTTGCAGTTGAACACACAACTTTTTCCTAGCACACACTTCTTCAAAGCAAACCATTTCCTTGATGTTGTGTTTCTCATCACATTTTTCTGTTGCTGTTTAAGGAGGATTTAAATTGTAACAAAATAATTAAAGGTCAGAATTCAAGCAGAGGTGCTGTAAGAATTTGTTTGTACATGTATATACACATGGATGTAACACTTCCCTGTGAGTCACAGCAGAAATTCTACAAAAAAAGGCAAGATTGTGATTTATGTACGTATTATATACCTTAAGGGATATTTCTAGAATTGAGAACTGTGAATTACATATTCTGTTTAAAACTTCATCTTTTGTACACAAAACCAGAAAATGTTATGATGACAAAGCATCTTACAAAATTAGTATAAAAACAAGTAACATTTTGACAACTCAAGTACTTAGCTTCACATACAGATGTTTTAGTGTGTTAAGGTGTGTTATTTTATTTTGCAGGCTGAAAGCTTACAGAAAAAATGTTGTGGCAAAATGTGTAGGTATTTGTTTTCTTTTTACTTCGTGTTTCTGACATTTGTAAACCTTAGAGTCCTGCTAAGATGATAGGCCCATCCTTTCCTAGAAACCTAGCAAAGAGATGTTCTGCTTGTGCTCCTGAGTGTCACTGGAAATTTAACAGATACTTTTAAGCTTTTATTTTAAAATCCAACTCTTGTAACTTCTTGCTGCAGCTTGAAGAGTGGATCAGATAAAGTAAGGGCTTTTTCAATTACACACCTGAGTGTGTCAGTTCACTCCTGTCTCCTCACCATTTTCTAATATTTGTAAGCATACAGTAAATGTGTGTGTGTACACAGGCATATATGTAACTTGATGTTTCCTCAGTTGGTTTTCAGGTGATAGAAGGAAGTATAAATATGCTTCTTTAGACACTTGAGATTTTTACTTAGGTTTGCATCAATACACTGTAATAAAGCTTTAAATATGCAAGAGTTGACTGTGGACAAGACTCAACAAAGCTATTGGAAAACTGTGATGCCTCTTACTTGGCTCATATTTAACTCTCTGAAGTAAACATGTTGGAAAATATTAAACAAGTATCCCTCTCTCACAACTACAAGATAATTCTTCTGCTAGGCACAGACGTGGGATGGTGTCGGTTCAACATTGTACAAGGGTTTAGTTCATTTTTCTAAATGTAAGGACCTAATGCTAGTCAAGATGCCTCAGTGTATCTGAGCTGGCATCCTGCTGCTGTTCCAAGGGGATTTGGATCTAATGTGTTGTCTAGTGTCAGCCAGGCTTACATGAATGTATCTATTTAGGTGACAGAGTTCAACATCAGTTGAACAAATTAACATGTTTACTTGCTTCCTTGTTCTTTTTAACTAGTGGCCTTTAGGCAAAACTATTTGGAGTATAAATTAATCTTTTTGTCAAAATATAACCAGCCTTTCTGACTATTTATAAACCTTTAAGTTCAGTGTTGCTGAAATGTACTGTGGTTGCAGTTGTAGTTTAAGCTTAATAAAATATTTTTTCTTTTCACAGTATGGTGGAGACATTACAAGAAGAATGAAGCTTTTAAAGAGGCAGGCAGAAGGCAAGAGGTTAATGAGAAAAATTGGCAATGTGGAGGTTCCAAGAGATGCCTTTATACGTGTTCTAAAGAGAGAAACTGACAAATAGAGAGCAGTGAGATCTGATCATTTGCTCAGCTTTTTACAGATAGTAGCAAAGGGAGCTAATTTATCGCTGTGAGAGGGAACATCCTTGACTTTAAATGGTATATATTTGTGTGGAAAGATGAAAGGACTTAAAATGTACATATATTTGTAGATGATTATGAAATTAAAGTTACTTTAATGCATCTAAAAGCTTGCATTGTATTCCTTTTCACTGTATTTCAGTTTCCATACTTTTAACACTTAACATAATTACAGGGTTTTTTTGCATTGCAAGTCTCTATATGAGAGGAACCATATGGCAAAAAGGTTATAAAAATAATTGAAAGATATGAATAGACAAACAATACTGGTGATGGTTTGGTTTTTTCTTTTGAAGTTTTAACTGTTGGCATAAAAGTATCAAGCTGCTTCCTGTTTTACTTTTTCTAAAGTTGCTGTTGTCAGGAAATAAGGATGCTGGGAAACCACACCTGATTAAAAAAATCAAAACTTTTAAAATGTATCACACTGTTTATTTTAAACTTAGTTGAAGTGTGTAAGTTTATCATTAGTTCAGCCTAGCTATGTTCATCTCCAGGGAAATTGTAAGTTTTAATATATTAAAACAGGATCTGTAACTGTTTCACCAGTAAGACCCGTTCAGGCCTCCTTAAAAAATTTGGCATGAAGGTTTGGTTAGAGCATATCTTGCTGTAGTTAATGAAGTTTTCTTTACATTGTTCACATACTGAAGTGTGTGGGTCCTCAGTTGAACGTGGCAGGGTGGTGTGCATAATGTAAGGTGTTACTTTTGGAAGTGTAAACAAAGCAATTATAAACATAAGTTAATGACCCTAGTATATACTGTATTTACAACTGCTTGCCCACCTCCAAAAGCTTTTAAGCTGGTTTTTTGTGTTTTTTGTTTTTTTGTTTTTTTTTTTTTTTTTGGTTGTTTTTTGTTTTTTGTTTTTTTTTTTTGTTGTTTTCAGGGACTAATTTAGCTCTTCACAGATCTTCATTTCTTGTTACTAAATATATTTTAGAGAACAAATTGCTAGTAACACATATTAAAGTAGTTAATCACCAGGAAAGTCTGCTCTTAAATTTAGGCTTGTACCTACACTTTAATCATAAGCTAGTTTTTTTATTTCAGCCAGAGTACAAGGATGAATTGGGAAAGTCTTTGGAGGGATGGAATTGAACAGGACCATATTCCCTTTCAACCTATATTACTCTCAGACTACAGAAAAAGTGAAGAGGGAATTCTGATACTTTAATGGTTTGTTGAGGCTTTTTTTGTGTTTGGTTGCGGCTCATTGGGTTTTTTTTATTTTATCTGAAGCTGTTTCAGCTGCACTGAAAAACCAAAGATCTGGATGTGAACAGGGTATCTGTACCTTTAATAAAGGTCTATAAACTGGTGCTGCTGACCCTGAAGAAAGGAAAGTTGCTGTGGATAAAGGCTCTCTAACATATTTATTATTCCTCCCCTATAAAAGCTGGCATTTAAGAAACTACAGATGCAGTGATACATGCTAGGAGCAAAGAAGCTAAAACAAGCTCCTCCCCACCCCTTGAACTAGACATAAAAGAAAGCACTGGTTTTGTACTGAGGAAAAAGGCAGAAGGTAAAGGTAAGCTAGAGATTATCCAAACAGTAAATCATATCCTTGTTAAGTGACACATCAAATGTATTTTACCTAATTAAATGAGTTACAAAGATGGATAAACCTGCCTTGAGAATCTGTTTTAGCAGTCACCTGAAGCAGAAAAAAAAATGCAAATTCTAGTCTTAATTCTGAGAGGACTTGTCCGTATATCAGTTTTGAGAACAAGAACTTTAAATGAACTGGTTAGTACTCTTACAGTACATGAAGTATTAGTTTTTGACACAAAAGCACCTGATTCTCTCTAAATTTTTTTTTCCCTCCTTTCCTTTGAAAATACCTTAAAATCTTACTGAGTAAAATGGTAAAGTAGATGTGCTAGGCTAACTTAAAATTTACTCTTATGACCTACTGAACTTGAAGATGCTTTCTTTGCCACTACTGCAGAGTAACAGGTTAAACTTTATGCAACGTAAAGGGCTGACTTGCTCGTAGTTCACAAATTTCGAAGAACTCTCCTGAAGAACTGATATTTCATAAAGTGATAGGAAGTACCTTAAGGAATAAAATAATGGAAACAGTGGGGTAGTACTTAAAAAAATTATATCCTATAGCACTCATAATTTAAAAAATAACAGTTTAACAAGAAAAACAAGCTGGAGAACAACCAAAAATTGTTCATGAAAAGAGGTACAAACAGTCCAAGACCCACTCAAGGACAGACTACTTATTTAGTAGTATTTAAACTGGCCTGTGTTTCACAGAAGGTCCAATAGTTAAAAAGGGAGAATTGATACTAATTCTGTGGTCTTGCACAACTTGAGAACACAAAGGGCTTTAGTGTGGATAGGGCTGCCAAGTTAGGCAGATGACTGAAAGGTGTTCAGGAATAAAAGAACAAGAATATCGTTTCCTCAACAGAATTCTCGATTTTGCCACAAGAAGGATCATAATCATTAAGATAAAATATGATTCAAATATTTTAATAGTAATCTATATTCATGACTACTTTTAGTTTCATGCTTTTTCTAGTAAAATTGTTTATAAACTTGCTTAGCTGTAAAGGCTAAGAATGGCAAACCTAACACTGCATTTTGAGTCATACACTGCCTGTAACAGCATTCTCCTGAAAGGCAGTCTTTTCAATTTTTTTCCCCACAATGTTGCAATATGCTTCAAAAATACAGGTACAAAACCTGAGTCTTAAAGCCTGTTTTAAATATGTGGATGTTTGATGTACTGTTGAGAATTGAAACACTCGGCCTGGCTTCCTGCACTGATATAGACAGACTCTTCCATGCTTTTGTAATTTCACAGAATCAGAGAACAGTCCAGATTTTAAAGGACACTGTAAGACCATTTGGTCCAACCACTTATGAGAAAGGTGAGCCTAGATGAGACTAGCACATCCCTGGGGACATAATGTGATTTGGAATAAGGGCTACATGCCTGGCATTTAGGTGAAAAGTTAAGTTGTTGAAGTTACACTTTGTTGCACATCGTGGCAGTGAGTATTTTACACAAGGGCTTTCCCAAAGTCTTCATCAGTAAACTCTTTATCTTCTTCCTTTGGTGCCTAATCATTCCCTGAAATTCTGAAATATTTACTTGTGACAATTTATATTAGAAATGAAACAATTTTGAAATTAAGAGATTTATATTTGTTTTACTTATATTCAAAGTAGGAAATAACATTCCTTGTAACAGCTTGCTGTTTATAATGATACAATGAAAAAGTGATTAACAGTTGGCTTTAAATGATCATTTGCAGACATTATAATTCTGTAAATTAAACTCTTTTCAGGCATTTAATTATAACATCAGTTATATAATTGAACAGGTACCTCCAGGAAGGAACATTGAGATTTTTCCTTATGTATAAAGCTTGATTACCAAAAATATAAAAGTCCTAAAGTAATTTGAAATACATGAGAGGAAAAAGTGCTATGGTAGGAGTTTAATATATTTATCCATGGATCCAGTTGTAACTTTTAAGAATTTGGTGCATTTTTAGGCACTGTTTTTGTCTTTTCATTTGCCTGAACTATACAGCAGGACTTGAGATGCCCAAAAACTGTTTAAGACAAATTTAAGGCAACCAAGTGCAAAAGCTCAGTGTACATTAGATATATGTAAACAAAACATTTCATAGTAGAAATAATACAACTATTACAAGTCCATAATATTAACAAAGGCCAAAACCAGTCTGCCTAGAGACACAAATGCAAAATGAACTTACACTAACCAAGCCAAAAATTAAAAATTCTGGGAAATGAAGTGTCATCATCTCTAACATGAGGCAGATGCACTACATTGCTGTGCTAGAGTAAGTGCTCTGCTTTTCCCCTCTCTACATAACATGCAGTCTCTCCCAAGCTTGTTCTGTTCCATTTAGTGATGTACCAGCCAACAGCAGAGCTCCAAATATTAAAGCAAAATGCACAACACAGCAAACAGATGGAATGTGAATGTACAGATATTGGACCTTTTTAAAAATACAGTACCTAGGATTTCCCATTTTAAACGGTTTTCAGCATATTGCATAGCAGTGAACTCATCTGCTACCTAAAACTGTTGCTGCTGACCCACATGGAGTTCCTCTTCAATCTTCTTTCAGTTTTCTTTCATACTGTACAGTGGGTCCACAAGCTTATTGTGCACATGCATTAAACCTTGGGGGGAAAGCAACAATGCCAGCTTTACATTAGTTATACTTTGTTAACATGCCCTTCTATCCACATTTTTATTTGGAGTTTGCTTCCAAGTATACATTTTAAATAGTTGACTGAAGAAAACAACAATGGCTATATAAAGTAGTTCAAAAGTAGAGACAGCAGATATATTCCTGTATCACTTAGATACTAATGACGTATTCAGTATCAACTGAGCAGGGACCAGACAGTTCTCTGATAACAGACCCAAAAAGCACATCTGGAATACTTCCAAATGAACTGCATACATCTTTTTTTTTCTGTTATTAAAAACTGTGTAACAGCAATGTAATTCCCTCACACCACAATTTGTCATAAAAATCAGATGCACACATAGCAAGACTTATACAGCTTGAGTCCTTTTGCAATGTTCTAGCATTGTGGTAATACTGTCTTTGTAATAATCATGGTACCTGTGGTCCTAGACAGGCAAAATCAAATTATCCAGATTCTTAATGCAGACTCAATTTCAGCAATTCAACTGTTTTCTGTTCTAGCTGGTTTTTTTTTTTTTGGTTTTTTTGTCATATACAAGTCCTCCATAGCTATGATTAGGGAGATTCTTTTTTTCATAAACTACTTTATTTCTGGAAAATGCTGAAGTGCAATTAATAAAAAAAAATGCTTCCCTCTTTACTTTGCTATAACTTAGTAAAAACATTGCCTACATCTAGGTATGCATGACATTGGATCACTGGCAGGTCTTTAACCTCATTTCACCTTAAGGACTAAGAAATGATCAGTGTTCACAGTCTGCAAAGTAAAAGTCCATTTTAGCATTGAACTGAAGATTTAACTTCTAAAATTAAAATATGCAACATTAAAAGCAGTTTTCGTAAAAACCAAGAAAGAAATCTGGCAGTACTGCATATTTTAGTGATTATCTATGGCAAAGAATAGGGAAATACCTTTGCTACATGATGCAAGTGGTGGCAACCTTAGTGTCACTGCAGCAACATGAAATTTGAGTAACTATACAATCTAAGGTCATTACTGTAGGTGACCACAAAAAAAAAGCATCTTATGCAGCATCTATTACTAATCACTATGTGATCATTTAATATAAAATACAGATGTTAAGTATTTTTCAGTTTAACAGTGACAAAAAAATATAAATTTGACATAAAAGTAATTTGTCTTGAAAGACTAACAGCTGCATACAGTACTCAAACTAGAAATATATTTTGAGCTTTAAAACATTTAACTTCCTACCAGTATTTTCCTCTTCTAAAAAGGGGAAATGAAAAGGAGATAATTACCCAGTTCCTAGATGCATGAAAAATGGTTACAAAGTATTGCTTCTGCCATACTTAATGAAGAATATTTAAAGCCTGTTAGTGAAAGTATTACAGGAGAAACAGTGAGAAACAAAAGGTTTTTTTAAAGGAATGTACTAGACTTGATAGATGCCAAAACAATTATTCTAAGTCCCACTGTATATGCAAGTATGCTTTGAATAAACAGATTTCTGAACACAGTTTTAAGAGGAGCATGCATAAGTATGGAAAATACTATCCTAAACTAACTTATCTGCAGACAAATTAGTAAATTCAAAATTAATTTTCTGTTTTATTCTTCAAGTAAGTTATTTTCCCTTTTGCAGCAAGACCATAAGTACACTTGATAATTTAATCTATAATAGGTTTTCATAAAGTTAGAAAAAATTGAATAGATTAATCTATTTACCAGCCAGTGTGGTACTTGATTGTAAAACAAAAAAATCTGCAGTTTCATATTGAAATTTTTAAGTGGTGAAAAATTCCCATAAGTCACTACCATAAATAGCAGTATTAAGAACTATCTAGCTTCCCTAAGAAGTCTAACCTGAAGATCAAGATTTAGAAATAATTCCAAATT
Organism: Acanthiza pusilla; assembly: GCA_036630365.1. Classification (NCBI taxonomy): domain Eukaryota; kingdom Metazoa; phylum Chordata; class Aves; order Passeriformes; family Acanthizidae; genus Acanthiza; species Acanthiza pusilla. Next base: position 40,536,202 of record JAXCHO010000164.1, on the reverse strand, counting down.
TGACCCACACTGATTTCTCCTCCATCTCATAAGGGGAAAAAATCTCACTGATTTGAGAGTAGGTAAAATTAAGCAAGTTTAAAGTAAACCATCTTTTTAAAAATTCTATTGCTGTGTATTATAGGGTAATTAAATACAGTGACACAATAGCACACATTCATAAATTGTAGCCCTTGATGTTTTTAAAGCAATGTTCAGTGTCATTCATACCTAGTGATTCTACATTAGGTTTGTATTTCCCAAGCAAAGCCTCTGCTTATATAAAATACAGGACAATATTTAAAACTTATCCAAGCTGTCAGAGAAGTTTATCTTTGACAACAACAATAAGCACTATCTAGCAGCGTGATACAGGAAAAGACTAACCCTCCCTCCTACCCCACAAATACATAGCAGAGAACAGCATACTGAAAAATCCAAAATTAACAAGTTGGCCACAAGGTATCAGAATAAAAATCACAGTAATGACTGAATTGCAATCTAATACATATATGAGCACTGGTGATACAATGCTCTAAAGAAGAATTTAATAAATTACAATCTTGATCTCTGATACCTCAGCAACTACAGGTATCCATGCTACTGAGAAAGATGACTGAGTCACACAATTGCATGTGTTGTGCTAATCAGTCAGGAGAAAACTACTTTTCTCAGCTTCTACAGTCTCAGTGAAACGGTATTCCATCTGGGAAGTCTCAACGTCTATCAAATATCCTGACTTACTTTAAGTTTGCCCCAATACACCTATTACAGATATGAGAAGCAGAGTAAAAGGGTGCAACAATTTCAAAGTCAGTATAGATTGTTATGCTAACTGCATATGAAAAATTTCCTCAGGTGGCTTCAAAGTCTGTATCACAGTTTACCAGACATCACATTACAGCACATAGCAAAAGCGGCATGAAATGTATCAGGATTAATAAATGTAGAGTTTTCTTTAAGTGAAACTTTCCAGTATACTTAAGACCTGTATTCTGGAACACCAGATTACTGCTGTTCAAAGTTAAAAGATTCCTGAACTATTGTTTCAAACTAGAAGCAAAGGAAATACTCTTCCCAAGTAGATTTGTCTGGAATGTAAGTAGCACAAGTTATGCCTCCTGGCAAATTTCCAAACACAAGAAATAAGTTAACATTTAGTATTTTGACTATATAACATTATATATTAGTGACTGCAAAGTGTTGGAAGGCTCAGACTTAATATAATTTCAAAGCTGTTGGTTTTGTGTAAACACATGTAACCTCTGATTCAGTGCTCACCTTTAAAGTACTTCACAGTTTTAACTCTTAGTTCTAAAGTAGCATCTTCATCACACACAAAGATAGTGCGAGGGTGTTGCTGGAAAGCAGAAACTGTCCACATATGATTGACTCCTTCTTCAATTGCTTTGTACAATGCAAAAGCCTTATGTGCACCTGTTATGAGAATCATCACCTGCAAAACAAAGGTCGCTTTACTTTTAATCCCAGTATCAATACCAATTAACCTTGAAAACACACATGCAACTAGAACTAAATGAGTTCTTACTTCTCTAGCATCCATCACTGTACCCACACCAACTGTTAGCGCCATAGTTGGTACTTTAGATAAGTCTCCATCAAAGTATTTAGCATTTGCCAAAATGGTGTCCATTGCTAAAGTCTTTAATCTTGTTCTTGAAGACAAACTTGATCCGGGTTCATTGAATGCAATGTGGCCATCTGGACCAATGCCTTTTCAAAGTTAAAAAAAATAAATCATTCCAGGCCTGAGAGTCAACACATATCCTCAAACATCGTAAATTAATTTAGAAATGTTTAGGACTCATCCTTTCGATTCCCCATACTCAATAATAAACATTCAAAACTTGACTTAAGTCATTAGAAACTTGGACACCGACCATTCTGTTTTGGTATTTATACTGATTCTTTGTTAGTCACAGAATTTTCTTACACAGTAATTGAAAAATCTGGGTTTTAGTCAAGTTATGAAAATAGTGACTAAAGAATTTGTGTACATGCTTGAATTGTACCTAATCATAGATCATTTCCTCATACCTCCAACAAACAGATCAATCCCCCCTGCTTCCTCAATTTTCTTTTCAAATGCATCACATTCCGCCTGTAAGTCTGGTGCATTCCCATCAAGGATATGAGCATTATTCGGATCTATGTCAATATGCTTAAAGAAGTTATTCCACATATAGGAGTGATAGCTCTCTGGATGATTTCTGGGAAGCCCTGAAATAATTTAGAGTGAAATTACCTTATGACAAGATTTAGCCAAACACTCTTAATTCTAGTCTATGTGTAACTGACGTAAGGCATGCAAGGCAAATCTGACCCACATAAATAAAGCAAGATTTGAAACTATATTGAGAAGAAGGGTTTCCTGTTGGCAGGTACAAGGTACTTGGGTTACATTCCCTTCATATACATCATATCACAGAGTAGAAAGTCTTCAACAGAAATGCAGTCACAATGTTACACGACAATGTAACTTCTACAGAAGTGTTGTGAAACACTGAATATAGCCCAGTGTTTATTTTTGCATTTTTTTAGATAAAGGAATAGAGGAAAAATGCCTGGATAGCAGTCTAACATAGGAGAACAAACATACTAGACTAACCTGGTACTTTGACAAAGTACTTAATAGTATTTATAAAGAGAAAAAAAACAAAACAGTACAATGTGTTCTCAAATAATAGCACATCTTACCTACATATTCATCCATGTTGAAAGTCTTTACATATTTGAAAGAGAGATCTCCATTTTTGTGATATTCTATCAGCTTTTTGTAGCATCCCAAAGGTGTACTCCCTGTTAAATAAAGTTTTTCTACTGTTCTGTGTATCTGCACAACATTTTCAGTGTATTTAAATGTCTTCACAGTCAAATTTTGCTACAATGTTTCTCAACATACAAGCAATCTGCTTTTTCTCATTTATCAGTTTCTCAAACTATCACAACTTTTCAGAGAAATCAAATCCATATTAAAAAAAAAAGAATATTAACAAAAATAATGCTCATGCTCATGTTCTTTTATATATTGTACCTGCTAGCAATGATACAAACATTGTTCTAGGTTTAGTTATTTACAAAGACTTTGAATAAAACTTGCCTGTTGGTAGACCAAGTGTGAAATATCTTCCTTGACTTGGCTTGAACTGGATAATACGATTACAGATGTATTTGGCTGCCCATTCACTAGCCTGATCATAATCTTCAAGAATTACTAGCCTCATTATGGCAGTGAGGAACTTGTATGATAAAACAAACTTAAACCTGGAGAAAATGTTGAAGTTTTAAAAATAAGCACCACATGAATAGATGTAAAACTCTTAGATTATAGAGACAAAAAATCGTCTTTCACACAGATAACTTGCATAAGCATACCACAGTCTTGCAGTCCTAGTTCAAGTTGGACAATCAAAAGAAAAGCTACAGAATCCAAATGATAGATTACAGTCAACATATTTATTAAAATCCAGACTAATTTAAAGCAATTTATTGGAAAAAGCTAAAACAAACTGAGAACAAACCATTTTGAACTTCAGTCTTTCAGTCAAGTGTTACCCCTAGATAAGAACAAATACTCAAAACACCAAGATTAACTCCTGTTTCTTATGACCAGCTGAATGCCTGAAACTTCAAAAACAAGACCCAGCATGTTTCTACAACCCATGTTTCTATAATAAAAATACCAAATTGTGACTAAATAATTAAGACTTCTTTCACTCCTATTCTAGCTCATTAACAATGCTTCAGTAAGTCTGTTAATCTGAAAAAAAATAGTTAAAACATTAGAAGTATTTGAAATGTTTACAAGTCACAGGAAAAAATACAGAGGTCACATTTTTTCTTTCCAACGTAACTGTGAACATAAGTTTAAAAGGCTTTATTTTGAGTGCAATTGTATCAACTTTTAAGATGAATATCCCCAAAACAAGCCTGGTTGCTAGAAGCATCTCTTGCATTTAAGTGAAACTCATTTTTCCACGAGTTTCTGTTTAATAGAGTCGGTTAATTACCAGAAAGACTGAGGCTCTTTCACCAGCCTGTGCTGTGTTACTCTTCCCAGGTCTGGGTGTGCTCGGCATTAGCCAGAACACAACTCAGCTGCCACAAGCCATGGGCCAACTACGTGACAAACCTCACTACTCTTAGCTGACCCAAAATGAGCGGCTGATTTTAAAACAAATATAAATTAAAGTACTTAACAGGGTAGCATGTTTGTCCCACTAAACAAAAGAAAGTGTTCATCACCGTGTGCTGCCCTGTGCCGCCTCCTCTCCCTGGACAGCGGAGCCGTGACAAGTCAAACTCACCTTTGCAGAGGAAACGCTATTCCACAGACACCCAGAAGAGTTAACATACAACCCCAGGGAGGAAAAGCAGGCCAGCAGGAATAGACTCCGCGGCTTTCGAGCGACCTCGTAAAATCCCAGCAATTTTACACTGGGATGCACGGGGATGCTCTCCAAGAGCAGGGACCCACGGACAGCACCAGAACCACCGCAGATTTTCGGCTACGGGCACTTTTTTTTTGTTTTGTCTGGCGGGGAGAGGTGATAAACCTACACTGGTAGAGGAAGAGCCCCGCAGCCGGCACAGCAGCCCCGGGCCCCGCGGCCTCCCCTTGCTTCCCCGCCCGCGGGCACTCGTACGGCCGGGTCCGCGCGCCCCGCCCGGCCCCGCTCACCCGGGACAGCCCGCAGCGGCCACGAGCGGCACCAGGACGAGGAGGAGCAAGATGAAGAAGAGGAGGAGGAGGACGGGGACCGCCGCCCACCCAGCAGCTCCCGCCCCGCCGCCTCCAGCGGAACCCGGCGCTCGACCCGGAAGCGCCCGGCGAGGCCGGGAAATGGCTACTTTCCCCGTGTTCAGTTCCGGGCTCCCTTCCCCGTGTTCAGTTCCGGGCTCCTTTCCCCGTGTTGCTTTCCTGCGGGTGGGGGCGAGGCAGGGCTGGTCCGGCACCAGCGGAGGGGCCCGGGGCGCGCAGGCCGTGCCGGAGCTCCGGCCTGGAGCAGGGCTGTGCACCAGCCCTCCTCTCGGAGCCCCTCTGCTGCGGGAGCGCATTGAGATCTCAATGGAAAAAGGTTCCCCTGTAACTTTAATGTTTACATGATGCAGCAACAAAAGCTGTGCGTAGTTACTGAAACAAAAAAATAAAATAGGTGAAGCCTCAGCTTCTTGGTGAATCACAGGTTGACCGCAAGCCGGCAGTGCCCGTGTGGCCAGGAGGGCCAGTGGTAGCCGGGGTGTGCCTCGGAGCAGTGTGACCAGCAGCCCGAGGGAGGCCATCCTGCCCCTCTGCTCAGCCCTGGTGAGGCCATTTCTGCAGTGCTGTGTCCAGTCTGGTCTCCAGAGTTCAAGAATGGCAAGGTGCTACTGCAGAGGGACCAGCAGAGGCCACAAAGATGATGAGGGGTCTGGAGCATCTCTTACGAGGAGAGACTGTGGGAGCTGGGCCTTTTTAGTCTACAGGAGAGAAAACTGGGAGGGGGTCTCATTAATGAATGTAAATATCTCAAGGGCAGGTGTCAGAGGACGGTGCCAGACGCTGGTGGTGCCCTGCAGAAGGACAGGGAGTAACAGCCATCAACTAAAACAAGTTCTACCTCAACATGAAGAACTTCTTTACCCTGAGGGAGGCAGAGCACTGGAACAGGCTGCCCAGGGAGGTCATGGAGTTTCCCCTCTCTGGAGGCCAAAAACCCACCTGGTCACATTCCTGTATAACCTGCTCCAGGTGACCCTTGCCCAGGCAGGGGGGTTGGACCAGATGGTCTCCAGAGGGCTAGCAATTGTGGCTTCTGTGGTTCTGTGATACTCGCTTTAAAAGCAGTCAAGTAATTTCATAGCCTTTGCTAAGCTATAATTAAACAGCTGTGGTGTGATAAATCTTGCTGTGGGGAAAGAGCTAATAGTCTGAAAGTGCAGTGCTTCAGAATAAAATGGGAAAGTGAATAGAGGGGTGAGCAAGCAACATAATTCTGTATATATGTGTATGCATGTACTGTAGGCTTCACTAAGGCCTTACCAAAATAGAAGACCAAGATAAATCAGTTTACTGGGTGGGAGCATAATTACCCAAGGAAAAACACGATTGAAGGGTAAGAGAAGGGAAGGTAATGAAAGGGAGCGTGTATAAAATAAACGAAATCTGATGTCCTACATGAGCGTAATGATACATTGTTTTGGCAAGACTGAGATTAGCACAGTTTGTTAGAGCATGATGTTAATAATATCATGGTTTTTATGTGGATTTGATCACTGTTTGGGTCATTCACTTAAGATCCATCCTTGTGGGTTCCCTCCAGCTCAGCACACTCTGATACAACGATACTCTGATATGAGTGATTCTGTGAGCCTGTCTAGCAAGGCTTAGAAAGATTGAGAAATACTTTGCCAAGGGCAAGAAAGGAATGTTTGGAAACTTCTGAGGAAAAATATGTCTTTCTGTGGTCTCTGGGTTTTAGCAGGCAACCAATAAAAATACATTTTATTTCAAAACCTGCCTTTCATTTGAATTTAACTTTTGATATTAAAAAACTTAATTTTAGTGTATGCACGTTCACCTGATAAAGTTTGTGTCTTAAAAATTTTACCAGGTCTTAAAGAATAGTGTTTTGCACCATTTCTTGAGTCATACACTGAGCCTTTGCTGCTCTGTTTGTTTCAGAGTATGCTTGCAGTAGAAGTGATTTTCAGATTCTATGTAACAATCTAAGTTATGCCTCTAGATTTCAATTCTGGGTTTTTTTCCTGCCTCTGGACCATGTCTAACACCTCAGTGGTAAACTACATCTGCATGCAGCAGAGTAGTTAACACTTTTTTTTTGGTATTACCACACACCTAGGTACCTACAAACCTGAAATCACACCTCCCCCTCTAGAGCTCTGTTGGTTTCCACAACTTGAAAATTCTTTTTTTTTTTTCATCCCTATAGAAAAACTCTTGAAATTCAGGTAACAGGCTCCCCCTTGACACATATTCTACAGGAGGTCCGAGAATATGTGAGGTACTGTTCTACACTGAGTGGAACTTGTCTTTTTCCTACTGCCTCTAAATTTGGAACAGCCTTGTCTGTTGCCTTTTAGCAAACTTGGCAATGTAATCAACTGCTTTTATTAGACAGACAAATTCCTTGCCTTTCATAAACAATTCTTACTCTCCTTGTTAGTATGCTAATACCTAGGCTATGATTTTCCAAGTAATTATTCAGATCTTCCTTTTTAATTAGTAGCAGAAGAAAAATGCTCTATATACACTGAATTTTGTTGCTAACAATTACTAATTTAGATTAGTAACAAATCTTAATTCGTTTCTATGTTTCATTGAGCAGCATAACTAGAGATTTCATAAAGTCTCACATTTACAGTGTTTATTACATGTATTATTGCTTTTGGAAAATCTGATAATTTTTTAGTTTCTAAATGGCTCTTTCTTTTAAGTATTAATTAATTTGCTCATGGTGATCTGATTTGTATACATGTGCTGTGATCAGATGGCTTTCGTGCTGCTCTTTTTAAACCTGTGTTTAAGTGACTATGAATTTACTACTACATTGTGGAGGTACTTCAATAGCACCCAAACTACCTGGACTTTTACCTGAATAGTTCCACCTCATCTTCAGGTGAATCCAGACTTTTAGCAAGGTAACTGTTCCTTCAGGTTCCCTCTGATTTAGTTGGAACAACATATCCTGCCCAAAACTGGGACCTACAAAGGAAAATTACTCCAATGGGTGTTGACATGCAGGAAAGACTGAGAAGAAAACAAAGAAGGTTGCAATGAAAATACTTGCCAAGGCATTAAATGTAGAGATTGAGAAACAAGTAATTGATTAAAAGACTTTTAAAAAAGACTTGCTTGTATTACCTTGCTGAATTAAACACTTTTTTTGAGTCTGGCTGAGGTGGGGTTAATTTTCTGCATAGCAGCCCCTCACAGTGCTGTTCTTTGCATTGGTAGCTAGCTGTGTTTTGGCTGCTGCTGAGCAGCGCTTCACTGCATGAAGGCTGTCTCTCCAACATTCCCCTGGCCAGGAGGCTGGGGATGGGCAGGATCTTGGAAGGACGCACAGGCAGAACAATTGACCCACTGACCAAAGGAATATTCCATAACGTAGGATACCTGCTCAGATAGAAAAGTTAAAAGAAGGTTGGAGAGGGAAGGGGGTAGGGGGGTGAGAGCCATTTTTTATTATGGTGTTTGTCTTCCAAAGCAACTGCTACATTCACTGAAGCTTTGCTTCCCCGGAAGTAGCTGGACCTCACCTGCTGATGGGAAGTAGAGAATAAATCTTGTGTTTTCATTTTTTCCCATGTGCAGCCTTTTCTTTATCAGACTGCCTTTATCTTGATCCATGAGCTTTTAGGTCCATCTTATTTTCTCCCACACTTTCCTGCTGAGGAGGAGCATGATAGAATGGCTTGGTGTGCACCTGGTGTCTAACCAGGGTCAACCCACCATAGTTCTGCTGTGTAACAGGTGTGCAATCATGAGTAAGGATACAAAATAACATAGCAACTGAGACCTTTTAGAGCCTGAAAACTGTGTGGGAGAAGGGGAAAAACTGCAATGAAGTTTTTTTTCAACTAATTTTCAGAACTCTGAAAGAATGTGAAGACAGTGGTTTTTACCCTGGTACTCCATTTAATGGCCGCAGGGTCAATAGCCTGCTGTTTTTGTGTCATTAAAGCAGACTGAATTTCTGGGAACTTTGTTTGTCTTCTGGACATAGGCCTGAGGGGACCAAATCCACTTGGCAGCTTTGCTTATTTCTCACAAAGACTGAAGATAGTTTCACATGTGCATTGCATCCCTGTATTTGTCACAGCTTTCTTCAAAACTTCCCTGGTTAGATCTCACCACTATGAGCTGGGGAGTTCATGGCATGTGATGTCTTTTGAGTTTATATTTTATGCAACAATCCCAGTGGAACCATTTTCCAGTGAAATAGGGAGCATTAGATTTTGTGATGCCAGGACTATGGCAGCAGAGACACAAATGAAGCATCTAGCTAATATGTGGCACCATCTAATTTTCATAGGCAAGACTTTGAGTCAGTATGTGAAGCTCTACACAGCAACACATAAGCACCCTATGGTTTTGTTTCCATTTTTGTTCTTGCGATGTGTTGGTGCTTCCTGCATGTGGAGGAGTCTTCTGGTGGAGTCTGCACCAAAACAATCACTCAGTACCAGCTGGTTCTGAACCTAAGAGCTGATCACTACAGAGTAAACAATAAAGGTGGTGAGGAGAGAGGTGTGTGGCTTAAGTATTATTGTACCATCACCCTGTTACCTTTTTGCAGGTGAACTCTTCAGTTCTTCAGAGTAGGGGTTCAGTGTGGGAGTTCGCTACTCGGTACTACTTCATTTTGCCATGTAGAGAGATCTGATGCCAGTCATTTTCCTGGGGGCCTGAAGTGCCACAATATTTCTCTGCAAGTCTCTCTGCCGGAGCAAGCTGGCAGAGGTGCCCGATACTTTACCTTCAGATCAGATCTTTCCCTTTTAGTGACATGTCAGCTGCCTCGTAGGTATGGGTGCATGAGTCGATGGTTGGCTGTGGCCCTGCAGTGTGGAACATTCTTGATGTACGCAGGGATGTTGAGAGAAATTTCTGATAGCGCTCTCAGCTGCTGTTAAAGCATGTTCCTTTGAGTACGTAGTTTAGACTGGGCACAGAAATATACAGGATGTGTTTAATACTCCATGCTATTCCAGGTGCGCAGATGGGAAATAGGTTCCCGGGTTTTGCAACCAGCAAACCTTTTCCTACCTTATCCAAAGGCCATTCTTTGCCAGTCAGCTGAATGCTTAGCCGTGATTCCGGGTACATGTTATTTATGTATCAAGAAACTTCGCGAGTCCTTAGTGCTCACGAAAATATTCTGTGCTTGTATAAAACCAACCCAGGACCTATTATCAGTGTATTGAGTAAGCGTTTCGAATATCAGCTTTGGGTTTGTTTTTTTTAGCCTTTTTTCCTCGCCGAGTGCCACTGTTCGGGCAGTGTCTGCGCGGGGCTCAGCGGCGGGGCGATGGCGCGGCGCGGCCGCTGGGTGGCAGCAGCGATCCGGGCAGCGCCCGCGCGCTGACTTTAAACTCCTCTGAAAAATGAATTAGTGTCTCTGTCTATATCTATATCTATATCTATCTCTGTATCTATATAAAAGACTCCAGTAAAGTGGAAGTAATACCTTATTGTTTTTACAGCTAATTTCTTTCAATACATAGAAATTTATTTTTGGGAACTCTGCTGGTGTCTGCCATGGTGGCCGCGCTCTCTGTCTGGGCTGAGGCATGGCTCGAGCAGGTCAGAAGTGTATTTACCCCTTGTTTGCAGAATGTTCAGCAAACTGCTTGTACGGAAAATCACACTACGAAAAGCCAAGGTCCATAAAGGAGACAGAGGAGTCCTGCAACTTTATTCGAATAAAGGGAGAGAGTCCACTGTCAGGTAGTCCTAACACTACCTTAACTTTTGGCAGTCATGTGATGAAATGTGGGGTGAGAGGATATTTGGACATGACAAAGGCTCCAGAAAGTATATTTTAGTGTACCCAACTAATGATTTGGTATCTCTCTCTCTCTTTCTCTCTCTCTCTCTCTCTCTCTCTCTCTCTCTCTATATATATATATATATAAAAATATATATATATTTGTAAAATAGTTTGTTATTTTATTTGACTTGTCAGGTCTCTCTTGCCACCTCTCAAGCCAAGAGGGTCGTGTTCAGCTGCAGAGGAGGTGAAACACCTGAGGCCAGATTTGTCCCTGGCTCTCCAACACTGTGTCCTTTATTTCTTTAACAAAGTCCTTGTAGAGTCAGGCTTTCCAAATACATATTCTTTTTCTAAGATCTAAAAATATACAAAATGCAACCCATTTACTTCAAAACTTATAAAATCTATTCATACTCTACAGGTGGGATAAAGCTAGCATGGAATTGGAAAAAATGTACATGTTTTAATTCGCCTCAAGCTTAGTGCAATTTGTGAAAGGAAATACATTTGTGGTTGACGTTACCTTTGGTTTTAAATGTTGTTTTTAGCAGGCACCTGGGCAAGCTTGAAACTGTGCCTGGATCTGACTTAGATAGGCAGAACAGGCAGAAAGTATCTGCCACTGCAGCATCTCCTGCATCTTCTGGGAGCACAGGGGGACAAATCAAATAGTCACAAAGTAGAAAAAAAAGCAGGAAAACATGGGCAAATATTTAGGATAGCTAACCCTCTTTGGTTAAGGGTTTGCACACAAGGCTTTGTTTGCCTCTCCACGCTCAGAGTGCCATCCTTAAAGATCACACTCTTTTTCCGCTTTTCACAGTCTTTCCCTGCTGAGGCTTTACAGTGCTTGATGTCCTTCTCTGGCAGGAAGGATAGGCCCTCTCCTAGTCTTGGTATGAATGATGTAGACAGAAGCTAAAGAAAGTTTTCAGTGAGTAATTTGCCTAGCTACATATAAAACTAGTACTTTTTCATAGGCAATGTTTATGACAATGGCCATTTCATTTAATTTGTATGATGTCAGTGATATTCATGTTTTGTCAGTTAGTGGAAAACGTACTTTGCGCTGAACTCCTTTCAGAAGTTTCAGGTTGGTTGCTGCCCACATGTAGTGGGACAACAGGCAGTACATAGGTGGGGCAGGCTCAAGACAGATCTTTACATGAGGCAGACAGGCTTGTACTGATTGTTCGGATGAGCATATGCAGCATTTTCAAAATATTTTCCTCTTTTCACCTATGTAGAGCAGAGATGTGAGTTATAAATGGTGCACATTTGTGAGAGATAATAGCAAAAACTTGCAGAAAAATGTTGTGGCATTTGCTTTAAAATTCAATAAATTTAAAAAAAAAAAAAGTCTGCCAGTACAATTAATCTCTAAATTTTCTTAGTCTTATCCCTAGAATGACTGTCCTCCTGCAATAGCAACGAGCCTGTGTTTCTAATTGCTTGTTGTCACATCTCTGCCTCTCTACTTTTCATACCTCTAGTAAGGTTAGAAAGCCTTAATAGGAAATAAAAAGCATTTTAATACTGCAATATGTCTGTTACTCCATGAGGCAGATGAAAGTAGCGCTTGCCCTGAATATGAATGATGGTTGCAAATTATGATTTTTAGGTGGTGGTCTGATTTGTGGCTGGACCTGTTGGAACTTGCACATGGCACGTTGGGCTGCTTGCACTCTGAAATTCAGTCTCATGCCTGTGTTGTTACAACTGACATCTGTTTCAGTAACCTGCAGCCAATGTTCCCCATGAGTTCCTGTAATTGCTGTTGGCAACTGACACAGCCAGATTATGTCTAGGAGTAGATGCTCCTGCTGATTTCAATTTAGGCAAGGCATGAATCCACAAACAAGAAGCCACAAACTGTTGGAGGGAGTCAGCTCTTAACTGATTCACTGATGTATGGTAGGGGTGTACTGAGAATAAATCATATAGATGCTTTTTTGCATACAGATGGCCACTTGCTTAAAGAAGACCTTCTGTGTTCATTCTGGGGATATGTCAAATGCTCTTTGACTAAGAATAAAGGACAGTTGCCTCCATCCTTTCAGCTGCTTCCAATTCAAAACCAAGTAGCACCCATCCACAATGCTAAGTTCCTCTTCCCATCATAGAACCTACTAGGCTAGACCGACCTTTGCTTTGATCCATTGCAGCTGTTCTTGTATTCTTATAAAATATTTAGTTATAAAATTAAAATCTAATTAAAGTTATAATATAAATATTATATTTTATTATGTAAAATAAATATTTTTATATAAAGTTAAAATTTAATTAGAAAATTAAAATTTGCTTGCTTTCAAATTTACCTGCAAATGGGGAACATTCCTGGTGCAGAAGAAGCCAGCTGAGGAGTACATACTGTTGGTCAGTACTGTGGAAAACCATTGTAAACTGGAAATACAAAGAAGATCTGAGAGAACCTAAGAGAAAAGTGAAGATGGGTTTGTGGGAGGGAACCACTGGAGAGATACAGAGAAAGTGATACGGAGAAGATGTATGGTGCTACTGCCTCTTAAACAGAGAACCCATCCTGCATGAGTTGGGTGTCATTTCTGTGCACAGTGGGCTAAAACATGTTATGTCAGTGTTTAAGTTACATGGTGGCTTCTTAAAGATTTTCAGTCATGCACATGCATTTAATTTGCAAAGCCTTTTACCTGTTCAAGTTTAATTGTGCTTCTAGTACTACCCCATCTGATCTAATGAATTTCCCCAAAAGACTTCCTCTTTTCCAGTTCACCCTTCTCTTTCCTCATCAAAGCCCAAATGCAGTGATTTCCTTTCCTTCCCCAATTCCCTGTATAAATGCCTCCTTCCTCCACCTCTCTCCAAATTCCTAGAGCAGCTGGTCTGCATGGTTTGTGGGCCAGTGGGTGTACACAACAAGCTGTGTGTGTCCCTCACTTCAGCAAGAGGCAATGGATTGGGCAAGAGACCCTCTGAGTTGGAAACTCCTCACTTGAGTCCCAGCTGCTGACACCCTGGTAAAGCAATGTTACTCAACAGTTGCAGATCCCGCTGCATAGTTCTGAGGTTATTCTGACAGGCACTGGCTTTGCTGCATATCTCCTAGGTTGGGAGACACCAAACCTTTGGCTAGGAAATTCAGCTGATGATCCTCCAGTGCATAGGATCACAAAGGTATGTTATGCTGTGATATTTAAGCATGTAAACTTAATTTTGGACAGTAATTGTGAAGTAAAATTGTGATTCAGAGAAAGGATGGTCAAATTATTTGTAATTAATATTTCCTACCCTACATTTTTAATGTATCCATATTGTTTATATGGAAATGAGCAGAAAAAAACCCCCAAACCAACAAACCAAAGAAGGAATTGTTGCTGGTTTTTACCTATTTTTGTTCTTTTCAGCCTAATTATTGTTATCTGGGAAAAATTTGCATTTTTCTTTGTAGTGAAGAGAGAAATTGCTTGTGCATCTTATTTTTCTGATTTCTTAATTCTGGCACTTGACCTGAAATATGTTCCATGAAAGACTGTTTTAACTCACAGGATCATAGGATCATTAAGCTTAGAAAAAACCTCTAAGATCATCAAGTCCAACCATTAACCTGACATTATCAATTCTGACTTGGTTTTGACCTTGACGCCCTCATCCAGATCATCAATAAAGATATTGAACAGGACTGGTGTCAATACTGAGCCCTGGGGAGCACCACTCATGGTTGGCTGCCAGCTGGATATAACTCCATTCACCATCATCTCTGGGTCCAGCCACCCAGACAGTTTTTTAGCCGGTGAACGGTGCACCCATTCAAGCCATGAGCAGTTCCTCCAGGAGAGTGCTGTGGGAAATGGTGGCAGAGGCATTACTAAAATCCAGGTAGAGATCATCCACAGACTTCTACTCTGAGTGTGTCACCTTTTTGTAGAAAGAGATCAGATTGGTCAAGCAGAACCTGCCTTTCACTAGCTCATGCTGGCTGGACCTGATCCCCTGGTTGTCCTATAATGTGTCATGTCATCTCCTGCAACCTCTCACAGCAGTCAGCTGCCGTGTCCTGACACTTGCATGGAAGGAACTTTTTGATAACTTCTCAAAATCTTTCTCTTTCTTTCCTTCCTTCCTCTTTTCTAACTCTTCAGCTAGTAAGGTGCTAGCTGTAATGTCATGTAATATCTATCAAACCAGAGACATTTTATTGATCATCTGAGGATGCATGGTGTTTTTTGCAACTGAAGCACTTCCATCATTGCTTTAGGAGTTTGAAGACTTCAGGGAGCACATGTATTTGCATACACAAGGAAAACATTCTTTGGCCTCAGATGTGCAATGTACTGCACTGTCAAGAACTAGGATTAAAGGGTTTGCCCTACCATCTGTCAGACTGTCATTTTCAATAAATGCTATGTCACTGTGATATTATTATGGCAGAGATACTGGCTAAAAGTGGAATGCACACATCATCCTAGGAGCATGTTTCTGAAGTAAAAAGAAAAGGTAAAAATAGTGTGGCAATTAAAAAAAAGAGTGGGTTTTTTTCGTTTGTTTGTTTTATTTTTTCACAGCTGAAGAGAAAAATGGCCAGAACTTGAGAACTTCTGTGGAAGCCAAATACTGGACAATGAGGAAAAAGCTTTCTTTTTGACCCAGTTACATATCATACACAATATGTCACAGTCATTTGAGACCACCACATATGACCCAAGCGTTGGCCTTTTTTCTGTGTTTAACTGTGCTCCTAGCTGGGAAGGCCACAGTTCAGTGAAAACAGTCACGTAATCACACACCACTGTTCATGCTGCTTTGCAGGTAGGAAGGCAAAAGCATTCCAGACATTCTGTTGCTGGAGGGTTATTTCTCACGGGAGCTTACTCAGACTCCTTGAAGGTACAGGCAAGTTCATACTGGCTGTGTGTTGGAGATGCAGCAGAAATTCTACTATAAGATCTTTAATTGATAAAGTATTTTTTTTTCCTTGGAAAATGTTAAGAAGGAAATTACAGAGGCTGCTGTGGGCAGTTCCTCTCAAACTGTCCAGTGATCCATGCAAGGCAGTTCAATATTTTCACCAAGACTTGACCTGCTGTGCCCACATTTCTGTGTCTCCCAGTAAAACACATGGTCTGGGATAATCTCTCAGCAATATCCTACACTCCTTTCCACAGCTGGGTAAAATTATAGTACCTTTATCACAAATAATCACTTTGTTGTGAATCTCAAAAGTAGCCAGGTGGCCTCTTCTGTGTGCTAATGCTGGTCAAGAGTCCCTCAACAATGCCAAATGCAGTCAGATGTGTGCCCAGAAAACTGGGAACTTAGGAGATATAGCCTCTGAATGCTGACTTTCTAGCTCCAGCCAGAAAATGTACACCAAGACATCAGAAAGCTGTGCTTGGCAATTCGTGAGAACCAAGGCAAGAATTCCAGAGATATGAATGTTGTTCTTGTGAATATAGGGGGTTTTGTTCATCCAAAATTCTTTTTCTACCTACAAATTTTTGTGCAAACTCAGTGCATGAAAGCTGTACATTCCTCTTTCAGAGTGTTTTTTTAGTCCACTGTTTTCTACTGCCAGTGCTGGCTTACGTAACTTGCAGCATGATAAGGATCCCTTCACAGACAACAGCAACCCAACCATGAAATCAAGATCTTTTGATCATGGTTAAAGGAAGAGCTTGTTTTTCTTCTTTTGCCATTATATTGTGCTGTCCTTTCTCTTCTGGTGTCATTGAAGTTAAGCAATCATAAGTACAGTTGCATAATATATGAGGTAAAACACTCATATAGTCATTAATAAAATGACTAAATTGTTGACAATTCTGTTGCTGTCTCTGCCAATTGCTTCATGTCCATTCTGTGAACAAATCTGGACCAGTTTGGGCTAAATGAGACATTCTGGAAAACATGATGGTAGGTCTTTGTGCCAGAAGAACACAGCAGACTGTAACGCACTGCAGGTGGTACAGGTGCGCAGCAAGAGGAGAGGTACTTGCTGCTACCTCCAGGTGCAAAGCATGGGTCAAGGTTTCCCACTCATGTCTTTGATCAGGAGGAAAAATTTCACTATCTGTTGTTTTATTATAAAATACAGATTAATCAGTTCTGGGTGTTTAGTCTTATCTCCAGGGAATAATTCAGGGCATGAATAGGCCTTAAGCCTATAGGGAATCACCAAGTCATTAAAAAGCACTGGTCCTGGTCTTTAAGAGACCATTTAGTCCATTACTCAGTTTCAGCTGTAGCCATATCATTCCAGGTTGTTTCTCATCTAGACTGTTTTTTAAAACCTTCTCCGGTGGTTATTTCATAGTCTCCTCCAGTGCTCAATTATCCTTGCAATTGTAATGTCTGTTCTGATGTCTAACCTAAATTTCCAGCTTGTGTAATTTGATGCAATTACATTTGCTCCTTACGCAAAGGTCATGGCATCAAGAATTCCTTTTGTCATTGCAGAAGCCTTTCTTCTCTTTGAAGACCACTGTGATGTTTCCTCTCTGTACTCCCATCCCTAGACAAAACAGCCCACAGTCTTTCAGTCTTGATAGTTTTTTTTTTTCCTTGCTTCTATGTAAGAGAAGAAAACAGCTTGCTTTTCCCATTTTACTGGATAACTGCATGTTCAGAATATTAATCATGTTTCACCTTTTCTGTTCAATAACTATTTGGTATAATTTTCTCAGTGGGTCTGAAACCCATCCAACAAAGACAGGATAGAGGCAGAAACTGTTCAAAAGTCATAGTACAAGAAAGTAGAACATACAAGCTTTGGATGTAGGGTTCAGTTTAACATCTAAGAAGGAGCTGTGTGTGAAATGAGAAGTGCATGGGGTATCTCAGAGGGAGGTAACTACAGCCTCAGCACTAAAATGGTTCTCTTCCCCATCCCTCTCCTGTCTTCTTTGGGAATCATTCTGGTTCTTGCAACATTTCTGCAAGAGTTGTGGTTAAACTACAGAAAGTTACAGTCACAAAAAGTTACTTGCAAATCTGTTATCAAGAATAGGAGAAATAGAGTGCTTTTGACCATGTGTTGAAAAACCCCACAATGTTTTTTCTTCCTCTCCAGCTGTTGAAGAGTTAATAAGTGTATGTCAGAAAGACATGAAAGCCGGGGCGGGGTGGGGGGGGGGAAGGAAGGGAAAGAAACTTTAGTGCCACTTCCTGACACAAAGAATTTTCTGTGAGTGCCAAATAGATAGGAGAGTTATTTTTCTAAGCTTTGTAATAGCAAGCGTCAACGCAAGTGTGTTTAAGTTTTATCCTTCAGAGCATTTCAGTTTCTCTAATTTTGGTGAAAGTGCAGAATAGAAGGAAATGGTTCAGGATACCTACAAAGCAAGGAAAAGTAATGGGTGATGCTCAGATAAGATGAAATCACTCATTTGCACCATCAAAAAGGAAGCAGAACCCATTTCCAGGTCTTTCCACTTCACTAGCAGTAAAGATGATCATGACTGAGTACTGAAAAGATGGAACAAATGTTTTATTTCTACACAGATATATCAAAGAGTGCCTTTTCATCAACTGTGTTGCTCTGAAGGCCAGAGCTGATGTTTCTGATGGAAGCCTTTGCCATTCAGTGAAGTCCTTTGCTAACAAAACTGCATTGAACTAAGTTTAAGATCTATTTAGAAGTAAGCAAATGATGGTATTTCTATTATTATCAATGGAAATGAAACATCATTGAATATTTAAAATGTGAATTACCTGTACATATCAGAGAACTGGTCAGGGATTTGTTCTAAAATACAAAATTGGTAGACCAGTGGCAACTGAAAAAAAAAAAAAGTAATATATACCAGTTTTTCCTATAAGAAATCTACCAATCCTTTACACTCAGCTTGCATATCTAAATAAAGAATTTGAAGAATTAACTCTTCTGTGCCCTAGAAATGATGGATGCATGCAAGCTGCACTGAATGAAACTTCTGTTCCTTCTGATATATGTACTTCGTATATTCTGATATTGTACTTCTAATGGAGTCCTTTCCATTTAAAAACAGTCCAAAAATCCAATATTTAAAGTAAGATTATCATACTAAACAGTTGGCAATGTGTTGCAGAAGGTGCAATACATTAGGCAGTGGAATGACCTGTGCTCTGTTACATGAAAATTGTTTTGATCTGGGGACTTTATGTTCTCCTTACATATTTTTCAGCAGTGAAGTGTGTGCCAGCAGCTGCCCTGGGTGCACACCATGTGTTTCCACGTAACGAGCAATGCAAAGCAGTCATCTGTGTGCCTTGCTCAGAGGCAGTCAGCCTCTGACTCATGTCTCTCTAGCCAGAGCTTGTTTTCCTTTTTGGTCTGTTCTGCAGTCTGTTCAGTCTCTTGAGCATTAGGAAAACTCACCTTTGCTGTCTTCCCCACTTTGATCTTACTATATAGATATTTAATTGCTTCCATGAGCTCAGGACAGTGCTGTGATTAGAGAGTTCAAGGATCCAATTGATCCTAATCTTCAAGACTCAGAACTCCATTTTAGGAAGACTGGCAAGAGTTTTCAGTCAAATGTTATGAATAATATTATGGCTTTATGCAAACTTATGTCTTGGAGCAAGGACTCCATATGGTTTGAATATATGGCCATACAGCTCGCTAAATCTCATGTGAACAGCAAAATCTGGGCCAGACCTTCCAGTCTGAGCGATACTTAGGGCAGCATGCAGGGAGCACCAGCTCCAGAATTCAGAATGAGAGGGTAATACGTGTTGTCTTCAGGACAGTCTGCTTCATGGCGGCGCAGGCATATCCGCTTCCATGGTGGATAAAGAGGCTATATTTGGATAGTGGCAGACTGTTGATGAATTGTTATTTGGCAGTGTCTCTTCATCATGAGATGGTCCTTGAGCAGCCTGGTTTAATGGAAGGTGTCCCTGGCCATGTCAGGGGGGCTGGAATGAGATGATCTTTAAGGCCTTCTCTAACCCAAGTCATTCTATGATTCAGTTTTGGTTTATAAGGTCAATGAGGTACTACCGGATTGTGACAAAGCATGAGACATTTTACAAATCTCTTTGTCATAAGTCAAAGCTATTAAACAAGTAACTGAACGTTAAAGCCTGAAATAGAAACCACAATTTTTTATTAAGGCACTAGTTTTATTACATTTCTACCAGGAAAAAGCCCTGTATTCTGAAAGAAACAAAGAAAACAAAGTAAATTGAAAGCTCCTGAGGTCAATGGAAAATTCAGCACTGGTGTGTCATCACCTCTAGATATGGGGATCGTACTGATGTGTTGAACGGAGCTTTCCTTTGAAAAGGCCACTTGGTGATAATGATTCAGTGCCAGCCAGCCCTGGATCTGGCTGGAGGAAATCCAATCTGAGTGCACCATTGCTGTGCAAAAGCACAATTACTTGGCTGCTAACGTCGACGAAGCTGTGTGTGGGAAGAATCCCACAGCATGGTGTATCACGGATGCAGATACCAAGGTAATCCAGGGTAAACCAGCGTAGTTGAGGGACTTGACCTACCTTGAATCCTACTCCATAAATATCTCTGGTGCCTAGGGGCTTTGTAATTTACACTTTTCAGCATTTTAAATGCTGATTTTTTTCAAAAGCTTAAATAAGAACCAAATAATGGCAGTGTATGCCAGCAGCTTTACTCTTAGTCTCTAAGGAAATCCAGTTGTGACCTTACAATAGGAACTGAGAGCACTGCATTAAATCAACTTCTAGTTCAATATGCATCTATCCTATCATTATGCTAATGAAGTTCCAGGAATGGAGCAAAAATATATTACAAGGCACTACAGAAGCATTAATTTTTAGAAACTTTCAAGATGAAGATATCTCATCAGGGAGAGAGCCAAACTGAAGAATGGAATAATACATAATGTGGATGGTGGTTTGTATAAAGCAGGAAAAAAAGCAAAGAAACAGATGGGACTAAGAATGTAGGAAACAGCTTTGAAAGTCTGGTCCCAGTGCAGCACCTACATAGCAACAGCATTTTAGAAGGATTGAAAGGGTAGCAAGGTAAGACCTCAGAAAATTTTTGAGAAAGAGAATGGAATGATCAAATAAGGAGATAAAACTGAAGATTTTTTTTACTTACGGGGACCGCATACAATTGAGAAGCTCAAAGTATTGTATAGCTGCTGTTACACCTTCCCATTCTGTCCATCAGCTGCGCCAATCCTAAATTATAGTTCACTTAGCATTGGGAAGAACTGTACACACTCACACTTTGTCCCCGGAGTTATTCAAGTTAAATCTTAACTTCAGACCTTAATAACTACCTCTCCCCTGCTGGAGAGATCATGCTGTAGACCCCCTTGCATATTACTTAGTTTGGGGTTTCAGTACAAAGTGATTTGTTTGTGCAGTTACTCGGATTCTTCCTCTCTAGACTTCATAGACTTTCTGGCACTTGAACGAAGTGCCAGACACCTGAGTTCAACTCACAGGCATTTCTACACTGTTGCATTACATACTGACAAAGGAAACTGCATAGAAATATTTTGTATTAAGAAAGACCTTTAGGGAGCAGCTTGCCATGTCATGTAGTGTTTTAGGGTTATTGCTGGGTAAAGCTCAGACTTTTACAGCACAGGGTGAGCAGCGTTGTGTTGTATCCAGAGCTGGGCTTTCTGAGCTCTTTTGGTAGCCAGGTTGTGGTCTGTGCTCACCTGAAAATAATGGCCTGTAAACAGTAATGTCATGACTAAAGATGGCTGGGAACTGTTAATCACAGGTTAGACAATGTGCGTGTTCTGTGTGTGAAGGAGAGGATTGTGAAATATGATCAGAAAGAATCTCCACTCCAGGCACAGGTCCTCAGAGGGTAGCAGTGATGTGAGGGATAGGACATTCAAACCAGCTCTAGCTGCCTAAGTTAGACAGCTGTATCCTTGACACTTGGGTTCTGCAGAGGGGCAATTCCACACAAATATATACTGATAACACTGACTTTTAGCAGGAAATAAATTTTAATGTTTTTATGGTTCAGGTTAATCCCATGGCATACACAGCAGAATAAACAGAAGACATTTTCAGACTTCTGGAAAAATATGTCATTCTGCTACAAGAATACGTATATTTAAATCTCAAAGTAGAAATTCGCTTTTTTGCATTTTTTGCAGCTTTCAGCCACAGCAATCTAACACATTATCTTTACATGTAGAGGTGGGTAATATTACAGTTAAAAAGTAATGATTTCTTTAGTAATAGCTTCCTTACTTGCTTCACTTAATGCCATCTGTAAGCTGTGCTACTAGTTCCCCTTAGAGAGCTTATTTGCATGCCCAACTGCTTTTTGAAATGTAATTTATAGGGATCAGTGAGTGACTGACACACATCAACAAAGACATAATAAAACCCTATGAATATAAATTACTATGTTATCCACTATTTTTGTCTGAGGCACTGTTTTTTTCTGTATTACGGAAGTATTAAAGGAACTGCACAGATCCATGTTACAGCTCTTTTGGTGATCAACCTAGTTTAAAAAGTTCCAAAGCCTTTTTCATCATCACTTCTGAGATGGCATCAGTTCCCTCAGTTGGGCTGCTTCAACTGTTTGATTGTACCCAGACTGCTAAATGATCAATTTAGAAAGTAAAAAAAAAAAAAAAAATTACTCCTTCCTGGCTCACCCAAACTGTTTTATTGGGTTCTTTTAACAGGTTTCATTAGCAGTACTGCCAGAAAATCACTCCCATAAAAATGATAAATCTGTTACATAAGTCAGGAATGAGTGATTGGAATTAAAGGTCTTACCCTGTGTCTAGTGTAAAGAAAACAATAACATGGAGCTTGAGTTTCAATGTGGAAATTATCCTTAAAAGGCAAGACTTTAGCTATATGTTTGTTAGGTCTTTGCTTCAGAAAACAGCCCTGGTACTCTGCAGATTTGCGTTACATCAGAAGAGACAACAGATTTTTGATACCTGAAAAAAATAGTCCTGAGAGGGTCACTGGAAATGTAATTTCCTGTCAAGGACAGACAAGGTGATCACTCTACGGGTGAAACCTTTTAGAAGTGAGAGGAATATGGATTTGTGTGCAGGGAGTGGGAGATTTTTTTCAGCAGAACTATCAGTAATAATTTGGATAACCACAGTAAGTAAATTCCACTGCACTAAAACCACACTAATTACACTATGGTTTTGTACACATGCAGTCCCCACTAATGGAATAAGGGCTGTAAAGTTGTGCACGTCAGGGTCTGTTCATCCCCTGCTCTTCCCTCTCTTCTTATTGTCCCCTGGCTCTAGGGAGATGTCAGAGATCCCTATCCCAGCTCTCTCTGAAAACAAAGTACAATGACAATTGATCATGATATTGCTTGGTCACCAAGATGGGCCACAATGACTGTAAATAAAACAAAGGTGTGGATTGTTATTTTTAAGACAGTTTGTAGAAAGATTAACTGAGTCTCATTAAGCTATCTGACCTGATATTTACAGAAGTATCTTTGAAAAACAATAGAGAAGGACTTTGGCATATAAGGAGGGGAACTCTTTCTTAGAGTCTGAATTATTAAAAGAAATAGAAAGCCTTAATGTAGCCATTATCCCCTGCAGTAATACTGGGTTGTGGTCAGCCTTATCTGCTTCTTTTCAAAGATCCTGAATTACTAAACTCTGTTTTGACTTAGAGGTACAATTGTCAAGTTAAACAGTCATCCTGACTCTTAGTATCTGTCAAAGAAAAGCCTGTATTTCAGGTTTTAAGACACGCCAAAGAGGTACTTAAAAGCAGCCTAATCTGTGGTAAACTTGCCATTGTTCTTACAATATAGCAGTGATTTGAGTTAGCATAGCTGTATTTTATTGCAAGACAAACTAATTCAAAACACCTGTCCCTTGAAATTTCCTGAGAGGGGGGAGTAGCTGTATGCATATATGGACATTCAGTTGCCCAGGTGAGTGAGAAAGGTTGCAGGACGGAGATCCACTGTGTGAATTGGAAGTAAGAAAAAACAGCTTTTATTTTTTTTTTCCAACATCTTTTGAAATATTAGTGTTCTTGTGGATATTCATTTCAGAGTGCAGTCAAAGGGTATGAGACATCAAGTACTTAAGATTATACTGTCTGAAACAAATGGTTTAATTTTGTATTAATTTTTACTATTGAATATTGAATTTTCATTTTCTCTGCCAAGGCTAAATTTTAAAGTAGTTCTTAAAGTTAATGACATTGAAGACACAAGACTATACTTTTAAAAGTGTGGTAGCTCAATGTATGTACCAGAGTAGCATGTCAAAACTGAATCATTAAAAAGTGATTCTTCACTTCTGCAGCCAAAGTAATTTTTTAAAGCATTTTTTTGCTTACCACAGTTAAAGATACAAGTAAAAATAAAGTAACTGTGTCCTGGGGAGAGGTTTCTTGATTCAGTATAGAAGTATGTCAGATATTCTTCCCAAATAATATTTGCAAACTCATGGGAAGAGACGAAGAGTCAGTCCTACAGAAAACAAAAAAAAGCCCCAGACCACAAAATCCAAACAAAATATGTCTTTGTTCTTTAGAACAGGGAGATGAAGATGCTAAGAGCACTAAAATCATAGATTATTCTAATACCATAGCTACTGGGGATGAAAAGAAAATCTTCTTTGGGGAAAAACTAATGGAAAGTTTTAAATCTTTGTAAACTAACTAGATTGATGGGAAGGAGCCCCAAGGAAAGGTAGGTATGAAGTTGTTGGATTTGCTTGTAGTATTCTGTGCTGTTTTGAAATTAGAGCCCTGAATATTGTTGTTTAGGGCTAGGTTAAAACAGGTGGGGTTTAGAGCTATAGAGGTAGTGTATCCAACAAACTGTGCAGATACACAGACAGCCAAAGCCAGAAGTAGTACCCTGGCCTAGCAAATGTCATACAGTTTGCTTTGTAACCCTGCTGCAGGCCACCTCCCACAGGAGGCAGGGCTGTTTTCCTATGGTGCAAAAACAAGTTGTGCTTTTGTTCTGGTGCATAAGGAAGAGCAGCTGTATTCCTGCTGCTAGTGCAGAGCTGATGCATCTGTGTACTGTATGACACTGAAGGTGGATCTTTTTTCCTGCGCATCTTGGTGCGATATAATTTACCTCACTGAGCAAAGTGAAAGAAAGGTGTCTTTATGCAAAAAACCTCCAACTTCAAACCCCACTTTGTTTGTTTCCCATTTCTAATGGGAACTGCCGCATGCTCTCCTGCTTGGCTCAATCTAGTGATCCAGTTTCCCTCTCACCACTTCCAGAAGGATAATTTACTCAGCCTAGCTTCTACCACTGCTCTCATGAGCATGACAGCCTACGCACTTGCAATAGTAGTTTCAGGAAGTCATTTGACATCAGTTTCTTATGCTTTGTGGGCAGGTTTTAGAAAAGAACCACAGGTTTGGAAGGAAAACACAGATACTGTGAATAAGATTTTTACATGTGCTTATGAGCAAAGAAGAGTGAATGCTATTTTGCTAAGCAAGGATAAGCTTTCTATAAAGCTGCTGCCACAGCTGCAGAAGTAGCAGGGAGATGTCTGTAGGTCCTTTTCTCCTGTGTTTGTGACTGGCACAGAAAGTGTGGTGACATCCCGGTGTAGGGGGTGTGATGTGGGCACAGATGTGAGTCCAGGCTTGATGGGGAGCTTGGAGCAGTTGCAGCAGTGTGATCCTGATGCTGAATTCCCCTCTCTGCTGCTGAGCACTGAGAAAAGCAGGGCTGACATGGAGCCTCCATGCCTGCTCTCATGGGGCCAGTTTGGACAACATCTGCTTGTCCATCTCCCATCCACCTGCCTGCAACAGGGGCAGGAGAGGGCACTTGGCAGTGGCTGCAGCTGAGGGGCAGCTGCTGCTTGCATGGAGGGTACACAATGCAGAAAGTGATTTAGAGCTCAGGATGTCTCCTCAGCTTCCAGGCTCAGATAATCTTAAAGGAAGAAGTAGGACTTCTAAAGCAGTAGGGGCATAAATGAGAGGGGAAAAATAGAGAACTATAAATGTACGGAGCAGAAGAGTGTTGTTCACAAATTCAGAGTTGACAAATAGTTGTTTTCAGAGTTTCTGCCTAGAAGTTCTGTGTAAGGTCACATATCAGAATGTAATAACTAACATGGAGAGGCAAAACCATTAAATGTGAAGCATTTACCTTTGAATTAGGAATTGTACAAGGAGGAGGCTGTGGCACACAGTCTAATAAATGTGTAAAGAAAAATCTCTGCCTTATCCTAAGACCAGCAAAATTCTTATTGCCTGATTCTTCACATAGTGATGCAACCTTATTTTAGAAACTCAAAACTGCAAAAGTGCTTTGGCATCTAGAAGAGATCTTTTTTCTTATTTGCTATCAATCAAATGATCCACAGGAACTGTATAATCCTAAATTTGTTAGGCCTCTTCATTTTAGACCTAAAAATGCATTAAGCTGTGGGTGTCCCAAGTAGCTAAGCTCCCAGGTCCTGCTGAAATTCTTGTGGAATTTGTATGTGGGACCATGTGGTACAAATGCCCACAAACATCTCATTTAGGGATTATGATCAGAAAATTAGTAGTAAAACTGATACATGCTTCTTTAATCTTAACAGCAGCCACCCAGCCAGAGATTGTAGAGATCCATTATTCCTGCTTTCTGTAGAGCCTTCTGCAGTACCCGCTCACTCATTTTGGAAACAGAAAACCTCTATTCACCACCTCTGTAATAAATGGGGCCCAAATCATACTCCCAAGGTTACTTCTCAGGATTTCCATCCCTGGCTGTAGTGGCTGAATACATTCAATATAAATAGAAATTTAAAGTCTTCCATATGCTACTTGAGAGAAATCCTAAAAATGGTACTGTCGCACTAGTATTTTGAGTATCACACATGTATGGCCCTGGTTTCTCTGTCACAAGTATTATGTGACACCTGAGGCTTTTCTTATTCACAGTGTAACAGGCTAGTGTTTTTTATTTATTTTTTTTTAGTTCCCTATACTTTTAGAAATAATGTCACTACTCAGGAATTCCTTTACCAGATGAAGTGAGAAAGGGATGAATTCTCTTCTTTCTATGCAACCTTTAATTTGTTTATATAGTTTTCTTCTGATAACATCAGCATTAAAAAATGTGAGGATGGCAACAAAAATCTATGGTCATTTTAAATGTTCTTTTAGAAAATAGTAAGCTGCTGAATCCTGACCAATGCGCAGTAGGGCAACATATACTTTTTTATGTCAGCAGAATCAGGAGATTCCAATTTGTGCTGTCCCCATTGCTTGAGTGAATCTTGTAATTCTGCTGTTGCAGAATCACAGCATGGGTCAGGTTGGAAGGGACCACAGTGGGTCATCTGGTTCCACCCCCCTGCTCAAGCATGGTCATCCCAGAGCACATGGCCCAGGATTGTGTCCAGATGGCTCTTGAATATCTCCAGTGAGGGAGACTCCGCAACCTCTCTGGACAACTTATTCCAGTGCCCAGTCACTGCACAGTAAGGAAGCTCTTCCTCATATTCAAGTGGAACCTCCTGTGCATCAGTTTCTGTCCCTTGCATCTTGTCTTATTGCTGGGCACCACTGAGAGGAGGCTGGCCCCATCCTCTGTTCTGTACATTGATGAGGTCTTCTCTCCATCTTCTCCAGGCTGAACAGGCCCATCTCCTTCAACCTTTCCTGATAAGAGAGATGCTCAAAGTAGACACCTTCAGGACAGGTATCTGAAATTCAGTTTGGAAAATGAGATAGTTCACAGCCCTCTAGTTCTTTGCAATTCAAGATTGAAAAAATGTGACATAGAAAGGGAGAGTGGAACATCTAATTTATTAAGAAATGTAATCCTAAGTATTGAGATATTGCCAATGTAAACTTTCAGGGCCTGGTAATACATGTATTTATAAAGTTAGGATAGAATAGTTTTAGAATATTCGTATACATGCATATGTGTGCAAAACTTGGAGCTGATTTGAATAGGGGAATCCAACCTGCACCACCAAAATGAGAAAGCTCCGGTAGGGAATGGGCTCCTGCTGCCCTGCACTGTGTAACTTTCAAAATTCCTGGGAGTCAAGCATTGATTTACACTGTTGATTTTGAGCATAGGTTAATGCTCTTTCAGCTTAGTTTCAGAATACACTTGACTAAACAATCTGTAGTTGTACCTGTAGATAGCTCTGGACATCTGGTAGCTGCTCACTCTAATGAATTGCAAGTGCTTTCTCTAGCATTGATAAGCGCATGAATGATCAGCTTATTGATCACCACAGAGAAATGGTTTAGAAATTGATATCCTTTAATAATGTATTGTTTTTAAAGCAAAACTGGTTTCTTTTTCTCTTAGGTTCATACATCTGCACTCCTGCATAGATTGGTTGTATACAAACAATCCAGAATATCAATTCAGTTGTTTAGAGGAGTTCAGATGCTGTCTAGAAGAAGACATTATGTTTTTCCTTAGTCTTTCAGTCCCAATATTTTTATTGTCATTCATAGTCCAGCAACGTGTGCCTTTAATTTAGTTGGCAAATCTGCTACATCCTGTGAAATAAGAAATTACTAGGCCCATTAGAGGCTTCAAAAAATGAAGCATTTTGTTTGGACGTCATTAAGTTTCAATACCACTGATTCACTTCCTGGATTTTCAACTTATCCAATTTAATTTATCGAGACAAAACTATAGTTGTTTGGGGTTTTTTTGGTTTGTTTTTGTTTTGGTTTGGTTTTTTTTGTTGGTTTTTTTTTGTTTGGTTGGTTGGTTGTTTTTTTTTTGTGGGTTTTTTTTTTGTTTGTTTGTTTTTTGGGTTTTTTTTATGTGATGGCTTGAATAAATGATGTGATATGACATGGTTCACCTAGCAGTGGCAACAGTTAAGCAATGCTGATGCTGTCTCATAT
Organism: Acanthiza pusilla; assembly: GCA_036630365.1. Lineage (NCBI taxonomy): Eukaryota > Metazoa > Chordata > Aves > Passeriformes > Acanthizidae > Acanthiza > Acanthiza pusilla. The sequence goes on along the minus strand of JAXCHO010000164.1, from coordinate 40,507,923 downwards.
GCAGTGCTTGGAACAGATGCACGTGGTGAATGTTTCTGACTGTTGGCTAGACACAAGAAGACAGTAGTTGCTTGGCAGCACTTAGAAATTGTTTAACAGATAATGGATTGTAAGAACTTGGTCTTTGTAGAGCAAGAGGGCTTGGAGGTTATCCCTGCTATCAAATTACTGCAGGTTTTAAAAAAGCTTGCTACAGCAAATCATTTAGCCTTTCTACACAACAAAAAAAGGGCTGGTTGAAGCAGTGGAAGGAGATTTACTTGCACTAAATCTGATCCTATTAAGATATATTTAGATTGCTAAATTCTCGAGAATTTTTGTAAAGGACAAACCATTCCAAAAGATTTCATGTTCTTCCTGTGTTTGGAAGCATTAAATTTTAAATTATGTAGGTTCTACTGCTTTTTCCTAAATCACAGATTAAAATAATGGACAGCTTGGTGCCCAGCATTCTTTGTTCCATTCTATTTGAGTACATAAATTGAGATTTGCTTGAGTGAACTTGTTAATTTTTTAGCAAACAAACAAACAAACAAACAAACAACCCCAGACCCTGAAGCTCTTGTTTTTGCATGAATAATTAAATTGTTTGGGTGAAATTAGAAGCTACAGCTCTCTGGGACTGTAAGGGGCAGTTTGCCCCCGATCCATTGTGCTAGAAGACTCATGTAGAAATTGCCATGGGATCACATACAGATGTGCCAGTATTTATCTCTCTTTATTTCAGCTGTTGCTGGGCTTGTGTGTGGGCCTGGCAATCCTGGACTTTTTATGTGGTCTGCCAGCATAGGAGAACCAACAATCTGGAAAAAGGGGGGATGAGCAGGATGTATTACCAGGAACTTGGTGACGCAGACTGCAACCTCTGCTGAGATTCCAGTCCTGACCAGCACTCTCAAGGTGAGGAGGGAACATTTCTCTTTCCAGTCTCATTAGAATATCTTACATGCTGAAAAAACAACAGAAAACACAAATCCTTTTTCATTGAGATTGGTTTTGTGGTGTGTAAATATTTTTCAACTGGCATTGCAGCTGAGCTTGTGAGTCTGAATGCCTCAGCCTTGAAGGCTGACTGCTGGAGAACTGAAAATGTGTGAGCTCAGGGTCATCCTAACCTGATTTTACTGCACATGGGTGTGCCCTCAGTTGTGCTGCCAAGGGCAGGGCGTTCACAAGTTTCTCTCACAGCCACGTCCAACAGGGAAACTTATTTTCTCCCCTGAGAATGTGACTGAATGGGGATAATGTGGGTAGTATAGCTCTGCCCTTGAAAAACCAGTCTGCTATCCAAAGGTGATTTGGATCTTCAGAACGCTGCTACTGACTAGTAGTACCAGCCTTCTTCATCATAATTGTCTTCTTGAAAACAGGTAAAAGAAACCAAAACCACAACTGCATAGAGGGGTGACACTCCTAATTAATTTCTACAGAAAAGGTTAGAGAAATCTAAGCAATCATGGCAAACCCAGCTCGGAAGGTAGCACATAAAACTGTACACAGAGGCACAGTTCAGATTATGAAAGAGACAGGTCAGCATCTGGAAGAGAGAATGACCTCACTTGTTTAAGAATTTATGGCATACCTCAACTCCTTGAGACCTTTTCTGCAACCAAGGACAGCTCACAGTGCTGACACATTTCTTTTAGTACTAGAGAATTAACTGCACAATCATGCTTGTTCTCAGAAATGGAAAATGTTCTGGAGGAGCCAAATGGACACTTGATAAAGATGTGGGTTTTTTCTGGAAAGGAATACCATCTTCAGTCTGTAGATCGCCTTTGGTCTTAGTGTTGCCAGCAATAAACAGAAGAAACTAAACTTCTCAAAATGCTTGTCTGAAATGCTGATGCTTCTGAGATGATCGTCTAGACAGACATTCTCTTCCTTACTGTATGGCAAGAGATTGCAGCATATGGAAATGTATCATCAGACAGCCACCTCAAATGCCAACCTCCTTCTTCCCTCCTTCATAAGGCATCAGTTCCAAATAACTGATAGAATTACCCCAGAAACTGTGAAGTGTGAAACTACCTGGATGAACCCCCTCATTGATCTCTGACACATGATCAGTCTGACTACAATGAGGACAAAATGATTTATGCCATTTCTGCAAAACTTGGTTGATGCATGGAACTTGTTGCTAGACTGATCACTGCCTTTTGAGATTTAGGCTATCCATCAGCTTCTCTCCACATGTCCAGACAGCCATCTGTCAGGGAGGCTGAAGTCAGCAAATTCAAAAAAAGGTGCTGTTATGTAGTGTGGCTTTGAAGGTGGCATTAGTGAGAAACTGGGCAAAATATTTTGCTCTGTCTGATTCTGCAATTGTGCCCTACTGATTCATTACCAGTAAAGAAAAAGTGAAGTATATCTTTTATACACTTCCCTTATTATTTTAGTCACTATATTTTTCACTGCTCCATTTAAAAAAAACCATAAATTTTACAAGATCTTGTATACTGTGATTTCATAAAGCTTCAAAAGGAGGATATGACTAGAGAGGATCAAATATATCTAAGATTAAAATGTATTTTCTTATATTTTTAACTTCATGGGATTAAAAATCCCTTTGTTATGCTTGTAGTGACACTTATGTTTTACTGTCCTCAGTGCAGAATTACCCAGGCATTCCTCATGCATCCAGAAAATGTTGTTATTAATGCAGCTGAGCAGAAACCATTCTCAGCCACAGTGGTCCCTGTGCAGCTCAGAAAGCTGCAAGAGAAAGTCTAGCTGTAAAGGAAAAGTGATATTTCCAGTGATTTTATTTTCTTTCATTGTTTACCCAAACTTTAAGTAAATTATGAGGCTCTCCATGTTCAGGTGTTTCTACTGCACCCACAGATAAGGTAAAAGTCACATTTCACATGACAACTATTATGACATCTTGTTTATCTGCACTTTGAAGCTGGAAGGCTCAGATCAGCTTATGTTATGCTGTCTAAATATTTATTTTGCAGACAGGGGAGTTCTGATAGCTGTAAGAGCTCCCTGACCTCCTCTTAAAACATACCAACCCTCTCCCAGTAACTGGAAGGCGACTTTAGATATAGATATTAGCAGGTGAATTTATTGGAGAGTGCTGTACACTTTAAGAGGCAAACAGCAAGGAAAAGTAACTCAACAAAGCTTCATAAACCTCATGTAACTATTAGAAATTTTGGTACTTGGATTAATAAGATGTAAGGCTAATACTGAACTCATTCCCAATCAATGTGTTGTCTCCTCCACAGATGTGCTTGCACACAAGAAATAGATCCCTGTTCCTCATGTTGGGACTGAGGAACAGCCCTCACCTCAGATCCAGGCAGCAGCAGGCCTTGGCAGAGTTGGGAAGCTCTGGAACTCCCCCCAGCCCTTGGCACTGCTGCAGCTGGTCAAGCACCAAAGCCAGGGCAGGGCTTGAAATGTTCAGTGTGGTGGCAGAATGTTTCTGTCCTTACTGAAAGGCAGCCTTCTGTCCCTGCTCTGGAGTGAACTTTAAATGGTGGGAAGGGGGAGAGGGAATGGATGGAGAAGGTGGTCCTTCTGATCTGTTGGCCAAAGCCGCTGCCCAATTACCAGAAGGAAGTCCTGCTCATTTTTTAGGCCAGTCTGTTCTCAGGTGACAGAGTACACAGCCAGCAGAGGCCATTATTGATATTTCTCTGAAAAAATGACTTTTCAATGAGGTGACAATGGGGTAATTGATTTTTAAATAGGGAGTATCTGGATTATTTCCTCCAAGCTCTCTCAGACTGAGAGAGAAATTAATAACAAAGCAGGTGTTGAAGTCAAATATGTTGTAGACAGTTGATGTCTGTTTTGACAGGGTCACATTCTAAAGCTACTCTTCTAAAAAACTTTGAAATGTCAGGAACAGTTGGGGAATAATTACAATTTTAAGCAGAAAACACCATTCCCTATGCTAGAGTCAATTTAGTTAAAGTAAAATTTAATTAAAGGTGGGTAAGAAGATTTTAGAATGATTAAACACCCAGGTTGAAAGAGACCTCAAAAAAATCATCCATTCCAACCTTTTGTGAGCAACGGTGTCTAGATGAGATTGTTTAGCACCCTGTCCAGCTGAAAATCTCTGTTTATGGAGAATCCACCACATATCTGGGGAAGTTCGTCTTGTGAATAGTTGTTCTAACTGTAAAAAAAATCTTTATTATATCAAAGGGAAACTTCTCCTGAGGTTGGGTGTAGGTATATGAACAATAAGAAGAAAGGCTGAATATAGCTATTGTGCGTAGCAGCAGAACATGTTAATAAATTTTTAGTTTGGTGGTTTGGGCGTTGGGGTTAGGGTCTACTGAGCTCTTCACAGTGACACTCACAGCAAGGTATTTGTACCTTAAAAACCATCTGCGCAGGTGAAATTGCTTCTTTCTCTGCATACCTCCATGAACTTTTACACATTGGTAATCTGCTGGTATATTATCCAATTGCCTGTCTTTGTTAGGTTTTCTGAAGTTTACTGCATTTCTCTGCTGACTGATTTGTATCACCTCTCTGCTTGGTCCCTCCTTCCAGGGTGTGAACAAAATGTCATTCAGGCTTATGAGGGAAAATCTGCAATTTGTAGGCCCATGCTGTTGCTGTTTATTTAGCAGTTGTCTGCTTTGTGTTTCCAGATAAATTCCCTTATCATTTGGTGTGTTGTTTTTACCAGTACTGATGTCAAACTAAGTGATAATATTCTAGACTTTGCCCATCTTTATTACAGAGTGATACCATGTTCGCACTCTCGGTTGTTTTGTTTCAAATTAATTTTAGATAAGTATGTGCTAAAGGTATCTTTGCTAGTCTGACAGCTCTAAAAAACTAGCAGAGGTGTGACCTTGCTGCCTTGTGATGCATCACCTTGAGTAAAGGCAAGCAGGTCTGAGGGGTAAGCCTTTCCTTTCAGGGGATGCTGGCTCCTCAGCACTCAACAGCTAACATCCTCAGATACAATCATTGCTCCGTTTATTACAGAAACATAGACATAAAATCCTCTCACCTCAGAACATAATGGCCACATCCAAACTGAAATCTGGATGCTGGCGATGCACCCAAGTCCTTTGCCATATGCCATGCTCCTGAAATGCACATTTTCTATATTTTGTTTTTCTTAAAACATAGTGTCCCAAATAGGCCACAGAGGGCACCTAGGGGCTCAGTCTGGATTTTGTGTTGTATATGCTCCAGCCTGCAGTTGTATTGCCAGCAGTCAGTAACTTGTATTCATAAGGGGAAAGATGTGGAATAAACTAGCAAACACTTCAGAGTATGCAAATTCACTACCAGCTGGTGAAATGATGGGAAGAAAATCCATCTTAAAGTGCAGCCTCTTATATTTGCCTTTGTGTATTAGCAATCTTCTGAAAGTGTATCCTCAAAAACATCAAACTCAACACAAGACGGAAATCACTGTTACCATCAGTAACAAATTAAACAGATGACATGCCTCAGAAACTTCAAGCTTGTTAAAAAAATCCTCAGAAACTACTTAGCATCTGTATTTCCCTCCTTAATAATTTGTGCATTGATCAAATATTGTGCTTTACAGTGGTGATTGTATTTTATCTGAGAATTGAGCTGTCAGATTAAATCTCCTCTTAATTTCAAACTGACAGCATTTTCCTTCCTTCTAATTGCCACTGTGAAAAATTAACTCTTTGTATCATTTTCGTTTTATATTTATAGCTTCATCACCTTTCTTCCTCTGCAATTTTCTTTCTCATTCATTTTCTCCATTTATTTATGTCTTAGCATTATTCCCCTTCTGTGTCACAATGCTCCTTCATTCCAGGTACTTTTTGTCAAAACATAGTGATGTCTCCCTGTAGAAAACCACATTAAGCTGAAGAGTTTGTGCTGCTTTCTGATTGCTCAGATAAATATCTGAAAGAATTAATAATTGTATCCAACCCAGAGTACTTTTTATCTGTCTTTCTCAGGCACAGCGAAACTGCCTCAGATAAAGATACTGCGCATGGATTAGAATTAGGGTTGTATTTTGTAAGTCTTCGTTGAATTTCATCTTTTGATACCTCGAAAAAAATTGTCCGATCAGTTGCATTTCATTTTATGGGACATTCGTGTATTTGTGAAATAAATTTATTTCCTCACAGATGTGGCTGATGATAACATCAAGAACCAAGTTTACTGGATTTGAGTCTTTATCATCTCTGGAGTAAATGCATGATTACTGCTCACCCTAGAGTCTTTCTGGTCCAGAGGAGGAAGGCAAGTGGGCATTTGAACTAATACTATTCTTTATGAGCCAGAAAATATTTAGAGGTGAGACACAGATTCACCGATAGAAAAGAGGAAACCCTCTTATTTTTTTAGTGGTAGTAGAGTTAACAGTGTAGAGGGATATTAAGAAAGTATTGAAAAGCACACTGTAGAATTAATAATTTTTTAATTTTTTGATCAGATATTAGTGACATTTTTATAGCCCATTTAAGTCATAAAATACTAGTGACAGATTGGTAGAACCCATCCACATATACTTACAGACCTTTTTACCCACTCAACAGAAAAACTACCGTGAACTTCAGCAGTATCAAGAGAGATGGATGTCTTCATAGAAGATGTTCACTAACTTCCTGTACTTGAAATATGTACCTATCAGATAAGGGTATTTTGTTTGGAGTGTGTGTCTTTTAAACTCACTGGACCTCAAAATAGAATATGAAAAGCAAAAGAAACAAAAATGAGCCACAGTGAGCTGGAATTCTGAGTCATCTTATTGATGACTATTTAATTTTAATTTGCTTAATTCAAATTGTTAATACCTTTAAATTGTTAATACTTCAGGTGATTATCCATTGTCCGTTTTGTGAAGACCATTTGTACAGCACTACTACCAATATTTAACTCCTTCACAAGAATACTGTGTTCCAGAAGTTGTGTCTTCTGCACTAAGCCAAGATGTTTCACCTTGGTGTGAAAGTCAAGGGTGGTCAAGAAGAAAATGTTAGCTGAAAAGTGCGTGTCCACTGTTCCTATCACAAGCCTATACCTGGTTTGATCTATTGCTTACAATATTCCAGGTCCTGAAATTAAGGATAAGGCAGGCCATCAGCTAGATATTATAAAGTGATTGCTATATGCACTGCATTTCAACTCTATGGTATCAAAATTACAATTTTCACTTTGGCTGTTGTCCAAGCCTTTCCAATATGCCTTCCATTTCCTTTGCCTCCTACCAGTTAGATAGGCCATCTGTTTTCCCAGTGAAAGTTAAAGAGCCAATATATGAAAAGCACCAGCTCCTTTTAAAATAACTTTCCCACTGTTTTGTATTCATGTAATTTCATAATGATCAGACTCTGTTTCTTGTTGCTCTTCCTTAGTGCAGGCGAGATTTGTTAGCTATCGAGGGTGTTGTTGTTAAGTAAATGTTGTTTGAGGTTTTCCCTTCAAGTGCAGCTCTCTGAGAAGACATCAGTTGGAACAATCTGGTGTTCTTTCATGAAGATTTTCTCTCTGGTTTGAAAGTGACATATGTGTAGGATGAAAATTACATATTTCTTCAAGGGTACGTGCTATTTTTGGCTATTGTGATCTGTACATTCTGTTCATGTTCCATAAAAGATGAATGTAAAAGGCTTTTCTTTCTTTTTTAAAGTTCTTAGAGAAAGCCTGCACTATTTGCTCTGATATTACAGAAAGAAATTCTGTCCCAGAAATGTATTAAAAAGTAACATGGAACAGATTCTGTTGTGCACGAGAAATAATAGATATATCCCAGCTGGGTTCTCATACTCTCTTAATTTTCATTTACTTTCATCCGATCAATTCTTTGCAGTTCTGTCTGGTAGCTGATATAGTAGATCAGGGAAATTACAGCTGACTTCTAAAACCTATTTCATGGAAAGTGTTGAATGAAACTAAAGACTCAGCACAGAAGTGACAGAAAGAGAGAGCTTTTCTGCTCCCTCATCTATAAGGGCTGTACTGCAAATCACTATAAATGCTTCCTTCCTTAATTACTGAAATGTTAGGGATATTGCTTAAATAATCACATTGAACGACAGGGGATTAGGAAAGAACTTTTCTCAAGTTTTTGATAAAACCAGCAAAGCCTTAAAAACTCCCACACTCAAAAAAATAGATGAAATACCTTTTAAGGCTCTTGTATCAGACCCTTTTAAGGGTCTTGTGCCCAAACGTACAATTACTCTTATAACGATGTTGATGGTAATTTCACTTTCCCTTCATATACATATAAAAAGGCACCTTATAAGGGGTTAGCTGATCTATAGAGAGATGTGTGGTGCTAATCTCTATGCCAGCTGTGAGTAATTAAAGGAAATTAATCTGAAAAATGCATTCTCATTGCATCATTGACTTCTGAAGTGTAACTTAACCACTCCCCTAGGTTTCATATTTTTTTGAAGACAAGAATAAGCACTTCATTTCAGTAAAATAGATGATACAGCTTATAAAAGAGATGCAAAATTCAGATAATCAGAGTATAAGATCCCTCTTCTCAGAAATATAGTTTTTCCTATATTTTACACTTTCCCCAGTAAAGCAAACCAAGAATTTGGAATAAGGTTTCTCCAGTGATAGTTAATCAGCTTCAAAACAGCAATTGTATGGACTTTTTTATTGTTGCTGTTCCTTATAGCAGTGGGTGTTAATATGGTATCTTAAATAGCACGATTTGACCTATTTTGGGATACAGAGAACACATGAATAATTAACCTCTAATTTAATGCCAGAAAAATGTTAATAATACTATCCATTACATAAAGAGATTTTTGCCTCTGGTTTCTAGCTCATTCATGCAATGGGGAAAAAAATATTCATTACTGAATGAAATTCACCAAAGTCATAGGCAGGCTTTTTAAAATATGAAATCATAGGCCTAATGAATGAAATTGCTTTCCATGGAGAGCTACAGGACGTTCCTCAAACCTCAGGGAACAGCAGGCTGGGATGCTGCTTCTCAATACCATCTGTTCTTTGGATTTGAAATGGTTTATGGGAATTGTTCATGCTTTTCTGTTGACAATTCAGCTTCTCCAGTATGTTCTCAGGCAACAATGAAAGTCTAAGCAAATATATACTACCACTAAAGTTTACTCTCCTGAAAAAAATGATAAATTATATTGAATGTAGAAGCCTATATCAGTAAAATGTTATTCACTTCAGTATATAAATACATTGAAAAGAAGATACTAGTCTGCCTTGCTTCCATCTCACAAGGCCCTTTGGGTAGATATTTAAAGTAGTCACTTAATGTGTTTTAATATAACTGAAAAATTACATCAACCTTCATGGGACTAAGATTGAGCCAACACTGAGTACTTGTTCATATCTCTGCTCCTTCTCATGATTTTTGAAATTCTTGTATAGAAAAAAAAATATTTCCATACATCATCACATTTCATCCAATTATATGATACTGGGCTCAGCTGTGTTATTTAAAGATGTTCATTATGCTGTTTGAGGATGCTTTTGCGTTCAGAATGACTACTGTTTTCACTCTTGAATGTTATTTTCTTAGCCCAGGTTTGAAGTATGCCACTTCATTTTCATGTAATCCAAACCACTGGCATATAGGCAGGTGTCTCCTGAGATGTTAGGTAGCAACAGGGCTTTGTAGGAAAGAGTGAAGTAGTTGAGGCCTTTGCTATTCAACTTCCCATCCTGAATCTCTTATTTTTCTAGCAAATTCAACATGTGATCTGTGTACGTTTGTCTCTTAAGTCAGTAACTTCATGAAAAGGACTATGTTCTACTTAATACTTTATTATTATCCCAGAGTTTTGTTGCCTTTTTCATTGTCTCCATAAGTTGGATCAATGCCAACCTCACCTGCTTACTTTACAAATATTTAAGTGGAGCTTTAGTCCCTCAGTTCCATCACCCACTGTTCATTGCTTCTCCATTTCTGCATCTTTTGCATCATGTCTTTTCTTCTTGCATCCATTTGGGTTTTTTACTCAGGTATTCTGAAAATAATACCCGGGGGAAAAAAAGAAAGCATTGAGAAAATTGAACAAAATAAATAATATGCCAATTACCAATACATGTTCTGATATGTATATAACCATTATATAATCTAAATATAATCAAAATAGTTACCTGCATCATGTAGCCATTCATGAGAGAAATAACATGATTAATAGGAAACTATTTACAAGGTTCCATCAATATTCAAAGCATGTCCAGTTCTGTAAGACATGAAGTTTTAAACCCTTCTATATGGAGTAAGAAATTGGTGCATATGTAGACTCATATCCCTGGTAAAACACAATTGCAAAATGCTTAGAAAATATGAAGTACATTTGTAAACATAATTACTTTGCAAGCAGTAGTAATCTCCTGGAATGGATTTATGAGATATCATTGCGTGTATTGAATGAAATCTGTCCTTCAGTGAAAATCACAGATTCAAATACTACTTGTCTTCAGTGGTAGGGGTTATTTAATGTAGTCCTACTTTACTTCGCTATGAACTCCCTACCAATAAAAAATAATTTTAAATTATGCTGGATATTTTTCTAAAACTGCAAATCCTTCGTATTTATTCAGAGCATAGAGTCTGAGGAGAGCACATCTTTTCATAACAACTTTTTTATACAGTGACAGATGATACTCATATTTCCAAAGCATCAAATGTAACAGCTTGGTTCTATTTAATCATCTGGCTTTTTTTGTTTAATTTCACATTCAGTTGTAATTGCACATTAAAAAAATTCTAAAAATCGGATCTAAGAACCCAGTAAAAACCAATTAGTTACCGAAAAAACCACAAAGCTTAATATTTGATAGGCACAAAAATGCTTTAATTACATGAAACGTAATTTTGGTTGTTCAGTGACTACCCCATAGTCTATATCATCAGTTCACAAGGAGGTTGTTTAGCAGCTTAGAAGCTGAGCAGCAACATGCCTTTTTACCTTCCCAAGTATGTGGAAAAAGTTTTCCATTACTGTGTACTGGTCCTTTCTGGATGACTGCATTAATCATATTTCTTCTTTTTTTGTTACAGTAGCAAGAACTTTTGTGAGATGGGATGAAACAAATAGGAAAATATGAAACACATTTCTCAGTGTGGGAAGATTCTAGTGGAAGTAGTTACTGACATGTAACCTGTAACATCTTCAAATGTCTGGTACCAACTTTATGCAATTGAAGTATGCAGAACGAAATCTGATTAAATAACCATCCAACATACAGTAAAGCTTTAAAAATAAAAAAGGCATCCAGTCTAATTCTGATTTCAGTCTGAATTTAACGTGGCTCTACTCCTTAAATTTCTCAGCACACTTCAATTTAACGGGAAACACCTGTAGCACTACACTTCACTTTGTTGCGCTCTAATTCAAATAGAAATCACATAATAAGTTTAGTACTCAGAACACCTGCTACCTTAAAACATATTCCTTTGAGACACTTTTACACTAAGCTTTCCTACATCTTCAAAAGACTGTGAATAAAGCCATGGCTCTTTCAAGAGCTTTAATATTCCCTGAGATAAAAGTGGAAAATGCATAAATTGTTCTTTGTGAAAACAGGATGACAAATTTCACAACTTACCACCTAAATCAGCTCTGTTTGGATGTGGAACTCAGTTGTACATCCTGCACAAAGAAAAAATAAATTTTCTACAGATTTTCTTAATTGATGTTGGACAAAACCAGAGGGCCTGGTCTTAAAAATAATAAGCCCTAATTTTACTGCCATTCTTTTAAGAGTTCTGATGTCCAAAATTGTCCCAAATTCAGCAAAGTATTTACATGCCTAAGTTCTGCCCTGTGGACACAGACAATGTCTAGTGATGGATATTTCACTGGCGTCTTTACATGCTTTTTTTCCTTCTCTTGGTGATAATGGGACAACTTTGTGTAGGAGATTCACCAGGGCATCTGTCTCATTAGTTTTCCATTTGGCGGGACTCAGCTGACCAGGAAATAATTTTGCAAGTCAATTGTATCTCTTATCACCATTAAGGTTTTTGGCAGAACAAGACATCAATGACCCCTTTTAGCAATTCAGGAAATGTTGAATTGTAGAAAAATGCTAGAGGAGACAGTCCCTAGAATCAAAGAATAGCACAGAGACAGGCAAAGGGTGGAAGAATTGGGATCTAATGCCAGCAGTGGTAATGAATCACAGCTTAGAGATAGAGGTAATGGGATAGAGGCAATTTCATGCTTTCTCTCCAGAGGACATGGCTGGAACATCAGTTCCTGAATGTGAACTGCCTGGATAGGAACAAGTTCTGTGCTGAAGAGCCCAAAGGCGTTCCTGCACTTCCCAGGGGACTGTTGTGCAGTCAGCAGCTCTCGTACCTGGTCTGCAATTCAGCCTTCATATATACAAGTGTTGCTGCACAATCCTAATTTTTAAAAGCAAAAATCAAAATATTCCATTCATAATTTTTAAGAACAGCAATAAATGGAGAGCAATGATGCTTATGTTTTGGGAAAAAAAGCCCCATCCACCCAAGCACGAGATACCCCACACAAACAGGATATTTTGTATTATTGGCTAACATACTGAATACACAAGAGTAAAATGCAGTCCACAAGATGACAGAGATAGAGGGTAGAACTCATTTTGCATCCTGCCCTTTTGTGTGTGTAGTCAGACTGCAGTACACACAAAACTTCTTGGTTAAGAGCATGTCTCTCAAGACTGAAGCATGTATTGAAATAAAATAACAAAAAGAGAATGTGTATAAACATTTAAGATTTTTACTTAATGAAAATAAAGTATGGCAACTGGAGAAGAATTAATTTCTTGGGTGGCTTAATATAAATTATTTATATTCTCTAATCAAATTTTTAGAGTATATCCAATGCTTGTGTTGCTTTTTTGACTTTTCATTTTGCCATTAATAAATAATTTAGGCATGGTACAACACATCAGCTTTACTGATCCTTACAGATGTTTTGTGCCTCTGAACATACCTGTGTTTATCTTGGGACTGTACCCCATGAACAAGAGCCCACGGTTTATCTCTCTGTAGTTGTGTATATTACATGCTGCACTAATCATGGAGCATTATTCCCGTGACAGCCATATACCATCATTCTCCAAACACAGGATACTCATTTGAAAACTAACACTGCAGCGTAGTGTGATTTTGCACAGTAAGGCAGGGCTTTTGTGTCCTCTGGCTCTTTTCTTACCTGTTGGGGCTCCCACGCCGACTGCCAAAATCCCCACTCTTCCAGCAGTTACTCATTTCATCAGCTTGCTTGTCTTCTGTTTTCTCTCATCCTTTCCAATGCATGGAACTTGTTTCCTGAATGTTGGTTTTTGGAAATTTTAAATGAATTTTCATAGTTCATACACACTTTTCATTTTGTCTGTTGCTTATATTTTTAGACTTCATTTTAAGGTTGTATAAGTTGTCTGTGTCAGGCTGTTTGTTGCAGACAGTGACAGAGAGCCCAAGAACTGGACAGGAGACAGAGACACAGATAATTGTTCCACATGATGTGTGTCTGTCCAGACCCTAGGCATGCTTTCCAAGTCAAAAGGATCAGCTGGGAAGGACTTAAAGTTATAAGAATTTGTAGACAAAAATATTTTTAGACCATGGAGTAAAATAATACACTTAAAAAAAAAAAAAAAAAAAAAAAGATTTTTGGTGTGGAAATATTGAAATCAAGTAACCAAATATGCCATCAAGATTGGTGGTAAATGTTAGATAACATGCCATGACCAATTCTTTCTGGATGTTTCTGGAAGTTTTTATTTATTTTCAATTATATTTTTGTTTATCTTAGGGACCCAGCTGCTAAAGTGTTTCAGCAAAGTGTTTGCCTTGGCAAAGTGATAGTGGCCATGATAGATATGAAAATAAAAAACAATGCTGTGTTAATTAACAGAAGAAAGAAAAAAGAAAAGGTTAAGCATAACTACTGTCTTCTGTTAAGAGAAAAACATGCTGCATGGTACAGCACAGCTTTAAAGCACAGAACCAAGTCAATCAATAACTTCATTAGGAAGAAAAAGTAAGCTAGTAAAAATCAGTATTTCATCATCTCCCTTGGCTTACTCTGCTCCTCAAAGCTCTGCAAGACAAACGTGCTTGCCTGGAGTTGTAGCAGAGACAGTAGCATTGAGATTAGAAAACCAGACTTTCAGTTTCTAAAATATATTTATTTGTTTTCTTAGTATTTTGTAGAAATCTATTTTACTGTCTTTACCAGACCTGAGGGTCTGAGGAACAAATAAATTCAGAAACAAGATGTGAAAGTAGGGCTTCAAAGTGGTGTGAATTATGCTGCTTTTTCACTGGTTTAGCTATTTCAATTTTCAGCAAAGAGCCATCTGTTACTTGAAATCATACGGAGTATACTACAAGGGAAAACTCAGGCTTTCCATCCACTGTGTCAGAGTAGCTGCCTTTGGAACCTTAAAAACTGCAATAATAAAAGTCTGAGTTTTGGTATTGCTCCTTCTAGGACTATGCCTTTTCTAAATGTGAGGTGGTTTTGGAAGTCCTGACTTTTGCTTGAAAATACTTCAATTTGCCCTACTTATTCTGCCTCTAACACCTGCTAACCTATGTTGAACTGCTAAAAGTGTATTTCCTTTGTTAAAGAAACACATGGAAGTCTAAAGTTATCCCTTAAAATATTTTTTACGGTACTGAATAAAATAGAATAATGAGCGGCAAAAATACATGCCATTGTCCTCTACTCCTAAAGATACTGAATAAGAGTGAATAACTTCACATTATCATGACAATTTGTATAATAACAGACATATTATTAGAATATTATCGCATCAACTCCATTAATGCCATAGATTCACTATGGTTTATATCACATACTTGGAATCAGAAATCTGAGAGTATTTATTATTTATTTGGTTTCAGTTCTGTCATGGTTGTGGCTTTTGCCTCACTCATTTGCAAGTCTAACTGCTGTCGTAAAGTATTGATATTAGTTTTTATTTCACATGGCCAAATGGATTTTGCCCCCCTCCTCCCTTACTGTTATTCCTATAGAAAATTACAAATGGCTTTAGAAAAACTGAAATTTTAGAGCTTTTAATGCACTCTTCCCAATCTGATGTTCCTGGTAATTTACATATTAAAAACATGATTTATAAAGCAAATATATGCTATTCTTATCCACAGGGAGAACATGGTATAATTAATTTTTACTCTGTTTTTTGCCTTGACAACCTAAGCTTGATTGCTTAGTATAAATTCTAATTATTGGAGAAAGATGACAGATTCAGGGTGGAGAAGAGAAGGAAGAAGCCAAAAGCAAAAGGCTATTCCCAGGATAAAGAAGCCATCAAAATGCTAATAAGCCCTGTTCCAAAAGGGTATTATTGTTTCTTTGTTCAGCTTTATTTATAAACACAAACATCTGAAGCAATGGCTCCATCTGCGCAGACTAAAAAGCTCTGTGTCCAAAATGTACATTGCTCCAGAACCTACAGAGAATAAAAAGCCCTGCTCAGTTACTCAGCTTTCAAAAAATAACTCTGGACTGAAAATTAACAAAAGTTTCTAGAAATCTGAAGTTTAGGTAGAAAATGTGCTTTGTACAGGAGCTGTTCTGAATCAACTTTAAAGGAGGGAACTGAATTCTCTGGCTGATCTCAGTCTGGTGGATGTTCCAGTGTGGGTAATTAGAAACCTAACATGGGTTAGGTTAGCCTTTATGAGTTCTCAGAAGGAAAGGGAATTGTCTGATTTACCTGATGATTTGACAGACAGGTTGGATTGTGTTTTGGGAGAAGAGAGTGGAATCTATGCAAGTTCTTGATGTATCATAACAGCACTTAAAAATTATAAGGGAAACAGGAAAAAGGAATGGATAGGGCAAAAGGGGGCATGGAAGAAAGAAAAACAAAACCACAAACAACCCAAACTCAAAGTTAAAGGAAAATCAGGAAAGGATAACTCTCAAGTGAATACAGGACTGAGTTGAAAGAACACTTCTAACTCTTGCCTCAAGGAATGTTCCTTTAACTTTGGTTGCAGAGCTAAAAAGGCAGCAAGATACTCTCACTGTTTGTCACAGTGGTAAGCTCACAGCAGTAGCAGAACCAACAGTCTGAGTCTTATTTGTTCGTTATATAGGTAAATGTGACATGTAATTATCAACACAAATCTTTAAAATAAAAAAATAACTAGCTCTACAAATGAACATTTTGAGAGATGGCTTAATGAAAAATATTTTTCCACATTTGTGTAGGAAAACAGGACAAATTCAACAACCTCCCTGAAGGCATGTTTTCCCTGAAGTGCCAAGAGAGGAGGGTTTAATATTCTTTTTTTCTTTCTTTCTTTTTTTTAAAAACATTTAGCAGAATAAATACAATTGGCACATTGAAAATAGGGAGATGTGAACAGGTTTACATGTATGTTACTTTTTTTTTGGTAAGTCTCTTAAGCAGACTTTGTTTCTTCTTGGAAAGGGACAGGGATGTTTAGCTGAAGTGAACCAAGCATGCATTAGACATGATATACCTCAAAGAATAAATAACATGGGTATATGTATGGATAGATTATAGATGACCTGCTTATAAACAGTCCTGCCTTGTGTTTGTGGGGGGCAGGGATGATAGATTCCACTGCCTAAAACAGAAGTATGGAAATGTTTCAAGAATTTGATCTTAGTCTAAGGCAAAAAAAAAAGATAATAGAATTTTCAGTTTATTAAAATAGTGAGCCTGATGATAATGAGAAACAGTTTCTGCAATACAATTGGTCTGCAATGTATTTGTTACATTGAGCAAAAGCAAATTTTCCTTCAAGTTGTTAACATCCATAGAACTGAGGAAAATAAATTTAGTTTTAGGGTTTTAGGGTGTAATTCCTTAATAGAACAAGCCAAGCAGCCGCCTCATAATGAATGCTTCAAAAAATTATTCAAAAAATGCTTCCTCTTTGATTAAGTTTGGCATATCTCTTTTAAAGAAAGTATTTATTTTTATTTCTTACTACCTTCCTATCTTCTTTTACTTCTGTTTCTTTGTTGTTTTGGGGTTTTTTTGGTTTTTTGTTGTTGTTATATGTATATATAGATATGTATGCGTATTTAGCTATTTATTCTGCTATTTATGTTCCCACAACCTCCACCACTGCTGTTGCTCTCTGGTAACTGCACATCATTTGGAGCTGGGCAAGACATTGAAGCAGAAGGACTTTGACAACATGGGTTTTATTTTGATTTTGCATATGTCTCTTTCTTTTTACTTTCAAAATATCAGCCAGTGACATTTTACATTTGCTGATTTAAAGGATGGGTTGTCAGGGTAGGAAAAAGATGTATGGAGCTCACAGTTGGCAATGGCACAGATGAGAGTGTCTGGGTAAGAATCAAACAAATAATGTAGATGTCATTGTGGAACTCCTCTATAAACCTCCCAGGCAGGATGATGATGCCGATGAGGAACTAAGGGAAACTTCCAAGTCAACTGCCCTTGTCCTTGTGGGGGACTTCCATTTGCCAGAAATTACCTGGGACCCTCCCACAGCTGGTACAGCCCAGGCCGGAAGATTCCTAAAAACCTGATGACGACTTCATTCTAAGGGAGCTGACTCAGAAAGATGCCCTTCTTCATCTACTGCTTGTCAACAGAGAGGCTCTTGTGAGCAAAGTGAAGACTGGTGGCTGTCTTGGCCACAGTGGTCATGAAGCAATTGAGTTTAAAATCTCTATTGACAGGAAAAATAGTGCCAGCAAAACCTCAGCTCTGAACATGAGGAGAGCAGACTTCAGGCTTCCCAGGAAATTAGGGAGTAAAGTCCCCTGGGAAAACACTTTTGCAGGTCCTGGGGTCCATCAGTGCTGGCCACTTTTTAAACATCACTTCCTGAGGGCACAGGAGGAGGCAATTCCCAAATGTCACAAGTCAAGCAGAAAAGGCAGAAGGCCAGCTTGGATGAACAGGAATCTTCTCTTAAAAATAAGGCTAAAAAGGAAGGTCTATGCCCAGTGGAAGCAAGGGCAGGTGATATGGGAAGATTACAGAGAATCTGCTTGTAACTTTTGCTTTTCAATTTTTTCTGGTTTTGCCTGTTAAGACAACATTTTGTGTACTTCTCCCATCAGGATGTTCTGTGCAGATCCTTCATTTCTTACGTTTACTACCACATTATCCCCAAGCTACAGAAATAAATATGAAGTGCTCAGAAAAGTAGACTCTCAGAACAGCTTGGGATTACCAGTACCAGCGGAACCACAGGACTGGGCTGTGAAAAAAAGCTGTGTATGTTGCAGGGGAGAATGTATTAACAGGCCAAAACTGATGACAGTGTTTGCATGGTCCCAGAGTAATAAGGTTTGGAAACACATAAGACCTGTAATTTGTGCTTAACATAGCTAATTGACTGTCCTTGCCTGGACCTTTGCAGGAACTTAACACTCCCATTTAAATAAACTGAAGAATAAAATATATATTATCTAGTTTAAATAAACCCCAACAAAATAAAGTGGGCACTGACACCCATATACAGATGTTTATCTCTCAGGAGAGCTGTCAACCTTTCTTCTGAAGGGATTACTTAACACATGGATGAATTCTTTACAGATGAAAACACCTGTGTTCTCTGTTCACTTTAGAAACTCCCAAGGCAAAGTATGTTCAGACAGTCCATCCAATGGAACACAGCATTGTGTCACATCACATTCGGATAAAGTGTATATCCTTTGAAATGAAATGGTTATTTTCTGCTTTGTTTTACTCATTCCTGTTTAACCAAACATTACTGGGAGACCTAACAAACAGTGGAAAAACTTTAAAACCTTCTTTTAAATCCTAACTGTTGTATGCAGCCTACCTAGATTTTATATGGGGATTTTGAGAGCAGAAAAATTGGAGTTTTATTTCAGTAAAAAGTTTCTACCCTGTTTAGGCTGCAGACCTGTCATGGAGCTATCACCATGATTTGAGAGTTTCTTACCTCTCACGGCATTTTTTTCAGTGCATGTCTATAGTTTTGCCATGTATCTACATATTCAAGTCCTGTGTATCCCATTCTGATCCTATTTTGGAGGGTGAAATGTCCTCTGCATCACCCTGTCTGTCCTGTGACTGAATTCAATGCAGTTAGAGCAAGATGATCTTCAGATATCTAATTTCCATTTATTAAACACCTCTTACCAGAAAGACCACAGACCTCTTTTAGTTTTCCGTCTTCCATCTGAATGCATCTTTATCACTAACTATGTTTAAGTAGTGGTTTTACTGCAATAGCCCCAAAGTACACAGAATAAAAAATAGCACTGTGAGGTGCTTAGTTAGATATTGAGACAATGGAAATCAATATGAGACAGCTGCCTGCTAAACTCATTGCAGCTGAGCAGAGCCTTTTCTCTGAGGTTCCAGAGAAATTGCAGATTGTTCAGCCAATGACTGATGTTCCTGAAGAAATGAATTATTTACTAGTGAATATGTGACACTGATATTTTTAGTTTCTTGCCATTAATTGTGGATAGGAGAGTGCTTTTCCTTTCTTAAAATAAAATTAAAAAAGGTTTCTCTATAACAGCATCTGACTTAAAACAAAGATTATATTTTATGCCCCGTAGGATAATATAGGAGCAGACATGTCTGTCAGACCTGTTCCTTCCTTCCCAGTAAGGGTTCTAATAGGAAAACTTTATTGCAAGTGCTCCTATGGCATTTGTAAAATACAATCTATTGAGAGAAACATTTGCAAGGTTTAGCTTGCTTGAAAGTGTTTTCCAGTGTCTGTATTAAGAGTAACTTCTAATCATTTGATGAAGATCCAGTTTGAGATCCAGTCTCCAAATGCAGACTTACCCCCAGCAGGGTTGAGGATTATTGCAGACCATTATCCCTTAAAGTGGAATCCCGAATTGCCACATGGCTGTTCATGAAGCTGCCTATCCCTCCAGGCAATGGAGAGAACTTCCTCCAATGTCATACTCTAAAGACCTGAGGTGCAGTTTAAGAGATCATAGAATTATATAATGGTTAGTGTTGGAAGGGACCTTAAAGATCACATAGTTTTATTCCCTCCTGCCATGGGCAGGGACACCTTTCAGTGCACCAGATTGCACAGAGCCCCATGCAGCCTGGTCTTGGATCCTTCCAGGAATGGGTATTCACCACTTTTTTGGGTAGCTTGTTCCAGTGCCTCACCAATGAAAAGAGCTGCCAGCCTTCCTGGCTGCTGTCCTTCATGAGGACATTTGTAGGGCAAGGTTTTGCTCAGACTGCCAGTCAGAAGAAGTCCTTCTTCTGATAAAAGGGAGGAGGGATATCTTGCCTCAGTGTAGGCATAAGGCAATCATGAAACTGCTCAGCATTATGAGAACTGAAGTGCAACTGGAAGAATTCTGGAGAACTAGAAGATAAATGGACTGAAATGCTTAGAGAAGAAAAAGTCCCTTAGGGCCAGACAGCAGCTGAGCATGGAAGGTTGCAAAGCCCATGCAAGACTAATTTTAAATTCCCAGCTGCAGTTCCATTTTGTGTCTGGTCCTTAGAGTCTAATTTTTTCTTGACTTTTAAAGGATGTAGATCAAATCAGTAGAAGTTTAAAAAGCTGAATTTTGCACTATGCTGTTACTTTTATATTTTTCAGAATTAATGGGAATTTTTAACAATATTTTTGTAAAGTGTTGATGTCAGTGACATCTGTACTGAGATAGATCCCTGTGCTTTTATTCTTCTAGATTTATGTGAAAACTTTTATGTATTAGCTCAAAAATATTTACAAATTCTTCTTTGGCCTACTTAGTCTCTTTTTAGTAACTGCGCAGTGCCCTGCAGCTTTAATAGCATACTTTCACCTAAACTGAATACATATGAGGAAAAAAAATATGCTAGCATATTAAGGTATCAGTAATTTTAACCTTAATTCAATCTCCCTGTCTCTACTGTCTAATGGGAGTGATTTTTTGTGTGTTTGTATTAGAATGGATTCTTTGTTACTTAAGTTGTATTTTTCATTCTAAGTAGTTTTTCTGATTATTATAGCTTTTGGAATATATTGTTAGCAGAAAAATCAGCACATTCAACAGGATGAGTAGTGACAGAAAAAAGAAAGACTGATAACAGGGTAACTACTCTTTGCTTCTGTCATCATCTGCAAAACCTGAAAAATAGTATTTCCCTACTTTTCAGTTGTGCATCCAAACAATGTAAGAGTTTGGAGACACTCAGATGTTATGGTGGTTATCAGTAAAGCAAGCTGTACAAATGAATTGCATGATGCCACAAAAACAAATAACTTATTGGAGAAAATGATTGCATACACCTATTACCTGCATGTTAAACAAGGCATTTTTAATGCACACAATTTTTGAAGGCAAAAATGCAAAGTAAGGGAGGGAGGTTGGGCCAAGTTTACAGGGAGTTTTTTTCTTTGCTGTTATTATTTCTTTTTAATACTGATGATTGCTTTTGATAGATATATGTCTTTTAATGAAGAATTATACTTCTTTAAAAAATCCTTCACATACTCATTTGGTGTCAGAAGAGTCCTTGCTTTGTGTAGAAGTGACAAGCTCCTAGGAAGAAATTATCTGTGGCACTGTTATATAAATTCAGCTAACCTACTGAGACATTTTATTCTCATAAGACACCAGAAAACTCCACTTGTGCTATTACCTTTGACAATGATTCTTTGAAAAATCTGAATCACTCATTCGTGACCAATTGGCATAGCCAGCAGGATCCTAAATCAGGAATCACAACATGATATGGTAAATTATATAAAAGAGTGTTAAAAATAGAATCAAGTTCTAATAACTGAAATATTTAAAATAACAAGTTACTCACCAGAAGAAGAAAACATATTTCTTCTAGGTTTAACATATGAGTTTCTGCACCAAAAAGATTACAAAAGTATCCTTTATCCTGTGTGATCCGTAAGAACTGTCATATTTTTATATTTTGCAGAAATTAACCTTAGCAAATGGTGTGCAAAGCAAAAGTTTTCTTGACGCTCAGCTTGATTTTTTTTTTCCACATCAGCCTTCACAGCTGCTCCAAGTACTTCAGTTTTTCAGATGATGTGTCTGACCGTGGCAATTCAGCCTAATCCAAATATGTATCAGTCATGCAAGCAGATTGTTCTTTATTAGGCTTCACTCTAAAGAACTGTGACTAGGAGTAGCATGATAAACAGAAGGTCATCAAGACTGATTTTTACTTTTTTTTTTTCCCAGAACATTACTGAGAAAACTCTGGAGGAACTCCAAGCTAAATCTTTGTTTCCCTAAATGGTAGATATTAGGAGAGTTACTCCTACACAGCATGAGAGGGGAAGGGAAGTTCCTTGATAGACAGATGGTGCCATTGCAAATTGACTATGAAAAATAACTGGCAAGGAAAGAATTGGCAAAAGTAGGAACCAGAGAGCAGATTATCACTTAGTACAGGGGAGAAGAAAAGGGAGGACCGATATACAGCTAGCAGCAAAATTAAAAGGTAAAGAAAATAACCCAAATTTTTACCCAAGACTGTGTGGGGCACATTTCCTATTTCCTACCAGAGCAGGATTCCTGTGCATCCATCTGTTTGAATGCCAGGAAACCATGAAAGCAATTTTCCTGCTGTGTTATATTATCAATCTGAATTCAGATTAACCATGCTCAGCTAGGAGATCTTCTCCTGTCAACCTTAGCATCTCATCCAAGGTTGTAGTGACCTGTGACTTGTACAATGCTCCAGACCAGTTTTGTTTTCTATTACTCATTGAGTGTCTTCTCATCAGTGAATTCCAATGAAACCAACTCTAATGCCTTTAAGGCATGATTGGAGATGTGAATAGTGCAAAATACTTGTTACTGTGTAGGTTGTGTTTTTCCTTCTCTGCTGCCACCATCACAAATTAATGTGTGATTAAGCCAATCGAGCTTGGGCCTGGTTTCCTGACCCAAAGGTGTCACAAGTCTCTTTGCTTCTGTCTTTTGGCCTGCAGAAATCATCCAGTTTTCTCATTTTCTTATAGCCATAAAATGCTTATCTTTTTCTCTTGCATTTTCTCTCCTTTTCCTCTCTTTTTTGGTTAATTATTTTTTATGCTGTGATGATAGAAGCTGCCCTTGAATGAACTTTCAACTCATTATTTACAGGAGCACCAGCTGCTTTTCTCTATCAGAATAATTTCATCCAAACTAAGGCTCTTCAATCCATGTATGGAAGTATTTTTCTGTCTTTCAGGAAGAATACTTTTAGCTGTTCCTCCATTATCCTCAAAACATATATTTACACACATATGCAAAGAAAGCAAGCAAATATCCTCTATCTGATTGAGGAGAAAATTTGGTTGAAACTGGAAATATATAGGAATTTCCACTATACATTTGTGTGGTCAGCATCCTCCTTTGGCAGGGAGAAGCTAATTATTCTTAAGATGTCCTCCACTTTTCATTGTCCTAAAGGTCAAAGCAGCAATGGTGAGATTAAACCAAAATTATGGGCAACTGTGACAGTTGGCCACCCTTGTTCTCTTGCAGCAGTGACCGTGAATATAAATATAGCAGAGTACAGCACAATCCCGTTCTGCAAGTGCAGGCTGGAGAAAAGCAGCCTTTGCTGTCTTGCATTACCAGAGTCCTGAGAGCTGATGTCTTATGGTGATAGTACTCCTGATGCCTTGATTTAACTGAACAGGTATTTTTCACTGTCTCTCTTTTGAAAGTGAGACAGAAGTTTTTCTATCTGATGTTGGACAGGTGCTAAAAAAGTCATACTTTCAACAGGTCAAAATAATATTGATAGTTTTGCGTTATGAGTATTCTCCCTTGGCATTAGCTTACTACTAAAAGAAGTCCAGATATGTGCTCACACAGATGTGCTATAAAGGTCTGATATTTTGGCTTGGGTGGGATTGAGCTCTCTGTGTAACATTATCCAAATGTCAGGTGCCCAGAATATTGCTTTATAGGCAATGGACAGAATGAGGCACAGCCAAATGCTAATTAACCCAAATTACTTTAGACATCTCTTTTTAAGAAGGAAGAATACGCCTTTGGGGCTGCCTTAGATTACCCTTTGCCTCTTCATTACCTCTGGAGGGGAAATGTTACATGGGTCATGTAAAACCCTAATTTCCAGATTGAAGGAATGACTCTTTCCCTTGCTGATCAACATCTTCCTTTTTTCTGTGGCTTCTAAAAGATCTTTACTTACAAAAACTGCCGAGTGTTAAATTATTGTCAGTATGCCTTGCCTGAAAAGATGCTTCAGCCAAAGATTGACTGGTTTGTCTACCTTTTTCTAAAGGTCCCGACTTTTTATGTTCTGTAGATTATTCATCTAAAGTTGTTTTTTATGAGACTTTTGAATTAAATGGCCACCGGATGGCGGTAGAGGATAAAGAGAAATAGCAGAAATGGTCCAGTACATTTCGCAAGCAATGGTCTTTGAATACTATTCTGGTATTAAAGAGTTAGCTCTATTTTCTCTTTTTTCATAATAGTCTTGTGTTATTGATTTATGATTACAAGTTATTTCAAACTCATTCTAACAAATTGTTTTCTAATATGTGTAGAAATAATTTTTACATGCTATCTATCTTGAAACCTCTATGTAGATTGATGTTCTTATTCTAAATCACCTTATATGCCATTTTGTTTTGTTTTGTTTTGTTTTGTTTTGTTTTGTTTTGTTTTGTTTTGTTTTGTTTTGTTTTGTTTTTTCTCCTCCACTGTGTTTTCTACTGGCAGGGAGAGACACAAAACACAGACCTGAAGATATGCCAATGGACACTAGGAATGACACAAATTCAAAATTTCACTGAAGTCTTTAAAACTTCTGATTCTTAAATTATAGAAGGTCATGTTTATCTCACTTGCCTTCACTTTTTTTTTTTTCCCTCCCTTGCTCAAGTCTTCAGTGTAAGATATCTATTTGCTCTGCCCTTTATTTAAGGACTGGTGCTTGAAACCCATTTTGTGTGGAGCAGCTTCCTTGGAGAGCAGCAGAGACAGGAGGCTTGCAGGCGGGGGAGGATTCCTCTGCGTGGAGCCCTCTCCTGTGAGCTGCTCTCTGCATGCTCTCAGACAGCAGCACTCCCTGGCCAAAACCCGTGTGAATACCGACACCAAGCTTATAATTATCCTCAAGTCCTTCTTTCTAGGAACCATCTGCTAGTGGCATTTTACAAAGCTTTGCAGCACAGACACTCAGAAAAACTGCTGGTGAGTTTGGAGACTTTGAGCAGTTGCAAGGTGCTTCTGTCTGCTCCTTCGATGCAGACTCCGGTGTGTTCTGTGACTCCTCGCTGCAAGCTCCAGCTGCTTTGTCTGCATTTCACCCCCAAAAGGGATGATGTGCTTACTGCTAAGTTAAAATGCATTAAATATGCCACTAGTATTTTTCCATGTTGGCAGTTACAGTAGTTGCCATGGGAATGTCAAATCATGTAAATGGGTGAAGAGGCAGCTCACAAAACAGTATAGATTAGAGATGTGGCCCACAGTATTAAAAACATGTACAAACTGTCTTCTGTACATAACCACACCATCTTCTGTCACCAAGAGGCTTCAGGAAAATAAATTGATACTTCTCTAGATCTGTTTTATAAATGAGCATCTTAAATAAATAAAGCATTTAACTGTGATGAGTAATCTCAGTTCTTTAATAAAGGATGGAGTTATGCTAATTGAACAGCAAAGTTGTTTGTCAGGGCTGACAGATATCTGCATACTTCATTTATTCCATTAATTCATTTTCTGCAGCATATAATTATGATCCCTTGCACAAGTGACAGAATCACAGATAGCATTTCAGTGCAGGGCTATATATCTGTTTTGCTATGATCACTGGAGTATAGCAGTTATATCATTTTTATCAGGAACATGCTGAGAATAACCAAAGAAGAATTCTAATGATTATGGATTAGTAAATCTTCCATTTATTCATTAAGCAGCTCATGGACAGACATGAATTTATTTTAAAGTAATACGTATTATTTTTCTTTTGTTAGTTCTCAGGAATTGAAATTTAGAGAAAGACTGGCACTAGAACTATTAGAGGTATTAAACCAAATAATTCTTAAGCAGTAAGTAAGATAGAAAGAATGTCTTTGTAAAGAATGTAATTATGGAGAAAAGTATAACTGATATTTTAGCTTATACTATGGCAAAAATAAGTAAAATTCTACCCATGTTGACTAACATTTTTAGTTTCAGTTTGGTTTTCTTCATCTCTAAAATGTTGCTTATTTCATATTGAAATTGTTCCCTTACGTATGAATCATCTAAATTAGAGCAGCTGAATAGATGTCCGCCTCGCCCTAATCACAGAATGTTCTTTCTCACATTCTGTAAACAAGCTCTGTTTTTCAATATTCTGAAAAAGTTACTGTAAAATAGGACTTGGTTCCAGATAGGATGTAATTTATTCCTTAAAAAAGAATCTGAACATCATCTCTATGTATCTTTCTATTAAATCTGTGTGCAAATCCACAAGAGGAAGAAATTAAACAGTGAGTGAAGTTCATAAAAGGGGGACGTCGTCCTTTGCCTGTACATTTTGATTAGTTTAGACAGAATTTGTGTGGTGTAGATATGATCAGGTTCATATAGGTAAATTAAATGTAAAATTCATCAGCCTCAGGCATTAGAACTTCTAATAATACAAATCAGGTATTGTGCCCTGGTGAACCAAAAAAGCTTATTTTTGTCAGATATATATTTTCTAGAATTGCTCAAGAGAACAACCCATTTCAGACAAAAATTCCATGGAGTTCTGAATGTAATAAAAATTGTGACCAATTTTTATTAATGTCTAAAAATCTATAGTCAAATTGAAGCGATACTTTCAGGTTAAAGTACACTTTTAAGTTAAGAGATGAGTTTTTTACAATAAAAATAATAGACAATGTGACAACTGCCCAATCATTTTCTAGATACGAATAAAAAATGACAGAGAAAAATGTGTGCCATATTTGTCACACATTTAATATGGCAATAACTGACTTCATCTGTATTTGGACAATAATGCTATGTCTAGAGCAGCCAGGTGTCTTTAGCATGCATAGAAAACACCCTGTGTCAAGACATGGATTAATTTTATTTTAGAACCAGTGCAAGAATTTCCAATACTTTATATTTTTGGCGACCTCCCATGAAAAATGTCAAACTGCTTCTGAACTCACATACAACACAAGCTGGCCTCTTCTGTGTCAGACTATAAGACAGGAAAGATGTTTCTTGTTTGTTGTTCGCAGAGTATCAGTAAAATGACTTCAGATTCTGCATTTGGAGGTCAAAGACTGAACTGGGGGTGGTTTTTTAATACAAACTGGCCAAATGCACTGCATTGCTGAAAAAATTCTGCTCCTTTTCTGGACGTATTTTTTGTACTAGATTTTAATTTTTGAGCAACTTTTAAACATGAACTGAAAACAGAAAATTGGAGGTTATGATCACTCACTCTGACTGGTTTTTGACCATGAGTAAATCAGGTAGCTTCTTTGTAGTTTAGTTTATTGAGCAATATAATGAAATAATACTGAGCTGTAACCTATTATTGAATAGTTAATTAGTTAATAATAGTTAATTATTATTAAGTATCATGAAGATTTACAATGATATCAGAACTTTTTTGCACTTAATTATCCTTGGAAAATGTTATTGAGATGGGGTACATATTTTCTCATTTTGTAATTAATTACATAAAGAAATCTCAGTGTTTATCATGAAATATTCATTTATTAATCATTAGAGAATGAAGAATTGTATAATATTAAAGCTTATGCTATTAACCTCCTATAAGAATGTTTTACTCTTTTAATCTGAATTACTTACAAGAGGCTGCTGTGGGTATTCTTCAGCAGAAATCATCTAATGGTTTGCTGCCCTGCATGGTAAACAGATGTGAAATAAATTCTCAGCCATACCTTTCTGGGTTGTGCCTTAATGTGGCAAAGAGCGTGTTCTGAGGAAACCTTCACAGATTAAAAAAACTCATCAGAACCTCCAACTTTATTTTAAACAATACAATTAAAATTAGAAAATCCCCCTTGCAAGATTATCAAACGAAAAAGAAATAGAATACTTGGAGATGCCCTTGAAGACATAATTTTGTGTATTTTTTGTGTATTATGATTTGTGTCAATTAGATAAAACAATTAAATATCTTGAGTTTACATAATTTCAAGTGCTAAAAATAGCACATGGAAAAACATTCCCAAGTTACTTTACCTTCAGTTCTGTACGTATTACATTATGTACAGACAAAAAATACAATAAATGCCATCAATAGACTTTTTTCACTATGCACAGATGTTCTTTCTGTTTTAATAGTTGTGTTACTAATTGCATTACACTTGGGTACCAATTCAATGAACTTTGGTTTAGAATAAGAGTTCTCAATTAAAAAGGCAAAATAACATTCATGCTTCACTGGAACTGAAAGGCTAGGGAAAATGTAAAATGTACACAAGATCAACAGCAAAATTTTTTTCATAGTTAAAGTGATTTTACTGCAATATATTAGACTATTTTCTGGTGGCTAATATCAAAGGGAATAGATAACCATATGACAAGCAATGGGACTTCAGTCACTCCTTTTTTTTCCTACTAGTAAGTGGCACAGACATCTTAAGGAGAACCAGTTGTTAATAAACACTGTAATTTTATTTTTGTTTTAATTGCTTAAGAAATAAGAAGCTTCTGAAATTTTCAGATAATGAGCAAGCTACATTCATTTTAGTGACCCTCTCTGGATATATTTTGGGTGAGACTAAAAAGCAAAATGCTTTTGAAATTTTAAGCATGTGTGCAGCTTCCTCTGTTGTGATATGATAATTCATAAAATTAGACATGTTCTTAAATTCTCTAGTGGCTTGGGCCTGCATGTTGCGATCTTCTCTGGTGAACAGCTTAAGGCTACAGAAAATCATCAAAGAAATTACAAAATGAGCAGAATTTCTATTACTTTGATCAGGCAATAATAGGGGAAACCAGAAAGAGAGCTGTAACATTTATTTGAAGTAGTGGGAGGACAACTGTAGATAATGTGTATTACATATTTATCACTAATGTTTTTCTCAGCTATATTTATTTGCATCTTCATTTTACATATATTTTTGTTATTCACAGGAATTGCAGGAAAAAGATTTGTGTGACACAATACCTCCTCAGATTTTAAATGCTATTTATTTAAAAATGTTAAAATTTCAACCACACTTCTTAATTAAACCTTTTTATGTTACTCCATATACTAGAAAACACATTTTCCATGCCTTTGAAGCTTTTAAAATAGACAAATTCCTCCATTATATTTATAAAATTTGGCGAATTTTTAGTTTTAAATATTGATTACATATTTAATAAGTAAATTGAAATTTTGATTAGAAAAAAGGAGATGAATCAGGAGGGAAGGGGAGTGGATGGGACCCTTCAACACGACCCTTCACTTGCATAAACTGGTCACACTGCTCCCTTCCTGCCCCCCTGCACAGGCAGATCTGCCAGAAGTCCCATCAGATCTTCTCTAGGGCTGCTGCCAGCTGGAGCAAAGTAACACCTCCCTGTCCCCAGTGACACAGAGCTCCAACCCAAGGGAAGGGGCAGGAATACACAGTGGAGCAGTAAATCTGATGGCAGCTTGCCCTTAGGGCTGCTAGGGCTGGTTTGGAGGCAGCAGGCTCAGCTGTGAGCAGAGCTGCTGAGGTGGCCTGAGCTGGAAGCCAAGCCTATTCCCCTTCTCTTGGGAACTGGGACAGAAGTGAAGAAAGATCAGGAGCAAGAGAACTCCTGTGAAACTCCATTCCTTCTCTCCAGACTCCTCTCCTTGCCCACTGCTGTCGCTGCAGGTCACACTCCTTTCAGTGAGGCAACTGACCTGTCTAAGGGATGTCAGGGTTACCAAGAGCTCTCCACACCTGCAGAGATTATCCACCGTGCCATGGACCTCCTCCCAGAGGTGCCACCAGCCTGGCTGTGTGGCTCAGCTGTGTGCCACAGTGGGGCCTTTGGAGCCAGCTGGAACTCTCTGGAACCAGCTGTGTCCAGCACAGTGCAGCCCCTGGCCTCTCCCCAGCCACACCTGCAGCCCATATTCTGCTGCTGTCCTGAAATAAGCCTCAGACGTTAAAAGTACGAGCTGAGCATCCAGGATCTCAGTAGCTTTGAGTCTACAAAAAGTCTGACATTCTTTGCAGAAGTAAATTCTTGATTCATTTGCTGACTCAAAGCATGTGGGATTAATCATGATATCCCCTTCTCAAAGCACTTTTGAAGTTTGTTGTGTTGTAGATTATGCATTGCATGTGGATAAGGTTTTCATGCTTTTTTAACAGTGACTCATACCAGGAGGCTTTTTCCCCCGCTTTCTCCCTGTGTCTTCATCCTGCAGTGTGTCTGACTGGTAAGACTCCTTTCCCCATGCCCCTTGTCTCCTCTCAGATTTCAGCTGTCATGAAGCAGTGAGGAATCAGAGGCACAGCTGCAGGAGGTGTAGGAATGGCTGACTTACAGCCATCACTGTTACAGACCTTTCAGGGAGTTTGAATATTTCCCAGGACATTACGTAAATGGGAATTTTTGACATTCAAAGCATCAGTGACTACTGCAGAATTTACGTGCATTAATAACTGGCATGCTTCCAGCTCTAAAATTGCTTATTAATTTGGTGTCTAATTGTTTTATAGTATGCATTCTGAGAACATAATCTGATAAAACTGGTGAATGGGATACCTGGGAGGGGTGGTGCCGTTGGGCAATTGCTTTTGATGACAGCGTGCGCTGTGGAATTTTTGTCACATATGAAAGTGAATCCTACAAGTGTCATACATACTCATGGAAAGAACAACATTGACAAATGTGGGTTAGTTGGAGTGCAATAGTGAGTTGCTTGCTCTAAGCTGATAGAGAGCTATTCAATAAGTCTTGAGGTGGCATTACCTGATCCATACAGTATCTATCTTCTCTGATTTTGGTCTGTATAACATTGACCCAGTAAACCTCTTGCCTGGGCAGGGATACCTGCTGATCCCGCTGGAGCTGCAAAAGGGCACCAAAGTCTCTTTTGATAATGGAATTTGGAAGGTTTGACTTTGGGAATTAAGGAACAGCTGTTCAGTATTTCTGTAGGGAAAAGCTGTCTTCTCTTCATAAACATCAGAATGCAAATAATAAACCAACATACAGATTAATAGATGTCACAGGCATGAGATGAGCAGCTAATTTCATGCCCTACGTATTAGCATAATTAGCTGTGATTTATTACAGGAGTCAATCCCAAAGCTCCTTCACTGTGCAGTAAAATAGTGTTCATTGTCCAAAAAAGAGTCTGCCTAAGGTGCTGATGTCAAATACCCCCAGGAGCAGTAGGGGCTCCTTCATCAGAAGTGTAGTGGGGATTGGTTTGTAACCTTGGCTTTGACATCCGTGTTTAAGATACTGTGAAAGATCTGAAAGTGATATAGACTTCTAAGAATATAAGAAAACCATAACTGCCTGGCTTATAACAGGCAGTTATATAACAAAAAGGGAGAGATAACTGGGACTTCCAAGGTCTGGGAAAGTAAGTTTGACTGCAGGTAACCCTGTAAGTCTATCTGTTTTCCCATTCAGAATTATAGGTTTATAAAAACCAAAAATGTACTAAGTAAGTAGTTCTACTCTGAGGTGAGCTCCTTTTCTTTTTCTGAACTGGTCTGCATTTGGAGGTTCCTCCCAGCAGATGTTTTGAAATCTTGACTGTTTTCTTCTGGAAAAGGTAACCAAGGTTGGACTTCTCCCCTAGCGAGCTGTCCATCTGTTAGTGATTTTTAATATATAATTATCTTTTGATCATTTGTCTTCAGATGCGAACAAAAGATGTTTTTGCTTCATGTATAAATTTTTTATGCTTTACTTGTAACACATTATTCTTCATTTTTTGTGTCACACATTTACAGTTTTACATGAGGTACTTTTTGTTCTGCTACTATAAAGCCTTTTTTCTCTGAAGCTGTCCTTGAAATCTCTTGGTTCTGAGTTCATGTCTGGGTATCAACATTGAACAGTCAGTTTTTGGCAATCCTAGATGATGCCTTGTCTGAACCACTCAGCCACCACCTACACAGGTGACCTAGTAGTCATGCTGACTAAATAGAGCATCGAACTGTGGGTGTTGTCAGCATGGCTTAGAATAACTGTTGATGTCTGGGTGTAGCTCAGGGAGCTTGTTGTGTTTTAATCTTAAATTATTCATACACTTGATCTGTAGCAAGACTCAGAAATATTTGCAGATCTTAAAGCAGAAACAGCAATCTCAAACTCCCCAACACAAAGACTTGTGACTTTTTTTGTTTCTAGGTTTTTGGATGACAGTTTCTATTAAATCAGAACAAGCCTGATATAAGTTCTTCCTTTTTAAGGAAGCACAAGGAAGCACATGTTATTTTTTGTAAATTTTTAAAGGCAAAAATGCCAAGAAATGTACTCAGAATCTTGAAATAAACTAAATGTCATTTTTCAGAAACAACTGTTACTGAAAATTCAGGAATAAGATGGGAGGTCGGTTGTAGTCTTTTACTAGTGAGAAATTTATACAAAAATGATGGAATGAAAACAGCAAAGCTAAGAGTGAAGGAAAAGCAGAAATGGCATATGTATTGTAGTTTTTTCGGTAGAAAGAGTTTATCTGCTTTGTTGTTCAAAAAGTCATTAGGTTTATATTAGGAAGATTATTTCTTGCTGCAGAGGAGGCCAATCTTCATACCACAGAAAGACTCTTGGATTGCCCCTAATCATATGCTAATTTTCTTCAGGTCTTGACCAAATCCCTGGACATAACACTGCATGTAGGATAAACACTGCTCTGAAAATCATAAAACACTACCTAGCAAATCTATTTAAGACACCACAGAGCAACCGTTGTCCGCCTTCCCAAACATGACCATTTGCACCTGTAGAGAACTGCCAGTCCATATATTTGCAGTGAGTCCACTGTTAAGTGTCTAACATAAACATCACCACCACATCTTTCCAAACACTCTCTGTGTCAGGAGCCACAGAGTCTGGCAGACTGGCTATCAGCTGGTTCTTATCATCCAAGCTGCCTTCAGCTTCTGTGCTGGAATGGTTGCAGTGCCTAACTTGCCTATAATAGACCACCCATTCAAAGAGCATTGTCTCCCTCTGAAAGCAAGGAGAGTGCTCTAATCAAAATACAGCTCAGTATAAATGCATTAATTCCCTCAGCAGCAGTTTACATTTAAAAGTTGTTGAATGTGCGTAAGTTCTTGTAGCTGCTCAGGTGCCACCAGACAGCATTTGTGGTTAGCTCTTGATTTAGTTCTGAGTTGTTTTGTGAGCACTGCTTTTTTTCTTTTTCTCCCTTGCACCAGCCGCTAAAATAACTGGGAGAATAATTCATTGTGTCATGCATTTGGTGAGGTGTCTTTTTTCTATTTTCCCATTTGTCAGTTCTTCTCAGCTGGCAATTTTTCTAAGCTTTGTGAAACTCTTTGCCCATAACTCCTACAAATGATGTCAAGTTCAATATGTCTTTATTATTTATGCCTTTTTTTTTGTGTGTTCCAATTGCATGCTGGTTTACTTGTGGTATATTGTATGCTAAGCCAGATGAGCATAACTAGCAGAATGAAGTTTTGCATGCAAATATGTTTCAGTTCATTTGGTCTGGAAACATTCCTGACAACAAGCTTATTTCCTAGAACAAGCATAGAGAAGAAGTACAACAAGAAAAAGTGGTTAAAATTACTTTTTCCTTTAAATGTTTAGTATTATTAGAAAATGTGTTTCAGAGTAAAACTTCCAGTCCACCACTCCATCCCTTAATTCTTCTGGTTTTCATTTTCTTTCCAGTGCCATCCCTAGGCTTTGTCTGTCTCTAAGCTCTGACACTGAAGCTAACCATAAGTGTCAAGTGACTACTGTATGTGGCCCACCAACAAGCAGGAGATTCTTCTCACAGGACAAATTTTTTTTTTTCAAGCAATTCTTCCTTTTGGAAGTGCTTTTCAAACTCTGCTGAAGTTTACATTCCAGGATTTACTTCTCTCAGCCTTGACCCTCACCCAAATCCTGAGCCTTCAGCACAGCTACAAGCTGAGAGTTGCCCATCCACATGGCAATGCACTCAAGGCAGATAATATTTTGCAACCCACTTCGTCCCTTGGTCACTTCTATCCAATTCTGTTTCTGGTCCAGCTCTGGGCTTTGGCTCTATTCTAACTTTACCTCAAACCTAAACCTAGGGCCTCAGCTAAGCGTTAGTCAATAGTCGCAGCTTTGGTCCAGGTGACAAGGTTGTGAGGGGACACAACCCTATCCAGCCCACCACTTCAGTTGGTTGAGCCTCTGTCCAGTGCAGCCCCAGGTCTTTGTCCTCCTGAGCCCTAGCCCCAAAACTAGGCCCTCTCCTGAGTCCTAAGCTAAGATCCAGAACTCTTGCCTAAATGATGAAATTGTCAGGGGAGAAAAGATGTTACAGCTCACCCATCCCTTTGGCATCCTCTTTCCAGCCCCACTTCAACTGCAGCTCTAACCTTTCTGTTTCTCTTAAAAATTGGTCAAATCTTAAAGTCATCCTTAACCTTAAGCTTCAGCTCATTGTTTTTATCCAACACTTTCAACAATGCCCACTTTAAAGATTTCCCACAGTCGACATGCCCCAGCTTTCCCAAAGGCTCCTCCTGCTGGTTTGTTTGCAGGGTGGTAGGCCCAGATATTCCTGCTCCAACAATCACCTCTGAGACACTGGCCATCAGCTAGAGAAATTGTACAGTGGTCTCAGGTAACTCACAGCCCATTGGAAGCACAGAGAATACATACAGCTTTTAATTAATGTGATCAAAACTTGGATAATTGGAGAAGGCTGAGAAGGACTGAGAGAGGCTGAAGGACTCAAAAACCTTGAGCCTTCAAGAGGTTAAAGCACCTTAGTTTGAACTTAAACTGTCTGATCAGTCATGACGAAGGCCCACAGAGAGCAATAATGTTACAATCTAAATTTAAAAAGCAAAATTTGAAGATTTAATATTAACTTTCACCATAATCTGTACTTGTCCTAACTGGACATGTATAGTAGTGATGTAACACATATACCAAAATTTTATAAAGATCTTCATTATTTTTTCTGTTATTTTATGCAAGTTTAATTTTCTTCCCAAGGATACTGAAGCATAAAGGAGAACTTGTTTACTAGTTCTAGTAAACAAGGCAACACTTGAGGCAGAGTTCCTGTGACTCCCAAATGCTCAGGGAAATATTTCAGGTTGATGCTCTTTTTCAGCATATAAAGAACGTTTTTACTAATGGAGTACTCTTTACTCAGAGAACTTCCCCCCTTTTTTTTTTTTTTTAATCCCAGAAATAAGCTGTGAAAAATTACTTTGGAAATTAGCAATAGCTATTAGCACTCAAGGGCAAGATGAAATTCCGTTTGCTGTGCCCATTTACTAGTGTAATAATATCTCTAACAAAAATGTGGAGTCCTGCAGTGACAATCAAAAGCTCTTACCTAGTCATGTGCAAGACAGGGATAAAATAAATTAAATTTCCTAAATCTGAATAATACTTCTCTAAGAACAATTCATGCATGTGTTAACCTCTCCATTGCTGGGATCCATAATGGTGGATGGGTATTCTGTGTCATCTCACTGTTTGTATGTTTTCATGCTGAAAGCCTGCGTGGCAGATTTTGACTCTACTTTTTGAAATTAATCGGTTGGCATTTGACAAAGATATATATTTCCTATGAACAGGATTGTTTACCAGACTTCCAGATTTCCTTTTTTTGTTTTTAAAGAATAGCACTATATCTACTCACTTTTGAAATATATTTTTAAACTATAGGTGAGAATGCTAAAAAGCTGTTTATAATAAATACATATTAAAACAAAATTGGCAGGAAACAGGGACAAAAAACCCACAGTGGGTAATCTTAACTAGCAACTTAATTTTTCTATACTAATTGTCTACAGAAGATGCTTCGTCTCAATAATAAGTCCACTAGCACTATATTCATGGAAACACTTTTGAAAAAAAAAAAAAGCTAGGTTTTTTATTTTTTTTTCAGAAATGGGGTTTTTCTTATTATGCCTTCAATGATGTTTGCAAACATTCTGCTAATAATGAGAGATTATCATCCTCTCTATCTCAGTGTACTCCTCAAAATACTTTTTTGTCTTACGTTACAAAAAATACAGGTTAGAATTCCTTGTTATAACTTCATTAGCTTGTGTCATTTAATATTTATGAAAATTAATTAGAGCACCAAGAAAGTATCTATGGCTTTTTAAGTTTAAGACCACATTTGAGATCTGATGGAAACCTGCTTAAAAAAATAAGACATTGAAAATTAGGGCATTACATAAATGCATAATTTCACATATAAGATTCTCGTCAACCAAAGATTTTCTTCAGCTGGATTATTAAACTTCCTAAAGTTTCTTGTGGTTTTGGACTGCAAACTTTTACTGATTTTTTAAAAAATAATGTTTTTTCAGTAAGTTCAGGTATCAACATGAATAACTAATGCCAGGTTATTAATTAGGTCACTGAATTTTAGTCTTATGGCTTTACAACCAAGGAGATCCTACCTCCAGTGCCATGATGTTACATGTAAGGCATCTAAGTGCCTCTATGATTCTCATCAATGGTAGCAGAACTGCCAAAACACAAGATTTAGAAACTATAGCGGATTTCTTGAAATGTTTCAAAGGCTGAAAGGAAAACAGTGTTATTACCGGATCTTGCATTGTGCTTGTATTTGTAACTGACAGTATTACATTGTTATTTTTGCATACCGGTACTGCTCAGTCTTGCTAGCTTAGCATTTCCT
This sequence comes from Acanthiza pusilla, assembly GCA_036630365.1. Classification (NCBI taxonomy): domain Eukaryota; kingdom Metazoa; phylum Chordata; class Aves; order Passeriformes; family Acanthizidae; genus Acanthiza; species Acanthiza pusilla. Next base: position 40,471,218 of record JAXCHO010000164.1, on the reverse strand, counting down.
CACATGAACTGTAAGGATAAAATCTTTAGTTTACATCCTGAAAGTCACCTGTGGCCTATCTAGTGGCCTCTGAGAGCAACATTTGCTCGTATCTCTACAAAGCTGGTGCTGTTCATGTTCTATTTACTGCTCTTCTGAGCATGATTCCATATATTCTGCCTTCTAATCTTCACTGTCTCAACATATTTCTCATAGGGAATTGGGTTATATGTTTAAGAGATGAGTTCTGTGAAGAGCAAATAAGCATTTCTGGCACTCATAATGTGGATGAATATACTGTAATATTAATATCCTGTGCAAAATTTGTTAGAGTAGACTTACCATGGCAGAATAATGCTTTCCCCACAAAGTATTGAATTTCACAGATGAAAAAAAATCAATGGGGAAAAAAAATCTAACTGATATTTAGCATACAAAGTAGTTATGCACCACTTTTTTTGAATCTTAACCCATTTCCTTCAGTAACATGTTCATTAATAAAAAGCATAATTTTTTTATTTTTAGTTAGAAATGAGGCCGTTATTAGCAAATTATGGTTATTGTCTAGAAAGCCATTATGTTCTGCTTTAAAATGCCCTAAGGACTTTAACGTTTGTAAAATTAGTCACAGGTGAAGAGGTCTTCTTGGACAAGAGTTACGAATCAATAGCCTGAAAACAGATCAAGTTTATGAACTATGGAAAGTCCCCAAGGGAAAGGCTGACACTGAACAGAATAGAAGGAGAGATTGGGAATATAAAGCTGCACATATACTCAAATCCCAATCACTTTTGATGTAATAAAATGCCAACAATTAGGTTTTGCCTAAAGACCAGTTGCCAGTTTCTGAGTGGTGTGTGTGGGTTTCAGTGCATTTGTACTGCCAGAAACAGACAAGCTCACAGAATAAATAGATCTGAAACACAGGTAGATATCACTGTTGATTTTTAAATATTTTTAAGTATTTCCAAATAACATTTTCAATATTATTTTCAATACTAACTGTTTTTCCTGATCTTCTTCAATTTAATCAGTGAACTAAAAAAACCCCAAACTTGTGTTAGCTTAAAAATAGGTGGTTTAATTAAGTGGAAAGATAGTATGTCTGGTTTCATGTACAGAAATGCTACTTTACATGCAACTTTAAAGATCCCTCAGATGTGTTTGGAATTGGATACAAATCATCCTCAATATAGAGGAAAATAATATCAATCCTTGCATTATAAATTTGTAGTTCAGCTTATAAATGCACAAAAAGTACCCTCTTGAAAGCTGCTATTGCTTCCTTCTGGGGATTCACAGCTATTTAAATTTTCTTTCTTTCTAGCTTCCCACTAATATTCTAATAGTAAATCTGAACCATCTGCCATGTAAACGGAGAAGTGGAAAAACCTTGACAGCACAGTCTCTCATTTAACCAATTTACATAAGTTATTATTCATAAAATTAGAAGTGTCCTTGAGTTACTTAGAAATGTTGTGGTCATTATATCTTTTTCCCTAATCATCTACTAATTGCAATAAGGAGACAAAACTGCAGTAGGACAGAGTGTGTTTGTTACTAATAGCAGAATGATATTCATCATTTAAGTAAATTGAGTAAATAGCTTAGTTACACAAATGCAGGGGGTACTAATTTCTTAGGTTAGGGAACATATATGTTTCTGGCCCATGAGTGGTTTATCTGGACTGCTGTGTATGTTCTGTTTGAATCACTATCTAATGATTGGCATCCATTAAGTGATCAACCTTCTGGACTCGTGCAAGATCCGTGCACCTTTAAGAGAGCAGCTTCAATGTTGCCTTTAAAGTAGTAAAGAAAATATTTGGAAATGTAGGAAGACAAAATTAATGGCAAACAGTATTTATTTTCAGCCTTTAAATGCAATAAAAATAAGCCCACAATTTCTGTATAGATTCACTGTGGACTCATTATTTTTGCCTAACATTAAGCTTGTTCTGTTTCAGATTTGCTCTATAGATAGAAGAAGAAATCTCTGCGACATCATAACCTGTGATCTGTAATAGTGGCATTAAGATAGGTTAAAATATCTATAAAATAAAGAAAAAATAATGACAATTGATTTTAAAATAAAAGGGAACTCCCTGGTCAAATATAAGAGAAGCAGTAAGGTGTAGATGATTATTTTGTATCAGCTGACAGTGTCTGGCTGTCTACAGGGACCTCTTGTTATCAGTTTTACACTGACAGCTAAAATCACATTACAGTCTTAAAATATTGACTGAATTTTGTGCTGTTAGTCTCTTTTCAGTCAGAAGAGTGAAAAGGAGTGGGCTAGACTATTTTGAATGGAAGTAAGAATTAGATAGTCCTTATGAAGGAAAAACCTGAAAGAATGCAGAACCACAATATTTTGCAGCAATATTAGAAATAATGAACAGTGTCAGTTTGCTTGAAAATAATGCCTTTGCAAAATATATTCTATTTGAAGCCAACTGATTTACCTAATGCTTTTTCTTAAAATGAAAAATAAGGAGACTCTAGAAAATACTGATCACAAATCTTGTTCCTCCATAATAGTGAAAATGAAACCTAAATCCTTCATAAAAGTGGACATTATAAGTTTTAAAATGAAAACTATTCAGGACAATTTTGGTGATTGACTCAATTAGCAAATCCTAAGCTATTAGAGAAAAGATTTTACTGTGCCCATCTTTTTGTGTTAATAGGTAACCTTGATGCTGCCCCATATCATATTCTGTGACCACAATTAACAACCAATTATATTCAAATTGGAGAGCTCAGATTTTCAGCACTTGCCTCAGTTTACCTGATTCTGTAAAGGATCCATTTGTGAGACAATTAAGTAGCAAAATAAGGCCTGAAATATAATTACCAGTCCATTATAGAGCTGGTGTACAGGAAAAGACTCTGAGAGACAGGTCTGAAGACTCTGAGAGACATAAACTGAAGAAGATGGCAGATGTGTCAATAAAATGTGAAATTAATAAGAATTAATGTAATTAGATTTTAATTAAAAATTAATAAGAATCAATTAAAATAAACACAGAATGGTGTGAGGTACTTTGATTTCTTCAAGTTCACAGAATCACAGAATGAGTCATGAAGGGACCACAGTGGGTCGTCGGGTCCAACCTCTGCTCAAGCAGGGTCATCCTAGAGCACATTGCACAGGGTTGTGTCCATATTCCAGTGTTTGGTCACCCTCACAGTAAAGAAGTTTGTCCTCATATTTGGGTGGAGCCTCCGGTGCATCTGTTTATGCCTGGTCCTGGCTCCATCCTCTGACACTCTGTCTGCAGATACTTTAGGACATTGATGAAGTCCCATCTCAGTTTTCTCTTCTCCAGACTGAACAGGCCCAGTTCCCTCAGACTTTCCTCATAAGAGAGATGCTCCAGTTCCTTAACCATCTTTGCTGTCTTCTGCTGGATATTCAACTTGTTTTGTTCTGACAAACACACCTACAGCAATCAGAATGTAAGATATTTTCAAATACCTTCAGAAGTGGATGAAAATGTTATAAGTTTGAGTCTGGTCTTATGCTGATTCTATATTAGACACCTCTTTCTGTTTACAGTGTTGTAAATAAAGATTTCTTCACTCTTTCTCAACATTTCAGACCTTCTACTATAGCAATTTTGCATGTATAGAGTTTTGTTAAACAGTAAAGCATACTTGCTGACAACCATAGATGAAAGGATGTGGAATCCCTAAGAAAAAATTTAATGAAAATATTTAATATTTGCAAGAATGGTTGTTGCAATGATTTACTCACTCCCCCTCTTTAATTCCTGTTTTGGATTGTTTTTTAAATTTTCTTTTAAAGTGTCCATATAAGTTGCAGTATATGTCTTCCAACTGATGAGCGCAGAAACAATACACTATTCCCCAGCTAATCACAGTTACTTTCATATAAACCTAATAAATCAGTCCATTAAAAATCACAGAGGCATTTTGGTCCTTCTCTGCCAAATGTGAATACAATTGGTACAGGGACAGGATCCAGAAACATATTGCTCATCACAAAGTGCAAAGTGCTAACCTCAGTGTTGGAGTTGAAGTTCTAACAGATGCATTCATTAATCTGCTGAAGTACACTGCCATGTTTCATTCCCCCCTCCCTTGTATGCAGTACAAGGAGGAAACAACCTCCCAGAGTCTGTGTGAGATTTAAATAAGACTCCGACACAGTCAGGATGCTTTACCTTCATATTGAATACTTCCAGCTGAAATCACTAGCTGCGTAATTCGCTACCACCCATTAGTCTTTTTGACAGAGACTGCTGTGTGTATTCCTACTGTACCGTTCATTAAATGGCCAAAAGACAAAAGACTTTATTGGAAAATAAAGGGAGAATTGTAGGAATAGGCAGAGCTGGGTTGTACTAGGAGGCTGACTTCGTAATTCTCTGAATCAAATGGTTAAAGAAGAACATTATTCTGAAAATAAAAGGTGAGTAGCACTAGGCCTACCTCTTTTTTCTAGCAGTCATGGGCCAGCTACTAGAGGTTACCCCAAGATTATGTTGTTACTGAAATTGTTACCAGAACATATCCTTTTTTCCCCTGTAACTCCATAAACTCATGTAATCTGACTGAATTAATGATTTTCATTTATTTAATGTATATTGTTCAACATTGATCTCTGTTTTCTTGGTTATTTGATGGTTTTTGAGACCAAGATATAGCAGTAGTTAGTTTGTTGTTTTTCTTCTGCCATTGCCATAGTGCAGCTTTGACTGGACTCTAGAAATCCATCTTTAAAAGCAGTGTCTTGTCATCCAGCAGTACCTTTTACTATTTATATGTCTGCACATTCACATCAACTGCACAGTAACTGCAAACATTTGTAACAGTCCTATGCTATTTTTGAAAGATATTTGTCAAAAGCATATTCCACATTGCTCTCTTGTCAGATGAGTTGTTAAAGGCCATTTGAAGAAGTGATTTCTGTTCAAATCTGTGCTGACAAGATTCAATTTTACAAAATAAGCAGCACCATCATAACTAGTCTGGGCTTTGTGAGGAAGAGAAGGATTGAACTCCTCCCCACCTAAACAGCAGGAGCCCCAAAGGCAGGGTAGTCTTAAGAAAAAAAGGAAGTGTTTTCAGCACCACATTCACGTTTGAGTCAATAAAATGGTATTCTAGGACCTTTAGAGGAGAAGGTCATTGATTAAACAGGTAATAAAGTATGCAGGTGTGCTTTTCATTTGAAGTGTCATTTAATTAAATTAGGAGGAAAGAAGATCAAGACAAACAAAAGGAGGTTGCCTTTGATACAGCATATAAATAACTTGTGGAGCTTCTTGCTGCAGGATGTATAAATTAGAAGTGACTGTTGAAGTTCACAGAAGAGATTCTATTAAAAATGTATGCAATTATACAATCTTGAGAAATCCCGTAATGTCTTACTGGTGGAAACAGTATCAGAAACTTTCATCATGTCCTTCTTGTCTTATTCCCTAGGGAAGTGCTATTTGATATGTCTTGGAAGCACATATGGGATGACAGACCTTTGGTCTGACCTAAACCAGCTGGTTTTTTGGTCTTTAGGTCTTAGAGGACATGAAAAAATAGTTGCTTAAATCAAGATATAACATTAATTCAGTAATTAGCTGAGCATAATTAAATAATTGGCAGTAAGATTTATTGTTATGAAGTTTTTTCTAAGAATATAAGCAAATGTTCTAAAAAATTTGGAAAAAAGTCTTATTCATTAATTTTAAAATTAATTGAAGTATGTGTGTTTACTGAATTAGTAATTCCAAGTCAAACTTGGAATTACTAGAATTAGTATCTCCAAGAATAGAGATTAGAATTAGTATCTCCAAGATACTAGAATTAGTATCTCCAAGTCAAACTTAGATGTCTTTAATTTGCAAATATCTTTTGTGGAGACATAGAATTCAGATACTGAATAAAAATCTCTTTATTTGCTGTTTCTGTGGAATATGTCTGGGAGAACTCTCTCTCTTTTCGTGCTCAATCTCTCACCCACTTCCTGAGAAACCGTTACTACTCAATTACATTTAAGAAGTACATATGAAAGAAAAATCACAGCTAATTTATTCCATGAAATACAGAGGACCATTATTTAATTTTGTTTTGTTAGTTTCTTTGTTTTTCCTTAGAATTATGTTAACCTGTTCAGATATTTATTTTAAAAATTAAAAAAAGACAGAATGACAGCTCTCTCATAATCAACAGAGAAAAAGTGAACCTGGGAACTGCCAGGTGCAATGAACCAGCAGCACTGTGCTTTTCCTATAGATTAAAGTTGTTTCAAGACCCATGTTTTTCATGGGCAACTTAATATTCCTATTTTCTGTGGACCTCAAGAACTGAATGCATTTTTTCACGCTTGCTCAGTATGCTAAAGGCTCATATCTGAAATATTTGTGCACTTTCCTTGCTGGCAATTTGTAGTACCTCTGTTCAGGTGAAAAGATGATTTTTGGGAGTCCTAAACTGAACGGGCACCTTGGGCAGTAGTTTGAAGTAAGATAACATATGTAGAAGGCTACTTCTCATGAGGGTGTAGAAAGGGAGCATGTGAAACCCTGTTTTCCCTGTGGATTTGTCAGAAAGCGTAAGGATGTGAAAGGAACCTGTCTTCCTCACTCTGTGGCTTTGAATGCCCCACAGTTATTCAGAACTGTGGAAGGCCACAGCAGGGTACACAGGAGTTCAGGCAGATATTGTCCCCAGGGCAGTAATTATCAATTGCAGACAGACACTCAATTTCAGTTTTGCATCAAAATGGCTGTTTCCAGTTAAGAGAATTGAAGATTTGTAGCACTTTAAAATAAGGTGGCATTTGGAAATCCAACTCCAATGGGAGCTCATTGCCAGTCTATTAAATTTTTATGGTACACAGGCAGAGTCATAACCCAGCGTGGGTGTGAGACTTAGTGACACTGGTACATTACTTAATTCCCTCATTATTCCATAATTATTACTAATTATGCATTATTATACATAATTACAATAAGCAAAGTGAAATGAGAGTGTTGGAGTTTTTCTTTCATGCACGGTGTTACTTAGGGGCAGTTCATTCTGCATAGGGGTAATTAAAACTTCTCTCTCTATCTGAAAGGGGGTGTTTGTTTACTTCTGACTTGTGCTTTTGCCTTTAAATGTCTTTCAGCAGCACAATCAAGGCAAGTTATCCATTAAAATGTCAGATACAATAACTGAAACTGTTCGTTTAAACCTGCTGAGGAGAGTTTTAGCTTCAATATGAGTATAGGCTGGGACTAACCTCATCTGTCTTTTTACAGCATATGACATCTAAAAAGGACTAATTATAATTTCCAACCCCTTCATTCAAAATAGTTTCTGACTTGTTTAATTCTTTAGGGATTATTTTGACTGCAGGTTTTATGAACCTTTTGCTGTGGTCTCTTTTGTTCTGTGTTCCTTCCCCGCTGATCTAAGCACTTACCTCATGCCCGTCTGACAGTGCCATCAAATATCTGTTGCAAATGAAACAATTGCCCAAGAGCCAGTGAATTGTCCGACCTGTGAATGAACAGTAGGAACCTGATATGGCATCCAATGGGAATGCAATAGGAAAGGAAAATTACTCCTTCAGAGAGAGCTCTGCAGTTCCCAGAATAGGACAAAAGCTCTATTAACTGCTACCCAGCCAGATATCACAGCTTTACAGAGAGCAGACTCTCTACGAGAGTTTTTCTGTAGGCTCAGCAGGCAATGCCTAAAACAAACATAAATTTTATGGAGATGTCAAGAGGTACATAGGCATAGTTAGAATTGATCCTTTCCTTCTTCTCTGCCTGCTAAATTTTAACGACTGCATCTGCAAGTAGGAAGTAGTTTCCCTAATGTATCTGAAATAACTGCAGTCTGAGACACCACAAAATGTAAAAGTTAAAACCAGAATCTATCTTCAAACAATATTACAAATTCAGATGTATCCTATATTCACATCATTTCTTGAGGCAAAACAATGTTCTAAAGCGTTGCATATTTTCAGCATTTTTCTCAAGCAGGAGTCACTGTAGTTGAATCTCGCTTGAGGCACTGACTTATTTGTGTCCCTCCCCAGATGTTAGCTATCAATAAAAGCTAACAGATCTGCTATCCTACCTTTCAGCCATGGCAGTGGATTTGCTATGTGTTCTCCAGCTCTGTTGATTTCTAGTGATGTCATTTTGGCAGTGTTTTATGGCAGGATCATGAGGAAAAGGCTTGAGTTTTCAGTGAGATCCAAGTGTCATACCTTAGGATTTGAGAATTTGTGCTGACGGTGTCGGACCTGTGACAAATGGGTCAGGAGCATATCTTCTGCCCTCACACTTTTGTGAGGAAACCGAAACAACAACAGAACTTAGTAATAACAATACAGCAGAAAAACAGACAACTGGATTGCAAAAGTCATTTACATTGCTTCTTATGCTTTTTAGTGCTCATGTGTTAGGGAAAAGAACTGTGAAAACAAGGCTCTAGACTGTATGCCAGATATTTAATTTTCTTTCTTTATGAGACAAGTTAAATTCCTGTCTTTAAAGAACACTTGCATGAAACACAGTAATAAGTGTACTTACCTTTACTAGCACCAGCACATGACAAAACTATGTCTAGCAAACAGAGGGAAAAACTGCAGCAGAGAAATGTTTTTTCCTTGGCTTAGGAGAAGGGACACAAGACCATATTATTAAAGCAACCTCATACACAGTATTCTCAGAGCAGAGCATAAATAATAGAGAATACAGAAGTTAGTACAGCTGTAGAGCAGGTCACAAAACACACGTTCAGGCCAGGGACCACATTCAGGAATCACTCTGTGGTATGTTTTTGTGCTCATTTTGCTCATTTTGCTCCTTGGGTTGCTGAAGAGGTTACTGCAGTCCTCCCCTATGCGCTCCTCACCTGACTGCCTTCTCAGGGTGAGACCTCATTGTTTGTGTGTCACAGAGGTCTGTCATGGATTTGAAAGGAAGATAGACACTTCTCACTGTCTTTTACTGTCAACAGGTCTTGGGGATTTGATTCTGCGAGAGTCATGTAAGATCTGTCCTCTACAATTATTTTTCTCCTTGTTAATACTGACAAATATTCCATGTTGCTGTGGCTATCAAGGGCCTAAGAGATCACTGATTCTACCACTGAGTAAATACAGGACTTAATACTGACTTAAAGCAGCATTTCATTAGCTTGTAACTGGAAAATATTTTACTTTGAAGCAAACACTGAATTTGCCATGCTGCTCCTGCTTCCAGAATGGCAGTTCAGGGTTTTCCATGTTACACCTATAGCCATGTGATAACCTGATCGTAGAGTTTCTGGTGTTCAAAAGATATATAAAATGCTGGAAATCAAATAGTTGCTATAATAAAATGCTTTCAATTAACTAGGAATTATGTAGAAAGTGGCTACATAAACATTGGAGTATATTTATGCCATAAGCATAAAAACTGAATAAAAAAGATTTTTATATAGTCCAATTTGCATTATTTTTCCAGGTATAATCAAAGAGCAATAATATCCAGCCATACAGTCAATATTTTAAAAAGAAACGAAAAAATAAAAGAAGCCTTTTTTTCCCCCCAACTTTGATGATAGTGAACACATACATCTTCAAACATGTCCTTTCTAAAATTCAAGAAATCTGTAGATTGGACCAAGTCATATACTGCTGTGTAAGAACACAAAAAGATTTAGTCAGAATGACAAAATGTAATGGACTAGACAAATAATATTGATAAACCAAAAAGATTTAGGATCAGCAAAATTAAAATGTCATGTTGGACACTATGGAGTGATCTGTTGTTGTTTATTATGCTCTCAGAGAGACATCAGTCTGGTAGAGTACAGCTAAAATATTCCCCAAAGTGTCAAAACTGTATGTGGTTAACAGGGCAGCAGGAGGGGTGTGTGTGTGGGCATAAATAGCCCTTCCCATTGGCAAAATTGCTCTCCACTGGGTAGTTGTTTGTGCTGGCTGGATTGCAAACTCTTCTTCCCTGGAGGACAGTGAATCTGTCACAGCATGTGATATTTCTTTTCTTGTAGGAAAAAAACAGACATCTCTCTTCATACCTAAGTCATGTCTTATAAAAATATATGTTTCTCTTTTTCTAGAAGTATTTTTCTCTAAACAATTTTGTCCTAATTCAGAGAATGATTCCATAGAATGCTTAGGGTTGAAATGAACCTTGAAGATCATCTAGTTCCAGCACTGTGGCCCTGGACAGGGACAGCTTTCACCAGACCAGGTTGATCAAAGCCCCATCCAACCTGACCCTGAACACTTCCAGACATGGGGCATCCACAGCTTCTCTGGGCAACCTGTTCCAGTGTCTCACTGCCCTCACAGTAAAGAATTGCTTCCTAAAATCTGAGCTATACCTACCCTCTTTCAGTCTGAACCATTACCCCATGTGTCAACTATCTGCTCGTGTAAAAAGTCCCTCTCCCTCACTTTTATAAGCCCTCTTATGATGCTGGAAGGTCGTAATGAAGTTTGTCCAATCTTTCTTTATAAGCCCCCTTAAATTGCTGAAAGGCTGCAAGAAGGACTCCTCGAAGCCTTCTCTTCTCCAGGCTGAGCAACCCCAGCCCTCTCAGCCTGTCTTTGTAGGAGAGGTGCTCCAGCCCTCTGATCATCTTCATGGCCTCCTCTGCATCTGCTCTAATGGGTCAACTTCTTTCTTGTGCTGACCTGGACAAAGCAGCCTGGGTGGGGTCTCACTAGAACAGAGCAGAGGGGGAGAATCACCTTCCTCAGCCTGCTGGTCACAACTTTTGATGCAGCCCAGGATGCCACTGGCCTTCTGAGCTGTGAGGGCACTCTGATGGGTCACGGCACATTTTCATCCTCAAGAACCCCCAAGTCCTTCTGGTCAGGGCTGCTCTAAATGACACCTCCCAGACTCATGTCTGGGATTGCCCTGACCCAGGAGCAGGATGTTTCACTTTTACTTGATGAATTTTGTGAGGCTCTTGTGGGCCTCTTCTCAAGTTTGTCCAAGTCTCTCTGAAAAACATCCTATCTCCTGTTGTGTCACCCACACTGCTCAGCTTTGTTCCATCTGCAGACTTGCTGAGAGTGCACTGATCTCATTGTCTGTGTCATCAATGAAGATATTGAAGAGCACCAATCCCATGACAGAGCTCATAATTCTGAACAACAAAAATATTTTCTGTATGTTACACCCGATTTAATGTATGCTACATTTTCAAAGGAGATTAATTTTTGTCCTTTACATTGTAGGACTCATGCATATCTTCCATACTAATGTAGGGGTTTAGTCTTCTCTGTTGTAGAATCTGAATGTATACCTTTGTAAATACTTTGTTCAATGTATGGTTATCTGAAATAAAACCTGCTCTATCAGTGAGGTAACTCAACAATGTATTCAATTGCAAACTATCCACAAGGAATCATGTATTGATAGTTACCATGAATGACAGAAATGTTTAAACCATATGCAATTTTCAACATACTTCACTCAGACCATATTTCAGATTTAAAATAGAAAACTTGATGGATCAAAACACTACATATCTGGAGCGCAGTTCAAAGTCCCATGTGCCAAAGCATTGTTCATATTGTTAGGATACAGGTCATGTTTGCAGCTAGCAAATTGTTTATGTTTCGTTATATTTGGGTATTTTGTGGAGTAAACCTGTCCTTTCCTGAGGGTCTTGCAATATGTTTATTAGAATTAAACTTAAAAAGAACACTAAGTTTAAAAAAAAAGAGAAAACTAAGCAGAGAATGTACAGTAATAACAGCTTAAGCATGTTGGCACATGTAAGCACACCACAACTTGACAAAAATATATATTTGGGGGGACTAAAAATATTTGTCTGTTAAATGTCCTAGCTTATTTTCTTATGAAAAAATCTGAGTGTGTCATGTTTCTCCTCCGTGTGTGTATATCTGTGTATATATAGTTTATGTAGCTATACTTTTCCATTTAATAAAATGTTAGGTCTTCAGACATTGAGATTTAATTGAATATGTAATCACTCACATCTCACTAGGTATCAGAAAAAAAGCCAGAGATTAAACATTGACGTCAAGGAGATATTGAACGCTTGAGAGTATCAGGAAATCAGTCAAGTAGGAACTCCAGATGACTGTGAACTGGAATATTTCTGTGATCAGAAAGAAATTTCACTATTGAAGAAAAGAGGCATCAGATGATTCTTTAAACTTTGCTTTTGATGGCTTTCTAAAGCACTGTTTTGAGATAGGGTTAGCTTGAAATGTCTTTTTGAGAAAAAAAGATAATTAGCATAGATAAAGGCTTACAGAGGCTTATGCTGCAACTGTTGAAACTGGTGAAACTAATGTTTAGTCATTTTCTAAGCTGGCCCAACAGAATAGGAAGTATTGCACTGGAAATTTGGAGTTGATCTGGAAGATAATAAACAGTGTTTTGATTACTCAGCAATTCTCTTTTAAGAAATAATGGCAATAGAAACAAACATTTGTATGTGTTAATTCCTTTAAATGGTCCTTGTTCTGTTTTCAATTCCTCACTTTGTTTTCACAGTTGTGATATATGATGTCCACATTTATTTTTAGTATTCCCCAAGCATTTTATACTGCTTAGTGTGTTGGCAAAATATCATGATTCTGACCAGTTTGGCTGCTCTCTGAGATCTCATCTCACACCAGATGGTGAGCCTCAGCTGCTGTGTGAAACAGGTAAAAAAACCCCAAACCTAAAACCTATGAACCCTTAAAATATCGTTGGCAGTTTTATCAGAGATGCTTTCCAGACAACAGGTGTTCTTATCTTTATTTTTTAAAAAATATTTATGAAACTGAATATCATTTAAGGCTAATGGAAGTTGATTCCTGATGATCAATGTTGTTATCCTTTTAGTTTTTATGGATTTGAATTCTTGTTCCAGCTATATTCTCTGCAGCATATTGTACCCACCTTCTTGTAACTTAGAGGGTTACAAGAGAGGCTGCAGGGAGACCTGAGGTTTTATTTTCTAAATAAATTAACAGATTAAATTTACATGTTTTACGATAATGTGCATGAAGGACTGGGACCAGTGCCAGCCCAAGTACACTGAAGAGTAACCCAGCAGCAGATAGAGGTTCAAGAGGTTTGTAAGTGGGATGGGGATTTTGGGTGAGTGACATGTTTACCCTTGGTGGAAAAGCAGTTCTTGGCTGTGTTGTTTGAAGGCCGGCAGATTATTGGTTTTTTTTTCCTGTCAACATTATTGAGATTAAGTTGCCATGTGCTTTGTTCCTTGGTGAAGCAGAAAAGAATTTCGAACCTGGTTGGGTATCTGAAGGAGCTATGACTGATTACAAAGGAGAGAGATACAGGGTGCAATAGCAGGGTGCACAGAGAGCTGTTGTTTGATGTTTTCACTCCTCCAAGGATTGCACCATGGGCTCTGCCTCAGGACCTTCCATCTTGTTCTCCTTGCTGTATGCTCTTGCTTTTGCTCCCCATGCCCTTTTATCCTGCCCCTTTCACAAAGCTTCCAAACCTAGAAGAAAAACTCCCCAAATGGACTGACTGACAGTCACAGATAAGTTCCTCTCTTTTTTTTTAAAGGTAGCATTAGGGCTTTGAATCCTATAACTTTTAAAAATGTAGAGCTGGAAGACCTGACCCTGAGCAGTCAATTAGGATATATTTAATCTGATTTTTTTTTTTTTAATGCCAGAAAGGGATGTTATGTCGAATTACACCTTCAAGTATGAAAGCATTTAGCTGGTTCATCCAATGAAGGCCCCTCATGAAATTTTGCATCATGTTTGGGATGGCTGTATGAGAAAAGTGTCAATATGTATTAACATTCTCAAAGCAGAAGTTTTGTTTAGGAACTGGAGACAATCAAAGCAGAAAGTCCATGGTTAACCCTGAGGTCAACAGAAGATGGAAACCTGTTACCTGTTTCAGTTTACAGATATGAAATCTCCTTAGCCAAACTGTGTTACAAAATAAATCACTTACGTTTGAAAACAGTATAATTCTAGTTTTCTGTCCGCGCTGTCTGCAAGGTTCTTTGCTGACAATCTTCAAAAGCACCTGAAGAGCTAAAAATTCTACTAATAAAACCAAAATTTTACTAAAATTTGTGATTTTAGTAGACTAAGTGCTTTCTGGACTGAAGTGACACTATGCAGTCTAAAAGCAAATAATGCTGGGTTAGTTAAAAAACCACACAAAAAACTCCAACAACAACAAAAATCCCAAAATATCTCTCTCCTCTTTCATGAAAAGACTTTTAACTGGTAACAGTTGGATCAGTCATTCCTTTGTAGATATGGATAAATGAGTGGGTTGTGTTGTATTTTTTGTTGAATGCAAAATCTAAATAGTACTATGTTCCTCAGAGACACATCAAACCCTTCTCAGTAAAACCATGGGAATGCCAAGCCATGGAAATTTGGATAGGTCCTTCATTAGCTTCCTAATGGTTTTCATTTCAACAACTGTAATCATAATTTAGTAAAATGATACTTAAAACAACCTGAGTAGCAAAGCAACACAGCAAAGGAAATCACCGTTTTACGGCAGCCTGTGTGACTCATATGAATGCTGAGCTCCAAAGACAGTGTCAGAGCGAGTAAAGCTCACGAAGTTCATTCTGCTGTGGCCAATGTGTGCATGCACAAGCCAGGGGCACATCCGTCTGCCTGGGGAGCTCTGTCGCAGGAAGCAGCAGCTTTATGCACTGAAATCCCCCACAGAACCACCTGCTGTTTGCATGGCTGTGCTTTATTCAGCAACAGAACGTGACATAACATAACAAACACAGCATAACCTAATATAACACAGCAACCTAGCCTTGAACAAAGACACCAGCTCCATTGAGATCATTCTTTGCTGCTGTTTGTGTGACGGCGTCATCTCGCTCTGCTATAATCATGCTATAATCATGGTTGCAGTTGCTGTGTAGGGTTTTTGTAGCAGCACTATGGAAAAAAAAGATCAGCTACTGCCATTTTATGTGAATATAATGAAACAAAGTGAACAGACCAAGTCTGGAATGAACTAACATGCTCCCAGTGAATCTACTTCTGATGCAGAAGGATCTGAAAGTGAATGTAGCCTTTAGGAACTACATAAAATATTTATAGTATCTTGTTCTTTATTTATCAATGCCACCAGCAACAAAACACTGCTTCATTTCACAGAAGCTCCCTTTATATAGCACTACATAAGAGCAGCAAGCAAAAGTAAATGGACAGAGAAATAATCCTGACTCTTAAAAATGGAATTTAAATTATAAAGTGCACAAATGCAGCTCTGAAAAACAATTCCAATCTTTGAACTGAATCTGTGTATTATATATGTATAAGTATGCATATGCCATATATTTCATACTCTTACCTATTAGATACAAATCTGGTATGGTACTCTTGGCTTGATGTCTTCTGACTGCTTCAGTCAAAGGACTGATTTCAATTTGGATAAATTATTTCACTATAAAACCTTTATGTAGAAAAAAATAAATATTTAGGACTTCTGTCAGATCATGGTGGCCACCTGCAATTGCACATATCCAATCCCAATGGCTGACAATTAAAAGTTCATTTAAGAGTATGAGGAGAACGAAAAATGTTCATTCAGAAAATACTCTGTGTTGAGAAGTTTGTGCATGTGAGAAATTTTACGTATAACATTTGCATTTCAGTTTACTCATTTAACAGAACAGCATACAAAATAAAGGAAATGAGGACAATTTTTGTGTGTTGCTTTAATATTTAATTTCACTATTTAAAAAGCAAAATAAAAGTTGGGGTGAAATGAAGTTCAAACCATAGAATAACTGTTGTGGGTGGCCTTTCATGTTCTTGCTCAGCAGAGAAAGGATTCACTTTTGATTCCTTTGTACATTTGCAGTACTGACCACATCAGCCACAGCCAGGCAGAAAATCCATTACCATCTATCATGCATCTTCATTGTGTATAATTTATAAGATAGAGCACTGAGAAGAAATAATGTTCTGAATAACCCTAAACCTAATCCTGACATTAACTCTTCTGTCTCTCTGTTATTCTAAGATGGACATGAACTAACATTCTGCATCAAAGTGGACACTGTCAGATCATTCAGGACTACAATGCTCCTATGCTAACATTTTTGCTTCAAAAGGACAACGACTGGTTTATAAAAGAAGTGCAAAATCTCATTTTATTGTCATTTATGAATGTTTTGAAATGCCTACCATTATTTTAAGTTTTTGTGTATGTCTGTTTTTGTCTGGCTAAACAACATTAATTTTCTGTTTTGGTGGAAAAGTTTAGATCAGTTAGAGAGAAAACTACATGAATGGGTAGGAAAACTTTCTGGGAACTCCTCCCATGATGAAAAATTGAAGGATTATGCTGCTGATCATTTATGCTGTGTTTTGTATAATGGCTTATTTAAAATAGAGCAAAAATCCTGACATAGCTGAAACTTTACTCAGTTCCCTGAGCTGCTTTTATTCAGTCAGTGTCTTTTAAATACTGTTATATAAGACAGCTCTCATCCTATTTTAATAGTTAAGGCTTTTGAAACAAGCTCTTTTGACAGTGCAAGACACAATTTAAAAAATCAGATCTTAGGAGAGAGTTTCTGCTATGTATGTTCAGGATATGTGTGTTCAGCGTTTTTTTTTTCCTATAAGACCTGCTATCTTTTACCAATGTTAGTCCTAGAGAGAAAGCCATAGTTATTCATATTCTGCAGTGAATCACAATGATTTTGTTCTTTTGCAGATTATATGTTCATCTGGCCTTTTCTAAGGTAGGAAGAAAGCTGCAGAACAGAAATGAAAGCATCTTTTGCTCCAGTTGTGAAGGAGAAAAAAATCTTGAGAAAATGAAAAAAACACAAGGGCTTACATTATACTGGCATGCCTTTTTTTTTCTTTTCTTTTTTAAAATTTTTTTGGTGCCTGGAAATAGCTTGTGCTCTTCCCCTCCGATCATCATAAAGAGAGATGAGAAGAAGACGTCCCTCATCTCTTTTGAGAACAGTAGTGATGCAGTTTAAACTTAGCAGCTCTCTAGGTAACACTGTCAATTCTGCTTTGACAATTAGTGATGAAGGAAAGTGTCCTGAAGCAAGGGATGTTAATATTTCAGTAGGTGGCATTGTCTCTGCTAAGTCAGTGTTGCTAGAGGGCATTTTGATGATGGTGTTTCAAAACGTAAAGCTGACATCCTCATCCCTTGTAGCTGTTGAGATAAAAGCCAGGGATATTTTTACAAAGATTAATAATAATAGGGAAATCTACTTGTGATTTTCTTCATCTTTACTTAATGTAAACCGGGGTGAACACATGCTCCTAAATACGTTACTCTTTACCCTTTTCAGTGATCTGTGCACTGACAGTGCAGGAGCTGCACTTAATTAACATTAATATTGAATTTATATCCTTAGGCTAATGGAGAACAATTCATATGAATCAGGAATTTTATCAGGATTTAAGTAAACAAAGGTCTAGACTGCAAAAGAAAGTGCTTTGGGACGAAAAACAGTCTGCACAGATGGGTGTTACTTGGCCGTTATGAGGCTTTATTCTCAAAACCTTTAAGCAGGTCTCTCCTACCCTAACTCCTGCCCTTTGAACTTTTTTATCTGAGCACTTTGTCAGTCTGGGTGGGATACTGGGCATTACGTTTACATTTACCCTCTCTTATGAAAATTGATTTATATGTTCTCAGCCTGTTGGGAAGAAAAGTCACAATGCAGATTGCCATTCTGCAAATGCAGCCTGAGTTTTTTAAAATCCCATCTATTCCTGTGTACAAAGCAGCAACTGACTGTACTGTAACCATGGAGACCTGCAGCAGATTCAGGAGTTGATTTTAAGTCTCGTTTCAGACCAGAAAACGTTAGATACTCTGCATCACAGAGGTGACAAAGTCAGCCTCAGGGGAGGGCTGCTGGATGTACAGCATGCTGGAGACCCTCTGCAATCACTGGATCCAGGTCTGTTCTCAGGAAGATTTTCACTGTGCCACCATCCCTTCATTCTAGGCAAAAACTGGGACCAAACATAGAGTGTGAAGACTGAAAAATCTCTTATGCTATTATTTGATTTTCAAAAATACCTAAAATCCTGTCTGTGACCTGGAAATCTACATTTTATCTTCCCTTACAAGAGACCTACACCCTTCCAGTCTTTCTAGTGAATAGAAGTAACTTGTAGTAAGACTATAGAATTATATCTTGAGGTTATATTGCCATGAAACTTTCCTTTTTAATAGAATATGTCAGGACTGAAATAATCATGTGGTACAAACTACTGATTTCAGTGTTGTTGCATTAAAGGTATGTTTGATCTTATGTAAATATTTTTTACAGCATGTCTCTGTATCTTTTCCATGTTTCTCCACAATATCCTCCTATCCTAGCAATTTTTTTTAGAGAAACTTAGATCAGGTCATAAATCAATAACTGCTTTACGTAATAGCTCCAATAGGATCTCTAAACTGTGTTAGTTCTATTGTGGAAGAAATAGCTTCTGGATGTTCCTTGTGAGGTATGATCAGAGTTAGGGATCAAACAGCTTTAAACAGTGATTTAGCATGAGAAGCTATGCAAAACCAAAGCTTTTTAAACAGCAGAAAATCAGAGAAACAAGTCAGAAATTGAAAATAGAGTAATGTTTAGTTAATGAGAGTAAAATAAAAGTATTTTGCTAAGGGAAATAGAGGGGATGAACATTACAGGATCTTTTCTTTGCCAAAACTGACCCACAGTATATATATCAATCTTATTTGTCTATTCAAACAGCAGAGCTTTCAGCATTTGGCTTGTCTTATCAGTACCATCAGCTCTGATGTTCCAGTAAGTGATATATGGCTGCACGCCTCTGAATAAAGGAGATATATTGATATTTGTGGCCAACATTTTTTCTGTATGTAAGAAAGCTGTATAATGGACTGGACAAATGATTCTTTAAAATATCATTGCCTAATTGAGTACAGAACAACTGATGTTAGGAAGAAAAGGTTACACTTGGAATTAGGGTTTTATCTATGTAGCCACATTTAAGGTTTCAATCCCTGAACTCTAGGAAGACTACTCAGAGGATGTACAATATCTCTTTTGCCCTTCCTCTTTCATTTTTAGATCATTCTTAAGCAGTGCCCAGTCAAATATTTACTTGCTCTCCGCTCCTGTCTATGCACAGGAAATTCTATATTTTGTTTTATGTGGGTAGAAAAAAGCATCTGCACCCACTATTCTTCCCCGATTCTGCTCATTGTGATACATTATACACAGAGGGAAGGGAGTGTTACTCTTTTTGGTTCAACAGTGGGAGTGACTTAGAGCATTAAATGCTTTCTTTAGTAATAGGCCGTGAACATTTGTGAATAAAACTAATAAGTAGGAATCTGAACTGAATCTGTCATGGCCTTTACTGAAATAATAGCTTTTCCCTGCTTATTGCCAGCCCACCTAAGACGCGCATCCAGAATATCGATGCAAGAGTTGTCCTCTCTGAGGCTGAGGTGTTCTGAGATATCGTTCCTGACCTGGGATACATAAGGGCTAGAGATTTTGTCCTGGTCATGGATCCTGTACACATCAGATCCTTTTCCAAAAGATCCCTTTCTTTCTTTTAACCCTCTGGCATGGATTGCTGCAGAGGGTTTTTACATCTCAGATGCATATTTTTGTTTGTTGGACTTCAGCAGATGTGTCAAAGAAAGAGAGGAGATTCCTTGGAAGATGAGAAAAATCTGGAAAAATCAGAGCTAAGGAAAGAATACAAAGAAGAGATGAAAGAAAATCTTGTGGAAGACAAAAATCATGGAAGATAATAAAAATACGGGTAAAAAGGAAATTAAAAAAACATGTGTTTTATGGCTGTTTCTCTTCTATACTGAATTTTTTTCCCAGGAGCATATCAGATCCAGGCAACTAGGGTAAAAAACAGTTTCCATCTTATATTTCTAATCTCACACTTTTTCTTGCAACAGTGGGATAAAACAATGCAGAAATGTTTTTATTGTGCCATGGGATTCTGCAGCTACTGCAAGTTCTCTGATGGAATCTGTCAAATGTAAAAGCATATTCATTAAGGTCATGCACTTTTCTGCTTCCAACTCTGTGCAGCTGTGGCATTTTTCCATCTGTGTTTCTTGTTAAAGATCTGAATGACTCATCCTTGAATTTGCCTTTGAGGTAGACAGTTTTCCTATGGCAATGAAATACAGCTGGTACATAAAAAAATTTGTGTGTCGGTGTCAAGGAAGGATCATTCTTCAAAAAGTTCAACTCAGTCTAAAAGCTGAAATTTTAACACTCATTCTTCAGTCCTATTTTAATGCTTTTCAGGTTGTTCTGTATAATAGCATTTTAAAGTAGCAGGCCAAATATTAAACCCACATATATCATTAGTTAAACGCTTCCTAGAGATTTTCAAATAGCATTAGAAAGAAGAATCTAAATGTTACTGAACCTCAATTTTCTTGTCTGAAAATATCAGTGTTTTCTAAAGTTTACTAGTTGTACTTCACAAACTGCCATGTATTCTTTGCTATTAGGAAACACTTACTATATATTAGAGTTTTTTTAAAGTTTGATGTTTATGCAAGCCTTTCTGAATGTCTGTGGGTTATTAAACTCCCTTGTTCTCAGATTTCGGGGTTTATTTTAGGCTCACCAATTAACCAGTTTCTTTACAAAAACATTAACTGAATTGGTTCACTGAGAGGAATTCTCTCAGGGGAGCTGAGAGAATGTGCAATGTAACACTGACTGGTATGTGAATTCTGCAAGACTTACTCAAAATGGGGACTATAATAATATATATTACACTGCATTGAAACACTGAGAAATTAATTTTGTTCACAATGGGAAAATCAGTTGTCTGTATTAGAATACCACAGAGCATGCAGCCAATCCTATTGACACTAGAATAGCAACATGGAACTGTAGAGGCCTTGGTCTCATCATTAATATTTTGGAGTTAAAAGAATGCTTTCTCCCTGTACTTTGCACTGGTGAGGCTGTGCTCAGTTTTGGGCCCCTCACTACAAGAAAAAGGTGCTGGAGTGATTCAGAGAAGGGCAACGGAGCTGGTGAAGGGTCTGGAGCACAAGTCCTATGAGGAGGAGCTGAGGGAGCTGGGGATGTTTAGCCTGGAGAAAAGGAGGCTCAGGAGAGACCTTATTGCTCTCTACAATTGCCTGGAAGGAGACAGGGGAAAGATGGGGGTCAGTCTCTTCTTGTAAAAAATAAGCACTAGGACAAGAGGAAACAGCCTCCAGGAACACCAAGGGAAGTTTAGATTTCATATTAAAAAAAAAGTCCTTTAGTGAAAGAGTGGTCAGAGATTGAAACAGGTTGCCCAGGAAATGGTGGAGTCACCATCCCTGGAAGTGTGCAAAAAATGTGTAGTTGTGGCACTTGGGTGGTAGTTTAGGGATTCAGTACTGAACATGGTGCTCCTTTAGCAGCTCGCTCAATGATCTTAGAGGTCTTTTGCAACTCTAACAGTTCTGTGCAAAGACAAAGTTAGTATAGGAATTGTTTGCATCTCTCCTAATAAAGAACTGCAAGACAGTGAGCATCACACTTCTGCACTCAGTATGGTCACTTATCCAAGTGTGTCATGGAAGTATTCAGACAGAATGAAAGTAGAATCACTGCTCCAAAAAGGTTAGATCAAAATGCGTTTACACAAAGCAATGTAACATTTATCTCAAATACAATATCTCTAAAGAAAGATTCCCTCTAGTAGCAACTACAATAGTCACAAATATCCAGGAGACAATTACAAGATGATCAACATGAATGCATGGGAAAGTGAACAGACCAGTGTGAAACATAGACAAAATATGCCATCAGAATATATAGATGTATTTGAATATTGAGAGGAAACTCTACAAATCAATATCTTGCATTTTAGCATAACAGAAAAATCAATGCCTCAGGAAACAAACTCACTATCTACTTCAATTTCTAGGATGCTTCTTCCAGTGAGTACAAAAAGTCATGCATATCCATTTGAAATCGCTTTAACAAAACCCCCCCCCCAAAAAAAACAAAACAAAACAAAAAAAACCCAAAACAAACAAACAAACAAAAAACAACAACCAAAAAAAAAAAAAAACCAAACACCTGGAAAAAGGGAATGTAATACTAGAAGTAATACTTAAAACACTTGTGACCATCTCTAATAATGAACCTAGCAGCATTAGCCACATGGCTGTCCTGGCTCTGGAGAGAGTTCCTGTAATCATTGGTGTGAATTTCTGCAGCTGCTGTCACCCGCCAGTCAGCCTCACTGCTTTTGAACTGTAACAATTTCTAGGGAAATGCTGAAGCTAATGCAACAAACAATAATTACACAGGTAAGATTAAATCCATACTGTAATCATCTGTTCAGTGATTTCATCCAGTGCATTTAGATCACAGAGTCGTAGAAAGGTTTGGGTTGGAAGAGACCTTAAAGATCATCTAATTCCAACCCCTTAGCCATGAGCAAAGATGCCATTCACCAGACAAGGTTGCTCAGAGCCCCATACAGCCTGGCCTTTAATATTTCCAGGGTTGGAGCACTCACAACTTCTCTGGCAAATGGCAATGGTGGGTACATTGAGTTACCAGAATAACATAGGTCACTTTACATGCTGTTTCTACTGAAAAGAGAGA
Source organism: Acanthiza pusilla (assembly GCA_036630365.1). Lineage (NCBI taxonomy): Eukaryota > Metazoa > Chordata > Aves > Passeriformes > Acanthizidae > Acanthiza > Acanthiza pusilla. The sequence goes on along the minus strand of JAXCHO010000164.1, from coordinate 40,448,634 downwards.
TTTTCCTCTGTAACTGAGAGTTATGGAGCAATTATCTCTAAAAGCCTTTTGTTGAGTCTTTCAAATAACAAAAAACGTCTAACCTAAGTAAAATATGTAGTTTGATGTGCAAAGCAGAAATGAAAATGGGACTCACCTTGAGACATGAATATTTACAAAATGTGCATACATTCCAGAACATTTTGAAGCGTACACCTGCAGCAGATGGTTTATGCTGTCGTTATTTTGTTACAAGTATGTTAATTCCCAAATGTCTGTCTGCAAGCATTAACTGTGAATGTTAAAACACATGTGTACCATTGCCAATAGCACAGGCATAGACATGCTTCCCATGGCATTGTCTCATGGCAAGAAGGATGACCGACTTTAACCCTTTGTGCTCTTTCATTAAAAAATGTCCTTGCTAGCCAGAATACTTGATATACTTCCCAGAACACCTGTTACTAACCGAGTCACTGGCATGCCTAGAATTTTTCACAGATTTGGCAGATTTTGTACAAACCACAAGCAGGAGCAATGCAAAACAGCACAATTTTAATTCAAAATTAATTTTGCTTTTGATGTTGTTTTATCTTTAATATTGACTTATAATATATTTTGATGGTACAAACCATGAGTTAAATGCACATTGCACACTCATTACGCCATGAAGCTGTCCTTGTACCCAGGTGAAGGGAGTCTGGTGTGTACTGCAACTGTCTTGCAGGATACTTTCTTGCTTGCTTCTCAATAGCTTTCACAAAAGTCTGCTGTGGGATAAATGCACATCCTTTGATGAATCAAGGCAAGTTTCTACTGAATGCAGAACTATCCACAAGTTAGCACCTGCCTTCAGTCACTTCTATAGTCAGCTTCTGATGTTGTGGCCCACAGGTGGTTTTGCTGATGGGACAAGGGCAACAGAACAGCTTAGCACCTTCTCTCTAAATCTGTGGGGTTTTCAGTAATACAGAAATACAGCTAACCTTTTTGTTTGGTTGGTTAGGGGTTTTTTGTTGTTTTTTTGTTCCCCAGTTACACTTTGAATGCATGAGGTGATGGGTCAGCTGAAGAAGGTATAGTCATGACTTGGTCCTGCAGGATGCAGGACAGCAGCTACAGCTCAGGAGGAGATGCAGACAAAGCACTTTTCTTCCACTTTGAGGCACATATATTGCTGGCAGTAACACGACAAAAGCAACCCAGAAAACTGAAATAAGGTGATTTTATGATATGGTAATGAAAGCATCCTTCTCAAAGATGATGCAAAATAGCCTAATTGTACTAGTTCAAGATATCATTTACATCAATTTTATTTTTGACAAGTGACCTATGTTTGAAAACATTTTAATATAACGAGTCTAAAAATATTCTTAATAGCACACTATAGTAGTGAATAATAGTTGTAATAAACATTAGTCAGGATTTATTTGACAATGTTTTATTGCTGGGAGGTTGTAATTCAGTGTATCATGTTTAGAGCACTGGATAACCTTTATGTCTTTATAGAACATGGATTTGAATTGTTCACATTAATCATAATCAAAAACAAACTGTGGTAAACCCTTTAAACTACCACCTAGTTCCTCAAAATCTGCCACCTTTGTGAAGAGGTGGGTGAAAGCAACTAGGAAAATATTATACAACTACATATATTTGCCGAATTCTGTGAAAGCTGTAATAATAATGTTGAGCTATATATTAGATACCTGCACAAAATATTGCATACATATAGAAATTATTTTGTTTATCCCCACAATGGTAATACAAGAAATACATTATTGCTCTCCTTATTGTAAACTATTGGCTACATAAGGCAGTGTAACAAGTTTTGATATATAATAGTTCCCTTTAACAGAAAAAATTAATTTGTCCTGATCTTTTCTCACATTTTACCAGGACTATGCGTCCTATACTTACTTTAAAATCATTAGAGAACATTTAGAGAGCATGAGATTTAAAATGAGATTGAATTGTTGAGTTTCTAATTTTAATTAATATGTAACCAAGGTTTAGCTTTATCCTAGTAAACACTAGAGTTCTTAAATGGAATTGGCTAGACTAATCAAACTTTTTAATCTAAAATATATTATCTTTTAAAATGTGTTAAAACCTTAGGGAGTTTTGTGTTCAGAGTGATTTATGGCAGGGGGGAAATGAAAAGTCCATTTCTGTAATGCTTTTATTAGAAGATCCATGTAAGAACTTGTAGGAAAATTTGTTTCTCAGAACTTATATTACTTTGGTACATTAAAATGGCTTTTCCATTCCAATGATCATTCTGTTACCTTAATGCGTTTTTCTTTTGTATATTTTTTGGAAAGAAAATAAAAGAAAGAGAGAGAGAGTATATTAATAATCTGCCATAGTACTATGGGAAAGAACACTGTAAACAGCCCAGGAAAATTTCACTTTTCTGAATTTTTAGATGTGAACTTGATGGAGTTAATGTCTTCAACAGTTATAAAATGATACCAACCTAGGGGCTTTCCTTCTTTTGTTTCATATTATAATGTGAGGAATATTTATTTGTCAATGCACATGGATAATAATGATCACCTTGATCCAACAGGCAATGATTGCAACCAAGTCCATGGGGAATTGCTTGACTTATCATCTGCCTCTGCACTTGAAAGAACTGAATATTCTTTTCCATGCTCATCCCTAATTTCAGAGAAGGTAAATGTCTAATTAAGGTGTTCTGAATCACATCCAACTTTGTCTATTGAGTCCTGAGAGAGTCTGAGAGGAACTGGTTTCTGGTGTCTGATGTTTTTGTGACTCCTTGCCTTGAGATGCTGACACCAAGCGTATTCTCATGTCTGTGTGAGGAGTTAAAGAGCACAGCTGCCTGTCTCAAACACCGTTCTGACCACAGAAGGATGCTACCACGAGATAAGCACAGGAGTCTGCATATTTCTGTTTAATGTTTGTCTCAGAATTGAGCATCAATACAAAAAGATATTTTGACTACTTTTTAAAATCAGTGGTAGTGCTTGTTACTTCACTGAATGGAAGAAAGGAAGTGAAATTGTTCACCACTGGAGCCATGAATGCCTGGATTACCACTTGAATGCATTTTTCTCTTTCTGCCTTTAAACTATTTTATTGTTACATAAAACCTTTTAACACAGGTATTTTACAAAGAATGCAAGAAAGTAAATATTCTTTTACTTATTTTTATATGAGGAAACAGCACCATGAATTGCAAAAAATAACTTGGCACCTAACAGTCATCAAATATTTAAGGGTATCCTGGCTCTTCAGAATCTTATCCTGGGCCTTATCCATCATGACACACTGAAACTGAAAATGAAGAAATACATATACTTGTTATTCTCTTGTTGTACATGATCCTGCATTCCAGTAATAAATGTAATTATATAACTATAAATATCAAAATAGAAGGAGTACTCAAACCCCCTTAAGAGATGCTGTAGTGAATGTATATAAGATTTGCACCATCAGTAAGTAACACCTCTGATGGAGCTGTTGTCAGAGGTGTTTTTTCTGATCCATGTAAATAGAATGGGGTTTTTGTTTTAATCTAGTGAATCTAAAGTATTTATTTGAATTGGAGGGGAGAGAATTCTTTAACTAAAGATTTTTGAAGTATATTTATTAAATATTAGAAATTATTTTAAAAATGCATAAAGCCAGAAAAGGTAGTTTTAATTTCTTGACTTTTTCCTGACGTGATTGGCATTTCTTCTGAGATGTTCATATAGGTGTCTAAATTCTTGTCAAAACATATTGGTGTCATGGGTGTTGTTTTCCTTTTGACAGATTCATATCTAGTTAGCTAGATTTAGTTTTCCTTGACAGAAAGTGTTATATGTTGATTGTGGCATTGCCAACCGTGACTTCAAGAACAAATATGGCATTTACTATTTTTTTTTCTGAATTCCAAAATTACATTTTACAGCCATATTGCATAAATCTAGAAAACCCTAAGTAATGTTGATTAAAATAATGTGATCCTTCCTTCAGACGTAACTATTATGAAGGTGGTGGAGTCACTATCCCTAGAGCTGTTCAAGAAATGACCAGGTGTGGCACTAAGTGCTGTGGTCTAGTTGACAAGGTGATGTTTGGTTGAAGGTTAGACTCAAGGATTTTGGAAGTTTTTTCTGACCTAAATAGTTCTGTGATTGTATAAGGATCATTCTTATCTTGTGGTCCTGTGAAAATAAACTCATCATACATTTGTATGTTTAATTTCTGTATGTGAAATAAAATTTTAAAAAACCCCAAAACTTCACTTATCCAAGAAATGCATTATCTTAGCAATTGCAGCATTGGCCTGAATTCAAATTCCCATTCTGCTGAATTCAATTCAGGAATTGCAATTTTTATCCTCTAGGAATACCCATCATTAAACAATCAAGTGTTTTAGCTTGAGTCCCTGTTTTCTCTCTTGTTGGAACTCTTCCACTTTATATAAATAATTAATCAAGCATTGGAAGAGTGATGTGAACTTGCAGCTCTTATATCCTGGTTGAACTTCTAAGCGCTGGCCATGCTGCAGCCAGCTCATGCCTATTTGCATTAGGTATTCTCTCTTTGGAGAAAAATGTGCTTACAAAACATTTTTCACCTGAGTGAAATAGGGCAGTGAAGAAGAGGTCTATATTAAGAATCTAATCACCTAGGGTATCTAGAGCTTCCAAAAGGATCAAAACCCTTTGCAAGATGCATGACAGCCTGAGGCCTTCCTAGTTAGTAAGTTGTGGAATCTGAGTTAAGGAAGTGTAACACCGCCAGAGCTGGATAGCAACAAAGCATTGCTGGCTGAGGAGTTTAGTGCCAGCTAATGTTAAAGGTCTAATTCAGATGATTTTATAAAAAGAGTATTTGCCTGGATATTAGGCAGGGATTTTTTGGCAAGGGAAGCTGCTGGGTAGAAAACAGATTAATATTCCAAATTCAATTTATATAATTGACTGATGAAAAAGGAACCCCACAAATTAGAATAGGATTAAGAACTTTCAATTCCTATATTGTTATCTAGAGTCATTAGAGCAAACGAGTACATTCAAGATTCTAGAATTGGCTCAAATGAGTAGTCTATATGCCTAGACTGTAAGTTCAAACTTTTAAGGGTTTTTTTCCCCACATTTGTTTCAAACACCCTGAGAAGCTTTTCTTTTAAAAACCTCTGCCTTTCCTTTTACACTGTTATGTATCTTTCAGCCTTGTCAGACATCAGACTGAAAACCACTGAGTAAACGAAAAGACAAAGATTTTGTTTGCTCGATTTAGCTGTCATTGATTTGTTGGTACTGTCTTCAATATACAGCTTTTAAAAATATCTTTTTTCCTTTTTACTTTTGTGATATTTCCAAGGTAATTTGAGATTCATGTTTGACACCCTTTTTTGTAGTCAATGGATGCAAGTCAAACTATTTTGAAAGCCTACATTTTAAAGAAATGCTTGCAAGGAAGAAACTAATACAATTTTTTAAATCTTTTCAGTCACCTGAAAATAAATGCTGTAGAAATTAAAAAATACTACAAAAAATTCATGTTGGTATTCTATGGATATCTCCATCAAAGCATTTTATGGTAAAGTACCTTGAATTTTGCATTTTCTGGTGGTGCTTTATAGGTCCAGTATTTTCAGGGTGACTCTACTCAGGAAGAGATAAAGCACTAGAGATTTCTGAAAGTCCCTCAAATAAGTCCTTTTTCATCTTCCTGGTTTAGCTTGTACCTGCTTTCTCTTCAGTCTTCTGTCTAGTTTAATCTGCTTTGTGTATGTGATGGAAGTCTGTCAAAACAGGGATTTTAACACCCAGGAACACCAAAATATCTTCCTTTTATACAGCTGAATCTTAAAATATCATTACAGAAATATTTGAGTAGTATAGTGTCCTTAAAATCTGAAATATATAGAGAATGAGTAGGCCAGAAAAGAAGATATCTTCAGTAGGAAGGAGCAGCAAGCATTAAAATGAAAATAAAAAAAAGCCACAAGCTACAGAGAAAAATTGTTAAAAATACAAGAGCAGCTTTAAACAGAAATCATATAGATATCAACATTAGTATGTCAAGAAATACTTAGCATACAAAAACCCTCTTCAACCTTCTTATGCTACCATTTTTAAAGGACATCAGCTGAGAAAACCTGTCACAGGACCTGCGGTTCACTACAGAATTTCACTTAGCGTTATTCCTAAATGCAGTTCCTGAACAGTTGTCTAGGAAGCAGCAGAATCCATATTTCAAACTGTATTTGTATAACAAAGAAGATTGTATTGACTTCTGCAAAGGTCACCTGGGGCTGATTCTCATCTCAGGCCAGTGGAAGTAAAAATTTTTCTTAGCTGGAATTTATGGCCACACTGCTGTGAGGGGAAATTGTGCCCCTTGTTTACATAACGAATTGGAAGAGTGTGTTGTTGTTTGTTTTTCTTTTCCTTTATGCTTAAATATGATAGCTTTTCTTCATTTGCATTAGCGACGGTGAAGTATATTCAAGTTGAAGTATGCAGGCCTCTCATACAAGTCAGCATGTACTCATTATTCTGAATATCTCACCAAGCACGTAATGTGTGTTTACTTGAACTGCACAGTGATTTTTCCACTGCTCTGTTTTGTTGGAATATCAAGCTACTTTATTTTAATTTTTTTAAGAATTCATAGCTTTATATGAGGTTAATATTGAACTGTTTTCTTCTTCCAAAAGTTTTAAAGAAAAAGAAGTTTTAAATATCTGTAATTATAGAACTTAAAACTGGTAAGCAAATAACGTAAATTTACTGTTGATGCATATTTACTCTCAGTGGGGATCTTTATTTTTTAATGGTTTAGTCCTGCAGTTGTTAAACCATTAAGTGTTTTCCCAGTAGACATTATAACAACTGCTTTTGCTAAATGTATCTGTTGTGGTTCGGCCTGAAATGGCAGCTTGGTACTGAAACTCTGTTCTATCTCTCTTGACTTCCCCTTCTTTTCTATTTCAGTTTATGCCATTGCTACTGCTTCTTGATCTTATTCTTCTTTCGTTTACCATATTTCAAAAACAGCCCACAAAAAACGTGGGAAATGGGAACTGGAAGAGACCCCGAGAGGCCTGTTATGTACCTTCCTTTTTCTCTTCTCACTGTGTGGACTCTACAGAAAGGATACAGATATGGAGAACTCTTGTTTGACTTGGATATTCAGTAATGGATAAAGTTCTGCATTCTTCCTTTTTGCTCTGCGAATTTCACTGTGAATACATGCTCTAAGACAAAACTACATTTTCTTCCAAGGCAGAAAACACACAGCTAAATAAAGACAACTGTGCAATGCTCATTCTGAGGCAGATAAAAAATGTTAGGCTGAACAAATTTCTAGTAATCAATTAACACTTGTTAAGAAATATTACGTATTATAAGATGGATTTGCCAAAGTGGTTTTCATTATTTGTCAATTATCTGTAGACATGAAAATTCCCTCTGGAATCTACTAGTACCTGATTTCAAGCCCATCCAGTGCTTATTCTCATCCATTTCTCATCACTCATTCTTCTCTGTTGAGGCTTATGCCATTTTCTGATTTTTTTTTTTAAATATGATGGAGAATGGTTCCTTTAGAAGCATCAAATGACGTGTTTTGAATTAACAATGAACTATGATTTTATAGCCAAGTATTGATATACTGTTAATACATTCAGGCTAAAGGTCATGTGATGCTGACAGACTGTAAATGCACATAGGAATGTTTGGGTTTCTCCTCCCTCCATCCTCCTAATCCATCTACACTGATCTGATATGTCCTAGATATCTGGTCTGATATCTAGGGTCAAGACTAAACTCCTGGATAAGGAGAGACAAGGACTGAAACTCTTCACTCCTCATAATATAAAAGACAGGGACTGGAAAGACAGGCAAAAGAAAGTCTTGTGGGGCACCAAATAAGCGTGAACACCATGACGCACTGGTAACATCAGTGCCAATCATTTTGGTAGCAGTTGATATTAGTCATATTACAGTCCTTTATTGAAAAGTGTGGTGTTATCATGGCATGGATGTATTATGCCTTACTATTTAAAATCCTTATGCAGTGAGCAAATAAACTAGAAAATGTGTTGAAAAACTCACATCTTGGATTCTAAGATTAAAATTCAGATTTGACGACAATACAACAGATATGAGGAAATATTTGTACTTTGGAAGTCCTCTAGGCCTGGTATACAATTTAAAGCCAAAATGCTACTCTATCAGTGTGAATGTCTACAAGACAGTTTATTCTTTGGTGGATTTTTGGTCAACATTAATTTTACTGAAATATTTCACAGTAACCATTGTCTAAAGAACAATTTTTCCATGGACTAAGCTCTGAAATCCTGTTTCCTTTTGGGTAGTATTCCCACTGTTTTCACTGGGACTACTCATCAAATTATGATGCATCTAGTGCAAATGTGACAGAACAGAACTATACAAACACCAAGAAAAAAAAGTAATTCTGCATGATTAGTGCAAAAGAGTGGAAAATTATATCAGACTTTTAATGAGCCTTGACCTAGCCACAGTAATCAAGTGCTGGAAGTGGTCATGACATCCATCAGTTATGGCTCTCTTGCTATGAAGCAATATTTTCAAATCAGTCAAATACCATTATGTTTTATGGATATAGAAGTGAAGTAAAATGTCATAATTCAAAGCTGGTATGTTTCTCATTAACACTGCTATCCTGACTAATATCAGATGTGACTGCTGTGATTTGACCATTTCTGGTCAATAACTTTAACAACTTTTCAAATTTACATCTGAATATAACTACAGCATTTCCTCATCTTTTATGCTCTTGCTGTGATTAATTTGCCAAGGCTTTTCAAATATGAAGTAACCTTCATTTGCAAGAGTAGGTTTGCATTCCTTAAATTTATTTGAAGATTTAAATATACTAGTATGTGTTTAAATAAAATATTAGAATGTTAATTTATACTTGAGGAACCATACATTTGTGTTCATCAGACACTAATGTAATAGTACTGAGCTAAACCTGAAAAATGTTTTCCTTTGGGATATGTACTGTAGGTTTTTTGTGTTAAAGACCCATTACTGAGTGTAATCACCTGAAAAACCAGCTTACTAAAGTCTGCTAAAAAGCTGTAAGAGTAACACCTGCGTTGTCTGCAATGAGATTAGAAACTCTTCAGGATCAATAACCCTAAAAGAAGGGCATTTGATTTGGAAATGACCACTGATGGGCTGCAGGTGCTGAAGAGCGCTTCATAAGATACAGACTAGAGGAGGAAAGTCTAGTGGCCAGAGTAGAGCGCAGAAGGACGGCAGCAGAAAGAAAATTACTTTAGGCCAGGAGCCATAGGATCAAACAATTCAGCAGGTAAGCTGGACTCTTGTCTGGAAAGAAAGCCATCATCAAAAGCAAGGGATTTTATGAAAATTTAGGGATGGGGTCCTGGTGAACAAAGCCAGAAGTACTGAAAATGTTAATATGTAGACAACAGTGGGAACTTTTAAATAGTGCCATGTGGTCATTGTAAACAGCTAAACGCCACTTTGGTAAAATTGCACTTGCACTTCTTTGTGGGACAGCAATGATGCCTTTTTTTCATGGGAGCAAGTATTTGTGATTTCGCACTAATGAAGTCCTCGCAGTCTTCAAAGACTATCTTTTTATCTTTGAAATTTTGTGGCTGACATCAGAGGAATCAATCAGACTGGGGTCTGATCATTTCCTGGCTTTGGGTTCTTATTGCACTGTAATAGTGTATTCAGGTAGTCTGGATGCTCCTTTTTTGGAGTGTGTGGGGCCAAAAAAAGCCCTGGCTTAGACAAGATTTGCTACTTCCTTGTTTAAAGTGAGCAGTCTGGACACAATTGTGTGCTGTGTGCTCTAGGATGACCGTGCTTGAGCAGGGAGGTTGGACCACGTGACCTGATGTGGTCCCTTCCAACCGGACCCATTTTATTATTCTGGGGTTCTGTGATTCTGTGGGTCTGTGAAAGAGTTTCCTTAGCGGGTTTCACTTGCCGTTCTGGTAATTGAAATTTAATTTGTAACCTTTTCCTGAACATCTCAACAAAATGTCAGAAAAGTAACTAATAATATTGATAGTGTAGATATCTTGGAATTTACACAAGAAGAAAGAAAAAGATCTTCATCTTGCCTTTGCAGGAAGGCAGAGAAATTAAAAGCATACTTCTAGTCATCCATGGTTCTGTTGGAATCATGGTGATAGCACAACCTCTGGAAAGATTACTTTAGTAGTGCTTAATAGGATAAAAATATTCCTCATGACCCCGGGATATCTTCTGATGAAATAAGGAAGGGTGCTGGCATCCTGTATATGGTAGTTCTTCATTATATTCCACTGCTCTTTTTGTTCCTTCTTTCTAAGAGTATATTAATAGATAAATTAAGATGTTTGGGTCAGATGTGACCAAGACTTTAATAACATGTGATTCTCTTTCTTTTTACTTCAGACCTTTCTAATGTGTGTCCTTTCTGATGGACCTAAGGACTTCTTAGGTGGGGTTCTTCCTTTTGAGTGACATGTGATGAATCCACCATGCGTGCTCTGTGGAACCGTGAGATGTAGTGATGATATATCACTACATCTGTGATGATATATCACATCATGAGAGTTTTGCAAGTGATCATATATTAATGCCTAAGATGGGTTGCAGAAAGGGATTAGGTTTCCAAATATTGAGTGGGAAAGACGGGATTATGTGGGCATCCTTGTCTCTTTCATTTCAGACGGGCAGGAGAGGAAGGAAGAGGGAAGAGACAGTGGCATTATTAATTTAACAACAAAATTATGGTTTTCATAATTTAACTATTTTTCATATAGTAGCTTGACCTTTGGTGACACCTTTAACAAGATAAATAAATCCAAGATCACTGAAAATGCTCTAAGAGGCATAGGATCTCAAAAGATCTGAGATCAGTTTTCTGTTTCATGAAGTACTTTATTCAACTATAACACATCAGGGGAAGACATGGTAAGAGGAATAGCAATATACCATCTTTTTCATCAGCTGGAGAATGATGTCAGAAACATACCCAGTAATGGAGGGAGAGAATTAGTAGTGTAGAAGAATTTGATGAAACCTGTAATTGGCTTTGGATTTATTTGTTGTTTTCTGCTCCTAATCCCACTCTTCATCAATGCATGACTTTTTCATAGGGTAACAAGGAAAGGAGACGTGGGAAGGAGAGAAAATATAAGGAGTACAAGGCTGACTCATTAATTTTTAAGTATCAATTTGACCTTCTTGGCAACTGATATTTTTTATTACAAAACAGGCAAATATCACTACAGCTTAGCTGGGCTTTTTGTCTGTTTATTCTCAGATCTTTTGAGAAACATATTTAACAGAGGAGAATATATGGCCTTTGATTGCTTTTCTGGATGTTGCCCAGTGAATGTATTTTTCAGAATGGCTCTGAACACTGCTACTTCACAAAGTGCTCTGTTATTTCTATAGAGATTTTCCTTTTCAGGGACTGAAGGAAAGCTCATACATCCAGGAGACAGCAAAATAGATGGTATTTGACTCAGTTGAAATAAAAGTGTTTTTTGTCCTACGCACAATTAGGACCAGAAAGCTTATTATTTTACTGGGTTGTTTAGTCAAACATTTTGTTTGACCCTTCTTCCTTTTTATTCTTTCTCACATTGCTTTTTTGGTTTTTCTTATCTTCAGAAATTCCAGGAAGGACTCTATTCTCTGGTAGCTATAAGATAATGCCATTGGTGAGACTGAAGAGATTATTTCTTACACAGAATGATATATTGTTCGTTTTCAAATACATTTCTCACCACCACTTTTCAATGAACCCTCCATAAATCCAGCTGAGGGCAGGCAAGATCCATGTAGCTCTGAGAGAAAGGATAAATGTAATTTACTAAAGATTCATGAGCTGTTTTCCTGCACTCTCCCGGCTATTATACCCAAGTATAGTATACCTGATAGAATTACACTGAACGTGAAATAATGTTTCTGCGGCAACTGAATTTGAGAAAGATCACCACTAGTCTCAAAGGCAATTGAATCTCTTTCTCTTAATTTACCATAAAATATAAATTCATTTTAGAATATGAGTTTGAAATTAACTGTAATGACAGTTTAATTTCTTCAAAGACAACACTGTACTTCTGCCTTGCATGATCTGTATGAGTTTACATACATTTTAAGGCATTCTCTGCATACTCAAAATACAGAGTCAATGCAAAGCAGATAACATTTGAATAAAACTGGAACAACAGATATTTTCCCACTGATTTTAGTCACTTAAATCTGCAAGCTTTTGCATCTGTGTATCCAAGAGTTGCTTTCCTTTTTTTCCCCCTCCCCATTGAACACCTTGGCTTTTAGTCCCCAGCAGAGCAGCTCTACAGGGACAGCAGCATCTGTAGTCACGTTCATTAAGGATCCAGCTCTTGCTGCTCTCTTCATCCCTGCAAGGCAAAGCACGCCCGTGTCCATACTCTTGTGAGGGGTAACCAGGTGCTTGAGAAAGAATGTCTGTGCCCTTCCTTGTTTGGAACTATCCTGCCTGACATTCTTTAAGAACTGTGTGTAACAGACCATCCAGCAGGAAAGCTGCAGCATCCCTGGTAGCCAGGCAGGCTGGAGTAATTTTCTTCTCTCTCTGTATTATAGAGAATAGAGGCAGGAGACAGTTTGCCAAAGTGTGATATTCCCGTGTTTTGCCATTTAGGCTGCTGTGTTGCTCTAATACTGAGGACAAAGAGATTTTCCACACCTGTTTATTTGAAAATTCATGCCAAACCATATTTAAAATGAAGAAGCAGAATTTCTTGTGTTGTAGTATATTTGTTAGCTATACTACTGGAAATAATTAAAAACCTTTCCATATGCAATTCAGAGGGTTGAGGCCTAATATATAATCTTAAAATGCATGTTCTGAAAATCAAGAATGTAAATGCAGTTTATGCCTAGGGCAAGTCTTCCTTGTCTATCCTTTGCCTCCCCAGGAAAGTTCAAACACACCATATTTTCTAAAGCTGAGAAGGGATTTAACTATCAGAGGGACCATTTTTTCATTTTTATTTGGGTTGGCCAGGCTACTCAGAGAGAGGAAAAAAGGCAGAGATAACTCTTCACATCTTTTCACTGAGCCATGAATTCTTCAAAGCAAGGGGCTACCTCACTCCTAAGTGATTTTTAACAATAGAAATACCTTGTGGATAATAAATACACTGAACATTTTATTAGAAAATTGATCTTAGAAGTATTTATAAGGTAAAAATGAATCAATCATCCTCTTCTTACTTACGAGTTTATGTCACCAAACACGAGCCTGACCACTGTTTCTTACCATTACACTTTCCTTGCAATGTGGATTTCAAAGGAATCAGATTTCAAGAAAGTAGATATTGAGGAATTATATTAAATCAATCTGGATGAGGAGTGGAGAAGCCTTCATGAGAACATATTTATGAATCTAAAACTGTACTATTTATGTGAAGGTTGGACCAGGAACAGTGTTCTATGAATTTGTGATCTCAGCATAACATAAAGCAAACAAGCCTTTTCAAGTGGATTAAGAGTACTCAAGTGGTCTGAGCAGAGAGCTATAACAAATATTGACTACCAAACCAAAGAGAGGAACGTAGTGAGCTACATTAGACAGGTTCATCCCTGTCTATATTTATTTTATGTATCCCTGGCAATTGAAAATAATGAAAGAAATGTGGCTTTATAAATAGGGAAACAAGAATATTAGCCTTGCTAAGTGGCTGCTGAACAGCTCTGCTATAACTTTATATAGTAGAGTAGAAAAGATTTCTTTCCTTCTCTTCTGTCTCCTGAGGAACCCTCTGCCCTGCTTTCTTATTCCAGTGCACAGCCCTGTGACTCAGGCTGTGCTGCAAGATAACTCCTTGACCCCACAAGCCTAGATAATACTCCTTATATATGCTGCACTGTTTCAGTTCTCCTAACATGAAATGATAGCTCCTAAGGGGATAAAGGGTGTTGTTATCAAGTTAAGTTTCTTTAACAAGCCAATGGTCCAATCCAATATAAAAATCAATTTTTCAGAGCTTCACAATGAAGAAGCATAATGTATTTTTATTGGATCTAGCCCTGAGCTATCTTGTCAAAAGTTAGCAAAATATTGTTCAAAACCTCTTATCGAATCAGGGGCTTCTAAGCTTTGCTTTTTCCCCCAAACACAGAGGAACCTAAAGCATGATAAATCTGTGAAAGAATGAAAAAAGTGAGTTATGTAGGTGACAGAAATTGGTTATGCATTATCTAAGTTGGCAGCTTTCTGGAAGCAATAACTTAATAAGTTTTGGGTTGGTTATTTTTTGTTTTAAATTTCATTGAAAATTCAGGTTCACTGACAGAGATGAATACAAATGACACTGGAAACTAGTAACATAGAAATGACCTTGTGATTTCACAAATGAGAACTGTTTCCCCAGTTAGGAAAGTTCTAGGTCGCTCATTAGTATAGAACAGCACTACTTACCTTCTTTCTCTTCAGAAACTTCTGAATTTTAATAAATATTTATGCTGGAGGGAAGGGGTAAAAGATTTTTGAATAATTTAGCTTGGAGATAGTTTAATTGTATTTATTATAATACTCATCACTCGTTGTATAATTTTATCATCCTAAGGGGGGGGGCAGGGGGGGTGGCGGGGGGAAGCTAAAGTCACGCTATTAAACATCCTTCTCTCACTATTTTTATTTTGTAAATTAGTTATTTGATCATGATCTACAATTTAGACATTCACCTCCCTTTTGTTATTTAGATAAAGATCAACTAACATTTAATTGCTATCCAAAGCATAGGGTTTTTCCAGCGTATTCTGTCAATTATTCTTATACCTATCCTTTTGCAAGAAAATGCATTAAATGAACATCACTGAAATGCAGATGATCAGCACTGTAACCCTACAACTCTTGAAGCTCCTGAGTTTCCTGTGTTTGTCTTTCTAACAGTAACAGTCTTATCCCCATTTTGACTCTTCTTTTTCATCAGCTAATTGGTCATTGAAATGGTGGCATAACTTAAAATTGGGGAATTTTTTCTTGGAGAACACAGAGATACTCTGGGCTGGACTGGATGCATACAAAGATATTCAATCAGAGAACGGGGGAAAACCCAGGTGCAAATTTATTTCAAACCATTTCATTTTTCCTCAAGCCAGAGAGGATCTTCAGTCATTACTCTGATCTTCTGTTGAACTCAAAGAGTTGACATTAAGTGGTGTCTAATCCTGAGAATTATCAGAAGAAGAAATCTCTGATTTGAATGCTACAGATATCCAGAAGAGACCCTAAAGTGAAATCACTCACAGTCTTTTCTTCTATAGCAGGATTTTAAGAATTATCTTAGCTTGGTTCAGACTAGGCTTTTACATGCACAGTTTTTGTCTTCCCCAGCTGGGAATAAAGAACGTATTATTTGATAGATATTTACTTTCAAGTTTGACTTAGTAATTCAAGAATGGCTTCTCATTGAGGTATTTTCTATATTCCTTATTCATTAGAACACATTATGCTAAGGTTTTCTTTGATTAATAATTTTCAGCAATTTAGGCATAGCTGTAGCTATGAGGCACTGCACTATCACTGCAGCAGTGTAAGGAAACCTGACGTGCCACCCCATAAACATATTGGGTAATCAGAGCTAGAGAACCAAATCTGCATAATTTTAGCTGCAAATCTATTATGAATTTTACAATGGTGCTGATTTTGGCTGAATAATGTCTTTCAAAGTTTCATATAAATATATCTTCTACTTATTTCCATTTTAGAGCAGCAAACATTACATTGTATCTCAGTCCTCATTCTTTCTTTTCCAAAATGTATCTTAGGTTTCAGAAATCATGCCTTTCTCCCTTTTTTATTTTTAAGAAAACCCAACTATACAGTTTAACGCTGAGGTCCCTCAACCTGTCATTCAAACATGAAATCTGATTACCTTCAGTTAGATTCAACATGTGAGCTGAAAATCTTGGGATAGCTTTGATCAAATGCTTCAGGTATATTTCCCCTTACAGATGTCTGTTTGTGGAGATACAGAAAACTTAAATCTTTAGCTGAAGGCTTTCCAGTCCTTCCTCTGTTAAGAAATGTATATCTCTGTCTTCTTGATTGACTACAAATTACTAAATCTTTTTTTAAAAGTCATTAGTTCCAACAAAATCCTTCAAGAGCACATTGATATTTGAAATTTTTGAAATATTTCTGTACTTGAAGAAAGGTCAACAATCTGGATTCTTCATCTGGACTTCCTGAAAGAGCCTTAGAGCTCCATACATTTCTGCTTTTAAAAATCAATATTCCTCAGCCTGTGAGGACCATTCGCTTTTCATGGTTATGTATTCTCCCATTTATGTGCAGTGTTTTTCCCACGTTCTGCAGTTTACTGATAAATGAACTTTTGTCCTGTCATAGCAAGCTTATTAAAATAACTAGGAGTCCTCGTAAGCAATGCCAAAGTAAGATGCAAGTCACATACATGCATGAATAACATTAGCAAACAACTTGAGCAGTTTGTGGGGGGGCAGGCTTGTGCATCCAGATATCTTGGAAATTAACTAACTGGTTAAAGTGAAGAAAAAATGGTTTCAGGGAAAGATGACAGTGTCCTGCCTAGATTTCAGGTACTCCTTACAGCGATCTGCTGACAGTCATAAATACATATTAATTTGGCTCATTCTGGCTTGGGTCATTCATCCAAATGGCATTCTTCAGATGCTGAAGAGGCATGATGAAAGGTTAGACTTTTTAGTTTCTCTTCTTGAGTATATGTATGAAGGTTTTTGGATTGGTACCACTGCCTGCTTAATTATGAAAGAGAGAAATTGCATTATGTGTAGCAAACAATCTCAAAGCAGTGATTTCCAAGTTTCCCTAGAGCAGATAGCCTACCATTTCTGATATGATTTACTTTCTTGAAAATACATACTATCAAGGAAAAAAGAACATTTTCTCACATGCATGATCATCCAGTAGAGGAACATAAAATCCTGTTTTTAATTGGACAAACACTTGTCCCCTTAATATCATTCAGTAGCAAAACCAGAGATGTTTGAATTACAAAAAACAAGTGTCTATAAGCTATTGCTAGACAAGGGTCAAGAGGTTGAAAAGAATGACCATTGGGGTCTGGAACCAGATCATCTCTAAGGTCCCTCCCCACCCAAATCATTCTATGATTCTGTACTTTGGGGGTTAAGAAATCTCTAATTTACTCATTAGTACTGCCTGTTAACAGGCAACTGTTACTAAACCATAAACCTTTCTGTTCATATTGTTCCAGCTTATATATATTTATTTTCTAGAACTTGTACCGTTTGATTAATTTTGAATGTTATGTTGATATGATGAATCTCAGTCACAGCAAAGACAAACTCTGCTGTCCTTTCCCAGGCTAGGATATATAGGATGGTCATTCCCATGAGGAGATAGAAATCTGCAGCCCTAAAACTACTTTGTGATCTTCACAGGCATAATGCTGCCTTTGGATGTGATCTTTCACCATCAGAAAATTTCTGTGTAGGGTCCAGCAATGCTTCTATTCAGCAAAGAGCTATTGACTGGGAAAAATATGGAAGAGATCTAGGCTCAGAAGGAGACAGAGAGGAAAAAACATGGAGAGAAAGCAAATGGAGAGAAAAAAAAAGTATAGTAATTTTATTTTTACCTGCTTTTAGATTTATTTGTTCACACTTTGCCAGCAGACTCCATTAATTAAGAAACATAATTTCCTTGGGCTTTCTGAATCTAGATCTTTTAACTGTGAAAATAGGATCCAAATATTTTTAATAACCTACCACTGAATAATTTGAAGTACAGTTTTGATTAGCTCTAGAAAACATAATGTTGTCAATTTTCATGTTCTGTAAAAAGCTCTAAAATGGCACGATCAATTAGTTTTGATTTCCATACCAATCAGTCCAGATGGTTCCCATTATTTCCTGAAAATGGCTGCAAATTGAATTTTTCAAACCCATAATTCATGTTTTGTAAAAGGTGATACAGAACTATTTTTTGCAGAATAATCAGAGCTGAACTCCAGTCTAAGCTCACTTTTCTCCAGACTTGGAAGCAACTTTGGAACGTACAATGTACTATTTCAGGAAAAGGGAAAAACAAGCTATGTGGCATTCTTTTCAGGGAAGGTGGAAAAATGTTTGCTTAGATAATGTCTTAACAGGTTTACGTTGTATCTTATTCAAAGATACTAGAAATTATGTTGTATTTTACAAAGCATTTGTTACTTTCTGTTTTGGTCATAAGCCTTTATTAGCACTTGAAACGCATCTATAGCTGAACACAATCTACAGACTAATTTTTATCAGAGAAAAACACTTGGGAAAAAAGTGTTTATAGGCAACGTAAATGGAGCAGGCCATGCAAGCTTTTTGCGAAAAAATCAACTATACTCATATATTTTATCTGAGCAGCAGTTAACAATAATCCTTCACACTTGAAAATTTAAGCAGTTCTAGCTCCTCTTTGCTTAGAACATCTGAGTCCTATATATCTCTTCCTTATATTGTGTAATGTATCTTGGGTCCATAAATAATGCAGATTTCAGCCTGCACATGATGCATAAGGTTGTATGCATCACTTTGATCCAGGACTACCATTGCAATATTTATTGCACTTACTACCATTCCCCTTGAGTAATAAGAATTTCAAAAAGATTTATACGTGTATGCATGCACACAAACAATATATAGATGCATATTACATCTTTACATATATTACCTTTATATATATGTTTATATATATATATATATCTTTTTATATATATACATATATACAGTATTTTTAAAGGCACGATTTTATCCTTGTCTTAAAAAGCCAGTTGGAGGTACTATCTTTAGCTCTTTGTGAGTGAACTGGAAGTTTTGTTTTGAAATATCTGGAGGAATTATGCACGTTTTCCTGATTAAATAGTAAAAGCAATCAATAATCTAAGACTGTGACCTGTTAAATCCAAATTACTTTTAAATAGCAAGATGATACCTGCATGGAGACAGGTGTCAGTCATTACTATCTGTATCTTTTAAAATCTCTTTTAGAAACTATTGGAGTGTTAAGCATATATTTTGCATAACTCAAGAGGGAGTTTGAAGGATCCTCAGCTATCTTTTAGTAGACCAAAGAAATGGGAATTTCAAAGGCTAGAAATTCAGTTAGCACTGGGCTTTGTAGTATTTGACTTCTGAGAACAAATTTGTCCTTGAATGCCCATTAACTATCAGGCATTTATTCCACTTTCACTAACATGTACTTTCCCAGTTCCATGATTTTTCTTTAAGGTTTTTAACCTAATTGCCAACAAAAACAAGAGTTGTGTGATTACATTGTCACCCTCTTTCTTCTTTCTTTGATAGCATTTGAATTCGCTGACTAATTGCAATCTAATTTTGACAGGTGGACAAAACTTTCAAAAATAAGTTCTTAAAAGCTTTGTAGAAATAAGCAGCTGAGGAGAGGAGGGAAAAGCTGTGAGCTGGATGAAGGCAATGGCAACCATGAGCCTGTAGCTAATGAGGCACTGGCAAACACACAGGAGTGAGAGGTAGAAGTGTCTCCACTGCTGGAAAAGCTTCAGCAGGATCTTGTACCCTCATTCACCAGAATAATTGCAACCCTGAAAGTAGGAAATGAAGACTGTGTTTTTAGTACTTGTAAAAGGAGGCTGAGCCGTCTAGCTCTTGTCATTAGATGTGTTTGAGAGCCTGATGCTGTCCTGATAGGTTGTGGGTGGTTTTTTTTTGGTTTTTTTTGGGTTTTTTTTGTTTTTTTTTTTTTTTGGGTGGTTTTTTTTTTTTGTTTGTTTTTTTTTTTTGTTTCTGAAAAATAAACACCTACTTCTTATTATGCTCTGAGAAGTTTGGAGACTCCTGCTTAGAGAAGCTGTGAACTAAATGAGATTAAGTAGAACAACTAATTGAGTGCTTCAGAGACTCTCAGACCTGAGGCCTAATAAGAACCTTGCAATGTCAGTAGACGTAATTGGCCTGCAGCTGCTGAAGAGGCAACTGAATTTTAGGGGAAGAAAAAGAAAAAAAAAAATCCAAATATAAATAACTTCAGCACGAACTACTACCCAGTAGTTCAATGTCATGCCATGAGGTACCCATGCTTGGAGAATAATTGATGACAGAGAGCTTCTTAGCAAAATAGAAACAAAGCTTTATATGCAAAGGATAAGTAATATGAAAAATATGCAGCTGTGTATAGGGCAGATAGAAATTACCTTGTTTTGCAAAAACTTTACTAGTCTCTAACCATTATATGATAATCAAGGGTAGCAATGAGCTAATTTTTAATACCATCAGATTATGGTCATCATTATAATAGCAACTCCTTTGAAGCACAACTAACCAGAAAAATACCAGAGAAATGTGAAAAAAAAAGCCTTAAAAATCCCTGTCTCTCACGACAAGTCTGCTGTAGCTGACACTTGCAGATCTTCATGACTCAGAGGTGGTCAGGAGTAGAGCAGCCTGCAACCACCAGTGGCCATCAATTTGTGCATCACAGTGTGAGAAGTTGCTCCAGCTCCCATCTGAACCTCCCTTAAAGGACTTGTATTCTCCAGGCAACCTCTTTCTCACATTTTGGTGGATTCCTCTTTGATGCATATAATTTAAAATACAAAGGTACAAAGTGTCTTATCCTGTAACTTTTGCAGTGCCCTTATATTTTGTTATTTAGTTTGTAAAGCTTGTTTCCCATCTTTTGCATTAGGAAACAACATTTTACTTGAAAGCTAATGGATACTCAGGGTAATGAATGTTCTTCACATTTTACTTATGCAAACCACAGCCAGCAGAATGCTTACAATAAATCAACTGCTTTTGCAGCAGACATGAACAGGATTTGCATGCCAGTACATTCCTGGTTTAAAATCCGTCAAGCTGTGCCCTGGAGCTGCAGAGGTTTCTCAGGCTGAGCTCTACAGAGTGCAGCTTTACTTACATCAGAGCAGATGCTCTGAGTGAGGCCACACTCCTACAGCAGCTGAAGAACAATCACAGCTTGTGGACCACTTCTTCAAAAAGGGTCTTTGGAGAACCACTGCAGTTATGGTCCATATACTGGAGTGCATCCCTACCACTGATATTCCTTGGCCTTGACTTGGTTTAAAGAGAGGTGAATCAGTGTGTTTACATAAACACTTATGGCACAGTGAATTACACAACACCTTCTACCTCCAGTAAATTTATATTCTGGTCATTGGCTGGTGCAGATGACACACTGTCTCATGTTTTTTATCATAAGATTCCCTCTTACAACCTCCTATTCAGTTGTAGGAGAGAGGTCTGGGCTGAGGACTACTGGAGAGGGGGCAGCTGAAGACTCCCCAATGAATCATAGAACAAGTGACCTCATTAATCTGTCTTTATTTCTGATGTGACTCATTATCTCTTAAACATCATTTTGAGGAGTGAGAAGCAGTCCTGGGGCACTGAGGCAACCTATCCCCAGGATGTGTCTCTGTGTGTTCTTCTTTCTGTATGTTCTTTCCATATCAGCAGTACCAGCATTCCATATTTTACTATTCAAAAGAGCTAATGGTCATATGTCTGTACACAACCAAATTTATTCCAACACAGTTGAGATTTTTATCTTCTCTGTGCAGAGCTCATGTCTTAGAATCTGGAGAGAAAATTTGATACAAACTTTAAATTGGTCTTAAAAGTACAATAAAGTGCTAAATGTATAACTTGCCACAAATATTTTACAGCACAGCCATATAAGTTCACAGTATTCCCATTATAGCTCTTAATTTATTCACTTTCTGTATGAGGCACTTCTGTACATGATCTCTCTTAATTGTGAGTTCACAGATGAATGGAATTAATTTTATCCTCACATATTGTAGTTTTAACATAAATATTAGTTCCCATTTGTACAACATGACCTTGAATATTGCGGAGGAAGAGAATATTTGAAAATGTGACTTTCACCTCTACATTATCAGGATTTATAAGCAAATATTAACATGGGTATTAGGGCATGATCTGCAGTAAGCTCATTTTCATAACCCACAATGTTAGAAAGTTTAGGTGAATGAAACCTGTAAAAATGACAACCTATTCCACAGTTTTGTATTGTAAAAATTACCTTTAGTATGTTATAAAAGCTTTTCATGATATTTTTTGACCTGACCACTTTCAAAGAAATGCAGATCTTAGAATCTAAATCGTTAGAACAGGAAATTAAAAAAGAAGAAAACATTGCTGCTGGAGTAATAGAATAGTATGGATTGGAATCTTTAAAGATCATCTAGTTCAAGTCTTCTGCAATGAACAGGGACATCTCCAACTAGATTGGGCTGCTCAGAGCCCTCTGGACAACCTTGTCCAGGGTCCACCCTTATTGTAAAAAGGACATCTAATTTAAATCCACCCTTTTTCAATTTAAACTCATTACTCAATGTCCTACCCCAACAGGCCCTGTTAAAAAAGTCTGTCCACATCTTTGTTAAAAGCTCCATTTCAGTATTGAAACACCAATAGACAAAATTAAAATAATGTGCACATGAAATGAAGGGTACAATCAGACTTCTAAATTGTATTATGTATTTTATAGTCTTTTACAAGCTATTCCATAACATTATGGAATGAATATGTGTTAAACAAATTTAACTGCCTCACCAAAGCAACAATAAAATTATGCTAAATTGTGACCATAATTCACTATGCATTTTTTGAAAAGAGGAATCAATCAGCCCAGCAAAATGAATGTGCCAACTGGTCTAGGAGATACACATCCATGTGGCCAATGCAATAAATGCAATACAAAATTAAGGTCTAATAGAAAAATATAGTAAGTTTTCAATCTGAAAATTTACATTTTTTTCCCAATAAACACAAAGAAAAACAGAAGTTTATATTCTGAAGAACTGTTTCATAATTCTATTTTCAAATACCATTTATCAAAATGTATGAATGGTATTACAATGGATAGGTACCTGGTCGACTTATTCATAAATTTTTGGTTCAAAATTGATAAGTGCATGTTATTCAGTAAGTGGGAAGGGGTCAAGCACAATATGCTCTACTTAAAAGAATTCGTGAAACCCTTACCTCTCCCTACAGGCTGCAAATAAAACTGAGATAAGCTGTGGTACTTGAACAGCTCACAGCTTCAAAGGTCAGAAAATTGGGAGCATTCTCTGCAAACTTCAGAATTTGTGTTTTCCACTGTCAGACTGATTTTGACCTTTAAAGGACTGAAAAAGCCCTGTCCCTCAAAAATAGTAAGACTTCTGATGCCCAAACACCTTCAATGATTGCTAGAGTTAATGGAGCAAATATTTGCTCATGGATGTAATCTACCACTGATTTAGGATTGCTTCTGATATATACACTCAGATGAAAGTTAATCATATTGTAGTAGACACATGTGGGTAGAGTGAGAGTGAGCAGGTTTTAAAGGGTGCATGCAAGTGCTGGAAAGTCAGAGAAGGAGAAATGCAAACTTGCCAAAAAGGTGTTTGGTATGAGCCTGCACTGGATTTACCTCCTAAGTGGTTTTCCCCATGACCAGTGAAATTGACCAAAGACTATCTTTACTTTGCTTGCTATCCATGTATTCATATTACAAAATGCAATCTCTCTAGCTGTCTGTATAAATTCTATGGAGAACTTAACCCTGCATTATATAAAAACCACTAAAATGGTTTTGGCCACACAAAGCTTTGTAGGTATCAACTCATTTGGAGGTCAGTACACTGCCTGTCTGACTTCTTTGCTATCAGAACTTATGCATTTCAACCCTCTCAGAGACAAAGCCTGTCAGAAACACTTCTTTCTCTTTGGGATTTTCAGTTGCCCTGTCTCTTCGGATTGTTCTTTAAATAGGGTCAATGCCATGCTTAGTGCAAGCTGTGAAAGAGTGGCTTGCTACCTAATTGCTGACTCCCATCACAGTTTGGTATGAAGTTCATTATACATGTGCAGGAAAAAAGACAAGCACTCTTCTTGCTGTTTATCCTCCTTGCAGAACTTCTATGTAGCAATTCTGTGAGAAGGACAAACTTTACATACAGATAAAACACGAAGACTTGTGTACATAATAAAGTGTACCAAAGAATTTAATTTGATCAATACAAACACCAGAAGAGCAAATCATCTTCTTTGACTGCACTGTTCACTGAGAAAGGGTAAGATAATGCTAAGACAACATTATCACTAGTTGGTCTCATTTAAAGTACTACCTTGCTTGTTGGAATTATCAGACAAAGGTCTATTTATTTGATTAGGAATGTTGTTTTGAAGTGAAGAGCAATATTACATTATTGGCATTCAAATAACAAAGCAATTGCCTTTCACATTAGCATAACCTTTTTTAATACAGAAAACTATAATAGTTCATTACTGTACTACAGCAGCTTAAGGAATTATGGCTCCCATTGTGTTTCATACAGTAAGCGGTTAGGGATGGCTAATTTTTCAGGAGCTAATTTAGGTTCTTGATTTTTTTTATTGGTGCTCTGAAACTAGAATATGGCTTTCTTCAAAATAGGATTTCATTTTTGTTTGTGATCTCCGATCCTCTGAGCAGTGATAGCCTTTATTTTTTCCAGACAAAATCATGACTATCCCATTTAATTTTTCCCTATTTCTGTGAAAGGCTGAGAATTTGTAAAATGCATTTCTCTCATGGAAAACAATTACTTTATAAAAATGATTTCCAATGGGGACTCAGGTAGAAGATAAAACAAAATGGATTAGTAAATCAAAGGAAAATATGACTTGAAGTGAGAAGGATACAATTTTCTTCTTTTTTAAACTAGGAGCCACTGAAAAGGAGCACTTTCAGCTTCATGCAATATTTTGAATATAAGACTACTGCTGTGATGGTACTTTTAAGACAAAAGTGAAATAATTAGATTTTAAGTATTGAAAACCTGAAGTGAGGTATGCGAGCCTTAGTCTGGGGAAGGACAAAAGAGCTGAAAAGAGAAATCCACATTATATGATTACATACTGTCACTGCAACCATTCTGACTGGAAAGCAATATAGTCTAACAAATTAGGTCTGAGGTATGGAATAAGAAAACCTGTTTTCTATTCTTGGCACTGCCGATGACTAATGGAGTGACCCTGGAGAGACATTTCAAGTCACTGTTTCTCTCTTTTCAGGACTGGATTTGAAACAGTTCTGGGGAGGGAATGCCTTTTTTTTTTGTAGGGCCTGTATAGTGCCAAAGATCTGGGTCTTCTAAAACTGTGATAACATGAATATTCTTAGAGAAATGCTTTGCTGAAACTTGAGGTGACCTGAACCAGATATTTCTGGAGCATCAAAAACAGTATGAAGAAATCTTTCTTTGTTTTACTGTGTGTTCTTATAAGATGTTATTCTTGACTTCATGTAGAGGAGCAGAAATTTAGTCTTTAATATCTTTGTAAAAGCTGCCTTCCAGTATTTCTCTGCAATTTTGCACTCCAGAGTATTTCAATCATTCAGACTTTTAAGTCTTTAATTACACATTGTCATTGAAGTAAACTTTTGAACCTAAGAGAGATGTTTTAAAAAAATGGAAGTAACTTTAATGTGCAATATTCCTGTGCTGAATTCACAGCATTTTCATGATTTTTCAGATTATTAAACACTGACTTCAAAAACTATTTCTTCAAAGACTTGTCTGTCTTCAGAAATAATGAGAGGCATTTCTCACTTTAGAAACTTTCCCTCTCCAACTATAAGCACACACAAAATTTGACTTTAAACAGTGTAAGGGTTTGGCTGCCTGAAGTTTTCAAGAGATATAACCATGACAGGAAAAAAAAAAGATGCTTATCTCATTTGAGAGCATTGCTACTGCTCTATAAGTAGCTGGAGCAGTCTCTTGTAGTTAAGTCCCTGAATAGAGGAGAGGGAATCTTTAATCATCTTGAAGTTAAGGTTAGTCATACGTAGCAGTGAATTCAGGGCAAGAGGACTACCATTACTAAAACCAGTTGTTTTTAAAGGTAACAAAATTTAATTTCTTTGAAACCCATATATTTGCTTCTGACCACTTTTTGGAGGGGGAAGGAAAGTTGTTACATTTCTTTTTTTCTAGATTTTAACAGTTACACAAGGCTATAAATTCTCACCAGCAGTATGTTAGAGCTCTTGTCAATCCTTGCAAAATTCAGGAGACTTACTAAGCTTCTCCCTGAAACCTTATGTGATTGCTCAGGAGTCTGATAGTCCACAATCCTTACACAACCTGTACAGGGCTCTTTGGGGACTTCTTAAGTATCCACCCCCTCCTGCTATCCATTAGAGGAGATAGCTCACGATCTCTCACCCCTGCTGTCAATGCATCTTTTCTTCACCCTTAAAAGTCTTCCTAATTTTGTTATACTCCATTTCCATTTGTGGTAAATTGTTGGGGATATTCAGGTATTCTGTAATTGAACTCGCTGTTTTTAAGTAGTCAAACAATACCTCCTCTCTGTACATCTCAAAATGAGATGTATTTTGTAATGTAATTTGAGAAATTAAAACAAAAGGACTGTCCTAAAGTCCTTTACCATCTATCAAATTTTAAGACCATGGTGGTAATGATGCCAGGATCATCTAAATATATGGAAATGTAACAATATTTTCCTAGACATTTTTGCAAATATCTTTTCAAATGTTTTCTCCTTTTGCAATCAACGGTAATATGTGCAATCAATCGGGATATACCCAGGACAGTAAATTAAATTTAAAGTGTGATTCATCCTATCAAATATTTAGTTTTCTTCATTGTAAGGTAAACTGTGTTTCTATGCCCTTAAATTTGCAACAATTTTAGTAGGAATACAAGAGATCCAATGAAGACTAGGCTTCATTGGTTTTAAATGGAATCCACACTTCTTGTATTATTCCCTTTTTAGCCTGCTGTGCTAGAAGCCTGTTGGGAGGTATTGAATTTTGGGACTACCCGCTGTCTCCTCAGTAGCAGTCTGGGATGCTCTGGCACTTCCAGAACTTTCAGGGAGATCCACATAAATCAAGATCTTTCTAAATAAGAAGAAGATCTTTCTAAATCAGAAGAACTGATTGTGCAGGTTTTGGCTGGGATAGACTCAACTTTCTTCACAGTGGCTGGTGTTGGGCTGGGTTTTGGATTTGTGCCGAGCACAGGGTTGATAATCCTGGGAAGTTTTTGCTATTGCAGTGCTTGCACAGGGCCAAGGCCTTTTCTGCTTTTCCCATGACCACACTGGTGAGGGGACTGGGGGTGCCTGGGAGGTTGGGAGGAGATACAGCCAGGACAGGTGACCCCAACTGACCAAAGGGATATTCCAGACCACAGGGCATCATGCTCAGTATTTAAAGTGGGGGGAAATGGGAGGAAGGAGGAGTGTTCAGAGTTGATGGTGTTTGCCTTCCCAAGTCACCATCACATATGCTGGGGCCCTGCTCTCCTGGAGATGGCTAACACCTGCCTACCATAGGGAACTGTGAATCAGTTCCTTGTTTTGCATTGCTTGCATGCACGGCTTTTGCTTTTCCTAATAAACTGTCTCTATCTCAACCCATGAGTTTTCCAGCTTTTACCTTTCCTATCCTTTCCCTGATCCCGCTGTGGGGAAAGGAACAGGTGGCTGTGTGGGGCTTGGTTTCTGGGCAGGGTTAAACCACAGTATATCGATTGCATATATATATATGCATATATCGATTATCCAGTAGAGTGAATTAAAATTGTATTTCCACTAGTAAACTTAAGAATCATCTTAGACTTGGAATTCACCCCTGAGAAAAGGTATCAAGACTTTTGTGTCTTAATGATATTTCAAATATCCAGGAGGTAGGGCAAATATTTTTGATTCATAGTAATTTTAATGGTATTATCAAAAGTATTAATTAAACAGTTTTTATTCAAGTATTTAATCTTTACCACATGCACTGAAGCTTGGATCTATGAATGCTGTAAATTAAATGTTCCTCCACGCTGTCATGTTTTGCTTCAGATTAAAAATAAATCTTTTTCATCTATAGTAAACATCTCTATATTTAGACTGCCATGATCTCAGAATCACTTTTAAATTGCAGTCAAATCAGGCACAAAAGTCCTAATACAAATCATGCTTTTCTTTGTTTCTTATAACAAAAAAGTACAAAGACATCCATTCTTATCTTTTGTTTCTGCCTCTCCCATAATCAGCGAAATATAAGACTGACTAGATTCTATGCTCTTTAGCTCATTTCTGTCATTACTTAACAGCCTCTCCTTTTGGAGAAAAACAGCTGTAGAGAGTAAGCAAATTTAGTAGTTCAGTCCTTCAAACAAAATAAAGCAGATTTTTTCATGCAGAGGTACAGAATATATGACATTGCATGTTTTCCCATCTGGTGACTTATAAAGAAAAGTCTTTCTGCTTTATAATCAAGAATTGATTAACACATTTATCTTGATTTTTAAATGCATGCAGGTTACAGAGATCTGAAACAAAACCAAAGTTAAGTAATTGGCATTTGATGGTTTCTAAAATATTCCTAAATTTCTTTTTTATTTGCAATGTTTGCCCAGGTTTTTATTCTCTGATTTTGTGGCTGCATTTCAGTTTCATGAACCTTCAGATAAAGTTTTGACAGACATACCAGTACATTAGGAATACAGCTGTGTAGCACAAAATTTTTCAAAATAATTTTTTTTCAAACTGAATAGTCTTTTATTCCCTTGAAGAGTCTGTCCTGAGTAAATAAATGGTGTGTCATTAGAAAGAAGAAGAGGTTTTGTTTTTTTTTAGAGTTTTGATTTTTGCTTAGTACTCGTCACACAGTGCCCAAGACATTCTTTTTAACCTATGTTCTACTTATGTTTACACGGGAAGGCTTTTGACAGCACCATTTTTAATAGTAGGAGAAGAACTAAATAAAACAGATATACCTCTGCTGATCTGTGAACAACTCTTATGTTTCTCTGATCCATCCACCGACTTAGAGATAGTTAATAGTTGGTTACTCAGGCTATGAGTATGGTCTATTACTCTGCCACATTTATCTTTATATAATTAATTTTATTTTGAAAATTGACATTCATTTTGCCTTCTTTTCTGTCCTGCTTTCAAGAGATTGTTGTGTTTTCCCAGGAGTAAAAGAATTAGTGGAGACTGTTAAACTTGGCCAGGTCTTTTCTGGGACTAACATGTCTGGGACAGGTTATCACTCCTTCTTGAGCTGTGCTTGCCTCGAGAAGTCTCAAGATGGAAAGTCATGACAGTCATGGCAGATCTCCAGCCCTGCTCTTCCATTTCGGGCCAAGGGACTAAGGGAACATGAGAGGGCCCTCTGTTGTGATGGGTACTAAATTAGCTCTGCACCCAAGCACTTTGGATAACTTTTGAGGTTTGCTAGCTACAGACTCATCTGTAGGATTATTCATGCTGCTTAAATGGGCCCAACAGCATCTGATTTGTTCAACTTTATGGTTATATGCCAGAGGGTTCAGCAGCAGCTGTGAGGTCCCTGTGGCTGCTGGTGGGGTGGCAAGACTGAGAGGAGTGTTTAAATCCTTCTGCCCTGCTCAGCCCTGCCCCACAAGGGGCACAGAAAGCACAGTGAGCTGGGGAGGGGAATGCCCCATCTCACCCAGATCTGCAGTCAGGGCAAGGCCACGTGACACACCGAGCTTTGATGTGCAAAGGAATGATCTGGGTGATTAACTATAAATAGAAGCTGTAAGAAATATATCAGGGATTTTGCTAAATCAATTTGGCCTGAAGTTGCTTTTCAGAAATTGCTTTCAAGAGGTTTTTTTGTACAAACAATACATGCTTGTGTGTTTGAACCTGATATGTGAAACCATATACCAGTTTTCTCCTTGCTAAATTAGTAATACTGTTTGTGGTTTTTTTATTAACAACAATAGTGTGTTCTGATCTAAGATATTGTCCCTTAGATAAAACCAGAAACTTTTGCTAAAATGAGTAAGACGATGTAATGTGTGCTCAATAAAACCTTATATTCCATCCAACCAGAGCATTTATCAAATTGGTAATTCTATTTTCCAGTTTGCAGTGAGAAAAAATTAATTAATAAACAGCCTGGCAAGTGAATAACATTAGTTTCCCATTCAGGAATTGCAAAATTAAATCCAATGATACATCCTCTTTTCTCTACCCTAACCCCAAAGATGAAGGAAGACTCAAACCTATTTTCTTCATGTCTATAAACCCGCCTTTTCCTGTTCATTTCTTTTCTATCCAATTAATTCAATTATTTATTTCAAGTTACATGGCTGAGTGTTTCAGACTGATGGATGTGCTGATCTTGGTCTACACCAAGCCATCTCTGGGCTTTAATATCTCCTTCTTGCTCGGCTAGATTGAACTCATCATAGGTGTGTTGGTTTCAATACTTATAGGAGTTTCTTACAGAGCACAGAATAAAGTACTGTGTTGGGTAACATGGTTTATTCATAGATATTTAAAAAAGATCTGAACAGGAAAAGACATGGATTATTCATGGATATTTTAAAAAGACCTGAAGAGGGGAAGGAGTCAAACATTGAAGAAAAAATGCTGAGATGCAGCTACGTAAATACTTGACGTTAACGAAAAAAAAAAAATCACATGCTCTAGTGCAGAACTGAAAAAAAGGTATCATGATGTAGCATTCAGCTTACTTTATAATTAGAAAAAGAAAACCATTCCTTCATAATATACACAGTTTAAATTAATTTTATGTGTATATTGCAATGTATGATTCTATTTTCCAAATCTAGACAGAAAATCTTGTTAAAATATAGCTGTAGTGTCAGTCTTTTTCATGGGATCATTTCTCTTCTGAGGAAACCAAGGCATGTGAGTGACATATATGCCCTAATAAGTTAGACCTGGCACGAAATCAGAAGCATACACAGAAAAGGCTGGAGGATTTACTTTGTCTTTCAAACCAAAAAGTCTACTGCATGTCCTCTTTTTTTTTTAAAGTAATGATTGATTTGGGACCTGATCCACAATTCTTTAAATCAGCTGGGGGTACCTTAGGAATGATTTCAGCCCCCCTTGGATGTGTTACCAATACTGCCTGAGTTAATCTCACACAGGTGTTGATGCACTGAAATGAGCAATTTAATAACAAGTGTATAGTAAAGAAGTTTCAGTACCTGTATTTATATTTCAATTCAACTAATTTTCTTGTCTGGAACAAAAAAAAAATTACCCAATAGTTAAAAGGAGTCACTACCAATAACGTTGCAAATATACAGGAAACCCTCAAGATTTCAGTGTCCTTATTCCACCAGAAAACACTAGGTACTAGTAATTGATAGCCCAAGAGATTATATAGGAAGAACTTTATCTGATTAACCTATTTGGATTATTCATTATTTACTCTTAGTATTTATAGGCTTATATCATGTCCACATATTAGAGAAACTAGCTTGGACTTCTGTTCTGTGACAACAGGGTTTGGACAATACATTGAGAAATGTAGTGCACCTTCTCAATGGTGCACCTGAAATTCCTTTGGTTTTTGGTTTTTTTTTTTTTTTTTTGTTTTTTTTGTTTTTTTTTTTGTTTTGTTTTTTTGTTTGTTTGTGGTTTTTTTGGTTTTTGGGTTTTTTTTTTCCCTTCCCTGCTATAATCTCCTTCTTAGGCCACATTGGAATTTAGAAAAATTTCTTTCATGCCCTTTGAAGATGGATCTCTTTTGGTTCCCTGCCAAGAGCTGTAGTATGACTTATTTTACTGTGGTTTTTCCGTTTCTTTTGTTAAGTCTCAAAAAGGTACTCTGATAGATGGCCCTCAATGTAGTATATATAAGGGATAGAAGCATGTGAGGTCACTTTGGGGTTTCATTTAGGCACTGGGACTTGCAGAGCAATTTCAAATTTGTAACACTGCTTGCAAAGTTTTGCCTTTCTGCAATCGTAATGTTTCCCTTGACACTAAGGTCTCTCATTACACTGAGATTTCCATTATTTTGGGCTTGTAAAAACTGATGGCAAATCCTGTTCTTTCCTTGCATCCTGTTCTTCTCCTTGATTCATTCACATCTGTTTACCTTCAGCAAAAATCAGAGTTCTGCACTACAGAGAGTGTATTGTTTCTTTCTGTTCTGTTTTGCTTTCTACATTCCACTGATCAAACTATAAACTATTTTGGTTTTGTTCCCACCATTTCTTTCTTTCCTCCACACTTCCCTTTTCTCCCCTTCCTTCCCTTCATTCACCCAGCTTTACAAGTATTTGAAAATAACTGTTAATTTTAGTGTGTGTCTTTTCACTCTCCCTTTGCACACATGGATATATCTAGGTAGGAAAAAAAATAATATAGATACTTGTTCACAAGAGTCTGTATCACTCTATTTGGAATAATTGCATTAGAAAATCTATTTTTTCTCTTGTTTTGAGTGGATTAATCAAGAGTTCAAGTCAGATCCACTTGCAGTTTGACACTTAGAGACCAAAGGTTACCTAAAGCTTGGCAAATGTCTGTTCACAGCAGCGTTTATAAGAAATTGCTTGCTTTCTGTTGTGACAAACAATTTTCTTGCCTGCAGCATATATCTGGGGCAGCAATAAGTCTAGCAGAACACAAGCAGAAAGATCTTTTAAAAATTACTTTGTAGGTCATGTACTGTATTGTAACTCTGGCTATACAAAACTGTTAGAAATTTAATGGCTTTATTAGGACAGTATTTGGACAGGGTAATGGAGATTTTACAATCTTTTGGAAGAATAAAAGTAAAAGATACTTAAAGATGATGCTCCCAAACACCATCATCTCAATTTTCTCTAGTGCTTTTAGCTTCCTGTGAAGCACAGCCAGGTAAAGCCTGGTCATCCTACAATGCTCTTCTTCACAGTTTTGGTGTGACTTCTGTTGGTGACTTTTTTCACAAGACATCACTATTTGACTTGATAGGGAGGATGAGAAAATATTTCAGTGAGAGGCTTTCAGAGAGAAAGGCCTGCCACACATATTTGTCACTGATGTTTTCAGTTGTCTTTTCTTCTTCTAAAAAATTGTTTACATGCACAAATTGCACACATATATAATATCTTTCTATATAAAGAGCAAAGAAAAATGCACACCAGATTTAATAGCTATCAAACTTTGGCTCATTTTGCATCATATAAAGCTAATCACAATTAGCTGCCTATCAGTCAGGTTTACAAGTGTTTATTTTTGTGCTTGTCTGTCTTGCAGCATTGCACAAGTTCCTCACCACTCCTGCAGCATCCTGCAGTGCTCTGGGACCAGGGGAGGGTCTACAGCAAGAGAATGCAGATCTGATTCCCTGTACCTTCCCTGGACATTCACTGAGCCCCAGCAGCTTACTTGGTAGAGATCCAGGAGCCTCTAAACACTGAATCACAGTCACTATTTGCACCATGGCATGAGCACAAAGAACACACACTACATGTGTTTCATTTGCCCTTTCTTTCTGGCATTTCTCTTTTTATGACATTATCATGATTTATTTTTGGCCACAAAAGTCAATGATTTTGGAAAATTTTTGATTCTTTCTCTGCTCTCTAACGTTTTTTGTTTTTTTTAAATATGCAAATAGCCAGTACATGCTAAAGAATGCACAAGGAAGAACTTCTGCTCTAAATACTCTCCCTCAAGCCTTTGTAGTGAGAGTCTGCAAGTCTAAAGCTGATCAGTAGAGGTACAATGGCGTTCAGACTACAGGGACGGTTTAGTGCAGCAATGTGACCTTTGTTTATAACAACGTTCTTTTAAAACAAATTTTACAAGTAAACTTATAAAGTTTGTGTTAAAAGAGTTTGGTACCTTGTAGTGCTTTTTGTTTTCTAGCCTCTGGTGCATGATTAAAAATTGTCCCCTTCAAGATGCAATTAAATTGGTCTGAAAAATTGGAAAAATAGAAGAAATGTCAGTGATTGCAAACTTCTTCAAAATGTGAGCTGGTAGAACATGAAAGGTTCTTCAGTATTTCCTTTCTACGGCTGTTATCAGCTGTAATACTGACCTGAGTAGCCTACCATGTCAGGACTGACTTAAAGGCCTTTGCAATTATGAATCATCTTTTCTTAAACGGATCAGACCATCTCCTGTTCAAAGCAGCATCTGACTGACATCTCTGTTGGTCATCTGAAAGACAGCTGCCAGCCAGCATCATCATCCCATGGGGGCATCTCTTCGCTGCAGGGAGCAATGGTTACACTGACAGGACAGAGAGCACAATCTGTGCCTCTTTCTGTGTTTTTTAGTATCTCTCGTGACTTAAAATTGATCAGTACACATGATGATTTTTATTTCACATGTTATTTGTTCATAAACATTTTGTTCAGCAATGAAACATCTAAAAGACTTTGAATTAAGGTATTTGCCTTATTTTCTTACACTTATGTAGCCTGAGTAATTTCCAGTTTACACTGATTTAATGCTACCTTCATGAACAAGTGACAATATAGCAATGTAAATAAGGTGTTCTAAAGGAAAGAAGCACAACACTCCCTCCCTAATAATTTGTGTAAGTGCTGGTGAATCCCTGAAAATCAATTAAAAATCAGAGTAATACTTTTTGGTACTGTTTATTTACTTGCAAAATAGCTGTGGGTCTCAGTAAACCTCCTTGGTGTCTTAACTTTCTAATAAATCTTGAATATATTCATATGAGCAGCAATGAAGAATTTCTACTAAGGTTGTCACTGGCAAAATTATTGCACCTCCAACTTTAATTGGTCCAAGAGAAAAAATATCTTTTTGGGGTCTTCTAGTAAGAGCAGACCTGAGAAACAGGGATTTATCCAATAAAGATTTGATAACCATACCTTCAGGACATTTCTTTGTCACAATGGAGAATGTAGCTAAAATTAATTACTCTGAGGTTGAACTCTGTTGACAGATAAGCTGGCCAGAGGTAAAGTTAATTGTTTAAAAATGGGTCCATGTAATGAAATTTCTGCACGCAAAATACGTGAGTGAAAAAAGTATTGAATATTCCACGACTGTAGAGTTTTCAGCACTGATTCTAATACAACTCAAAATAACTCAAAAAAGCTCTACTATGCAAGGATGCTGTGGTTTCAGATTTCAACAAGGAAAATTTTAGTCTCTGATGGTACTGCTGTTGCCTGTATTGGGCTGTAACTCTGCAGCAGTTGAAGCCAAACCTTTTGCTACCCTTATGAGCTAAGGTCCTGCTGGCCACCTTGTTTCTAGCTGGCTTCTGAGAAACAGCTCAGAGCCAAAGGAACCCAGCAGTGCAAATCTAAATAAAAAATTGTTCAGTAAACTAATTCAGCCAAAGACACTGCTAATACTTCTGCTGGTTTTAAAGTTTATGAAAACTTAACCCTCCATATGCTGAATGTGAGCTGTGTGCCCTAAAAGGAATGAAAGCAAATTTCCTCCTTGACTACTTGACGTAGCTGAGCTCAAGAGGCAATAGGTGAGAGAAGTGATGATCAGACCACAGCAAGATACTGCACCCAGTGCTGGGTTCCACAGTGCAAGGAAGAGGTTGTACTACTGGGGCAAACTCAACAGAGGCTCACAGGAATACGTGACACATTGTAGGATTTTATATGAGGGCATGGTTCCTGGCAGATAGTCTTCCTAAATGATCTCCCAGCTCTTTAATCTGAAAGCATGAAGTTGATCCTAGAGCATGAAAACCAGCTACCTTCTTTTAAGACATATTGAATGTCTAAGAGGAAATGTGAAGAGGGCTTTCAAGTTGGTTTGGTTCTTTTTTTGGGGGGCATGCATCAGTCCCCAAGATGGATCCACACTTTAAACCATGGCTCCTTGAAATTGAGTACTGGAACTTTTTCTTGCAGAGATGAAAAGTTGTATGTTATTTGCTCTCCAGTGATTTTTTTATAGCTGTCCATATAAAGCTACTAAAGTCTTGATTTAGAAATCATCAGCACAAATATGTTCCTAGGCTAATTCAACTGGCTGCAATTGCCATTATTTCCCACATGCTGAATCCATAGACAGTGTTCAACCTAAACAATAAAAAAGCAATTACTAGATAAAGTGTTAGACAGCAAGGAAATCAATTTGTTAAAGAAAAGTAAGATTTAGAGGAACCTGAGTCAAACTTGCTTTTTAATATCTTTGTTTCAATTGTCTGGCTGTAAATTGAGGGTCATAGCAATATCTGCTTTCCTGCATATTCACTCTTTGGTCTGACAAGTTTATCATCTAAATAACAAAGATAAAGAGCCCTTAAACATATGCATGTACAAGATATGTGACAAAGCGTTATTGCTGGATTGGTACACTGTACTGTGATCATCAATGCAAATAATCAAATAACGTCTGAGTTGAACACTACCGTCTAATTCTGCAGCTGGGCTTATTTCTCATAATTGTTTAATATCACATAGACATGCAGCCCACTGGGAGTATGTTTGGAGGTTCAATCTTTAAAACTGCTGCAGTCATGAAAAATTACACATTGAGCAATTTTCTCACTTGCTAGCTGAATGAAACTACTTTTGCATAGTTGCAGTAATTAAAGAGAAAGAAGATATTTCTGTTGAGGAGTTTGAATAATAAGGTTATTTGATCTATTTAAATTGATGAAGATTTTAAAATTCAGCTACCTCTGTGCATATGAAGAACATATAAACTCATTAGATGAACATTTCGTCATCATCTCCTTGAAGCAGGAATTTATAAGTTGTTAACTGTTTATTACAGTTTCTTAGAGAAAGGATTTTGAATACTCCAATACAGTTTTTTACATTAGTTACTTGTCATGAGCAAGCGAGGATTAGACATGCAGATTGAATTTTCAATTAAAATTATTCTGTCTTTCGAAAACATCTTTGTCAGAAGTCAAAAATGATGAATACAAAGGTTTCTGAAGAGTCAGTGATTTTTCAATATCAAATACATCTTTTGGTATAGCTGAAATAAACAGAATTATATCAATGGTTATAAAAAAGGTAGTGAAATTTTAAATCCTTTGATTCTGGGATCAGGATAAAAAAAGTGGCATTAATAGAAGTTATTTCCTTTATACCTATCAACTTACTCTTGTTTGTGTGCAGAGGAAAAATGCATAGATTTTAAAAGGAATTTGATGCTCACACAAAGCTTTTAATGACAGCTTTGGAGGCTGAGCTCTTTTGCACAGCCACACAGTACACGTGAAATGAGCAACAGCTGCATAAAACTTGCAGTAGTGCCCTCCCAGGACACTGTCAGCACTCCTCCAACAAAAGGGAAAGCAGTTTTCAAAGCCCATGATCAGAAGGTATTTGCTATAAGATACAGGTACCTGAAAGGGAGTCTGGTGGCATGTTCAGTTTTGGATGTAAGACACTGCTTTGACAGTCTTCGAGGCTGTAAACATTCCCAAGGAAGGAGGAGACAAATAAACATCTTTGTGCTATGCCTTTGCTCCCTGTATCCATATCAGGTGTTAGTGAGCTCTTAAGGACAAGCACATGTAAAACAATTTCTTGTTATGTTGCATATCAGTATTTTAATATTCATAATCAAACATTATATAAATGCTTGACTCTGAAGAGCATCTCATATTGTGCATATTAAGAGATTTGAAAATGAAGGCAAAGAGGGATACAGAGACTAGATTCCTCTGAATTTTTTTTCTTGTACAGCAAGCTGATAGGATAACTGAAAATGTTCAAAAAGTATTATCTCTGAGGTGACTTTAGTTGTGAGTTATTTCTGTTCAGAGGCTATGACTGACTTAGAATAGATGTACCTTCTCAATGTCTGAGCCATTATTCTGGGACTAATTGTCGATGTGTCTATATCTACATATAAAAAACCTATGCAATATAAATCTACCAGGAGACATCTTAAACATCTTCCCGCCCTTTGTACAATAATGTACCTTATGTCTAAAAATACTTCATGTCACATTTTATTTTCAGACAGGATCAAAATGTCAAATCTAGGAACAGTTTTAGTACAGATACTATTGTGTCTCTTAAATTAAAATAATGCAAAGGTCTCTGAATAAATTAGCACAGTTGCCATGGAAACATAGTGGGCAAGAAATATTTATAGTTGCTGCAAGCAATAATTTTGCAGTTTAATACTTTAAAATGCCAAGCAACACATAATCTCTAAAACAAAATATTTTTGTGAATGTGTATATTCACAAATTTCTGTTAAAAATATTTTCACTTCTTACCTCCATAAAAAATTAAAAATTACAAAACCTTATGAAAAATAAAACCAATATATACAGTGATCGGCAAAAAGCATTTTTTAGCTGTAAAGACAAATAATATCTTGTCAGAATGAGGTGTGCTGTTTTATATAAGTGATCCTTGGAGTCAACAACTGGAGATTTTTCAAAGCTAATTAAGCTTAGACTCTCTTTAAAGTCTCTAAGCTCTAGCAATAACTGCAGCTACAAAAATTGTACATGCCTTATTCATAAACAAGAGATAGCAAGTATCTGATATTCTTATTAAAACAAGTGTTATTCCTGATTTGTTAATTGAAATAGTACTTTATAAGAACATATAGAGAAGCACTGGTAATTTATCTAGATGTATATTGGTTACTAGAGGTCTGACAGATTTCCTTTTATATCCTATATCCATTCTCAGCTAGGCCCAGTAATCTTCCCAGGAAAAAAACACAATTGGTATAAACATCGGGCTTCATAACAAGGATGGACTGTGTTTTCCTTTGTCCTCAGGACTGCCCATCCACAGAATCTGAAAATGCTTTTTTACAGTTCTACATTCTCTTAACAGCTGTGTAGAAAGGACTCTGCATAATACATAGAAGTGTGCACGGTTGTGAAGTGATGTACAAACACATGGAAGGAAGGGAAAAGTGAGCGTTGAGGAGGGAGAAGGCAGCACAGAAGGCAGCTATCTTCAAAGGATGCTCTTAGAAGATGCAAGAAACAGAATCAGTCTTGAGATCTGAGCAGCAATGCTTCTGGCATTCATCCCTCAGATCTGTCTCACAAATGCTTTGTGACATGCTGCACCCATCCCTGGTTTTGAAATGCTCCCTCTTCTCATCCTACCTAGCTTTATCTGATTATAAGTATTTTGTAACACTGGAAGAAAACATCAACATTCTTGACTATCCAGCTTTCAGAAAGTGTGTGCTTCTCTGAGTCTCAGGAACAGAGATGGGCACTACAATAACTGGTATTTAAGACTTGATGGACCTGACAATCTGAAGGTGCAGCTGGCAGCCACCTAAACAATGTAGAGAAGTTGAAGGCTCTTTCCTTCCCCTCTCACTACCAAGATTAAGAAAGAAAAATTTTCACAGTTTGAAGTAACACACATGTAAAAATTAAAATAGTTCCTTAAATTAAAAATTCAAATCCTAACTTATATGCCACATCAGCACAGCCTGTTAGGCAGGAATATTTTTAAACTCAGACTTATTTAAGCATTTGGTGAAGTGCTCTACAAGTTCTGCACATCTCTAAATATGGTCACCTTTGCACAAATACAGGTATCTCTAAGGAAATTGGGGGTCAAGAAGATAGAAAAGAAAACCTACAAAATAAAACCAAATCGTTTTGACTGAATTCCTTGAATGAGAAAGATTTACTTTTAAAGCTAAAGGGATTCTTCTTGTATAGTTCTTCTTTTATCTGAATAATGTGCAGGAGCAGAATTAATCTCACTTGTCATAATTTTTGTGAAAGAACAGAAATAATCCAGGCATTCAATTCTTTAGAACACTTAATCATTTTCAGAATTTAACACTTCAGTAACTGCAAAATGCTGTCAATCGTAACAGCAAGTCAGTTCTCAGCAAGCCAAAGTATTATATACGCTATTATTGAATAGACCCATATGCATTTAAGTAAGGCCACACCTTGTAGAAGTTCTTGTCCTCCCATTCTGCACTCACTGCAGATCCTGAAGTATTAAGAACATTATTCAGAAACAGAGGCAAAACTCACAGAACAGCAGCAAGAAGGGCTCAGGTTTTCTCCTCTCAGGAAAACCTCAGAGGAATGAGACCTATGTATAATTTTGCAATCACACACAACAGCAACTGCTGTCTGCTCTGTTTACCAAATTGGAAATTATAATTTCATGATTTATATAACATTCAGTGAGAAAAATAAAGATGATATTTCTGCTTGCATATTGCAAGTGGAATTTCTAGGTGTTAAGTTTGTAAATAACAGGAAGGCTTCATGCTAAAAAAAATTTGATTTCTTGATGATTAACTATGTGCAGAAGATGCTTCCTTATTTTGTCATATTCCTCATCTCGAAAATTATTGGTTTGTTCTTTTATTTCCCTATTAGGGTATCAATTTTCTCCCTATATTTTTAAATATATGCCTGTAGCACAGCTTCCATTGCTTTTTCAGTTTAAATAACATACTTAACTGAAGTTTTCTGTAAATAAACAGATCTTGTCAGCATTTTGCCAGATCGTTAAATTCTGTGGTTTTTTCATAATGAAACACATCGGAATTTTCACTGCCATACACCATATTCTTAAAGAATTATTTTGGTGGTTTTTTTTTTTATTTTAATGGATAAAATTATTTTAATGTGTGTGTAATAGATCTCTTAATGTGCTACATGTCAGCCCTATATTTAAGGTATGCAACATCACTGGTGATTCAGTGAAGTGGGACACTTTTTATTGCAGCAGTAAAGCAAGAAATAATGTGTATTCAAGGAACATCAAAGACATTTTCAAAAAATAAATTGCATATTAAGTAATGTACTGTGAAGCGAAGGATAGAAGACAAAGTCTGTAGCATTGCTTCTGATCTTCCAAAGAATCTGGATTAGGAAACCCTGTCTCATATTTACATGTCAGCCTCCAGCAGGATGCAGCTTGACCTGAGCTTGACTCCAGAGTCACAAGCTAAAAGGAACAGTTATGCAACAGAGAGTGGCTAAAATTAACCATGCGAAACCCCAGAAGACTGGGGTGAGGGTACCCAGAAACCATGGAGCTGTAAGGAATAATGTTTGCTTCTTTCATTGAAAAACAGACTTGCATTATTTCAGTGTCCATCTTTATTGAGCTTGCAGACTATTGTGTTTCGATTTCTAGGCATAATTTTCTATTTGCCAGCTCATTTATTGCAAAATACAATACTATTCCCGTTAGATAGAAGTTGTTTAGTGAATGCCCAGGAGCCTTGCATCAGTATTAGAGAGAGAGAGAGAGAGAGAGAGAGAGAGAGGAATAAAAATACATTAAAAGTATAGCCAGACATTTTCTTTGAAAGCTTCAACTTTTATTATTATCTCTATTCTGCTGTATTATTTCTTCAGAGAGAGAAGTA
The DNA here is from genome assembly GCA_036630365.1 of Acanthiza pusilla. Classification (NCBI taxonomy): domain Eukaryota; kingdom Metazoa; phylum Chordata; class Aves; order Passeriformes; family Acanthizidae; genus Acanthiza; species Acanthiza pusilla. The sequence goes on along the minus strand of JAXCHO010000164.1, from coordinate 40,407,478 downwards.
GAATTCCTCTATAAGAGTGAATACTCAGAAACTAATGGTAGAACACAGATGGGGGGATGAGCAGATCCTCCCCTCCACGTTTTTGCCCTTTCTGTGGACCACTACAGAATTACCTGCATGTTGGGTAGGGCAGAGTTATTGCACCGCTGAGGAAAGGGGAATTTACTTCCCATAAAAATCACCTTTGTCCAAAATCAAGACACTGAAAATGTCCAGTAGCTGGTTTGGAGGCCCATAGCATTTACTGAGAGTTCTTCCAGGATGACAGAAGGACAGAGATCATCCACGGGCGACTCTTTTGAAGCCTGTGCTACCATGTCAATGAGTAGTTTAGGAATAATAGCAATTATTGATTGCCCACCAAATAGCCCTTTTATTCCTGAATAACCTGAGATTCATCACATGTTTATGCAAGTGCTACGCTCCCACAACCAGTAGCTGTGGCTTCTGGACTGAAAACTGTATTTCCAGTTTTGCCCTCAGAAACTTGAGGCATTTGGCCTAGCATATTACTTATTAATAGTCTGGACTAATCAGAGAAATCTGAAAGGCAGAAAAATAAAATACTGCAAAAAAAAAAAAAAAAAGGCTCTTTTTGTGGTTCAAGCACTATGCTATAAACAAACAAACAAATAAACAACAATAGCAATACAATCACATCAGAAAACAGTAGATCAGACTTATGTTAGAAAATAAGCCTAACTAGAGATAAATCTAGTGGAAGGAAAGACCACTCACTCCACTGTTACTTTTAGATGCCATTGCAGGAAGGAAAAGCAACAGAATTTAGCAAGGTTTATTATGATTACAGACACCATGCCTGATTTTTGGACCCACTTTCATAGTCCAGCTTTGGCACTGACACCTGTTCTGAGAGCTCTGGAGCTTTGCTGCAAAAGTACAAAGCCTTATGAAAAGTTCAGGTGAGAAGGATGGACAAAAAAAATCAGTGCTATCTGCTTCCTTGTAGTCTTGAATAGCACTTGGAACATGAGCCTCGTGTTATTTCAGTCAGATCACCCTTACCTCTTCTTGGCTTTCACCACAAATTTATTTTCTTTCGCTCGTTTCTTTCTTCTTTCACCTTCAATTTAATAAAAGTCACGCTTATCAAAGCAAGTCATTATCTCTCGCACACTTCTCTGCACCAATGAGCAGCGAGACTAACAATAATAAAGTTTAAAGTAGTTCCCAGCTAGTACAGGTCTCAACTGACAAAATCTGTTATGTAGAAAGATGATGCCTTCAAGTAAGGCAGATGCAGAACTATAACACAGCACAGCAGAGCCCCTTAATGGAGCACAGGAGGCAGAAACTGCAACTCCAAATAGTCTATCCCCAACTCCCTCATCTGTGGAAACCTTACTGCAGTAAAATTAATGCTGATATTTCACAGCAGTACACAGCTGCTCTGTCAGGTTTCCTTTGCTCCAGAACTTAGGTCGCAAGTGACTCAGCTTTAGAAAAATAAACTGTTTTCTGTCTTTGCAATACTTTTGTTTGTATTGAATGTTCTTGTGGGTTGTTGTTGACTCTGATGATAAGAGAGAGCACAGATATTTCAGCTGATTTTAGCTTTTTGGTTTTCTTTCCCAGCCAGAATAGGAGTTACTATTTTCAGGGTCACAAGCAAGTCTTTTGAACAGTACAGAAAACTATGGAGAGAAGGAAGCAATCCCAAAGTGGAAAGCCTAATTATTCACAATTCAAATGTTTAACTGTATTTCCGGTTTGTGGTTTTTTTGTGTTTGGTTGGTTTGTTTTGGGTTTTTTACGTTTGATTGTTAGGAGGTTTGGTTGGTTGGTTGGTTGGTTTTGTTTGTTTGTTTGTTGTTGTTTTGATTTCGTGGGTTTTTAAAAATTTTGTGTCTTTCTAAGAATCAAAAAAAATTTGTAATGTCCATTATTTGACAAAACATTTTTAAATCCAGTATCTGTAGTCAGAGCTTCAAATCTCTAGTATTGTAGATTAAAGGCTTCAAATAGACCATTGTGTGAAATAAAAATACTTCCTGGAAAATTAATATGATCCAGGGATATTAGTAAATTGAAATTCATAAAATTTCTATTAGCAAGACATTTGGGTCTTGAGAATTATTAATTTACTGGAGTTCTGACAGCACATTAATGTTTTGTATATAATACAGAGCACACCTGAAACTCAAGGAGTATGCAAATTATACAGGCAGATGAGAAAGGTTGCAGCGACATACTCTACAATACAATTAGAAAATAGTGTTTAACATAAGCATGTAAAGAATTTGAGCATATCCTTTTCCTTATCCCTGAATAATTACTCTACAGCTAAAACTTCCCAAGTTCTCAATTTTAAGCTTCCAAGCATACCTCAGAAAGAAACAGAAGACTGGTTCAAATGAAATCAAGACCACTTTGTATACTTCAAGGCAACAGATGGTATGAACTTTTTGTTCTAGGTCAATAGCAGCCTTTATTACACAGCTGTCTGTCTAGAAGTGCTAACTACAGTATTGTAGACGAAAAGGAAAGCTACTGAGGCCACAATAGCACAGTAACATGCCCAGAAGTACCACCTATAAAAGAGAAAACACCAAGAGCTTATTTTCATTCACTGAGATTCCTGTGTCAATTCTAGAGGTAACAAATAGGACTCCACAACATTTTGCATGAAGGAGAACACTGAGTTGAAAAGTCTTTAGAGATGCATTTTATGGGAAACTCTGTAATTCACACCACCTTTGTTGTCCCTGTTATTGTCCTTGCTTGGAACATGGAAAATGAATAGACATTGGCATTTATGACAGATACTGGGTAACAATGAAAGCGATAACGTGACATGATGTCTGCCATAATGAGAGCCTGAACACAGGGATGCAAGAAGTCCCTCACAACCAAGTGTCTGTATATATATGCATGAACTCAAGCCAGGGTTTTTTCCTCATCCAGTAAAAGGCTGACTTTTATGTTCCATTCAAAGGATGAAATCTAAGAGGTGGAAAATGAAGCACATTTTTAATTGTTTTTCTTTAATTAATGCATATTTATGTCAAAAGAAATGTCTGAGTATGCTACAGCAAATCCTACACACATTCCTGTTTAGAAAAAGAAAGCCTCCGTGAAGCATGTCATTAAAGATTAATATTAAATAGAAATTATTAGTAAACATTTTAATTTCTTGATCCCTTTAGGAAAACAGTCACAGACTTCTTCAAAGATAGATGTTCAAGCTTCTTATTTCTCTATGATGTATTTTCTAGTGTTTGTGATTAAAAAATACTGGTAAAGGTTTATTCAAATATTTTTTTTCTTTTATCTAGGTATAATACTGTAGTGCTGAAATATGCAGACAGCTTTTGAAAAATATTGCTTTGCAAAAAAAATGTTATTCTTCTTTGAGCTCAGAATGAAAATAGAATATAGCTGTAAGTGTATTATTCCACAATAATATAAGTAAAGGTTGTTAGGGAATTTTATAAACTTGCATGATTAGTAGAAAATATTTGATAAAGTGCACTTTCATATTCAAGAATGAAGAGAAGAATCAAGAGACATATTTTTGACTGGAAATCTGCTTTTTTTTGTTTTTCATGCCTTCTTCCATCACCGCCACTGCTTTGCAAGGCAGTGAAGCTCAGAGTCTGCAATCTTAACAATTACTGGTTTTAAATGGTTTGGGGAAAAATGCAGAACAGGATGCAAACAAGTTCTTTTTGCTGTATGGCTGATGATATGTCTGTGTATATATACACGTCTGTGTATGTGGGTGGTGGGTGTGACTGTAGCATTTGAGCTGACAACTTCCCCTATAAAGTTGAAGATGTCTGGCATTCTTTTAAATTGCTTATGACTTGGCCAAAACTGAAATGTTTGGACTGAAATTTTCCACAGTAGGTTTATGCATCAGACAGAATTTTATTCAAAACATTCAGACAAAATAGTTCATCTATTTCAGAGAATGAGATTAGGCAAAGTCTGTTGTTTTACCAGTTTTAAAGAACATTAGAGAACAGTGTCTCAAAAAGCTGGAACAGAACCCAGAAGCTGTTAGTTGTGCCATCTCTTTGGCAGCAAGTAGCAGAAAAGCCAGCTGCTGAGTGAATGTCTTTGCCTTCTGATCCACACAGAGGAAACTGGGATATTTTTGCCACCACACCAGAACTGATGGTGCTGCAGGTTAGTTTTATAAATGTTGCAGTTGTGCCCCACAATTATGATATTTGAATTTAAATGCTAGTTATTTTATTCCTTCTCACCCAAAATTTTCTATAATTCTATAATAGCCTCCATGCAGTCCAGTGACTTGACTAGTCACAGGATTTTGTTTCTATTACGTATCAGACAATTGCTCAGAATGAATTCCCATTGTATGAAATTAATTAACATCTCAAGTACAGAAATATTAGTTTAAATACATTTTAGGCATGTTCTGCATCTCATAGTTTCATAAAATCATAGAACACTTCGGGTTGGAAGTGACCTTAAAACTCATCTTGTTCCAGCCCTTCTGCCGTGGGCAGGGACACCTTTCACTAGACCAGTTTGTTCAAAGTCTCATCCAACCTGACCTTGAACACCGTCAGGGATGGGGCAGCTACAACTTCTCTGGGCAACCCATTTCAGTGTTTCACCTCCCTTACAGTAAAGAATTTCTTCCTAATATCTAATCTAAACCTGCCCTCTTTTAATTTAAAACCGTTCCCTCTTCTCCTATCACTTTATGCTCTTGTAAAAACTCTCTCAACACCTTTTTTTTTTTCTTTTCTCTTTATCAACATTTCTGGGCTGAGTCCATTCCCTAATGCATCTAAAAAGTCTAACTAAGTCCAGTAAAACCCCAGAAGTAAATGGTTGTGGGAGAGAGGCTGCTCATCTTTCAGGGGTTGGACATGACTATTTCCTTCCAGATGTCATCACTAGCAAAACTGGAGCTGGCTTCTCGTTGATGAATTCATATCTAACTCTCAATACAGACACAGAAACTTGACAGAAACCATCTGCAGTGCTGCCTTTGTTTGCAAAATGTTGTGTCCTAATTAAACACAACAAGATCCACTAAGGGTTTTGTTGAGCAATCTGTCAATTACCAAAAAGAAGGTGTAGCTCTGTTTCAGAGCATATTCCTTCTTATAATAGCTCTGCTGCCAGCCAGGTGAGTCAGCAGCATCCAGTAAAGCCACATATTTATTGTAGAATCCCAGAATGATAAAATAGTTTGGGTTGGAAGGGACTTTTAAAGGCCATCTAATCCAACACCTGTTGCAATGAGCAGTGACATCTCCAACTATATCTGGATGCTCAGAGCCCCACCCCACCTGACATTGAATGTTTTCAGGGATGGAACATTTGCCACCGCTCTGGACAACCTGTTCCAGTATTTCATCACCCTTGTAAAAATTTTCTTCTTTATATCAAGTCTAAATCTACTCTCCTTTGGTTTAAAACCATTACCCCTTGTCCTATTGTGATATGTTCTGTTATAAAGTTTGTCACCATATTTCTTATAAGTACTGTTTAATTACTGAATGGCTAAAATGAGGTTTCCTTGGAGCCTTCTCTACACCAGACTGAAGAACCCCAACTCAGCCATTTCTCAAAGTTTTCTCTCCCTCTTATCATCTTGGAGATATTCCTCTGTACTTGCTCCAACATGTGAATGTCCTTCCTGCGCTGGGGATACAACACTCCGGGAGTGGTCTCAGAAGAGCAGAGAAGAGAGGCAGAATCCCCTCCCTCTCCCTGCTGCCCATGCCGCTTTTGATTCAGCCCAGGAAAACAAAGCATCCTGGCACATTATGAGTCAGGTGTGATTTTGCTAGGAAGCATTTGAATACCAGGATAATAGGCACTATGAGAGGTTATCAGCCAAACTCTCATAATTGGTACTTGCAACTGCCATAGTAAATCTTCTAGTGTTTACATTTTTATCTTGTATAAAAGGCTGCTTCCTTTGAACTAAAAATATAATTAGTGGCTAATAAAAGATCATATTAGATTATTCACAGTGTAAATTCATGTGGTACAAATTAACTAAGATGTGTCAGCTGAGGTTCAGGCTTGAGTTTAATGTGATAGTGAGGGAATTTGCAGATCACATCAAAAGAAGTTCTGATGATAACAAAATAACTAAAATTTATAAGAAAATCTTGTAAATTCTTTTTCTCTATATACAGTTATTTTAAAATTCAGATGAAAAGATAGTTAAGATAATATATCTAAATATAGATGACATCTATGACTGGAAGCAGAGCCAGTGATTTATTTTTATATGTTACTCAGATTGTTTAATTGGATTTAAACTCTTTTCTATTACATTTATTACATTTGATATATTCCATATGTATCACAAGTCGTTTCCCATGTAATTTCCATTCACTGATATTATGAATAGCTTTGTATTTCTTAATAAGATTTCTGTTAAAATGTAGCTTTGGATTTGTGCAGAATTATTCCTATCTGAGACCTGTGTTCAATCAGGCCATTCATTCAAGTTTGCTTGTACCAGACTCACATTAGAGTCACCATCCCTGGAGGTGTTCAAGAAACAACTGGACATGGCACTCATGCTGTGGTTTAGTTGACATGATGGTGTTCTGCCAAACATTGGACCCAATGGAGTTTTTCTCCAACCTAACTGATTCTGTGAAAGACAAATACTGTTGAAATTATACTAGAGCAGACTACCTATCTACAACAGAGAAGACATTGATCCCCACAAACCACCACCTTTCTCACCTCACAGCTGGAAATTAATAGAACTTAACAGTCACATGGTACCTGAGAATCCGACCTGTCAAGTGTGAGGGATATGCAGGATCTCAGGGTAATAACATAAGTTGTCCTGATCTTTAATCAGCTACCAGGATTCTGCAAAACCTGAAAACTGAATATTTTTCTTGTTGAGTGGAAGGCAGCAAACTGTGCCACATAGAAATTGCAGGCAACATCAGAACAGAGAGAAGACAAGCCATGAAGAAGAGTACTTCTGTCCCAGAATAAGAAATTGAGGACTGTGGTTGAGTGAGGAAAAGGAAAGATTAGGTTTTCTCTGTTAGTAGTCATCTGCATGTACCTGTGTCTGTCTCTGGGTACAATTAATTGGAAGATCAGAAAAGGTTTCTTTTGGCATAGAACTAGCATTAACAAAATTGTGCATGATAAATAAAATACAATTCTTTTTTGTCAAGTGTAAAATGCTATTTTTACTCTATTCCAGTGAACATTTCTGAGAGGAGCTAAAGATGATAATGATGACTTAAAAAAACCTTAAGAGGTGTAGCAGAGACAATTCTGACATGGGTTCACCTTAAGAAATTGCTCCAAAATGTCTCACTTACCAGTGACCCTGGGCTGGGCTAATTTGGCATAAAAGCCAACAACTCAGAGAAAATTAGGGAATCCAGTAATATATCTCTAAACCAATCTACAAGATAACAGTGTCTCAAACACCATAGCATTTTCCCCTAATTAGGTCAGCATCCCACAGCATGAGGAGTGCAGCTCTTATCGTGACTCATTGCACTTCAGTGACCTGTTTCGAATCAACAGAGAATGTACTCACGCCTTTTATCAGCTAAACAACTTGGACTGCATTTTGAAACATTTCATCTTCCTAGATTGTAGTAGGCGAATAAATAGGAGTCCAGGCTGCATGTCGATGGAAGGACTACACTAGGAGGCAAGAGGCTGGTGGGAGTTGTTCTCTCCCTCATGCTCTTTTTATTGTAGGGAAGGGTAGTCGGTGGTCGGGAAGGGAGAGCAGGGAGAGGGCTGACCCATTCCTCTGCACCCCCGAGGGGCACCCGGAGATCCTCTGGCCCGGGGGAGCGCAGGGAAGGAGAGAGCCCAGACTGACGGTGACAGCCGGTTAAGTATGAACAGGGGTGACCAGTCAGGAAGGAGGGATAGGGAGGGTGCAAGCATACAATAACCAATAATGCCGGAGGAGGGAGGAGTACAATTCGAATGATCTAATTACACACACACCAGTGAAGAAGCTGCTGGAGAGGTGGGCGGCTCCCGAGGCCCCGGCACGCCTTGTCCCTCAGTCCAGGGTCGGGCACAGAGGCTTCTCCCCCAGGACCTCCCACGGCAGGCAGAGCCGGGCTGGGAGGCGGGAGCAGGCTAGGGGCGGAACCGCCTCGCTCCTCCACACTACGTTTCATTTTAAAATCCTAAAAAAGCTCAGATTATTGCCTTCTGTTTTTCAGCTAACAAGAAATTAGAGACTGAAGAGGTGATTGTGTTACAGCTAAGTTACTACTGAGTTTTTGCCATCTTTTAGTCCAAATCCTCATGTATGCTAAATATTCTGCCCCAGGTAGCTTAACAGTCTGTCCTGATTTAGGTGTGGGGGCTGGCAAGGAATGGGATCCACTTGACCAAGTCAGTAAAAATTTGTTTGCCAAGAGGCTTTCCATGTGGTTGATGAGGCCCTTCACTGTGACATGCTTGTGACAGCATCCTGTAAATAGGTGAGGGAACAGATGCCAGAGGAAGAAAAGACACAAGGCAGGATAATGGGAGATACAGACCCCTCAGGATGAACAAAATGGGTCAAAAAGGGACCCACCCCAATGGACACAAAGGGTATGTTGTTTACATGGAAGAACACCTCAAAGATATGGAGCTGAGTGATGAGAAACAGGAACTGGCCCTACCCATGCTTTTTCTGTTACTTGCTGGTTACCTTATGCTTTACACTTTAAGATCTTCATCTCAGGCTTTTGAGGCTATATCAAGGCACTTTTCACCTACAGCCCACAGTGAAAAGCTATACAGAGTAAGATATAAATTATCACAGACGTGCTTCTGTTGGTGATGTCATTATCCCAGCATCAAAACTCCATGTTGTGGTGTTTGGAATTGCATTTTGACATAGTATAAAAATTTCAGATTGCAGGCATGCGCTTTAAAATATATAGCTCTTTTATTTTCTTTGTGTTTCTGCTGCACAAGACACTTCGTAACCTCGGTATGAGCAAAATTGGATCAATTTGCTCTTTATCTCTTACTGCCATTTTTATTTTTTATTTTTCCCCCTCAGAGAGGTTTAATTAACAACTTAATCCAGCAGGTTTTAGTTTGTGAGACAGACCTTTGAGGGGTGGTGAACAAAAAACTGTTTGTATAAAAAGTGAGATTATTGCCATAAGTTTAAATTTGCTGCGTAATAGTCCCTTATTTTCAATGAAGTAAGTACAAAATTTTATGAACCAAAATATGTTTTAATTTTGTTCCTTAATTAGTACTTTTCTTAGTAGCATTTACAATCTTAAAGCAAGACAATATAGGATTAGTAGTGATAGGAATAGCAATAGCAGCAGTTGTTGCTCCCTCTACTACAATTACTACTGCTACAACTAATAGTATTATATTGATTGTCATTCTTTCCTGAATTCAGAAATCAGGATTCGAATTGGAAGCGCTCAGTTAATTTCAGAGCTATCTATATTAGCTAGGTAACTGTCCCTAAACTTCAGAATCAGCCCCCAGTGTTTCACTCATTGCTCATTAGTATAATACTCAGCACTGAAGTCAGCAGGACCACTCAGAGCATATAAAAGCTGCAGAGTTTGTCTCTTACCGTTTTGTCGTTGATCACAATAAGCAGAACAATCTTGGGTTGTGCCTTTACCCTTAGACAAATGCCTGTGACTTGACACCAAGTAGTGAACATAAAATACGTCTGCTGTTTGTTTTTGAAGTCAGGCATAATGTCTGCTTCTTGTATTTTAATAAAGATAGTATACATACTAAATTAGCCAAATATTTCATATTATAACAATAATGTATCATAATGCATCATTACAGTGCCTTTGATTCTTCTGTCACTCACACAAATGCAGACAGCTAATGAATTAAATAGAATGACACTGCCTTAAGTATACCTAAAAATAAAGTCATGCTACATGAACATAAAGTGTCAGGACTTACCATAAATTTTAGTAACAATGGCATATTTTCATTGTGTTAGAGTGAAAAGACACAGATGTTTTCATATTGATCTTAGAAAATGCAAGCAAATTATACTTACACAAGTACAAGATAAGTGTACAAGAAAGCAAGACAGGAGAAAAAAAAAAAGAGATTTTTCTAAAGCTTTTAATGTTTTATCTCTCCTACAAATGAGCTGAAGAAAAATTTCTCACTGTGCTTGAACTTAGACCAATGTGAGACCCAGATTCATAACAGAGAATGAAAACATATGTTTTTTTTAAAGTTTAAAGATTTTTGACACAGTGGCCTTTGCATGCAAAGATTTATGATTTTCTAAATTAAGCATACTCTCCAGAAATGGAGCGTTAATATAGTGATAGCAATTTTGTGTTGCAGATGAACTGTATGTAGCATTCTGCATGTCATTCTGAAGTGTTTTCCTCAAGACTAAACTGATTTGAAACTCTGTGTTAAACTCTGTGTTAAACCCACTTTCTACTGAATTAATTGAAACAGTGGAAAAGACAGCACAACACTGTCAAAAAAAGCCAGGAAAAGTTCCTTTCTCAGGATGTGAGAACTCTGACTCATGACCACAAGTTTTACAATCAAAGTGTCTGGGTCAGAGAACACATGCATGTCAATAATCTCATTGTGAGCTATCTCGAGAAGCCTCTGTGTGTGCTTAAAGCTACAGAGGTACATGCACAGCAGCCTGGGGAACAAGCTGCAGCCTCATCCTTGAAGTGTTCTCTGAACTGAGTATAGACTTAGGGATCTACATGCAGAAATAAACACTACTGCTTCATTAATCTTACTATTTAAGACAAAATTTAAGCCAATTCAATCAAATTTTTTTGATAGAATGTACTAACCTTAAAGCTGTGAGTTGAGCCCAGTTTTGGATCTTTTTTACACTTGCAAATTGCAAACAGCAATTGCCAAGCATGCTGGCCAAGGGATGCATGTCTTCCTGCAGAACTTGAATGGCACTGGCTCCTTCCCTTGTCCCAGAGAAAAAGTTTACTGTTCCCCAGACAGCAACTGCACTCAAGTACAAGAATCTCTATTCCTTTGTGCATATTCTTGCTTGTTGCTGACTTTGATAAGCTTTTAGTTTCCACAGTATTTTCTAGCAGAGCTTCAATGCTCATTGTGTAGGAAATATTTTCACTTCTAAATATTGATTTTCCTATCTTTCTCTTTCACTGAAGATTCTTTATTTCTCTATTATGGAAAAATATTAATTCAAGTTTCTTAGCTGCATTCTCCATCATGGTCCATTTTATCTTTCTTTTTTTTCTGAATTAAACACTGTTCTTTCAGTCTCTATTGCTAGGAGAGCTTTCCCATGCCTCTCTCTTCTCATGACTATATGGCAGAAAGAAAGCCAGTGGTCTGAATATGTCCCTTGGGGTGATCAGCCCAAAGGACTGGCATTTACTAAGAAGAAGAAATAATGAGCTGAGACAGAGAGTTATACATTTAAAGTAAGTTTTATATTTCCGTCTATTTTCTATTTTTTTTAAATCCTAGATTTTAAGTACAATTGCACTATAATACAACTAAGAAAAACTAATGCGTTTTTAAACTGATAAAGACCCTGCCTAAGGCAACATTGAAGTTCTTGAATTGAATAAGTGCTTTGGGCTATAAAAATATTTATTCATGCATTTAACTCAACAAGACATTTTCTAGCACTTTACAACAGAAACAAAATGAGACAGTCTATTGTGATTACTTCATATGTGGCTTTGAACCTGAATATGATAAGTGTTAAGACTGGTTATTTTTATGAAGTGACTAAAAATTCAATATTTAAAAACAGTGATTTAAAGTCCTTCAATTTTAAGCAAAAAACAAAACATCAAACTTTGAAATACATCATAGGTGTAATGGATAAACATGCAAAATAGCCCAAATTTTTCTTTGTGACTAGAATATATTCATTCTTGCCATGGTTTAACCCCAGTCTACAACTAAGCTCCACACAGCTGATCACTCACTTCTGCTTTGTCAGGATGGGGTATAGAGAATTGGAAATATCAAACTTGTGGGTTGAGCTAAAGAGAGTTTAATAGGTAAAGCAAAAGCCACGCATGAAAGCAAAGCAAAACAAGGAATTCGTTTACCACTTCCCATGCTCAGGCAGCCATCTACAGGAAAAAAGGGCTCCAGCACATGTAATGGTGATGTTGGGAGGACAAATACCATCACTCTGAGTGTTACGTTTTTTTCCTCCTTCTTCCCTCAGCTGTATATGCTAGCTGTCGTTAAACCATGAAAAAAAGGTCAAACTTCACCTGCAAGGCCTAGAGCTTTTATTCCTAGAAGTTTTAACTTCTGTATTGGAAAGAGTTGCTCAGTCTGCAATACTTCCTTTCTCTGTTTAAAATGTCATAGTTTAAAATATGGATAATTACATTCTTTCATCTCTCACTTTCTCCTAGTTTAATCAGTGTGTGGTTAAAATGGATAACATTGAAATTTGTCAATTTGTCCAGGTCAGTTTGCCCAGAAAACTCAGGAACAATATTTAGGCATGGCCATCTTCTTTCTGAAGAATTGGTTCAGCTCTTTCAGAGCACTTTTTTCCTGATTTTCAAAGCTTAGAGTATCACAGAATTCTCTGTCAGAGAATTCTAGCTGTTTCTCTTAATCTTTTCGAAAGAAAACATTTTAAGCCTGCTGAGGTGATCAGTCAGCAGCCATTGCCTGAAATCCTAGTTTTATTTGAATAAAATACTCTCTAATACACGTAAAAATGAACTGTGGGTGCCTAGCAAGACACAGACGAAGAAAAGCTTGTCAAAATATGTTATTAGAGACATTAAAACCAACATTTCTATCTTGGAAGCAATTCTCATACTTTCTAGAGATGCACACTGTTTCTTGAACTAACTAGGTTTTTCTTGCAGTTTCATGCATCTCTATTTCTATTCTATCTCATGACCTGTTACCAGAGTATTTTAATTCTGTCAGATCAGCTGCCTGGCTCTCCAACACGGTTTTGGGTCCTGATCCCCCAGTGTTAGCGTAATGGCTAATTAACTCTGAAGTTTTCTCTCAAAGTGAGTCAGCTATTTCATTCTGAAACAAACCCACTTGGTTGAGGCTGTGGAGGCTGTTAACCTCCTTCTAAAATTGGGTGGGTTTATGCATGCAAATTTTGCCTTAGGGTATTACCAGTACTACAGGTGTTGATTCTTCGTTTTGGTTAATCATTGTTACTTCCTCCTTTTTTCTATTTTACGCTCAGCACAAAATTCCCATGGTGTTTCCTGGTTGCAAAATAATAATAGATTTATTTGATTAAAAAAACCCTTCTGGCTTGCTGCCAGTTTTTTAGCACGTTCCAAATATTTCTTTTGGGTTTTCATTATTGTAATTGAACATCAAAGACCTCTCTGGTCACCTGAGCAAGTTTCCATACCGGAATCTACTCTATTAAATTTTTAATGATTTTCATAAGCCAGGAGGACTCTTCTGATGGCTTTTCCAGAAATGATGACTCATGTAATTTCCTTAAATCCACAGGGCAAATTGTAACAGTGAGTACAGGCAAACCTCTCATATATTTTTTCAAAGGTGTCACAAAATATTTTCGTGTATTTTGTGCAACCTATTTTTCGTAAGAATTCTAATTTTAGAACAGCTTTGTGGAAGTGCTATATTGTTTGCTAATCGCTCATGACTCATGATCAGTCTTAATGACCAAAATTCACATCAATTAATTCTTGCTCAGAGATTTACCTATTTTGAAGCCCTAATAAATTGAGTTGCAGAATTTTTAGAAAAATCTTGTTCTATTTATCATTAGCTGTCCTTAATGAGTTGTGTTACAGAAGCTTCTTTTGAAGCTGAACCTCAATACCTGCAAAAGACATGCTTTGAAAGAACTGACTCCTTTTATTACAGTGAGGAATATAAGTTTAGGTCTGCCTTTTCAAAGGTGAGCTTGATCTGGATTCTAATTGCATCCAAAAATCATTATTTAGAAAACATCTGAAATACTCTAAAAAATTGGACTAAAAACACAGTAATAGAATTGGTTATTTCTTAAATCAGTGTGGTTTTGTATATTATCTAGATACAGTGGCATTAAAGACCAAGTAATACAGTTTTATTTTGATATCTTGTGAGTTCTATATACGAGTTAGGTATTGATATTGATATAAGACTAACTGGGTCTTGCAGGTGCAGATTTCACAGTAAAAACTGTGAGTAGGGTTTAGTCAGCCTGATTTTTTAAGGAACATGAAGTTCCTGCACTTATATGGATCCGTTCATGTTTTCACTTGAGGACTGCAGCTAAATGAACAAAATCACCATCCTTTTTTTTTAAACAGGGACCTGATTGGGACACTGTCTTTAAACTTTTAATTTTTAAAAATTAATTCTTGTTCTCTAAAACCAAACATTTCTGAGATTACAAACAGTTAAAGTGAACAACGAGGAAGGTTTCAGGTGATGTAAAGAGAAATGTAATTCAGGTACCTACGGTGTGAGGTGGTCCCAGTAAGGATCTCTTCTGGGTCGTACATTAGGGGAAAGCCTATTTTGTCATTAGCAGGTTTGACTCCACGCTACCCCACAGATTTATCCTAAAACAGGTTAATATATACACACATATTTAATATCTATTAGTTTTTAAGCATTTTCCCCTGCATTTACCCTTACAGGGTTAAACATTCATTCATTTTTGCCCTATGAGGCTCACTTCTATGTGTGTTTTCCTCTGTGCTGTTACATACAAAGATGTGACTCTTGGGAGGACTGCAGCTCCTAGAACAAAACATAGCTATTAGCAGAAAAAATCCATTTCTATTTCTTTTTTGTGACTAGAAATTTGCAAAACTTTTTAAGAGAAAATTCTAAGGTCTTTTCATCAGGAGAAATTCTGATTTGTTATTCTTATCCTAAAAAAAACTGGAAGACTTTTCAAAGCCACCTTTTGCAAGTGCACCAAGTAGTCCCGTAAGATAGTGTTGCATTCATAAATCACTTTATGTGACTCATATCGTGGCATACATAAAGTGCAGCAGGGGATGTCGTGAGGGTGCATGTAGCTTGGTAATGGCACAGCTGGCGACAAACACACCACTGCTGAGATTATGGCAGGGAATTCAAATATATGCCAGTAAAAGCCAGAATGTAGCTGCCTGATGGTGTCCTTCCTAATATTTACTCACATTTTGCTTATTTATTTCTGTGTGGAAAAGGTGATGTTTTGGGGTTTTTTCACTCTGCTCTGAGGGAATTGTGTCCAACATAGTTTATTTGCAGAGCAGATGAAAAACAGGAATGCTTTATGGAACATATGTCAAGAGTTATTTCATTCAACCCACAATATGTATGAGATTCTTCTGTAGATTCATTATTTTATGCTGGAATGCATGTCTTGGACAAAGTACCTAAAAGAAGTTGCATATTTCAGCTGAAATCCCTCATATAGTTTATACTTTTAATATTTCTATCATAACAGCAATTCAGAATCAATTATGTAATCTATTGTTTGTGGTAGGCTGAGTGCAGAGGCTGCACTGACAGATCACTAAGAATATAACTGCAGAAATTGAAATAAAATCAGTACACAAACTCCAACAACTGCATCAGTGGAAACAGCAGTGAAGAGTGCTGTGGAAGCAGTCCCTCCTGACAGGAGTGGAATGATACTCCCTTCTTTCCAAGGTTTTGGATATCTGTTCTTATTTTCATTTGATAAGATTATATCATGACGCTGCTGTAGTGTCTGTGAATAGTGATGCCTCACTGGATTTTTCCAAACTTCTGCTCTTATGTAACAAAAGCAGCGCTGTTGTATTAGTTTCTATGGCCAGTAGTAAAGAATCTCTATATAGTGGAAATTATAAAATACTTTCAAGTGGGGGAGGCAAACCTTTTGAAAATACATCAATGGTACTCATATGGCTGCTATGCTTGGAAAATTACTTTTTAAGTGTGTTATGAAATGGTTTAGGAAGTAAAAGAGAGCCAAAGGGTTGAGGTGGGGACATATTGGACAGGACCAACGTGTTAGGGGCTAGGCAGAAGCTGTGGATATGCACAGACGCTTCTTACAAGGAGTGCTACCCAGGGGTGCCCAAAGAGATAGCACTAGAAGTGTCTATCATCTAATGAAAAGTTGTGTTACTCAAGGTCCCCAGTGACTGGAAAAAGCAAATGTTGCTTCCATCCAAAGAACAGCCAGAAGGAAACAGAGAAGTGTAGACTTGACCTCAGTCCCTGATCAGGAAACATGTCCTCTTGGAATTCATTTCCAAGGAAGAAAGAAATCAATTAGAAGATTAGAAATCAAATTGCCACTGGTTTACCAGGGCAAATCTTACTTGACCCAACTGCTTGCCTTTTATCTGAAGAAAAGACGAGATATGTGTCTGAGAGGAGAGTGGGTTAGTGCACCTTGAGTCTGGGCAATGCTTTTGACACTGCTTCCAGGCATTCTTAGCTTGAAACAGAGGAACCGTGGGCTGTACAAATGGGCTGTCACACTGTTTGAAAACCAGCTGTACTGCCAACCTGCCAAGCTCATTGTGCAGTAATCAATAGCTTGATGTTCATTTGGCAGAGGTACAGAGCTGCCCTAGGGTCAATACTGGAGCTGGTATTATTCGATATCTTCATCAGCAGGCTGGATGATGTGACATAATACACTCTCAGCAAATTTATGGATGATTCTACATCAAGGAGAAAATTGATTGATTTGCCAAATGGCAGAATTTTGATCCAAAAGGACCACAGGAAAATACAAAAATGGACCAGCTGAAGCCTCATAGTGTTCAATATGAAAAGTATAAAT
Organism: Acanthiza pusilla; assembly: GCA_036630365.1. Lineage (NCBI taxonomy): Eukaryota > Metazoa > Chordata > Aves > Passeriformes > Acanthizidae > Acanthiza > Acanthiza pusilla. Next base: position 40,390,743 of record JAXCHO010000164.1, on the reverse strand, counting down.
GTTTCAACCCTGAGAAAAATAACTATATAAATCTTCATGGGCTGGGAACAGACTGGCTGACTGTTGAAGACAACCTGAATAGACAGAGTGGACATCAGTTTGAATATCAGCCAGTATTTTTCTCTCATATCAGATAGACCAAACCTCACAAACCAGTTTAGATGAAACTTAGAGAAACATTGAGGAACATTGCCAGTGGATCAAAGAAAAATTCTTTAGTTGCTATTTCCGGTATTGTCGTTGGTGAGCTCACACCCGAAATTCATCCACTTTTGGGCCATTTCAAGAAGGATATGGAGAAAACAAGAGAGTGTCCAGTGAATTACTGTCAAGATGGTCAAGAACCCCAGGAAAAATTCATGAACTGTCATGATTGTTGATAAATGTGTAGTTTGACATAATGCTGATGCAGCATGCACATGGTTTCATTATCTCATGTTTACAATATATATTTGAAGATTTTTTTGCATTACTGATCTGATTTTCAGGGATGATCATTCTCAGAGTCAGAGATTATGACACAGAAACTGAGCAGGTATGACTTCTCATGCCTTCCCTAGATGGTTCCAGCTGGGGAGCAGTAGGTTTCAAAGAAAATATGAATAGAGTTCTTCTCCCGAAAAAGTTTTAAGATGTCAAGAGAGTCATATAGAGAATTCTCAAGATATGTTTTGTATCTTTACTTTGCATTGCACATAGACAAGAGTCTTTTTAAAGTATAATCATTGATTTTTGTGCAGTGACAAATGATACCAGCAACTGGGACCTTTAGTGCCTGTCTTAATTTAGTCTTTTTCTGTATCTGCTGGTATGACTTTTCATCTATAATGATGTGCTACAAGGATATGCAGATAACTGCTTCCAGATAATCGTGTAATGAAGTACCTGACATTACAGCTAGTGCCTCCAATTCAGTACAATTCCTAAGCATGAAACTGCATCAACAAAACAGTGACCTGGTTTAGCTTAAAAAGCAAGTCTAGCTGTACAGAGCTCTTTGCAAAATCTAGGTCTTATTTTTACCATATGGATAGTGTATATAAAAGAAAATACCATAGTCATGCTGAGAGTGGCCTACTTTGCAGTGTGCCTGGATACTGGAATGGCCCAGCAGGGCCACTTAGAGTCTGTGATTCTCTTCCCAGTGAAGTGAATGATCTTGGCATGCGATGCGTAGATGATAACTGCAGGCTCTGTATTCATGGCTGCAGCATTTGGACCACTAATTGTGCTACTGCCCGAGCAGGCACCGAATTTAGCTCTAAGTGCTCTGCAAGCCAAGGTAGGACTTGCTGCATATCCTGCACGTAGCTCTATATACTCATTCTTCCCTTACTGTTGGTCATTATGTATTCAGTTGCCATAATGAGCACACTGCTCTTCACTTCTTGTCTGAACATCTTGTTCTTTCCATAAGGTTCCAGACCTGTTGGGAAATCAGCCAGAGATGCTGAAGCTCTCCCCTTTGGAATTTAATGTGCTGTGTTATGTAGCACATTATGTGCATCTATGCAGGATGCAGACAGCCCCACTGGGGACTTCAGTGTTTTACAGGCTCGTAAAAATAGGGTGGCTGGTTTTCCTTCACAAGTCATGACATCAAAGTGGCAGTGTAATCTCAGGGAGGTGATTTCTCACTTCTACTGAAGCCTGATGTAATACCTGACATTGGCCTTTGGCACAGAGCACCCACTTTCCATCTTTTCTATTATATTGATGAGTCTGATAATACTTTAGCAAGTAACCAGGTGCCAAAATTTACTGTGCCACTTCACCTGGAGGTGTGTCATGGTGCTCTTCTCCTTGATTACTTGGACACACTCCTGCCATGGCTGTCTCTGAGAAACTTGTCCATTTGTTTTAAAAAAGTGTGGTGATAATTTTGCAGGAATTTGTTTCTGGTTAATTTTATGATAAATTTAGTTTAAGATCTGAGGGGAAAAAAAATCACATCAATGATTCTGGAAAAGAACGTAGCTCTAAAACCAGAATGACTAATAATGGTTTAAATGGTCTGAAACCAGATCTTTCAAATAAGTGATTAGAAATACATATATTAATTCCTTGGTTTTGATGTTGTTCTCCAGGGACTCTAAAAATATAGAAGAAATGGCATTAAGTGCAGATGAGAGGAAGGAGCATAGATTAGTATTTAAACTACAGTGTAATGATTTTAAGAACTAAATGATTCTCAAATAATGGGGACCAGCTGATTGAATTGCCATGTGTTGCTTTGACAATGTAGTTAAAAATTGGCAAGCACCTTGAAGCACAATTCTGAGAAAGGAAGAGACATTCAAACTGTTTCTTTCTGTAAAGTTCTTAAATAACAAATTAAATGCAAAATTTATTTTTAAAAATGTACTATTCCCAAACCCTCATACTTTAATGAAGTCTGCCTGCTGATTTTGTTCTCCACTGCTCAAAATCCTAATCAAATAAAGAAGGAATAGAGAGATCTTTTACTGAAGGAGATTAGACATTTTAGTTAGTCCATAATGTATAATTTGTTCTGTTGGAAACTAGTGCTAGTAAAGTTGGTACTATCAGAGCATTGGTCATTCACTTTCAAAGCAGATAAGAACTGATTTGGAACATGGTCATAAAGTAAATAGCATTGTAATATACACTATAAATGTATATGTAATTGTCTAGGAGAACACAGGTTTTGTGACAGGAACCTCTGATAAAGATGTCACAGTACATAAAACCAGGTTTTATATGTGTCACAGTTTAGAGCTGCTAAACATTTTCCACACGGACAGGATACTAATCCCCAAATTTGGCAGACGGTTCTTGTCTCACCACCAGACCCATGGAATGCAGAGGCTGCATCCCCCACCATGGGGAGACTTATTTCAGGACAGGTCATTCATGTCAGGTCATCTTATCTACCTTTTCTATATAAGGGAGAAAAGAGGGGAAAAAGAACCTATTTTTCCCTAGCATGCTTCTAGATTGAAATTCAAGTATTCATTCCTTATAATCCATTGATTTCACGAAAAAAAGATTGTCTTCACTTTCGGAAAAAACCTCCAAAAGGCAATTTGGTTAATTTTTCCCTTGTTTTTTTTCTGGGAGATACATTCAATGTGGCCTCATTCCCAGTTCTTGGTCTCCTGCCCATCTGCCTTGTATGTGTGCTGTTTGCTCCTTTGTTCTCTTTTGGGGTGAGCCAATGGGACTTTGTGAGATAAAATCCACCTGCAGTTGTGGGGATAATTTGCTCCTGTGATTTCTTGCAATCAGAGCTACAAGTAGGAGTGCAGCCTGCTATCCCTGCGGTCTTTTGTCATCAGTCTCTCCTACACAGCCCCCAGCCATACCATGAGGCACGCCACAGAGATGTGGTGGCCATGCCACCGAAGAGAGAAGATGTTGTGAGTGCTTGCCGTGTTCTGGGTGGATATGATTCAAGGCAGGGCATGTGGACAGACTAAGAACTTTAAAAGACAGGAATATTAAAAAATCTGAAATGGTAGATATAAAAATCAAACTATTAGTTGACAGTGCACCTCTGAAAGAGAAATGAAACAGTCAGTCAGAAGAGCTTTTTTCCCATCCATGGAAATGTTGTGACTAGAATAATAATGACAAAAATTAGCTCAATATAGTTACTGAAATTGTGAAGGATTAAGTGAAATGTTATGTTTCCGTAGGCAATAATTACAATTATTGTAGATCTAACTTCAGGGGTTATGGTCTTGTCATGTATACAGAATCACTCTAGTTATCTACTGGGAGTTGGAGCCTCAAGTAAAAAGTCAATACAGCTCTAATTCTGTAATTGTAGCTGAACATCTTTCCTCAACATCACTGCTGAGCATTGATTGTCAATCAGGCTTTAAGAATGGGTGGATTTAAGCATTCCTAATCATATGACTACTATTTATTCCTGGTCAATTTGTGAAAAAGTGAACTGGACTCTTAGAAATCAGGTTCACTAGTATAGATTAATTTGAAGGAAGTGGTCATATGTATAGTCTTGCTGCTGGCATAGCAGCTCTGAAATATCAATCATTAAAAATTCTAAGGGGATGAGTGATTTAGCCTGCTGAACAAGAAAGAAAAAAATAAAAGGGGACAAGAGGTGCAAATTTTTGTTTGTGAGGAAAAAAGGAGACAATGTGGCAGAGATTAGTGATCGGAGCTGGGGATGGAGATGAGAGCCATGACTGTTGTGGAGAGGGTATTGTGCAAAAGTTGAAAAGCAAGGACATAGAGTCAGAGCCTGATGTAGAATAAAGCACAGAACTACTAAAAAAAATTGTTTTATAGAAATTTGCAGAAGTCAATTAAGGCTTAAATATGTATAGGTCAATGTGCAAAATAAAATGCTGAGAAAGAAGGAAGGACCAACTTGGAAAGTGAAAAGTAAAGGGAAGCAAGAACTGGATTTGTAAGAGATGCGTAAATTTGTGAGGATAGAAGTGAAAGAATGAATGTGAGGAGAAAGGAATAATGAGGATTAATTTTGACTTTGCGGTCTAGTCCTAGTGATTGATTAAAGGAAGGAAAAAATACTGAAAAATATATAGAGAGATATATCTTCTGAAGTTCAATTTTAGAGTTTCTATTTTAATGATTTGAAAAAGTTAGAAAGGTAATCTGAGGCGAGACAATGATGTGAATCCTGATTAAAGGCAAAGCGATGACAGAAGACAAGTTGAGAAAAGACAGTGGCTGAATGCAAAACTCATAATTTTCTGAGCTCTCCTTCCTCTGCTTTGCATATACGAAATACAAAACCCATGTTAACTGCAAGCCCAGGTAGTGTGAGGAGTTTGGTTTATCACTGCTATGAATCTAGAGTATCAGACCAGAAATCATCAAGATTATATATATATATATTAAAAGAGCATATTTATTTCTAACTAATCAAGAAATAGCATGGCATCATTGCAGAGGAAGACTTTGGCAGCTAGTCAGATTTAGATTATGTTAATGCAGCTTGTGAAAGTGATTGTCATAAACAGGGAGATATCATCCTAGGAGAGGGCAAGAAATAAAGAAGGAAAAGCCCCAATTCCTGCTGCTGCTACTTCAGGTGCTGGAGGGAGGCAAGGCAGGTCTGCAATGGATGTCCTCTCCAGACACTCTGAGGTTGTTATTGCACTATTTTATTTCAGGAATGAGTTTAAGTGGACATGGACTGTGAATGGAGTGCCCTCAGAAACTTTAAAAAGTGGAAACATAAAAATAATTATCATTTTTGCCATTGAAATAAAAATCGTAATGATGTGTTCTGCCATCTGGGAATGTCTTCTGATAAATTAATCATGACCACCTACAGCAGATAGTCAGAAAGTCTATTCCTCACTTCTGTTTTCTTTCTGATTTGATCCCTGCAGGTAACTATATCTGCTTTATATACTCTTCAAAAGGCAAAATGCAGACACCTAAAAATCTTGATACTTCTCCTCCACAACAGCCGTTCAGCTAAGACTGCAGAGAGACAGACCAGGACAAATGGTTGCTTTTTCAGGGGCAGCTCTGCCCTGTAGATGACTGTTTTATATCTATATTTTTACATCAATACTTTGGCAGTGATGAGAGGAAACTACTGATTTGCCTTGGGCATATGACATAAACCAAAATTATTTGGGAGAGATACCTTCCCAGCACGAGCTCCTCAGAGCACAGAGCACTTGAAAGGTTGTGTTTTCATTGACATTCCATTAGTGCCAACAGAAGCTGTACTTGTTGCTCCCTATGTAATTTGAGAAACTTCAGTAAAAACTGCAAAGAACCTATCGCCTTCCTGACTTTTCAGAAATCTTTTATGCAACTCAGATTTTACTTCACAATTTCAGCTGCTGATTTTTCTTTTCTGCTAAAAATCTATGGGATTATTTTTCTGTAAACAAAATTGAAAAGGACAATTTTCTTCTGACTAAGCTTGATTAACTTTTTGTCTCTACCCTAGTAAAATTGATTTCCTGTACAGAAAGATTTAACAAATTATATTAATTTAAATACACTCAAAGCCATGATGTTTATTAACGATACAGCAAATGTGCCTCTCAGCTTGCAAGATGTAACTACTTAATCTTGCAGTTCTCTGCTGGACTGCATGCCAAAAGCAAATACATGCTCCATGAATTCTATAAAATGTGTAATAGCTACTTCCCATTACTCATTATGACTGTAGCTAATGTCAAAACAGAAGTTTAGAGGCATTTGTAGGAAGATGAAGAAATCCTGGTGAGATGTGGATGTGAGCTATGCCCTGTGCCTAGAAGGTAACAGAACAGCTGACAGGAGCGAGGGGATAATCACGGGCAGGCACAGGTCTCAGCTGGGGCTTCTTACTTCCCAGAATATTTCTCTTCTTTCCAAATGTCTGTGAGAAAATCGGTCCAGGCTTTTCTTACCCTTTGCAGACATTTGCAATGGTAAGAACTGAAGAAAGGGGGATATGCCTGAGTGAAGCAAGGAGGGATGACCATTTTCCGTGTGCCAGAGCAGCAACCTTTGTGACTTGGAGAAGAAAGTATTGGTGTTTCAGCAGAAGAGCTGAAAGATGGGAAAGATGCATTTATTACAGGATGAGGTTACACTCTTTCCATTTGTGGCTGCCAAAAATACTATCAAACTAATATTTATGCCATGGTTCTACTTGGTACTCGACATTGCCACCTTGGGGAGAATATTTAGGATTAAATGGACCATTTTTGGTTATTTAAGGCCTTGACCAATTACCCAGCTATTTTTTGTGGGTGGAGGGGGCCTCTTTCTTTTTGAAAGGATGGCTAGGGACTGCAAATTAAACCTGATCTGCATGTGTATTAAGTGGCTAAAGAGATTACAGTTTCTTATGCAGAGGAATGACTACCTGACTAGGAGAAAAGAAAAAAAAAAAAAGAAGAAGGAAATATAATGGAAATTTCAGTTAATGCTCAGCCAAAGTAGGACCAATGACTATAACTTGACTCAGACATACTTCCATTTGTTCTCTCATTTTAGTAAGATTCAGTCTAATGGGATTTCGATACTGCCTAGTTGTGAGGTCAAAACTGTAAGTTTTCCTTTATCTGTGAAAACTGACATTTTTCATTTTCCTCTTGAAATAGCAGTTTGAAGCTATATTGTATGTAATAAAGGGCTTCTGTATTCTTTTCCAGAGACAGCCAGAGCCCACTGCCCTAGGGAGTGACCTCTATGTTTACTTCTTAATATATTTTGTTATCCTGAAATACAACTTGCTGTGTAGGAATGTCAATTTCTGTTACAATCGCATCAGAATCTTGACAGTTTCACACTTCTACTGCTTCTGCTTGCTATTGCTAAAAAAAAAATAAATTAAAAAGCAGGTGAAATGTCATAAGTTTCACACTCAGAGAAGGATGGACAAACCCTTGCCTCTGGATTTGTAAATGCTCATACAGAACCAACAGCGTATCTTGAATGCTTCCATTGCAGAGGCTTTGCTTCTGGTCTGACAGTCAGAAACTGAATCATGCTGTACATGAACATTTTTCACCCAGTGAAAATACAGGGAGTTCACCTTAATCTGGAGTGACTGTGATTTTATTGACTAAGGAAGATTAGCTCACCGCAGAAACTGCTGTTTGAGGCAGAGCTGTGCAATACACACCTGAGGTAGGTACTGCTACTGATTAACCATGCCTAGGGTGAGATGGTGAGTGAAAGGATTCTCCCTTGAGTAAATGGCCTTTCAGGAAACATTTAGACAAGAGCAATGAGATCCTGTAGAACCTCTACAATGCACTTGGTTTTAGAAGGAGTTGAGGTGCAATCCTGAATTCAGCTGTAATAGTGTTTATGTAATGCTGAAATTTAGCTCAGCTTAGTAACTTCAATTATTATTATTTATATTTTATTGGTGGCCAGAGACCCCAGTAATGGGTCATAACTGCAGTGGGATAAAATGACAGAAGCCAGGGCTAATTTTACATACAAGTAACACACGGTATCAAGGTGAGCAGGCTAACTAACAACCTGTTTTCCTAGAGCATGAAATGCACTGCCCTGGCCTTCAGACCCTGGTGCTGAGACAGCTCTGCCACTGCTTCCAGTGGAGCGGTCAAGTTGCAAGTGAAAATCGTGTAGTTCATGAAAGTAAAAGGCAGGATCTATCTAAGTAGAGTATTGATGAATGGAGAATTAAAAATACATATCCGTCTGCAACCAACATGAAAACTTTGTGATATCAGAATTCCTTGAATTCTCACTTGCCATTCCAAGCCAGTCTGTCCTCACTTGTTGGCATGACAACTACTCTTTCCAGCACAAAGACATCTTAAGCTTTATCTTATGCCGATATACACAAAACTGTGACACAATATACCTTATTCATGAAACCACTGCCCACTCCAGCCTCAGAAACTCAGGACATGATGCTGAAGAAATATAATCATACCACACAATACTTTTCATTAAATGGTACTTTTAGCTTTTTCTTATCTGTGAAGTCCTTAGACTTCAGTTACATGATTATTTTATTTTTCCTTTTTATGAGAAAGAGTAGAGAATCAAGAACAATATTCTTTAAAGAATAGGAACCTGTAATAAGGCTTATGATTCAAGTCACTTATTTTTTATATATGCAAACTGTCATTAAAAGAATACTCGTGGAAAAAAACAAAAGCAAATTTGTTTTCACAGCCCTCAGCTTCTTTTCAGTAGGCTTCCATTGTTTCAATAGAAACTTCTACTCAGTAGATTTTCATTTCATCTATATACACACATACTTATATATTAATGCATATATATATATATATATGTATTCCACACTATGACAACACATTGAATTTAGCCACATGGATCAAGAGCTAAAATGGAAAGAAATGAAAGCTGGGAAAAGGAAAAAAGGAAATAAAGAGGAATTTTGTGTGTGATATTTCAATGACTTTCCCAAATTTATTTGTGCAAGCCTTTGCTTCCAAATTGCAGATTAAGCAAGCATTCAGTGATGAGAGACTGATAGTTTGTATTTGAAGAAAAAGAGTGCAGATTAAAAAAGAAATTGTCTTCATCTGTATGTGAACCACAATTTGTATGCTCCTACCCATACTCTGTAGAAAAGGGCATTTTGATGAATCTATGCATGAAGCTGCTCCCATTTGGCAAATCTAGAGAAAGGTTTAATCTTCAGACTAAACTGTTCCCTCAGAGAACAGTCTGGTATTCAAAACTGATACTTATCTCTAAATAAGTAGAGTTTAGTAAACTCAAATTTACTCAATAAAATGAAAATTCTGCCATTTCTGATCATACTAAGGGTTTATTTTGCAGCACTACTGATTGTGTCAACTATCAAGAATACTGAAGTTTTTTATCTCCATATTAATTACCTGCACTATTTGCCCTGTAGTTTGTGAGAAAAAAAAACCAAACAGGTTTTGAGCTCAGTGTTCCACTAAACATAACTTTTTGACTTTACAGCTGAAGCAGTTCAGGAAATTCTGTGATAGTAATAGGTTATTAACACCATTTCAGTTTTAAAAACTACTGCATCCTGGAACACTCCAGCAGGTGAAGCCAAAACTAAGGTGTTAGGCCTGACCTCTCTGATATGAGGGAGGTGAAGGTGTTGGAGAACAGTTTGAAAGGAGGGAATTTTAAAATGCTGGGATTCCTTCACCCAACCTCCTGCCTCTGGAAATAGCAGTAGAACCGACCGAGAAGGTTCACAGAAGCAGAAACAGGTCAGGCAGATGCCCATTTTCATAATATATTAATATTTAGTTGTGGGAACAATGTAGGGAGAAGGAATGCCAATTCCACACAGATGCTGTGCACCTGTGGTGAAGATGTATGCTCAGATGTAGGATGGCCATATGCTCCTTTCTGAGCAGGGATCATAAACCTCAGAGCCTGTGTATCCTGATGGTTGCTGCAATGGGAACTGCTGGAAGAGTAGCTGTTCCTGGCCCTGTGTACATACAGGGAGGAACTATGCATTTTTGTACAGTAATTCACATGTAACTTTGCAACAGTTGCTGAGACAAAGTCTGTGTGGTATCCTTTGGGAATACGTACCATGCAAAAATGTCACCTAGTTTTGAAGAAATGCATCAAGAAATGACATTTGTAAAAATGTACACAGGTATTATGTTAGGTCTGTGTTTTTAAATGTTTTCTTATATGAAACGGTTATTTTCAGAGCCTTTGTAAAGACTTTATACTCTACCTCTGAAGAAGTGAGCTGTAAAACCAAAGTACTTCCAAGGCTTCAGCTCTAGAAAATAATATTTAAACAATCTGTGAAGGGGCTTGAGCGAGCTTAAGGGGGTTAGATATCCCCTTAGCAGATTGTTAACCAAGTGATATGCAGTCAAAATTACACAGAGATGGAGAATAAATTCTGATATGAGATACACCCTTTTATATTCATGTGCACAACTGGTATTTGCACAGTACTCAGTTCATTTAAATTTTAATACCATATTGTAAATTCTATCATTAATATTAAACCTGGTGTTAATATTAATGATCTGCTGCTTTCAAAAGGTGTTGCATCAAAAACACTCTAGCAATTGCCCCTTAACACTTCCATCACTTTAAAAGTGGGAAAGATGTGAGAGTTTCAAATACAAAATGACCCCCACTTTAAACCTGAATTATGAGTTTCTGTATGCAGGGGAAATGCAGTGTCAATGATGGACAACCAACAATTCAAAGTTTGTTAGGCTTTGAAGATTTTCAATAAAAATCACAAATATTAATTCACAAATAGAAATTGCAAATATTGGTAATTATTTTATAAAATTACTAAGCATTTTATTTCAGGATACTGTAACAATTGTTCTTTGTTGAGTCTGGATCCTTAAACTTATAAAATGTTTTATATTCCTCATGGAAAAATTGCTAAATTTGGTGATCTAATTGTGCTAATGAAAGATTCCTGCTACAGATTAATTTATATTAAATACTCTGTGTATTTCTGCCATGCCTAGGATATGCCTACATGGAGAACTTAACCCCTTCCAAACTCCAAAGAGGCTATTCAAGTGTCCTGCATACACACACACACACACACACACACACACACGCACAAAATATCTAGTTAGGTTTAACACTTTTAGTGCTTCTTCCCATCTTCTTTGCTAAATTTGTCCTTGGAGACCTGGACAGAGAGTAAACTGTTTTTAAACAAGTGCTGGTAGATGTTTTCCTGTTGTGAGCCCTATCTATCAGTCCTCTAAAGTCAGTGGAAGCTATACAAGATTTAATGGGAAGATGCTTCATATATTCTGTATTATCAAGTTCAATCTCTTTGGCATGGGATTTTGCTAAAGGTAACCCTTGAAAATCCCTGAGAAAAATGGCAAATAAAATTGCTTTCAGATTTGCTTTGCTTTCAGATTTACTTTGCAGATTTAAGTCAGAGACCTCTGGTGTTGTGATAAATCAGCTCTATTTTAGAGCACCAAAGGGAAAATTTTCTCGATATTATACTACATTATAAGCATTGTTAAAACAGATTTAGTTGGAAAAAAAAATCTTCAGGCTTACAAGTAGAAAGTTACAGAGAGAAAAGTGACCTTGGCTGTGTGAACTAATACAAACATGAATCAATATGAAATGCACTAGGATGGTTCTTCCATGGTCATATGAAGCACTTACAGGACATTACAAACCAGGAAATGGATAATTAATTTTTCATTAAGGAGATGGAAACACTGAATTTTACAATAGTCTTTTTATTTTCAGCTAAAGCACAGACTTAAAAATTATTATGAGCAAGTAGCTAGCAGTTAACTGTGCAGGGCCAGGAGTTGGACTTGATCCTGATGGGTCCCTTCCAACTCAGCATATTCTACGATTCTGTGATTCTACAGTTAAAATAACGGAAACAACAATTAATTAGCAATTAATAATCTCATTTTTTAAAATGTTTGCCAGGTCTTTGATTTTTTAAGATATGGGAATGAACAGAAGATTTTGAATTATTTCATGGAAATGAGAAAGAGTCAATTGACTCTTCTATAACTCCAATCTTTTCTAACCTAGCATGCACTTACCTGTTTGTTTAAGGTATGAAATCCCCAAAACAGCTCTCCAGGAGAAAAAGTTGCTTTTCACTAATAGGGAGGGAAAACTGAATATGGTCTACATGAAACAGAAACTAAAATGTTTGTTTCTAATGAATGGTGTAAAATTTTTGTACTTCAAATAACTTCCAAAAAATCTACAAATCTTTGCTCCTCAAGAAAACCTGCTTCTCCTGAGTGCAAACTGAGTACTCTTTTGAGGATATAGTCTTACACATTTGTCACATATTGATATATGTTTCCCGAATTCCTAGATTTCTCTAGTAATCTGCTAGACTAGCTTCCTTTAAATAATATTTTAACTTTACAGTGAAGAGCTGATGATCGTAAAAGACTGGCCATTAGAATATTGTGCTAAACATCTTTAAATTATAATTCGACTATACAGTCTAGGAGTACCAATGATAAGGATTTTTCCAAAGTAATATATTACGCACTTATTTACATAAAGTATCAATATTTATATTCACTGATGGAACAACAAGATGACTTGGTTTTCTAAATAAAGATGGTATATATCAGTTTGACAGACACAGCTGAGACAGCTGAGTTTATGTTTCTAAAAAAATATTCATTTTGTACTTTTTTTATAGAATACTGACAAGGGAATTGCTAATGAAGATAAAAATGATAAGGGTGGGAAGTGTAACAGACGTGGTTCTGTAGAAATTAGAAAGATATAAAGCACTGTCTTACTTTTGAGTGTTATGCTGAACATTTTCAATGTTACTATTGTAGAATAAAAAAGATGCACAACGTGCTGTAAGAAAAAAGAAATTGGGGGGCTTTATTTCTACAAGTTGCAAACTGTATCACAGATTTCTCTAATTTGTGTGTCATAATTAGAATACAGGCCTGATCTTGTAAGCGGCTTCAAGAAAGTTTTTGAAAAAACCTTTGATATACCTATGAAAGTTGTTTTTTCATTTCCTTCATCATTACCCTAAATCACTACATTTTCATTATTTCATTTTGATGAAATATTTTTATTTTTAAAACCAAAATAACAAATATTTTAAATTTTTTTCCTTTGCTTTTGTTGATGTAATTTAAACTGCTAAAATTATTGCAGAAATATAGTGGAAAATTACATGGTGGTTTCTTCACTTACATGGATTTGAAGTTTTTTAGCAGAGTGCAACTAACAGTAGGAATTTTCTCTGTCAAGGATCATTTACCTCATTTGTGCTAGTGTAAATCCAGGCACCTTGAGTCTTTCATTGGTTTATATTGGATTCATAATAAACAACAATGAAGTTGCAATATTTTATGTTTTCACTGGTGAGAACTTCAACACACAATCTTGCTTGGATTCATCAAGTAATGTGGAGAAGACCAATGACCTTTCTGACACTGCATGAGGTTTCATGTCATGTTGTATTACCTCACCCAGGCTGTTTAAGATGGCATGGGTCAGTCATGATTCAAGCAATTTGACATTCTTTGATAGAACTTGACACTGTCACCACACTCTCATGAGTCATGTAAGTAATTAGAAAATAGCCTTACATAGTTCCGGAAAACTGGAACTATTTATTTCATGTGTATATGTTTGTTTTGTGTGTCAAAGAATACATAAACATGTTGAAAACTGCAATGAATACACCAATTCATCTTATTTGAATTGATTCCACATATTTAATTATGCACATGACAACTTCAACAACCTACAGTCAGCAGCAGGGAAAAAAGATTCCATATTATATCCTAATTGGCTAATAAATTATAATTTCAAATGTTCTTGTGTGACTTCCATGCCAAAGTTAATAAAAATTTAGACCACTCAGCTCTTAAATACTCCTGAAAGTTTATCCATGGTCTTCAAAGAACAACATTTTTTTTTAGAAAAAGGGATTTTTTTTCTCTAATATTTATTTCAAAGGGCAATAAATCATCATTTGAATAATTTAAAATAAGATTTCTTTTACATGGTCTGCTCCAGTTGAGTTACAGCTCAGGAGTTGCAGGATGACAGTCCATCACTTCTTCTGCTTTACATCAGAAGAGATAATCTTAATAACAATTCGAGTCCTAACATCTGTGAAAAAAACCTTGTTTCAAATCCAAGTGGTGGAAGTCCTGTCATTGCGGCAAGCAAGGGTTTCAGCTCTGCCAAGACTGCATTTCTTTGTCTTTCATATACCCCACTGCCATGTTCTTTGTGCAAGCGATTCCTTACTCATTTGAATGCGTGCACACTAACTACAGAGTTGAGGTACCAGCAGAAAAGTGAACTAGCATTGCTGACACTTACGTTCTAAATATCATTGCCCACACTTTTCCTCTGTGGATGCAAATATGTACACCACAGGTAAAACTGTGCCAAGTCAGAACTTCCGTTCTCCTCCTAAACAAGGTTTTACATCTATGCCAAATACTCTGTATATGTTTTAGGACTAGATCTTTCCCTCTTTTGCCTCACTATTGAGAATCTCATTTATAATCTGGGTCTTATAATCCACATAAGATGTACTGTTGAAAGTGCAGCATGAATTTTTAAATGTGAAGTGGTTAACCTTGTCAAAAGGAGGTATAACTAGAACTGACACATACTGAGGATACCCAGTTAACCTCATTCCCATCCTCCAAATGCCTATGATCTTAATTGCACTTTGAAAAGGTTTTCAAAACTTGGAAATATTTTCGAACTTGGGGATTGGAAAACTTTGATACTTAATTCTATACCATTTCTTCCTGCTCTACTGAAAAATGGAATATTTGAGAGAGAAGATGAAGAGAGAGATGATCCTGCATCATTGCAAACCTCCCTATGTCTCAATTAAAGTATAATGAATCCAGTGTTCTAGAGATTTAGCTTCAGCAACCTGCATGCATGTTTGTTATGAAACTGCTGCAGAAATCTGGGGAAAATTACTGTGCATCTCCCAAAAAGGACAGAATGGGAAGTGTAAGAAACTGGCTATAATGAATTTCAGACTGCAATATGATTTTTACTGGTAATGTTAACAGTATGCTTAGGTATTTAGAGCACATATTCCTAAATCTAAATTTTAAACACATGTCTAGAAAGAATGTTATGTCCTGCCTGCAGTGAATGCCTGAGTCTCTTCCTGCACCTGCATTTGTGGCTCAACTCTAGCTCAGACTATAAGGGTAAAACAAGACAAGTTATTCTGGCAGTACAAAAAAGTTCCTTGAAAGAAATTCTTCAGGGGAAGCATCCCTGGCACTGAACACATTACTTGCTCTGACAGTTACCAGAGAGCAATTGGAAAAATCCACAGGCAGCATGTTACTTACTCTTGCTAATAGCTGCACTGGTGACCATTTTTATTGAGTATTAGACTGAACGAGGAGTCTGGGGATCCCAGACTCCAGGTATTTGCAATTTAAGATCAGTCAGGACTGTACTGTGTGGCCCAGAAAGGTAAATCCCAGAAACAGAAATGACAGCTTCCCCAGAGGTGCCAGCACACTTGCTCATAGGTTCTTTACTTTTTATTTCTTATTTATTATTTCTTAGTTTAGTGCTGTGTTTCCCTGGGGCACATTACTCCTGTGTCAGATGAAACGTGCCATGCATCTTGCTCAGTTTCAGCTTAGGGCCTTTCCATTGCTATACAGAGAACAGAAACCCTCATCCTTTTCTGGTCTCTTTCAGAAAATGAGATCAACAATCTCAATTCAAGACACATATCATCTGAGAAAATGTAGAGAGAAGAAAGACACAAGGTGCAGATGATACAGATTAATCTTACGAGCTGTGGATCCTCTGGGCCATTGCTGTTCACTGTTACTAACGATGACTGCAGGAAAACTCATGCTCTTCCCAATGTCCTGGACGCTAAATAACTACTAAATTCCGTGTGAGAATTCAGTTTAAAAGTATGGGACAAATTCTTTCCTAAACAAGGTAGTGAATGGGGATGGTTTGCAGAGAGCTCACTGCTGACATCACCAAAGGAGAAGTGCACTGGGACATGGTCACTTTCTCTTCCTTGGAGTGTGGGACTCAAAAGACTGAAGAAAAGCAGGGAGATTTTTGTTTTTAACTGTAATGATAATTTTTTTGCCTACATTTTTACTTTCAATTAATGTCTTGGACTGTATCTATCTAGGTATTTCTAAGGGTGACCCTGAGCCAAAGAGACTGAGATTGTGTAGTCGCAAACATTATTATACATAAGTAAATGTATAATTTACTAATTATACATCTACATAAGTACTAATTTAATCTACATAAGTAAATTATGGATAATATTCCACATTTTATTTGAACTTTAATGTTATGCAGGTAATGGTGTTGATGAAAAATGGTAGTGTGAGCTGGAGTTGCTGCTATAGCAATTTTGGTCCCTTCCAACTCTGCAGTTTATATGAAGCAGGTAGTGGGCTCATTCTTAATTTCACAGATGGAGAGACAGAAACAGGCAAGCACTTTTAATTTAGACAAGTGGGAATTCCATACATGCCTAAGTGCTTTAATTTTCATGATTGTGGTAAACCTACCAATAACTTTAAAGGGTCAGGTGCTAGATTGTTTCTTGTTTGGAATGATCTTACCACGGTGTTAGAAGGTTAAGTTTCTTAATCAAGAACACAACAAACCTAAGTTAACGAAGTGAAAGTAAAACTTGTCTCTTACAATAATTAGCAATTTGTGTTTCTTACAAACTGCCAGTATTTCGTCTTGAATTCTCCCCAAAAAGCATAAGAATATTATCTATTGAAGAACATTCTGCTACATGAGTGTAAATTCCATAGCAAAATATTCTGGATCAGTTTCCATTCTCAGACTCAGTGCAGTTTCAGTCTAGTGCCTGAGTACCCAAACCAAGTTTTCCTCCCTCATATTTATCCTCTGCTTACCCTAGAGGATAGTGACAGAATTATACTGTTTCCTTGTGTCCTCTGGGGACTAAACTATCAACTCACTGCTTCGAGAGATCTTTACAGCTGTGAGTCAGGCTTGACCTTTTCTGAGACAGACTCGAGGCTTCAGCAGGGGCGTGAAGTTGACCTTGGATTGTGAAGTAGACTTTTTTATATTGATCTCTTGTGACACTTATCATTAGCATGTGGCTCTGCTTGTGAGATGGAGTTTTATGCAACTTTCAAGCAAATACAATACATATGCTTCATAAATCTGGGTTTCATCCTGTAGTAAATCTCCTGTGAAGGGTGTGTACAGCTAATTGTTTCCTGTCTCTACTAAACCAAATCTTGAGCTTTCCAGGTAAACTTGATGTGTTTATGCAGACTAACAGGATGAAGGAAATTCATCGCATGTGTGCCTGATGTGAAAAAGTAGATTTTATTGGTTGGCATGGTATAAAGTGTTAGTCATATGCAAAGGGCCTTGGATAGGCAATGCTCCTTGAGCATGTACTCCAATGACATTAAATGCTGGAATTTCCTATTTAGGGAACTACCTCCTTACTACCCCCAATAACCAAGCCACACCACTCTTTTCATAATTTTTTCAGTACACAAGGTTGCCATTCAATGTGTGTAAATGAGTAAATAATACAGCTTCATCTGTACGCTTTCTTATCTGTCAAAGCTCCATTTCAGCCTAATTCTAAAAACTGTTCTTTTCCTTGGATCTTACTGTTACCATGAAGTCTTTTCTTGCCTATTTAGGCAGTCAATGAATCATTAAGCAAAGCTACTCTTTTGCTGGAATTTACTGGTGTTGAAAGTTAAGGCTTTATTCCTTTAATTGGTCTACCCTGATTACCCTCTTCAAGAGTTTCAGTGCAACAGCTTGAATACAATGTAAAAAATTAATTCCCTGAAGTATCTGCTGGAGTAATCAAAAGTGGAATCTATATATTTATATCCACATCTTATGTGGTAATACCGTATCTTGGTGATAAGTACTGGGAGGAATTTTATAAGCTCATACTAGGCACCGCACTATAAAAGCAGTTTTGTAAAGATTTTGTTAAAAGCAGTAGAAGAATGAGTTTAATTATTTATTTAAACATTGAAGAAGATGCTTGCAATTTTGTTTGTCTAGAATACTATGTTAATTACTTTATATCTGGAGATGGAAAAGAATACAGCCATTGGAAACACTGAGTTTCAGATTTTCAGAGGTTTTTATGAAAGAAAATGTAGTCTCTAGCAATAGCAGTTTTAAGAGCCATAATATTCACCTTTTTAATATATCTGCCCTTTTCTGTCTGTGCCTGCCATTAATGATTACCAAAAGGTAGAGAAGACCAATAGGAAATTCGACTTACAACAGTCAAGTTCTATCCTCATGGGAAATAAGTTCTTTTTAGAAATGGTGCTGTAGAATCTGAGAAGTGCTTTGTAAAGATACTTCTATGCTGTAATAGCTAGTTTTCACATTTGATTTCACAGAGGGTAGGATAAGCTATCCAAGTGTTATATGATTTTCAGAGTTTGCTAAAACATTAAAAAAATGGGAAGCAGAATTTAAATTATCAGCAACTTGGAAATTAATGGTACGACAAAGCTGAACAAGAAAGGTCTTTTATATTTTCAAATGTGGAATAACATAATTTTTATATCAGGTTTTACTTACATAAAGTTGATTAGGATAATACCTACATTATTCTGTAAACATTACATATACAAAAAACCTTGCTTTATTGAAGCATTCATATAAAATTTACTAGTAAGACAGATATTCTAGTCAAAAGAATATGAGATGTGCAGTGTTAAACCAAAATGTGTGAAATCTACTCTTTGGGGATTTGCTGTTTCTGCTTGGTGGACAATTCTTTCATTTTCCACAGAAACTGGTCATTCAAACTGACACAGTAATTTTCTGACTGGCTAACTGAGGATACCTCACATTTCTGAGGCTAGCATGACATTTTGATACTCATTAGTTTAAAATGTCATCTGGAAAGAAATTGCCTAATGTTCGGCATTTAAAAACATTTGAGGGTTATTGCAAGTGAATAATTCTTGATTAGTTTTTATGTCTTTTATTGTTGTTTAATTAATATGAAATTATGACATTATAAGGCATTTCTCTATTAATATATGCAACAAGTAGTAAATGAGGATCACCTTAGTTCTTCCATGAGTTTCTTAAGAGAAGGTTTGGACCAGGATAAAACAGTCCAGGTCATTTATAGATTGTTCTCATCATCCTCAAGACTTCTCAGTACACTCTTTCAGTATCTGTTACAGTAGGACTAAAGAGTATCTATACCTCCTCATGTTTCAGAGATCAGAACTTGGACCAGGGCATGTGTGTTTCCTTGTTTTTAGAGTTCAGATATACAATTAATTCAACTTCTGTATGATCTAAATTACTGGTTTTTTTCCATTATTGCATATTTTATAGGCCATGTTAAACAGTGAAAGAAAAATGTGCTCACAGTGTTTTGACTTGGATTAGGATGAGTGATGTGATGAGGTCAGTAAGTGTTTCCTAAGGAGTAAATAGCAAATGAGATTCTACCAACTAAATTATAGGGTTATCCCCTGAAGTATTGCATGGAGCTGCGATATTATTTTCCAGGAAGATTGTCCAAATGCCAAATCTTTCACAATTTGTGTGGTTCCTTTAATAAAAGTCACACCAAGTGTGTGCATATGTGTGCTGGCAAAGCTCTCAAGGTGGATTAGGTTGGTTGTTCCCTCCTGATAGCAATGAAAACACGCAAGTAGGCTTATTTCTGTGAGCTGTCTCAATGCATGTTATCAATGCTCAGAAGCAGAGATATATGGTAGCTGACTGATTCTCTCATTAATTTAGATGTAGGGTTTCTTAATCAACTTGATATATGTGATATGTTAGCCTAGCTCCATGTATGAAAATAACAAGACTCTGAATGAAGAACCTTTTAAAACATTTTAATGATCTTACATTAGTTTTTAAACCATGCTTTATGGTTTTTTTTTACCCACAGTATGAAGTTTGTAGTATTATCACTGTAGTTCTGTAGGACCCCAGGGCCGAAATATGATTTGTTTTGTCTTAAATCTTACAGCTGACAGTGTTTGGTTTATTAACACAATATTCCTTTAAGAAATCTGTAATAAAACCAGAAAAATCACATAATCTTGCAATTAAAGTTCAAAGCTTTAGGGCTAACCTATGAATTAAGCTCAGAGTTAAAAAAAACAGCATTCAGTGATGTGAGTTGGTATCCTGGTTCTAGTTGGGGAGGCTGCTTTTACATCTTTGGAGGACCTTCAGGTTATTTCAATTATTAAGATATGAAACATTCAGTATTAGGAAACGCAGTTCTTAGAAATTATCCATAATCTGCTCATACGTCAGGCATTTTGCAAACAGTCTTTATCAAATTTTTAGGTGAAAATTTAAATTAGGTGAAACTATTTAAATTAAAAATGCTATTGTATGACAGAATCACAGTCCCTTCTGAGCTGGTAGGGGCTCAAGGATCAACTTTTAGTGAATGGCCTGCACAGGGGTCAAACCTGCAACCTTGGTGTTGCTCTTACCAACCATGCTCTTACCAACTGAGCTCATCTCAGGGTCATATGGAATATTTATATGAATATAGCAGATCTTAAATGATCCATCAGTAGTAAGAAAATCCCTGAATCAATGCTGTCCACAAACCTAACTGGTTCCTAGTCCCTTGGTTGGAAATGTTTGGACCTGCCATCCACAAGTCCATGGGATCTGATGGGATGCACCCACAAGTGTTGAGGGAACTGATGGACATCATTGCTAGATCATTCTCAATCATCTTTGAAAGGTCTCAGCAGTTAGGAAGGGTAGCTGAGTACTGGAAGAAAACAAATGTTACCCCAGTCTTCAAAATGGCAAGGAGATCCTAGGGAACTACAGGCTTCTACCATTCTATGCTTCCAAGATACTAAATTTAAAATGCTCAGTGATACCACAAAGTTAAATACCACAATTATGTATTCATAATTTCTTTAAGAGTCTTAGTTTTACTTCCATTTACAAACACATTTTTTCTGTCAGAAAATCTACTGAAAATGATAGCTGTGAACAATGTCTAGATTTTAGAGCTCATTCTAATTTTAAGGTTTAAGGCAGCATTTCTTTAATACTTCAGCAAAATATATGTTCTGAAATGCATGCACTATGAATTTGTCTACTAGTAGGTTTATTATACCTGCATATTTCTTCCTACTTACAAAAACACTCTTTAAGAGATAAGCTGCTTTTATTAAAACATTTTCAGGTTGCTCCGAAGTAGAAATATTGGAAGGATAAATACTGTCAGGAGTGATGGACTACTTTGATGAAGTGATTAATTATTTCAGTTCCAGGACTTCTGAACTTTGCTGAGAGAGTGACATGCTGAATGCCTCCTAACATATCAATATGCTGATCTGCCTTCTAAACTGGTGAAAGCTGTGTTTTCATCAAGTATGCAAAAATCACATCTCTCTGTAGAAGTAAAGAGGCCACAGAATGGATGAATTTAGGGAAGTAATGCCTTTAAATTGGCTGAAAGAGTTTTAAATTTTGCTTACAAATCAGCAGGGTCTTGTAATGAAATACCATAGTTTTCGTAATGAAGTGATTCTGAATCTTAAACGTTAACTTCTTGGGATTTGTAAACTCTTAGAGGGCAAAGTGTAAGGATCGAATTTTCAAAGGAGAATTACATGCTCAATTTCTGTTAACTAATCCTTTAGGCAGTATTGAAAATCTCTGCCTTACATCACACATGCCACTGAGGAATCAGCTTGTTAACATAATGGGTTCTGAAATGAAGGGGAAAGATACTGGAAAAGAGGGGTAAGAGTGGATGATTCTACATATAAAATGCAGTGTAATTAGGGATTTTATTTTCCTATTTCTCTCCTTTCATGTCATTCTTTTTCTTAAGGCTTGATTTTTTCACATCATGGCAGACAGCAGGGGGGAGGAAAGGACATCCTCCCTTTGCTCTTCCAGTGGGTGGCTGATGCTATCCTGTGCTGTCCCCCTGTCCTGGAAGCAGGGTAGCAGAGTTTCCTTCATTTTCTGGCTGCTTCTGCATACCTCTGTGGAAGAAGATCACAGAGGTAATGTGTCCTTGCAATTTAGATGTGAAGAGCTAAGGGTAAGGATCCTGACAGTTGTTAGTAGTAAATCAAGTTTATGTTGTTAAACTTGGTCCCAAATAAAACAGAATTCTTTCACCTCTAACTTAAAGACAGAGGTATTCATCCTAAAGTCAAATAAAAAATGCAGGCACCTAGGAAACTGTGTGCCTTCAGGAAACCAGGTATGATCTTTGGACTTTGAGAGTGATAAAGTAACTTAATCCTGTGTAAGTCTCCTTGAGGTTTTATCTCCGAGTTTTATAAAAAGCCCTGTCATGTAAGGAACATGGTCCTTGAAGGTACCTTAGCGCTCTCCTGGAACCCATGCAGTAAATGGACATAACAAATCTTTATTAACATGTGTCGGAAAGAGAATATTTAAATGTGTAGGACAATAGATGCTTTAATTTCAGCATATTTAAAAGTATGCCATATATGGAAATTTCTTCTAGTCTTCAGTGGAAATCTCCTGCCTAGTTTAATGGAAATATTTAAAAAGAAATATTTAAATATATTCAGATATCCGTGTGTGAATTACTTGGGCCCCAGACTAACCTGAGAACACAGAATGATCTGTTTAGGAAGTAGATTAAGAAAAAAAAGAAAGAAAAGACAAAATAGAAAAATAAAAGGAAACATATTCAGATTTTCTTTTCTGACAAGCTCTTCATATTTATTTACTGAAGCTGAACCACAGGAAAGAGAATGGAGAAAGTCTAGAAGATGGAAAAGGAGTTGTCATGCATTAATAGAAGTGGCAGTGCAAGAAATACTGACATTCAGCATTGATTGGTAGTGAAATGAAGGCAAAAATGTATGAAGAAAAATGTGCAGAATGAACGAAAGATAAGTATAGCAATGATGTGAGAATATTTAACATTATTGCTCTAAACTTATCTAGAAACCTTTTTAAAGACAAATACAATTGCACAAACAGAAATAAATCAAATGAAAATGACATCCAGGTCAACGAGGCAGCACAGCCTTCAGCAGTTTCATCACGTGAAGGTCCCAAGGTCCACTCTCCTACTGCCAACACAGCCGCCCACAGACCCTGCCAAGCAGCCAGATGCTGCTGGACCATGAGGACCTTCCACAGTTGGCATTTAACTCTTGAGAGGGAAGTAATAATGTTCAGGCTTTATTTTAATGACTGAATTACATCTTGCTTTAATAGATGAATTTAAATTCTCACATTGAATTTCTCCTACAACTCTTTTAGTAGTGATTTTTATTTTTATATGTGTTATGTAGTGTATCCTGTTTTAATAAGAACCTTGTTTTTTCTATTAGAACGTTAATATCAGTGTAACTCCATCCCAGCTTCATCACATGCTGCTTTAATTGAGATGCATTCATTTTGCAAGGAAAACCAGCAAAACTTTGATTTTTTTGTTATGATTATAAAAAAAAAATCATTAATGATATATGTAACATCTAGTGGAGGCTTGACAGTACTCATCTCATATCATTAACTTCCAAGCACAATTTCTCTATATATTGTCAATGTTCTCCTTTTGATTTTTTTTGAAATGAGATTCTCTTTGTAGTAAGCATAAGAAACTGTGCTTACACTGCCTATGTGATATTTTGTTTCAGAGCGCTAGCATATTAGATGTCTTTACATCAGAGACTTTCCAAGGCGTGGAAACACCCACACATTATTGAATCAGATTTATTTAAAATACCTGTTAAAGACTTCTAGATCTTCTCTGGGGTTTGTAGAGAAGCCGTTTGGCCTCAAGATGGATGCACTGTGATGCACTCCAGATATCACACTCTTAACATTTCCACTGTGGATGGGTTTTTTATGTAGTTGTAAATCTCTGTATTGTTACACTCCAAATTTGCAGGAACTGATTACAAGAAGATATATTCCTATTAAAAAAACCAAAACAAAACAAAACAAAAAACAAAAACAAAAATGGTGAGAGGAAGAACCATAATTATTGCATATAGAGAAACACCACATGTAGAGGTTTTGGTAGTTGATGTTGGCTACCTTGTTACAAAAGGGAAATATCTGACTATCCTTGAAAATGTATGACTATTTCAGTCTGGTATGAACTGTAACAT
Source organism: Acanthiza pusilla (assembly GCA_036630365.1). Lineage (NCBI taxonomy): Eukaryota > Metazoa > Chordata > Aves > Passeriformes > Acanthizidae > Acanthiza > Acanthiza pusilla. The sequence continues at coordinate 40,366,660 of JAXCHO010000164.1, read as the reverse complement.
AGACAGTGTATATAATACATGGTGGTCCTCCAACATCAGCCAAGGAAAGTTGACATTCAAAAGTCACTCTCTTGATACCATTTTATGACAACATATTTTAGAGTATTGGTTCCTGTAAAATAAAAAAATAGAACAACTGAGCATGGTAAATCAGGCAATATTCTGTTCCTAGGTTTCTTGATAAATGTTATTGCAGGACAGTTTAAGGATGGAGTAACGAACAAGCAGGGAATAAGGGGGGCAGTGTGTTTTTTGGTCTCTAGTTCTCTCATTCTAGTCGTAAAGGTACCTGTGTTAGCTCATCTCTGTGGACTCTGACCAGTGTAAATCTACAAAGACTACAAGGAAGAATAGAAACAAGTACATCCTTTTTTAATGCTGTTTGGGTAGAGTTGGTGAAAAACCTCTTTTTTTTTTTTTTTCTTTTCTTTTTTGGCAAACAGAAGTATATTTCTTTCAAAAACCTTAATTGAAGGAAAGATTTCCTCCCTGATTTTCAATCCTCTTCATATTTAGTACCTCACTCTCTTCACATTCTTTCTACATCAGTTGCCTGTTTACCTGATAACTGCAGAATTTTTTGGCATGCATAGTGGAATATCATAAGAGATACAAATGGGCAGATATTTTAAAAATGTCACTATTGCCTAAGAGTTGTATATATGCAAAAGATGACAGAGGTGATGCTTTTCATCTGTTTACTCCAGTCCTTATGGGAACAGGAGATACAAATCAAGGAACTGAGAAGATATGAAAACTTGCCCTAATTTTGCGAATTTCAACTTTTCCCTCATGGTATATCCAAACCGGAATTGTTACCTTCCTGCACTGTGTATGACCTAAATACTTTTATGAAATTGCAGTGATATGCAAAACCTAAATTAATCAAAATATTAAGAAGAAAGTATGCCTCAGGGTAAATATAGGGTGAATTTTGTACTGGATATCTGCTTTGTAAATTTCAGAAGGTTAGAGTTAAAAGAAAATATTTTAAATAAACAGAAGACTTTTTGCCCAGCTACAAAAGCCCACCTGGTGCCAGACTCAAAGTAAAACTGTAAAGCCCTCTGCTCTGGTGATGCTCATCAGAAGAGTTTCTGATGGGTATGCTAGAGAAACTTCTTGGGAATCTTACCAACAATAATAAAATACCTTAATAATTTAAAATCCTGTTATGCAACATTAGTTTATCATTCCCGAGGATGCTGACTTTGCAATGTTCACGTAATGTTTCTCCAAACTCACTCTCATTCCAAAGCAAGCAAGTGAAGGTATTGTCAGGTGATGATAGCTATGACAGAAGCCAAAAAAAGTGCACACCTTAAACCAAATAATTTTTCATCGTTGCCCAGAGTCACCACCTGTAAATACAGGTAAGATTTTTATGTTTCTTTTTGAAAACATGGGCATGCCAGATACAGATAAGACCATGCACAGTGAACTCCAGATTTCTGTCATCATAAATAATCTTTTGGTAGCTTTATTGGTTAGGAATTTTGTTTGATTGGCTGATTTTTTTTTCTGGAGCCATAGCATTACTTTGATTTATAAGTATATGTGTGAAAAGAATTCATTTTTCAAATGAAGGGAATTTTTTTCCATTTTAATCTGAAAGCTACATATTACATTTGTGGCAGCAACAGTGTCTGTTGCAGCTTTACAGTAGTCTTATCACTGCTCAGAAGTGAAAGAAAAATCTGTGACAATGTCAAAGGTTAATCCAAATGGAAATTGTGATGAAATTTGACTGGCAGAACATGATTTTTAAAAAAAATTGAAAGCAATAACTGATTGAAACATTAAGCACCCATATACACTAAAAAGCTGTAGCATTCATGGTAGCTAAAATTCAAACACAAAGGACTGAATTTAACTAGTTTAGCACATGCAGGTTGATTCTTCTTGTAATATAGTTGCTTTGTGATGCCAGACTTGACTTTTTTGGACAAGTTAAAATGATGAGGTGGCATGGACCCATTGTGGCATCTTGCTTTTGGTACATCTTTGGCCATATGGGGGAAGAGGAGGGATGGCCACTGTGCATTTAAACCCTGGAGATTGTTTAATTGCCATAATAGGGTTTATACTGTGGAGAGTCAACCAGTACAAAGATCTGCTGTTCATTTCCAGCTTTAGCGCTGGTGTGTGTGTGTGTCTGTTTGCATAGGATACTTTACATAAACCCCCCTTAAATTTCCTTTTTACTTCCCCATTTCTTTTCTGCAAGTAGCTTGAATTCAGAGCTTGATCCAGTAGCCCAGAATCTGGGCTTTCTTATATTTATATCTGACATTAAGGAGCTTGTGTGTACACATTAAAATGTAATATAGAACTGAAAATAATGAAATATGTATTTGGAACATGCACTAAGAGCTGAAGGAAGTGACTAGGAATAGAAAACTGACCCTGGGAGACATGCTTATTTGCTTCTCTATATAAGTTAAATTTTTCAAAATGTTGCTCTAAAGCACATTATACAGTGCATGATTTTTAATATTCTTATTTCAAACTGGACGTATGGATAGACATGAACTTCCACCCAAGTTTAAATTCCCACTTTATCATATCATTGTCTTGTTTTTTTAAAAGGGAAACCTTTGAAAGCCACTACCTTTAAATTGCAAGATTTCATGAACCTGCTATGTAATGAAGATTCTGCTTTGCTTAAGGCATCAGGTGCTTTCTTTTGATATTACAGTGGTGGAATTTTTTTCCCATCCTTTACAAAGGTTGATTGATTGACCACAGAGTCAGCTTCACATTTATAGAAATGTAAGATCCTTGCTTCTAATTACCAATCTATTGTTTCATTTATTAGAAACTGATGTATATACAATTCAAGAGAGACATGATGAAAAAGATTCCCCCTGTAGAAAAATAAAACAAAAAATCCACTAGCTTTCTCTTTTTGTAAACCGTGGGATGGTTCTTTCATGGTTTTACCACTAACACATTTAGCACACTGCAATGTATATTAATCCCATACTTAATAAAAAAAGTTGAATGCTTTTTATAGCATGCAGCCCTTCTTTCATCCCTGCTCTGTTGCTACAGAGTCTATGTAAGGTTTCACAGACTTCTTGTTGTTTTGCGACGAGGAGTAGATCAAATGCTTTTTTCCCCAGAAAAATCAAAACCCTAAGAAATTACATTGGTATTGTGCTTCCTGGGAACTCAGAGCATGAAGAATAGCCATTTCACTGTGAAGTCTTTCCCCCTGGACTCTGTGACTGTTGGGGAGGCAGCTGGAGAGACAGGAAAGCCATTCTGGATGTGATCCTGGTGGAGCTGCTGCTCCCGTTGCCTGTCCATGGATGGTTCACATAGTGTCCCAGGCAGAATGGACAGTTCAGATGAAGTTTATAAGGGGGATCCTCCTGCTGAGTCAGGAGGTTCAGAAAGAGCTCCCTTGATTTCTAAGCTCCTTCTCAGAGAGCACTCTAGGTGTGGCTAGGTTTGGTCAAGAATTTGTCTCTAAAGGGTTATATAGGTGCAATCAAGCCTTTATACAAATTTATCCTGCAGGGTTAAGGATGGCAACACAAATATAATTCTATTAAAGAAATAAATTTTTTATTTAAATGGATGGTCATAGTAATAATGATTAGACTAAAATCAGACTTATTTACTACACAGCACAGCTCATTAAAACTACTAGTAAAGTGCACTATTTATTGAAACAATATTGAAGCAATGGTATTAAATCTAGCAAAATAATTAGGTAGAGATGGATGCTACTCACCCACACCAATGACTGTTGGCAAATCTCTTCTTCTGTGCCTGAAGGATTAAACTTGAGAAGCATCCCAGCTCAAGGAAGGAAGCTTCACACACATTCCAACAAGAAGTGTTTTAGGAGACCCTGCCTTTAAAATGTGGGACTAGCCTTTTACAACATAAAGTGAGTCAGTCACATTTCCAGGTGAACCATGCACCCTTTAGCTTATCAACTTTAGATAAATTATCAGTACCATCCCTTGTTAGTTCCTTTATCAGGAATTTTGTCTGCCATGTGCTCACTGGTACCATATTCTGTCAGGAATTGTTCTTCAGATGCTCAGAATATTTAACTTTCAGATTGATGAGTTAGATTGGTCTTGGCATTATCGAACTCCAAAAGTAGCGTGACCTCCCTTCTCCATCTACCACAGATAACTTTTGGAGGTAGGTTAAAGTTCAAGGTATTTTACTGCTTGGGAAGAGGAACTGCTCCATGTGGCCAGCAATGCCTGAAGTCAGGGAGACATCTGTATTAAGGGAGGCAGCGACTAACTGGCATATTAAGTGAAATCAGGGTTATTAGAAACACATTTTCAGTCTTTTGATGTTATGAAGGCACCACAACATAAGAGATGGAGTGAGCTCTAAAGACCCATAAGCTTCAGAATGCAGGAGCTTAGAGCTGCAGCGCAGAATAGATCTTGGCAAATCCTGTAAACATCTATTGCTTGATCTTAGGGTGTGAGTGCATATGCACTTTTTAGTGGAATGTGAGAAAATGCAGTTATCTGGGACCAAAAAAAAAGAATACTTTGTAAAAGTTAGTAAACTTTTTTTAAAAAAGCAAAGTCAGCTGGATAGTTAGAAAAATCTTTTGTTTGTTTTATGAATAGTTAGTGTAACACTGAAAATTATATATTCAAATCACTTAAGTCTAACACAGGAAGAATTTTGGTCCTGGCTGACCTGTTCGATTCTAATTCAATGTCACCTTTGATGTTGTAACAGATGTCTGTATGGACTGGAAGATGAAATTCCTTTTCTGATAATATTCAAAGCATTCAGTGTTTCCTCCACAAAACTCATTTTACATTTGTGATTAGAGATTTTCTCTGCACTGGAATCATTTCACTATAGCAATATTCAGTTTGACCTTATGAATCCAACTGTTATTTTGTATGCAAAATGTATAAGACCTGGATCTTAATAAATCAGATTATTTTCCCTTTTAATTTTTTTTTTAAGATTCCCCTATCTTTCAAGCAATCCTTTCCTTTCCTTTCCTTTCCTTTCCTTTCCTTTCCTTTCCTTTCCTTTCCTTTCCTTTCCTTTCCTTTCCTTTCCTTTCCTTTCCTTTCCTTTCCTTTCCTTTCCTTTCCTTTCCTTTCCTTTCCTTTCCTTTCCTTTCCTTTCCTTTCCTTTCCTTTCCTTTCCTTTCCTTTCCTTTCCTTTCCTTTCCTTTCCTTTCCTTTCCTTCTTCCTTTCCTTTCCTTTCCTTTCCTTTCCTTTCCTTTCCTTTCCTTTCCTTTCCTTTCCTTTCCTTTCCTTTCCTTTCCTTTCCTTTCCTTTCCTTTCTTTCCTTTCCTTTCCTTTTCCTTTCCTTTCCTTTCCTTTCCTTTCCTTTTCCTTTCCTTTCCTTTTCCTTTCCTTTCCTTTCCTTTCCTTTCCTTTCCTTTCCTTTCCTTTCCTTTCCTTTCCTTTCCTTTCCTTTCCTTTCCTTTCCTTTCCTTTCCTTTCCTTTCCTTTCCTTTCCTTTCCTTTCCTTTCCTTTCCTTTCCTTTCCTTTCCTTTCCTTTCCTTTCCTTTCCTTTCCTTTCCTTTCCTTTCCTTTCCTTTCCTTTCCCTCTCTCATTAATAAGAAATCTAAACTATTCAAGCAAATACTGTTATAATGAATGCTTGACTTGTACAGTGCCAGCTTTTGTACTAAATTATTCAGATAAAAATAAACATGGACAGTTTGAAAACAAACTAATATGATGAACTAGACGGGATAAAGAATTAATGAAAAACAGTGCAAATATTTGTTTGTACTTTTAACTGTGAGCATTAAGTGGAAGGGGAGAGATAATTTTATCTTAAAATAAGGCAAATTAAATATTTTTCCTTGTGTTTGCTTCTCTGGTAGATCTAGTGAAGCTGTTCATGCAGGGATTTTGCTAAAGATTTATTTGATATTCGTGATGTCTATGTGGTCATTAAATATGTGGCTCAAATTACTCAAGGAGACCTTTATGTGATGGCTGTTTTTAACTTGGGCTATTTTAGTAATTAACTGCATACTAAGAAAATGCAAATGAGGTGTCACAGAGAAGGAAAATTCCTGCGTCATCTCATTGCCACTTGGCTCTCTGTCCTGTTGTGCACATATAGGTGTGCAGAGCTGTTTCAGATGACCTCATTTTTAATGGTGGTTTACTCCAACTACTCCCCAGATGCTGCCTGGGCACCAGGTGAATTTCTGAGCTACAAGTGTGTGTTTCACCTGTGCAAAGGACACCAACAAATGAAATATTTAAGCTCTGGATGCTGTGTTCCCCTTGCCACACTTGCTGCCTACCCAGTCAAGTGTTGTGGGAATATCACACATCCCCTAAGAGGTCGCTGCAGCTGACAACTTTTCATGCCCACAGATGCTCTCATGCAGCTCTGCTGTGTTTAGATGCACACATGTGGTGGCTGCCACAGTTCCCCAGGGACTGCAAACATTCTCCATCACAGCTGGGTTTTAGCTGCCACGTCTGCTTCTGTGTTCCTGGAGTCAATAGTCAGGGTAGGCAACTTTATGGAGGGGATTTAGATGTTAATAGGAGTGTATACGTGCAGAAAAAAAGGCATCTTCCTGTGGTTGTTTGTGTTTGATTAGCTAGATGGGACCTAACAGTTCCTGTGTAAGTCTGAGTTAGATTACCCATTTTTCAAGTCCTGAGAGAGAGAGAGAGCATCAATTCAGTCAGCTGAGCAAGAATTTGTGAAGAGTAGTAGCTCATGAAGAAAAGCTAGTTATTTTGAATTAGATGGGCTGAGGAAACTGCCAGAGTAACACCAGCTATGAATAAAAGGATCCTTCTTAATAAAGTGTCCAGGACAAAGTGGTACTGTGCCAATCATATCAATGAGCTCAGACTGGGCAAGTCAAAACATTGGGTTGGATTTTTTCTTGTTTTTTTGTGTGGCTTTGGGTTTGTTTGGTTTTTTGGTTTTTGTTTGTTGGTTGGGGTTTTGGGGTTTTTTTATTGGTAAAGATATGGTTTATTTCTTGTTTTGTTCCTGTAAAATATTCCAGAGTACTGAAAGGCAAATGATTTATACCTTGTTGTCACATCATATAGATGCATCTAAAGCAGAAATATGGATACCCCATAGTCTTTAATTTAGCTGCTGCTGTGATTTGTGAGCAGATATGGTAGTGCCTCACTGTGGTTGTGAACTGGGATAGTGCTGTGCTGTACAAACACAGGACAAATGTCTCTAGCTCCAAGAGACTTCCTAAACTTCCAAGCTTTCCAGATAGGGTGCTTCCCATAGAACTAAAAATCTCACTGCAGTTATTACTGTTCTTTCATACTGCCAGCACTCTGTGCAAAATATGCTTCATTACCTAAGAAAAGCAAGAAATGTATATAATTCATAAAAAACTTGGTCACATAAATAAATTTCAAAACACATCCAGTGTTTCATTATGCCTTATATATCTTATTTTTAAAAAACCACCATATGTAAAGGACTCCTTTATCTGAATTCAAAGATGCACAGCAGAGAACTATGTGCAAGAATTAGCTTTTATTTTGTTTGTGACAGATTCATTGTTTGCTTTTGCCAGGCTCCAAACCACCCACTGAACAACATGAATATTCAGGAGTTGTCAGCAGCTGCAGCCAGCTTGATTTTTCTCAAGAATTCTGGTATATACAATGGCAATTAATTCACTTTTGTATGCAGTGGTTGTGCATGAGCTGTTCCCTGATATGATTATTTTGGAACTTTTTGAGAAAGTCTGAGAAATATTCATGGTTACCCCAAAACCACATCATCCCAAAAACCCTTGAAAAACCCATAAGTTCCAGATCTTTCTGTTCAGACATGAATACCTGCTGCCTTATAGAAAGATTTAGGAATGCATTCACTTGAGTAACTATATTCTTACAATCAGGCACAGTGACCCTAGCAGGGTACACGAATTAAGTTTCTTGGGTGTGATACCAAAACAGGATTTCAGCCTTCAGTGACTAAGTATGTGGTTTTGGAAAGAAGTGTTTGTGATCATCCAGAGCAAGAGGTTACAATATAAGCATAGAATTCTGGATCAATCTGTGAATATTTCAGATTTTTACTGTTATATGTCAGTGACATTTATTCTCTTAATAAAGATTCAGGAGACGTAAGGGACACATATGCACGATGGTTGCGTTATAGTCAGGATGGCAGGGATGACTGTAGTGAATAATGGGGTCCATGGGATTTGTGCTGACAGAAATCCATAGCAACATCATGGGCTTTTGAGGAGGGCAGGGAGAAAATCTCTAATTAGGTGTGGTTTGCTTACTGGGAATACACTTCTTTGTGTGCTCTAGAATGCTGTAGTCCTCTGAGATATCCCAGGCACACTGCTACAAGAAAACCAATTGCTTTCCAAACTTAAAAAGAAGTCTATTCAGAGTCAAAAATAGTATTAGTATTTGTTGTAACAGCAGCTTAGATTTTCACAAGTGGTGATTGAAATGTTGTTTTAAGAGGCTGTTTAATAAGGCTGTTTAATACAGGCACAGATAAGAACCTGCCTTAACTGTAGAATTTGATCAGTGTGAATATACTCTTGATTGCCCATGTGTACTCTTCTGAAGAGTATCACTATCTTTAAATGGTCAGAGTTGAAGTAGACTGTTATTCTTTGAAATAAAATAGTTAATTTAGAATGGAGAAGGTTTTATGTGGCTTATGTTTCAGAACACATTCTGTTGTTCATAATATAATTCTGGTTTTGGCTACTTCCAACTTTTGAAAACACAAATAGTTGGGACTGTAAATTTTCCATTCTTGGTAAGAATTTATTTCAAAGTTTGTTTACAACTGGGGCAACCTTTTCAGGAGTTTGAAATTACAGAGTAGTGTCTATTTTTAAGAATGCTCGTATCTCATTTTCACACTAAAAAAGAATTGGTGCAAACAGAGACATTGCCAATAACAAGCAGGGCTTTTTCAAAGTCAGGACACAACATAGAAGCCAATTGCAAAGGGTACCATTCCTTCCTGTTTGACAGCCCTTATTAATTTAGATTACACAAATTCTTGAAGTCTGTCTTCTTGATTCCTTCAAGAAGATCTAGCTCCCCACATATCCTTACATGGGATCCTTGTATTTAGTTTGTTTTCAATCAAAAGTAATAACAGAAAAACACAGCAAAGCAAAAGTGAAAGAGGTAAAGACCTAGTTGTATGTTCATGAATGGTCATATGTGTATGAAAAAACAATCAATAGATGAAACACACTTATTTGCATACTGCTTTCCTGAGGAGTCTTCCATGAAGTCTGTCTTGAGTATGCTTTTCCCAAGAACCCCTATGTTACGCAGAATTTTATCGGGCATTCAGTTATTAACAATTAATTTTATATGCTGTTATCACAAAGAAAAGATATTTTGTCTTTTGAGCCTCAAAAGAATAAATCTGATATTCCTGGCCACTGAGAACTAGAAAAAGATTTCCTGTCCAAGAGGACTGATGGACATGGTTCCAGGTTTGGACTTGCAGGCGTTCAGCATAAACAGTGAGGAAAACTGACCTATTTTTTTTCCCTCAGGAAGAAATGCTCCAAACCTGCGTCAAACATAAGCAAAATAAAAATAAACAAAAGATGGCTCTAATACCAAAGATGTGGCTACAGTGCAAGGCTGTCATGACCCTGATGGTCCTACAGGCTCCTCACTTTGCAAGGGTTTCCAAAGACAGATGGTGTAAGTATTTTGGCTAGGTTGTTTTGCCTGTCTGATGGACAGATAGATAGATAGATAGATAGAAAGACAGATAGATAGATAGATAGGTAGATAGATAGATAGACAGATGTAGGTAGGTAGCAGGGAAATAGTGATTAAAGGGGAATTCCAATTTCATTAGCATTTATGAAATAAGAGCATAAGTAAACTACTGGTGTAAAACAAGAAGACAGTTGGAATTTGGTTTCATGCTGATATAACTTCAGCCAGCTTTTTCTTTCTACTCTTTCTTCCTTTTGAAATTCAATTATTTCTTTTTCATAGGAGTTTGGGCCTCTGCAAAACATTTCCAGCTGTCCTTTAAGCTGTGAAATATGAAGATAAAGACCACCTGGAAGTGCAAAGCCTCCCACTTTGATTTTACAAAATTGTAGTACCACCTGTTCTGGGTTTGCCTCTGTAGACTAATTCCATTTCTCTGCTGTTGAGCTTTCACTCACTCTCCTCATATTGCAACTCTGAGGATTTTAATAAATGTAAAAGAAATTTCATTATAGCAAAAATTGATTCCAAGTTCCAGAAAGCTATAAACTCTTGGGGGAGAGAAGGTGAAGTAAAAAGAAAGAAATATGGAGCAATAAAATTATATGGTGTTTGCAAACAAAGCAGAAAAAAGTTTTAAGCAATACATGTTACTAATGGAAGTTAGTGACCAAGAAGCAACTGTGATCTTCCTCTCAAATTGCTTCTCTCTCTGGTCCATCTTTTCCCATCCAAATAGTTCCTCGACAGTGTTCTGCTATTTCTTTTCCTCTCATTTCAGTCATATTGCAGCTGTTCGTCACCTGTGTATTAGTTTGCATGGTGAATGGATCTGGTTCAGCTTGAAGCAAAACAGGATTTAACATAGTGAAAAAGTGAAAATATTTAATTTTGATTCAAGGAAATGTTTTGAAGGGGGCTGGGCAGGGGCAAATGAAATACTTTTAATTTTCATTCTTGAACTGTGATTCATTTACATAACAAGACATCTTCTTTTTTCCAGCAAAAAGCTGAAAAACTCATTTCAGAGAAAGACCGTTTTTGCAGAATAACCGCAGGGGGCCTCTGGGTTTCCTGTTTGCCTTGAAACCTGTCAGGGCAAAGGCTGTCCAGTGTTTGTGGTTCTATGGCAGTCTAGCAGGAATATAAAAATAACTCACCTGGAACCTGAACTATGTTTCTTAGAACTGCTACAAACCTCCTCTGAAGGACCTTCAGAGCTGTTTTATTTTAAAAGTTCAAGGCATCTGTAGTCATACTTGCTTCTCTTGTATGTCTCCTCTCCTAAAGTCTTGACTTCAATAACGATTGTGCTGGAAGACAGCGGTAGCAAATGTTTGATTTTAAATACAGGTTTTATCCCTTCCTTGACAACTTTCTGTTTAGTTCTCTAGTTATGCTGTGAGCTTTTTATGCCAGAGTCCTCATTTTATTTTGATGAAGGACTTTGTGGGTGCTACCAGAAATCCCTGTTAAATATTGCCACTTTATGGCTAGCTTTTCTTAATTTTACAAACTGATTTTCATAATAGGTATGCTTCCATAATGCTGTGAAAGCACTTTGCGGCTCAGCCTCACATGAACTACACACAAAGCGATTCATATCAGAGTTCATTTCTTAATAATTATGTTACACTCATGGGGAATGAACTAGTGGTCACACAGGTGAAAAATAAACATTTCTACTACTGTTCATTTATAGACAGAGACTGACATGTGGCTCCATAGCATATTGGCATAGATTTATAATTTCCTTTACTATAAGTTTCTCTATATATTTTTTCATAGATGTCTGAACATAGTACCCTTTTGCAGTGCATTCATTACTCAGAGTGGAACACTATCATGGGGCACAAAAAGTAAAACCGGTTTTGTAAACATTTAATAAGATGAAGCTCAATTTCCTATGGACCATCTAGAGAATGAGTGGTTGTTTTTTGTTTTTCTCTGATGTGTATTTCTGTTGTTTCCCTTGATAAAAATGAAAATTTACCACCTAAACTACACCTATGTGTGGTACAGCATATGTGACAACTAAAATAGTACTTTCATTGTAGTCCCTTCCAGTAATTCAGGAGACTTATTTACAGTCAGCCATCTACCATTAACATGATGCCAAAATTTAGGAGATCTTTGATACACCAATATTAATTTTTGGGGCTGGGGTGTTCTTTAAATAGCATAACTTGCACACATTGGCATGAGTATAGGAGGATCTAGATTACTCTTTCAGTATTACATGTGATCACCTTCTATTTTCTTATCTTTTCCACCTCTTTAAATGTGCTACCTTGTTCTGCCAATAGAGGAGCCAGAGGAAAATAATTTATCAGCATCTGCAAATCTGTATGTTCTTTATTGAAAAAGATGCATTCATTCATTCATTAGTGGAGAAAGAACTTAAATTCTCCATCTATCCCATCCAAAATGGCTAAGCATGCTTAGGTAAGCCAGATCAGATCTCATGATCCTCTTCAGAGATATGTTTAGTTTAGTTTGAACTTGGACATTTTTGATTTTTTAATTTCAAGGGTTTCATTTGAATGCGTTGGCCACATGATGTGCTGCTTTTTTGCAAATTAAATGTCTTCAACTTCTAGGTGAAGAGGTTATTTTTAACCAGTGCTGTAATTTGGTTCAGTGCTTTTCTTGTTTACAAAACCTCAGGTTTAGATTCAGAAAATAATAAACAGGCATTTGGAGAAAGTTCAAAATTAACCTTTCCTTATATCTGTATAGCAAGGTATTTGGTAATTTCTCTGGAAAATGTCTCTTGCTGCTTTGAAATGTTTCTTACTCCATTCGAAACAGAGCGGCTCTTCTGCTGTCTCCCACTGTCCATGGTGCTGTACAAGCGAGGTCTGTAACCTATGCTTTTATGTAGTTAAGGCTCAGTAGCAAGCTCCTAGTCCATACGAGGGCTTCAATCTCTGCCCTTGTCTTCCAGTGCTTTCCAGGAAAGGTTTATATAAGATCTGGTATGAGATTATTGCCACAACTTAAACTCTTACCAACATAGCTTGGAAGATCATAAAACACATGAAGTTTCTCACTGTGTGAATGCCAATAAATCATTAGATAAGAGAAATAGGCAGGTAGCTATAAATAAATAACTAGCAGAATCAAAAATCAGAAAAATTGAAGAAAAACCCAGTCCATAATATAAATATATTTTGCAAAATTAAAAATATGCTGATGTCTTTAAATGACCTTCTGTATTAGATTTGCATGGCCACATTTTGGTAGCTGTTACTTGCTGTGGAAGCTTGACTCAAAACAACCTTTTAAATCTAAGGCTGGAAAATATATACAAACTATCCTATATGTATTTTGTTTCTGAAACTGCAGCATTTAAAAGTAATATACCTATTATTTTAATTTGGTAATTACAGTTTTACACTTAAAAAATACATGTGTTAAAAGGAATATAGACAATGTACTTACCATTACACACTTTTGTCTTTCTGAGGAATATTAAGTAATCTCTGGCATTCTGTGTTCTCTTACATGTTAAAATGAAAGCTTCTCTTTCAATGAAATTATATACTCTTCTCTATTGTTATATCTGGTCTCTTCATTAGGGAATGCAAGGGATGAAATTTTAGCTCCCGCTGCATGCCATGCAGAAATAAAATCTACAGACACATGCTTCCAGGACATGTCTATTTTTCTCTTTCCCCTTTTCTTGATATATAAAACATAACTTGTAACATTTAGTGAACTTTTGCACTAAGAAATTTTGCCTTTTAGGGGACAGAAATTGATTTCCCTTATCTTCACATGTGAACACTCTGAGTGCATTCCTTTTTCCTCTCCACAGCAGGTGTTCACTGAAACCGTCGGTGCAGGATAAGATGGAACTGCCTTCAGGGCATGAGAAGGAGCAGATTTAGGCACAGGCAGCTTTCCCTTGTTTTGGAAGGAGAGAACTTGAATCAACCATCAGCATGAAAAAAAGGGAAACAAGTATACTGTTCAGATGGAAATGTGTATAGAAATGCAGGAAATTAGGGGGGAAAATTTCTGTAAATGAAAGACAAAAGGTCAGCTAGGCATTAAGATTACTTATTTTGCTGAGATGGATTAGGGTGATGGTAACCATATTCATTTCTTATGAGTACCCTTAGACACCCATTAGTGAAGGTAAACTTTTTCTGTGTGGGTAAAACCTTGATAAAACTTCCACAATACTTCCATCTTGCTATTTTGAATAGTTAGAAGAGACCGCAATTGAACAAGGACCTTTTCTTGGCCTTCTTCCACAGCCTGGCTTTTACCCATCATATTTGCCAGCTCCAGTTTTAAATTTAGCACAGCATGGTAGCATGGTATAGCACAGAATCATAAGTAATGGATACATTTAGGAAACACAATTATCCTGCTCCTAACTGCAGTTTACAGCTAGGCACCATTTGCAGTGAAATGAAGACATTTGGGCTTAAGGTGATTTTCCACAGTGACAGTATTAAAATCCTTCTAGATTTAATACAGGCAAGAATTTCACTTGCTGTTTTGCTATATAATTTGCTATGTGAAAAAGAGAGAGAGTTAACTTAAAAAATTTTCTTAGTGACCTTTATATACGATGTCAGAAAACCAGAAAATTCCAAAGTTTCTTCCAAATGGCTGTGACATAATAGCCCAGGAAAATGGAGAGAACAGGACTTTGCAGAATAAAATTTCAAGGAAAACTTATTATCTACAGGTGATGCTTGCAGTGCTCAATGTATAGTAAACAATGTGGTGAAATGCTTGAGATGGAAAGAAGAAATATCCAATCCATATAAAATATGATCATCATCAATGCAGAAGAAACTCAAACAGATGTTAAGAGAAGTGAGAATCATATTTTGTAACAAATAGCAGCAAAGAAAATGACTCATGTACCAGATAATGGAAATAACAATTACAGTATAACATACAACAATAAGGGAATGAGTCACAAACCACTTGAATCAGAGGAAAGAAACATAACTGACAGTTTTTTGGTGAGGAGAAATGCAATGAATGATACTTCTGAAAAGTAAAAAAAACCCTGAGTTACAAAAAACAATTCTCTTGAAAGAGGAAAAAGTCTGGCATTTGTTGTGTAGTTCCAAGTGCTGCCTCTGTCATTCCATGTTAATGGTTGCATGTGACACTGGAATTTTTTTTCTTACTGGCCACAAAGGAGGGATGATTCTTCATTTATGCTGTGTAACTCATGATCAAGAGCATTGAAATTCCATTGCAATGGCTAAATTAGTATCTCAAAGAATAGACGAGATGCGTTTGACTGGACCTGGCTCAGCTCAGTGGAGCTTGGAAAACTGAATTGCTGTGTGAGCCCCAAATCCTCTTTCTGGTTTCAGCACAGCAAGGCCAAAGCTGGTTATGTAGTGAATGGCATGGCAGAAGGCAGGCACAAATTCTGTGCCCTGTTCCATAACACTCCATAGCGCTGACAAATCCCTAGGCATGACACAACTCACCTTTTGAAGTGACTCTCATGCTTCTGTACCTGCAAACAAGCATGAAGCTAGTGCAGGGCTCTGTTAGGGATTTGATATGTAGATCATATTGATAGCACACAGATGTTCTGGCTGTTGCTGGGTAGTGCTTACACTAAATCAAGGATTTTCAGTGTCTCATACTCTGCTAGTGAGGAGCTGCACAAAAAGCTGAGACAGACCATAGCCAGGACAGGTGATCCAAATTGTTCAAAATGATATTCCATATCACAGTATATAAACTGGGGGAGTTACCTGGAATTGGGGCCTATCTGGATCAGGGTTGGTATATGTCAGTGAGTGCTGAGCAACTTGGGTTTTTTGGGCTTTGTTACTCTCTCCCCCTTTCCTTATTACTAAAATCATCACTATAATTTGTTTCAATTATTAAATTGTTCTAATCTCAGGTTTGTCTTTTCTTTCTAATTCTCCTCTCCACCAGGGGAGAGTGAGCCAGCATTTGCACAGTACTTAGCTGCTGGCTGGGCTGAAAATGCATCAGCTTTTCTCTTTTGTCTCCAAGTCCAACTGGACTTGGCATCCGATCCTTTTGTATCCAAGTTTCTATCTGTGCTGCTTCCATGACACAGAAAGAATCAGGATATCTGCAGGCCAGATCCTGAAAAATAGCATCACATTGTTTAAAAAGGGAAACCTGGAATACTCCCCACTTTCAGCAAAAAGAAGGTGAATGTTTCAAGTCTGCAATGTGGATCAAGGTGCAAATGAAGAAGCAGTAACTTACTTGACTCTGGTAAACTTTGATGAGCATCAAATTTAAAGACCTAAAAATCTTCCTGTCTTCTTCCTTATGTTCAGAAAATTGGTTTGTAGTTTTTTTCTAATAGGGCATAGAGGTTTAGAAAAAATTCTGCCACCTTTTTCATTTATACTTTCTGTATTTATACCAAACTGCTGATTTAAGTCTTTTGATAAAACAAATAATGCTTGGACCTTGGCCAAATCTTAATTCTAGACAAGACTAACCATACTAGCCAGAAGTATTGAAATAAAGGTTATGAAATCCAGCTCTAAAATCTCCAGTCTTTCAGACCTGAAAGAATTTCTTTGGAACCCTTCAGTCCTCTCAAAAGATATTCTGGTTCTATTATCTGAAATTCCACAAAACTCAGAAGAATTCCTGTGTGTGTATGGAAAATGAAAGTAGTGTGAGTTTTGTTACATGCAACCTAAGAAATTGGACAAATTTCTCCTAACATACTGCACAGTTCTGGAATGCCAGTTTTTCTTTCAGCAGCGAATTTTTATGTGAATATCCACAGCATCTGAAGATGATTGAACTTGCTTTTTACTTGCTTCTTTATTATAAAATATTATCTTCACCCCATGATTATCAGAAAGAAGATGTGAAATGCTTCAGAACTAAACTGGTAATTGATACACTGTAATTTCTTCTCTGATGGTATTTTCTGGCTTTCTGGTTGATTCCCACAGTGCTTAGAGTATTTTATGGAATCAAACCAGATGAAGTTAATGCAAATCAGTTTTTTATTGCAATAGGAATTTAAAACTGTATGAAACTGGGGAAAATAGAGCATATAATTTGTAATTTCATAAAGCATCATGTGCAATTCAGGTAAAGCTAGAAAAAACTTTTTTCAGACAAAGCCAATTCAAGAGCACATCATGCAATTATCTTTGTTGGTTTGGGCAAAACAGAGATAAGCTGTTGGCTATTTTTTATCCCACAAATAAAGTACAAAAAAATTGTTTATTTAGTTTAGGAAAAAATGAAACATTTAAAGTGAAATTAAGGAAAAGAATAGTCACAAAAAAAAAAGTTGCTCTTTCCTAACTATAGATCTCACATAAATTTTGAAATCATGTGTATTCACCTTTGGTATTTGCTATTAGATAGATTGCACTGTGTAGGTTACATTACACTGCCTGTAAATGTCAGGATGTAAAATCTGTTAGAAATACATGTGTTAGGCTGAAGACTCAAGAATGATCTCTGATACCAAGCTGAGTGTTCGTTTTTTTCAGGACCACACATCAATAGGTTCAGGTACAAGCTGAAAACAATACTAACCAAACAGAAGAAGTTAATGAAGTTTGGTGCTACAGGAGAGGGAAGGTGACATGGAAAGTCCTATTGTGAGCATGGGTTTCGGTGTTTGCACTTACTGCAGGAAATAAAAACACTGTGAATTTCTTGGCCTCTGCAGCCTACTTTAAAGATTTTACTAGGGAAAAATCAGCACTTCCTTTTAGTCAGTCCTATGGGACAGTCCAGAATTACAGAAATGTGTCTGATGAGGAAAATATCAGGAACTACAGATGTACAAATTTTATCCCATGTAAACTTCCCCCCATCACATGCTTGTGAGAGGAGCAGCTTGAGAGAATGAGAACATACTACCAATACTGTAATACATTTCTCTCTTGAAATGTAAAGAGGAAGCTGAAGCAGAAAAGCAAAATCTCAAAACTCTAAGAGAAACCTAAAGACAAGGTAGAATGCTAGGCACCGGGGCTCAGCTGATGATGAACTGTTGCAAAACTCCCCATGTATTTCATGATTCTTTATAATGTTAGAATTCTGAACAGAAACTAGGTTTTTCCATGCTTGTCATTTTGTCAGTGTGCTGTGAATGACACCAAATTACATGGAACTGCAAAGACAATGGAGTTAATGGAGGAAGCACAGCTGAATTAACAAAGAATACAAGTAAGAGTGGGAGGTAGTTTCTAGGCACAGTAGGAAGTCTGAGACACATCTTGTTTTTCCTAATTGGATGAAAAATAGATCACTCATGCATGCTCCATGCTGGTTTTCAAAACACTTGTACTGAAGCCCAATTTACCTTTATGAACTAATAAGGGGAAAAGGGTTTGCAGAAAACGCACTTCAAAATGTAGCTCAGAGAGAGAGAGAGAGAGAGAGAAAGTGAGAGTGAACCAGATCCTCAGTGCATGTAAAAAGCAAAGTGCTTATTGCAGAGAGTGGAACTCTGCTAGGCAATATGGCTGATAAAATTAGCTTGTATTTCTGGCTATCCTAATTGCCAACTTTCTGCTCTGGGCTAGAGTATTTTCCTATAAGATTTGGGGATACTCAGGGCCAGACTGGATGATGGTTTGAGCAACCATGTCTGGTGGAAGGTGTCCCAGCCCATGGCAGGCTGTTGGAACAAGATGATCTTTAAGGTCCCTTTCAACCCAAACCATTGTAATTCTTTGAGCTTCTTGGTAGGCTGACCATTATTGATTGTAGTATTTAGGGTGGACTTAAAGAAAGGTGAATGCCTTAGGGTTTATTTTTATAAGCACTTATATTGTGTTTTCATGGCCTGTTCTTTGTAGCAGAGGGACCACTTCGGTGAGAAACTTCCACCATGTCGGGCAGAGCCAATGCCTGGTGGCTCCAAAGATGGCCATGCCACTGGCCAAGCCTGGCACAATTAGAGGTGTTGGTAAATCCTCACAATGAACATTTAAGGAGAGGTAAGTCACTTGAGAAATTTTTCCCAGTACACTCAAGATTATGAATCATGGCCAACTCTTTGCTTGGAAACTGAATTGACATCTTCAAATCTATATAAAGTATGGAAAGAAAACGTACAAAAATTACATTAGTTTCTGTCTCACGAAAAGTGGCAGAATTTGATCATAAATTTTCTATCAAAATGAATTCTCAACAGAAAATATCTTCTCCATAGAACTGGCAGTACTTTGATTTTATCAACCTTTTATCACCTTATCTATTTTTTTCATCAAGAATTTTCTTTATGTAGAGAAAAGATGAAAAGTCTTGGTACAAGCCTAAGAAAAGCAATGTGAAGGATTTATTTTTAATTTATTTTGTAAAAACATGTAACCAACGTGATTGGAAAATGCACATCAAGACACAGTTAGACAGTGTTATGCAAAAATTCATTCCATGTCACTCTTGCTGACATTGCTAACAGAAATGCTTGGCTGTACATACAAATTCTCTGCTTGGTTAGTCATGCCTGAACCTGAAAATAAGAGCTCAGGGACAAATAACAGAATTCAACCTTTACAAATAACTGTGTTTAGATTGATATCCAATATTCAGTGAAATTATTTTCATTCATCTATTATCTTACTATGTAATAATCTGTAAGTACATTTTAGAAAGAAAAAGAGGGGCATTTGTTTGTTTGTTAAATTCCAGACCAAGAAGTTGCAAAAATTACTTTTGAAAGAAATTGTAGAGAAAAATACTTCCTGGAAACATTGAAATTGAACAATTGTCAGTTTTTGATTAAAAGAAAAATTTGTGTGCACAATACCTGGCTAGCCCTCAAGAATGCTGCTATTATTAGTAGAAATGTGTGCGTGAGCTTGTGTGTATATGTGCAAAGCAATTGGTGCACTTCTGAAATTGATAAAAAAGATTATACTCAGTATGGAAGTACCAGCAAAGCACAACCTATATTCGAGATAGCTTTCAGAATAATAAACCATTCCCTGAAGCAGGAGGGAATGACCATATTTGTCTGACTCTAGGTATTGTATTAATCAGAAACTCTTTGCAGCCATCAGACCCATGTTGCTCCCTGACAACTGTGCCGTCTAGCCCCACGAGACTCCATCAGTTATCAAGAAGTTGAAGGCTTTGTTAGACAGACCAGCTGCTGTCAATGTAATGCTGCTGTGGAAAGCTTAATTCTCTGTGACACAAACCTTTTACCTTTCAGCTTTCATTGACTTGTTTCTGTGGTAAGCAACTAGTTGTATATGGGAACGAGGCACCTGTGCCACGCACACTGGGATGGTGATGTGGTCCACAGCCAGGAGAAGGGAGCTGCAGCATCTTCTGATGTATTTTCTGGCTTGGGACTATCAATGGATCATGATGCTTTCTGTGATATGTACCACAGAGAGATTTTGCCAGTGAGGTAGGAAAGGCCAACAGCATATTTATTCAATTAATTATCCTAACGAGCTCTGTAGTATGGCATCTCTCATGAAAATATAGTGGCCTTAGGTCTTTAATTCTCATACTTTCACATTGTAAAACAGTGAACTTTCAGGAGCTATGCAGACAATTATCTACCTTGACAGAGACAAAAACTTCCTTATTCACTGTCCTTTCTGGCCCTATCACTCCTGCCTGCAGTGGGACTCTCACACAGATAAAAAAATTCTGAAGAATTTGATTGCAAGACCTCATTTCTTCTTAGAGCAAATGAAAGATAATGGAATTCTGCAAAACTATTTCTCATGCCTTTTTGCATTATTTGCTCAGATTCCCTGCTGAATTCTGCTTCTCTTTCTGCTAATTTGAGCAGAGGAAATAATATGAGACATAACCCAGGAACATCTTTCAATAGAAAGCATATTTCATTAATTAACAGATTCATCCATGAGGTAAGAAGAATATACTTTTTTGTATAATTCTGTTCAAACTGTTGGAGTTTTTGTTCCAAAAGGATGATATGGCTGTCTTTTGTTACATATCAGACGTGCATCTAATCTGTTTCATTTGTTGCTTTACCTTTAGATTGCCACAATGTTCCATAACAATTTGTTGGTTCTTCCTTAGGGATATCTAGAATGTCATTTATGTTTTAAATAAACTAAAGCCATCCAAACCTATTAAGTTTTAATAAAGATATCATTTTTGTCAAATTCTTCTTTCCACCGGAATAATAGACTGAGTGTTGCCAAGTTGCTTGACAAAGGCAATTAAATTTATCGAAGCTCAAACTAAGTCTTTTAATTTTGGAACCTCTGTTCACCTATATATACAAATAACAGTTTAGAAGTACTTTTATCTCCTCAAGCTGGATGTTTTCAAACATGAGCAGAATGGCTATTTCTTCTGGCAGGGAATCAAACTTCTTCAAAGGCATCAAATCAAAACACTCTGAAGCTTTTGAATTTCTGTTCTGGCACAGTTTAGGCAAATATAAACATTTAACATTCAAAACCATGTTAGAATTCAATATGTCACTTATTGCTCTTGTGTCCAACATTTCTATGAAAGATATTCTCTCAAATACAAGCTTTTTCAGAGTTTTCTGACTTGCTTGGTTTCAGAGAAGTCTCAATAATGCAGTGTGAGCAATTTCTTCCATATTCCATTGCTTTTTTTATCTCCTGTACAAAAAGATCAGAGATAAGATATACCAGACAGTATTGTGAACGGAAAATTTCTTTGTATTCAAATGTTTCTATAAATGTAATGTTGTGGAATTCTACCAAGTAAATCAAGTACCAAGCATAAATATTCCATTAACATCTCTTTTATATATGTGTGGGATAGGAAAACAAATATTATATTTCAGAGTAGAAGAGATGCATGACAACAGTCTCTGTAAAATATTACATAATTTTCTAAACAGCCATTACTTTTGATGTTTAGTTCATAACTGGGGACTGCAGGTGATTAGAAATGTTTCAGGAAACATACCTGTCTGGCTATATTGAAGTTAGGATGCCTGGCAGTTCTCCTAAACCCTTGTGTATCTCAGTCCTTACACTTTACAGTGCGAACTATTCTTACAGTTGCCTAGACTTTATACACACATAACATTTTGGGACGTGTTTCAAGGAAAGGACTTTCTCTCTCTCTCTCTCTCTCTCCCTTTTTTTTTTTTTTAATATATTTTTAAAGAGCCTTGTATAGTTTTGAGATATTTTCCCTCACAGCATGCCTTGGAGCTCTGGATTTCCTATGGATGTAGGTATTTGGAATTCCCTATCACTCCAGCCAGAGGAGAGAAGAGTCAGCTTGTCTGAATCTCCCTCAAGAGGCCATCATCTCATTCTTGTCTTTGAAAGTTTAGGTGTTTACTTTGCAAAAGTTATTCTCTCCTCCCTCTTGAATAGAATCCAAAAGTTGAGTGAATCGATGGCAAAAAATGCCAGCATCAGTATCAGGTATATCTCAAACTGTCTAATTTCTACCTGAAATTATTCTGATAGGTTTGTTGACATCCTTCTGATTATTATGTGCATATTTTAAAAGTCTGAAAAATTGAGAAAAATATTTCAGCGCTTTACTTGCCAAAGTAGTGATGAGTCATAGTAGCAAGTATTGATAAAATAGTGAAAGCTTTTTTACAGATTTAGTCTCAGACACTTTGAAAATTGTAGTTTAAAATCTTCCCAGATCTCGGTACTCCGCCAATAGATTAGAAATTAGATCAGAGTGAGATTGGAGTGGGACATGAAAGAAAGCAGGGCCTATGGAGAGGAGAGGACTCCATCACTCTTCTGATTGCCAGAGAGAATTAGGAAGAAGTACATACTGAATTGTTGGTCCTTTCCCTGAAATAGGATAGCAACCTTTGGTGGTAGCCTTACCACTGGATCCCTTGGACTTTCTCCCATCTTCTCAGCAGCTTGGTGCTTTCTTATTGATTTCTAGGATTAATTTTTATTTCATACTGTTTTATGGATCTATTTTGAAAGCTTAAAAATGACACATTATTTCAAATGGTGCAGTTGAGGTGGCATCATTAGAGATAGCTCTCATCCCAAAAACTTACAGTTCATAGAGCAAATCCTCCTCTTTTACAAACTGGCATTTTTGTTCAAACTTTTCCTTTTAGATTATCCTGAAAGAGCAGCCACCCCTACTTGAGCAGTCACATAAATAAGTATGTATGCTTTATATATTTCCAGGCACTTCCAGAAAAAGAAGTGAATTTTTTTCAAAAATACTGGGCTGTGAATTTCTTTTCCCAATTTAAAAAAACCCACACAAACCAACAAACTAGTCAACCAAACAACCAAACCCCCACTCCCAACAAACAAACAAAGACACACCAAAAAACCCCTTCCCTTTCCTGTCATGGTCACATTTCTGCATGAAAACTCAAAACCAACAAATTTCCTTTCCTAGCAAAGAAAAAATCTACTTTATTTTATTGTGCTCCTATATTGTTTCAGTTCCCACAGCCATTCTGTATTCTCCTGCATTATGGCTCAGTCTCTGTGCTCATTTTTTTTGCCTAAGTCTCTGCCTTCTCAATAGACGCTAAAAGTGGACTCATTTATCATTCCAATAAGTGAATCAGTTAATCTGAACACTGACTTTCAGAATACTAATTACAGAATACTTATTTATAGGTTTCAAGTAGGATTTTTAGAAACTATATGGGCCATGTCCAGATGACTTAAGGAACTAAAGGTGTCTGTTGAGTGAGAGCTGGCAGCATTTCTCAGATCCTGAATCTGGGTGTTGAGCCCATTTGGCTGCATCCTAATGCAGCATCAGGATAAGATTCGCATATGTGCTTTCCTCCAACCTCATCATCTCTGTTTTCATTTGCAGCACATTCAAGGGCTTGGTCCTGAAAGGAGTTATGGAGGGCTCAAAGTGGTCCCTGATGGGTACTAACAGAGAGCAGGACTGAAGGTGCTAAGGACTTCTGTCTTCCATGGAAAGGCAAATAGGATAAAACATCTGGGCCTGATGGCCCTGCAGACCAATGGTCTGGGCTGTGGCTGTCGCATGCCAGGGTCTCATAAGAGCCAGAAGAGCTGTACATGTGCGTTTAAAGTTCCCCATGCACCCAAGGATTTGTTTCTGCACAGATGCACAAGTGCCTAAGCTTCACAGGACTGAGCAGCTTGCGCTGTCATTCTTGCCAGAGCCCTGCTTTCGGTAACTATGACACCTTCTGCATAAATCTTGGTTGTATATTGCAGATAAAATAAGTGTTGTCTATCATGCATCAAACACCTTCTCCCAGGATTACATGCTTTTTTCCCTGTGCTATCTCCCATTCTTCGGTCACATAGCATCAGATCATTTAAGTATCTGAACACCACAGTTCACACTGTTTTACAGCAAGGCTTACTCTGTGAAATTGTGTGGGAGAGAAGATTAAAATAAGGACACACAACTGTGTGTGGGGGATGCAGGGCAAATAGAAATGAAAATCTTGATTCCAGGATTCCCTGTGTGTTGTAATAAAAGGTGGCAGTCTATTGGATTAGGGTGATAGTAGCTATTGAAATTGATCCCTGCAGGCAGGAGGAAATGTTTTCTGAAAGAATGGTTTGATTGCAAGAGTAAAGACCTCTACTGTCTTCTGTCATAGTACAGAGAGGAGCTCTTGCTCTGGCATCAAGCAGAACTCCAAACCATTAAAGAAATGGTAAAGCTTGGAAACAAGCTCTGCCCTTTTTTTTTTCCCCAATGCATTATGACTAAGTATATGATTCTTATTTTGATCTGTCCAAAGCATTTTAGAAACCTGGGTCTCATTCCAATGTCCACAGGAGTAGAAACTGTTCCCTAAGTGTTTTAATATTTTTATTCTAATGACTTAATGAGGGCATGAATATAAGATAAAGAATTAAAAGAGAATCACATTTGACCATTATCAAAATAAAAAATTTCTGATTCTAAGTCAACAAATCACCATTGATTTAGGATAGTATTTTTTAGTTCAGTGTGAAATTATAGTAATTTTGATGAAGAAATAGATTTTGAATTCTGAAAAATTAAACTAGCTCTTTCTGGCATATAAATCATGAAGGACACTTTCTTAAGTGCTCTATGATAACTGGAACTGTCCTCTTTTAATCTTACTGAACGTTTGGGAATGTTCAGGAATGTTTTGGGTTTTATTTTTAGGGAAAGAAGAGAGCTATTTCTTTGCTGTTCTTAAAATGGACAGGTAAAAAACAGTAGCCCTACTTGTTTATTTTTGGATCTGTAGATGCAAGTGCACAGTTTCTATAGATACCACTGGGTAATCCTGTAAAAATGTAGGCTGCTCCGTATGGAGAGCTCAGACACTAGACAGGCCAACCTGCTCAGGGAGGCTGCAAATGTCCCTTTTATGCTACCTTTATGACTCATGCTTTCAGAAGTACATTTGTTACTATGAAATTTTCAGATGTTTATTCCAAATATCCTCCCCAAATTAATTTAAATCTGCAAATTTTGGCATAATGAAATGTATCACCATCCTTTGCTTCAAAAATGAGCAGAGGATTCAAAGCAATTTTATAACTGCTTCTAAGTGCCCACGTTTGAAAGAGATCATAGGAAGGAGAATTCTGTATTGATTAAAATGTGTTACCTTCTCTTTCTTCTCAATGTCACTATGTGGCCTTTGAAGTCTAAGTTGATGACTTAGGAAAAGTGGGTGATGTCTGAGAAACAAAGTGAGGCAACTTTGAAATTTAACTGCCCCTGGGCTCAAAATATTCCTCTGCAGATTGCAGAATCCCATGCTCCATGCTAATACACAAAAGAAAAGCCATCATACAACAATGACCAAAGAAGAATGCAGGGTACACTTCTGAGCTGCTACTCAGGCATTTTGTATTGAGCCACAAGTTTTCTGCAAACACTGAATTTGTTTTTCTGGGCAAGATGGAGTCCACTGATGGTTATAGTCAGCGGTGACATTTAAGGAATGATATTGTCAGGAGGCTGTGCTTGTTTTGTCATTTTCCTGTTCAATTTTCTCTATATTCATATCCCCCAGCCTTAAAGATTCTATTAGATCTGAAAATTGGGTCAAATTCCTGCTATCATTAACAACAATAACATAGGAAAGAAAATATTGGCAAGTACCAATTTCTAAGTTTCCTGATTTCTAAGCAATCAGGTTTTACTTTATAGAGGGCAAATGCCCACAAATACATTCCAGTCCTCCATTGATTCATTGGTCTTAAAAGTATGGTAGATACAATTTTTTTTCTGTCAATACAGCCAGCATTAACTGGAGTTAAAGGACACTCAATTAACAGACAATGGTAAATCTTCACTTATGAGCATGTCATTTTACTGGTAAGTTTTTTAACATGTAAACTCCATTTAAGAGCCTGGACTTCATAAAGAGAAACAAAGAAAAGGAAAAATCAATCTCATTTTAAAAACTTGTGCTGGTATTTCTAGATCTACCATCTTAGGTACCCAGTTTAAAGCATGAGATATTCATTTGGTGTACCAAAAAAAAAAGACTACAGATATATTTTTCCAGTTACACCAAATTAGAAATATTTTCTCTTCTACATAATAAGACCGTGAGGCTGAGAATGATTACTTCAAGTTTAATTAACTGATTGATCTTCATTGTCTTTGTCTTCTGTCTTCCTCGCTGCTTTTACATCTTTCATGAGCAACTTTATCTGTGGCATGAATACACTGGCCTTCTGCCAAGTTTTCTCATAGTTTTCTCTTGGATCTTTCGATTTTAAGCACCCTGTAAGCAGTCATAAATTGTATGGGATCCCCCAAGAATAAATCAGATGTGTTTCTCCAAAGAGCTGATGGTGCAATAGCGTTTTCTTTTCTCTGTAACAGGTTAGAAAATGGGAGTGCAGGTGGTACTCTGCTCAATTCCTTCGGTAGCAGGGATGAATGACAAAGGGAACAGGAAAACTCATGCTATCAATAAGTGGCTTAAGGATTGGTGCCATCAGCAGAATTTTGGGGTTTTTGAACATGGGGCAACTTTTACAGCACCAGGCCTGCTAGAATCTGATGGGTTTCATCTTTCTAGCAAGGGCAAAAGGATTCTAGCCCATGAGTTGGCAGGGCTTTAAACCAGGTTCAAAGTGGGAAGGGGATGAAATCAGGCTCTCCAGAGATGAGCCTAAGGGTGGTAAGCCAGAGTCAATGTCAGTCTCTTCTCCCAGGCCACTGGCAAAAAGACAAGAGGACACAGTCTTAAGCTGCAGCAGTGGAGGCTTGCACTGGACATTAGGAAGAAGTTCTTTACAGAAGAAGTGATTGGGTATTGGTATGGGCTGCCCAGGAAGGTGGTGGAGTCACCATCCCTGGAGGAGTTTAAGAAAAGACTGGATGTGGCACTCAGTGCCATGGTCTGGTTGGCAAGGTGGTGTTAGGTCACAGGTTGGACTCGATGATCCCAAGGTTCTTTTCCAACCTAACTGATTCTGTGATTCTGTGATCCTCAGTATTTTTTTGACTCAGTCATATTTTCCTTCAGTAAATGCTTAAAATCTCCCTTATTTTCCAAGAGTGAAGCATATCTACATGGTATTCAGAGATCATCCACCAAGAACAATGTTTTCTACCTTATGAACCCCTGAATTTATCGCTATTGTTATGATATACAGACCAGTTTCTCTAAATTTTACCCTGGGCTGAGTGACCTAGGGATCCAAAACAGGTGCAAATGAGGACAGTGGCAAGAAATTGTTCTGTAGGAGAGAAACAACCGTGGGAGTGGTGGCAGTAGGAGGTCTCCCGGTGGCCAAGCAACCTTTCCTTTTGACGTTTCTGCACAGTTAGTGCAAAATGCCAGAGCAGCAGCCTGTTCCTTGGCTAATTGCTACAGAACACCTTAGCAGTGATTTACAGTGGCATATTTAAATGCATACATTAATTTGTACAGATAAAATACTTGGCTACCACAGAGATATTTTTATTGTGGATCAGGATAATAGCCCTGACTCACCCATATCAGTGACATTTCCAAGCTTGTGTATTGTTCAGGAGTTAACATCCCATTCAGTATTTGACAACCGGGGAGTCAAAGCTGACAGTTACCATCTCTTCTACGTGGCGCCTAAGGCTAGGATTTGTCTCTGGTTTCATTTATTAGTTATATAACCCGCATGCTATTTTTGAGCTATTACTAAAAAAAAAAAAAAAAAAAAGGAAGAATGAAAAGAAAAGAAATAAGCCAGTGTAGAGAAAAAGAAATCCCCATCTGGGAATTACCCACCAGGTAGCTACATACAGTGGACTGATCTACATACGCATATACTAATTTTCATTTAAAACGTTCATGCCAGTGAAAACAGAGCCAATGAAACCTTTTAGGGTTACGTAACAATGATAAATGTACTGCAACAGTTACAGGCAAGCACAGGGCCCCTGAGATTTATAGGTTCTTTGTCTCTTTTCCTTTTTTCTTTCAACATCCTGACTCAAAAAGCTCAATTGCAGTACAGCATGTGTATTTTGCAACAAGATTTTGCTTCTTTTTATCTAATGCCTTAGTTTGGATGGCCTGAGCCATGTCCAAATCATAAGGTGAATTGGAATCTTGTATACTATAAGTTACTGCCTTATTCCCAGTTTTTCTTATATTAGTAAAAAATGAGGAAAAGAATGCACTGCCATCAGATGTGACAGTCTGAAATCCACACTTTCACTGTTTTTACAGTAGTATCTGAGGCCAGTTTTGGGGAGACCAGTGAGCACAACAGCAGGGGACATGGAGGAATGAAACTGAGCTAAATAACAGCAAGTCAAATCAAGGCAAGTGTGGGTAAGAATGTCCCCTGTGCATGCTGCTGCCAGCTGCTCCCTGTGCTGCCAGCCAGGAAAGCAACCCTGTTAGCCCTGAGCTAGCTGTTGGTGGGGTGCATCCCTCAGCCCTTTCCTCTGCAGACAGATTTGCTCATCAGTGCTGTGAGAGACACCGTGGCATCATTTTGCAACTGCTGCACTGGCAGCCCATGCTCTGTTCATGCCAAAGTGTAGCAGAGACACAGGCAGCAGTGTGAAGAAAGGGAAAAAAACCCAAAAAAACAAACCAAGCAATCAAATAAATGAGATAAGGAAAAGGAAAAGCTTGTAAAGCAATGTTTGTTTTAAATAGGTAAATGGAGTCTTCTTTGTCCTGGTGCAGCTGCCAAGTGTCACTTTCCTGTGGGATCAGAGAGGGACTCGATCTGTCAGCAGGTGCTGCAGCTTAGCTCTTTTCATAGGATGGGCCTGCAGCCCTTTGCCAACCACAGGTACTGTCCCACCAGCAGCTGGAAATATTACTATTGTAGTGGAAACTGAGAAGTTTCACCTTATGAAAGTTTTGTACAAGTAAATGCAAGTTCAGTTAGGTTTTGCTATTTAAAATGAAAACTTCAGAGATGAGTTAAATTTAGTTTCCCTGCTGTTTATCAGTTCTCTGGCTGAAGACACTCCAGAGAATACTTAAGTCAGGCTATCCAGGTGAGTTTCCTTTTTTTGTTGTAAAAGAAATACGATAGAAAAAGCAGAGCCAGCAGAGCAAATCACCTTGCCTTAAAACTGCCTGTCACAGCAAGATACAGCTGAAAACCAGAAACATTTCAGCTTTGTCAGCAGAAGAACCTATGCATTATCTCTTCCTGAAACTAGCAGTTTTTTACTCTACCTAATGATTAAACAAAGATGATAGCAGTAATAGAGTACTATCAACTGCAAATAGTCTAAAAATGTAACTTCTACAAAACTCTGTCTCAATCATCAATATAGACATACCTGTTTCAGTGAAGAAAACAACATTTCAGCATGATGAAAATGTGAATCAGATTTTCAGGTTCAATTGCTTCATTATTTTGCTTTCTTTTCATTACTTCTACCTATAGATCACAGCTTAGATTTTCATTCAGGCATTTTTTTGTGTTCAGTGTAATACTGCTGCCTTCAAATTGACAAATGGGTTTTCTGCATACTTTCATGCAGTAAGTTAACTGACCTGCTGCAGGCCTTAATGAAATCATCAGTTTTGCTTTGTTTGATTTTGCTTATTTTGTCATATTGAACAGAAGTCTGATATCACAGAATCATTTAGGCTGTAAAATACTTCCAAGATGGTTGAGTCCAAGCTTTGGCCCATAATGACCTTGTCAACATGACCACAGCTCTGTGTCATGCCCAGTCATTTCTTGAACACCTTCAAGGATGGTGACTCCACCACCTCCCTGGACAGTCCATTCCAATGCTTGAAAACCCTTTCTGTGAAGAAACTCTTTGTAATGTCCATCCTGAACCTCCCTTGGCACAGCTTGAGGCCATGTCCTCTCATCCTGTCACTGGTTGCCTGGAAGCCCAGTCCCCACTTGGGAACATCCTCCTTTCAGGCAGTTGTACAGAGATAAGGTCTCCACTGAGTCTCTTTTTCTCCAGTCAAAGCATCCCCAACTCTCTCAGCTTCTCCTCATAAGATTCACTCTCCAGATCCTTCACCAGCTCTGTTGCCCTCCTCTGGACTCACTCCAGCACCTCCGTGTCTTTCTCATAGGGAATGGCCCAGAACTGAACATAGCATTTGAGGTGTGACCTCACCAGTGCTGAGTACAGGGGAACAATCACTGCCCTGGTCCTGGTGGCCACGCCATTGCTGATCCAGGCCAGGACGCCATTGGCCTTCTTGGCCACCTGGGCACGTGCTGGCTCATGTTCAGCTGACTGTTAATCAACATCCCCTGGTCCTTTTCTGCTGGGCAGCTTTCCAGCCCTCTGCCCCCAACCTGTAGTGTTGTTGCTGTGACCCAAGTGCAACACCTGGCACTTGGCCTTGATGAACCTCACACCATTGGCCTTGGCCCATTGATCTAGCCTGAATGCTGAATCTTACCCTAGATGCTCAAGCTCACATTGTAGTATCAGAGTGATTAGTTTACTTTTATAGAGATATAGCTAGATACAGATGATATAGATGTAGTTCTAGATCATAGATGCAGATTTATTTAGTCCACAAAAACTTCTAAACTGGGATTGCATGGCAAATATTCACATCTTCAATAAATTTAATTATGAGTACATTTTTTTCCAGCATCTCTTCCCAAATGTTGTCCTGCTGTGAAATATCACTTGAGAGCATTTTATAGAAAATTTTTTGTTCCATGGGATGGCTTCACTCTTTTCTAATACTGCCCAACACACAAGTTGAGACCCATTGGTATGTTCTTCTGTTCACTTAAAGACCTGTCTTCCCTATGAGGTAAAGGTGAAGTGAAACTAAAGCTGTCAAATTTGGGTCTCTGTAGAATTGTAACTGTGATGTGATCGATTCTATTATCTAATATTTCAATATGTCTCACTTCCCTTAAAGCTGTGAAATACACAAACCCCTGCTCTTTGGAAAACATGACGAGACTTTGAAATAGAAGGGATCAGTTTAAGTTGAATAACAGGGGGTTTTTTGCATACAACATAAGAATGAGGTTAGCCTGAGCTTATATCCTCTGCTTGCAAGGAATTAATATTATTTAATTCAGCTCTCTGAAATAGCTTTTCTGGTTATTTTGATTCACTAACAATTCTGCCTGAAATACACTCTGGTGATCAGCCACATGTTGTGATAAATATTTGGCAGCCCATCTGTGCCATGACCTGCAGCTCAGTCTGACAATTTTAATGGTACGTTGCTTCTAGTTAATTTAGATTGTTTTTCATGCCATTGCCTACAAGTCTAAACACTGCATACCATATGTAGACAAAAGAAACAAACCAAACCAAAACCAAAAAAGCCCTCAAAGCTGAGGACATATATTTGAAATAACTGTAAAAGTAGTAGTCTAAGGAAAGTGAGTTCTTAGCAGGGTCATATGGCTCGAAGCCATACTGTAATGGCATTGTCTGCCTAGAGCTAGAAATCTTTTGGCATTTTCCAGTCTCTCTAGAACTGTCAGTCTGATAAGTGTGACAAGGTAATTTGCATAATTTTGCAGTGTTGTTACATACCACTTGGGTTTGTTTTTTTTTAAATAAGAGAGGGTTCTTATTCCATAAGCTAGTTTTTCCCCTGGGAAGGAAAGCAGCCAACTCAGCAAGCAGCCCCCACATCCGATGAATGTAGGAGTGCACTGGCAGCCTTCACCCCTGCATTGTGGAGGCTTGAAACCATTCTATCATTCTAACAGCCTGGGCTTGGGGGCTGGCTCAAAATGCAAATGCTGTCCATAAGAAAACTTTTCTATTTGTGCAAAAGTTTGAAAGAAAAATAATGTCCAGGCAAACACATGAAATGTGAGATTTGGGATGACTGCCTGCTCCCTGGCTTTGCCTGTGTAAGGTTCCAAAGGTGTTTCAGTTGGTGTGCTGTGGTCACCTCTTCAGTAAGAATAGAAGAGAGCAGCTAAATCACAGCAACCATACAATGCTCTCAGGAGAAGAGAACCGGTGGGGAAAGTCATTCATAGCAAGAGATTTAAATGAGGGCAGAAAGAAAACACAGTTATTATGATGAAGCACTAGCGAAATAAAACCTAGTTGAAATATTTGGTATTTCTGCTGACACTTCTTGGTTTTCCTTCAGCTTCAAAAGAAAAAACTCTCACAAAAAATAATAGTAACCTTGACAGAACAAAAGGGGAAAAATTCTTTAGCTGAAATCAATTTTACATCCAATAATTTAGACAGGGATTTTGAACAGCCCTTATTTATATCTTGCAGGTACTGCAGAACAAACATATAATCAGTGAAACAGTTTATCTATAGTTTTTAGGTATTATTATCAAGGTGCCTTGAAGTGTTCAGTATAGTCAACTTAGATAGCAGAAACCCTTTACAAAATTATTGTATTCTGCCACATAACTTAAACAATGGAGAATTCAAGGGACTCCAGAAATTTCACAGGAATGGTTTCTACCCTGGGCTCATCTCAGAGTGTGCTCATCTGCAAATAATCAAAGCTTTGTTTACATTACTGAACTAGAAAATATTTAAAACACACCTTATCACTGAGAGATCCAAATATGACACAGGGAATTGGAAGACATGTGACAACATTAAACATGCATGCAAGTATTTTTTTAGATATTCATGAACAATTATAGAGCAAGTTTAATTTAGAACCTACAGTGCTTTCTTTTACCAGATCCCAGACAAGTGCTTGGAATGAAGTCGGCAGGA
Source organism: Acanthiza pusilla (assembly GCA_036630365.1). Taxonomy (NCBI): domain Eukaryota; kingdom Metazoa; phylum Chordata; class Aves; order Passeriformes; family Acanthizidae; genus Acanthiza; species Acanthiza pusilla. The sequence goes on along the minus strand of JAXCHO010000164.1, from coordinate 40,333,916 downwards.
AGTAGAAAGAGATTTTTTCAAGAAAATGTAGGTATAAACAAAAATTGTCAGGTAAAGGGATTCTTTTGATGGTCAGAAAGTCTTTGAAAATCCTTCATGCTGGATTTTCTGTGGTGTATATATGACTGTGTGCTTTCATTTGAAAAAGAAGTGTAGGAAATTAGATTTTGGCTGCATTGATAGTGCTATGGCAGTACTCATTTCCTCCTTTTTTGTTACATTCTAGAGTACATGAATGCACACAATGTAGAAGAAATTCAGCAGTCATATAGCTATCAATGCTAGAAAACTTGCCATGACCACAGTACAGCATAAAACAAAGTCAAAATTTGCCAACACTTCTGCACAGTGTGTGGATTGTCTTGTCTAAATATAGCAAATTCTCTGATGCCAATTCTCTGATGCCACAACTTGATGCTGCAAATAAGTGCTGAAACTTAATAGTGCAAGACTAGATTTAGACTTTTGGTACGAATAATGAGCTAAAAGTCCTCCTCATCTTCCTTGAAATACTGCATAAAAAACTGGTCTGTCACAGCATCCTGTGTAGGCTTTGCCCTCAATAAAGCCCTATGCCTGCAACTCCCCATTCAAAGCACCTACTTTATTCTCAGCAGCAAATTGACTTCACCCTGCACAACCACATTGTGAAAGGGACAACCAAAACCAGCTCAGAGTCATAAATGACACATGCAGAGTTGAATGTTGTCAGGCAAATGATGAGTGGCCATGGTGAAGCTGGTTCCCCTGCAAAAGAGCAGAGGAGAGGCTGAGTACAGGAAATTTTGGTGCTGTGCAGGAGTACTGTGACATGGAATGCCATCTTGCATATGCTTCAAAAGCCTTGATAGAAATCTCATCAGGGTCACACAGACAGCAAGACACAGTCTTTTTTAAGTATAGGTATATTGAGGTTGCAGAATCTGGTTCTTTACAATGTAAAGCCTTTACAAGTGCTGACTTTCATATCTCTCATTTTCTGTAGCTGTGTGTGGATTTGCAAAACTCTAAAAATAACAATAGGATATGGCAGTGCAAATATTTGCCTTAATTTTTCATCCAGCATGAAATAAGGACACTGTAACATACACAGATCTTAAGTGCCAGCTCTTGCTTCTTTAACTAGAATTTGCTAACTGTGGCACATTTAAAAAAAACAACAAAACCAAAACAAACAAAAAAATTAAATTTCTATATTATTATAGAAATATAAAGACAGAGTAAATATGGCTTAAACCAAAGGCAATCATAGTTTAAATGTAAGACAACACATGAAATACACTGAGCACTGCTTCAAGCTCAGTATTTATAATTTTTCAATTATTTTACACTATTATCCTTCATTAATTCCTTTTCTGATTAGAATATATATGTTTTTGCAGTCTTTGGGATTAGAAAATGTAGAGTTGACAAAGTTTGGACAACTGACTGTTGTTGGAGTCCTAGACAGGCATGCTGAGTAAAAACCAAACCAGAAAGAGGATTTAGCTACAGCTTCCTCAAGAACCAAGAATTTAAAGCATTTTTTTCCAGTATTATGGGCATATTAGTACTTAAATATATGTAAGTTTGCATCATTATTTACTTGTCACTTAAGTACCTGGAATAGACAGGGCATTGTAATTTTTATGAAAAATAATGCTTTTTGTGTTTGAAAAACATAAGTAACACTACCCAAATTTCATTGGCTCCTTTGTTATTATGAAAATGCAAATATGTATCTCTGTTTGATAACTCCCATCTAATTGAAAATCTGAATTTTTTTTTGCCAATCAGTGTGGTAAAATCCAATGGTATCTTCCCTTTTTTAGTAATTCAGTAACTGACCTTGCAGATGGTACTTTGTTCTGCCCTTATCTGAACTGTTCTCAGTGTGGATTTTCTCATCTATCAGGTAAAAGCTAAACTGCTCTCTGTCTGCAGGCCATGTGGCCAGAACAGGCTATAAAAACGTAATAAAGATACATTTAAAAGAGCAGAAACTTTTTTTCAAAGACTTAGCAAATAAAAGGATGTCCACTATTCACAACTTAGTCTTAGACTATGATCCCTGAGCTTAGGAAGAACTCTAGTCCTTCAGATGTTCCCTTGTTCACTTCTGTCTCCCTTGAGCCCTGAGAAGATATTACCCAAGCTCCTCTTTCAGCTCTCTCACACAAATGGTCTCCTCTCTTTTGCCTCCTGAAGCAAAGACATGCATTGCACATCTTCTGGCACCGCTTCAGCTCTGCATGCCTGCTGGAACTGCATGAAGATCTAGGCTGTTGGGGTGGGACTAAATGCCTATTCTGGCTTTCCTGGATGGCGTTTGTCCTCATGAACATTCTTGTAGCATTTTCTTTTTGTTTTGGAAACCGAGAGCTATTAATTTAAAATAATTGTGTGAATTAGGCAGCTTGTCGTAGTCAGTGGAGCTGAGAATTTAGGGTCAAATTATCCATGGAAATAGCTCTCAGTAAACCTATATTAGGAGGGAATATGTCTTTTGGTTTTCAGGTAGTGTGATATTTCTGTGAACTTTATAATTAAAGAGTAGGCAAACTTGTTACTAAATCACTGGATTGACTAGGTTGCTGTACAAATACTAATGACTCCATCTCTTCTTTCTTGTAGAAGAAGAAGAGCCATAATGTCTTTTTTTTCATGTCATAAAACAAAGGTTCCATGAAACAGCCTTATGGTTATAGATTGCAACTTAATAAATTTGAGTGCACCAGGAGATAATATGTATCTTTTAACTTAATATCCATAAAATGTCTGGCACAAATGATATTTTCTGTATTTATTGTTTTGGGGATGTGTTACAAGAAAGGAGTCGACAAACTATTGAAATGATGGTCATGGATTTCTGAGAAATTTAGCATGGCAGGATGTGAAGACTTGTCTGAAAACTTCATGCTGACTTCTCTCTGGGCAGTTCTCTTTTCTCCCATGAGAGTTTGATCTTTCATTTTCAGGAAATGTGGTAATTTTTTTTTAAATCTGTAATTAATCAGGGAACACAATGTAATTGAAATGCTAATTATAGTTGTTTATTCAGGTACCAGTATTTCTGCTACAGTATAAGTTGCTTAAGTGCCTTTGTGACAGTGGATTTTGAATGCATATTAATCCAATTACCCAGAATATGCCCTAAAATAATTTGGTCTCGACAGTCTCCTAAGCCAAAGCAAATTACCATTGAAGTTAGAAAGACTTATGAGGGGAAATGAGTAATGTAAACACAACTGAAAATTACAGCTTAATTGTATCTGGATTTGTGATTTTTTTTTCAAGAAAGATTTTTAGAACACATGCTTTGGTTTTGTTTCTTTTTTTGTTGTTGTTGTTGTTTTTAATCCTTCCTTTCCATTGCCTGGGACTTGCATGTTTGGTTTAAATATTCTAGAATAATGCACCATGTTGAAATGCATGTCTGTTATTTATGCTGTGTCATTTTTCTGTAGGTCTACGAGGTGTTCCTTTTGCTGTGGTGCTTGGATTTGATGCAAGGTTTGGAAATGTTGAACTGGGGAGAAGGAAGCAGACTTGGAATGTGCCATTAAATTTTTAGTTTGGACACAAAGTGAAAGATATTTCCAGCATAAATTAATTGAATGAGGAAATCCACGGCAATCATGAAACCCCTTTTCCTTCCAAATCCATCCTTTGCTAGGAAGAAAGCCGAATACACTATGTACAAAGGACCCCCTCTGGAACATGCTTGTCACGGCACTGCCACACATGTAGTAGCTCTGCCAAACCTGCTACACTCACACAGTTCCCCTCTGTGCTGTCATACATAAAATAGATGATGAAGAACCCTTAAATATTCTCACAACTAAAATAAAATCTAAGTGTGTCACTAAAAGAAGTTCTCTTGTGCATTAGCCCAAGGTAGCTTTTTTCCCCCACAAATGTATTCCTGTGATACTCATTTCTGGACTTACCACACACCATCTGCCTTGTGCTATATTTGTCTTATAATTTTGGAGTTCTGGTTCACATGCTGACTGTGCAAAATAGGAAATCAAAGGAGTTAAATAATCAGAGTCAGACTCTGTCAGTCCAATGTATTTCTAGTCTAAACATAACATTTCTGTTTAATGACTCTGTTGCTTGAATTATTTTATTTGTCATAATGGAATGGAGCAATCTAGGAGTTTCACAGACTCTCAATTCAACCTGCCCTGTTTTTACGAAGATAAGAATGAAGTCTTTCTTTTGCCCTACCTATTGAAGCTTTAAGACTAAGGTTGATTTTAACACTGAGAAGGGACAAAACCTTAGGTGGACACTAAGAAGAAAAAAATTTTGGTCAACACAGTGTATATGTTAATACATGAATTATATAGTTCCACTATAATAAACCATTCTCTTCATGGCAATTTGTTAGTCACAAAAATTGGTGATGGTAATTTGAAATTATAATCTATCACGCCTTTCCTCACAGGATACCAAATTACTCTTCTGAATAACTGCTGAAATACCATATGTCCTTGCTGGTTAAATAAAGTATGTTTTTCTTTTGCCTGTTTCTCAGCTAGAGAAATAATTTCTTTTTGGTTCAAAATAACTATAGTTTCCAAAGACCCAGCATCTCTAAACAGTGAGACTGAAAGACTGAGGACTTTCAGTCCCAGAAAAGATTTCTTAGTGCATGGCTCGTGTATTGATAAATGCTACTTAACATTTTTTTTTCATTCTGAATACAGTACTTTGTCAGTTCTCTACTACCATGAAAATTCATGCTTGTTTAACATGTACTTTATTCCTTTTCTTTACTAAGATATTGACCGATAATACTGAGCAACATGATACTTTTCATCTTTCCTTAAAGCAGGCTGCACTTCTGATGAAAAGAAACCAGCTGTGACCTATAATCATACTTGTCACTGATACAGAATGCATAAAACACAGACTGTTTAGTCTTTTAATGATTTTTATATTCACTCAGGGCTCTTCTTGCAGTTAAGTCTTACGATTTTGAGACATGTTATTCCCAGCAGACTAAAACATCTTGTGGATAAGCTTGATTGATAATGCTGTTGTTTAGACTATTGGACTGTTTTCATACTAATTAATTTTAATTATTGTGCTGATGGTTTTCTCTCTTTTGGGTGTCATTGTATTAAAGCATGTGATGGCTGTACAATCCTTTTTTGTTTTGAGGTACGTTCTTGGAAGTCAACTTTATGAAACCCATTAAGAAATTTCTTTAAATATGCAGTAAACAGTGATGGTTTAGGTTATACAAACTGTCTCTCAAAAAACTCTTGCAGGATTATTCTTACTATTTTTTTAAAAAATCAATTTACAGCTAAAAGCTATTATACAGATTTACTTTTGTGAAACTGAAATTGAGCTCAATTTTGGTTTAGCAGTAAGAAGTCTATTAATGTAACCTGAAAGACATTCTTCTATGTCATTATTATTTGAATAAGTATATAAACAATGAACAAACTGTCACAAAAAAACAAAACCAAAACACAAAAAACAACAAAATAACTAAAAAAAATCCCCAAAACCCCAGAAACAAAAAAAAATAAACAAACAGAAAAAAACCCAAAAGAAAGAAACAAACAAAAAAACCCAACACCCCCCAAAAAACCCCAAACCACAAAAAACAAACAAAAAACCAAACAAAAACAAAAACAAAACAAAGATAAAAATTAAAAAAAAAACCCACCAGCAACAAAAAAAAAAAAAAAAAAACGAGTCTTGAGGGAAATAGAGATTTTTGTATAAAGCTTAGCTGGATAGCCACTGACTGAGTGACTCAACATCTTTTCCAGGTAGATGACTAATACAAAATCCTGTTTTACCCAGCAGTATCAGTAACAACACTCTTTTATTTAGCAAATGAGGTCAGATTCATAAATATTTGTGAAACATTAGAAAGTGTAAAACTGACCTCATAGGGATATCTGTCTGTAATTTTAATCTCACAGAATGTCTCAGTTATATTAATGTTCATTACTTTCACTTTCTTCTAGCCTTAACACTGTCATTGTTTCCAAGACTGTAAAAATTAGAAGTTTGATGCTGCTACAGATGATCTAATACAGTAATTGAATGCCTTGTTATAATTCAAAATGCCTTGATAAATGTCACATGTAAAAAAGGAAATAAAATAAAAAGTAAAAAATCAAAGGAACAAGTAACAGATGACCCTTGGTACAAATGTGTTAATGATTTCCTAAAGACTTCATAACCAAACAACTTTTTAAAAAACATGGAAAGTCAAACATTCATGCAAACATTTAAATTCTCTAAGCTAACAAACATCCCTTTTTGGGGTTCTCGTTTGCATCACCTCAGGGAAAAGTAGTACCTTACGTCCCTTTTAGCTAAACTTGCCAAGTGACAACTAGGGCTTCACAGATGTTTTGGATAAATAATAAAAATAATTTCACTGAAGGAGAAAACATACACTGTGTGACACTAGCAGGACCAGCTTGCAGATCCACCCACCTTAACATCAATTTTGGTTTGCATTGACATCATTCTTGCTTTGTACTCAGGGATCATATCACACAACTGGGAATACTGAAATAGAATATTTCATCTAGAAATGCATTTGGGATGTCTCTTGTGAACAGGCATATGCAGTCTATTTTGGATGCTTTTGGGGTCTATTCTTTTCAGTTCCATTGAGGCACAGTGAAAAGCAAATATCCTCAGGGACTCAGTGCCACCCCAGCTTCATGATCCTGCTTTAAAGAGCATTTCTGATGAAGCACTGCCATTGGAGAACTGTTTATAGAGAATGTATTGCTGGCTGTTATTTGCAGAATTTCCTTCTTCTTACCCATAAGCTGGTGTTGAGACCAGTTGTGTTGGATGTACACAGCTAGCCAGCTGTGGACAAAGGGCAAAGGACAACTCTCTGACATCCATCTTTTAATTTCAACTCCCTAAATGTCATTTTGGCTTTCAGGATAATCTGAAATTCATCTGTATTCTATCACATGTATGGTGATGCTGCTATGTGTAATGAGAGGTGGGCAAACTTCTAATGTTCTATAATGAGCTGGAGCAAGATTAGTATCACCTTTGGCAGTGGGTAACAACGGTTAGAAGAACAGGTTATAAATATACTGATTATGGTCCTAAATACTCTTTCAGTCTTCAACAATGTGTATCTGAGGGTCTGCCTGAGCTGGAAGAAGCTTTTGAACACCCTCAGCAGATTTGTCTTCCACAAGTTTGTCTAGTTTCCAAGTGAACAACGGAAAGCTTTAATATTCACCATCTTCTTCAACAAGGAGATGCACAGCTTGCTTGTCTAATGTATTAGGAAGCTCCTCTTTGAACTGCATGTATGTTAACTTCTTTGGATGCCTTCTAACTCATATCTTCAAAGAGCCAATGATCAAATACTCTGTCTTTGCCCTTGCCATGTGACTCATTTTGTAGGTGTCATGTTGTATATCTCTTGTAGTCTCCCTACAAATGAAACCTAGTCTGTTTAGTCATTCCTTCTATGAAGATTGACCTACAGCCTTTGCCATTCTTACTGTCCTTCTCCAAAGCGTTCCCAGTTTTAGTAAGTACTTTTTTGAGATAGGTTCTTTCTACACAATATCCACACTTCAGATTCACATAATAGGAATCAGAAAGGTAAAAGTGAGAAAACTCATGGACTGAGATAAAGACAGCTTAATAATTGAAAGAAAAAAAATTGTAATAAATTTTGATGGAAAGAGAGAAAAATAAAACCCTAAGAAAGGCAAATGATTCTTGTAAAAACAATTGCTCACAACCGAAAGACCAATGCCCAGCCAGTTCCTCAGCAGCAGCCCCCATGGCCAGAGCCTTCTCCCATCTGTATATACTGAGCATGATGCCACATCTCATGGTGTATTCCTTAGGTCAGTGTGCATCAGTATCCTGCCTGTATCCTCTCCCACCTCCATGTACACTCCCAGCCTCCTCATGACTGGGGTGGGGTGAGAAGCAGAACAGGCCTTGACTCTGAGTAAATGCTGCTCAGCAGTAATGAAAACATCCTTGTGTTATCAATACTTCTCAGCACAAACCCAGAACACAGCCCTATCCCAGCTACTCTAAAGAGAATTAACTCTACTCTTAAAAAAAAAAAAAAAAAAAAAAGGCACAACAGAGTTGTGAAAAATAAGAACCACAATTTCCACTACCTGGCCAGAAATCAGAAAAATATTTTTTAAATTGTTCAATTTTAAACTACAAAGAATCAAGAAGCATTAACATACCTTACAGGAGTAAATTTGAAGTATACCTCCATAGAGAAGAGCAAAATAGACTCATTCCTCCAGTGAAGTACTATTATACCTTTTGTATATTTGTACTGTACTTTCTTATAGGTATTAATACAGTCTATTGATAAAAACTTTGTGGCATCATTATATATGCCTGTGAAAGTCAATGCCACTGTGTTTGACAGCCTCTTGCCTGGCAACAAGGCTCCTGTTCTGACATCTGTTCTTGTGTTCTGTGAAATGTGGTTGCATGAGCTTCACAATGGCTTTTAAGTTACAATTTGTAATGAAATCATCTTAACGAACACACTTGAAAAGTTGATAGTCTACAACATTGCTTAGAGAAAGCAGTCATTTTCTTGTCTTGCAAATTATGTCCTCTGATGTCTGTACTAAAGACAAGCATTCATAAGTTCCATTACTGAAATATAGATGAAAATTTACTGCAGAAGAAAACAATTTTGTCTTTTTGTATTGGCACCAAACTATTTTTTGCAGTTGGAATTGACTCGTTATGTCTCCTTAAAAGTCCCCCCATGCTTTACTGTGTGCCATAGTTTTTTGGTTTTGTTTTGTTTTGCTTCTATATATCCTGCTTATAATGATGCGTACATTATTATTCTGGAAGAGAACTTCCTATTTCTACCATCACCCTTTCTGATAGTAATTCACTATCTCTTAAAGGTCTCATTTCCATCTGCTAGTGCTCTCATCAGTGACAATTGTCTGACTCCTGGCTGTCACACTAAAAAATAAAATAAAGCATATAGTTATAATGATAACAAAGCAATTAATGACACTTTTCAAATAAAATGCCTGCAGAGTATGATGAGAAAATGGACACGGCATTAAAATTTCTGTCAAAAGAATGATGATCGCAGATGGGCTTATGGAACAAAATTTAGCAATCATCTTGACAACAGTTGAGGACAGATCAGCTTGTCACATCCAGAAAGAGTCAGAGTCTTTTTTAGATTATTTAGTGATGCCAAATTTAAAATACATTGTATGAGATTTCTTCATGGCTTTGTGAAAAATGGAGAATTCTGACAGAAACAGAAGGGCTAGATCACTTTCATAATGCTGCAAGATTATGTTCAGCAAAACAAGTGTTCTTAAAAGGCTTCTCAAAATTATGTTGAGCTGCCCAAATGGATCATTTAAAGCCTTTTTGCATGGATTTAGTGGTATGAAATGTGCTTTGTAACCCATCACACTGGCATGAAAGACTCGTTGTTGAGTTACTGAATCATTAAACTGAAAGCTAATCTATGAAGAAAGGTGACCCTAGTAGCTGTTAAACAGTGTATCACCTAATTTTAATGACCTAATTTTTGCTTGGTAAATTAGTATACTTTGTCTTCCTGGTTAGATGCTTTCATCATTTTTCTGGTGTTCAGTGTCAATGATTTCTCTGGACCAGCCTATAGTGGAAGTACAGTAAGATTCAAATTCAAGAATATGCAATATCAGGAAGTGCCCAACTCTGCTTGGTTTTCTTTCAGTTTTAACAATTTGGCAGTTGACAAGAGCTTAAAACAAAACTTTGCCCAGCTTTAGCATTTTGCACTTGCACATTAAAAGTGTAAATGAGTGTAAAAATGTAATAAGTGTAGATGAAAAGCATGTTATGCTTCAACTTTATGTAAAGCACTATAATTTCACTGAGTTGTAATAATGTCATTTTATTAATAATCTCTTTTTCACAGAAAAAGCACTTTTGTGCTAGAACTGTCCCAAGTAACTAGCTAATACAATTCTTGGTGCTTAAATCCAATTGTATCACAGATTAGCAGCCAAAAACTGCAAAACCTGTCAAGGTAAACAAAGCAGTATAATACTTAGTGTTTCCACAAATCTAGAAATAGAACAGGTCATCTCAACACCTCCATGGTATGCACCACTTTTTTCCACTCCTAATAAATATTCACTCAATTTTGCACTATATTTTTTTTGTATGGTATCTTCTGCAGATTTTCCAGCAAAGACATAATGCTGGTTTAATATGTATTGTGTGAAGGAAACCATTTTCTAAGGAATACAAGTTCACGTGTCGACTATGATGAGCAGTCTTGAACAGTGCCTTAGAGATCTATGTTTCAATTGCTACTGGATCAATTTACTGAGATAATTTTGAATAGACAGTGTTCCTGCTTGTTCTGAGCAAGAATTCTTAGAATTTTTGTGCATTTGTGGTTTAGGAATTACTTCACAAAAAACTGTTCATAATTTTTGGAGTAGAACATGTGCTAAAACATGAATTCAGGTATAAAACTTCTAGTGAAAACAGGCAAATGTGCAATGCAACTGTTCAGATTACAGTAAATTCTTAGTAATCCTCATTTTCAAGTTTAAAATTCACAGATAACTCCTTAGATTTTTCTTTAAGTTGCCATCAAACACATAGTAAACAGCCTATGTTGAGATGCTATTTGCTTATCACATCTTTCAAGGTAATTTAATAACCAAAAATTGGCCAAGATACTCTGATGCACTCCAGTACCATTTTTTTAATTTTTAAAAAGTTTCAGCATTCTCTACACTTTGCTATGCACATCAAAATATCCTAGCTGGACAGTAAAATCTAGTGTCTTTATAAATAGATTTTGCATTTCAGAAGAACCATGCTTATCATTACAAAATTATTGAAAACCTTTGTATTCATAATGAAAAAAGAAAGACAAAACTCCAGTGTTTGTGGGGATTTTTTTTTAGACTATTTTAAAAACAACTCCCACAAAAACAAATAAAAAAGGTGGAGACCAATACTACAAAATGTCTGGCAGCCTGCTGGGCTATAGCTGTGCTTTTTACATCAAAATTATTATTTCTCAACTTTTCTTGCAGTTCAGCCTTAGAGGAAAAGAATAAGACCCATAAAGGCTTTGGAGACTTATACGTAAAGCTAAGGAATCCCAGCTATTCCTCGTGGATATCCATGACACACTGCTAACAAGCTTGTGCAACTGAGTCAAGGAAAGCTTAGGGTTTGCAAATGACAATGGAAAACATTCACAGATAGCACTCACTCCAAATGGCACTTCTTCTACGTGACAGTTCTAGTTTATCATGTCGTGGTTACTACATCACAAACATGTAATGTTGGCCATTTTCAGCATTTTCCCTTTTCTCTTCTGGGTTTGTATACTCTTCCCGAGGACTATTTTTGGAGTTGTCAGCCAGGCCTGATGAAAATGACAGGGAAACTATATTAACTTTAAACAAGCTACTGAGCTGTGTATCTCTGCAGCTCCAGTGATCGTGAGTCATCATGCGGTCCCTGGGTGACTGTCACGTTTACGCTCAGAACAGTCCCTTGATTATGCCATGATTTATTTATATCAAATTTTATACAATGGCAAAAATGTCTTTCCAGTTCCTTTTACAGTTGCAAAAAGAGTTCAGAAAACAAATTCAAAAATAACATACGATAATAAAAGAAAGATGTCTAATGTAGAAAAAATGTTTAATTATCCTTAGCAGAGGGAAAGATGTGAAAGAAGGAAAGAAAAATCTTGAGGCAAATAAGTGGGCGGCCCATGCTTTTACAAGTACTTATCTCAACATTCCCTGACAATAAACTTTGATGCAATACTACTGGAAAATCACTTTGTTGCATTTAGTCATTTAAATAAATTAGTGTAGAATTTCTGCAGCTGAATTTAATTTTAGAAAACCTGAACTGACTGGAAATTTGAAGTTGCAAGACAAAGTATGTATTTCTTTTTACCCAAGAAATTAAAATGGGATCCTCCTTTTTTTGAAGTTCTGCTAAGCATGTAGCAACAGCGCATCCCCATGAATGGGAATCATTAATCTTTTCTCCACACCAACACCTCAGCTTTTTGTCATTACTTTAATTTGCTTTGTATCAAATACCATTCACTCTCTAGAATCATCTAGCCTATTTTCTCTCTTCTAGGGAAAAGTACTGTAGAACTGACCCTATTTTGAGCAGAGGGTTCTCTAGTTGTTCCAGATTAAATTATTTTCTGACTCTAAACACAAATATGCCTTGCCTATGCTTGATATATTCTGCCATTGAAAATCAAAATTGTTGATTTTGATTGAAAGTTATTTTACCTTTTCTTGACCAGTAAAACTACCTTTACCTTTCTTATTGAGTCACATTTCCCACTTTCTTTCTTCTTTCACCTTTCTTTCCCCCCACTCTACAGAGAAATATTGCTAATAAAAAACCTGACTAATTATGCAAATATTTGTACAAAAACAGCATTTCTTCATTTTGCAAAATTTATGAGATAACTAAAGTGAATGAGAACCTTGTACTTAGGCATATCCCAGCTATGGCATTTCTAGTCTATCCTAGCTACATTGCTGCAGACCGTTATTAAATATGGCAATTATTTTACCTACTGTTAGGACTTGTTAAAATATTTTCTTTCTTTTTTTTCAGTTGCATATTCATTTTTAGATCTCTGTACATTGATCTATTTCTCTACTCTTGTTACTCTATGTCAATTATTCTCTTAATCTTTCTGCATAATTTTAAAATTAATTTTTTCATTTTCTTCATCTGTCTCACTGAGCTCACAACCTCATGTCAGTTCGCTGGACTCCATACTATGGTTCCAGTAAGGTTGGAACATGTCTATGCAGAGACAAAAATATACCAGTGCTCTGTTTTCAGGACATGGCTCTGAAAGTACTATCATTTTGAGGTGTCTGACCTACAATGTAAATATAGAAGGAAAGTCACGTACAGCAGTTAGAAGAGAACTTTGTTGAAAATGAGGTTATTAAAAGAAAGATCACTGTGAAAAATCTTGATTTTTACTGAACACCACTTCTTTTTGACTCTTTTCTTTCAACTAGCTATCTTTTCTTCCTTTCAACACAAAATCTTTGATGTATTTTCCACCTAAATGAAAGTATTGTGCTAAGGGCTGCTTTTTCTTTCCCAGAAACGCTGGTGTGACACTTCTAATTAGTTTCTAATTGGTGAGTTTTTAAAACAATTTTTATCTTACAATTCTTTCTAATTTTTTTCACCAAAATTTGATTTTTACTTTATTTATATCTTAGGTTTAAATTTTCTTTCTTATTATTTTTTATTTTCTCTAAAAAATGCAAAGCTTCTTTTTAATTCAAAGTGGAAAATTACACTTTCATGTACTTCTGAAAGAATTAATTGATACTTCTGGATACTCTTTACAGGTCTGAAAATAAAGAATGTAGTTTAGCCATAGTTCCAAACTCTTACTATTTTTATTAACCTTTTTGAGGAACTACATGTGTGTACAAAACAAACCTAAAATGAACATGGAGAGTGCCCAATTTTTCTCCTTAATATTCCCAAGACATCCTTAGTGTACCATGTAAATCAAATTGGTTGAAAAATAGATCTGATTTAGTAAAATGCATATTGCAGTATTCGTATCAGACTTTACACACAGAAGATGATCAAACGTTGGCATGAAGAAGAATTATTTTTAGGTTAAAGACTGTATTTTGTGTGGATGTAGGAACAAAAGCAATTTCTTTCAGAATTGTTTTAAACTATAGAGACTAAATATTGTATGAATTCCTAGTATCATGTAACTCTTACTGAATCAATGGGTACCATTTTTAAAAAGAAAAAAAAGTTTGTCTCGTGCTTGTAAGGCAAAAGGTACAGGTGATATCTATTAAGTAATTTAATATATTCTCCATTTACCTTTGAAAATTGTCCCACAAGCCGGTAAAAAAGACATTTTTAAAAGTTCTGGCTATTTTATATCTCCCTTCATGGCATCCATTTATAGTCCTTAATCATATTCCCCACATAAACTATTCTTGTTCCTCTCTTTCTATAAACAGACGCTAAACCAGGGGACCCATAAGTTCTTTTGTCCCAAGTGCAGCAGAGTGTTTTAACAGCACCCCACCTTATCTCAGAGTGGTATCTGGGCAAAAAGCACCCCTTCTCCCCATCTTTTTCATTATTAAGTGTGTGGACAAGAAGTAAACCATAACGTACTACAGCCATGTCCCCATCTGGATATGCAATAAAGACCCTTTTAAATGTTGTCTTGATCAGCTGCAAATACTTACCTACCCTTCAGAAATGAAATTTCTGCACTCCCAAGATATTTGCAAAGTCTTAAACCAGCCTCAAGACTGGTTTCATTTTATATTTCTAGTGGCAAACTTGGTATACTGCTCTAGTCATTGTGGCACCAGAATTGTATTTACTAATTAGGGTTTTTTTTCCAAAGAACCCTGAAATGCACTGGCTGAGGATGTTTGGTTTGTTGTTTTTTTTTTTTAAGAAAACTAATGATTGATTTGACATATTGTCCACAATGGAGTCAATGTGAAAATTGATTCCTCTCTAATAACTTGTTCTAATTTGTTTTTCATAGAATATGTTCCTAATCATCATTTCCTTGTGTCATTTCTTTGGATGGATTCTTAATTTTCAGTGTTAAGGACACAAAAGTCCTTATTTATTTTGCTTTGTTTCTCCAACTATTTCATGTTGTACTGAAATAGTTTCATTTTTATTTCTATGAAATTTCAGTAGTAGTAAAGAAAGGTTCTGATTTTTCAGATTCATTTTAAAAAAAAATTGCAATAGTACTTTTGTCAGCCATGTAATATGACCACAGAATTGTTATTGTGTGCAAAGACCAGCGCTTCATGGCTTCTACTCTGCTTGAATAAATGTGATGTTTTTAAATGGAATTTGATGAATAGAGAAGACACATGTGCATATGACTGTATGCCATGACTGAAACAGAGATGTGCAGTCTGACTCACAACCCAGTGGAACCTTTCATTACAAATTAGAATGAGCCTTGTTTTCTATTTTCCTCTGCTTAAGCCATACACAGTAATTGAAAAAGCAACTAAATAAACACAGAGTTAAAGAATTTTCCATTCTGTTTAACACAGCCGTTTGGATGGTGGTAAGTGCAGCTGCCTAAGAGACTATTTCCTGGGAATGAAAGTAATTTCCTTATGTCATTCTTCTTCTTACCTTGAAAAATACAGAAAGCACAGGTAACAAGGGAAAAAAAATCATATACATAGAGTCGTAGAATAATTTTGGTTCAAAGCCACGTTTAAAGACCATTTAGTCCAACACCCCTGCAATGATCAGGAACTTTGTCAACTAGGCCAGGTTGCTCAGAGCCTCATCCAGCCTAGCCTTGAATAGTTCCAGGAGTGGAGCATTTACCACCTCTCTGGACTACCTGTTCCAGTGTTTTACCTGCTCATTGTAAAAGATTTTTTCCTTATATTTAATCTAAACCAACCTTCTTTTAACTTAAAATTATTATGCCTTGTCCTATTGCGATAGGCCCTGCACAAAATGTTGTCCCCATCTTTCTTGTATGCCCCATTTCAGTACTGAAAGGCTGCAATGAGCTCTACACAGAGCTTTATCTTCTCCAAGCTTAACAGCTGTGCTGGTTTCAGCTGGAGTAAAGTTAACTTCCTTCACAGTGGCTGGAACAGGGCTTTGGACTTGTGCTGAACACAGGTTTTTGTTATTGCTGGGCAGGGCTTACACAGAGCCAAGGCCTTTTCTGCTTTTCATATGGCCACACTGGTGAGGAATGTGGGGGTGTGTGGGAGGCTGGAGGAGACACAGCAAGGACAGGTGACCCCAGCTGACGAAAGGGATGTTCCAGACCATGTGACATCATCCCAGTGTATAAAGTGGAGGGAATAAAGAAGAAGGGGGAGACATTTGGAGTGATGTTTGTCTTCCCAAGTAACTGTTATGCGTGATGGGATCCTGCTCTCCTGGAGATGGCTGAACACCTGTCTGCCCATGGGAAGGGATGAATTAATTGTTTTGCTTTGCTTGTCTGCACAGGTTTTGTTTTCCCTATTAAACTGTCTCTATCTCAGTCACAAATTCTCTAACTTTTATGTTTCTAATTCTCTCCCCAGTCTCTCTGGTGGAGTGAGAGAGCAGCTGCATGGGGCTGCTTGGCTGGAGTTAAACCACCATACAGCCTCAACTCTCAGCCTTTCCTTATAGGAGAGATGCTCCAGCCCTCTGACACCAGCCCTCTGATCATCTTTGTGGCTCTCCTCCGAACTCACTCCCACAGGCCCATGTCCTTCCTGTGCTGGGACCCCAGAGCTGATGCAGTGTTCCAGGTGGGGTCTCACCAGAGCAGAGCAGAGGGGCAGAATCCCCTCCCTGGCCCTGCTGCCCACAGGGCTTTGGATGCAGCCCAGGACACGTTTGGTTTTCTGGGCTGGGAGTGCTCATGGCTGGGTCATGTCCAGCCTCTCACCCACCTGCACTCCCGAGTCCTTCTCGGCAGGGCTGCTCTGTTCATCCCCCAGCCTGTGTTGATTCTTGGTGCTGCCCTGATGTTGCACTTATCCTTGTTGAACCTCATAAAGTTCAACTGATGTAGTTCTGTTCACTGATGTAATCACTGCATGGTAGAAGGATGTTAGGTTGGTCAGATAGGACTTGCCCTGTGTGGTGAAGCCACGTGATTTAAAGTACATCAAATGCTTTGTAACTTCTTTCAGTAATGTAACAGCTAGAATTTTAAGTGTGTTCTGGGTTTTATGGGATGCTAGCAAAATAAGGAATGAATTTTACAATGATTGAGCTTGCAGTTTTCGTCTTTTAAGGAAGCAAAAGCATACTGAATGTCAGAAGCTGATGCATGATATGAGGAGATCACTTAAATATTTCCTTACTTCTGTTTAATGCTGTACAATCTACATCTTTGGGCATCCAACAAGAAACCAGTGATGGTTTTAGAAGTCACAAACAGAATTACTCCCATTAGATATGAAATAAGGACTTTGCTGAGTTTACATGCTATTTTCTTCCTTCAGAGTCCTAGGGAGCAATAAATATTTGCATGTATCTTCTATCATAGCTGTTAAATTATCTCATTATTGTTCCTTTCTTCTTTTGGAATAGGAAAGGAAGCACTGGAATCTATTGCATTACCTACTGTTTGCAATAAGCAGTTCTAAATTTTATCAAATTAAAGTTGGAGTTGCATATTAAAGTTGATTGTCCTAAGGGCAAAAAGTCATGATAAAGTTGTTCCTTAATCTCTAGACCATGCTGCAGTACAATTTTCTTTCCTGTCAGCCTGGGAGGCTCAGAGCTCCTGCCTGCCTGAAACCTACAGAGAGTTCTCACTGAGAAGCTGGAGGCTGATCCTGTAGCTGGATTCCAAATAATGCTATGAGCTCAGTACAGGAAAAAAACCAAAACAAAAAGCTACAACAAAACACTTTTATCATGAATCTGAAGCTGTCAAGAATGTTTTGAAAATTTGGATCACATTTCTGATATCTGAGTTTCATCCCAAATTTGTTGTGCTTTGTAAAGAACTGAGAATTGGCAGCAGAAGTACCCTAGTGGGGAAAGGACATTCACTTGGGATATCTGAACCATGGAATTTGTGCATGCTTTCTTGGTTTCTTATACCACTGTTACTGTTTTGGTGTAACATACTAACACAGCAATAAAATGTAACTTTTAATTTAATGAAAATAAAATATTCATATGAACCAAAACAAAGCATTACTGTGACTTTAGATCAAGTTAAAATGAAGCATAGGTTGTACTGAACCATGCAGTCCATTAAATAATGGCCACACTTACCATCAGAAGCCAGTCTGCCTTTGCCCAACAGTGGCGTGTAATTAATATCACCCTATTCCATTAATGAGCTGTATATTTCCTTCATCCATGTAACACATTACACACATGTAACTACACAGCAGATGTGTACCTTGGCACATCTGCTCTATGATGGGCACACCTGCCTCATGATGCTTATGGTCTCGGCATGTCAGTATGAAATGCTCTTAAATCTCACAAAAGTTTGATTTGTTTCACTTGAAATTGTATTTATTCTGTATTTTGCTGCATATTATGAGTTGGAATGCAAAAGACAATGAAGAGGAAGGAGAAAACATGTGTGAAGAGGCAAATAGATAACCTGTTAATCTTTTCAGGGCACAAATTTATGTGAGATCAGCCGTAAGGGTTAGTCACTCATAGCTGAATCATAGCAGGTCCAGAAAAGAGGACTCTAAGCACCTTCTTCAGCTATAATTTACATACATTTACCTTTTTATTCAGCACAATTATTTCTTACAATTGGCCTGTGAGTTAGACATTTTGACACAGCTGGATTCCAGGAGTCACATCAGAGGGATTGTGAAATGAAGTATAACAATGTGTCACTAAGTGGGTGTGACCCTAAGGGAGTCTCACTGAAGCTAAATGAGTAATTGAGCCTGTGAAAGTTGGAGCAAGTGTGATGCGCATTCAAAACTCTCCAAAAAGAGATTTTTGCAATTTCCAGCCCCTTCTGCCCTTAGCAGACCATGGTTTGCACACGATATTTTTGTCTGCATGTTAGGTGAAATACTGTTTTCCTTCTGAAAACAAAACTTCAAACTGAATTTGATTATCACATGCAAAATCATACATTCAATAAAATACTACAGAAGAGATGAACTCCAATTGAAACCCAAGAGTTGAAGAGTTTAGGTTTAATTTCTTTTTTTCTACAGAGTACATGGAACACAATGGAAAGAATGGAAAAAATGTGCGAAAAATGGGGAATGGTTTGGGTAAATTGATATTTAAACTCTTAAAATTCTCAAGACCTGTGCTAAACTTGATTAGCATATTACAAATAAAACAATGAGAATTACTACATTTGAGACAAAGTATTTTCTGGATGAAAAGAATTCTATACTTCCATCATTTTGGAATCCCTCCACAATACAGTATAATCCTGTAAAAGGATTGTGTTACAGTACAAGATGCATAATTTCCTCATTGTGTTTGGTTATAGAACAGATCTTTTGTTAGGTCTAGTTACAGTATTACTTTAAGTATGTATAAATAGACATATGTTGAGAAGTTAAAAGGTGCTAATTTGAGCTGTAAATGAAACAGACAGTGATTGGAGTGTCAATAAACAAATAAAGATAGATCAGCAGACAAATCATAATTTTTAGCCATTTGGGAATTTATGATGTATCCCAAAAGGAATGAAAATAGTATTTTCCATCAGATTCTGTTTTAATCTAGATGAGGAACAATTACATCCAGGAAGCCTCACTGCAAAGTCTGTTTCCAGGAAAAAAAAAAAAAAAAAGATTAAGGGATTACAATTAACTGTGATTTTCATGGCTTACGCAAACTGAATTAACACTTATTTCACTCTTTGGTATTAACTGCACCTAGATAATCAAACAAAAAGATAATCATGCACCATTTCACTTATTGACTCTTGTAGTATCAGGTTTGCTGATAGCATTCCAAATAATGAGGGCACAAGCACTACTTTACTCCATGGTACCTACACTGCTAGAATATGGTGCATGTTGGACAAGCAATTTACATCCACAAAATGTTGGAAATGTTAAACGTGTGGTCCATATAAATTCAGTACATAACTTGCAGAGCAAAAATTGAAATTCATATACTTATTGGAAAGTAGAATGTATTCACAAACTCAAGTGGCTATTTTCAGGCACAGACAGGTATTTGTGTGTACCACTGACTGGTGTAAACATGCATAACTGATCATAAAAAGTGTACATGATAATCTACAGGGAAGTTGTCATCTACTTCAGCATTCTTATTCTAGGAAATATTAAGGTTGAGGAGATAATGCAGACTACATCCCAACATTCAACTGAACTATGCTGGAAATTGGAGTGTCACAGACCAAGAGCAAATGGTCAATTCCCTCCCCTGACAGTTGTAAACAAGAGAATAATCCATGAAGCAAAATATATGATTTTGATAGGTGACAAATAATTAACATTTGCTGTGTAGCCGATCAGCAACCATGTGGAGATGTTTATCAGAAAATAATATTCTGTGTCTGGGAAGCTGCTGTCGGATCTTTGGCTCCCAGCAATCGGACAGGCAGTGTTTGTTGAGCAATGTCTCCTTACTCCGCCTTGCTGCTTGCTAAAGTGCCTCAGGACAGGCAGGAAAGTTAAGTGATGAAGTTGGTGTTAATCTGAGTTTGTGTCTAGGGAGATCAGGAATCCCCAGCTAACAGGAATGACAAACCTCAAGGAAGAGTGAGCGACTGATTAGCCATTGATTGAGTCATGGTGTCAAAAAATCCGTAAGGATTTTCAATTGGTACTAAGAATAGAAGTTATTCCTTTGACTTCAGTGAGGCCAAACTTGTACACCATAGTGTCAGCTAAACAGGGACAGTCATGCTTGTTTTGAGTAGCATTTTCCTATTTCTGCATTCTTGTGTATAATATTCTGTAATATTTCTTTCAACCACATATAATGATTGACTACAGAAACTAAAATTTCTGTATGGAACAGTAGCTATAATTCTAATCATAGATTTGTCTTTTGGACTGAGTTCAGTGTTTACCAGTTAATTTCAGGTTCTTTTAAGAAGACAGTGAAATGTTATTACCTTTATCAGTCTCTCTTCTTACATGAGTGATTATGCCATAACTCATTTTGTGATTCATTCTCACTGTTATTTTTCATTGCCTTTCTCTGAATTTTATTTTTCACTTTAGGGCAGAGAGTTAAGGCAAAATAATCATAAAATAAAATAAAGGCTTTTTTCTCCCATCTTCTTTCAGTAGAGATTAAACAATCTGGGTTGACTGACAGAATGGATGTCTCATTGAGTACAATGCACTGTTTCTTGAGACTACATTTATACACAGAATATTTTTATGTTATCAGAGTAATGATGACAGCTGCAAGCAAGCCTCAGAACTTCACAACAAAAGGAATACATTTAATGAGTTTACTCTCAGAGAAATATATAAAATAGTGCAATAGATTTCATAATATGCACATTTTGAGCCAATACACTATTCCCCTAAATATTCTCGAGATTTTAAACATAAAGTTTTCCATATTTAAATGAATAAATGAGAAATATTTTGCCTAAATATATATTTTGCTATAATAATAACAATTTTATGTACATGCACATGAAAGATGTCAGTCCAGATTCCAATCATTTCTGAAAGTAAGAAACAGTTCTATCTTCTGTGATATGTCAGCAAAAAGGCTTCCTGGAAATCTAGCACACTGAAGGTACAAATTAGAAAAGAAAAATCCCATTAATTTGTTATAGATTCACTTTTAGATCCAGCTCCTCAAACAAACTGGGAGTCTTGGTAGAGCTTCATCACTTTACAAATTAAGCCATGGATTAAGTCTATACATGGAAATTTGAACAGAATTCTTGAGTTCGCAATATCTAAAATCCAAATAAACATTTAATTATACGTACACAACCAAGCAGATATACCAGTATTCTGCTCTCCTTTCTTCTTAATGATACCTTATACTATTCAAATATCACCTTTTTTTTCTCTCTTTTCCAGTGACAAGTTTCTAAGTGTCTGGAAAACAGAGCGCTTCATCCATACTTAAATAGCTCCAGAATAGTCTACAAGAAGTGGCCTGGAGGCACAAACAATCCAGGAGGTATTTGGAAAGCATCAACAATAATTTTTTGACACAAGAGGTGGAGGAAGCAATGTGTTGCTGGACCTTACAGTAACGAGCAAGGAGCATCTGTCTGGAGAGGTGAAGGCTTAGGGCAGCATGGCTGCAGTGACCAAAAGATCATAGAGTTGAATATTCTGTGAGGAAGAAGCAGGGTACTGAGTAGGATCAAAACCTTGGATTTCAGGGTAGCTAGGTTTGTCTTCTTCAGGGACCTTCTTGGAATAATCCCATGGAACTGTGCCTTAGTCAGGATGGAAGTCAGCTAACTAAATCACAGGTTCTGGCACTGATATGTTTATTTGGAAATTTTAACAACACATACGTATTTAGAAGAGAGAAAAAGTGAAATAAAATAAACTAAATACCTATGGTACAAAAGTGACATATCCTTAAGATTTGCAAGTAAAAAGGAAAATCTTTTTTTAAAAAATGTAATTATAGAAAAAAAAAAAAGAGTAAATTATAAATATTTTAACTTGTAGGAGAAATATTTTTGAAACTAGTTTTAAAGTTCACTTCTCACAGAGATAGCATTAGACTCTAAACTCTAAATGTGATCTTACTTTTTAAACCAATTCTTTTCAGAGTCAGTGGAGTATGAGACAAAAATTGGGTAACTGAAGACAACAGCATAAAAGAAATGGAAAAAAAAAGTCAATGGGTAATGAATGGCACTCTCATAGAGAAGGAGAGAAAAATAAGCACCAGATTGGAAGAGGGGACAGATAAGAGAATAAAAGATGTAAGAGCATGGTTTTCAATTAGCAGTTGCTTGGATGATAGCACAGTAGTTGGAGATTATAGAGGATTTTATCTATCTATGTATTTTCTAGAAAACTACTGACAAAAAACTGTCTCCAACAGGTTTATGTGATCCACTGACCACAGTCTTTTTTGATAAAGATAATACAATTGGGAAAAATATAAATAAGAACCTTATTTAAGGAGAAAAATTCTTTGATGCAACAAAAGAGAACACATTCCCAGGCTTTTGAATATGTGAAGAATCTAGAAAAAAATTTTGAAGTAAAACTGAAAGAAGGAAATTGGACCAACAGATTGCAGGAAGACAGACCCCATTAAACGCAGAGAATTGATAAAGAAATGTGTGAGGCAAGCCTCATAAAACAAGGGATTTAAGAAGACTTGGCATGTCTTTGAAGAATCAATAACAAGGGCACAATTACCAACTATTATACTGGTGAGGAAAGATTAGAATGGTACAAGGACAACAGTTTGACCATTACATTGATACTGTCCTCAAGTTCAAGAACAATGCATACCAGAAGTATTCTAAAGGACAAATAAAACTAAAGACTAAGTATACAAGGACAGAATTAGGTGGGCTATGGCAAAAAAAGATATTTAGCCATCCAGAGATCGTGAAAGTGAATTGCTTTGCAAATGCGGGAATCTGGGAAAATCAACGCTCCGCTATCAACTGAGGGGAAAGTTATTGGTAGGTGATATCAAGAAAATCACGTTCAATGCCATTTTACATGATTTTACAAAAAACCCACAAAGATCAATCCTGTAGCTAATGAAATTGAAGACACCAATTCACTGAATGAATAGTGTGACCTGGAAAAGTGCATGTAGATGAAAATCTATGTTCCAGATTGTTGGGGTCTGAATTAGTTGTCTCTGAATGCTAAAAGAAAATGATGAAGGAGTCTTAAATCTCCTGATGTTTGTCTTTGAGTGCTCAGATTCTAGTCTGCAGAACAACTGTTTACCTTTCTGTTCATTATTTTTACATGTAGAATTTCCCATTTATTGTATTGCACTATTGAACTTTAAGTTCAGTTTTCCCTAAAAGAGGGAAAATGATTTGCAGTAATAACATCTTCATTATGTTCATCCTTCACATAATGTCTGTTTTCCAAAAGGTGAGGGGAAAAAAAGAAGTGAAGTAATTATAGTTAGGGTATTCAGCTTGATTCCTAGAAAATGGATAGAAAATCTATAAGGACCAAAAAAAGCCAGCTTAGATGCATACGAGATAACATGGACTTGTAAAAATAGTCTGCATTGAACTGACCTATTTCTCTTTAAACATGTACCGCAGTTGTACAAAAAGGAAAATGAACTTGACTTTTGTAAGGATTTTGCCCATCACTCTCCCATATTACATTCTCACAAGTAGTCTGGGGAAACTTTGAACAGCTGTAAGCCAGTACAGTGAAACTAATCTCAAATACATAAATGGTTGGAAAACTACTAGTTTACAGTAGAAATGAAAGTGTAAAGAATAAACTTAATCAGAGTGCACATCTCATTTCATTAACACTAATATTTTTATCAATACACTAAGTGACAAAACAGAGAGAATTTTCATTATACTTAGAGAATACATCAATTGTTATTGAAAAGAATGGGGAGACTAAGTTTCTGGACAAGAATGCAAAATAATTTTAAACCGGAAAGGAGCTGAAAGTCTTCTAATACAACAAGTGGAAAATTGCACATCTAAGCTGCAGTAATCAACTATGTAAAGAGAGTACAGAACTAGATAAATCATTGATCCTAAGGAGAAAACCTTAGTGTCATTGATTCCAGTCCAATCATGAATAGAAAATGGCATCCCATTTTTGATAAAGGTGATACCTTTCTTTTCCCTCTAATTGGTAGAATAACCAATACAATATATGCTGGAAATATATTCTACTTAACTTTAATCAAACTTCAGGGGATATTTTGTCCAGGTTCTGATACTGCACAACGGAAAAGGTGTGGCCTAATGACAAAACCATAGCACAGACCATAAGACTGTTTTGAAAGAGATAATGTATGAGGAGAGAGTATGGGCATTGTTTAGCTGTAAGAATAGAACCTTCAAAGGTGATACAGAAACAGTGTTTAAATACGCAAAAGATAACTGTGAAGAGACAGAAAATAAATTCCTGCCCAAATGAAAGGTGATGGAACGGGCACAAGGTTCAAATTAAGCAAGTAGTAATCAGACAAGATATTAAGAAAAATGTCCAAATAAATTTTGTATGGTACTTCCAATCAATGTTTTTTGGTTATACTGAAATATATAATTAGAATGACAAGATATAAAAAACAAGGGAAGTTTTTATTGCCATTTTTCCACCAATACTTGTAAATTTTTTAGGAAAATTTTTTAATTCTGTGAAGTATTAGGTTATAATAGTAATGGCTTATGATGCAGAATGTTTAATAGCAAGGATTTTGCAAAGAACCAGTCAGCATTCTTCTGTCTGTAGAACAGATGAAGAATAAAAAGGTGGAAGTCCCGATTAATTGACCTTACTATTTCTCAAGATTTTAGAACAGATTCTGAAGAGAAGCTTTATGAAGGATGTGGTGATAAGAGGAGAATGGGACAAAACACAACGAAGTTCTATTGCAGGTGGATCTTGTCAGAACAAATTCAATGACTACAAATTTACTGAACCTACTATATCTGTAATCTACCTGTGAAAGTATCTGATCTGGTGATCTTGAACAACACATTTCAGATGAAGTAGGTAGAGACGAAATGTAAGATGAATACAGTTTGCCCTCCATTTTGTTGATTTTATTGGCATGGGAATTATCAGTCTTTTAACTCTCCTCTGCAAAATATCAAAACAAGGATAAATGCTGAGTGTAGGTACACTACATTCGGTAAGAATGGAAATTTTTCTTACGCCTTGTTCATTAAAAAAAAAAAAGGGAAAGAAAATAAAGCTTGAAACCAGATTATTAAAATTTTGTAACAAGATGCATGTTGAAGATCACACCAACTCATTCAAGAGCAGCATTTACAAAACCAGATAAACAGAATAAAATTTCTTCCAGTCCACTTTCCAACAGTTTAAACTTAAAGGCGTTCTGTATTCAGTAAATTGTCTGTGTGGCATAAGACTATTCAGAGTACTTGAAGTAGGAAAAGAGATGAAAAGTAAAGGTTACAAGTAATGTTTAGGCATTAGAGACAGATGGCATAAGGAAATATCAGTAGAACTAATAAGTTAAACCTCTACTCTGAAGATACCATGTGGAAGTGCTTATTTTTCTTGTACTAAGGGAACATAACCGAGTTGACTGATATGAGTTTCCTACTACCTTTCACATCCTTAGAAACTCCCCAAAATGTTCTGGAGATATGGTAGAGATGCTCTTAACACAGAAATAAATCTGTCTTTCTAAATGCCAGAGTTATTCATGTGGGAAATAATATGTATTTCTCTTATTGGCTTCCTAAACCTAAAGAAATATTTGAAGATGAGGGCAAGGATAGGATGTGTGGACAGTCAAATAGAAAAAGAAATTAAGTGCCTAAGTGCTTCTGATTCACATATGGATAACATATATAGTAAGCCTGGCTTGGGATATGTTTTCTAAGAAAAAATTTGTTCTAAATGGAAGATTTTGTTCTGTGAAAAGTAGCTGGCCATGATTCACTCTATCATTACATCTATGAGATTAAAAAAATGGCCCATGAGCTGAACTGAGTTCAGACTTCCTGAGGTCCTTTGTAATGAAAAATCAGCACAGGGAAACCTTAGAATGCAACCAAGCCATACCAAGTTACAGAAAAAGATAAAACAGGCAAGTAAAGTAAATGTTTTTCTGTGTTGTAGTAACTTCATAGTCTATAAAGTTTTAGTTTTCAGGAAGTTAGATTCCATGCAGTCTTCCCAGCAGTTTAAGTGAGGTTAGATCAGGTTAAAGTGGGTTCTGGAGTTTCATTTACTGGAAGCTGAAGAGACATGCTGCCCAGGAGATGCTTTTGCTCTCTGCTTCTTATGTTCTTTTCTACCGGTGGCTGCTGCCAGGAAATCAAAATTTATTTGTCTTTCAGATACATTTTCTGCAGGCTTGTGTGTGCCTCCATGGAGAAGGTACTGGAGAAGCATCTTAGATTTCCTAGCTTCTAAGATGTAGGTCCTGAAGTTCCTGGAAATTTGAATCTTTCAGGTTCCAAACTGCCACCAAGCTAGAAAGCACACTAAGGGAGTAGGTAACTCCCATTCTCAGCTCCCCAGGATTCTCAGCATATCTTCTGGGAGCTGCTGAGTCAACTGTAGCAGTTCCATTCAGATGATTGTGTCATCCCCACATGACTTTCATGGCAAACTATTTAATGCTTGTGAAGTAAAATATTCTGATATTTTGCTCCTTCTATAAGCAAAACCCAGTAACAACAAAAAGTTCCATCTATGTTTTTTGTAATAATTGAGAATTCTCTTTATCTGTAGGTTACCTTGCTCTGTGCAGAATTTATATTTAGTTTCCTGAACAGAGCGAAGCCATTCCACCTCCCCCAAACATTCAGCATCATCAGGTGGCAGAGACTCAGAAAGAGGCCTGAATGTATCAGTCTTCCACCCTGGGGATGAAGAGCAGGCACAGAGATGGATCTTAGAGACTCCAGGGCTGTTTATATTTTCTTTGTCTGAGGCAAAGTGGGCATATCATAACTGGGATACAGAGAACAGAGAAAACTTACAGAAGCTGTAGCACTGGGCTGGAGAAAAAAAGCAAATTTACTGCTGTAAATTCACATTTCTCAAAGGAAAAAGAGGGGGAAGATAGCTATAGGAGAGTAGGGACAAGCCATTTTTAGAAGTACACTTCATAATAATGCATTTCATTTCCAAGGGCTGTAGATAGAATGAAATAAATATCTTACCTGTTAATGAGCATATCTGAGGGTCATAGTTCTGAAGAGTTTGTTTTGGCTGGTTTGGTATATGATGAACATAATTTCTAGTTCAGTTTTATTTTTGGTCAGAAAAGGATCTTATAAAGGCCAATCAAATGTTTAGCACTAATGTGCTGTCAAGTGGAATATAAATTCCTTAGTTAGCACATCACATAGCATACACATACTTTACCACATTTCACAGAGTTAAGCAAATAAAAATTGCTTGATTTAGAAATTCACAATCAAGCTCAGATAAAGTGTATATTAAGTCATATGCATCCTGTACAGGTTGCAAGTAAGCAAGTAAGAGAAAAGCTGAAGGGAAAATGAAGACTGGAAGGTAATTACACTCCACTATTCAGCTCATTTCCACTTTTTTATATTAGAATGCTAGAAGCAAGCCTTGACAAGCTATCCAAACACTCTTGCTGATCCTATTTTATACCTTTCTTTTTATTAATCTTCCTCTTTGCCGTGGTAACTGAATTTGTCACATTTCAATTCTGAAAACTATAGCAATATTTGAAAAATATTACTGTTGGCACATAACTTGGAATTTTCACCAATCACATAAAATTTTATTTTTGACAAGTGCAACATAAACTAAGAGTTTATCGAAGATAGAATGAATTTGTCATCCTTTTCTTCTCTTTATTTCCCATGTTGAGATTGTGACCAAATCACCTAAGATGTTTTGAAGTCCATTTCTCTGAAAAACAAAACCAGTTGTTCTTCCTGGAGAGTGTGAGCCTATATGTACTCTGGAGGATGTTCAGCTCCTCAGACTGAGCTCCCATGAATGCAGGCCCTGCCATGGCTCTCTTTTCAACCCTTCACTGCCTGGGCACGACACTGAGCAGCTGCTTCAAAACATCCTTTCATTTCTGAGCTTTGCGTACACCATTCCTGCCTGTAACCCTTAGCTGCCTCCCATTTCATTTTTTACAGTCTTGTCCATCAGCTTCAACACCTTCTATTTCACAGGTATCTCTTTGTTTTAATCCAGGATGACTCTTCTACTCTGACCACCTAATTTACCTGTTTGTTAGATTTTGGTCTCACTTAATACTCGTTTATTTTTTAAGATCCAGCTAATCCAGTTACTCTCAGCATTTTCAAACTAAATAGGAAATAGGCAATTTGAAGCCATCATCTCCTTTTTTCTCCCTTGTTCTGTTTTTACTTTCATTTGTTTATGCAGTATTAGACTACTTTTGATTTGTGTGGTGTTCAGCGCAGCCAATATGTTTCCAGAACAAGCCTGACTTATTATAGGTCAATTGATAAAGAACATCTATAGGAAGAATATTCCAGAGAACCCAGCTGTCCTAAAATAGAAGTATTTTTCTGCACAATTCCTGGGTCACTCTTGTTAAAATCTAGGGTGTGACTCACAGCTGGCAGAACACATTAAAAACCTTATGTTCCTGAAAGTGATCTGAGTTTCAGGCCAGACAAAGTTGCCCTGTATTTTCTTTCACGTTTAGAAAAAAGAATTACAATTAGATTTGGACTGTGAAAATGTCTCAGAGACAAAAGTGCTAACACCATTTAAAGACATTGATTTTTTTACTATTTTTCACAATGGTCATTAAAACCACATGAAAAGCTACCATTTGAGTCACTTTCTGACCCCATATTCTGAAAAAACTGCAATCTACAATTGTTTTATTTGTCACAAAGTCTGAATGACATACATTTAAAAAATGAGTAGAATTCAACAGGTATTTATTTCAGTAATGCTTATATTAGAATGGCTTTGTGCTATGACATTAGCTTTAGGAAAAAAAAGACACAATAATTTAATTTTAAAACTGAAATGCTTAGGGACTGAGGTTAATAAAGAGCAAGTATTATGCAAGAACATTTTTCTATTCATACTTAATATTCATTATAATTATGGGTAGAAAGCATTGTAAAACATTCTAATTCTTTAAATATTCAAATTCATAATGAGCTGTATAAAATGCATCCCCTTATACCATTAATACGCTAATTCCCATTGACGCAGTAGACCTTTCCAATCATATCCATTTTTAAATACTCAGACTAAGATGAGAGATTTATGCAGGTCAGTCTGTCACATGTCTGGAATAAAAATCTATAATCATGTGCTTTTGTAGATTAAGGAAGTTCTTAAAAACCATATTCCAAATACTAGGCAAGAATCTTTGGTACACTTCTGTTAACCTTTCAAATTCCTTCAGCTTTTCTGCCTTTTAAAGTGATTTTTAAAAGTATGTAGTTTTTAAGAAAATATCGGAATTTCCACTTCTTTTCCCTGTCCCCATCTTTCTCTAGATTTAAAAGCCAACAGTTTGCAATATGCCATTTCTACATTGCCACACAAAACCATATTTATCCTTTCTAAGTTCCTAATGGAAATTTTTCCTTCCTAACTACTGGTCTAGCTAGACACTTTTCATCCTACCACTCAAATATGACAGATTTGAAAAACAGAATTTCTAGTTTCTTAATCTCTATCTGTATAACTGTGCAGTTATCATAAGTATACCATTATTGACTGCATTTCTAGAGACACTATATTAAGCTCTCCATGCTTTCTCTTTTCTGTTGAGTGAAATTTGGCTTTCTGAGATAAAAAGTACAACCTCTCTTTAAGACTCGTCTTCAAAATTCCATTTGTCAGAGGAGTTGATAGTTTCAAAGAAGATTTGAAATAGTTCTTCTGTCTCCTACAGGCTAATGTTTAGAAAACAACAATGTATTGCATAGTTTGCCTTGGATTGTTTGACAGCACAGTAGGCTCTAAGTGTTCAGTGTTCATACTTTTATGCAAGAACAGAAAATATCAAGAGTTGGTTCTAAAATTATCTTGGCAGGGAGGTTTTACCTAGCAGTGATGACTTCTTAAGTAAAATTTAAAAGGGTATTTTTGTTTTACAAATGTCATTGTTTCTTCACCACCAGCTTTCCAGTGATTTTTTTTTTTTATTTTCATTTAGTGTTCTATATGTTGCAAACAAGGTAAGTGTAAACTAATGTTCTTGATGAGATGAATTCGACTTTGTGATATGGTCTCTTTCCAGACTTAGCCAGTGCTAATTGTAGTTGTGTACAATGTTCTTTGAAAAAGCACTGATGTAGAACTCTAGTAATGATTTCATGCTACCCACAGCACTAGACAAATGTTTTAAAAGTGAAATAGAAACAAAGAAATTACAATATAGGGAAATTATTGAAGATTTAAAATGTTTAGAGAAAACTTTTGTCTCATGAAAGATCTTGAAACAGTTTTATTTTTACTCATAGGATCAGTTCAATGTAGAGCAAGAGCAACACCTACATGGCTAGTAAGATCAGGATTTGGCCTCATGTAGAAATTCTTTGATGAAAAAGCTAAAGACTTCTTTGCAACATGAATAGCAAACTTATTATAAACTTGCAACTATACATGCACATTTTTAACCAGAAGATTACCTTGATTGAGCCAAGATGTTAAAATGTATGAGAGAATTGGTATGGTGGTAGTAAAGACCTCATGAGTATAAACACAGAGAACAATTATGATGTTAAAACTTAATGATGCAACAGCTGATCCTTTTAATGAAGGACCTGTGAAAGTCTTTCCACCTGCAGTGACCTGTGGAACTTTTGTGTTATGTGGTGGTAATGAATACATGCAGGCTACATACCAGAGGAAGGATATAAAATTCACCAAAAAATGCCGAACAATAAAGTACATACTATTTCCAGGTCTCAGCACAGTTTCTCTAGAGATTATTCATTTTTTTTCTATATGGTACTGCACTGTGATATGTAAGCACAACTTAAATGCCTGGCAACAGGAGTACAAATTGCTTGACTGAGTCTTAATGGTATGTTGCTAAAATCATTACTATAATGAGAAAAATTACTTTCCTTAATATTAGAGAGAATGAAAGAAGAAAGAGTCAAACATTTTCTGTCTGTAGTTAAACTATTAAATTCATATTTAGCCACCTGAATTCTAATGCCTTTATTTTAAAAAATTCTGAGTACCAGCTTCTGAGTGAACATCACTGAAATGATTGACATCTCTGGAAATCAAGCCCTGGTTTAAATGCCAGGAGCGCACAAGTTTCCCAAGACTACATATGAGATATAAAGGTAGCTATGTGATATCTGAAGCTTGTGACTAAGCTTGAGCTCAGAAACTCATGATCAGAATACTCAGTGCCAGGCTGGAATTACATCCAGGTTTGGATCATGCTGTAGAACATCTGAGCTGATAGCACCATCAGGTCATGATGTGGAAGGGAACAATTATTGTCCTGTCCTAGACATGCTTCCCTCCCAGCAGAAAAAAACTAGTCTGCCTTGTGGGAATATCATCTGGTCCAGATGGGTCACCCAGTAGGGTCCTTCCTAAAGCATCTTAGGTCATATAAAGCAAGAGAGAGCGATGTAAAACAGGAGCCTGTCCAGGCTGACATATTGCTGTCAGTGCAGATGAATGGAGAGAAGCAGAGAGATCACTGCTTTTGAAAACTTCAGTCCACTCCTTGACTCAGGGAATTTGTGACTTTATGGGCATAACCTGGCAGTTAATTTGAGATCCTACATGTGGAATGTAATTTTTCAGTTTAACTCCCAATTTTAATTGTGGTTTGGTAGCTCAGACTAGCCAGGGTAAGAAATATGTGTCACATTCTTAGAAGAAAACCTGATTTAAATAATCACCTTTAATCGTCACAGTCTTATATTACTACAGTAGGCAAGACAAAAGTCTAGGCTTAGAAGTAGACAAGCTGAGTAGCATTCTCCACTTTTTGTGCATTCCAATCATGAATGCGACCTGAGGAACAATAAATAAGATTTAATAATAATGTCTGGTTTAAGTGGGGGAAGTTATTCCTCTGTTGGTGTTCTTAAAACATCCAGCTACAGTATTGATTTTAAGCCCTTTAAATATATCAGCAAAAAGTACTTATGTAATCCTTCAAGCAGAAGGAAAAAGGATATATTCTGTTTATAACACTCTAAGTAGGCAGATGTCTCTAAAGTAGATTCCACTTCAATGCAAGACTTTGTGATACCAATTAGAAAGCATATGCCATATTGCCTTGACATCCTGTTACTAAATGCTGATCAAAGTTTATGATCATAACTGAAATATGTAAAGTAGGACTGAAAATAATCTTTCAAATTAAAACTGTTAAAATAGATACTGTGCAGAATGCATACCAGGTGTTCTGCAATGCAGGCTCTCAGGGATATATTGCTGTGGGGTTTGTGGAACGCAGCAACAGATTCCAACGCTACCTCAAGTACTGAGATACATCAGGTTCTATATTTTTCCTTGAAGACTAACACCAAGAGCAGGTGACCAAACAAGTTACCATATAAGATACTGACAGGTAGAGTGTAGTTTGATAGCAAAGCTATGATTACACCATGGTAAGGAAATCGGTTTGGAACCAGAATCTCTGAAATAGCTTTGGATTCAGGCGTGCTTTTTAGCACCCACTGCTACCTTGATGCGTGATTATCCAAATTGCTGCTGATGCTACAGCTTTCCTCCTGCTCCTGTCGAAGGTGGGAGCCATGGGGACCTGAGGCTACTCAGGGCGTATGATCACACTGTGTCTGATACTGGCATGGGCAGCAATTTGGCATGTACTGAAACCCTGCAGGTGGGACTCCGTTTCAGTACCACAATTTAAAGTGTACAAAAAGGCTGCCATTAAACTGCTGACTTTCCCAGGAATGGGATGATTACACTGTATGCTCTATTTTAACTGCAAGTCTTTGGACTTGATGCAGGACTCATTGGGCCCAAACTGCAGTCTCATGTTCTCTGTTTGCTGCTTTGATTAAAAATGGTGATATCTCTGTGTTGTCCTTTTTTTACTAAGCTCTCAAACTCATATTCTAAGACCAAAAATGTTTATCAGAACATCTAGTATAATGCATTTCATAACACGGACCATCAAATGTCAGAGTTTTTTCCTTCACTGAGAACAAAAGCTAATGTGTTTAGAAGGGTTAAGAGTCTGAGCTGAAGACAGTCAAAGACAGAAAATCCATCTCACTTGTTCTGATGTTTATTCATATTCAGTCATAAGGAAAATAATACTATTCCATTTTCAGCATGTTTCATTGAATACCAGCCATCTTTGTTGCTGTTTAAACACTGAAGGATTAATGCCTTATCCAGCTGGATAATGCCTTATCCAGCAAAGCTAAGTATATGGTATGATCAAATCAATTCATGATCTTAATTTTAGTATTCTAATTAGGAAGAACCCATAAACCTAATTTTTTTTTAGCCCTTAAAGTGTTCTTATGGCTTTTTCACACACCATTCCCTTTCTCCATTTCATTGTTTTTAATTCCAGCTCTTTGAAGTACATATATACGAAAGTGGTCTTTGTATTTTAGTATCTCTTCGAATAATGTTGAATTCAGAGATACATCTTTTATCATATTCATTTTTTAAATCAGCACTGCTCAGTTTTTGTTCTTCTGTCACTGCTAGTCCCTCCTAGTTCCATTCAGTGTATTTTCCCACTTTGAGAAGTCTGTTGACTAATTATTAATCCATTTGCCTCAATTTTGCTGGCCTTGTATGTGATATTTTTAAAAATTAGGATGTCATGAAGCTGTAAGCTAAATGCACTAAGCAGAATGGAGTTGATAAAAAAATGTTTCTGTCCCTTAATGTCCTTTATTAATGTTATTATTCATCAGCTTCTCTTTTAATTGACCTGGTATTGTTACCATAATAATTAATTTACAACCAACTCTGTGAGCCCACTTTAGGTGTGGGCAATGGGAAGAAAATTTTCAGTCTACTAGGAATTGTAGTAAGGATTTCTTTGCCTTCCTCTCTTCTACCCTTATTTCTGCTCTCTGCAGATCCAAACAAAATTTTAAAATATATTGAAATAAACATTTCCCAGTTGTTGTCCTGATTTCAGCCAAGGACAGAGTTAATTTTTCACAGTAGGCATAAGGAGGCAGAGCCTGGAGCTGTGTGGGCATGGCCAAGACATTGTGTTATTCCATACCATCTTCCATCATGTCCAGTGGTGGAGAAAAGGGACCCTCTTCCACTTCCTAGAAGGAGGGGTGTTCCTTTCCTGTGGAGTAAGGTGGTGAGCAGCTGGGAAAAAAGTGTGGGTGTGGAGGGTCCAGGCACTGTTGTTCATCATCTGGGGCCACGCCGGGTCAGGTTGAGCAGTGAGCAATTTTTCTGTGCAAGTCATCCTCATTTTGTATACTTTTGTTGTTAATATTGTTGCTGTTCATTTTCATATCTCATGGCTGTTTCCAGTAAATTGTTCTTATCTCAACCCACAATCTCTGCCTTTTGTCTCTCAGTAGAGGGGAGTAGGTGTGCTGGTCCTAAACCATGACATTGTTAGTTTTCAAAAATTTCAATTTACCACCTAAAATAAAAGGCAGCATGTAAGAGCTTCAAACACAGTCATGCTCCAGAAAATGTTTTGGTTTTGATGAATCACACCAAGTGATTGAATTCATCATCTTTACCAGACAAAAAGGTAAATTCTTGCTTCTTTCAACATACTGAAGTATTCATTGACTTAATTTTCCTTTTCATCATTGTTATGTATTTTATCACATCTGTCTTATAATTAGGATATGATAATTTTAGGATTTATTACATCTATAATATGTTTGAACTCATGGGTCCTGCCAGAAAACATACTCCTTATGCCTTTGTTTCCTTTTCGATTTCCCTAAACCATTCTGTTCTTATTTTTACTCTCTTTTTTGCTTCCTCCCAACAATTGACATTCTCTGTACTTATTTTTCTATTACTGTTTTTTCCTTTCTTTCACCAAGTTCCTGTTAAACACATCTATTCCAAACTATTTTCTTCAATTTTTTCTTCTGTTTCTTCTTAAATATTGTAGATTTTCCTTGGTATTCATAGAAAGACCTAACAAAACAAGTTTTTCTATACAAATAGTTTCCTTTACTGTTGACTTGAGCAAGAGATGTGCATAGAAATTGTTGTATACTTTTAAAGAATCATGGGTTGAGACAGACTCAGTGGATTAAAGAGAAAGGACAAGGAAAAAACCCAAAACACAGAAACAGCATCTTATCTCATGACAATTGCAATACAATCTAAGCTTAGTCTACATATACTGTCACTGCCCCCCATCATTCTGTATTTAATTTCCCAAACCTCCATAAACCTCTTGAATTTGGATATTAAAATCTAAGGAGAAAAAAATGTTATTTTCCCTAAAAATTGCATCAATCAATCAGGAACTGCAGGATTTTGATAGATTCTGGCCTTGTAATAGACATAAAGAAGAAATATGGTGTTTATAGCCAAACATTAAGATACATTCTAGAAACATTATATCGATTATATGCATTAATAAGAATAGTGAGTCATCCAAAAGCTGCGCTGTATATATTCTGTAAATTTAAATTTACAACAGTCTTTGAAGGATTCTTGTACCATCACTAATCCAATTTGTAACATTTAACTGCATATGATTTGAACGAATATTTCTAAAAGCATTTTACAGACTTTTTTGCTATCAAAGGGATGTGTGTTACTTAGGTTTTCCTCTGATTGCCTATAAACAACTATGAATTATTATTATCATTTAAGTGTTCTGCACTTGATTAAGTAAATATTGATATTGCCTAATGCATGTACTCATCTGCATATTCCTTTATGTAGTCTTTATGTAATCATTGCTCTGAATCACTGATAACATTTTTCTACATGTCTGCTCATGTCATTATGAAAATATTCATTTGATTTCTGAGTATCACTGTCAGCAAAAAGCAGTAAATTAAATATGAATGCTTAGTGGGACAGACTGAACTAAATAGACGAGTGGCTAGAAAAAAGGTCTGCAAATATCATTGTTTTCTTTGGTTTTAAGCACATGTAATGATTTCATTCAAGAGCTGTGTACTTTCATTACAATGATTTGCCAGCCTTATACATTCCTAGAAAATGCAGAAGGAATTTGTTCTTTGCTGTGTTGTGGAGCATATACAATTTTAAGTTCTTACTATAAACTCTTTTCTGTCCATTATGTCAAAAAGTATTATGTTTAATCACTGTTTTCTCTCAAAAACACATATCATGTCAGAAATATACATGAAGTTTTATAAAAAGAGTTTTTAAGTCTCTTAGATTTTATGCAAGGCTGAGGCCAGTGAAGGGTACAGAAGTTAAAGACTGGCTTGATATTAGACAGACTTTGAGGAGGAATGACAAGAAGCCAAGATCCATGTGGTCTGGCATATGCTTTCCCTCATTTGTTTCTCTTCTACCATGATTTGGCAGCACAGATGCAAGGAGCCAATTCTGTTGAGACAGCAGGAAAGATTTTCTTCTCATGGAACAAAATCTACTGGTATCTGCTAACGGTCCAATGGCAGGGTACAAATAACTGATGTTAAGCTTCTCTAAGCTTCAACAAGAACAAAACTTTAGAATATACTGATGCCTTAAACAGGCTGGTAAAAATATGAAGCAGACACAGTAGTACAGGGAAAAGGGAATTTACCTCGGTTTAATAGGATCCTAGGTGCCCAGACCCATCAAAGGTGGAAAACACGCCATGGAGCGAACGACGAGTCGGGGACCCCCGTACAACGTGTACTGGATTTTTATGGATTTCACAAAATTAGCATATCTACTCTAAATCCCCCAATAAGAAACTTAATAAATGAAGTAATTGCCCCCTATTCTAATGAAGCCCCCCCCCCCCCAAATGAGACTACAGCCTAGTTTACAAAAACACATTCCAAGAGAGAACAGGTTGGAGCCTCTAGTTCTGCGATAATATGAATGTTTGGTCTTCCTCGCTGTGCAGGACCCCAAACTAAGCTAAATATCAGACCACAAGGGTTGTAAACATGTGGGGCTAAAGTACAAGGAGTGTTTGTGCAGGGTACAAGGAATGTGTATAGAGGGTAACAGGGAAGGGAAAGGGTATAAAAATATATAAAAAGGGTATAAAAAGAAAATACAAAAATCACTGGCATCAATACCAACTCGTATAACAAAGGAAATATGAAATTCCTGTTCAGTATTTAAAAAGCACATTTTTATGCAGTTGAAAAAGTGCAAAACATGCTTATTAGAAAAAATAACTGCATGGTAGACTCTGCTGTAACACAAACTTAGATTTTCTTTATTCTACTCAGGTAACAAAGAATTTAGGGAGCCACAGAATACTTCAGCTAGCAAAACATAAATTACACACCAGTACATTATAAACTATTGTATCTTAAAATTTCTGGACTAGCCTTATTCCACCTATAAACTTCTTTCATAGTAAGTTATGTGCAATGGGGGTCATATACAGAGTTTGCCAATAAATCTCTAGAATTTACACAGTTAGTACTCAAAGAACTGCTGAGTTAATACTTTATGTTTTTCAAGTCTTAAACTATGAAGCTGCATTGGTACGAAATGGAAGAAAAATTTTTACAGTATTGTTGATAAAGGCAATCAAGGAAGTTCCAAATAACACAGGAGTTCCTCTTTGCTTTCACACATTTCCTTCTTATTTTGTCTTTCTAGATCCTACCTGATTGTGCACAGAATGCTGAATACCTTGAGCCTTTCATTCCTGCCAAGCAAGCCTATTTACCATTTACCTAGGGAATGTGAACCATCATCTAAACAATTTTGCTGGAATAAAAGGGTATTTGCTGATTGAGAGCACTGAAGAGGAATCTTGGTGAGGTAGGTTGCTAAGACATTTGTTCTCTGCTCTCCCTTTGAACATTATTCCTATGGGAATATATGCCCTCTCAAATGCAGTTACACAGCAGTGCTCGGCATGGACCTGTTTGGCCTTATGTCACTTGTGTGCTCTGGTGGCCACTGCTACTTCAGACCACAAGGCATTATGGCAGAGAAGTGCACAGTATCACAGTAGGATACAGAGGGAGGAAGCCACAAAGGGAGGAGAGGATCTTTGGGACACAATTCCAGCACTGAGAAGCCTCAATAATCTCTAAGGTGAGAGAGACAGCTTGTAGGTTTAAATATCTGAGGTGAAGGGAATATTGAATTATGATCCTTCTGTAGGACCAGGTCACTGAAGATCACTGAAGATCACTCACTGCCTATTCCCCCTCCCTGCTTCTGGAAGTGTGACAGATGCCACTCTTAGTCACCTAGGTTTCTCAGTCATGTGGTGGTAGCCTCAATAGATCCTGTTCTTAGGAAGCTTTCACTTCCTAGTTCCCTCTGTACTTTGGTCTTGCATATTGACTATATTCTCAATTAAAGATTTAAAGAACCTTTTTTCCCTTAAGGTACAATACAAAACTGATTTACCACAACAGGCATTTTCCACCTGCACATATTTTCTTCAAACAAGTTAAAAAGTAGCACCATCATTGCTTTCTGTCAGCAAAATAGTCCTTAAAAGGGACTTTAAAGGACTTAAACTTCTCAAAGAGAAGTTACACCTACATAAAAATTTGGACTAAGGTCAACACCAGCAAAATAATATCAGTGGAAAAACCCCAACTTTTCTGTTACTTATATTTTTTGAAACTAAATTCCAGTCTCGTCTTTCTTTTTTTTTTTTAATAACAGTGTTCAAGAAAACAGCAGTTGTTAATCCACAACTCTGTCAGTCATTCTACCAAATGGAACAAAACTCACAGGATATTGAGCTGAAAAGCAAAATAGTCAAAACCAAAACATGGAAAATTTACAGATACACCTCTTTTAATAAAGGTTTAAAAAATCCCACAAAGAATATTGTCAAACAAGTCTTGCCGGTAAACTAAGTCTTGTGAAACACTGAGGCAAAGGTTATCATGATTTCTGGTATAAGTCATTTACCCTTTGGGCACTGGTTTACCCCTAACCTAGAAAAAAAAGAAATTATAAATTTTGGCTCGCTGTGTTAATATGTTGGTAGTGTTTTTCTCACTGTCTTTTTTCCTTGGGTCCTTGTAGTCAATAAATTTTGTCAAAGTCTTCTGTGAGAGAAAGGCTAGAAACAACATGGAAATACACAGCTAAAAATAAGTAAATATTTTTGGGCATCATCAGGAGACAAATACCTATAAATTCAGATGTACAAACTAGTGCCTTAGTGAATCATCATCCTGAGGGCAGAGCACATACTGGGCTGACTTTCAGGGGAAAGGTAGAAACTGTGCATATTGGATGCTACTGCAGCAATTTAGTCAGAAAGAGCTATCATTTAACATTAATTCTGTTTCATAAAACAGCTGGGGAGAAAAGCAAAATGATAAAGAATAACAAGGACAGTAATGCATTAATTAATCACTTGTGCAAGCAATGTTCTTCTCCCTCCAGCCTCACTTCCAGGCTGGTCTAGCAGACCTGCCTGACTCCCATCTGAAGGGCAGGTACCACTTTAACTTCTGTATTTGTTTTGTCACATATTGCTGGGCTGGAAATTCTCAAATCCAGTTGCTCCTAAATTGGAGTCTCCATGGCAACATTTACAGAGGTGCACGTTGGAGCCAGATGCCAGAAGAAGACAGTTGCATAATACAAACTGAGAAGATTTCTGTTTTTTGCTTTTACTGCCCTGAGATACATAGACAGACAGACAAACAGGAAGAATGTAAATAACAGTAGTTTTCTGGTAGAAAAGTGGATGATACCACAAAGCTGTTTAAAACAATTTCAAGAGGTGAGAAGTTAGATTTTAAGAAGTGAAATGTTAAGTCACATAAATTACTTATTATCATCCTTTTTGTTGTTTTTAGTGCTTGAAAGTAGTGACTTGCACCAAAGACATGAAATTGAGAAAGTAAGGTGGTAGCAACATCAGCTGTATGTCAGTTCACTGCCAGCTAAATCCAATCTTTGTGTCAGTCAGGTAATGCCAGAGGTAGATCAGGACTGTCATGTCAACTATGCAGTGCAGAACACTCAGAAACAAGAGATTTTAAAGAATGACAGGTTGGTTTTCCCAGAGTAACTGCAAGGAAATTAGTCTGAAAGATCAGAATGGAGACTGGGTT
The DNA here is from genome assembly GCA_036630365.1 of Acanthiza pusilla. Classification (NCBI taxonomy): domain Eukaryota; kingdom Metazoa; phylum Chordata; class Aves; order Passeriformes; family Acanthizidae; genus Acanthiza; species Acanthiza pusilla. The sequence goes on along the minus strand of JAXCHO010000164.1, from coordinate 40,293,586 downwards.
TGGGTGTGGAACTGAGGAGTAATTAAATACAGAGAGACTAGAGGGACCAGATTGCTTGCCATCATATTTGGCAAGGCAGTATTACGTGCTCCATTAAAACAAGAAAATTAGCTGTAAGACCATTGTAGCAGCAGAAGAGGCTTAAGTCTCCTGTGAAGCTTCCCTTTCACGTACTATGATACAAAAGAGTATGTCTTTGCATGGACTTAGAGCGGATATTTGTATTGCAGTCATTTACCATTTACTTCTCCAGGAATAATTTTGATGATCCTTCAACCTCAACTGTGTATCTTGATACAGATATACCGCTTATCTTGATGTCAGTAGAATCACACTGAAATCTAAAAAGTCTTCCAGGCCTTTTCAAGAAAAAGTGACTGAGAATGTTTAGGTAATTTTATAATTAATATCAGGACAATTTTCCTATTCAGCAATTACTGATTAATGCAAAAATTTACCTGTGCGCTAAGATTTCAAACTTTATGTTCTACTTAGGTTTGTGTACAAAACATGTACATTTATTTTTCACACAAAAACCCAGCCTGCAGAAATCTTCTGATAGACAGCAATACTTTTTGGGACAACTGCACATGCATGTGTGATCCACTCTGGTATTTTGTCATTCAGATAAATGATAATATACAACAGCTAGATCTCAACAGTCATCCATTAAGACACATTTGTGATTCCTCCTCATGTTAAAGGTAATGAGAAAATAGTTTAAAAAAAAGAAAATTCAAAAAAAGTGCATCTTCTTTCTTTAGCTAGCCCTGTTTCTTCTGTTAATTCTCAGAAGGAATGTCTATATCTTGGTGCACACAACTGTTGAAAGCTTAATTTCTTCCGTGCTTTAAAAATACAAGAAAAAGAAAGAAAGGGCGGAAGGCTGGCACTGACTGTCTCTGAAGCTAAGCTGAAACATGGATTTTGGGTAACATCAGTCCCAGAAAAGCATGGTCAGGGTTTAGGGTTAGGTAAACTGACACAGTTTAGGGTTTGCCTGGCTGAGAAAGCTTACCATGGGTATCCACCTATCACAACCTTGAAAAAACCCCAATCTTTTCAGTTTCTCCTGACAGGCTTTCTTTGACTCCATGCCATGTCTTGTGCAGCAACAATATTTTCTAAAAACAACAAAAATGTAAAATTCAGAATCTACATTACGGAGAATTGCAGTCTTTAACTACAACTCCACAGCCAGTACCACTTTAATTTTTTTCAAGTAGAAGATGTACTGGTGCGATGGTTGGCACAGGACTTCTTAACCACCTGATTATGCACTACATGAAGTTGAAAAACATTTCTGAGAGACGGAATTCAGACAGAAAATAAGGAAGCAAAAATATAGGCCTGAAATTCAGTTGGAATATCTGGCTCATTAAAATTCTGAAATTCTGATATTTCAGTTAACTTCTTTTTAAAATTCAGCCAATAAAGGCAGGAAGCAGACGTACCAGAAGTGGAGAGTAATGGAGCAAACATGAATAGCGAAAATCTTTGGAAATAAATGTAACCAACTTACAAACAAAATCAACATAAATAAGCATCTATAAATAAAATGTGAATAAAATCAGTGTTTATTAAATTCAAATTTACATTAACATGTAGTATTTAAGCACATTGTGCTCAATACTCTTGAGTAAAAAATGTTCACCATTAAATCATTTAGTAAATCTAGAAAAAGAAGTATCCAGAAGAGCAATATTATTCTTAGCTGAAACTGAATCTATTCAATACCAACAGCCAAAAAAAGTAGAAAATTTTAGAATTTTTTTCTAACATCTTGTTTAATAAAATACTTTCACTTGCATTTTTTCACTTAGAAACATGTTTAAAGAAAAGTTAAAGACTACAGATAGGACTCAGGAAGATGGTCTTCCCTTTCCCTCCTTCCCCATTCTGAAAAGCAAAATCCTAAAAACTGGATAAATCCAAAACTTTTATGTTGTGTCTAACTAAAATTTTTCTTACAACTTCTTTATTTTATCAGCTAAGCTGAAAGAATCCTCTATTCTCCATGTTTCCTCTGGCAGCATTTTGTAGGTAAAAGACCAGAGAATAACTGTAGGCATTTCTCCACTGCCTGAATAGCTTTGCAATCCTTTGTGGTATCATTCCGGAAAGCATTTCTCACCCAGATTAGATTTTGACATTTGAGACCCCAAGCAGCAAAGCCCATGGCCAGCCAGGAAGAGAAAGGTGCCTGAGGTATTTCCCAGCTATGTGTTGCCCCCAGGGTCCATGAACAGCCACAGAGCCTTTTTCTTCCAGGTGGAACCCATGAGGACCGCAAACCAAGCAGATGGACAAGCTCTGTCAGGGCACAAAACACTGCCATGTTCTACTGTTTTGCCCAGCAGAAATTTTACACCCCAAGTGGATATTGAAGCCATAGGCAGACCTTTTTTTTTCTGCAGAGATGAGATGTGTTGTTACCATAGCAAATAAAGAGCAGAGGGAAGGGGGATGGGAGCCTGAGAATGGCAAGATGAAAGATTTGCACTGGTAATGTGAGCTAGCACATCTCCATGGTGCTTCAGTGAAGCCAGCTAAGATCGTGAGTCCTTACTGCTTTTGTTCAGTGCTAATTCATACTGATTATGCTGGTAGCTTTCACCTGTAATGATTTACAGCCTCTCCTGCACGTACCAGCTCAGCTGACCAGTGCAAGAGAGCGCTATTATGGACCATACAGGAAATGCCAGAGACAGCCTCGCAAGGAGTATTTCATTTTCACACCTTTGTACTCCCATGTTCATACAATTGGACCATAGCAGCATCACTGTAATTGCATCTAAATGGCAATACTTAAACACCTTGCTAGAACACTGAAAGTAAAATTTATGGGCATTGTGTTAATTTGGTGAAATCACAATAAAAAATCTCACACTGGGATAAAGATACTTAGTGGAACATCTGTCAAAGTCAGAACTGGATGCAGGGCTTCAGGCTGCCATTTTTGCCTTTGGCTCTTTCCTGCACTGAATTTCAGCACATAAAAAATTCTTTGCCTTGCATCAAAAGCATTAGATCTTTGTGCAGATTTTCTTTCCAAAGGCTACAGCTTGTACCTTCCTAAGAACCAATCCTCAAAAAGTCTCAAGTGAAGCCTTCCTCGTGAAAGCGATTTAATTTTATCTAACACAAACCAGGAACAATTTATTATGCCTTTAGCTCTTCAGTTGCTTCCCTGCCTCTCTGACTGTCAGTGTTTAAACCAAACTCAAGATTGACATACAGAGAGCAATTTTGCCAAAAGCTAGTCTCAGAACTCTGCACACCAGCATCTCTGTACCTGTATTTTTACTTTCAGGATGGATAACCAATGCTACAGAAAGTGCAGATCCTCAGTGAGCAGTATTTTTTATCTTTATACCAAACATTCTGTTTCTTATTCGTGTATCTGATGTGCAGGTACCATTTGTCACCTTCCCCTACAACTATGTGTAGGTTTTTCCAATATGATTTTTCTATATTTAGTTAATTTGAACAGTTCCACTTTCTGGTAGTTGCAAGTAAAAAAGCAACAGCTTGTATGGCAAGAAACCTATTCAATTTCTGAATTGGAATTGATCTTCCTACTTTGTCTTGTTTGTAGTGAGCAAAGCACCTGTCTCTGGAGTACCCTGCTTCCACCTACCACTCTAAACAAAAAGCCACTCTGTTCAAGTGGAATAAACATTGTAGAAAATTTTTAAAATACATTTACTCATACAAGGAAGAGTAAACATTAAAATCTCCATGTCTTTTCATCTGTATGTTTATTTATGTGTTTATCTCACATTTACTAGTATAGCCATGGAAGAACAGGCATAAACAGAACTCCAGCAAAGTCCTGAAATATCCTTGGTTTTGCTCTTGATACATATCCTTTCTCCAAATCCCTCTCTTGAGAAAACTTGAAATTAATTTGAAGCATTCTGTTTGCTTCTCCTCTGAACATAGTTTATTATGTCTTAAAGGGAATATCTACTTTTAGGTAAACCTTTATGGGTGACCTCCAGAGACAGGAGAGGAAACAACCATGCTATCTATAAAGAACTTGGTTTAATATTTTTCTGTTTATATATTTACCATTATATCGGAAAATTTCAATATGTCAGGAAAAATTCCTCATCAAACTGTCACTAAATAGATAAAAAATACCCTAACAGGTTCAGGGAAAAATTTCCCTTTCAAAAATAAATGATACACCTTTTGTTTATCAGGGAAATTCTCTGTGGATGTATTTAATGAAAATTTATCACAGTGAACACAAATACGAATCACATAATGTCAGACTGCTGTAAAGATAAAGTACAACTATGCTGTTGCTAGCACTTCACACTAGAAGATCAGGCATAGGCCTGGATGAATTTTTCTCCTATGGTTTATTGAAGAGGAGCAAGGTGCGATTTGTAAATTATTTACTAGTGCATTAACTTCTTCCCATGAACAGGAACTTAATAACCACAAAGAAACAGGGAAATACATACTAGAGAAACAATGCAAGGTTTTGAACAGATCTGTTCTAATTATCCAGACAGACTAGTAGCTCTCTTAATCCAGTACATACCATCATGTATTGTAATTGCTCTAATTAAGGTAAATTAGTTAAATAATTCCATAGGATATGGCAAAAGTATATATTACATCAAATTCCTTTATCAATTCTGATGTCAATTTCTTCAGGTATGTGGCTACTAATGTTATGGCCTAGCTGGTATTCTTATGGCCATTTTTTTCAGGAAAAAAAAAGAACACTTCCAAGGTCATGTTGGTGCTGTCTTATTTAATTGAATTGTTTCCTGAAGAAAATGGACCCCATTATATTCTCAGTGCAGTCTTGAATGTGTTGCACATCTGAGGAAGGGTGAGCTGAATTGGGTCACTTCTGAATTGCCGTTTGGGTCTGCTTTCACATCTTGGTTGCCAGAAGAGTCACAATATATTTTGGATAGTGACCAAAAAGAACTTAAATAGTATGAGATATGCCATTTGATGGTTACAAACATTTGTAATACCTTGTGGTTACAGCAACTTTAGTATCAGTGAGTGATGCAAAGTGAGTGCTAATTGGTGTAATTAATCAATCCAATGTCATTCAGCACTGAGGAGCTACTGACATTACACACACAAAAGCACACACAAGGCTGTCCCTTACCCAAGAGGGTCACAAGTTCAGAAAATACTACTTATTTTTTATTATTTTCTCCTTTGTTTGCTGCAAATGCAAGGTTCTGTGTGCCCTGAGAACAGTAGCATGACAGTGGGAAAATTTGCGCTTTGGCTGCCATCAGCAGCCCCTAATTCCAAATGCTCCCAGGATCTTTAGCAATGCTGAGATGCAGTAACTGCCCAAATAAATGGGGAATACGGCAGCCAGATATTTTGTCTGCTTGACATAATTGTTGCAAACACATACAAGATCTGTGATAAGGTTTTATGCAAGAGTACAAAGTGATAACTGGGCTAACAGCTGCTGTTTGGTTAATAAAGAAAACGGAAGTGAAAGTTTCATGTGAGGTGAAATCGCTAATATTGTCAGTATCATAAGTAACATGAATGTATGAATAATGTTGAGAAGTTCTTCCTGTACTTACTCATTTCATCTCAAGGTTATGGGTGTGTGACACTGGTAATGAAACTAAGTGCATATTTGGTTATTAGGAGTTTTGCAGCAACTGCAGAAAGGTCTTAACAATATTTGCTGATTCTTTGTCAGCTTTTGCTAAGTGTGTGCTACTTTTGGACTGGCTCTCTGCAGTCATTCAAGAGCTACTGGGAGTATCTGAATAATATTTTAAATTATTTCTGGATACTACTGTGACTGTTCCTGTATAGTGGAATAAAAAAGTCCAAACAGGAGCATCTTAGATGTACTCAGGGACCAAAACCGATTCCATATGATAGATGGACACCCCTCAGTACTCTGATCCAAAAAGTCTTAAATTACCCTCCATAAGTAAATTGTTGCTGCCCAGTCTGTAAAGATCACTACACTGACAGTAAGGGTCAGGTATACTGAGGGGACAGATATGTAAATCAATAATACCATAAAGTTCAGCAGCCACCTTTGGGATTCTGTGACTGAACAGCTATAATCAGTGTGTGAGGCAGGCATGCACTGCCTATGAATAGAAACAGTAATACAACTACACATTTAAGTAATGCTAATCACTTGCTCAGGAGGAAGGAACAAGCACCAGTAAGGGACGCAGAGCAGACATGTTGGGAGCATGCAGCATGCATCTGGGTGCTTTTCAGCTGATCACTGCCAGCATTTGGTAGCCAAATGTAACTAATGCCTCCTTAGATGTATATCTTTAATTTTTATTTCATGTGACACTTGAAACACAAAATACCTTTCCTCGGGAATTGGACTTTGCTGATCCTTTTGGATCTCTTTCAACTCAGGATGTTCAGTGATTCTACGAGATGGGCTTTTTCCAAAACAAACCTAGACAGCTCTGGTAAAAAAATGCCTAGTCCTCTGAACAGCTCCATCTGGTTCCTCTGGAAGCTTCTTTTCTTCTTATTGTCATTTATCAGGTTACTTGCACTATCCCTTTGCAGATAGTAAACATATCAAAACTGCTGGGGCAGGCCAGAGCTGACCAGTTTGGATCTTGTTTGGCTCATTTTCAACCATTGCCCAGCGCAAACATCTAATCCGAGTTTAATGGCAAACTGGTAAAAGCTTTTTTGTTTTCTTTCTTGGCCAAAAGCACAAAGAAAATAGCATATTTCATATAAAAAATCCCCAATTGATGTTATATAAATTATACATTTCTCATTATTATGGATTTTGAAAGATTAATATAAAGAATTAGACTCTCCTCTATTCCCTTATACAACTAAGGATTTCAGAAGAAAACAAGTTTTATAAACACTATTTAGTAAATATTTTCAATTATTTGGTATTACATATCAGTAAATTGTTCCAGCTTATTAATTAGTCCAAAAACACATGGTAAGGGAAATGACATGTAATGCCAGTCACTATAGAGTGTCACTTAGACTCTGAGTACTTTGTTGTTTGAAGATGTTGTAAAGCATCAGAAGCCATTTCATTCTACAGCTGGAATTCAACCATTAATCCACCTAATACACTTGCAACATCTTAATTTCCCTATGCTGTCCCTGGTGATGATGTTATCTGCAATACATGCTAACAATATATTGCTCCAGGGAGCATCCTCAGATGCAAGATTTTAAAGTTGTTTTCTGTTCTTTCCATCTTGTCAAGAGACGGAATTTTAAAAAAATCATCGTAACAAGCATTTTTAATTTTGAGAGCAAATGGCAATAGAGATGGGCCAAGAAGATTCCTAAGGGCATCATATGCATACATGGAGACACATAGAAATGCCATTTAATATGACTGCATCAGTTTTTGAGTATGGATAACATACTGCCAAACAGTTCTGTGAATGAGCACAATCTCCTCCAGGCATTTAATGTGCTGTATCTTTTCATTACACATTTTAAATACAGTGTTTTCAAACTATCAGCTAAGTACCATAGTCTTGGTAAGTAAACCTGACCACTGAACTTTGGAATAGTGTACTTTTGGGCATAATTTTCTTTGAAATTATCAGAAATTGAGTCAATAACTTGCAATTATTTTTTTCTTTGAAATAGATCCAAAGCAAGGCTGTGCTAATACATTCAGTGTTTCTAGTTACTGCACAGGGCATGAAGAAAAGACCATTTAAGTCAGTCTCCATATTTTTAGCTCACTCCTGAAGCAGGTCCGCCCCTCATGCTGCCTCCGCCTCCCAGGCTGGTCCAGCTCCTCAGAGGGAGGAGCCCTGCCATGGGAGGACCCTGGGGGGGTTTGAGTGCCTGGGTCCGCCCCTGGATCTTGGGGAAAGGAATGCCCAGGGCTCAGGATCCGCCCACCTTTCCTGAATCTTCTGTTCCGTTACCTGTATCATTGGTTGCTTTGAATTTGTACTCCTCCCTCCTTTGTTATTATTGGTTAAGTATGCTTATCTCCTCCCTTTGTCTTTCCCCTGATTGGTCACCCCTGTCCCTAGATAAGCGGCTGTCCCTGGGCAGGGGTGGGGTTTTCCCTGCACCCTTCATGGGTGTAGGAGTCAGTCGTTCCCTTCTCTCCCTCCCGACCACATGTACCCCTAAACCCTAAATAAAAGGAGAGCTAGGGGAGGACACCCCCTCCCGCACACCCTTACCTCGTCGGCTTCTTCTTCTTATTCGATTACAACACACTCCCTTGTGTTTTCTGACTTTGGTAGCAAGTCAAGACTAACCTCTGCCCAAACACTCAATATTTGCTTCTGATCTGCATTATTCAAAAGTCTTTGTTGTTGTTGTGATGGGACACAGTCCCACTTCTGACTCACATGCTTATCTCTGGCTCTCACCAATCTAAATTTTCACTGTCACCACAAGTATCCCACTGCAGAGATCTTGTGGCCGTAGTCCCTCTCTCCCTAGAAGATTTCACCTCACCAGAAGCACAGAAAGTAGGAAAACAGATAAACATCAGGCACCTCTCCAAAAAAACCCCACAGTGCATTAAGCCAACATACAACAGCATGTGGACAAACAGCTAAAACAGGTGCTGTCTCTGTCACAGAGTACCTATCTACCCTGTGTGATCAATAAAAACAGGGTATTTTCTTGAGGATCCCATGGCACATCTGACACTATTTTTCAGGTCTGTGCATGGACGAGAATACATTAAAAATACTTGAACATGACAGTAAATAATATGGAAGAACTGAATGATACCTAATATGTAGTCCTGGTTTGCTCAGACCCAATAAACCCGGTAGAACACTACTGCTCACATATCTTCTGTAGAAATACATCATTCCCTAGGCTTTGGTAAGTTATCCATCCATACTTTCACGCTCAGCAGGATACTTATATCCATCAGCTAAATCAACATTCACAAAGAGCATGGTGCCATAGGAGAAGAAAAGTGGGAAAGTTGGCATTGAGGACTTGATATTCCCTCCACAGACGTTTCAGGAGTTCTACCTTACTTTAAGGTAGCTCTAGCAGGCTTCTGTGGATGACAAACCTGAAAGGGCTAAGTGCTGCTTTTGGTTTTCCTCTTGTCCAAATGGCATGCAACTTGTGCTCTTGGAAACTGCTCCATGTCATGATCCAAAATGTGAAAACCGTGGAGGCTGGTATTTCATTAAAGATCTCACTAATAAAATGAAATAGTATTCTAATTTAATCCACTGTTTTCCTTCATGCTGTTCAGAAGATCTGTGTCTTCCCTGTATCTTGTTAATTAACTGACAACGTTAATTTTCTGGCAGTAGCCATGAGGGCGCAGAGTCTGGAGCCATGTGGACACACACAGGTTGTTGTCCTATGTCATCACCGGCAGGAGGCAGAAGTAAGGGATTCTCACTTCCGTGATGGAAATGGATTGTGCTTGGGGAGAAAAGGTGGCAGTGGCACACAGAGGGTCCAGGGGCCATTTTGTTCTTTGTCTCAGGGAATGAGTGGTATTAGTCTGGTTGGTCACTTGTTGAGTATTTCTTTGTATGTAAATCACACTCTCTTTTGTACATTTTTGCTATTTTTATTGTTGCTGTTACTGTTCCTTTCCTTATGTCATTGCTGTTTCCAGTGAATTGTTCATATCTCAGCTCAGGATCTCTGCCTTTTATCCCTCTCACCAGAGGTTGGTGTAGGAGGGAACAGCTCATAGTTTTTCTTTTTCATGTGAGCACTAACACCATTCCTAAACCATGGCACTTGTGTAAGAGAGAGGTCTTCTACAAAAAAGAAGGGTTGTTTTTTTTTCATATTGCATATAAATACCAAGGCCTGAAGGATACACAGATATTCATGTAAACCATGATGTTTTTGAATTATTTCTCTTCTTTTTAAAATTAGAAATGTGAGATAAAATCCTTCCTAAGAAAGTCCAGCCCTTCATTTTACATTTTATAGTATTAAAATATTTACAGATTAAATTCAGAGGTTTCTTTAAATGTTTAGTTGGTGCAATTGTATTTGTCTACGTATGCATGAGAGACGGGGGGAGAATTGAGAGACAGGGAGATAGATAATTGGGTAGATAAAGGGACAATTCAATCTTGATTACTACTGATGTAAACGTGAATCACATTTACTGAAGTTAGCATGATATCTATTGTCTGACACCTGGGGAAATGAGAGCAGAATTTTACCTTTAACATTTTTTAAAACCATTATTGAGTTATTGCATCAATTAACATTCTCAAATCTAGTATTTGTATCCACACAGCTATGAGTTCCGCCATCTAGTGAACTGGTCAACTGTCAATTTAAACACCAACCACTCAATAATACTTTACATTAGCAGAAGTGGAGGCGATAAGATTATCATTAAAATGTGAAATACTCAATTAGTTTTGTATTTATTAACAGACTTGGAGAAAACTTTATCACACTGCTAGTAGTAAGCTGTATATGATTAGTCACATCCTGAGAGACATAAAGATTTTTTTAATACTATATTTATACAAAAATATTTAAGAAAATTTTATATATGCATGTCCAATATGTGCATGTTTGAGTGCATACCCTCTTCCTCTGGCACACTAGTAGCTTATGAATGCATGGATTCTGCAAACACATTTATTCTTAATTTTATTTAGGTAAATAACACTATTAAACACAAATACCATAAATATACAAATACACTGGTTTTGAACATGCTTATGTTTCATCTAGTGTAATGCAGACACAAGACTGTATCAGTTAGCTTATTGTACTAGCTACGATAATAATATCATTATAGCCAATAATAATTTTTACATCCTTATGTAAGTGTATGTACATGTATATATCAAGTAATAAATTAACACCAGAAAAACTATTGTAATCAACAACATGGAATAAATTATGATATTTTTAATACTGTAATCATACTGGGAAAATCCAGGACAACACATTATTTTCTTCTAATTGCATTTCCTAAGTGCAAGAGTTGTAACAAAACAACAGATGCTAGGCATCGCTAGAGATATGAATCTTTGATTTGTTTTTATAACTGCTCTGACATTTAGGCTGTGGGCTTTAAGAGGAGATTCCAAGGCAAATGTTTTCATCATCATCTGACTCATTTTTGCCTGAAGGAAATACCAATTAAAAAAAGAGATAAATAAGCAGCAGTAGCAGATTATTGTTAGTCACAATTTCCTCCAGTGATTCTGATTTGTTTATCATGAAATGTCTGAACACTGACTTTCACTAAGCATTACACACTTCCTTACACTCACACACCACATTTATCTTGATTTGTGTTTGTGGCTGTACACAAAGGTTCAAACAGTCCTTATAAATCATTTCACTTGTCTAATATTGCCCTTATGGGAAAATTACATGTTCACTGGAAGACAGTAGCAGCTAATAGAGGAAGCCAGCAAAGAAAACGTGCAAAAAACTCTGCAAAAAAGCACAAGCAAAATGTCATTGCGTTTAATTACTCTCCCCAGCAATATAAGCACATGATGGTGCCTGCACGTAGTGATGAATATAGCATGTGATTAGCACTGAATGTAAAGGCATGCACTGCCAAGGGGAAAGTGCTCATCTTCTGTAATAAATTCTCTACTTGATTTTGAGAGATACTACAGACTTTATGTACTTAGGCTCCAGATGAGGATCAGGATCAGCCTTTCCTTCCAGGTTACAATTTGATTTTTTAAAAATAATTGTCTGTGCTGGATCTTCAAAAACTGTCTTATGTGTGTGCTTTTCAATGGTGCATTACAAAAATATTTACCTTCTTTCTCTGAAGTTGCCAGATCAGTTTACCAAAGAGTATGAAGTACGAAATTTTCTTTGAAGTTAGATTTCAATAAATAATTATTCCATACTCAATAGTATAGCTGTGGTTTGTAAATCAGTCTTGAATTTGAAAAATATTTGTAGCCCCTTCCAAATATGTATGGTGAAACTTCGAAATTTTCCACTGCTTAAAGGAAGAAAGATCTGAAATGATCTTTCTGTGGCAACTGAAGTCTGTCCAAATCTAGCCCTCTGACTGGGCCCAACAATTTGTATATGACTGGGTGCTCATACATTCCTCCCTGACTGTGGCATGAGTCTTCAGATCTCTGCAATGTGAACATAATTATTTAAGAGATACAAAAATGCAGTCTTTCAGATGAAGAAACTGCTTCATTTAATGATCCACAGGGAGTCTTCAAGGGGGGAAGTGGATGTGATAACTAGTAGATCAGCTGTGTTTAATTTTTGAATTAATGTCAGTGTTTTCTCAAGCATTACAAAATCAGAAAATACTAAAAGAGGGGCTTTTTTGAGTTTTGAGTAAAAAGGCTACAAAATAGTTTCTAAGTAACACAGCAAATTTTATACATATACCACATACAGGTTCAGAGATTAAAAGATTAGAATTTCATCACAGTCTCCATACTTCAATTTATTGCCATGTAGAGCAAAGCTGACAGTCAGAGAACAGAACCTGCTTACTACAGGGTTATGTTGGATAATATTCAGTTTGATGTCAAGTTAGGTAACTTGTGTGCAGTGATGCCAGGGTTTGAAATCTGGTTTAGGGTTCAAGATACCATAGGTTACATTCTGCAGAGCTGCAGTAAAAGTCTACAATTAGGAGAGCAACTATATTATGTACACGTCTGTTACTGTATAAAGTGCCTGGCAGGGAGAACAGCTAGGGGTACAGGATTTGTCTTTAGTTCTTTGCTAGCGGAAGTACTTGCACTGAGGTTATATGTGGGGTGGATTAAGGCTAACAAGAGCATAAAACCATATTTTTCCTGGAAAGTCTGTCTTTAAGAACAGACCTGCCAGATCTACCCACAGCAGCCTGAAACTATTTCCTCCCACTGGATTCCTGTTTTGTCTTAATCTTGTGATCTTTCAGGATCCTGAAAATAGATAAGTTTGTCTCTTTTGCTTTTGTTACCACATTTTCAGATTTGAGAGGGCAGATCTACACGTGTTCTGGTTTGGATCAATGTTTAGTAAGCTTTTGAAACAAGTGTCCCAGCTGGTCCCACTCACTGTGCTTTAGCTCAGTGTCAAGCTGCTTCAGGGTGCCTGAACTGGATTCTTCTCTGGAAAATCTACATAGCAGATATGCTCCAGGAGCTCACCCAATGCACTCTGACTGCAAATGGACATTCAGTCCTTGGAGCCACTAGAGCTCCTTGGGAGGCTAGAGCTACCCAACAAAACAAAATAAAACAAAAGAAGAAGAAAATTATGCATATATACTGTGGAGGTCAGGTTTTCAGGACAAATTACTGTACTGTACAAAATGGTTCCCATTTATTTACTTCTGTACAGGTCATACAGTGTGGGTCACACAGATGGGGCCACGCTGGTTCAGGGGTGCCGATTCTTTTCCTTGGCAATCCCAGGGATACCAACTGAAGTAAAGGAGCCAGAGAGTCAGCTGCGTGGAACTGGACTGGAAAAGAGTCCCCCTCATCCCATGCAGGTAGCCCCATATGCAGGACACACAGATTGAGAGGGTGATGGAGCGGATATTCCTGAAGTTATCTGGTTGTACCCCAGGATTCTAATTTGGAGGCACAAAGAACCTGTGTTAGAAGCCAGGATGCAAGATTTTTGACTAATTATTAAGTTTCACCAGGCAAAAGTAATTTGAAATGTTTAGATTTTGTAAATCTGTAAATGGGAGTTGAGTAGCCAGGGCATGCCATAGAGAAGGACACATTATATCTGACAGATTGAGTAATAAACTATTACAAAAACAAAAGGAGAGAAAATGATCCAGGAAATTTGTGATCTGGCACAGTCCGTGTTAAATCACAGACCTTGTGCTCCTCAGTGATAAAGATTATACTCCTTCATCTCATTAGTGGCAAACTGGTAATATCTGTTTAGTTAATGTCCATTTTTTCCTAAAAAAAATCTCCATCTTCTGTCAACATGATGTCTTCAAATATGAAAAATTGATATTTCTCATGATGGTTAAGTAAATGTTGTACTGTTTTCAGGGATGTATGCACAAAAGTTGCTGCTAGATTTTTAGATGGCTGAGGTGGCATTGCAGGAGCAATAAAAATCTTACCTCCATGGTTTGTCTTAGACTTCTAAGTCTAATTTTGAATGGAGTTAATTCTCCACATTCTAGAGACAGTCTGAACAAGTTTAGCTCTCTATTAGAAACTTCATAGGTTAGTTAACAACTGTTACAAATACACACTAGCAAAGGCTGGGTATGTTCAAACATCCAGTGGAATGGAATTAGGACAGAGAGATCAATAGCTCATTAAACCATTCCCACGCTGCTCTGGAACAATATGTAATGAGCAGTGCTATAGAAAATTATCATGTAATGTAGTATACCTGGGAGCCTACTTTGCTTTACAGTCTTACAAGCACCAAAATCAATGGTATGCATCCGGAATTGTGTTCATGTTTTAGCACACAGCAAGCAGGAAAGTTTAGATGCTTGAAAAATGAAGGAAGAGTAAAATTATGTTATAGGGACTGATGTCAAGCATGCAACAATAATGGGCTACATTATCCCAAAGACCCCATCTCTGGTGGGCTCTGCCTTGGCCAGTGCTGGGTCCCTCTTGGAGCAGGCTGGCATTGGAGCTGCCAGACACAGTGGAAGCTCCCGGCAGCTTCCCACAGAAGCCACCCTTGTAGCAACCAAAACTTTGCCGTGCAAATCCAATGTGCTTGTATGTAAAATATTGACCAATTTTCTCTCCTGCTTACCTAAGGAGTAAAAAGCCACTATGTGGTAGCTACAACTTTGAGAGTCCATATTGGTAAGAATCCCTTGCAGTTAAGATCGAATGTGCCAAAATGCTTATTTCACACCCTTTGGGAATTTTGACTATACCTTTATGCACAGCCATACCTTCGGTCTCTTCCTTGGAGGCTTGAAGTAGAAGCCAGAGAGGCCCATAGACTCCATGAGCCTTTTTTTCTTGTATGTGACCTGCAGGAATGGATCTGTTAAGTATTTGTTTGGAGCTTGGATTAATTTTTTACAAATTACGACCTCCTAAAAACAGAGAGAAAATTAGTTCAGTATCCACACTGCTGTGGAATAAACAGAAGCTAAATAAAACAGACTTCAAATGTTATCCCTTTCTTAAAATGAAAGACATATCTGAACGGTTTTCAACATATGAGGTAATAAATATTCAGACAAACAAGTACTCTAGATATTAATGGACTAAATGATCTTTTATGTTGGGTGTTTTTTTTATTGTTTTTGTTTTCTTCTCTCTTTTAACTTGTTTTGTCAAGAGTTTTACTATAAAACCTATAAGAAAATTCTGTATCACATAAGGATATGTAGAGCTCTTTACCTGAAAACTACATGAATTAACTTCCAGAATGAAATCTTGCAGTATTTGTGCAAAATAAATGGAGTTCTACAGTAAATTTCTTTTATGGAAGTGTCGATAGCTGAGGGCACAAACTCTCTCAACTCTGAAGACACTCAAGAAGGAATGTTCTGAGCATTTAAGATCTAACTTACAGGCTGGAAATAATAATTGATTTGTAGAAGTTTATCAGACATGGTTTAGAAAATAAAAAATTCTGACATCCATTTGAAGTGTTTGCAAAATGAGTTTGAGCTCTGACTCTCCAAAGGTGTACAAGATCTATTTTTAAAGAAGAAATGAAAACATTCAAAGCCTTAAAACTTTAAAAAAAAATTCCTTTATTTTAGCATTAAAATAATAATAAGCATCCTGTTTGCTGTCCTAGAACTTTGAACTGTGAAATTGAATGCTTAAGCAAATTTAAAAAGTCACCATATTTACATAGATTAGAAATGCGCCCAGATAGATAAAGAAGTAAAAATTACAGATAGGCTTTACAAAAAATACTAAAAAAAAAGGAGCTTGTGAATCCTGTACAAAAAAAAAAAAAAAAAAAAAAAAGGCAATCAGGTCTAATACTCTTTTGGAGCATTGCAATAATAGACGTTTGTAGTAAGCAAAATAAAGAAGACCGACGAGGACGGTGGAGGGTGGTGGGAGTATGACTCCTCCCTGAGCTCCCCTTTATTTAAGGTAGCAGGGCTTGGGTGGTCGGGAAGGGAGAGCAGGGGAAGGAGGGCCAACCGTCTCCCCTGCACCCCTTGGGGCACAGGAGAAAAGGAGGCAGCGGCCGCAGGGTGCAGCCGGTTAAGTACAGGGAAGGATAACCAATAGAGAAGGAGGGAGAGGGCGGTTACAGCATACAATATCCAATCGGTACATAAGAGGGAGGAGCACAGTTCAAATCACCCAACCACAGGCATAATGGCAAGGAATGTGCTGGAGAGGTGGGCAGTTCCTGAGCTCTGGGCACACCTTGTCCCACAGTCCAGGGGCGGGCCCAGAGGCTTCTTCCCCAAGGTCCTCCCACGGCAGGCGGAGCCAGGCTGGGAGGCAGGAGCAGCATAGGGGTGGAACCGCATCATTCCTTTCACATCTCCCGATGCTTGCTGCGGAGGTGAGAAACCCACCCTCTGCAGAGGTTTTTTTATTCAAATTCTTATTTGAGTATAGTGAGTATATGCTCTTAAGATCATTTTTAGTATAAAGCCTCTTTCTTTGTTCATTTGATATTTCAGTGGTTTACAGTTATGAAAATGAACCACATATTTTCCAGAATAATGAATATCTGAAATAGTGTGATGACAGAAGGGGAAATTATAGTCTGTTTCATTTTCCATTGTTGAGCATTTTGTGGAGTAATTTACAAAGTGAGTTCAAATTGCACATAGACATTCTAATTTGGATTTGGTAACAATTTATACCTGTTTGCATAGCTGTAAATAACTTCACAGCATGCTAACCAGTGAAGAATCTAGCCCAATACCTTTGATAAAGACATTCATTTCTTGCTTTTGTATGCATATCTATCGTCTGTCCTTCATAACAGTTTGTTTCTCTTAATTTTTAAGGGTGTATTTTTGTTGATATTCCCCAGATAAATAATTGGAGGGGTGCGGGAGGTCAGACAAGCTTAATTCCTCTAAACGAATGAAGATTTAGAAGCTTCCAGGCTGTTGTGGGGCACAGCTAGCAGGCATATGTCTATTAATGTTGAAATGATAGCTGTTAAGTCAAGTGACCTTTAGAGCAGTGCGAGGGGGAAGAGCAGTGCAATTACATCAAGGTGGATGGATATGCACAGACCGAGGAGTTGATGTTGCAGATGTCATATCCTCATGCACATCTTGAATGGATTTTATTTCAGACTAGCCCTAGTTTGGTCCCTTAGGCAGAGTGACTGCAGCAGGAGAGCATTAGATACATTCCTGGAGCACATTTAGGTTCATCTTAAAGAAATCCAGTGCCTTGAGACCACTCCAGAATACAAACCATCTTTGCTGTAAGAAGGAACATTTGGGACATTCACTGCAAAAGCATGTGCTGACCACCCTGAAGAGCTAACATAGCTACAGCTACAGGACAGCACACATCCTGCAGTGCTTTGCTGCATAAACTCACAGCCCCACTAGTTTTCAGTGTAAATGCCCCCTCCCAAACAATGTATAAGGAAAAATATACATTGCCCATCTGAGGCTGTGAGCACCAGCAATATGTGCCAGAGACCATAGATCAGTTTCATGTCTCCTGTTATTTGTCCTGAAATAATGATTGCTCCCTTCAGCCTCCTCAATCTTGTCACTTCCCAAAAAACAGAGACCATTTTCTTGGAAACTTAGTACCCAACACTGCCACATTTTTTTGCTTTTTTTTTTTTAAGGTGTAATATTTTCTGTGAGGAAAGGATTGCAATAATGAAAGTATCAAGTGCAATTTTGCATAGCTCAGCATCAAGAAATCACAAGTTAGATCTCTGGAGACTGTATTAGAATTCAGATAATTAAAAATAATTAGGGAGGGTGGAATGGCAGAGATGTCACTGATCTTATTGTAATTAATTCTGTAGAGCTCATATTATGAACTTTCCCTTATTGATCTCAGAGCTAAAAATACAAAAATCTGGAAATTTCATGCAGTAACAGGCTTTCAAGGAGATGCGGATTTTTTTTTTTTTTTTTGAAACACCAAATACCATTATTTTCATTATTAACTTACAAAAGATTTACTTTTGGGTTGCTGATGAATCATAGAACTAAACTCATAAATTTTTTAGTCTATTCCTTAGAATTATAGTGAAGACACTAAACAATTAACACTGTACTATCATATATGGCTTTTAAACATTCATCTACTTGAAGTATTGAGATGTATATGTAAAATTTCAGGTGAACATCAGTAACAATTTTTATTTATATGAGAAAAATTCCACTTTTACTATAGAGCTGATACACGGTCTTGGAAGTTGTGTGAAGAGGGAAAAAGAGGGCAGCCTGTTGTGGTTAAGGGATCTGAAATATTTGAAAAGTGATGCTTGGGGCACTGTACTTACTGTTGCTACATGAGTTGAAAACAGAACATGGATGTCTATTTTCAAGCATTTAATAAGAAAGCACAACAAATAATTTATCACTGTCTCTTTTCAAATCCTTTGGAACTATATTTGGTAAAAAACTATACAGCTTGCACAGTACCATTCAAAGGCTGAGCTGTGTCTTCATGTAGACATCCATATTTATCCATCATACATGGTGGCCTATCAAGTTGTTTTCTGTCACTATCTTTGACTATTTCATTCCAGGGTAGCACAGTGTCTATTGAGTAATAAGAACGGCTCTCCATCCCTGCAAAGAACATGCCTCAGACAACTCATGTCATGCCACATGGACTTATCCTGGAATTCCTTGCTGGTGTCTAGACAAATCAAATATAAATCCCAGCGCAAGACTTCTTCTATCAGATCAATTGGAACCTTATTTCATTTCTTGTGATTTCCCAGCTGCAGACTGGACAGATCATTCTTATGGCTGGCTGACAACTGGATACCTTCTGTTTCGAATACAATCTTTCCAAATCCATGGGGTATTAATTACAGCAATAGCAACAAAAGTAAATGTAACCAGCCTATATTATTATCCTTTTTCTGTTCCCCTCCATGCCAAGAAACAAGTTTTTCAACATCAGGTAGTCTAGATCACCCAGTGTTGTGGTTTAACCCCAGCTGGCAACTAAGCCCCACACAGCTGCTCACTCCCTGTATCCTGGTGAGATGGGGGAGAGAATCAGGAGGGTCAAGGGAGAAAACTGGTGTGTGAGTTAAAGACGATTTAATAGGGGAAGCAAAAGCCATGCATGCAAACACAGCAAAGCAAAGAGTTCAGTCACCACTTCTCTTTGGTAGGCATCTCTAGGAAAAGCCAGACTCCATAACATGTAACAGTGGCTTGGGCAGACAAATGTCAACACTTTGAATCTCCTCACACACCTTCTCTTTTGCCCAGCTCTATATTCTGAGCACAACACCACATGGTATGGAATATCTCTTCGTCAGCTGAGATCAGCTGCCTTTGCTGTGCCCCCTCCTCACTTCTTGTGTACCCTCAGTCTCCTTGCTGGTGGCTAAGGGTGAGGACCAGGGAAGGTCTGGGTCTGTGCAAGCGCTTCTCAGAAGTAACTGAAAACATTCGTGTGTTACCAGCACTAATTGCAGAAAAAAAATCTGAAACATAGCTCCATGCCAGCTACTGTGTAGAAAGTTAGTTCTATCCCAGCCAAAACCATCACATGCAACACAGCTTCTAAAACCTTGTTTTCATCTTCAATTCCAAGACATACACTTGGGATCTTAACATAAACCATCCTGCATAGGTTTCTATGCTCAAATACTTTTTCATTTTGGGACGCAGAATGATGGAATCACTTCTTCCTGAGACATCACCAGTAAAAAATTACCAATACATTATGTTTTGTCTTTCACGTCACCACATTTGGGCAGCCCTAGGCACATGGTGTGACTCTTGGAGCTGTCCTGTGCAGAGCCAGGAGCTGGACTTCAGTGACCCCTGTGGGTCCCTTCCAAATCAGAATATTCTGTGATTCTATGATTCTACTGCCTCTCTGTTCAAGAAGTTTAAAACTAACATAATTTCATCCATGTTCTTTTAAAACACCCAGAATGTTGTCAATGTTCTTCATCAAAACTGAAAATTTTAAATTTTGAATCAAAACTATATGGCTACGAGAAATTGAGAATCAAATCACAATTTTCAGTGAACTTGCTGGAGCTAGCCAGGATGTAAATACTTGGATTTGTGGTATCCTAACTACGTCAGTCTTATGTTCACAGAAAATAAGCAGATTAGGCATTACCTATTTGCATGTATGAACACTCAGTATGACCAGTACTAGAGGGAAACATAACATTTATTTATAATTCTGTTATTTTACTTACAAAACAATCAGCATTAGTTTACCAAATTTTAGAATTATTTTAATGTACTTTAGTTTTTTAAAATTTATTTTTCATGTCCAAGAAAGTGAAGTTCAGAAGTATGTGTCCAGAAGAGTGAGTTCAATAAAGGAGCAATTGCAGACCTGCTGTGGGTTAGAACCCTCTGCCACATGGCTTTGTGGGTGTTGCTGTAGACAGGCAACCTGATTATAATGAGATATCAATTGAAAGAATTAACATATACATTTTCAAACCTGTTTATAGGAACACAGATAAATCCTGGAGGTATCTACGGCAATATTCATGCCCACTGTTTAAAAGCATGTCATGGTTTAAGCCCATCTGGAAATTAAATACTACACAGCAGGTCAGTCAATCCTCCTCTCCACCCCACAACCCAAAGGAAAGGGGAGAAGAATCAATGTAAAGCTTGTGGTCTGAGGTAGAAATAGTTTAATTATCAAAATAAAGTAAAAATAAAGTAATAATGATAAATCATAATAATTATAACAATAAGGGGAAAAGATCAAGTGATGCAGAATACAATTGCTCACCACCTGCTGACCAATGACAGACCCTTTTCCCAAATCCGGATTGGCTCCCCTTACAGGTAACTCTCCCCATTATGTATACTTGGCATGACATTCTGTGGTGTGGAATATCCCTTTGGTCAGTTCTGAGTGTCCCAGTTCTGCTCCATCCCAGTTCGTTTTGTGTACCTGTTCACTGGCAGAGCATGCAAGAAGAAAAAGTCCTTGATTTAGAATAAATGTGACTTAGCAAAAACCCAGAACATTGGTGTGCTATCAAAACCATTCTTATTCTGAATCTTAAAACACAGCACTGTAAGAGCTACTCAGCAGAAATTAACTCTACCCTAGCTGAAACCAGGACAAAGCATTATGGTGCCCAGTGCAATTCACTCTATTGCCATGAAGAAAGAATGTATTATATAAAAGTTTAAAACATTGTCCCTCAACAAATATGGTAACAAATAAAACATTTGAACTGTAAAGTTCGTAAATACTCAGAAGGTCAACAGTGTTAAGTGCCTATCACCTTTACAGAAAGATTTTAAATTCAATACTCTCCAATTTCTGTACTAAAGAGGGTAAAGTGTTTATTGTTAATCCAGTGGGAATAAGTGGCTAGTTTAGGACAAGAAATGGGATTCAATAGCATGTGTTCATCTTCTTTTTTTCAAAATTAAATTGGATATAATGAAAATTATGTTTTCTGTTATTATTGTGCAATTATGTGCTCTAAATTTTAGGGGATTTTGGGAAAACATGGAGGCAAGGGAACTCAGCAAAAACACAAAGCTGGTTTGCTGCTTTGCTCTTCTAATCCATCCATGGATGCTAACAATTAGTGCATTATGAAAGTTGTTCTTCTGGTATCCCTTCCACTACTCTGAACACAACCTACCTAGCATACAATACTTTGTTTATTGCATGTTATTGTGTTAAAGAACATACAGGTATCATAATTTACTGAAATGCAAAACTTTCTGAAACTTGAATTAATAAATTGGTCTGAGATTTAAGAGTTAGAAAAATTCCTCATTGCTGTATTTTCCTCATCTAACAGGTAAGACCAATGTCTTTAATTCTGTATTTATGTGCATACTTTTTTCTGGTGTGTGAGTGGTAACAAATTCGAAGGCTGATATTGCTACTTTCACCAACTCATTTCTCCAGCAGGACAAATAGGAGAACAAGCAGAAAATTATATACATTTTTCTACTTCACACTTGTTGTCATACTAATGATGTGAAGTTGTCAGAGCTACCAGCATCTCAACTTGCTAATGATTTCTTGTACCTTAGCCGGGACAAAAGGGATAAGGAGACAAGCTGAAACTCTAGTTTCCAAGGAGACCATCTTGGAAACAAGTAAGAAATATTTAAGTAGGTGCAACATGTCTCCAAGAACTAGAGATTTTTTTCCTCACACGGTGACATATATAAGCTATGTTGAAGAGGAATCTGTGCCCTCCAGACACGATTCTGAAGCTGAGGTCTTGTGAGTTAGTGTGGCTTGCCATCCAAATGGCTTGCACAGGAGAATAATGAGTTCCCTGGATTCCAGTAATGTTTCAGATGGTTATCAGTCACAGGCACTGAGCAGAACTATGTTCTCTGCATACTTACCTATCTGTCTAACTCTCTGTCTAGCTATCTGCGTGTTCATTTTGCTGTTTTTATTTATGGCCACAAGAAAGCATGTCTTCTTCATTTAAATTTCAGTAAGGCATTCTGTGCTAAGCTACACTGTGCATGAAAATAGAACCAAACTGTAGAGGGATGCTGGAAAAACATTTGATGTCACTTGAGGAAAACAGCCCTTAGGATTGTCTTTACTCAGCTCAAAATGATGCTTGTAAGGAATGTTTTTAGAGTACTAATCCTGCTTTTCCATTCCCATGTTGTCATGAACGTCTGTTGTTTCCTGCTGGCCTACTTTACAGCCAGTGTTGCAAAACATGTAGCTCTGTAAGGAAATTCCTCAACTATCCCATAAAAATGCTTTTCTCAACTTTTCTATACTAAAGGGAGACATAAAGATGGGGAAAGATTCCTTCCAATTATTCAGCAAATATGAAAAAAATAAATGATGAAGGACTGCTGATATCCTTAATTCACTTTTAAACAGCTGCATTGGCATCCGTGAGTTGGGGACCTTTGCAGATCAGAACTCTGTTCTCACAGAGTTTAGTTCATAGAAGCAATTTTGCTGTATTTACTTTTCCAATATGTAAATATTACAAGAATTAAATAGATGAAACCTGTCTCTACTAGACCTCTCCAGAATTTTTTTCATTTTTGCTCCTGGATAGTGAAAACAACTGGGGTTGCTTCCAAATAACCACAACAGCCAGCAACTAAGGACCAAACAGCCACTTGCTCATTGCTTTCTGGTGGGATGGGGAGAAGAACTGAAAACCAGGTAAAACTCACAGTTTGTGATAAAAATAGCTTATAAATGAAATGAAGTAAAATGTGATTATATAATGATAATAATGATGATGATAATAATAATAATAATAGTAATAAAAAGGAGAGAAAGAGTACCAAACTCCAAGAAACGCAGGTGATACACAACGCAATTGCTCACCACCTGCTGACTAATGTCCAGCCTCTCCCTGAGAAGTGACCAGCCAACCTCCTGTAATTTATATACTGAGTGTGATGTTTTGTGTTACGGAGCATCACTTTGGGCTGTTTAGATCATCTGTCCTAGTCATCCTACCAGGTCTTGTGCACCTGCTCACTGGCAGGCCATGGAAAACTAAAACATCCTTGATTTAGACCAAACATTTCTTAGCAAAAACTAAAACATCAGTGTTATCATAATTATTCTCTTATTAAATCCAAAACACAGCCCTGTACTGGCTACTAATAAGAAAATTAAATCTGCGACAGCTGAGAACAGAACAACAACCAAACGGCTCTGACAACAGAAAAAAATCAACAACAACAAAAAAACAAACCCAGGAAATGCCACTGATCAAAGAAAATCTTATTGCAGAAACAGGATAAAGGACTGTGTACTGTTTAAGACTATTCATTCCACAGAGCAAAACTCACAAAAAACTCCTACTTCCTAATTACCATCACTGTATGAGAGGAAGTATCTCCTTTTTCAGTAGGTATTTTATTTGAAAGGTTCATTATGGAAGTTGAAACAGTATTTAATTTTGATACCTTTCAAATGTAAGGGCAGATAGGATAGCATTTAAAGATCATTGTGTTTAATGGGTGTAAGAGACTTGATTTTAACAAAATACAGTATTAAAAAGGCCAACATTAGTTATTTCATTGGACATGTTTGTTAAGGTTGTCTGGGAAATGGAAGACTGCTTCCACAAAGAAAGAAAACAAAAAACCAGGATCTAAAAACTGTGAGTTGATGGAGCTCAGCTACTCATGAGTAAGAGTTGCAACAGCAAAATCGTAGTTAAAATATCTGTGATTTCTCACCAGAGAAAAGTACTAACATATACATTTCTTTGAATCACACGGGAATTACAGGAAAGGTTTATTAGGGTTTATAAAGAGGAAATTATGCACAATATCTTACCCAGCTAGCATAAATATTTCTTAGCATTTTTAAACATAATAAATTAATATATAAAATCTTTTCCTAATTATAGTGTCCCTGATGGTGAGATTCAGTCTGCAAATGAGCCGTGCACACATAGGTGTCTATTTTTAGGTCTCCCTCTGTGGGGTAGGTATCCTTTGCAGTGCTCCCTATGGTCACTGGACATCAAAGGCTTAACTTAGCTGCTTGCTGTTTTTCACCATGCTTGGAGAAGCCGTGCTCTTCAGCTGCGGGTCCAGAAGGGCAGATATCTCCCTGAGATTGTGTCCTACCTGCCAGTGCCATAGAAATGTCTATAATAACCCTAAACCTTGACAGCATGGAGTGTAGGGAGCTATTCAGCTGAGCAACCACTTGGGAACAGGATTCAGTTTCTTAAGCACAGGTAACACTTGAAATGCCCTACAATGTGTCAAAGGTTTGCACAGGGATGACATTTGTGATATATGATACATGACCTGTGGAAAAATAATTGCGTTCTGGACTAGCTGTGAGAGGCCAAACCGGAGAGTGTAAGATATCTAAAATGGTATCTGAACAGCTGAATTCTTCTCTAGGTTAGGTGAATTGCTCTCCTCACTCTCCTAACTGTTTTGCTTATATAGCATTTGATTATCACAGGAACTTGGACACCAACTTAAATCTAGTTTTGATTGAAACTGGATCCCTCCTTCAATGATGAATTCCACTTTAAGCCATACATCAAGAGTTTCTAAGATATTGACAGTTATTCTTTAGCTTGTATTACTTACCAAGAAGACTTTGAAAAAGGAAAAAGGAGAAAAAAAATTCTAAAGCTTAAAATAAATATAACTATTTGGGAACATCGGTTGAGTGAAGAAAAGTTCAAATAAAAAGTAGGGCTTGTTCATGGACTCTAAAAGCAATTCCAAAACACTAAGGAACTTATGCTGAGTAGTGATCCAAAGCTTATATGAAAATAATAATAATAATAATAAGAAGAAGAAGAAGAAGAAGAAGAAGAAGAAGAAGAAGAAGAAGAAGAAGAAGAAGAATTAGTAGTAAGGGAAGAAAAAAGAGCCGACATGTTAAGCAGTGAATAGGGTGAAGACCTTAAGCAATTTAAAATATGAATATTGAAGTCAAGTAGGCAGCTGCAGCTAAATACTGATTAAATAAATTGCAAGAAGTGACTAAGTATAAAGGTTTGAGAGATAGTTGTCCATATTCAGAAGAATGTAGGAAGACACATTCACTCCATCTGGTAAGGACAGAATTTACCAGTTTTGACAAAGGAGAAAATGAGGGAAAATATGTTTTAAAAAAACATATTTCAAATAATTGAGCTCACGGTTCTTCCAAATCATAATATTAAATAAATTAGTTGCTCTAGAATACCAAGAATTGTGTTTATGTTTGGCAAACCTTGGAAAATACTAAAGGACTGAAAGACTAAAATGGAAACCAAGAATGACACAGAAAGAAGCAACTTGAGAGTGAAAAAATAATTACTGAAGTTGTGTAAATAAAGAAGCAGTCAATAAAAAGCTACAGGAAAGTTTTGTGGAAATATGGCCCTGTCCAATACAATAATTTTCTTCATTTAAATGAGATTACATATTTGAATAATAAAGATGTGCATGCTGGCATAGCACTTGGATTTCTCCAAGACATTTGCCAGAGACACATGCAGCATGCATTCTTAAGTAGACTGTATTTTATATGGGGAATTAAGTGGTAATTTAAACATTTTCTTGTTAAGCTTGCATATTTTCAAAGGCTGATTTTTTATAGTGGCAAAGGCAAGAGATTATTACAAAGTGATCAAAACTACCTTGCTAAATGGTCTCAATTCACTAAGAATGTTTTCATACTTTCAGAGGCAAGGTAATAGTTCAGAGCTTCAGTGATAAAAATGATAGCAGCAGGAGGCAAACTCTGTCTTTGAAAGTAAAGATTTGAGGAAAGCTTGATATCAACATTTATGACTAGCAGAAGCTTGATATCAACATTTATGACTAGCAGAAGACAAATTCTGTAATGTCAAAAATACTTCTAGGATGATTTGGTGCAGAAGAGGACAACAGAATAAACAGATCATCACTTTACATACCATTAATAAAATATATTTTTATGCCTATTTCAAACACAGATACAGGAGAAAAAATATCAAGGAGAGTTAACAAATGAGTCAGGAGGCAGGAAAGAAAATGAAATAAATCACATTAAAAGAGAAGGCTGTGACATTACTTGATCTTTGTGCTTTCAATGGCACTTAAATATGGTAGAGACACCGATTACTAAAAGCCTTTTCAGTCTTGTTTACAAATGCATAAAATTTAAAAGAAAAAAAAAGGCTAGAGAGTGAAGTTAAATAAGTGCAATTTTAAAAACAAGTGCAGTTTCCTG
Source organism: Acanthiza pusilla (assembly GCA_036630365.1). Taxonomy (NCBI): domain Eukaryota; kingdom Metazoa; phylum Chordata; class Aves; order Passeriformes; family Acanthizidae; genus Acanthiza; species Acanthiza pusilla. The sequence goes on along the minus strand of JAXCHO010000164.1, from coordinate 40,266,836 downwards.
GCAGTGATGGCAATTACTATGGGGATAGGGAAAGATCTATTCACCTTAAAGTGATTGCTTTTAATGTGAAGTATGGTAAACAAAGATCTGTTTTAACACAGTTTCAAAAAGAAATGTTAGTGCCCCTGTGCATGTGGTTTGAGCTGAATAAACGTGGAGATGGCAGCAAACCTCAAACTTAGTGAGTCTTGGAAATTTTCCATTTGGTTTTTTCCTCCTTTGTCATGGGAAGAAGAAAATTACCTGTATTGTCATCCTTAAACTAATGAACCTCGAGTCTCCTGCTCAGGGTGTTCACCGCAAGTGAACCTCTTCTCTTAGGACCTCAGCCGGTCAATATCAATAATTAAGTAAAATTTTTTTCCCCTAGGCACAGGTGATCATACATGTTGCTGTTCATTTGGATTTTTTATTTCTATTGAGCATCAAAAATAATTTAGCCATAGCTGGTGATGATACATGGAGCAGTAAGGCCAAGTATGTGTCTTGCCCGCATCATTGAGGGTTTAAGAGCTGTCACATTTGGGCTTGGGACATTTTCCTACAAAGTAGACTGACTGACTTTTTTTTCCCTATCAATTCACCTATTGAATAGGACATAGTTATCTGCCAGAATTATCAAAGAAGCTGTTTATCATTGCAGGAATTAATATAGTGACATCTTAGTCACTCCTGTTTCCTGCCAAATCACAGTTAGGTCACCTAAGGACTGGTACAGTTTGCTGTAAATAGAGTCATTTGTTATCCATAAGGGGATCTCCATGAAATTTAATATCATATGAAAAATAAGATTAAATGATCTAATCAACATTTGTGGCCTTCTCTTTCATCAGAAAAAAAAAATTAAAAGAAAAAGAGATAGAGACATAAAAATTGAAATATTTGATAAAAGCATTATTTTTGTGTAGGATGATTATTATTTGTTTGCTTTGCAACAGCGCTTGAACAACTGTGATAGACAATTTCCACTATTACTGTTTATGAAGTTTCCTGTACATAGAAGACATGTGCAGTATCAGAACGTATTTAATTCTTGCTAATAACAAAGCAAGATAACATGTTCTAGCGACTGGGAGCTAAAGGGTGTCATTTTCAATCTTGAAATTAAGATGGAGTTCCTAGCAGTGAGGTTAATTAATCGTTGAACTAACTTATGAAGATAGGTAGTAGTGTCATCAACGTTTGCTATTGTTCAAAAATGAGATCAGATGTACTCCTAAATGACACTTTTTTTTAATTTAAGTCTGCTGGAAGACGTCTATGGTCATGGTTTTTCTTCTCTGTCCCTGGTTTCTGTGAGCTTGTTGCCTTGCCTCGTCAATTGTCCACCTTCAAAAGCAGGTGAAGGCAGAGGGCTGGAGGGTGGGAAAAGTGACAGTATTGTCAATCCTTCTGCTATTTGTGAAGAGGCAAAGGAATGTGTTTATTTCTCTGTGTTTAAGACTGAATACTGACACACTATTAAGATCCCACTGTATCAGGTGTATTTCAGCCATAGAGTAGGATTTTGTCCTGCTGAGCTTGGAATTAAAATAGACAGGCAAAGACTTGGGAGGAATTACAGATTAGTGAAGTGAATATCTGAAAGTGCCATTTTAAAGCCACCAATTATTGATTGAGAGTCTTGATATTTCATTTAGGAATTCTGTAGTGAGGGGATTTACTAAGGCAGGAAACAAAAATATCAAACTTGATCACAGAAACAAATAAGAAGGTGAGGATATGAAGAGGGAGCTAGACTAAACAAATATGGAAGACTTTTAAACGAACGCTGCAGAAACGGGGGTGAGGGTAGACTTGCTGTGTGTAGTGTTGCTGGTTTTATTGGCTTAAACTCCTGTCTTCCTGCATTAAGTGTGTTCCTTTCTGAGCTCATACAGGTGATACTGATGAGGCCTTGAACCCCTGAAGTGAGTAAAACTCTCCAGCATGAGGAAAGGGGATGTGATCCTCCTCAGCTCTCTGTTTGCGTTCTCCAGCCACAGGACAAGCTTGAACATCTTTCTAATAATTGTCCTGACTCTTTGAATTGGAAAAATGGTTCAATTCTGCAGACATATAGCTTGTGACAGCAAATGATTTCACTTATTCAATACCATGAACTGTGTTCAAGACATTTTACCTTTGTTTGCAGCAGAGTCTCTGGGAACTGTGTTGCCATGGAAATGTGATTTGCTAGTCTCTTCTAACAGCATGTGCTTGGGGAGAGCTAGTGAGCTGCCACTTTATTTCTGACTCACAAATAGGGTTCCAAACATAGTATAGTATATATAGTATAGATGAAGCTACCAGAAAGTCCATAATTGTTTTTCTGAAATCAGTATGACTGAGGAAAGTGATTGGAGTCATGATGGCCAGTTTCCAGACCATGACTGGAGTCCTCTACCTGACTTTGGCATTAGGCAGGAACTGAAGGTCCCTATTCCCTTCTGAAGATAATTAGGTACAGGAGTAGCACAAGCTCACCATTAGGCGCCCAGGTCTCTTTTCATCACTACAAAAAAACTGTTGTGAGTAAAATAGTGTGAACACAGACAGGCACGTTGGAGCATGAACTAAACGACAAATATGACGCTTGCTTTGAGAGCCCAGATGGAAGCATCCTTTTGGGTCTGTGAGAAAGGGAAAAGTTTGATTCTATTAGTGTTTTGAACACCAGACCCCTATTCATAAATTATGCTGGAGTATTTGAATGTGGAGCCTGTGGAATTCTTCCCCAACTAGTCTGCCTCCTTCCATTTACCCAGATAACAAAATCAACTAAGATGCTAAGGCAAAGATACAAAATGGTTCTAAATAATCTTTGCAAACTCTTCCAAAAACAGTTCAGTCTGTTGCTGGGGATGCAAACCTTCATTTTGCAAAATTATTTTCATTCATTCAGACAACTACTCAGTAGATATTTTGTAATTTATACTGCAGAATGCAATATAGTTAGTTATCAGGGCTGTTGGTACCTGTAGACAGCTGAGCTTGTGCTTGGAGCTTCCTTCCTCAGCTTTTGGTTCGTCTAAAATCTCTCATTTTAAATTCTTGACCTCTCCTATTTGCAAGAATTCATCTTTTATTTAGCTTTCAATCCTTTCTACTGTGATGTGAGAGGAACATCACAGTATTCTTGCTGGGAATTTCCCAGACCCTTTCTGAAAGGCTGAATTTAAATGGTGTGATTCTTGGGGATATCCTGTGCAGGGCAGAGAGTTAGACTCAGTGATACTTGTGGGTCCATTCCATCTCATCACATTCTGTGATTCTGTGAAATTACTATTTTTGTCTCCTTCACAGCTTTTGGGAGTTTTCCTTGGCAGACGTAGAGCACAGCATGATGCAGAGCCGTGTAAAATAAAAAATCCATATGTTTTCTGCAAGGCTTTGTATTTTGCTCATGTTTTTCCTGTTTCTTAAATTGATTCGTATTTCTTTCAAAAAACTCAATTGTTACATGTCATGATTCATGCTGGCTTATGAGTACCTTTGTATAATAAAAGTCTTTAAAGATGTAGAATAATTTTTTTCTGTTTGCAGTATTTTTCTTTTTAACCAAAAGACTATTTTTGTTTTTCAAACACCTGTATTAATGTTATTGTCATCATCTCACATATATTTCCAGGTTAAAACTATAGTGTTACACAGCTGGTGGGCAGCTGACTTAGGAATTCAGGGATATAACCTCATGCACAAAGACGCTGATAAGCAGTGCATTCAGCTGTCCATACATTCTGCAGATTATAGACCTAAAGGTATAGTTTTGCTTGGAAAAGTGAAAGTAAAAATTAGGGAGAAAATCTCCATTCTGGTTGTGTTTTTCTTCAACCAGTAACTTCCACAGGTCATACCAGATTTCTCCATATTCCTGATCAATAGTACATGCACCATATGGCCCTTGCAGTTATCAGTGAAAGCCCTCTCTGGTGTGTGAGGTATGTGCATTGACAGATGCTCCTCACTTCTCCCATCTTGACTGATGTTAGAGCCAAAAGTTTATCTGAATTGAGTCATGCAAATGAGCAATTAATGTGACTTTAGTCACTGAGCCTACAATGCACCATGATGCTGTGCATCAGCAGAAAAATGAAACAATAGTGTGAGTTTGGTGGCCATTTTTTCTCTATCTTCACTGAGAGCAAAGTGACTTCTTGAATGTGACTTATATAAGAGACAGAACATGGATTAGAGGTACAGCTCAGTCATAAGCATTTCTATACTCTATACCTGGAGGCATGGACAAAACAGAGTTGGTAAAACTATAACAACTGCTAGAGTGAAAGCCTGCACAAGTTCTATGCCAACTTCAGAGCAACTATAAAGGTTCAGAAATGCCCACTGTACACTGTGGGACAGCCTGATTTGCACAAATGCAGGCAGTGCCTTAAGAGTATGATAAGAATTAAATCAGAACATTGACAAATGTTGTCTATTCTTTTCTATCTGGTGCTTTCTCCCCAACTTTTTTTGGAGCCAGAACATCAAGTTCCATAATTTGTGCTTCTTGAGGCATCCTGGTTTTGGCTCACCAAAGGAATATTCCATGCCATATGACATAATGCTCAGCAGTAAAACCAGGAAGAACATTGGGGTGTTCTCCCACTGCTGAGGGACCGACTGGACATTTGTAGGTTTTTGTTGGTCAATTCCTTTTATTTGCATCACTTGCCTTTCTTGGGTTTTTTTTCTCTGTCTTGTTTACCTTTTAGTTACAAGTTGGTTTTGCTGTTGTTGTTACTGTTACTTTTCTATTATTTTTATTTCATTTCAATTGTTAAACTTTTTATCTCAGTCCATGACCTTCCTCCAATTCTCTCCTCCCACCCTGCTGGGGCAAGAAGTGACTGAGTGGTTGTGTGGTGCTTAGCTGCTGACTAGGTTTAAAACACAACAGGAGAGAAAAGATGAACTTAAAGGCAGCAGGGAAGTTCTTATAAAAAATATTTTTAAGGTGACAGCTATAGCTTCCCAAGTGAAGTAGATGATAACACATTATTTGATTATGGACCAGAGTTAATTCTGGCACTGGTCCTAGCATTCCTGTTCCCAAAGCTGGCAGCTTATGCCAATACATTATTTAGCAGCCATATGAAATGACAGGGATGTAAAAGAGCAAACCGTGTTGACTCAAAATGATTGGGAGTGTGAGAAAATTCCTCAGTCAGCTCCAAGGCACTCCAAAGGCAAACAGAAAGGATGCAAGAGGGATATGAAAGATGACTTGCATTCTAGGGCTTCCCCAGCACAGAAAAAGTAGATTATAGCTGACATTCCTACATTTTTCTGCAAGTCCATTTACAATAAATATTTAAAAGCAAGAAAAAAGTATTCAAGAGACAAACCCTGAAGGAAAGAGATGGATTCATAATTCATCATAGGACTATATCTTGCACACACAAGATGTGTGCTCTGAATGTGAATTGACAGTAGTATCTTGCCAAATACAATGCATGGTTGAACAAGGGTGATACTGAAAAACACTTTGTGTTGAGCTTAGAAGAAAAACATTGTTTCTTTTAATGGTTAGTAAAATTCACTTTGCTTCTTTTCTCCTTTTTTTTTCCTTCCTGGGTACACAAAACATGTTTTCCTCTCTCTTGTCAAAGACATCAGAATGTTCTGAGACTGAGTAGCCTGTTCTATTCAAAATTAGCTTAAATAAAAAGCTTCACTGTTAGGTATTTTTACAACATGTGATCAAAACAATACTTCTTCAAATACTTGCTAATTCACAAGGTAGATTCTCTTCCATTTTCTTTCCAAGAGGATTTTTGTTTTCTTACTGAAGGGACTGTGCTTTGCAATATAGTAATCAATAGCTGTCAGATACCAGCTTTAAAGCTAATTTCCATGATTGACAACTTGGGGTGGGTGGCTTTTTGTTTAGTTAAGTACCGAATCTAATGTAATCTGTAATCTAACTAAACCATCAAAATCAACAAGAAAAAAAGGCCCCGAGATAGTCTTTGGACTCATGCACAGCAGTGATGAGAGATTCAGAGAGAATGACAGCACTTCAGAGGAGATAAATAGTTTTTTCTATCAGATTTCAGTGTAAGAAAACCTGGGGATATTCCCTTGCTGTATTTTGGGGTTAATGAACGATCAAACTGATTAATGAAGGATCTACTGAAACAATGTTATAAGTGGAAGATCACAGTAAATAGAAGCAGAATAAAATTAGCAAATGACCAGTGCTGGTTGATATTCACCCACAAGTCTCAACACTACTCAAGGATGAAATAGTACAGCTAAAGATCTACCATGTATCTCATCTAATCCTGGTATCTGAAGACTTGAGAATGGTAAATATTGTGATAATCTTTAAAAAGAAACATTTCAGAGGAACTTAGGGAAGGGCAGTCCTGTAAGCCTGCAGGCAAACGAATAAAGTGTTAACACTAACTGAGACCTGAATAAATGGAAGATACTTGAGAAGAATTCATGTGATTTCCACAAATAAAAATCCATTATTACAAACCTTTTCAAATTCTTTTAAGAGGTCAAAACCCTTGTGGGTAAGGATACTTGGTATGCACTGCTTGGATTTTCAAAGGGCATTTCATAAGGTCTTATGCAAAGCACTTGTGGAGAAAACAAACAAAAAAAAGCAGGTCCCAGCACAGGTAAATAGATGGTTAAAATTAGGAAAAAAGGTTTAAAAAAATTAAATATTACATACAGAAAAGTTCTCAGCAGTTATCCACAATGGCTGGGGCTTGTGCCTGATAAAGGCAGTGAGCAGTGACACAATAAAGGAATTCATAGGGCAAGGTGCAAGGACTTAGCACAATTTCCTGTCTCAAGCACTGTTACCACAAAAGGACTTTGCCATGAGATACGCACGGAATGGAATGACAGGATGGAGCTGACTCCAGGCCGGTTGGACCACATCCTGGGTGATGCATCCAGACAAGAATTCCAGCTGTGACAAACTGTGTAAAGAAGCAACTGCTCATAGGTATAACACTGGTGAAACAAAGATCACACCAAGTTATGAGACAGATGGAATCTGTGACCACTAAAGGCCCTCCCCTGAATACACCTCTGTGGATGCCTGGAACTTGGACTGCAAATTAAGCCACCATGAAGGGAACTTGAGATAAGAAAAACTCAAAAGAAGAGAAAAACTGAGCATTGGACTAATTAGAAATAGAAGCAAGAGAATCATTTAACCAATAGAATAAGACAATGAGCATTAATTTATTTGTTTGCAAGAATGCATACTGAAGAGTTTTGAATGTCCCCAGGAATTTGAACCACCACTACCAAGAAGGCCAGGGTGAAAAAAGACCAATGGGACACCACTGGATCCAAGGGTGGTGACTATCTCCTGCTTTATCTCTCTCTCTCTTTCTCTCTCTCCCTCTCTCTCTCCCCCACTCCCTTTCTATTTCTCTCTATCTCACATTTACTGTTAAATAAAATTTGTATAATTGATTTGGCATATGGTCTCATTTGCACCTTAATTGAGGCAGAGGCATCTCTCCAGTAGGATCTTTACACAAGGCAGTAAGTATGAGGGCTGACTGTGAAGAAATGCAGCCTGTTCTGAATAAAATGCCTGACTAATAAAATAGCAGATGAAATTTGAAAAAAGAGTTTGTTCTTTTTGTATGTAGGGTAAAACAAACCTAGCTTCACGCATAAAATGATAGGATCTGTGCTGTCTGTTGCCATTGGAGTAAGCCTTTGTGTTTGTGACAGATGAGAATAACAGCTCAGTGCTTTCTAAGAGTGGAAAAATGAATCATATATTTGACTTTATAAGGAAATGAATAAAGAAATAAAAAAGAGCATCATTATGCCACTGTACAAAATCACAGTTCATGCACACTCCCAGGCAATGTGCACAGTTATGGTCTCCTCAAAAATTACAGAAAAGCTGGCAAAGGATCACAGAATGCCAGCAATCATGATATGGAATAATTTTCTTAGAAGGACTTAGAAATTACTTTGAAGGAAAAGATAAAAATCATGCCTAATGTAGAGACTGTGTGAAGGGATTTACTGATCACTGTTTCTTCTTATACAAGAAGTAGGACCACCAGATGAAGTCAAGAGAGGTCAGGCTCAGAACAAGAAAGAGGTGCTTCACACCATGGGGGGCAGACCTGTGGGATGGTTTACCAGGGGAATTTTGGAGGCAAAAGGTTTTCATATGTTCAGAATAGACTGGACAAACATTTTGATGGGAGATCCAGTAAATGTTACTAGGGAAACATACTGTTTCAGATTCAGAAAATCCTCTGAGCTGGAAATATGCAGAAGCTAGGGGAAAATGTCATTTTTGTTCTTAACCTGCCATCCATTTGCAGGTACAGGTTCACACATGTAATATGGAGCCATAACAGATAATTTAGATGGGGGCAAGATTAGACACAGCTTGAAGCTCTTGCAGTAACAGTACCACAAGGTTTTGTTTCTCAAGTCAAAAGAAAGCATTGACATGATTTAGATATAGTTTATGTACCTGACTGTAATAGCGATTGTGGATAACCACTGAGAACTTTTCTGTATGTAATATTTAAATTTTTTTTAACCTTTTTTCCTAATTTTAACCATCTATTTAACCGTGCTGGGACCTGCCTTTTCTGTTGGTAGGAAACATCAGACATCTTTGTAAGACCCCATTGTTGTATAGTTTCATGGCTCCATTTTGCTGCATGCATTCAATTATGACAGGCTGAACTCATGTCACCTATCTGCAGCAGTCTGGAAGTGTTTAGTCTGAACTGACACCCAGATTCTCTGGGTGAGAAAATGGGAACTCCAGAGTATGAGTCACTCCATCTTAAAATAGATGCTGAAGAACTCATAAAAAAGTGAAAATCTTGTTAAGTTAAAAAAAAACCCAAAACACCAAAATAAAAAAAACCTTAAACAACTACATTTCTGTGCTACTCTAGCTAATGATAATTCTGATTAGAGGATTCAAAGTTAGATATGCTGCCTAGAGTCAGGTAATCACCGTAGATCACCTGAAGGAAACAATGGAATCAAAAGATTTTCTGGCTGCCAAGAATTTGTTCATCTGGCTTGAAAAGTCTCTCTCTGTCTCTGTGTATGTATATCAGGCATCTAAGTGACAGCCACAGGAAAGCTGTTCCTGGTGTCTGGAGCTAACAATAGCCAGCCAATAGTGAAGTACTACTTCTACAAATGCTCATAACCATGACAAAGATCTTAAAATCTAAACTTGATTTTCAATACACTTGAAAATTATATTTAGACAAGTGAAGAAAGTATTTCAGCATTCATATAAGTCCAGTGAACCTGAACTGAGTAAGAAAGCAAAGTGCATTGATGACTTGTGTCTTAAGGGACATAACACAAGATGAGAGTGTAATCTCAGCATTCCCACTCATTTCATTGTTCACAAATAGGGTGCAATAACATTGATAGTGCACTCCATTTATACTAGCATATTAATGCCACTGTAGCTAAATACTTCTTTTACATAATGAGCATTCTTTTTGAGATGTTACAGTCCATTTCTGAAATTTCATCCCCATTTACAGCCTAGCACCCAAGCGTTTTGAGGAGAGGACTAGTACTCAAAGATATTGCTTACTTTTTTACTTATTTCTAAGCTTTAATAAATTTAAGAATTTAGATTTTCCATGAATACATTACATTAGCAGGGAAAGTGAACAGAGGCTTACCATGAGGAGAAGATAATTGTTCAGTTAGTGAAACTTTTCTGCACAAGACGATTATTAGTCTGTCACAATATTGACTAAATGGTAAACCATCACTTGTAAAAGTCACAGTACAGCTGGAACGGTGCAAATCAATTAAGAGAAATGTGTAGAAACTTTAATTTGGATTTTTCTATGAAGAAGTAGTTGTTTTTCAAATATGGTTAATACACAAAATTAAATTCAGTTCTCAGCCCTAAAAGGGCCAATAGGACAAGAAAAGAGCAGTCTGAAAACATTTTTTTTTCATTTCAATATCAAGCAGCAGCTTCCTGAATTTGTGGGTTTATTGCCTCTTAGCAGTCAGTGCTTGCATAGATTTTTATGAGGTATTGGTAAAGTTATCACAGATAACAAAACAAATCAATTGAGAATAAAAAAGCAATCATCAAGACACTAATGAAAAATTCTGTAGTCTGTAGCCCTAACTGTTTATGTAAGATTTAATTCGGAATATTTATGCAAGCAGCATCAAATACAAATTGAAAGAGAGCAAGTCCCACAGATGCAAAGCTGACTGTAAAGGCCTGTAGCATCCAGTGCTGCTGAACAGATACATTCTGCTTTTAAAAAGTCAGCAACAAAACCTGACACATGGAAAATCCATGTGACTCAACATTTGCTCAGAAAAGAGAAGAACCACACATGGCAGCTAGTTTCCCAGGCAACTCTGAATCTCTGGGAATACATCCTAAAGAATAATCTTTCTCAAAGTCTTTTACAGGAGCAAACTATTGTTATGCAATGGTAAGTTACAGAATGCTTTTCTGTTTGAGCTTAATTAGATATTTTCTGCAGTACCACCCCAAATGCTCACTAGACTAATTAAGTGGAAATTAGTTCCTTATGGGTTTCACAGGTTCTTACAGCTTTTCCAAATTTTTTAGTAGGTTTTTGCTTTGTTTTGTCTAGTTTTGGTAGGATGAGATTGCCCTCCTCCCAATTCTCTCTCCTCTTTTTGTATTTTTTTCGCTTCCCCAGAAAACATATATTGCAAAAGCCTCTGATGGTGATGGCACTGTATTAGTCATACCTCTGTTAGAACCTAGTTTAAAAGATCCTCTGAGAATACTTTGTCTCCTACCTCCAGTGTCACCATGCTTTTCCCAAACAAAAACATATGAATAAGCACTATAAAAAATAAAATCACTAAAAGAAACAGTCATTGCTGTAGGACCACTACATGGAATGATGAATAGATCATTCAAGCCTTGTTTAAGCAAAAAAGAATAGTGTATATCCCACTCCCAGGATGTCTGTTTCTGAAAAGTCACATGAGCTATTTTGCATTTGAATGGTTCAGATTCAACTGGTTTGGGGCTTTTTTAACAGGTGTAGGTTGGCAGGACATCTATAAGTATTTTCAAATGAGCTTATGTTTCCCTACAAAAGACATCCTACAGTGGTGATTGGAAAGAAAGTTCACAGAAAATTTCATTAAGGACATCTTGATTCAGTAAAAAAGTAGGTTATTTTTCCATTACTGAAAATTGCACTTGTTTTTGAGATTTATCCAATCAAAGGCACAGAAGTAAATAAAATTGTTACAATTTTTAGTAGTCAAAATAAATGCTTGAAGGCTAGCAATGGGACAATAATCCCTCTCATGAACCATATGTATGAATTGCTGGAAAGAGTTCATAACTTGAAAAATGAAAAAGAACAGCAATATTTTTGGTTTTGTGAGGAATAAATTAACATTTTTATGGTGGTATATATCTTCTACATGGAATTCTCTCAAGATGACCAATGCAAGTTTCTTAGTACAGTAAAATTAAAGGGTAGTTGCTCTCTTTTCCTCAGCTTAAACACATTTTCATTTTACCATAGCCTATCCAGTCTAAATACTGCATAAGCAGCATCATGTTTGTAAAGTCTGAATAATGGCTACTTGCTCACCAATATATCTGCTCTGATAATTCTCTGAGGCAATCTCTGCCTTTAAATGAAATAACTTAATGTTTGCTGTGTCAACAAAGATATGTCTGAGCAGTAGATCCATACATGGGCTTTCTGGAAAAAAAAATATTTTAAAGTACATCTGTAAATGATACAGTACTTCTTTTACCTTGTTTGTTGGGGTTTTTTAAATTTTTCATAAAATATTGGTAGTCATTAAAATAGAAATTCTTCCATTTAGGTTTCTGTATTCTTCAGTCAAAAAGTGTCATAGTGCCCAGAGATCAAATATGGCAGAAGAAACTGATGCTAGATCTTACCTGGAACCCTTCTAACCTCACAGAAAAATTAAATTTTAAATGCTGTAACTATAACATTTGTTTTCCTCATCTCTTTAGAGCAAATGCCAGCTTTAGCTGTGCTACACATGGTAAATCAAACTTGGATTTTAGGCCATATGTCCCCCTGCGGCTGCTGTGGGTATAATAAACCCTGAAACGGAATATGTGGGTAGCAAGGTCTCCAGAAAGCAACATGGGCATCAACTAAGTCAGTTCTGGAAACTGTGTGTCCTCTTTTCATAGCACCGTATCAGATCTAGTGACCCTGCACTTTGATGCAGCCCCATTAAACTCATACCTGATTCTGAGCATGTGCAAGAAATTGTTCAGCTGTTCTGTATGTCCTATTATACCTGGACTCTCTACCAGGCTGAAAAATTCTAGAATACATTAGTTTTCTCCATGTAGGAATCTTAAAATTCTTCTTTGGAAATGGAGAATAGTTTCTCCATTTCTCATATCACTATCATGGTCCTTTTCAGCATCCGAATATGATTTGGACTCACCTTTCCCAAATGTCAGAAACAACAGAGGGCACTGCACACCATTTAAGGACTTGTTATTGTGATACACAGTTAAAGGAAGGAGTTTCTATCCTTTTTAATATTGTATTTTGGAGGCGTTAGCTGTATAAAATAGCTTAACTTTGAAAATTTAATTTACTACATAACTGCTAGATTATCCATATTTCATAAAAGCAGAGATATTGCAATGGCATTTGAAGAAAAAATCATGGTAGGTGGTAAGCAAGGATTTTTTATATTTTATTTTGGCCTTCTCTGATGAGCATATAAGCAGTCTCACGACTTCAAATATTAAATGTGATGAGATTACAGAACAGCATTGCAAATTATTATGCCCTTGTTGTCTGATATATGAAACAAACAAACAAAAATTTCAGTCTCTGTTGAAAAAAATTGTTTTAATTTCTTTGTTCCAGGATATAAAGTCCTGTTTGACAAACGTTTTTTTAAATTTCAGCTCTCCTCAGGGATAGTGTATTTTTTGCATAGATATATGCTGTGCTTGTCTTGTGACTTAAAAGGAGAAATATGTTTGGTAGGTAGATCTGAGATGCAAGAATAGAAGATGACATTTCAAAAACCCACTTGTTTTAAAGGTTGATCATTATTAAATAAACATAAAATCATTTATTAACACAGTCATACTTTCCTGAAATGCAGATTATCACTGAACATTAACACAAACTGAATTTTATGTCAACTGAACAATTTTAAGATGCTCAAACTTTATATCAATTATACATTTCTAAATAGTTTATTGAGATTGTAAGAGAAGGTCAAAAGCTGTCTATTTAAGTGGTTTATTATTAGAGTAAAAAAGATGAGTAGGTTGATCTTAAACGTAGTTTTCAAGACCCAGTCAGATTTCAAGCCACAGTAAAATTAGGGGGCACATGTTTTCTCTGTTAAATCCTTGTAAGACTATAATAAATAATTAGTAACTCATAAACAAATATATAAAATAGCTTTTCACACATTGCATAATCTGCTCATATGCAGTTTTTTAAATTTAGTTGTTTAAATCATCTAAACACAGTGTTCTCCAATGGACTCAAGTTACATATATTTTACAGAAACAGAGCACATATGCAATGATTGGAAGAAAAACATGTTTGAGGTAATTGCCTAATTGCATAGGAGCTCAAATTTCTTGCTTAAATAGATCTGTTCTGTTCAGCTCTGCTTTGCTTTACAGTAATGTCCCAGTGTCACTAGTTTTTGGTATTGAAACAAATACACAAGATGGCAATAGATTTAAGTACTCTTAGGCCTGTTCTTTCAACTTGTAAATACAAAAAAGCTCAAACACAATAAAAAACAATGTTCCTGATAATCTGTTTTAAGCATGACACCACTGCCTTATATTAGGTTGCTATTTCCAGTGGCAATGCTTATTCTGGGACAAAGAGTCAGTACAACAATTGCTGTGGTGAGGCTCTGGCAACACCAACTCTTCTATTTGCAGAAACTTGCAAAATACCCGTCAAGTGCAGAGGTCTTTAATAATCCCTAAGACATAATGATCACATACAGTCTTTCTGAGAAAACCGTTCTTTGGGCTATGATTTTATTATGAGTAAAGAAACGAGGTTGTTCCAGTCAGATGGATGGCATAATGCTCTGCATTGAGAGTTGCTATCAGAGGTACAGATAGGCTTTTCCACACAAATTACGCTTTGATCTCACATCCAGGAAAGACAAAATTATTCCTAGTTCAGCTACAACATTTTAAAGCACTCAGCAAAACTAATCATTACTATAGAGATTTTTCTGTTCAAAGAATAAGGAGAAGGAAACATACAGGACTTATTATTTTTATCTAACAGGCACCAGTTATGTTTAAATACTTAAACCAGTGTCAAGACTTATATGTATGTCCACAGCTAATGAAGGTTAACTGCTCAGCTTTCATTATGCATATTAATTTCCTCCTGAAGAAAACATCAGCTTTGTTATTTATCACTTACTTGGTGACTGCTGACTGGTGAAAACATACTGCATCCACACTGCATCTTTGAAAACAATTTTTTCAACTAGCTGGCACCAGGAGTGGTTTAGAAGAACCCATAATAGAGGTATAATTGTAATGTGAGTGTAAATGTAAAGGAAAACATGCCAGAAAGGATCAATTATTCCTGTTAAAAAGGCAGATGACTTTGGAAAGGAAAGAAAAAGTGTGGATCCATTGGAGTGATACAGAGAAGGGTCATGAAGATGCTCGGAGGGACAGAAGACGTCTCCTATGAGGATAAGCTGAGGGAGCTGAGGCTGATCAGCCTGGGGAAGAGAAAGCTTCTGGGAGACCTTAGTGTGGCTTTTCAGTAACCTGACAAGGCTTATAAAAAAACAGGAGTGGGACTTTTCAGCAGAACCTGTTGTGCTATGACAAGCAGCAATGGTTTTTAACTAAAGAGGTTTGATTTAGGTAAGATATATGAAAGAAGATTTTACAGGGAGGATAGGGACACACTGGACAAGGTTGCATAGAGAGGTAGTGGAATACTTTCCCTCCCTGGAAGTGTTCCAAGGTTGAACAGCGCTCTGAGACATCAGATCTAGTTGAAGATGTTCCTGCTCATTGTAGGGAGATTGGAGTAGATGACCTTTAAACGTCCCTTCCAATCCAAAATGTTCTATGATTTTTCAGCTTATTTTACTAAATGTCAAAATTCATTAAAGAAATATGGAGACCACTCCATCCTCCAGTGTAAGAGAATTATGTTTATCCTTTTTATTTTAAAAATATGGAAGAGCTACTGTTGAAAGCAAATCTGTCTGGCACTTCAGACACACTAATCATGAAAGACCCCACATTTTCTAGAATCAAAAATAATTATAAAAATCCAGAAAGATATTGCTGAGAGATGAATTTACAAAATATGCTGTTTATCCTGTAAAAGTTGTCACTTGTGACACATTAGTAACATACAATGACTGTTGTGTGTTATGGGAATGGTCCCCTAATTATTTTTGTCATTAAAATTCATTTGAAACTATTTTGTTCTTGATATTGCTTAATTATTCCAATGACACATTCAGATGCCTCCAGATGGCTTGGAGCAGGATAAATAGCACTGAGAAACTTCCCTAATAGCATCCTACTCTGATTGTTAATATCATTCATGCAATATCCAGTTTCTCTATATTAATTTCAACATAATTAAGTAACAAAAGGCAAAAAATTCCATTGGTGATTTTGGGTTTGGAAGAAGTATCTTCAACTGCAAAGATGTGCAGTCTGAAAAATCAGCAATATTAAAGTCTGAACAGAGAACAACATTTCTACTGGGAGATTTGGAAAGAAGCTTCCAATACATGCAGATGGCTTGATTACTTATTGCCATATTCACATTGAAAATTTCAAAGTGATATGATAGTATTTTTCTTTCAAAAGAAGTTTTCAACTAACTTGCCCAGTAACAATTGTATTGAAATGTTGAACCAGATTCTATCAGGCCCATTAGTTTCTCAGCTTAAGAAAGCTGCATCATCATTTCAATAAAATGAAAAACACAGATGAAAAATGTCAAGAACACACAGCTGAGACACTGTATGTATCCATAAGGGAAAAACCACTACTATTTTTATGAAATTGGAATCAAGTGTGTCATCAGTTTCCTGTAAGGGAGAGTATTCCCCATTTCTTTCTTTAAAAGTATTTTGGATTAATTATGATAGCATTTAAAGGACTTCTATATGATTGGAAATCTATCAAAAATCTAAGCCTCTGTTAGGCAGAGAGACTGATCAGGTCACCAGTCTTTGATATGCACACAGGTACTTTTCCTAAGGTAACCAACATAAGGTAGATTTAAGCTGGTAAATGCATTGTTAACCAAACTGCCTTTCTCTCAAATCCTTTCACCTCTATCATTGTGTCTATACTCTATTCCAAGATTGTCTGTGAGACAGGAATTTTCTCAGACTGTTAAGAAACACACTGATTTACGCATTCTTGATAAAAGCTGGAAGAGAGGCTGAGCTACAATTTCCTTATCTGTTTCCCAGATGCTTCAAGAAATGAGTCATCTATATGAGGACCTGATTCTATGTCTTCCTCAAAGAAAGGCAACAGTGACCTCAAGTATCACTGTATTTGAAAGCTTTTTGGAGGAGAAATTTCAATAGACCAGCCCCATTTGGTGCCTGAGCACAGAAGAGGACTTGCGGAAAGGACTATGATTCTATGATTCTATGATTTATGTTCTAGGCATCTCATAAAATGATGAGTTTGGTAGGAGTTTCTAAGAAATCACAGCTTGGAGAAAAAGAGGCAATATAAGGAAAAACACACAAAAGAAGGAAACAGGTTGATGTTTTCTGTTCCCATTTCCAACCTAATACTTTGTATTAAGACGTGTCCTGTGCAATATCTAATTTTCATTACAACGCAACAACCTAATATTTAGCTCAGCACTTTCCAGGAACTCCAACACCTCATTCTAGGAAAAGTGCCTGTTTCTGATAGTCTCAATACACACGCAACCTTTAGTTTCTCGGACATGGTTCATCTGAGATCCTTGAGCAATCTCCTTTTCAGTTCGCATGGTATCCTGTGAGCACATAGTTCTGATGTATTTTCCAACTGTTTTTAACATCTTCTCAATACAGAATCACAGAATTATTTAGGTTGGAAAAGACTCTAAGATTGAGCCCAACTTTTGACCAATCACCACCTTGTCAATTAGACCATATCACCAAGTGCCATATCCAGTCATTTCTTGAACACCTTGAGGGATGGTGACTCCACGTCCCCCCTGGGCAGCCCATTTTAGTGCCTAACAGCCCCTTCCATGAAGAAGCTCTTCCTGATGTCCAACATGAAGCTCTCGTCCTGTTGTTGGATGCCTAGGAGAAGAGTTCAAATGCACACTTAAAAATTAAGTCATTGAAGAATTTGCCTAAGTTTAACATGCGGTGGCACAAAACTCAGGGACTTTATCCGGGGAATCTGGTTTTCATGACTGTCATATATATAACTTTCAGCATGAAAGGGATCCCTCAGGTGCCTGAGAAGGATCACAGCATGTGACAAACAAGGGAGAAAGACTTTAACTGAATTTTAGGGAAGTACAAGGAGAGGAAAAACAGAAAAGTAGACAGATACACAGTTTCTTTGCAGATCTCCTACTTAAGTTTGATATAGATTTATATTATCCCTGTAAAATTCTCATATTCTACACTGTAGCGAGTTAAAAAGCTACTGAAGACACACAAAGAATGAGATATTACCTGCAATAACATTTGTTTGGTTATGAAAAGAGGTTAAAAGCTTAAGCAGAAGTGGTTTAAGTATCCTGAAAGAAAAGTTAAGAATTATAAAAAAACTAATTTGCATTAATAGAAGGAGAAATAAGGGAATTTTTAAATAATGAGTAAAGTAAGTTTAGTAAAAAATGCCAAAGACTGGTAGATATTGTATGAAAGTAGCATATCAGTTCTGAATCTAGTATGTTATAAAGACAATATTGTTAATATTGTAAGAGTTATTCTGAACTGCACAAACATGTCATGTTCTGGATGATATTTACCTGTTTAGTACACAGACACATTTTTTACATTTCTTTCAAGAATTAAATAGATAAAATAAAAATACAGTACAAGTCTTCTGGAAAAAAATAGAAGAATGGAGATACAAATGGCAGCTCTCAGTAATTTTAATGACCACTCGAAGTAGAATTCCTGATGTGAAGCAAGAAGCATATCAAATAGAAAAAAAAATTGTCTTTTTTATGAAATGGAGTTTGTTTACAGCCTATGGGGCCACAGCTACATTTTCAGAGTTTCAGAATAGTTCTAATGTCTGTCTCAGCTAAAAAGAAAAAAGAGGAAGGAAATTGATCAGTGGTAGAAAAGCAGAGAACATAGTGAACCTACAGTTAACACCCATCTGATATCCTACATATTTGAGGTCATCTTGACCAACTCTAAACCCCAAGCAGAACTATGCTCTGCTCTTCTCTGGTGGGTCAGGAAGCCCCAGAGGAGTCCACAGACAAAGAGTTTCCTATATTCTCTGCTTCAAAATATTCAGGAATTCATCTGAGACCTACAAGATATGGAGACAGGTATTAAGTCAAAGAGTGAATCAGTAGAACATATTCCTCTAGAAGTTTTAGGTAGTGACTTTTCACAGAAAGGCTTAGAATAAAAAGACTGGGCATTTCAAACTAGGTTTTTTGTTTATTGTTTGACATGCAGATTTCAGGATGGGATGACTTTCCTACCATGAAAAGCATGGATATTATTAAAAAATCTTAAGCTCTGATATACAGCTACTTATTCCACTATCTAATCTGGAATTTTTAAAACAAAGACTATCTATTTATATTCTTTTTTTCCCACAAGAACTACACAAATTTCATCAGGATTAATGGCAAATTAATCCAATGCAACACCTGAATTCTGGAGCATGTTATATCTTACAAGTTAATGTGCTCAAAGAAATGTGGACAATGTTACTCTATTCAAGTATAATCTAACTTTCTGCTACTCTTTCTCCAGCCATCAAGAATCACAACAAACAGAAGATCTGCTGGGAAAATGGAAGATAAAAAATGGCCCCTCATCTGTCTGAAACATAACATTACACCTGGGGAAGAAGGCCAACAGGGTAACAGGCATTTGAACTAAACATGGGGCACCCTATTCAATCTTTTCAAAACTGAGCATCTTTTCTCAGAAAGCCAATATCAGCCTCTTGACTTCTAATTTTATCAAGTCTACTGCAAAGCAGACAAGTTAGAGCCAGGTGAAAAGTCTAGAAATTTGTGAAGAGGATAGATTCTGATTTTTTCAAGGGAAAAAGGGTATGAAATACATTGAAAATTATCTGGGGGTTTTTGGAGATAGTTGTTTTGAAAACTAAAGATGTTACCTGAATCTTTTTTTTTTTTTTTTTTTTTTTGGTGAGATGTAATGGTTCAGTACTAACAGGGAATTAATGAAGCCCAGTTAACCAGCTAAACCATGCCTCGACTTTCAACATGATCAGTATAAACAATAATTATAAGAAAGGGCACCTAATTAATCAAAGATAATTCTGACAGTCAGTTGCTAATGTAACTATGCAGGCCAAGGTTTGTTAACCTGTCTGTCTCCCAAAAACTTATTATGCCAGTAAAGGAAATCAAAGAAGACAGATACCTTTATTTTTTTATGCCTTGTTTTTCCTTTTATCTGTTAAACTTGTAAATATTGCAGACTTCAAGAGTTCTGCTTAAACAGGGTTGATGGGGAGATGATCACAAACAAAACAGCACTAAGCTCAGGGTTATTTTCAAGGCAGCTTTTGGAAACTACTACTTTGCGTTTGCTGCTCTGCCTTGTGTTTCCATGGAAGCAGGACTAGACATGGACACAGCCACTCGCAGATGAGGAAATTTCAGCTGCCAGTTTCTGGTTCTCAGCTCTGTTTCCATGACAACCAGAGCCGGCGCCCTGAAAAGGAGGTTAGGTATTTAAAACACTACAGTACTCTTAATAAATATCTGCTGCTGCACACGTACGACACAGACCCCTTACATCTCCAGCTACGAAAATGCTGCTCAAAGAAGCAGTGAAAATACATTTTGATACCAGCTACTACTATTTCCCTGGGCAGATTTCAAGGAGAAAGAATGGGTGGTTTCTGAGAGCTGATTCCATCCTGACATCCAGGAGCCAGGGGGAAGGGTTGTTCACTTCTTTCAAAATGAAGATGGAAATAGACAGAGATGCTGTGCTAAATATATGCTATTGTCTCACAAGGAAAACACAATATTTTTCTATATTTGGTGTCATTTTGCTATAAAAAATTAACCAAAGCAGTCTTGAAAAATTGACAGTGTGGGAGATGTGAGACTGAACAACTTAAGATGGTTCTCAGGGTATACAGAAATTTTGGGACAGCAACTGCCTTTTGCTTGGCTTAAATCTTTCATGCTTTTTGAATAACTACATATATCTTTGGCCTCGTGAAGAGATAAGTGTAGGCAAGGGCCATCTTCCTCTGTCTGCATTCTTTGGAGGAAGGGTACAGAGGCATGAGCTCTCCTGCCAGCAGGTACATGTCACAAGAGACAGCTGTAAACCAATTCTCATTCTAATCCAAACTGCAATTTGAGTCCATTTCTTCCCTTATACAAAGAACTTGAGCTAAACAGAATTCAAAGAGGGAAAAGACAAATTTATTTATCCTGCTAAGAAGAGAACTTTAATATGAGACCCCTGGGAATAAGAGGAGGTGGATTTGCATGTGTAAATTGCTATATGAAAGTAACAATGCATTTTGTGTAGAGGTAGTGATGTCCTGTCTCAGAAACTGAAAACCCAAAGGGTCCATACCATTCCTGGTGAAACTTGCAGGAAAAGAAAAAAGAAGGGCTGGCATGTTGAATCAATGTCACCTGCAATCCAAGCCTGTAATGCTTTAGAAACAGCATTGTCACCATTATATATTGCATATGCCGAGAGGTAATGCTAGAGCCTTGCTCTCAGTGATGAAGCAGAGAATAAGCAGAAAACTAATAAAGTTGGAATAAAAAGCCTTAAAGCAAGTATTAAAACCAGATTATCAAAAGGCAGCACAAAATTTGGTACCAGAATTAAGAGCAAAGTTGTGCTTGTGCTCCTCTGTCTTCCAGAGGTGCCTAATTACCATAATACAAGGATGACAGGCTAGTGGAATTAAGTTTGTCAATGTCCTCTCACGTTGTGAAAACTTCATATTGAAACTTCCATGACATAAATCAAACCAAGCAGTGACTCTTACATGATGAAACCTGATCAGATAGGGCCACAAATTAATGAACTCATGAAGTCTTTAATTTAATCTTTTATAGATACACACAAAATATACAATAGTCTTTAAGAAACTAATTACATTTTAACAAAGGAGTTTTTGAAGATAATTGTGTGTTCAGTCAAGTTAATAAAAATATTTGCTTTGTTGGGAAAGTATAAACAGATAGAAACATATGCATAACGTGTTATTCAAAGAAATAGACATGTACAAGAAAAATTGAGGTTAAGAACAGGCTTCCTTCATTCCTGCTTGAAAATTGCCATTAATGCATTTGTAGCTGTCTGGCTGTTGCACCTACCACATAAGGTTGGTACTTCAACAGTGGTAAGAAAATCCATGAAGGATTCTCAAAACCTACCAACTCAAGGACATGAAAGCATGGGAAACATTGCCAGTGTTAAGAATGTATTACTTGACTTTTCCAAGAAATAAATCGATTGTGTTTTTGCACATCTGCAGAGAGGACCATCCTGCCCCTTGCCAGTCTCTGACACATGTTTTAGTAGCCACCATATATTTGAATCCCCATGCCATAACCTTGAAATAATTTAACAAACTGAATAAGGGCAACAAAAAACAGACAAGGTTGTTTTGGTTTTTTGGTTTTTTTATGGTATTTTTAACTTAGCAAAAAACATTTTTAATATCATTAGCCCAAGCTACAACAGCTTTCCATCATAGGGAGAAAATATTTTTGATAATTAGGAAAGAATTATGCAGAAAGGAAAAGTCAGAACAAAACATTGATTTCTTAGAGAATGAAAAAATTACAGGTTAGGAGCCAGGTCCTTAATTATGACAAGAATTGCAATGGAGCCAGAATTACGTTGAATAGTGCTCTCTATTAGTGCTACAAACTGCATTAGCACAAAGCCTGTCGGTCCTTGCACTTGCCACAGAACTTGTACATGTGCAGGAGGGAAATGCATCCACAAAGGAAAGGTCAATGCATATATCTTTGAAATAACTCTCCTAGCCTTGCCTTCAGGCTGAAAACAAGCCTTAAAGCTCACTGCCAGGAAGCCATTGCTGAGTATACCGAGCAACCAAATCAAATGCTATCGAGAATTCAGTGGTATGGGGTGAAGACTACTTGGCAATGTCGTTTGGGGTTAGTAGTGTAGAGTATGACTTTACTACAACACGGAGAGATCTGAGGAACAGGAGGCACAATCCGTCACCATGAACAGCTTTACAGCTTTGACAGAAAGCTCCAGGAAATACAGAAATGCACTGACCAGTTTTATGAGTGCAACTAGAAGGAACAGTTCTTGCTCTAGTTTTTGCCAGGTCTCCAAACATGACAGTCAAAAAAGGTTTCCCACATGCTAAACCAAAGATAAGCTGTGTATGACAGTTAGCTAAATTGTTTATATGAGATCAGACAGAAACTTCAGAAGCCTGAAGTGCTGCCTTCATCACATCTGCCTATAGAAGCAGGTCCGTGAAGGGCACACGAGGATGAGTCAAGCTTTGAGATAAAGTAATTCAGTACCTGCTTTGAGGCAGACAGAGGGCAGATTACACAAGAACAAGAATTTCATATTTCACTTATGGTCTAGATCGGAAGACAACAATTTGCTGCTACTTACAGTAGATTATGCTCTTACCCACAACTGTTTATTTCTTCAGATTCTGAAAGGTACGCCATGGGAGAGAAATTTAAAGCAGTCTAAGGAATCTGGGCAAGATTTTCTGTCTGTAAAATCAGAAGAGCAAAGTGGTAATAGAGACGATGTCAGCTAAAGCCACAGACAAATCAAACAGGAAATTACTCTTGCCATATTGGATCACTTCAGAACATTTTTCCATGTGCCATCTAACACAAAACACACGTGCCAAAGGGCAGGAGACTCATGTTTCTCTTTCCCATATAGCCCTTGCAGCCTAGTGGAGAAATGCCGTTCTGAAAAAGCAGGTTTTCACTGTTAGCATAGCGCTGCAACTAAATCACCAAGTAGTTACACAAGATGAAAAAAAACCATGGTCACAAGTCACAAAAGATAACTGCAGGTGATTGTAAGTTGCAAAATGGAGTCGAAATTCTGGGAAGATACACTCCTCCATTCATTTTAAGTTAAACCTGCTCAACAATGTGTGAATAAGAGAGGTAGAAGGCAGATGGAAAGGCTGATGCTCTAATTTGAAAAAGTGGAAGACATGAAAGGTAAGGAAAAGAAATGAAAATCATATAAAATGTGCAGCTATGTTTGGGTTTATCAGTTATCACTGCAGTTAGAGATAAATCAAAAGTATTTCAGTTCAGTTCTGAGGCCAAAGTTGATAAAGCCACATTTAAAAGTTGTAGTAATAATAAACATTATGGTCAAACTTCTACCATGTGTTTTATTGTTATGGACAAGCACAAATATGTTTCTTTTGACTCATATGTTTTAAGTAACCTCTGTTTTGGGGATCAAAGAATACCATTTAAAAAACCCAAAAATCTACTGTTAGCCAAATGACTGTATAAATTTCAATATTTTATTTGTCCATTATTCTTTTAAATAGCATTTTAAAATTCATATACTCCTATTTTTGCATTCTCTTCACTGAATCATAAATAGAGGAACAGTGCGTTAAAACTACAGTCTTTCCCAAAAGAAATGATAGAAAGAATTTTAGAGTTTTCTTTTCTCTGTCATGATTGAAAGCAAATGAGCAGCTGTCAACTTCCCAGGCAATAAGAAAAAGCATAATCCCTTTATTAAGCCAGATGTATGGAATTCTATGAGTTAAAATCAACAAATTTATTCAGTAGAAGTTCCTTGTCACGAATCAGAAACCAAGCTGTCAGGAAAGATATGTTTTTGTAATGCTTCAAGTTTATGTCTCAATAAAGTCCCATTTCAGTCTTTTAGGCTGTCAGTGTTTGTGGTGGTATCATGCTGAAAGGATTACTGCCTGTTAGTCATCCAAAGAGAGCTTCAGGCCTCTTTCCTACGGAGCAATAACTAGAGGTAGGAGCTGAGTCATGGAGCCAAGTCTTCTTGCAAGATCACCGACTCCTGCAACTTATGCAGAGTGCCTGTAAGCCCTTGGCAAAAGAAATAGGCTCCTTTAGCAGGAAAAACAGTGGATTTGAAAATTATTCTATTCTGTCTTAATCGAAAGTAATATCCTAAGTTGGTAATGCTGGGAAGTAAAATGCTTTCCTCAAAAAGGTTCCGTACTTCAAAAGAGTCATGTGTATGTCTCTCCACATATACATTTCCTTCTTTCTACAGTAGTTTCAAGCAGCTTGAGGACCCTCAAAGGCTGTTTTGTTTGATCCAGTGAATTCAAATTTTTGAATACAAATTATTTTGTAAAATATTGAAGATACATATTTACTTCTTGCAAATTTTCAATTTTAGGTACTATCAGGAAATATAGAAATTAAAGCAAAGACAGAAATTAAAGCAAAGATCCATGACTGCACCCCAGCTATTGCAAAACAAGCATGAGAAGACCACATAACCAATTTTGTGTTTGCACAAGTGCTTGCAGGGTTGCTGTATATGAGAATCCACCTGTGTGAGGCAACCTCAGCCATTGCTATGGTTTATGATAGAACTTCCTGTAACAACTTTTCCAGAAAAAAATAATTTTCGATTGAAATGATGGATTTCTCAGCATGCATATATTAAATTAGTATATTTGAAATAGTTAAAAACACAGATTATTCATAGTTAATATTTTTATTTTCTGCTTTAGAGATGATTGTGTTTTGCTTCAAATATTCCTCTAATTTTATAACTTTAGAAATATTATCTTCAAAACTATTTTCTTTACATTCTCAGTAGTTTAATAATACTTGACTTACTTTTATCAGTTTTCCAATTTCCTATTGTCATGGGTTTTACACTGGCTAAATGCCAGGCACTTATGATGTTTGCTCTCTATGCTCTCTCCTGCTGCAGCTATGCAGAGGAGAGGGAAAATTAACACGAACACTGGACTTATGAGTTGAGATAAGATCGCTGATAACCAGGACGCACGAGATTCAGGGCAAAAGCAGGTAGGAAACTTAAAGTTGCAAAAAAAGTGATTTATTAATCTAACAGAGTCGGAGGATAAATCAGAGGTAAAAACAAGCTCTCAAGACACCGTTTCTTCACTGACCCCCCTTCCCTCTTAAGGCACTGCTTCCCAGCTCACCCCCTCCCTCCTTTCTAACTAACCAAGAACTCCCGGGCAGGGGCAGGGTGTGGGGTTTTTTCTTAAGTCAGTCTATCACAATTCTTTTACTACAGACACTGTTTCTCTATTTGCCCCCTCCCTCCATTCAACCAACAGATCCGGGCTGGGGATATGTGGCTTTTCTTAGTCAGTCCAACGCCACAATTCTTCTGCTACAAACACTGTTTCTCTACTCACCCCTCTCCCTATTAAGGCCATTTCTCAGCTCACCCCCTCCCTCCTTCCTTCTAACCAACAGCTCTGGGGTGGGGGCAGGGTGTGGGGGTTTCCTTTGGTCAGGGTCAGTCCATCAGGGAGAAGAGTCCTCTACTTAGCCATGGGGTCCCTCCCACAAGAGACAGTCCTCTGCGAACTTCTTTGGTGTGGGTCCAATCTCAAAAGCAACACCCGCCCGATTGCAGCTGTCCGAGATTCTCCTGTCCAGGTTTCAGAATTCCAAGCCGAGGCCAGGCTGTTTCCATCCCGGGAGCAAGGTCTTTCTCTCTCCTGCAAGGCCTTTGCAACTCTCAGTCTCTGGGACTCCCACTGGATCACAGCTTCCTGCAGGCATCACCTACTCCTCTGGTGTGCGGACATCCCCACAGGCTGTTGGTGGTTCTCTGCATCCCCTGGACTCCATGGGCTGCAGGGGGACCACCTGCTCCCCCACGGTCTTCACCACGGCCTGCAGAGGGTTTTCAGCTCCGGCGCCTGGAGCATCCCCTCCCCCACCTTCTCCACTGACCTTGGTGCCTCCATGTTGTTCTCCCTCACATATTTTCACCTCCTCCTCCTCCTGCCCTGGCTAAAAAGAAGTGCGTGCTCACATTGTTTTGATTTCTTCTTAAATATGTTTTCACAGAGGCATAACTAACATCTCTAATTGGTCCAGGTTTGGCCAGCAGCATGTCCATCATCTTCAGAGCCATCGGAGATTGGCTCTGCTGGACATGGTGGAGAAATTTCCAGAATCTTTACTCAGGACATGCAGGAGCTATCTTTGTACCCCACCCTATTCACTGGCAAAAACTGGGCCAGGCAAAACTACCACACCTATGAACCTTAAATTGTTTTGTTTTCATTCTTAACCATAATGAACAATTTTATTTCTAAATATAAGAGCTTGCATTCAATCTTTTTTGTCCGTCAGTAACTTCTTCTGTCATCTCCCTGTTAGTCAGTGAAGCTTTTTAAAGAGAAATTTAAGAAGATGGCCTGAGAAAATGTCCATATGTAAAATATTGTTAAGTGTCCTGATGCCTGTCATTATTCTTACTTACCTTCGATCTTTTGCAGTCAGTTTTCTAAAGAGAAATTTTCCACCATGGTAATGGACAAGCAATAGAATAGAGTTTTAGACCTGCTTCTATTTTAAATTTGTGGTTTATGTATTTACAGATCAAGATTACATTACCTGAAATTCTGAAAAAATATTCTGGATACTTTGCAGAGCAATTCCATTGGAGATACTGTTTCATTCAAACGTTTAGACCTCTACAGCACATATTTCAAGATAGCCAGAACTGATATTCCTTCCATGCTAACTATGAAGCAATATTTTTTCTTTATATTTTTATGGGAAAAAACAAAGTACTCCATCGCAAAACAGCCAGTATTTTTAAAATATTCATGTTTTGTATTTGCGACACAAGAGCAAATCCCTGCCGTGTCCATTTCAAAAGAAAAATTTGCACATCTTGCCGTAATGCCTGGCATTTTCCAGATCCATGACTGTTTGTTTAAACAATAGGCTAGATCTAATGTGAACAGTTGCTAATAAAGACTGTGCATCTGTACACTGAAAACCAAGATTCAAGACTCCTACGCAGCCTAAGGGAAGACTTCAGCCAGAATGTTACTGGTAGACAGATAAAGACCCTTTGCTCGCACTGCTGGCATCTATTTTTGATTTTGCCCTGCAACTACATCCTACACTTGGGCTTCTTTTTCTACAGATTTTTTTTTTTATGTTATGCATTTTTTTCACTATCACATTCCTTCTGAAAGAAAACATAAAAAGGAGAAAGATAAGTAGCACAGCAAAAACCAAAAGAAACAGTTACTTTAGTACACCTAAAGCCAAATTACTCAACATAAGGAGGTCATTTAGCTTAAGCTGCAATTAATTAGACTTTCAATATTTAGTAACAAAAATTCATAGCAAAATGTTTCATTTATGATTGCCACTCAATGAAATATTCACTGCTTTCATTTTATTTAATGAAAATAAAGTTTATTTTGAATAACTGATTTAAATATATAAAATTAATATTATTTGTTTGTCATATGGCATATTAAGTAAAAAAAATTAGGAAAAAATCTAATCATACAAAGACAAGGAAATTATGATCTTCACATTTCATATGCTTTTAAGAATGAGCTGAAACATCACAAGTATTTATGACTGAATTTTTACAGACTGCACAAACCAGAAGGAACAAAAGAATGGAATACAGGTTTGAATAAAGACGTAATTATTCAAAATTTTCTTGTGATGAAAATTGATTGCTCTTCATTGACATAAGCAGTATCACTTAAAACACAGTGAGACTACTTTTCTCTTGAGAACATTTTAGAAATTTCTGTGGGACTGAAAAGAACTCAGACAAGGAGGTTTCTGGGTCACTGACTTCAATTCTAGTTGTTGTAAGTACCTATAGATTATAATAAGCTTTATCAAGATGAAGGTTTCATCTAAAAATGTGTTACTTCTTTTATTACATCAGATCATACTTAATTGCACCATGTCCTCTATGGTTTAATGACTTTCTTTTAATTTCCAACCTACATTTATTAAGGGAATTTTTATCTGTTTCTTTCTGTGTTATTACAATTTTTATCTAAAAAGATATTTTCTCTCTATGAGGCTTATCTTCCTGCCATATCTAGTAAACACTGAGAAGAGAATCAGTGCATTTTAGAATATATAGCTCTATAGCTATAAGAATGAATGCCATATAGAGTAAGCCAATATTAGGAGATATTGAGTGTTTCTAAATCACTTGGTTGTAGAAAGTTCTAAGTACTCTTAACTCCTATTAAAAAGAATCAGGATGAGAAAATGCCAATCCTCTTGCATAATCAAACACTCTGAGAGCACTAAACATGGAGTTGAACTGCAGTATTACATCCAGGAGAGAACTACCCTGAAAAGCTTCCAAGTTAATAAAATATTTGCATATGATATTCCAACAGTATTCTGATGTAATTTGTATTAAAAAAAATTACAGTTCTGTAGGAAACATAATTTGCCTTGGAAAATGCTTTTAAAGTTAAATCACAGGTGTTTACGTGGTTTTCATGGATGTTTCCAGCTCACCACAGAAGCTTTTTCTGTAGTTTCATGGTTTCACACCCTAAGCCACATCAGCTCTTGGACAAGAACTGCATTGCACAGGTTGGGATTGCCAGTCAGGAAGTGCTGCTGCCTGATGTTCATTCCCTGCCTACATCCTCGTAGTTCTGCCCCCACTCAATTCTTCTCTGTGATGAACGATGATTTTGGCCTCCTGCAGTCGTATGGAGGTGCCTACCGTGTTTATCCAAGAGTCCATTCACAAAACCTAGCACAAGGGAGTCAGACTCGCAGCAGCTCAGGGAGGATGTGGAGAAGGGCGGATTGTTTTCTGATCTATATGGCAGAGAGATGCTCTGCTCTTCCAAATATAATGCTTCCTGCCAACCTTTGCAAATATTGCACTTTTGTAAAAGCGACAACACATTGCAACGTGTGTCGATGCAGGTCATTGGTTTAGAATAGATGAGAAGAAAAACTGCTTTTGCAGTAGTAAGGAAACACTCAGGAAACAGGAAATACATCAACAATTAATATTTTTATCCCCAAAGAAAGAGTTAACATCTTTGAAAAAAGTCACGCTGCCACTGTGAAAACATTTCTTTACAAAAGCAAACTATCTTAATGCTTTTTTTAAATTGTAAATTCAGATCCAAATGAACATCTCTTTGCACTACTGTCTTTTCTGCAAAGCTCATGAATCTGACATAGCAGTTCCAACGCCCTTACAGAAAGTTTCCCAGTTCCAGCTCCTTCTCTGGCAGCCTCCAAAGGAATCCTTCAAATATTATGGTTGCAGAAACATCCTTTTCATACACATCAATTATATTTACTGAAACAGCAGTTTGTCCATATGTTTTTGCATATTCTGTGCGATGTAAGTAGGTAAGAAATTATCAACAAAGTGCAGAGCAGTATCTTCATAAAAAGTCCCTAGTTAAAAATCCTGATACAAAATTTCTACTGACAATTACCATTCTCCTGAGAATCCAAATATGTCCCTGTATTTTCATTTGTAAATTTATAAACTGAGGAGGTACTGTTTCTTCTCTTTTGTTTTTATTTTTTTTCTTGGGGTTTTTTTAGGGGAATATTTTGTCTTTCCTTGTAAGTGGTAGTACAGCTATTAAAAAAAAAGTTTTATTCTTCAGTGTTTTTTGCTTTTGGCTTTTGACAGAAAAGGTAAGAAATCCTTGAAAGTGTAGAGGATGCACAGCACTGAGCTAGAATGCATCCTATATCATTGTGTGTACGTGCAGTATGCACGGCAGAGAAACTTACATAGGCATGTCCACCAGTTTTGGAAATGCCATGTGCTTTCTGTTGTGTATTCTAAATGTATCAGAAACCTCATAAGTTTTCAAAAACATATGAAAACCCAAAGAAATTCTGGCAGATGAAACCCATTAAATCAGCTCAGAGCCAAGCCAGTCAAAATTCGAGGGAGTTCAAAGGACATACATAGGAGAGGTGTCTGGGATCTGGAGAGGATCAGAAAAAAGACAAAAATGTGTGTGTGATCAGAAGATGATCTGCTCAAATGATAGATTCTCCTATGGAATCAATGCTATTTAATGGAAATGCCACAAATTAAAAATAGCTTGTCCACATAATGTGTTCTGAGGAGAGTTTCAGGGAAGTCTGAGGGAGTGTGTCTCACTTACATGGGACTCAATCTATATACATACCTGCCAGTAGACTTAACTGGGAAACAAATCCCCTTGAGAAAGAGTAAGGCAGAATGGAGTGACTGGGCCACTTATATAGAAAAGTGCCACTTTCAGTAGTGGCAGACAAGGCTATATCGATGGTTTGCATCAGGCATCTCACCTCCTTTTTAGGAAAGAATCAAAGTTCTGTGGTATGTCCCAATCTTTGACAACCATTAAAATACAAGCCATATGATAGCAAAGCTACATAATCTTGGAAATAAAGTCAGAAAACATTATGTAATCTGAAGCATAGCAATATTGGCATTACTGGTACAGAGCACCTAAAAGGAAGTGAAGGAGAATGTTTAAGAAATATTTATAACTATTACAGATAGGACATTTGGTATGTGTCGTCAACCCTAGGACATTATGTAACTGTCTCTCTTTAATCTCAAATAACTCTTGCTATTAAGAAATTCATTGTAGATTTATATACAGTAAATAATATGCCACATGTAATATATTCTGAAAATACCAATTTTTATGTTGCATTTCATCCAAAAATCTATACCCATGTAGATTCAAGGCCATAATGTACCACTGCAATCATCTTGTCACACTCTTTATGCAAGTGGGCTCGCAGATTTTCTCATAGTAGATGTTCTAATCTTTAATTACCCCAGAGTATTTTCTTCCAATGCTGAATCTAAATTCTGTATTCATTCACTGAATCTGTCTAACTTCTGTATTCATTCACTGACTCTCATTGGTTTCCTTCAAGGTTAAAAAGCTTCTCTCTACTCTTACTTCTAACTGTAAGTATATATAACTATCAGTCAAGTCATATCTCAGCTTCCTCTTTAATACATTGATAATAGTGTTAAAAAATTGAGTTTCCTCTTTAACACATTGAATTTTCTAATTTGTGAGATTTGTGTTCCAGCCTTTGTTTTATTTTTGTGGCCTGACAAGACTGTTGATACAGATTTTAAACAGAATTAAACCAAGGAAGGTCTGCTAGAAATATGTCCCACCAGAGAATGTCTAGCCATGTACTTTATAAGGTGTCTCAGAGTAATTTTTCTATTTGATATGTAGTTACTTCATTCCTTACAATGTAAGGTCTCAAATCAAAACACCGTGTGATAAAGAATTGAAGTGCATCATGCACTATGATCCTAGCAGCCTTTATTAAGTGGACCTATCACTTTGTTAAAAAAAGGGTAACACACTTGTTTGAAAAGACCTCTTTTCGTGAAACCATGGTGATTGGCATTAGCTATATTTTTAGCAACAAAGTCTTTGGTAAGCTAAGGTGCATGAAAATAGGAGTTTAATAGAGCTGAACTGATGATTACCTCAACATCCTCCTCCTTTTTACAAAAATAACCATTCTGTAATGCTTCAAACACTGTATAATTCACAGTGTTTCACAGGTCAGTTTTCCCAATATTGAAAATGTTCAACTTCATTAAAGATGGAAAACCTGTGATAGAAATGCATAAGGCCTGCACTGATGAAGGTTAAAGGTTTTCTTGCCAGGAAAGTTCCTAAGGACACACTGTTTTAAACTGGAGTGATATGTTCAGTAATTCCAGGGGGCCGTAACTCAGACCCAGGAATCCCCCTCTTTCAAAAATTTCTGTGAAATTACTGAACCCACACATGGCATTGAAATCTTTAGCCAATGTGAAGAACAATTTTTCTTGCTCCCTTCAAGAAACTTCTTTTACTTACAAGTCTGTAGCTTCAGTTTTCCTTACAGTTCCTCTAGGAACTTCAACAGAATAGATATTCTGGTGAAGAA
Organism: Acanthiza pusilla; assembly: GCA_036630365.1. Lineage (NCBI taxonomy): Eukaryota > Metazoa > Chordata > Aves > Passeriformes > Acanthizidae > Acanthiza > Acanthiza pusilla. The sequence goes on along the minus strand of JAXCHO010000164.1, from coordinate 40,234,686 downwards.
AGTGGACCCTGCTCCTTTTGCACTATCTGGCACTTGGAACAGGGACAGCTTCCTTCTGTGTCTATGAAAAGATGTTGAAAGCAAAGAGAAGCAAGAAAATGTTTTCTTATTTCAATACTTCATTAGAAAACTGGCACTGTTAATAGTCAGAAGGACAGGAATTCCTTCCTTATGATTAATCAGTCTTTTTAATTGACTTGAAAGCATAAGAAAACATTGGCTGGTTTTAAGAAATAAAAGTAACTCTATTTATTTGGCTTTGGTTTTAAGGCTTCAGAAAGTTATCACTTTCCAATCCATCAGGAATAGCTCAGTGAATGATGTTAAATAGTCACACAGTATTCAAAATCATTCTGCTCCTCTACACTGCTCTGGTGATACACACCTGGAGTGCTGCATTCAGCTCTGAGGTCCCCAGCAAGGAAGGACATCAATCCTTTGGAGTGAATCCAGATGAGGCCACCAAAATGATGAGAGGAATGGAGCACCTCTCCCATGAGGAAAGGCTGAGAGAGTTGGGGTTGTTTGGCATGGAGAAGAGAAGGCTTTGGAGTGACCTAATTGTGGCCTTCCAGAACCTGAAATGAGCCTACAACAAAGATGGAGAGAGACTATTTAAAAGGGCATGTAGTGATAGGATGAGCGGGAACGGCTTGAAAGGGAAAATTGAAAGAGAATAGGTTTAGATTGAAGATTAGGAAGGAATTCTTTACTGTGTGGTTGGTGAGGCACTGGAACAGGTTGCCCAGAGATGCTGTGAATGTCCCATCCCTGGAAGTGTTCAAGGCCAGATCAGACGTGGCTCTAAGCAACCTGCTCCTGTGGAAGTTGTCCCTGCCCATGGCAGGGGGTTGGAATTAGGTGATCTTAAAGGTTCCTTACAACTCAGGGCATTCTATGACTGTACGATTAGCAGGAAGGAAAAAGCTAGGAGTAGCATTTGGTTTAGGAATCCCCCAAGCTCATACATAAGCTGATTGGTTCCTCTGAATTGCTCACCCTTCTGTGATGCCAGGAGCTAAAATACCAAATGAACAGTTCACCACAGGTCGTTACTTTGGATTCACCAACTCAAAGAAGCTTTTCTCAGTTTAAGTAAACATTTTTTACATTTTTAAGTCTGTTCGTTAAACTATTTCTTACCCAGCATTATTTCCTTATTAAATATTACTAACAGTATAGCAAGTATAACAGTGTAGTGTGTGACATTCATCCATCAAAGCAACTAAATTTTACAAAATCTGTAAAGCAAAGAAAGACATAGACTGGGGCGGGGGGGGTCTTAATCCGTCACTTACTTATGGTAATTCATTCTGTTACTTGATAAAAAAACCATGTTAGGAAGAAATTTTTAAAAATATTTATTAGCAACAAAAAAGTATGCATATTCCCAAATGGAATAATATGCTAGGAATGGTAAAGGCAATTTTGAATGCAGTATCATGAACAGAAGATGAAATCCAAGATTATGTTCTTGCATATTTTTTATATTGATATTCTTTATATTCTTCAAGTGATAATTTACAGTGAGCCATTACAGGATACATTAAATTATCATTTTAAGAAATTCTTTTTCTGAGTATCACATAAAAAGGTCTCTTTTTTCTCTTACATGTAAGTTAAATAGCATTTAGTAAATAAGGTCATAAAGAAATTACAAATCATATACCAATAAGACTAACATCAGCACTATGCTCAGGAGTCTATGTCAACAAATTCTTATTTGTGTAAGTTGTAACTAATAAATACCTCAATGTTATTATTCCACAACAAGCATTTGCTCTAAAACAGAAAAAAGTCTCCTTCAAAGATCAATATTGTATAATAATAACACCTCCATAACAAGAATAAAATAAACTAAATCAATGTTTAACTAAATCACAGCCCACAAGGCTTTGGTTTTTAATTATTTGGCTTTCTGGACTGCCTTGAATAGCATCATATGACATGCAGTCTTCTAAGACTTTTTTGACTTTCAAGTCATGTTTCTCTCAATATCCCCTTTTATACTGCAAAACCTCTTGTAGTTCATACTTTGCACTCCTATTCTAGACCTTTAAGGCTAGAATATTTATTTTATGGCCAGAACCATAAAATAACCCATAATTTAAATAGAAAAGAACCTTTAGAGATCATCTAATCCTTCTCCTGCTCAGAACAGGTGTTATTAGATCAAGCTGCTCAAGGCCATTTCTAGTAAAAACTTGAATGTCTCCAAGGATGGAAATTTCATCGCCTCTCTGGGCAACTTGTTCCAGTGTTTAACCACCATTAAAGCCCTGTGAGACTCACTTTGTTGTCCTGAAATTTTGTTAGTCTGTAATGACAGTACCCTGGAAAGACATTTAAGAAAATTCTTTTCTAAGATATTGGTTTTGGTGCTGTAACCTGAAGACATGTAAGTGTTTACTAACTGATATTTTAGAAATGGGTATAACATGCTGTTAAATAGGTTATTTTATTTAATATGAAAAACCCTTTTTTGAGGTTTGGTTATGAAAAACAGTCGAGAGAGAATTTTTTCGAATGTTTCTAAAGACAGAGTCTGTAAATCTGCCAAATACATTCCTCAAAGTAACATGATGAAAACATGCTGTTATTTAGATTTTTACTTTGTGATGATGCTTCCCTGATTTTACTTATACAGAACATTTTCTTCCTGTTTTCTGCTGAAGTAAACCCCAAAATAATTTTACCAATGAACTAGAGTCAGGCTTAAGAAATATGTGAAATGCTAACTGTTCCACATCTATTCTTACTACAGTATGACCATCAGTAGCAGAAAAAAATTACAGGAATTAGAGCAAGCATGGCTTGATTACCAGTAAGTCACCTTTTCAGAGCTCAGAAAACTTAATTTATTCTCTATATCCTCTTCTCTCACTGCACCATTACTGGATGAGTGGCACTGATATACTCAAACCAACATAAAGATGTCACAGAATCAATCAAATGGAAACTTGTAAATTCATTTTATAGTGTCTGAAACTTACTGAAGTCAGTGGGAAGGTCAGGCCCCATGTTAGCATTTAGAAGATTAAATTGATTTAAAAGGTGTAAGGTTAAAAATCAACATTGGATTTCACAGGCTTTACAATGGTCAAGATACTTGACAGTAATTGATCCCCTCATTATTTTTTTCACCTTAGCCAAGGTACTTTAACTAAACTAAATTATTTTCTGTTCATTCCAAACTAATTTTCAACATCCATTTGCATTTTGTTTTTATTTTTCTGCTTCAGCTAGAATACCCTAGCTACCCCATAGAAGGAATATATTATTTTAAAATGTTTTTTACTACCTCCTTTTTTGCAATGCTACAACACATTTCCAGATTTATTGAAATGCCAAGTACATCTTTAAATGGAGAAATTAGAAAATATCTTTACTGTATAGACAGGGCTTCACTACAGGTCATTAATTTGTTACCCACAATTCCACATACTGCAAGTAATAGAGCTATTAATATAGTCCTTTTCAACTGCTAGAAGTAATTTTTAGCTTTGATCACATCAATCATTCGCATCAATAATATGATCACTATGATCTCTATATTAATGCAGATGTATATATATATATACATATTCCTACTTTAATGCTCTCTATTCCTATTTGTCTAAAGAAAAAGAATATTTAAATTTGCTCACACTCTTTGAAGCACCAATTTTAGACAGCCCCATATTTAAAGGCACTGAAGAAATAACCATTATTTTAGTCTCTTACCACATTGATTTCCCACTCAGATAATAAGGCATAATTTATAACCAGTATATAACATTTTTTTCCATCACAAACTAAAATAGGTTTGACATTTTAAAAGGATTTAACTTTACAGTCATGTTGTGTATTATTAACATACAACTTGTTGTGTGCTCAAAACCCCAGTGATTTACCCCAAGTTGCTGCGTAATCATGGTAATTTCACTCAGGCATGGACAACTAGTCAGAAAGTGTTTACCACTTGTTTCAGCACACTTTTGGTGACTCAGGAGCTCTGATTTATTCTGTACTCTAGTGATCCTCTGGTGTCACTTTTTGCTCCTCTTCTACCTCGAGTGTTTCTGGCTCTAAAAAATATCTCAGATTTACCAGGACAATGCCCAGAGCAAGCAGTGAATCAGGGACCAGATTCGCTGGCACCTGAGAGCATACCTGCACAGTCACCCTTGGATTGATGGTACAGTTAAACTTACACCACAGTCCCAGGCCTGGAGCTGTTCTATATCAGGTATTTTTCCAGATAATTTCTTGGTGTGGCTTGAAGTTTATCATGGGCCAGGACACTAGGAGATCCATTCCCTCTATGGCATTTTGACTTAGCTTGCTTGTTTTGGAAGGGGGAAAAATTTGAATACTGCCAGCTGCCCTTAGTGCTAGAAAAAGGTCCTAATAATAGGTATTGAGTAGTGATATTGAGGTGTTTGAAACTGGTGTTGAAATGTTTGTAACTGGAAAGGCTTAAAGCATTTTACTTTTGTGTAATTTAAATATCCATATTGTGTGAAAAAAGAATCACAATAGTAGTCAGATGCAGAACAACCCTAAATGCCTAAAAGCTCAGATATCTGTTTGATACAACAGGAGATACATTGTTTTTTACTGTAGCTTCATACAGACTTCATACATACATACTACAAGAGTAAAGAAGACATGGACACATCTTCCTCAGCACAAAAATTCACTGCCTTTTCCATCTCAGCAAATTGCCATAACCACGGATAGTTCAGTAGTTTGGAAGGAGAACCCCAGCATGGACCCACATGCTATCCTGGAAGGTAAAGAAATATGGGTTTGAACTCCCACCTGGTGAGGAAGGAATTTAAAATACCTCTGATTTGGAGGTGAGTGTAAAGGGAAACTATGTCACCAGCTCGCTGCTCAGCCTGCCAGAAGAATCTCCACCCAGGAAGTCAGCTGGGACTGAAATCTCAGACTCATGCACCACTTTTTCACAGGTGCAAGAGGTAAGGAGAGTCTGTGAGGCACTCCTGGCTGGCCTAGGCATTGCCACACAAAAACTCTTCAATCCTAGGAAATGAAGAGTTATAGATGGTGGAGTTTCCCCTGCATTGCCTAGGAAAGGAAAGCAACAAGTTCAGGCTCATGAATTCCCTTCCTGGAGACAGTGCTATAATGCTCAAAATGATAAAGCCTAAATGCTTTGTAAATGTGACCCTAAATTCTCAGGGAGGATTGGGAATCCTGAGATATGGAATTGCTTATGTTAGGCTATAAATTAAGCATGAAGAATGCTTGTGGCCTGTGAGGTAAAAATCATGGAAAACATAATAGCAACCCATAGAAAATCAATGTATCTTGTCAGGTGGTGCACGTACAACCTGGCCATAGAACAGTTCTCACTGTTTCTGCCATCCATACTGAAACAAATGCATTTAGGTTTAAAATGCGGGTGTCAGGACAATTTGATCTAAGCAGTGGACTTGAATGTACTCTTAAATAAAATTGTTATGTCCTTAAACAGTTGAAGTCTTTAGACAGCTACAAGGCTAAAAAGCAGGGGAACTGAGAATTATGAATATGCCATTGAATACTGGGTTTCAGCAACTAATGAGACTTTAAGGTGTTATCAGTTTTGCTTCTGCTTCCAAGGACAAATTTTATTTCTGACAAGTGATTCAACAATGAGGATCTGGTCATGTATTACAAAGTACATAAAAAATTAACTTTGTCACTGTATTTGCTATTTCTGCAATAACACAAATGTCTATGCAGTCCTGATATATAGTTTTTAAATGCTTTCATCCCTCAGCTATAAAACTCTGTTACAATGGTTTCAGAAGATATTCTATCTATATGAAGTTATTGGGAAAAAATATTTATGTCAGTAGGATCCTTTTCCCAATTCAAACCAGTTATCAACAAAAAGTAGGATAAATGTCTGAACTGCATAATTAAACGTTTTTTAAAAGTAATAGTTATAGGTGGCTGAAACATTATTTCTTCCCTGTCTATACGTATGATATTTTGTATCAAAGAATAAATACCACATAGATGGTAGTAGAAAAAGTGATACAGATTTCAGTACAGAAATCCAATTTTTCAGATTTTCCTTTTCTAGCTTGGTAAAAGACTACAATTTGAGCAATGCATGCAACATTATTATCATTGACCATGGAGTTCTGATGTGGATTGAGAAAACAAAAGTTAGCATGAAGCCACTCTGACTGAATAGTTTTCTAAACCACAGTGTCTCTAACCACATTTTTCACTTACATTATCTTTTTGAAGTTTTCAATTTAATCAGTCATGTTCTGTTATGCTGACTCCTAACATGATGTGATGGTGGAGAAAAATGACAAAAGGCATTTGCAGTAGATCAGTCATAAAATCAAAGACAAGGATCAATAGCAAAATAATTCATAATGAGTCTTTTGTATAGCCTGTAGATTGCAGTAAATGAATTTTTATTCTTTATAAATCTACATTTTCAGGATTATCTTACAGGCATACAAGCGGGAAAGACATTTTATGACGTACTTTGTTTATGAGATATCTCTTTACCAGCTTTGGATGTTTTCATATGTAACAGAAGTGCATTTTAACTCTGGTTTAAGAAAGCCCATATTTGCAGGCTGCCTTCTGTGTGACATAAAGCAGTTTTGAGGTATGTTTTTCTATGCATTTAAATCCATTTGAAGATGTGTTCTTATCTGGAACTGAATATTATAGGTGTGAGTTTGTATATGTTCTTCAAACATTTTAAATTAATTTTCACTGGTTGAAAATAAGAACTTGAAAAATAAAAAATACTTTGTCTTAGAAACTTTATGAATTAAATTAATTGCATTTGAAAATTAGGATAGAAAAATCAAGACAATTTTAACCCTTGTAGGAAGAGCAGATTAGATGGCTGATTGCAAAGGTAATAAAGGAAAAAGACAACTTTGACTAAATGTATCTTCTATGACTATATAAAAATTTCTGTTATAAATGAAAAAGCTCAGTTTTTGTTATATTTTTGTAATTATAAAATTTTACTGAATGTTATGTTCTTATTAATTGCTTTATAATTATTAAGGCTAACTAATGTTTTACAAATAACAAAAATAATTTCAAAAATACTTATCATAACAGTTTGGTTTTTTTTTCTTTTTAGTTGCTGTGTAGGATGTAAATACATAGTATATTTGATTCAGACTGTACTCTTCAGAAGTGTCTGAACACTTAAAGATATTGAACAGTTCCACGAATTTCTCGAAAGCTGCTTGACACAGCAAAATCACCTGTCTGTCCAGTGGTGCCTTTCCTATGGACACAACAATCTAGCTCTCTCCCAGAGTTCCTTTGCATTCTTTCTTTCTTGTGTCCTCTGTACTTATTCGAACATCAACAAAATCACAGTGGTTCTGGGTGGTAATTATCTATTATTCCATAGTGGCTTCCTGATTTTCCAAGAAGTGGAATAACTATTGTAGCTAAAATCAAGGCATACAAAGAGTTTAACAGGTAGATTATGATTGTCCCAGGTGACTTCACTTCCTATTCCTCCACCTCTTCTCTGTATCATGCATGAAAACAGTCATGCAGAGAGTCTGGCACAGACATCTATAATGGCAATGGAATTCCAGAAGGCTTGTGTGTCAGTCCACATTACATTAGCCCATTTAAATTGTTAAAAGTTAACTTTTGTTCCCATTTTTATAATGGAACAAAAGCAGCATGTAATCTCCCTATTCTGTGCTATAGCCAACATGCAAAATTCACAGTCCCTCTTGTTGTTGCCCCGAACCATTTGGTCTTGCATTCCTAGAGATCAATAAGGCTGATGGAGTATACAGGTACCTAGGCTACCTAATGGTGTTTCCTGGAATAAAAGAATTACAGATTCAATCTCTTTCCCCCCTCATATTGAGTGTTTGGATTCCACTTCCCTTTTTTTGTGTGAGTTCTCCAACAATTGACCTCCTAGACAGAATGTGGGTATTTCCAGAGAGAACTAGGTGAACTGGAGCTTAATGTAATAGGGGCATCCATTATTTCCTGTTAATTCTATATACATTCAGTGGTAGATAGATTCATCATCTTTATCTTCTACAGTTAATGAAGCAAGAGAGAAATACCTCCAGACAGTGATCCATCTCATTTTATGATCCTGTCTCACTCTCCAGAAATACTTATTACACATATGATATATTGTGTAATAGGCAGGTGGAAACACAGAGTAATGAACATTACATACCTAGCTTCAGACATAATCCTAGATGGCCTGGGTTACTCCTGTTCCTTGTCATTTTTTCTTCCACCCCACCAGGCTGGGGCCAATACCTAAGCAAAATTTGGAGCAGCCCTAAATTTTTGTAACTAAAGAACAGGAAATCAATTCTTAGTAGCAATGGATCTGTTTCTGCTTGCATATGGGGACCAAAAATGTTGGCCAAGAGTTCCATCACAGTAGAATTAGTGAAGAAACTGACAGTGTCATCTAAAAGAGGTTTATGAACAACCCAAGTAGCTTACTGTATTCATTCCACTGAAATATTAAAACATGGGCATGTAGATCTGCATGTTCAGGCCCACGAGACCTGACCATCCTCTTCCTTGAAGGGGCTGGTCAAGAGCAATTCTCCTGAAGGCGGCAAGGTGGCATCCCTCCTTACTTCAGTGAGGCTGGGAAAAGACAGGCAAAAAGGTATTGATTTTTTCATTTGTTTTGTTATTTGTTTTCTTTTGGGGGGGTAGGTTGTCTTGGTTTTCTCACTAGCCAAATCTATTTTAACAGGTAATAAATTAATTTAATTTTGTCTCTTTCTTTTTCTCAACCCAAGAGCTTTTCTATTGTAGTTTCTACCCCATTCTGAATGAATGAGTAACTGGATGGAAGTTTGTTCCCTTAGCCAAGATCAACCCACCACAGCAATAAAGACATTCTTTCATATTGCTTATGTGTCAAGAAGCTTTAGAAGTCACTGAAAATCCTACAACTTTCTTTCTAGACTTGGTCAAAGGAACTCATCTGAAACTCTTTTCACATTAGTTTAAACCACTGTCACTATGAATTTCCAAGAAGATGCAATAGGTATGAGGGTGAGCGGAAAAAAGAAAATCTAAAAAAAGTCTGCTAAAAAAAGCCTAAGACAAACCAAGTTGTCTGCACTGTCGTGTTCTTGAAATAAAATTCCATCAGTTGAAGTTAATGGTTCTTAATAAATGTGGTTAATAGCTAAAAATGGACTTCAGTGTTCATTTCTTCAACATTATAAGCAGTCATTGCACAGAGTAACAAAAATAGAAAGAATGACTTCAGGTTTTTTTTTCCCTTTGAATTGAGTTGTCACCTATGAACGTTTAAAGCACAGTTCATTAATACACTGTCGCTGATGTGTGACTCCATTATCAAAGTTCTTCAAAGATTTTAATTTTCCATTGTAAGCTTCCCATCTTTCTAAAATCTAGAAAAATTACTTTGAATCCACCAAGTATTCAGCTTTATAATGCTGTCACATTAGTTGTATTTTGTTTTATTTAAGTCTCCACCATTTAACTTTCAGGTTCCCAGAGGTGTATATTGCTGCCCATGGACTATAAATACTTGAATTAGAAAAAGAACAGCCAGGGGTCAAATTATATAAACTTGGTATTTTCTTATCTGAGATGCCTCTTGTAATTCACATCACATTTCAACTGTTGAAGTGGAAAGAGTACAGCAAGAAAGAGGGCAACATAACTCAGAAATATAAAGGGACAACACTGAATACATGTGACAATCATTATAGCAACTAGCAATTTCCATGCATTCCCATCCTCTATAAACAAGCAACTCAAATGGCAAGAGCTGTAAGGCATAAGATATTTCCCTCTTGCTGAACTGGAATAATCATGCCACTAGCTGTGGCTGCATCACAAACGGAAGTACATCAGGGAGAGCACAGAAACTTTAAATAAGGTAAATCTTGTAGCTACAGTAGACCATAGCTGCATGTAAGCTAGTTTTCTCCCTTGAGAAGTCAAAGAACTAGCATGTATTACTATAGCCAGACTCTTTCTTCTGTTTGGATGATCTTAAGCCTCTGTATGATGCCACATAGTTGTGAGAACAAATGTTCTGCTGCACATTTTGAAAAGCAAGATGTTCCTTTAAAACACCTGTGAAACACATGACACTTCAGGAAACAATTACTCAGTAAATTCTTTAATACTAACAGTGGTATTTCCAGCTGTAATTGGTCTATATAAGTGCAATAAAGATGGGAGCTGAATCATCTGTTAACATTAAAAAAGTTAGAGTTTATATTTGCTTTTGAATATAAGTAGTGATTGTTTGTAATTAGAAATTTTCTTTGGAAGAACCCTTAAATGAATTGCACATTAGATTATTAGTCATACTCTAGTTTCTAGTTGCACAGGCTTGTGCTACATTGAATTTAGAGCTGTCCTCTTGGGTCAAAAAGTTGCCATTATTAATTAAAGAACTGCATCATATTTTATTATTCATAGCCCCACTTACAAGGAGCAAGATTTACAAGATTTTTGTTTTTATCAGCTAATCCTCATTGTCTGATATACATAAGAGCTTCTACAGTTACACAGAACAGAAATCTCATGTTGGGGCATAAAAAGAATTGAAGAAAAGTCATCCCCATCAGCTAGCTCTTGAGAGCAAAGAGAATGATCTCACAGTTACTTTTGCATTTTATATTAAGTCAAGGGACACATCAAACCTCCCAGAACAGCAATGAGCCCCTATGTCTTCATAACAAAGAAACCATTGCTCCCACAGGTCTGATATTAAGGGGAGCAGACACTGACCAGGAATCAAATATGTTCCATTCCAGCATGGTCCATTTTGTCACTATTTATATATTATACATTATATTGTATTATATCCATTAGCTATTATATTATAGAAATTGATCTATGAAAAACTGGAAAATAACCTTCAAAAGGCCCTAAAATGTTGCTGGATATTTTCTCTTGGTTTTGGTTTTCTTACTCACACAACTTTTTGCGCTCTTGAAAATCAGTGGCATCATATAGAAATTATAAAATATGAAAATCCAACTACTTTCTAATGCTGTTCACATGTTTAAGCAATTTCGACTGTAACTATGATGAGACATAGAGGTAGGGAGAGTTTTGTGTAAAAGTATTTTGTCCAACCCACCATTTAATTAAAACAAAGCTTTTGTGGTAGAAATTTCTCAGTTTCAAGAAAAGTCAGATGAGGAAGGTCTTTTGAGTTCAGGACAGATTGAGTTCAGGACAGAAATTCTATGCAAGGTGACAAAATAATTTTTTTAATAACATATTCAGAAATAGTGAGAAGAATTAGATTGTCAGTTAAGCTATGGGGGAACAGATGGGACAGAGGGCTGGGTTTCCCATAACAGATCTTCCCATGTACTCATGAAGGGGATATAGTAAAATGAAAATGATATTATATTATAAAATATCAAAACTATTAGTAAAATATAGAAAGCTACATTTTTCACAATTCTTATATGAAATATAAAACTAGCTATCAAGTAAATCTAGTCTTTCCTTGAGATAAAAAAATCAGCTCCCCTGTATTTTATTTTAAAGGTTATAGGAAAAAGAATTTTAATTGTTGACAATAGGAAATCTCTGTGAAGATCCAGAGGACACAACAGCAAGAGGAGGCCTCTTCTTCCAATATCCAAGTTAAAAAGGAAAAAGATAAACCAAACGTATATATGGTTTTTAAATGTTTGCATTAAAATATCATGCAGCTGTTCTCTTTACCAACTTCTTCATATTTGGCTTTTGAATTTAACCTGATACTCACAGTGGTACTTCCTGCTCCAGTATACGAGGAGGCATTTGCTCCTTTGTTCTCATGGATATACAGAATAAAGCAACTTTGTCTAAAATGGTCATCAGAAGCACAGTGTAAGACAAGATTCTAAGTTTGGGAGCATGCAGAATAGAAATCAGATGGTTCTGCTTTCTGTCCTTTGAATGAGCCAACCCATTAAAAATATTTCAGCTTCAAAGTGAACAGAAAGACCAAAGAACTCTAACATCCTACACATGCCTATATCCCAGGAAAATTTTTAAATGTTTTTGAATATGTTTCTGGATATGAATCAGCTTAAGATTCAAAGTGAAGACAATTACTCATACCTGAATAGGCTCCAAAGTTAGTCAATGAGAGTGCTAACCTAGTTCTCTTTATGTAAGCCCATTTCAGAGGTGAGGCACCCATGTTCAGCTAAGCGAAAGGGATTCGTGGGAACTGCAGCTAAAACTGTGGGATGCTAGATACCCTGGAGAATTAGGATTGAGCTAGGAGACAGAGTTAAGAAAAACTTTACTGGGCTGTCTGCTTCACTTTGGAGCAGTGAACTGCAAGTGAAATTTGTCTTGGCTAGACAGTACTCCTCTGCCTTGCCTGACTGCTGAGTTGTTGCTCCTTACAATGTCATCACAGACATTGCCTGAGCTGTAGGTGTTAATGATAAAAAAAAACTGGGCTGTTGAATGGTCTAAAAATGTGCTTCTTCTTCTTTATAGAAAATACATGGTATATTTATTACCTGTGAATAACATTTTGAGAAACATACATTTCCTTGCATGAGAGCAAACCACAGGCAGCCAGTATCACACAGACCGAAATTCTTTGAAAGAGGTTCAGGGCAGGAATAATTTGATGGTGATGCCTTTAACAACCTAAACCATAACTATATTACAGATGAAAAGAGAGTGAGTTGAATGTAAGTTCCTAGCCACCATGAATTCTGATAAGTGGGACTAGTAAGAACAGATGCTTGGAAATCCACCAGTGAAATCCAGCAATAGCATACCTATGAGGTCACCATCTCTGATGAGGGTATCTTCAAGAACTGAGAGTTCATAGGTAAATATGGAGCAGGCTCAAAAAACCTTGCACTGAGACCTCCAAAACTTTGCTTAAGTACTTGTCTCTTGGAATCAAATATTTTGGTTCTGAGCATTAGCTAGGCTTTTCAGAGGGTAGAGATATTGAAGAGCATAATACAGGGGACTGCCAACTGAGTAGAAAACTATTACGGGGAGAAGTGGACCTGATAAGGAATTTTTCCTAGATCTGCTCCGAGAGCATTTCCCAGTCTCCAGCATCCAGGCTGTATTCCTGTTTTTTGTGGGGGTCAGACCTGCATCATATGATCTAAATGAAGCACTTGGATCCATTTCTGAGTTGCAATAATGGAGATTCCCCATAATGTCATTTCCCTTAACAACCAACACTTGCTGTTCACTCTTACACACATCGGTTAGTGATTTTAGGCAAAGCAAGGCTACTTGAAAACAGGTTCTTTCATATGGAGCGAAAACTCCATGAATATGAGCCTACATGAAATTTTAAAAACTAAATTTGGAAGTGTCTTTTTATGCAATCACAGCATATGTGCATTAAAGACTTCAAATTCCCTTCTTATCTGCTGTTTACTTTATATTCTTTGGTCTATGTGAATGTCACTGTTTCTACTTGAATTTACTTGTCTTACTTTCAGGAATGAGCAGCATAGGTTTCAGGGGGGCTAATCAAGCAAGCCTGTTCTGATTAAAACCAAAAACCATTGTTATTTTTATCATGTTATTGGTTAACCTTTGCTCTGGCATTTTGATTTAGTTCTTTTCTTTTTTCCCAAAAATCTGCTATTGTGGGGATTAAACTACACAGACAAGTTGTGTACAGACAAGATTTTTTTTTTAAGAAGAACAATATGGGTATGAGTTACTTAATTCAGATATTATTTAGATTTTTCCTGCTTGGGAGGTCTTATTCAATAGTTCCTTCAGATTGGTCAACTGCATGCTATAGAGGGGAGCATTTAGAAAATGCAAATATTGTGCAAAAAGCATGATTTTCCACGTGATTGGAGTGTAAATGCCACTGTATTCTGTTAGTTGAGGTCAATTTACTGAATGTATTTTGGTTGAATTTTATGACTTAGAAATTCAAATTCCTAAGCTAAACTATTTCTGCATGCTTAGAGCCTTTCAAGATGTGAAAGTAATACTGAGGAACAGATGTAAACCAGACAGGCGGAAGCTACCCCTCAGTTCCAGGTGGTACAAAGACATCCCTAAAATACAATGTCCTGCAATATAGAGCCTTACTTTGGGATGAGAAAAAATTAGATTCAATTTTCAGTTTTGCCACAGACATCCTATATGACCTTGGATGCTGCGCCAGAGGCACCTAGCCAATTGGAAACACAAGACTTTGAGATTTAGCTGGCATTCAGATTGTCTGAATCTGGGCTTTTGCCTCTCTGTGCCTCAGGTCCCTGTCTGTGAAAAGAAGATAAATTGACTTCCCTGCTTCACAGTAATATTGGAAGACAAATTCATCTGAGGCTGTGAGGGACTGTTGTGAGGTTTGCGCAAGTATCTTTATAAAAATGTATTTTTACTTTTTGCTACTGTCTCCAGCATACAGTGGAGAACACAAGAACTGGAGTTATGATTTTGTCATTTGATATAACAAAAATTACTACCCATAAAATCCTGGTTTCTGTTTTCACTTATTGTCCAACAACCAATAGATATTAAATATGTGTGTGATTTACACAGGATATACATGTGTATTTTCATTTTCTCTTATACAGGCATATATGCTTTTATTTCTGCTGAGTTATGTGCACGTTGCTGCTGTATGAACATTTATGACATTTGCTAATTAAAAATGTTTCTGAAAGTTCCCCTAACACACTGAGAGTCTATCCACGGGAAACAGTAAAATTATAGAAATGTGATTTTCAGCCAGTCACCTACACTCTATATATTAAATAGGCATTTTAAATGAAAAAGAATAAGGGAAAAAAAAAAAAAAAAGAAAGAAAGAGCAGCTCTTCAAATTTAGAAGGATATCAAGCCACATTAAAATATAAGTCAGAGACAAGTCCCATAGAGGTACAAGCATTATGCCAAAGCGATTCGGGTTACTGACAGATGTAATTACATATGCAAATATATATTTATGTGCATAATTATCCACATATACATATTGTGCACTTATGTTAGAAATGTATATTTTGTTTAAGGTAATCCTAACTGTGTTTTGTGTAAAACAAGTCAAACTCATAGCAGATAAAGTAGCATCTAAATTCCTCTAATTAAAATTATTGCTCTCTTTCTTAGGCACCTGTTGTCATTATTAAACACTGTCAACTTTAGATAATACTTGTTGGAATTTTTTTCAGTGTTCATCAAGGAAAAATAGAACGATTTGCTTCTCTTTTTTATTCCCTGGTCTAAGCTCTTTAATCATTTACCATCTTCTCTATGGGCATTTGAGGATGATTTTAAAATAATTCTGCTTATACATACACAGCTCTAGGAAAAAAAGTACTGTGCTGCATGCAATTTTCCATTCACTTTTACTTGTAGGTTTTCCTAGTATAGTTGATTAAGTACCAATTAGCTGCCTGCCTGAAAATCGCATAGACACAGATTTACACTATTTGGTGTCATAGATGCTGTGTAAAAAACAGAAAGTTTAAAAAAAAATAAAAATCACAGAGTCATAGAATCATAGAATCTTTTAGGCTGCAAAACATCTCTGAGCCCAAGTGCTAACCTGGCACTGCCAAGTCCACCACTAAACCATGTCCCTCAGCACCAAGCATTACAATTATATAATTACTGAATTACTGAATTGTAAGCCTTTGCAGAGGACTGCAGTACCTTCAGCAAAGGAATTTACCACAAACCATTGAATTCTGTACTGTTTTTGGTCTGGGATATGTTTTGGAATTGTGAGCAAACCAGTCTTGATAACATAGGGATGTTTTATCTGTTGGTGAGCTGTGCTTACACAGCATCAAAGCCTTTTCATTTTTCAGTGCTTCCCTGACACTGAGTAGACAGGGGGTGCACAGGAGTTTGGAAGGTGCAACAAAGAGGAAGGCTGAACCTAAACACCATAAAATATGGCATTGTGCACAGTAATAAAATATGGGGGGGGGGGACGGGGGGAGCATTTGTCTTCCCAAATAACCACTACATGTGAAGAAGCTCTGCTTTCCTGGAAATGGCTAAACATCTGCCAGCCAATAGGAAGAAGTAAACAAATTCCTCCATATTTCTTTGCTTGTGTGTGTGGCTTTTGCTTTACCTATCAAATTGCCTTCCTCTCAACCCACAAGTTTTCTCACTTTAAATTTGCTAATCTCTCCCCCATTGCACTGTGGGGACTGAGAGAGCAGCTATGTGGGGCTGATTTGCCTTGCAGGTTTAAACATCGATAATTCTAAATGGAGCTCCATAAATTCATACTGATTTGAAATCAGTGATCTTTTGCATAGTGCTGAAACAAAATATTAACTCCCCTCCACAGTACAGTCTATACAAAAAACAGCATCGTTTGAGACTATCAGAATTCAATTAATTTTAACAAGGTACAATTCAGAATGTAGAGTGACAAGACTGCATGTATTCTTTAAGCAGTGGAAGCGGGGATAATTTCTAACTTTAAAGACAATGCTAATTCTTAATTAGCATTTTTCTCAGCTGATGAAATGCTAGATATTGTTTCTTTATACTAACTCCTAATTTTAATGAGAAACTATCATTAAATATTTGTTTCGTAGAATTTGAGGTTTTTTCAGACTTACCTAATTTCATACATTATGGTTAGCAGTTAACATTTTCTCAAAACATGAAACATCATAATGAGAATGGGGTTCATAAATGGAAAATGTTTACTGAATCTACAGTGCACATGCAGGGAAAATTCTCCCTGAGTTACCCTTTGCGTTTTCATCATAATGCTCTAATTCTGAAAAATTAATGAACGTCAACATTTTTTGGAATTATTTTTCCAATAAGGATTAAAAAAAAAAGAAAATAAAAATGCCAATGAGATTTAATGTTAAATATGTGTGTAAGTACATTCCAGCAGCAGCAAGAAAGACACTGTGTATTTTCAGTGGTGGGTCTCATTTCCTTACCTTAGATACAAGTAGCAAGCCAAAAATCTTATGCTAAATGGGCAAATCACAGCACATAATATCTGATTAATCTGTGTACAAACTGATTCATTTTAAATTTCATTTTGAAAGACACTAAAGCTTCCTGTCTTCTAAAGGGGAACAATCCAGCTTCATATAGGAGATTTGAAATTACAATGAACCATATAGCCTTTCACTCTACTGATTACTAGATTACCAATTTGAAAGCAATTTACAGGTTTCAGTATGAATTGAACTTATTCCCTCAAATGCAGTAGCTTTGCATCGCTATGTATCACAGACTGATGATTTTCTACAACTGCTACAGAAATAATGGAATGTATCAATGGAATGTACCCTGGTCAGTATCAACTAAACCTACTGGCTGTACTTACATGGCAAATACTCTTCTTTCTGCTTGCTTTGTTTGCTTTCAGACTGCCAGGATAGCCAGCACAGTATCATTTAACGTCAAACAACACTTTATAGTCTCAGATTATATTTTATAAATAGATAGAAAAGGGTAGAAGTCACAGAGGTAGTCTTTTAATTTGTTAAACCAGCTAGATGAACTCAGTTTCCAGGTGTACTTAAAAACTGCACAATTGATAATGAGATCATTGCAATTTTCATATTGTTTAAATGAGAAAAACCACTTTTGATTTCAAATTTATTTAATTTTGGCACTACGCTTGGATTTAGAGACACTATACAAAGCCAAGAATTTTAAACATATTCATACCTATATTTTTACTGCTTTGGAAATGAATACTGGTTACATGGTTGCCAAAAATACTGTGCCTATTCATACTGTGTTGTGCAGGTTCTTTGATGTCTTCTTTCTAAGTCTACACGCAGGAACATTTATTAATATCACAGTGGCTGTCAGAAAGGAATGCATGAAAATGACTTTGTCTGAACCTAATGATACTCTTCACAAGTTCAAAGTTGGATGTGTATGCCTTCATAGGGCTGAGATCTAAAACAAATTTTCACTGTTTAAATAGATTGAAAAGCAGCTATATGGAGACTCTGGCATGAAAATGTTTTCTGTTGTAACTTTGGCTCCCTGAAGCAGGGTGAAATGGCAACTCTGGAATATTTCTTGACTTTCTTAAATGAACAATCCCAGAAATATATTTGGGAATATATTTGCAATATATATTTGCAAAATATGTTTACAAATATTGCGTATGCACAAGTGTATAACTCTCCAGATGTATCAGGAGGGATCTATTAAAAAATATAAGAGCAAGAGACCACATAGAGACTCAAACAAATGTACATATTAAAAAAAGCTCTCAAATGCAGGAGCTGGATTCTCAGATGTGAAGAGAAGTTTTCTCAACCTGATTAGAGAAACAAAGTCATTCAGAAGGTCTGCCATATAGAAAAATAAGGTTAAAATGATTGGTTTGCTGCAAGTAGGTGATACTTTGATCCTCAAGAAATCACAAAGCTCAACTTGAAGTCTTATCTAAATCATGATTGACTTGAGGGGGATGGCAAGCCTAGGAAATACAATATTCAACTAGGTTTTTATTATTTGTCCAGAATCTTACGTAATTTCTTTGAGATGACCTCAAAAATATTACATTCCATGGACAAAAGCCAGTTTAGTGGGACTATGCATTATTATTCTTCATAGCTGGCAGAAGGAAACCCACTAACAATGCAGATAATTAGATTGGCTTGGCAAAATTGATGGAGATAAACATGAAATGGATGGATATGAAACTCACATCAACTGGAAGGGGCATGGGCTTGCTACTCGATAGACAGTGTTCTGAGGAAGCTGTAAGAGGCCTTGTAAGCCATACTAACCTTACAATAAAGCAAAGAAAATTTTCTATATTTAAATACTATTTCGAGAAAGGATTCCTAAAATCCATGTTATCTGTTCAGGTCGTAGCTCTATGCTATCCTGGTCAGTATCAAAAAACCTCATTCTTGAGAGGTAGTAACTTTATGACTGAAGACTCTAGCAAGTGCGTTGGAGGCCTTAAATAGCAAGCCCCAGAATAAAAGCTGTGGGTTTTCTGTCTTTCACTTCCTGCAGAATGGGATCAAGTTGGCAAAATTATTGTCACTTCTATTCCTCATCATGCCGCTTTTGGCTCTTCAGTTATCTTTTTCTCTGCAGGTATATTAACTCAGCAACTGCCTATATGTAAATTTTCAACAGAAATGTTCTCATTATGTACCAGAAATCTTTAAGAACTTGGTAAGGAATGAATGGGAAAGAGCAAGCAGAGAGTTTTCCTTGGGTATGTTTTCCTGGGGTATGTTTTCCCTCTGTTTTTGACATGAGCTAGAGGCTTTATTCAAAGCATCATATTTCATAGCTGTTTAATGCCTGATGGATCCTGCCTATGGGCTTGTTTAATCCTTTTTTGAGGTCATATTTTTGAGCTTCACAACATTCTTTGGCAAAAAAATTTAAATGATGCATCAGGTGAAAAATGTTTCATCTTATTACTGGTTTAAGCCTGATACATAATAATTTGATTTTGAGCTCACTGGTTCTTGAGCTATCAGAGTTACTAATCACCCACTTTCTACCTTCTCCTTGCTGCTTGTGATTCACATATTCTTCATGCGCTCACTTGCTTTTTTCTTTACCAGATTCAAGTACCTAAGTCTATCTAACCTTTCTAAACTGTCTATGTGTTTAAAACATTCAGTGCTTCCAACCAATTTTTCTGATAATTTCAGTCTTCCAATAACCTTAGATTATTTAGTGTAATTTTGAATTAACATTTAGAAAGCTACACAGGGTGATCTGCATATCTTTTTCTTGTACATGATGGGTGATATAGAGCTTGCAGTCGTTCGTGCATGGTTTTAGTTGGTTTACATCCATAGTTTGAGTACTTTCAGGTCAAAGAAGAGCAATCAAGCTGGTGAAGGATCTGGACCTCAAGACTCACAAGGAGCATCTGGAGAGCTGGGGTTGTTTAGCCTGGAGAAAAGGAGGTAGCAGACAGGAACCACCTTATAAAACAATCTTAGAAAAATTTACTATTCAATCATGCATGAATCCTGTATTCCAGAAGGCAAGGTGATCCCATAGTAAGGGACGAGCCATGGCATTCATCTGTTTTCAAGGAAAAGTACCCTCCAAGAGAACCCATTTGAAAATGGATCCACAGTGTACACTTCACAGCATGAGGACATCTAATATGGTACAGTAGGCACATCTTAAATCAGCACATAAACTTCTATCTTCTTCTACAATTGTGTGAAAAACCAAGACTGTTCTTGCAGAAAACAAAAGCAAGTGGTGTTCCAGAACCTTCACCAGTTTCACTCATTAGTTGTACAGGGCCTCAACCTAAATGTAAAATACAGGCACAGAGTCGAATTTATAGAATTGTTTAGCTACCTTAGAGCTCTAAATTAATATTAATTCAAAGTAATATGAAATTGTTATTGTCACTATCTTTAAATAACAGAATAAAAATTATACAACAACTTTTACTGATGGAAAAAATTGACAGCAAACCCTTTTTTAAGCTTTTTTATGTCTGACTTAGGACAATGGTCTCATCATCACGAAGTCATATCAAGAAACTGCAACTTCCAAAAAGAAAAGAACATTGAAGAAGACACTATGGTATGACTTAAACATATATGTTGCTCTGCTAGGCAAAGCAGAGCTCCCCTGCACATTTAACGAAGGGACAACTCCTTGAAATTTGGTCTTACCTTCTTTTCTCTCCATAGTGTTGATGAGAACAGAGAAGTTCAATTCTTGAAAACAAAGTCATGCTGTACCTCAGTCATTCCCAGAAAAATTGTGTTATAATCAAGTTAAACCTTCTGCTGACTATGACCTACACAGCTTCACTTGCAAGGCACAGAATAGAGGAGAATTATTCATTTAAATTATGCCTTACATTTTTTTGCAACCTATTTATATTTATAAATATTACTGAAGCTTGCACTGCTGCTTCTAGACATGAAAATCATGACACCAAAGTCAGCATCTTCATTTCAGTAACAATACTCTTCACAGTCATTGCAACATGGTTAATAATATATGATTCTGAACTATAAAAAATTTAACAGCATAGAATCAACGCTGATAATATAAACCACATACAATTCAAACACAAATAATTAAACTAACTTTTTACAGTAGAATACAGTTCAATTTAGTTAATTTAGTCACACAAAATCACTGATCATAATTAAATTTAGAACTTTAAAAAATTAATTTATGACTAAATATGCAGAGCGGAGTAAACAAGAAAGAAAGCTCTTGCTGAATCTCAAGAAAAAAATGTAAAGGTTTGGGTTTATTCAATTATTTGCTTCTTTTTATAATAGCATGATCAAACTTGAACTCTACAAAACTGACTCTATAGAAACAATATTCTGAATTTTGATTTTTACAGTGACTAAGTGACTTTAATATCAAATTCATAACTTTTTTTATTAATCAGTCCCTTCCTCAGTCACCTCTTTCTCCATTCAGGAATTCAGTCAAGAATTCACTCACAGCAATCCAGGTGAATATGTAACACATTCATTGGTTTAGGTTCTTAAAAGTCAGTCTCAGCATTTCCTTCTTATATGTTTTCATAAGCAGTAGAAAGGTCTGCAGAGCCAAATGTTTGCTTTCCCTCAGCATTCCATTGTCCCTTGTACCAGCACAGCCTGAAAAGGTGAACTATCTCTGAACAGTCTCTGATCCATCCTACAGATGTAGGATGGATCTGAATTGAAAATTATTAATGGGGCGTCAATAGAAGAGATTTTTTAAAAATATGGATATTTAACTGAAAATGTGTTTAATAAGCGATTTAGGAGATATTTTGTGTCTATGCTATTACACATTACATTACAAATATGCTTTTTCACAAAGAGCTGCAACTCAAAAACTATGATCTGCATTCTGTACGCACTACAATAACCAGCAGAAGAGTATTTTCGTTCAAAGCTCCCACAGAGGTCTGGGCGTTGGTTCTCCCCATGCTGTTCCCTCTGCTTTGCCTTTTTGTATTTTCCCTGTAGTGTGCAAAACTAAAATCAAGAAAGGTTAATTCCTACAAAAAAGTTAAGTGCTACCAATCCACTTTTGGCAGGAAAATCACTATAAGAGTTCATACACTGCATCAGCTTACTTGGCAGAAATAATGAGAATATCTGGCACTTACTAAATGTTAAGAATAGGTCAACTTCCTTCTTAAAACAAAAAGCATTGGCCCTAAAAACATTGCAAGTACCTTGGAGCTGATGGACAGCCTGGAAACCTTTACATTCTTTTTATTTCACATCTCTCTCTCTCTTAAGAACCAGTAGATATAGTGTATTAAATTCATACTCCTAAATTCCTACATTTTATAGAGGATTTAGACCACAAGTCTTGCTGTTTAAAGCCAGAAACTGCCTCTAGGGAGTATGAGAGATCTCTTGACTACCCACACTGACTGACTCCTGCTCACTTATTAAGCAATACGAGTGCTTACCCTGTGAAAATGGTAGCTAAGATCTTTGAAGGCAGCAGTTTAAAAAGTATGTTTAAAGCTACTTACACCAGGTACACACACCAATTTCCCAAGTTGTCAATAGTAGCTCATTTTAGTAACACAAATTGTACTAAAAAGGGGAATAAAAAGGTTGTCATTTGAAACAAAAATGTGTTCCAGATTATTTTTCCAATCCCATTTTCAAATAATAAAATAAAGTTTCAATATTCAGAATTACATGTCTGTATCCTTTCTGAAGGGGCAGATTTTTGTTGTACTGAAGTCAGCTGGAATTTTTAACTTGAACTTCATCAGAATCAGAAGAGCTCCAAATTCTGCCTCTCACTACCTCCCCCTCCCAGTCCCATTTATCCTGCAAGAAATTTAGTCCTCATACATAATATTGTGCATGTACGCCTCCTAATTCTTTTAACAAAACAAAAATCACATTTCTGAGATAAGAATAAAGCAACTTTAATTGATGTGCTGACAGGTCAAGTAAAAATCAACACAAATTCAGTAGTGAGCATCAAATCCTAGATAATGATTAAATAATTAGATTAAATTAGATACTCTCAAATTGTTAGTGGTCTAAAATGATGCTATTATGAACAACTTTGCACCCTGTTTTCTTGCAGAAATTCCCTATCAATTATCTAACTTGAACATACCTCAGAATATGTATGCTTATATTTCTTGAGAAGTCTTAAGGCTTCCCTGGCTGGCTGAGAAACCTTTTTCTGTCAATGCTGAAAATACTCAAAACAATCTTTTTCTAACAGTCTTGACTAGAAGAAGATTACATTATTTTTCTGTACAAAACGTAATTTTTTGCATCATTCACACCTCCCTTTTTAAAAGCCTTACAATGCCTGGCCAATGTTCATTACACAATAGTGTTATTGCCAATGTTACTAGGTACTTGGAAATACGGATGATTCACATTTCTTTAGCCCCCATGGTCTTCTACTTTAAACAGCTGAAAGATCTCATCACACTGTTTCATGCAGATGTCAATGCAGTGTCTGAGCTGATGTGCACAATGAGTCCAGACCCCACCTCTCATAACAGTACCTCTCTCCCAGAAGCCTACTGTTCCACCCTTTCATTCGCCATCCTTCCCTCCTCCTTGAAATTTTTGAATTTTACTTCCTTTTCAATGTTATCCCTCTTTGTAATTATATCAGGAAGATTTTTATCATCTCTAGAGCACAGACTTTAGAGCCTTACATGAACACAGGAGCAAGGAATGCATCAACCTTCCAGGCCCACAGATCCCACCTGTCATTTTCCCTCGTGAGATTGCACCTGGAGTACTGCAACCAGCTCTGCCATCCTCAGCACCTGTTAGAGCAAGTGCAGAGGAGCCCATGAAGATGATCAGAGGGCTGGGACACCTCTCCTATGAAGACAGGCTGAGAGAGCTGGAGTTGTTCAGCCTGGAGAAGAGAAGGCTTCAGGGAGACCTCAGTGAGGCCTTCTAATACCTTAAGGGGTCTTACGAAAAGAGAGAGGGACATTTTTTACAGGCAGGTGGTGACATGATGTGGGGTAATGGTTTAAAAACCGAAAGAGGACAGGATTAGATTAGATATTAGGAAGAAATTCTTTATTCAGGGGGTGGTGAGGCATGGACACAGTTGCCCAGAGAAGTTAGGGATGCTCAGTTTCTAGAAGTGTTCAAGGACAGGTTGGATGGGGCTCTGAGCTACATGGTCTACTGGAAAATATCCCTGCCTATGGCAGAGAGTTGGAACTTGATGATCTTTAAGGTCCATTCCAACCCAAACCATTCTACAATTCCCTGATCTTAAAACTCTCCTCTTCTGTGTTTGAATCACCCTACTGACTTCTTGCCTTCGTATTTGCCTTCCGTGGGGTTGGAGCTTTATTTTTTCTGCTCTTTGTTTGGTTATTACTGATTGGACTTATTACTTCTAGCACCCTTAAAGATTTTTACTGGCCTTAAATTTCAGATTTACAGTATTTTGTAATTCTGTAACCTGTTTTTGTTGACTTGGCCTGAATGCAACAGCGCATTCATAGGAGACGATGATCAGGCAGAACCTGGCGGACAGGTGTGAAGCTCTGCACTGCTGCAGCAGTCCCTTCATTTGGCTGTACATGTAGCAGTCGGGTGAGGAACTACTTTAGGAGTGGGATGAGGAACTCCTGATGACAAACCAGCATTTACTGTTACTGATCACGCTGATATAATCAATGTGTCAGCTCATGTGTGCTGACAGCTCCTGGTGATAACCTAGCAGCAATGCAAAATCACAAGTAGCTTAATCCTTTTCATGAAGTAAGATATGGTTACAAACACACTATTTCTAATTAAAAAATAAAAAGAGAACTTTTATGCAAAAACATTCGCTGATACAACTATACTAAATTAAAAAAAAAAAACAAACCTACACCATTAACTGACATTTATCCTAATAGAACTGCTTTAGCAGAGATCAGGATTTTAATTACAATATACCAGTTCTGTGGAGATTTAATAATCTTTTTATATTTTAGATGACATATTTTTTCATTATTTAACACAAATATTGAAAAGATTTCACTCTCCTTTGTCTGAGGTTTTATCTTTCCTTTTTTTATCTCTTACTGCCATCTGAAACCAACATTCCTATGCCACTTTTTATATCACAAAACTTCCAGACGGCTGTTTTTCAAAATACATGAATCAAATATAGCATGTATATATATTTTTGTAAAAAGATGGCATCCACATTTCTTGGAATTATTACATTATCTTTCTCTTTCATTCTCCTTTCTTTCTTTGTTCAGCTTTGCTGTATGTTTGTATGCCTGGCTGCACCTTTCTTTTTTGTGGGTAGTGAATTCCAGCTGCACCCCTGAAAGAAAATTGAGAATCTTGAATGCTGCTTCAAGTTAGCTTTTAGTGCAGTTGGTCTTCTGTACTGTCCTTCAAACTGACAGCTGAAAAGGTATTATGAAACCCCCAATTACCTTTTTCCTTGGCTGTTAAAACTACTTGTGGCAGCATCAGAGTTGTACAAAGACACCAAGATACTTATGAAATCAAAGTTAAAACAAGCAGTTGACTAAGCTTTAGAAAAAATCACTACATAGTACAGATTTTCTTGAAGACAATAGATTTGTCACAATTTGTATTCCCTCTGTGTTTAATACATCAATGAAAATACACAGAGCATTCATGTCAGTAATATAAACATTCTAAAGTCGAGAAAAACACTAATTGAGAGACTTCAAATTGTCTGGCACAACTTCAGGTGTAGGTTTGTCAACGTAAGCAGTATTCTTATTTTGTACTTACATTCAGCATACCCTTAAAATGTCCAGTCAGGATCCATGAGAGACTTACTGTACCATAAACACTTTACCAGGATTCAGAATATTAGTCCTAGCAAGGAAGACTACAATTTGATAAGCAGGACTCACAAACAATAATTTAGAGGAAAATGCAAATAATAATCAAATCTTATATTTTTTCATTTCCCTTCCCAATATTGACCCACTAAATGTCTCAGACATTTTTACCCACAAGAACTCCATTTTACTGACATGTATGTAAATTGCTTGTTGAATCCTCTCCAGATAGTTAGAGACCAAGGAAGAAGATACTTGAAATTAATCCCAGAGATACAAAGTACTCATGAGAGCAAACTACAAATAACTTAGTCCAAAGTTCATCATGTAGCCATGTATTAATCAAGCAGATTAGATAAGAATACATAAAGGAATCACATACTATTGCAATATAAATGTAAGTTTCAGATTTCTTCTGCAGGAGAAAAAAGAGCAGAAGTTGTGCCATCTCAGTCCACCGTTCTTTCTACCAATATTTCATCAGTTTTACAGAAGTACTTGTCTGAGTCAGTTGGCTCCGGTTAAGCCAGTTTTAAAACTCAAAAAATGAAGTCTCAGTTGCATATAGTTTTGAAATTTCTTGTCTGTGGTGCTTTCTTGTTATACTATTTAACTCAGAATGACTGATGATGTCAGCTTGCATTGTTTGTATGTCACTTGCTCATGTTCTTCTAAACTCCTGTACATTTCTGATGCTTTTTCAGTTACGATACCAAGATCCACTAAACTTAACACCATAGAGTAGGTTTTCATGTTGATTAACAGCAAACTCACTTTCGTTTCAATTTGTCTACTGCCATTTCAATATAAAGGACAGAAGTAGTGAACTAGATGAATACAAATTTCTTTGCTAGAGCCAGTAAAAGTTCTTCAAGGGAAATTGCTGTTCTACCAGCCTCTTGTCCTTCATTGAAGTGATCAGCAAGTATGTAGAAAATCTGCTTTGCATAACCTACCAGGACTCTGGAGGAAAACTAATCAGTCATGGCATAAAAAAATCCTAGTATAAATAAAAATATTCTAAGAGAGTGGAAGAAAATAGTTGTAGAGAGTGGAGTACTTCTGAAAAAAGGAAGCCAACAGTGGAGATGCAGACAAGTTCATGTTGAGTCCTGTGCTGTTCAAAACATCCAACATGGTCTAGAAAAGTAAGGAGATAGCTTCAAGTTTGATGGTGACACAGCAGTTATTAATGTTAATATATATATAGCTATATTGGTGTTATAACAATATTAAAGTTGTAGCTGAGGCGAGAACTAACTGCAGAATTGCAGAAGGCCCTTGTGAGGTAAACTGTGGGATAAATATTATGGAATAATTTAAGTTGTAAAAGACCTTTAAGATCATCAACTCCAATCATTAACGTGACATGACTAAACCTACCACTAAATCACGTCTCTAAGGGCCACATCTCTGCATCTTTTATACAACTCCGGGGAGGGGACTCCACCACTTCCCTGAGCAGCCTGTTCCAATGCTTGGCAGCCATTTTGTCAAAGAAATTAAGATGTCTGGTGAAATTTGAAATAAGAAAAGTGTTACACATGAGTAAAAATAACATTAACCTCACAAATCATCATGGTTTGTGGAGTTGCCCTTTGTGGGTAACCTTGAAGCTGTGACGGTAGCATGGTCACACAGTTAGTAAGTGCATGGTGGCAGTCACTAAGGAAGTGAAATATTAGGAATTAGGGAAAGAAAGAAAAATCACTTTGAAAACAGAAACACTGAGACTTACTAACTTCATAAACTACCTCTAGGTATTTCTGTGTTCTTATATAAAATGTTCTGGTAGTCAATTTACAAAAGTAACCTCAGAAAAATGGTAACCATTCCATGGTATTACCCAAATATGTCAAGGTAATTTCTCCTGTCTTCAGTGGATGCCTTTATTTTCCCTCTGCCAAGCAATAACTAAACCTCTGTACTTTCGCGGGAAGATTTTTTGCAGAGAAAAATCTGTGACAGCAGTTAGTGTTTATATATTAAGAGCACTACTTTTTTATTTCTTTTTTTTTTAATGCAGTTTTCTTCAATTTATACACTCCAACCAATCCTGAAAACCAGGTCTAATAGCATATCAGAAAAACCATTTCCTTTTTCCCAGTAAGGTCAATAAAATGTTAACACCTGGGTATTCCCAGCAGACTCGGGCACCAGAATTAATTTAAATCTAATGCAGGAGAGGCTTACCTGCTACCTATGTGGTTGGTTCCCTGCAGAGTCCAAAACCAACCATGACATACATCATCCAAAAATATGAATATATGCTTGAATCATTAGAAAAAATAACCTCAAAGGTTATGTGTTCTCCGAGTTTCAACACCAGCCATTAATGGTATTGTGAGATTTTTAATTCTATTGGATATGCTCCAAAGAAATAGAGAACCCACAGGATAGGATCAAGAAGATGACACCATTTCTGAGGTATCCGAAAGCAAAAGTTAAGACAGCCTTGTAATTTCTACTATCTTTTGTGTTCTTTGATGGGATTTTTTTGCCACAGTCTCATTGCACTTTAAGAAGAAGATTCCAGCTCTAATGTAAGTCTTAAAAATACCTTTTAGTAATTCCATTTCATTGATTAAAACTGTCAAGAAAAGAAGGTAATGACGAAGTAGGCAAAACATTTGTATCCTAAGCTACATGATAAATTCTAGTATGAACAAACATACCATTCGTACCGCCTCCTACATTATTTAGCTGGTTTAACAAATGTAAATTAAGTACTTGAAGTCAGCAAAATTAAGTATAATAGATGAGGTTTACAAATGAGTAATTTTGTACAGCTGCCATTTGCTCAATATTATAAAAGTGCTCTTAATTTGATTTAACACATCTGTAAAGTGACTTCATTCTATAGATTTATCATCTGAATTTGCATTTTTTTTCTGCTTACAGGAGGGGAAAAAGAGCCAATTTCACTTGGAAATTCTCATTTATTAGGCTGTTATATAAATCTCTTCTACAGTGCTTTGTGATGCAAGTATCAGCAACACCAGTGAACAGGGCTCTGTGGTAATTATGGATAACTGAATAGATCTGAGTGACTAACCACTAAGGTTTTTATTTTTTATGTCACTCCCTCTCTCTCCTCCAATATACCCCTGGTTATGGTTCTGCTGTTGATTTTGAAAAGCTAGAGAGATACACATACTTGTATGATTTATTTATCAAAGTAGAGAGAATTGCTATCTTGTTTCAGTGATTTAACACTCCTCTATTAGTTTGGGCATAAGCCCTACATCCATTTAAAAACAATGCAATCATCCATGTTAATCTCTCCTGGTACAATAGTTGTGTATCTTACAAGTAGAGGTGAATTCACTGGGTTCGATGAGGTTAATGCAGAACATTCTTAGCTCTGCCTCATTCAATATTTTTCTGGCCAGAGAGAATCTTTCAAATCTTAAAAAATAGCTTAGTTCTAGCTAAAGACATCATAAAAACAATAAAGAGAAGAAAAGTTACCTTTTTATATCATCCATGAAATTTGACCTTAATGCCTTGAAGGACAAAAGGTCTGTAAACATATTATTGAGGTTACTGACAGATCACAAGGCTTTTCATAAACCTGTACTATGTGTACTGCATGTCTGAGGAAAGAAAAACTTCAAAACATACTCACACACAAATTCCCCAATTCAGCACATTATATTTATTTGTTTTCAGTTCCTTAAAATTTATTCTGTGCTTCTTAATTATTTTAATATATAATGACTGGATTAGAAGAGAATTTCAGCTCCTATGTGTCACCTAACTTTTGTCACCGCAGTGAGGCAGCTGATGCATGATGTTGGAGGCAGTTAGTACCTGTCTACATGGACAGCAAATCAATTACCATGCTAAAGAATATTCTAAATAGGTCTCACAGTATTCTTTACAATAAGCTATTCATCATTCCATGGAATAATTCCCTGATTATATGGCAAGAGACAGGAGGAGAAAGCATGGCAATGTAATCAGTGGTTATTTACTCTTCTAAGCATAAGTTGAGTGAAAGATAGATGTGAATCCTATCTCCACTGCAATATAAATATTCATACAGGTTATACGATCTCAGCTTTATTGTTGTTGTTGTAGCTATTATTAAAATATCAACTACTTAATCAATTTTTGTATAAATAATTTTTAGACTGGAATCTAGTCTTTTACTGTCCCAAGTATTGGCTTCCTTTAGCTAATGGGCAGAAAATCTTCCCTCTCTCACTTACTGCAGTCCCTCCATATAAAGGCATTTTTATTCTCTTTGCCTATCTCCTTTATACAAATCAGAGGAAAGTTACCTTCAAATCTATGAGAAACTTGAGACACTATCATGTGATAAAGCTCCTCCTGCTCCTGTTACTTTTGCTGTAGCATGGAAGTGAAGTTGGGAGTTAATCTCAGTAAACGTCTCTGACTGCTAAAAACACAATCACACGTTCTGGTCTTATATAGTGGTTACACAGCTTTTCACTTCAGAGATTAGCTCCAGCAATTAAAGAGAATATCTCTTAAAGACTGGGTTTAATCTAAGTGAAAAAAGACCGCATTAAAGCTGAACTATTAAATCCAACTAAACCGAAGGCAATTCTAGACTGTCTAAGACCTTTTTGTTCTGGTCCTTCTGTAAAGCTACTGACCATGATTGAATATGTAAAAATTTGTGTCACATTCAATACAAGATTGTCATGTAATTAAAACAAAAACACGTCACCCAAAGTACTCTTGTACCTGCTACAGGCTTTTTCAGCTTTTTGCTTGTACCACTTTCCTAAGAAAATATGTAAGTTACTTAAGTCTCTGGATTTTTCCAAAAAGATCAATGGTAGGACCATAATGCTAGCTATAGCTCTAGAACATGATAAGTGTCTGTTACTTATTCTCAGCTGAGAAGTAGTCATATTGTAAGGCACATGCTTATATATGCACAGTCATATTTCTGAACAAATACATTGTTATGGAGGAAAAGCCAATCATTAAACACCAACCACTCCACTTTCACAGTGGACAAAATATTATACAATTTTTCCCAGTATTCTACAGCTTCCATACATTTAGAAGATATTTAGGTTCTGATCTACAGTCTTAATTTTCCACATTACTGCAAAACAGAAGACAAAGTTGTATTTGTTATCATCAATTTTACATGGCTATAGAGAGAGACAGAAGGAGGAAAATAGACAATAGTTGTGTATACATATAAGGTTCTGCCACACTGAGCTTCACATTCATTAACTATCAAAAAAATGTTTCAAAAAAGACCTATGGAAATGGGAAGATTTATGTTTCCTTCATTAATTATGCATTTTTCTGTGCAGTCAGTGTAATAAGTAGGAACGAAGCTTCTTAATGTTGCTTGAATATTTTTGCACATGATGAATAAGACCCTTTTAAGTCTGGAAACAGTGATAATTATATTTTGTACACTCTGCACTGAATCTATAATTCTCATTAGACATACATGCTCTTCCACAGTATTTCAGGTAATGAAGAATAACCAGAGCTATGCTGCATTAAGAGGCTCATTTTTCTGTGAAGCAATAAACCATACAACATTTATATTGGTGGCTCTCTGAAACTGCACGCAGTAGACATAATAGCAGTTACAACCATCCATCTTGTGAACAACAGTGACGGGTGTTGCCCAGAGCTCTAAGTAACACAAACATCAAAAAGCACTCCGTCTCTTAAAAACTGGTTAGAAATCATACGATGGGACATATATTTGATCCTCAAATAATCAATCATTCACATGTATTTCTTCTACATGCTGAAGAAAGTTATTGAGAGAGCATAAAGTATATTTGCTGTGAAGCAGAAATTTTATATAGCTGAACAGATAATAAAAAGCAGCTGAAAAAGTCTAGCAATACCAGAATGTTTGCACAAGCTAAAATCTCATTAGGAATGGGAATATGGGCTCCTATGGCAGTGAAATTAATATGTTGTGCTTGAATGTTATGAAATGTGGGAAAGCTCTGAAGAACTGGGACAAAATCATAGGATTGTTTTGTTTTGTTTTTTTCCTGTTTAGAACATTTTAATTTTGTTACTGAGACAAGCATCCAAGTTTGTTTAAATACTTATTGGGATGATATAGCATTCTTCCTTTTCTATCCGGTACCGCTTATATTTTACTGAATTAAATTGTTATGAAAATTAGATCCCTTGCATCCAAATTTTTTTACTGATGTGCAACTTTTAACTGCTGTGAAATTTCTTAGTGCTGCAAGGTTTTACATGGAAAAGTGATGTCAGGAAAAAATTCTGCTTCCTAAAATCAAGAGAAAAAAAATAGGGGGAAAAAAGCACCTTGTACAGTATTAGTATATTTTCTAAGCAAGTCTTCTTTTTCTGATCTGAAATGTGGACTCTGTTCCACCTTGGGGAATATAAAATATGTTTTTCATCATACCTAATTGTCTGCAAGCATTCAGACACTCTTCCCTCTTTATGGCTTTAGAGCTATGTATGTTTATATGGTTTAGTCACAAGCCTGAGCCCTACTGTTCTGTGCAATATATTGAAACTCACTTATTACAGAATATAATATCCCCAGGCATATTTTCTTCTAATAACAAGTATTTAACAAAATACTTATAAAATACCAAACTAATATAGCCATATCTTTCTAGATAAAATAAGCAGGGTTACAAGTCTGCCCTGCCTGCCATAGTTAAATGTTCACCCATTTTTCGTCAGTATTCTTTTAGGAATTTTACAGAGAACAAAGCTTCAAATGTAAAACAAAGCCTTCAAGACTACATTGTACAGCACCCACCCAAACTTGTTATCACCACATATATACTTCCTCCCTCATGTAAGGTGGTTCATAAGGAAATCCACTTAGACTTACAATTTCTTTTTCTTAAAATTCAGCTCAGTATTAAAGGGTGGTGTCTGGACTATAACTGATTCCCATTTAGTATTTCATATGCCTGACAGGACTTTTGAGTGCGGATCAAAACTAAGGCAACTTTTCAACAACTTGGCAGGGATAAGAGGCCTGAAAATGAATACAAATGTGATGTGCCCACTTCATGCTGTCAGACAGATATAGAGTGGTCTCAGCATAAATAAGAAACCCTACAGAGTTTGAGCATGTCAGCAGATAGTAGCTCAGATGCCAGTAGTTAAGGATTTCTCTGCATATCAAAGAATTTATAAAGTGAGTATCATTATAATACAAAAAACTGCAGTGTTTGAGTGAAAGTCTATGATGAATAGAGGTTTAACTACCCACAGTGAGCCTGAAGGACTAATTTTTTTCTTTTATTGCCTGCTAGATAAAGGCAGAGCAATTGAATATGTTTTGTAAGAGGTTTTGTCTCTCCAAACAATTAAAAAAAAATAGTAGGCAAAATACTGTATCCTTCAAGATCTAAAGAACAAGCTATATGTTAAACAGTTTTTATTACAAAAATCTATTAGTTTCTTACAAACTAGAACTTGAGTAGTTATGACGAACGCAATAAATCTGTCTTGGCAACATCAAAATTCCTCAGAGACCTCATTTACAGAAAAACTACTTTAACTCCCCAGTATGCTATTTATAATCATCTCAATCACTGGTTCATTATAATCTATTTGAATGATCCCATTTTATTTTCAGATATTCTACTCTCATTAAACTCACACACTATCATAGAAATTGTGATGACACAATATTGTCACAGAATCACAGACAGGCTGAATTTAGAAGACACCTATGGAGTCCACCTGGTCAAAACCCCTTGCTCATGCAGGGCCACCTAGGTATGATTGCCCAGGACCATGTCCAGGCAGCTTTTGAAGACCTCCAAGGGTAGAGACCACACGACCTGCTGGGCAATCTGTGCAAGTGCTCATCACATTTACAGTAAAAACGTACTTCCTGATATTCAGTGGGAGCATCCTTTGTATTTGTAATTTGTGTCCATTGCCTGTTGTCCTGTCACTGGGCAGCACTGAAAGAGTTCAGTTTTGTCCTCTTTGCATCCTCCTATCAGGTTATCTATGTGTAATATTAAGTTTCCATCTGAGGCTTCTCTTCTCCAGTCTAAACTGTTCCAGCTCTCTCTGTTTTTCCTCATAGGAAGGATGGTCCAGCCCCTTCATCATCTTTGTGGCCTTTTGTTGGATTCTTTCCAGTATGTCCATGTCTCTCTTGTACTGGGGAGCCAAGAACTGGACACAGAACTCCAGGTGTGGCCCCACCAGTGCCCAGTAGAGGGGAAGGATCACCACTCTCAATCTGCTGGCATCACTCTTTTTAATACAGCCCAAGATATCTTCCATCTTTTTTGTGGTAAGGGTACATTGCTGGCTGATGTGCAATCTGGCGTCTGCCAGGACCCCCCAGTATCTTTTCTGTGAAGCTGATTTCTAGCTGTCTCCAGAATTTATTGGTGCCTGACATTGTTTCTCACCAGGTGCAGGACTTCACACTTCTCCTGGCGGAAGAGCATGAGGTTCCTTTCAGCCCATTTTCAAGCATGCTGAGGTCCCTCTGGATGGAAGCATGAACCTCTGGCTTATCATCCTTTAATTGCAGCTCTGTGTCATCAGCAGGCCCATGATGAAGATCCTGTTAAACGGGGCTGCACCCAGCACTGATCCCTGGATACACCACTAGTCACTGGCCTCCAGCTCGTCTTTGTGCCACCGCCCTCTGGACTCAGACACTCAGGTAATTCTCAATCACCTCACTCTGCATCCAGCCCACACTTTAACAGCTTGTCTGGGAGGGACAATGTGAAAGGCCTTACTGAAGACCAGGTAGTCAATATCCATTGCTCTCCCCTCATTTATCCAGTTGAGCCTTTTCATTGAAGAAATTTATTGAATTGCAACACTCTAGTCATGGGACTCATCCCACCACACCTTTGTGATTGAAAAAACCCATAGCCCTGCAATTGCACACAGATCTTTAACTCTGTGTGTTTATTTCCCATATTGCCTCTATTAGGGTACAGGCACCTCAGAAAGGCATCTCAGTATGTTGAGGTCCTGGAGAGGATCTTGGGGATTTCTGTATAATTGTTCCTTGTAGGCTTTTCCTTGCTTACATGCAAACATTCTATGTGACTTGATTAGTGAAATATTAAACTTTTACATTTCACAAGTTTTGTGGTCTCCATACAGCTTCATCTCGCATTGTTTCATTCAAAGCACGAAAACTTGCTTAATATTGAATCTACTTATATGTAACAATAACAAATATACTGTAAAATTATTTTTATTGCATTAACACATAGTATAGATCATTTGTTAAGTTAAAGCATTATAATTTTACTAAGTTAACAATCCACTTATTATTTTAAATGCTCTTAAATCAGTCATAGATACTATGAAAGTTGCCCAAGCTTCTCCAGACATTCTCATGTATTTCTAAACCTCCTTTTGTTTATAACACCAGTGTGAAGAAAAATTGCCTCAAGATAATTAAAAGCCTTTGTGTAAGGTTTAGATACCTCCAACTTGGGAAGTATTGAGCTAGATCATTGCTAAATCAAAGCAGATCCCCAAAGCTGCTGCTGAACCATAGATGAAGGTTAAACATTATCCTACCATCATTTTTCTTTGGGCAAATTACAGGTGTCTCCATGCTTAGTGAGAAATTAACAGTATTCATATCTTTGAAGTCTCTGTGTCACATATGCTGTGGCAGTTGGCAGTTTTTCTAACTGACTGGGACAAGAGGAGACCTATTTAGTAAACATGTCTAATTTTCACAGCTTTCACACTTTGGATGTTCCAGCATGGCTTTGTCAAATATTTCTGCTGTTTTTGTAGTGTTCCTTGCTTCAACAGAGCATGAAGTGATTCTCTCACACATGCTACTGGATAGCAGCCCAAGGTGATGATACCCTTAGGAGGGCATGAATGTGTACGAAGGTTGGTAAGAGCTCCCAGAGGCCACTTGCAGCTCCATTGCATAAATACACTGCTCAGTATAATCTAGAGATTATTCACAAGAGAAATTTCTTCATTACAGATAGTTTCCCCCCCATTGCAATTCAGTATATGGGACAAAAATATTTACAGCTAAACACTCATGATTGATGTCCACACTTTAAATTCTCCTGGCTCCCATATCGAAGTCATTACCACATTCTGTAGTCAGTGTTTCCTTAAGTTAATAATTCTCAGTGAAAATAGGCCCACCTTATCCTACATATAAATTTTTAAAAATTAACCCCACCATCATATTTGATCTCTATTCAGTGTGATTCTTCCCACTCATGCAGTTACCTCATGCTCACAACACCTGGCCTAGAGGCAACATTAGGAAGATCTCATGATTGGAAGTCACTATATCAGAAGGAGCTATCTCTGTATTCAGAGAGAGAACTGAGACACTACCTCTAAGCTATTTCTTGCAAAATCTTCCATGGAAAGTAATATAAATGGTGGTATTCTTTTCTCCAAGTCTGAAGATACTCACCAGAACTTAGGAGGGAATTTGTGGTGCCTTTTGAATCCTACCCCCTCCTCCAAGTGTATTCCTGTAAGCACATAAGCTCCAGTGGCTTAATCAAAATCCTGTTCACCACTGCTATTTCCTTTTCTCAAACTAGGAGTACTTAAACCAAAGTTAAAAGCATCAGGCCAACACTGGCATATTCTGCTGGAATTCCAGTTAGAAGTTGGTTTGCTTCTCTTTTTTAAAGTAAATGTACCAGTGAAAAAGAGACAACTTCTAAACTCTGCTGGAAATTACTGAGCTATAATACTACATAAAAAGAGCTTGTAGACACTAGACTTTAATTCTAAATTGTTATGTTTATTATGTTCTTAATTTCTCACAACCTTCTGTCTCAGGGATGGGAGCTACCCTTCAGTACTCATGTCTCCATTATTTACTTCAAATTATTCTTCATTGCATAGATGAGTCACATAGAACTCTTTTTTAACAATTATTTCACATTAAATCATGAATGCTCTTACTACTCCAACCTCACTTCCTCACTGGCTGCCTCCTATCAGCTCCTCGGCAGGCCGTGGGAGAGAGGAACTCCCGCAGAGATTACAGGCTGGGTTCAAGGTTTCTGAAGGAGGTCATACAGCCTGCATAATTTCCACAGTTAGGCTGAACAGCCAGTGTGCTTCCTTCTACCTTCCGAGTATTATCTACACACACAACCCTTTGCATAGCAGAAAGGTAAATTTCCAGGTGTATTTACTAGTGTTACCATTTAGACCAGTAGTGGACGTTTGGAAAACTAAAACCTAACACATTTAGATTATATATATATATAATATATATAGATTATATATTATATAAAATATATATATTATATAAAAATATTCTTTTATTGACTGAAATACAAGTTGAGATAAGACTAGTATCATATGTGAGTACAAAAGCAAGTACGAAATATTTTAAGCTATTTGATGTTTTAATACAGATGCACTGTGTTGTCTGTGTATTTTTCACAGGAAAAGAACTGCAGGTTGTTCAGAAATAGATATTGATTTTTATGACAATGGTCAAGACTTTTTTATAGTTCTATTTAAAATAATCCTTCCAGTTTGTTTTCTTTGTGTGTGTGTGTTTCTGTGTGTCTGCAGTTGCATTTTACGTATTTTTCAAGACCCTTTGAGAAATTATTGATCTTACCTCTTGATTGCAAAATCTGTCATAAGTGAATGTGATTCTCTTATCGAGAATACATCACTTGAAATGATACATCATTTGTGGGGAAAACAAATTTCTAATGATACAGTGTGACTGCCATAACTAGAAAAGAAATATTTTCAGATTTTGTTGAACATATTCATATCTCTGTGGTGGATTTTACAAGATCAAAGAAGCAACAGCAAACATCAAACACAGTTGTTTACAAAATGCTACAGGCACAAGACAGATATGGCATATGTGTTAGTGCTTCAGAAGCTTGTTATGAGTTAGCTAGTTCCATATTGTGTTGCATGGAAGAGGTTTTCTATATTGTTAAAAAAAAAGAAAGGAACCACTAGATCTTCAGTCCATGGTTCTATACATGTGATTTCAGAGATTTGATTTTTTTTCCCCTTGTAATTTTTTATTTTAAATTTTTTGCAATATTTTAAGCAAGTTTATTTTAATGGCCCGTAGAATTCAGTGAATAATATCCATTCATGGTGATTTTTTTTTCTAGGTTGCTCTATTTTTAGGTTTTATATAGTCTATTAAAAACAAACAAACAAACAAACAAAAAGAAAAAAAATGAAGTTCCTATTAAGAATAAAAAAGCAAAGATCTAATCACAACAGTAGCCATCTTCAAAAGACACCTTTGAGGGGCCAGAAACCCTCTTCATTTATTAAATCTGGTTAGCGAAAGATCTGATCATATATGCTTTCATTTTTAGTCAAGAATTTTTCTAGGAAAGACTGATAGAGATCTCTGAAGTGGAAAGATAGAGAAAGCACACAGTAACGACTGCAATGGGCTCATAGGAGAAGTGTGTTGGCACACACAAAAACAAAGAATGATTCTTGCTGGAGGAATAGCCCTGGAAGTTGCTGCTCTGGTAGTATCCCTTCCTGGATTTAGAAGGCAGGATGGTAACATAGACAAATAAGCAATCTAAGAACTAAATCAAACAAAAAATATGCCAACACTCACAGCAGACCCAAACTAGAGCACTGCAGATAGGGGTATGTAGTGAACAAGCTACAAAATGTTTCATTTTACTCTACTGGGAGAAGAGGAGAAAGATTCTAAAGCAAATGTTGAAGTGTACTGAAGAGAATACGAGTGAAAAAGGCATTGCGTATCCTAAGAAGTTTTAGATGCAGCATAACTGTTAGTTATTATCATAATGCAACAAAAGCTACAAAATAACCTTGTCAACCTTGTCATTTCAATTTTTTATGCATTGGGTTTCTTTTGCTAGATACGTCAGTGAATTCTTCTCTCCATAACATACTGCCATAGGCTAAAAGCACATAAAAGAGGTCTGTCAAAGAAGTGTCACATGTAATAACATTATACCATAAAGAACACTGTCCTTGGTTAGTTCTAGAGGTCTACATTTCAAAGGTATTGCAGCACCTGAAATGCTCCATCTCACACTCAGCGGGGAGTACATGGTGTTTTTTCCCACCTTTAGTCCTTTAGTGAAAAACAGCGTACAGAAAATGACCTTCACAAGGTCTGGCTAACAACCAAATTATGCTGCAAGAAAGGTGAAGGGGAGGAAAAATAAAGCCTGCTGGCCATTCATGTTCACTCAGGGATTTGTTCTTGATTTCTAGGTTTTAGGGGGGCCACTGCTCCTTAACAGTGGAGTTGCTGTTGAGACCAGCCCAGTGCTGAAGCTGGGAGGATGATAAGCAGTTAAAGCACATCCGAAAATATCTTTTGGAAGTGATCAGGACTTCCAGCAGTTTGGGTGACATTACCTTTACCTCAATGCAACTAGTTGCTCTTTTCCATGCTCCCTTACAATTGCCTTTCTTCAGGTTTATAGCACGTGACCATCTTTCCCCCTCCCCCTCTGCTCTCTTCAACCCTTCACTTTATCTTTTGTTATAAAAACTCACCAAAATTAGGCCGGTTTTTGCTGAAGAGCCATGTGCTTTTGTATTAAGCATCCTTCTTCATTATTTCTATCTAGCTCTAAATGTTAGAAGCTGATTAATACTGTGTGGTTTTAAAGCATCATACACACAAAAATATACAGCTTGCTAGAATGTTAATTTCAGTATGTCATACCTGCATGCCAGCATCATTTGCAGAGCAAAGGGTGTTTTCAACTTTATTTCTGTTTTAATTTTGAAATTTAAAAAATGTAAGGATGAAGGTTTCCAACCTGTATATCAACAAAGATTGCCTCAAATGGGGTGACATCAGACTGGTCAGCTGCCACTAGTGGCATTTGGCAAGCCCTGCACTCTTCAGCATCTTCATAAACAACCTGGATGCAGGACTGGAAGGAATACTAGAGCAAATGCACAGATGATACAGAACTGGTAGAGCTGCAGACTCCCTTGAAGGCAGAAAGCACCTGGAGAAAGACCTCGACAAGTTAGAGGACTGGGCAATCATCAACCATATGAAGGTCAAGGAGGGAAAGTGCCGGATTCTGCACCTGGGATGGGCAGCCCTGGATGTACAGACAGACTGGAGAGTGAGAGGCTGGAAATCAGCGCTATGCAAAGGGATTTGAGGGTCCTGGTTGCTGCAAGTTGAACATGAGTCAGAAGTGTCCTGGCAGGCAGAAGGGACATCCCTGTCCCAGGGGCATCAGGCGCAGCATCGTCAGCTGGAAAAGGGAGGAGGAGTGTCCCACTCTGCCCTGGGGTGGTCTCACCTTGAGTCCTGTGTACAGTTTTCAGTGCCACAATATAAGATATTAAACTATCAGAGAGTGTCCAAACAAAGGCTACAAAGATGGTGAAGGGTCTTGAGGGGAAGCCATATGAGGAATGGCTGAGGGCCCTTGTCTGTTCAGCCTGGAGGAGAATGTGGGGACACCTCATGGCTGTTACAACTTCCTGTGAGGGGAAGAGGAGGGGCAGGCACTGATCTTTTCTCTGTGGTACCCAGTGACAGGACCCAAAGGAATGACCTGAAGCTGTGTCAGGGGAAGTTTAGGTTGGATGTTAAAAAAAGCTTATTCGCTCAGAGGGTGGTTGGGCACCGGACAGGCTCCTCAGGGAAGTGGTCACAGCACCAGCCTGACAGAGTGCAAGAAGTGTTTGGAAAATGCTCTCAGGCACACGGTGTCACTCTTGGGAATGGTGCTGTGTAGCACTAAGCATTGGGTTCAATATCTGTTGAAGGTGTCTTCCAACTTAGCTTATTCTGTGATTCTGTGATAAAAGCTTCACCAAAATTGCCAAAGACAGGGGGAGAAATAGGCAGGGAATGATAGAGGAAAAAAAAGATAAAAAAAGAAATCAACTATTCACAGCATCAGTGGAATGAAGAAGTTCCAGTTCATTGGAACTTCATGTTCTTCATGCTTCAAGGGCTTTTGGAATAACAAAAAATTGTGCACGCTTCCTTTGCCAAAGCAAGTTGAAAAGACAGATGTTATCCTAACTTACAACCAGGGAGTCTGGCTGCCCATTCCAGTGGCATACTCTGGCCAATTAAAAGCTGACATCTTTAGGCGTGAGAAGCAATAACAAAAGCAGGAGTCCAATGCTGCTTCTGACTGCAAATTCTGTATTTTTCGTTTGAAAAGACACTCTATTTTGAGCACAAAGGAATGCTCCATTGGTGACATTCTGCAGGCTGCATTTGGAATAAATCATGGTTTTAAAGACTGACTGTTATCATTACTTGGCCTAGAGAGCAGAAGGATAGATCCAATTCCCACTGAAATTAATGGAAATGCTCTTATTGAGGCAATTGTTCTGAGGATAGTACTAGCTATGAAATTTTATTTTCTTTGCAATAGAAAACCAGATTCAGCAGTCTTCCTTAGCACATTCCTATTGAGCCGTCACATGGGCACATTTTACCTTATTTTAATGCTTGACCTTTATATTAAATGTTAAATAGTTCTTATAATTTTAGACTTACTTACCTTACACAAAGACACATTTTCAGAGACTTTGGAAATGTTTTTTAGCTCACTTACCCCTCTTTAAAAAGGCAGACAGTAAAAATGGTGCACTTCTAACTTTCCTCTACTATTGAGATGGAGGAAGGCATTTTGGTTCTTCCTCCCACTGGTGTACTACTTTGTTTATAAGCAATATTTAATATTTGTCTGGGACTTTTAAAGTTTAAAAGGAAACTTCCTTAAGAATGCTCTTAATGGGAATCTTTCTAGTAAAGATTTTACTGTCACAACAATTCAGTAGTCATACCTGAAACTACTTTTAAACCAGCTAGTTGACCATTGTAAGGAGTACAGCTACTTAAACCCAGAACTAAAAAAACAAGCAAGACATCCTCAAAGAAGCTGGCTTAAACTATCATTAAATACTGCTGTCTGAAGTGTTTCATCCAAGAGTGCACATGTGTATTGCAGACCCACTGATAGACAGAACAGAAAAGAGCTCCTGTATTACTTGCAGATGTAAAGATTTATTCTCTGTATTTTTGCTTAAACTTGATGGAGTTTCTTCCACCTCCACTGCTACACCCATTTCAATTGCTCTTATTTGTCATGGACTATGCAGGTTAATAAGCCTGTCACTGGTACTGGCATTTAAATTGCTGTTTTCATCTCCTTCCTCCTGTTTAATAATCTTCTCTTTTTTTTGATAGGACCTGACAGTTTTCTGACTTCTCCTTCCTACCATTTAAAGAGATGCTTCCGGAATAAAAGTAAATAAATCAAAATTAATGATGACATGGATGTGACAGCTTCCAAAATTTGCAGCTATTGTTTTCCATTTCTTCCTATTACTCTAATAACAGATAACAGTTTGACATGGACGTGGAAACAATATCCTTCAAAACAGCAGTGGACTTAGCGAGGGAGACAGCAAATTTGTTCAAAATCTTTTAGGCAGCAGCAGTAACCATTTCAAAGCTGTACGACAATGTCTGAACCTGAAAAGAAATTAAAGCTTGCACCTTTAGGCCTCTCTAAAGATCTATAAATCAGCCACAATTCACTTGTCTTCTTGCTAGAAACATGAGAATTGATGAGCAATAAGATTAGTGAAACAAACTGCCACCACACTGCCTACCAGGAAAAATGTCCAGAAAATGCACTTGAACAAAATCTTTAGTTTAATTCACCTTCTACTATGGCTATGCTGATGAATCTGCATTTCAGTCATTTGCTCTTTCATTCACTGCAGTCATTTAAATCACAAAGCCAGACATCCTGTGTGTGAGAGGAAAAAAAGAAAAACAAACAAACAAACAAACAAACAAACACACAAAGCAAACATTCACTTATGGGGAAGCCCTTCTGAAGCTCCTACTAATTTTTAGTTAGCTGCTGCTCATATCAACAGCGACCTAACACAGTAACCTGACCAGCACGATCGGTCAGCTCAGAACAGCCAGCCCACTTAGAGACAAATCAAGAGACCAATGATGAAAGGGGGCTGTGACCAGTCAGAGATTTTATTTCTAGTCCTTTTTAGCATCCATTCATTCTATAGGTAGTTAATTAAATCTGAGAAGAGTTAAGAACATACTAAGGACCAAGACTATAATGAATGTGTTGAGAAAAAGACTGCAGAGTAAAGGGTATGAGCTGCCATCGCTCAGAACGAATTTTCCCGTGACTTCCCACCATTATATTTACACCACACAGTTCAATCACACACACTTCAAACTTGGGACATGAGCATGATTTACTGAGAATTAATTTCACACATGTAATTCTACTGTTGTGTCTTGCTATTACTTGCCCAGTATTTCACAGTGGTTTTTTAAAAGGATTCCTCAATATCCAATACCAAAACTCTCTGATGAATGACTGAAACCTTTCCAGTGCTGTTATTAAAGACAGGGTATTCTGTAAAATCTTCAGACTTAAATGTGTGGTCTCATCATCATGACACAGGTACTCAACTCATTTCATATACCCTTCACTAGCAGGCTTGTGGAAGTTATAGTAGAAACAGAAAATTCATAAATGTTACCATTTTTGCAGTTTGCAAAAATATTTTAAATATGAAATAAGATTTCACTATGGCACTGAGAATGGCACTGGTTTAATATTCATAGAAGCCAAAGATAAATCAGAGATAGAAGCAACCAAAACAAAAATAATTGCAGTTCTAAAGACAAATTATCTAATCCAAATACCTGATAGGCTCAGAGTCCAGGACCATGCACCACAGGAGGAAATCCTGGTGGATACATGATCTAGGTAATGAGCCAATGTTACCCCTTTAATTTAAAGTTTATAAATTTAACCCAAACCCAAAACTATTTAATAATTATTTAAATAAAACTAAAGCATTACTTCTGAATTGTGAAAGGTTTCAAAAGAAACCATGATTTATGGGAAATACATCTTGAGGTTAATATTTCTTAGTTAGAAATCATAGCAGAACCTGTAAATTGTAACTCAGCAGTTCTAATGTGGTTTGCAATTTAGGCAGGATTGTCCAACCAAGCATTCAAATTTGGGGATTTGGTTTATGGGTGGTTATGGTGGTGCTAGATTGATGGCTGGACTAGATGATCTTGAAGGTCTTTTCCAGCCTTGATGATTCTGTGAAGCCATGCTTTGAGATAAGCAAGTGTTGATGCTGTACCTCCTTGCAGCATTAGCTCCAATGACTTTGATTTCTTTGGAGTCTTTCTGGTTTTTTTCGTTTTGTTGAAGTATTCTTGTTTTAATTCAGGCGCAGTGGTGTGCTACAGCACAGGGAACAGCAAGAGCCAGCTACTTCCTCCAGACTGGGGTCTGGGACCTGAGGTCAGGCTGCGCTGGGACAGCAGAGCTGACTGTGGGAGAGCGGCTCTCTGCATTCTTAGATGTGGCAAAATAATGGTCCAGCATCCAACCAGGGAGCTCAGACAGGAGAAAAAGGAGGTAGGACCAAAAAGAGGATGGTATTCAGCTATCCTAAG
The DNA here is from genome assembly GCA_036630365.1 of Acanthiza pusilla. Taxonomy (NCBI): domain Eukaryota; kingdom Metazoa; phylum Chordata; class Aves; order Passeriformes; family Acanthizidae; genus Acanthiza; species Acanthiza pusilla. The sequence continues at coordinate 40,190,479 of JAXCHO010000164.1, read as the reverse complement.
AGGGAAGTTCAGGCCTGAGACTGGAGCTGATGTGGCCACTGGCAGGGTGTGGGTGTGTGCCCAGCCTCTCGGCAGGCTGGCCACAGCCATCAGGTTTAGTGTCCACAGGGCCCTGGTGTAGCTGTTGAATTGCCAAATATGGAGATCACAGAATATGCTGAGTTAGAAGGCACCCACAAGGATCTTCAAGTCCAACTCCTGGCCCTGCACAGGACCATCTCCAAGAACCACACCATGTGCCTGAGAGCATTGTCCAAACTCTTCTTGTACTCAGACAGGCTTGGTGCTATAACAATTTCCTTGGAAACCCTGTTCCAATGCCCAGCCACCCTCTGGGGCAAGAACCTTTTTCGGATATCCACCTTAGACCTCCCCTGACACAAAGTTAGGCCATTCCTTCAGGTCCTGTCCCTGGTCTCCACAGCGAAGGAATCAGTGTCTGCGCCTCCTCTTCCCCCCACAAGGAAGTTGCAGAATGCAATGAGATCTGTCCTCAGTCTCCTCCAGGCAGAACAGACCAAGTGACCTCAGCTGCTCCTCGTATGGCTTCCCCTCAAGGCTCTTCACCATTTTTTTGCTCTCCTTTGGACACTCTCTAATAGTTTAGTATCTTTCTGTGCTCAAATCAGTGATCTCTCTGTAGGTTGAATAATGGACTGCACTTCTGAAAATTGGGAATATGTACCTTCTACCACTGTAGGAGCTGTTAGGAGGCTATTAAGATTTTAGTCTTTCACTTCAAATCTTTGTCAAATGCTGACCTTTGTAAAATAACTTACACTGAAAAAAAGCCATTTTTACCAAACTTTACTTAGTGGTGTCTCTATTTTTATTATTTGGTGAACTTTTCCTGAACTATCCAAGCATTCTCAATAGCTCAATTACTAATTTTTCAAGGTAAGTTGTAGCTTTTTTCAATTCAGCTGGTCTGTGAATTATATGTGATTTTAATAAAAGCCTGACCTTTGTTGCTGACACATCTAATCTTTCAAGAAGATTCAGGATTCTTGATATAGTTGAAAGCTGGAGATAGCTAAAATCAGCTGTTGTTCTATAGGCTCAGTTCCTTATTTCTCCATTGTTTGTTACATGCTGTGCATCCTTACAAGTCTAAGCTTACCTGTAGACTTTGATGAGAGTTCATCTGAAATGAGAAGGCTTCTGGCTAAACAGCACTGGGTTTTCTGCTGCAGGAATTTCTTGTTTCGAATACTACAGCAGAAATACCCCGTGTCCTAGGAATAGTTTCAAAGAGAATTGGTGCAATTTTTTTTTCAAGGCTTCTATTATCTCATTTTGAATAAGAAGGCATCTGAATGGTCTTTGATTCATTCTCAGGTACCTTAAAATATTCACAAGATTCTCCAGGTGCAGTACACATATCACTGAATAAAGATACAGTCATCTTTGACTTACAACAATATATTTTTCAGCCTTCTCAAAATACAAATGTGAGACTAGAAGGGATCTCCTTAATCCTCAGATCGAGTAATCTGTTTCTCTGGAATGTTGGTTTATAAAATTATTGATTTTCACAGCTTAGTTTTAAAGACAATCTTCTTGTTTGGTTGGTCTTTTTCACTGTTTTTGCTTTCTACTACTTCCATAGAAGATGATGAAACCATCTGTCTTAAGAACCTGCTGGGTCTTTTGAGCTTATCTTTATTCCTGGTCAGTTTATATCCATTTATATATAATTTATACTTCTTTGTTTGCACGGTATGTCTCTGGATTGCTATGATTACATTTTTCCTTTCCTGGTCCACATTGTACCAGTAGTTTCATCTTTGTCACTAGTAACATTAAATTTCCTTCTTTATGTTATATTGATATGAAGAGGCTTTCATATGAGGAAGTTTGTATCAGAAATTCTTGTTGGCACAAAAATCTTCATGCAAAAGGCACTACATTTTTATTATTACTCTATTCAAATTTCCTAGTACTACTAACATTTATTAAAATTTATCTCCTTTCAGTTATTCCATTCCTTAATGTCGTGTGATCTACTCTTCAAAGTAGGTGGTCAACTTCCTGCTGGCTTGGGTGAAGCTATTTACGAATTAACGCTGGCCTGCATCTTTATTAGCAAGAAGTTTTCAGCTGATCTCTGGATGTCACCAACATGCTGCCTGCACCAGTTTGTATGGAGCTGTAAATCTGTCCCCTCGTTATCCCATAAAGCTGGTATTTCTAATTCTCTGCAGAGACTTTCTTTAGCTCTCTGTGTCTCACTGTGAATATTAACCGAACACCTAGCAGAGTAACCATTACTAAAAATAAACTATTGCCACTAAATTCTATGTAGGATTTGCAAAAGTTCCTTTTACAGTTTCCAAAGGGAAATTGCTGATTTATGAGTATAATTAAAATTACAAACTTAATTTAAGCCAACTAGCTAAGCCAATGGTTAGGATAAAGAGAAAAGAATTAACCTCACTCTAAAATAAATGTGTAAGGCAGGTGGAATGTGTATGCTTCCAGGGCTGACTGCACTGAGCTCAAACAGAGCTATGACTTAGTCTGGATGCCTAATTTTTAAACAGCCAAAACTGGCGTAAGCCTCAGCCAACATTTATGTATTTAAAATTCAGTACATAATAATCTCATGGTGTTCATGTGACTTTAAGAGATGGAATTTGTATTTCTACGCATACAGCTCCTTGTATGTATGTCTGAGGCTTAGGCAGCAGCACAGGAGGCAGATATTGCAGCCTTTATTTGTGTGTATGTCTGTGTGTGTGTGTGTGTGTGTGTGTGTGTGTGTGTGTGTGTTTATAAAGCCTGCTTTTTTTACATGATTGGTATCGATCACCCATTGGTTTTCTGGCACACATTCCAATCAGACTCTTATACTAAATAGGAATAAAAGACTGAAAGTGATTTCACAGATCAAAGAGCATTTCTTTCAATTGTACACAATCCAGTTAAGAAACTTACCAAAGATACACTGTAAAATTCATCAATTATTTTCTCCCACTATGCCTGTAGGAAAGCTAGCTTAGAACTTTTTTCTTTCATAATCGGAACATCCTTTTGATTTTCAGCTTAAGATTTTTTTTTAAATCAACAGTTCCTTCCTATTTTTATGTCACCATTGACCTAGAGAATATTTATTCTCCTTTTTTGTCATTTATCTCTCACTCCAAATTTTTCTATAAAGAATAAATATATATCTTTGGAGCACTGTTTTTTATTGGCTAACAAAACTGAGATTTTCCTATATGTATGAACATAGGCTTTCTGTACCTCCTGAACTGGACTTATCATACCCATGGTATTTAAAATACTATTTTATCAGTGCCAAGCAGAGTGGCAGTAATTTTTTTCCCTGTCTCATAGAAATACTTCATACAGGTGCAATTGTATATGGCTAAAATGAAATTTATAGACCTGCTTGTGGGTTCATAGCTTTATTGCTTATATTATGGCTCTAGAAAATGATGGCTATTCCAGTTGACAAAAGAAATTAATTAGATATTAACAAGTCATTTATTTTGACTTGTCGGGAGGCTAAAATAATCGTAAAAATTGAAAGGAAATATATATATATAATGATTTATCCTTAACATAAGGTGGCATATCAATAACATTCTTGACCTTTTGGAGTACGTGTAAATGAAGTAGTAAATATTTTCCATAGTAAGTGCCCTCATAAATATTTAAGGAATTTAAGAAGTATTGGTGCTAACATTAACCTATCTCTAAGGGCACACTGTGATAGTAACACATACAGTGACCCCATTTTCTCCCAGTGGAAGAAAATAACTGATGAATAATGAGCTGATGGTATAGAAGAGATGAAACATATTACTTAACTAAAAGCCTACAGTCCACTAAACAAACATAGGTATTCAGGTGTGTATTTAGCAGAATGTACTTAACAAAGTGATAAGTGTTTAAGTGTCCTATCTTTACATTATGTTCAACAAAATAAACAAGGAAGTTGGAAAATGAAGGGAGCACATAACAACAGAAAAAATCAACCATGTACAATCAGCCATACTCTCTGGCAAGTAGGGGCTCTCCATTCCTGTCATTTCTCGATAGTATCTTTTATTTACTTCACCTCTATACTGCTTGGTTCTTATTCACAACTTATTTGTGGATGCACACCCTGTCTCCCAGCTTTTTGTGGCTGATGGTTTCAGGCTAAGTTGTTTACAGCCTCATTGTTTCCACTGCTCTTGCTTGCATATTGCTTCCATGTTCTTTCTCTTAGTTTCCTTTTCTCTCACCCATTCCCCAAAACATTTTCTGTCTTTGTTGTTCTGTTCCCCCCTTACCACAAAACCAGCTGTTTTCATTGAGAGCAGCATAGTTGAGCAAAAATATTCTGAGTCTCAATGAAATGTCAGAGTATGATGCTAATTTTTCACATTTTCCTTAGTTTTGTAGGCCACATTTCCAGTGACAAAATGTTGACTTAACGTATGTATATGGGTACTCCTTTCTAGCTCCTGGAGCCAGAGAATTATTTTGAGAAGCATCAAACAGCTATCTGTCTTAGTCTAGAATTTTATTTTTATTATTGTATTTAACTCCTGAAGAAAAGATAAGCAGAAATTGACCTTCCACATTCACAGTGATGGGGTTTTATATCTCAAATGAGATTTATTTGTTTTCCCTGTAGATCTTTCTTGTGACTTAGTCAGTCATTTCACCCCCTAAGCACAAATGCCTGTGAGGCTGTTTTGCACAGAGGGACTTGGCTAGTTCTCTGAATTCACAGAGTAGCCCTGAACAGCAGTAGTTATTTGTTGGGGCCTTTTTCCCTGCTCTGTGTTCCAATAATTTTATTCTTAGCGAGTTTGAAAAATAAACATGTTTTATCCCCTTGAGCAATTCACAATATGCAGCTGAATTGAATAATATATTGTTTTCAACTTGTTATACATGTGCCAATTTAAATTTTCAGGAACAAAACTGTGCAGGAATATGCAGGGTTAGATATCTATGAATCTTTCAATAAAGTGTAATCAGATTTCTTTTGGTCCTGAATCATTGGGAAAAAAAAAGATGTGTGGTTACTAGTGAGCATGCTTGCTTCAAGAATACTGCATTTCTACATGCTCGGAATAATTTTATATTCATTTTGATTAACGCAAACTGCTTACTCTCAAGAGGCTGACAAACACTAAAGATTTCCACTTTAGTGGTTTACAATGACATCAAAGTGGCCTTATATCTTTCCAAATATCTGTTTCCTTGGTAACACAAAGCAAACTGTTCATTTCAGAGGTGCCTATAGAAAGCAACTGAGATTTTATTTTCATGTTAAATATCAAAACTTAATGTGGATGATGACATTGTACAAAACATACAGTGTTTAAAAGACAATCTTTTAAAGTCTTCAAATAAATAATACAAATGTTCACTTTGGAATATCAATAATTTCTAATTATATTTAGATAATATTATTTGTTGGAAGCCAAAGTATTATATGTTTTCATGCCTATGAAATTAATTTTATTTTAATGTAATAAAAGAAATATTCTTTTTTTAAAGGCAAACTACCAAAACAGAGTAATGACTGTTGAAAAAGAACACATACTAAAAAATATTTCATGGAAAAGTATTCCCCAGCAAGTAAATTTTAAAGAGTTTGCAAATACTGTTTAGTTAACAATGAATGATTTCTCTGTCAGGAGTATCTTTCTCTGCTAAACACAAGCTCTATATACACGGAATTGCAATGAAAAATAGCTCAAGTTTTATACAATCAATAAATGATTAAGACTCTCCATCCCGGCTCCATTTATTGCACTCTTTTTCTGTGTCTTAACTAAGGACCTGAACAGGAAATACATCTAAGCATGAGTATAGCTTTGACATGGCAAACATTTGTATGGAAGCCTTCTGAGTCTAGGAAAGATTTGAGGAACAGATGCAAAACTTACAAATTCTTATCAACACTATGAAGCTGTTACAGCTGAAATTATCACATGTCTACATGCAAATGAGGGCTCTTTTTCTGAAAAATAGTCTAAACATCTGCCAGAACATCTCCACAGAACAAACAAACTGACACTCCTGTTATGATCAATAATCTCTCTGTTCGGGGCTCATTAGAGTTGGGAAAAAAACTCTCTCCTTTTTGTTTTGATGGAAAGGGAAGAAATGTGAGGTTGGGGTTGGACAGAGGAACAAGAGGAGTGGTGAAAAAAAATTCAGCAGGACCCATACAGAGAAACTTTATGGAGAAACATGAAGACCTCCCATGGAAGAAAGCAAGGGTATGCTTTTATAATCGAGGAGGCAGTGTACTAAGAGGGCAAAGTGTAATTTATGGCTACTGAATAAAACTCCTGCCAAGAATTCAGCCCCTACCATCTTCCTAGCCACTATTCCCATAAATTATTGCAAATTATGCAGGTGTAGATGTGCCAGGGAAACTGAGATTGTCTGAATGAGCCCTTTTTGTAACAGCAACATATTGTCAGTCTTTTTTTTACCATTTCCTTGCAAGTCAAGCTTTGAGCGCACGCGATAGTCTCATGCTTCAAATTATATAAAGGTGCATTTAGTTTTCAGAAAATATCTAGTGTGCTTCGAGAGTACATTGGAAGAGGCAGCCCAACGATCTCCCTGAGAACCAAACAAAAGAATTGAACCAGAGTATTTCATATGGCATGACCAGAGCAATGGTGATGGCAGTGAAAAAAACACCTGTAATAATAAGAAAGCTAAATTTGCAGAACAGTCTTTCAAAGATGTTTTCCTTCCACATTTACCAAATAACAGCAGGAAGTTGGAATACTTTTTCTTCTCTACAAATAAACACAGCTTTTCATGAAAGGCACCTTTTCTGACATGAAAATAACAGGAAAATGAAGATGAAGATGAAGATGAAGATGGAAGATGAAGAAATCTTAACAAAATACTTTGGAGCTGTACAAGATTTTACAGTCATTTAACAAATGTGATTAAAGTTGATAAGGCCACAACCTTACAAAACTAGGATTTGAAGTTCATTTCCGTAGCTCAGAAAAAGACCTCTAGTGTTTTTGTGTGCAAATAAGAGTTAAACACAGGAAAGTTTTTTAAAAAATAATAATATCTATGAATAATGCAGATATATTTTTACTGATCACTGGAGGAAAAATAATTCAGTCCAAAAGAGGTAACAAAATTAAATAATAACAAAATGTAATAGAGCATTAAAAAGACAGAACTATTTAATTATGGAAAAATAGATTGATATTCACAAACACTCCATAAACAGAATAATGTGTGTAAGAACCTTGACTCATGCTAATACTTCTATTTATTTTTTTGTTTTTTTTTTTCTTTTAAGCTGACAATCATAACCGAACAGAATTTAAGACAAAGGTTTAATTTATCATTTTTGCAGATTCTTTCATTTAATTAAACCTCATTATATTCAGTTTCACTACTTTAATTCTATTAGCAATTTTTTGGTAGTTTTAATATTAAATTTTCCTTTTTTTTTTCCCCTGTAGTATGTCTTCCTTCTTTTTACATTGTAGGGATTTTTTCTTTAATAAAACTATTTCTTTCTATCTAAATATCTTCTTTATTTATTTTCACTCTTCAAACATACTACCTGGTAGCTGAAAAGCTACCACCTGGCAGAAAATAAAGCCACAGAAACAAGCAGAATTATTTGCTGGAAATTAAATCTATAAAATATGACTATCAGTCAGACCTTTGAGCCTAAATCTTTAGTGCCATGCAGATAATCCACATTCAGCTACCTACCTTGCCATGCAAATTTATTTTATTCTTTTTCGCTGTTAGTGTATTAGTGATAGATTTCATTTTGTTATTGAGAAATGGTGTAATACAACTCCACATAAATCTTGAGACATAGGTGTTATCCTTTTAGTAGTATATACACACATCTTTGGACAATATCCTCAACAGAAAGTTTCAGAGATTTCACAGTAACCCCAGGTCAGTCTTTGTCTTATGAGTGTCTGCCAAAAAGGCTATCATTCAGTTTAAGTTGCTTCCCTCAGGAAAACATTAGCTTCGTTGTAGGGATTCCATGAAAATAAAAAGCTTTGATAACCTTATGAGTGCTGTTATGAACGTACCATTGCTGCTGGACATGTTGCCTTTTTCTTTCAGTCTATTAGACAAATATTCATTTGAACTTGTGCAGCACTTTTTAAAGGTTTATTTGTTGAAGGTGAAGACAGCACATCTTAAAAAGCACACAGTTCAGTAGCAGAAAAAAAGTACCACCAGCAGCAGAAATCCTTTATTTTTTGATCTTTCAGGTTATTATTTTCATTTCCACCTTTTTTAAAAACCAAGGTTTTCTTGTTTTGATAAAATTGTCTGCTTGTGCTACATATTTGATGCTCTCTCTGGTGAAGTTTTCAATCTACACTGGCATTTCCTCTCACCTGCAATAACTGTTTTCATGGCAATTCCCAAAACACTTGAAGAAGTTTACCATGTCGCTGCCTTTCAAACTGTAATTTCCTGTCTTTACTCCCAAGAGAACTCAAATTCTGGTAGAAAACTCAGAATACAGAACGCTCCTCTTACACTCCCTTCTTGATTCTTTTGTTCAGACTACATTTCCTGACTACAGTGCAAGGACCATACCTCTTGCCAGTTCCTGTCATCTCCTATATAGCTCCAGGGATACCTCCCAAGGAAGGTGCTGTGTTTGTGGTGCAAAAGAACAAGTTCACTGTTTTCCAGGTTGCATGTACAAATATAGAAAAATAATTTGTTCTAGTCTTTGGGATTCCTCTGCTTTAAGACTTTAAATTAATAGTGGTAAAAAATGTGACTCAGTTTGTAGCTCTATGTGTGTGTGCATATGCCATCCAATATACAACAAATACACAGAGATACAAATGAAATTGAGCAGAGTTACCAATTTCAGTTTCCAAGCATAAAGAATGTCAGGAAAAACTATATATTTGTCTTCCTCAGAGTTGCAATTTATCTAGGCATGCAGAGTTCAAGAATATACTGGTGTAATTCAGCAATATACAATATTGCTAAAGCAATTTATGTAGAAAATGGTCTATGTGTTGAATGCATACATTGCTGCCAAGAAAGTGAAAACCAATTAGCCCTTAGATAAACAGATTATGGTTACAATATGGGACATAAAGAGCAGTGATGAAGAAAATTAAGAAGTCTCCTAGCTCCAGCAACTGCATCAAGACTTTGTATTTTCAAGTGGAAAGAATAACCTTGGCTCCATGCATTTCATGGCTGCATAGGGAATAAGACTTCTACCAACAAATCAAGACAAGGAAGAGTTTCAAAATGGAAGGTGTAAGTAAGCATCAGCTACATGACAATATTTTGCAAGTTTATTTACTAAACAATTGATAACAGAATACAAATTAATTATGTGAATATAGAAAAATATATGAATGATGCAAAATTATTCAAAGTCTTCAACAAATATGGATATTTTTTAAAAAATGATTATGTAAGTAAGTAAATCAGGCAAAGTATATTGTCAGAGCAAAAAAGTCCCTTCCCTCCAAAGTTGAACGGTAAAAGGTTTCAGAAGCTGGGAACACTGCTTTCAACCAGAAGTGATGGAGATCCTGCCCTTTCAAAAGAGTCTCAGCCATGCTAGGGCTGATGACTGAGTGTAAGAATGAGCAGCTGACCAGCCTGGGCCATGACTGAAACTGGGACAGAATTTGTCTGCCCTGGTGTATTGGGTGTGTCTGAGACAGAGTTATTTTCCCCACAGCAGCCCTCACAGAGCTGTGCTTTCCATTGGTAGCTATAAAGGTGTTGATAACACACCTTTGGCTGTTAAACCTGATTTTGGCTACTGCTGAGCAGAGCTGGCACAGCATCAGTGCTCACTCTTCAATGTTATGCCCACCCGTCCAAAGACTGGGCGTGGGCAAAATCTTGGGAGGGATCACAACCAGGACAGCTGACCCAAACTGACCAAAGGGATATTCCATACCATATGATGTCTGCAAAGATATAAAAGCTAGAAGTGGAGGAGGAAGTGGGGACATTCATTATTTCTATTTGACTTCCAGAGTAGTTGCTAGGTATGATGAAGTCCTCCGTCCTGGGAAGTGGCTGGATGTTGCTTGTGGTTGGGAAGCAGAGAATAAATTCTACTATTTTCCCCTCGCATGTGCATGCGCAACCTTCCATTTTTGCTCTAGTAAACTGTCTTTTTTGATCTATGAATTGTTTTTCATCTTATTTTCTCTCCTCTGTCTACATGAGATGGGGAAGTGCTAGAGTGGCTTGGTGGACACCCAGCATCCAGATAAAATCAACCCTTCACACCTGGCAGGAGAACAAATGCCAGAGCCTTACTCATGTGATTTTCCAGAGGCCACGTTACTCTTTACAGTAACTAGAATGATCACAGCCAGATAGCCCCAATAAGATGTGCCTCCATCAGTAAGAGGAAGAGCATTTTCACTGAATGCACTTCCACTTTCTTCAAGCTGCTATCCCAGCACAAGTCATAGTCCACTTTAAATAATTCCAGCTTGCTGTCTGCTCACAAAGTGGAAAAGAAAATAGTGGAGTGAAATATTCAGTGTTTGTAAGAAAATAAGTAAGAGAATAGCAAACAGAAAAAATATTTAAGACACATACCACGGTAGTACACATATCAAGGCAGGATAGGCAAAGGAACAAAATATATCTGAACTGATTAAAGAAAGCCAATCCTTTTTTCCCAAAGAAAAATTATTCACTAATAAAGCAGGAGCAGAGGGCTTGACTCTGTGGAAATGTACAAAAATCTCAGGCTGCTTCCCCCTGCCCAAAGAAATAAAACCTATAAAATGTAAAATAATTCCTGATATATTTTTACAGAAACATCAAATACAGAGGTACATATAGTTAATGATTTTAAAATAGATTTCAACTGCATCATTTCATGTTAATTTTTAAACTATTTTAAAACTATCCTCTCCAAGTGCCAAGAACAGTCAAACTGATTTTTTTTACCCATGGTATGGATCCGTCGCTTTCAATATATTTTAAAACCAGAATCTATTCTCTTACAATATAAAATGGCAAACTGAAACACAAGCATCCCTTTCCAGAGTCATCTGTGATCAGGACACAGACTTATTCAGGACACAGATGATTTCTGGACATCCATCAGGCTGATGTCTGCACCAGTCTAACCAGTGGACTTCATCTTCCCAGTGTTCCCATATCTGACTCTGTTGATTTAAATGAAATCATTTGTAGGAGGCTTATTTTTCAAGCACCTGGCCTCATTTGAGAATCCTGAACGAAAAGCAATTTAATTATTGCAACTTTTTAAGTCGGTGAGGAAATGAATCTCACAAAAAAAAGAAAAAACAAACCAAACCAAACCAAACCAAACCAAAAAAAAAAAAAAAAAAAAAAAAAAACCAAAAAACAAAAACAAAAAAAACCCCAACCCCCCCCCAAAAAAAACCAAACAAACTAACCAACAAGGTATAAAATCAGAGTTTACAACTAGTCATGCATGAGAAATGAGGAAAAGACAAAATTCAAAATACCAGTCAAGACATCAAACACTTTGTCAAGTAAATATTCACACTCGAATTATAAGTGTCTAGTTACAGAGTGTGAGAGCCTTATCCTGGTGAATAAGTGAATACTGGACCCACCCATAAATTATCTTAGTAGTGAACAAATGGAGGCTCTTTGTGCTGGCTTCTCTACAATGAGCTTGATCAACAATAGTGTATCCGTTCCCAAACAATAATGTGTGGGCGGCTTTCTGTGACTTTGCATCTGTTTCCACAGCTGAAGACAAGGATAAGGAAAATTAATCTCCAATCTGTACCAACTGAAATAATACTCAGCATCATTTCAGTGCTCTTTTCATTATGATCTAGATGTTCAAACTCTCAAAACTCAGCACAGAATCCCCACACAGAGAAGTACAAAGCATGACAGAGCCCTTAGACAAAACCCTCGCTCATAGGGAGAGGCATTTTTTACCTAATGTTCCTTTCCCCCCAAGAAAGCCCATTCCTCCAAATCTCCAGGTGTCTCTTATTTAGGGCTTTTTAGGTAGAATTCAGAAGCAGACTACTAGTCAGTGTAAATGGAAAGAGGGAATGGCACAAAGAGATTAAAGGCCTTTTACAGTAGCCTTAGAGGGAAATTTTCCAGATTAATCACCTCAATCCCACTGTCATTCTGAAGAGACTACCTACCATAATGCCTGTTTTTTAATTAAAATTGATTAATGAGCTACATCCATTCACCCATTTAGATTTCTGTGTCAAGTATTTTCATTAAAGTACAGATTACTATGAAATATAAGATTCAGCAGAAAGGACACTTCACACTGAAAGATACAACCTGAATTATCAAAGAAGGGGACTGATCCCTTTGGAGACAAAAGGCTATTAATCCATCAGTCACACACAGGAAATTATATCTGGCTTTAGAAAAATACTGAAGCCTGTGAGGATAAGAATTGACACTAATTGAGAGGAATGACAAAACTGCCTTGCGAATAAGAAAGAAATTAAAAAGTTTCATGGAGAAAGATGAAACTTACCGGAATGGATTTCAAGAATGTGATCTTCTTGTTGTCCAAATATGAAGTCTTTTTTTAAAAGTTAGGGTTGGCCTACTGTGAGAAATTTCTTATTGGACACAATCAGAGATCTAAGGCCTGCAGAAAGAAAGAACCCTTGATGAAATGGAAGTAGAAAAGATTTTATGAGGTCACATGGATAAATGATTCAGAATTTTCATTCCACCACCTCTGACTTTTATAAATGCTTGTAGCAAGTCTGTCTATTCAGCTATTGTGATCTTAAGAATTTTGTGATGCATTTTACCTCGAAGACAGTTTGAATTAAGAGTGATTTCAAAATAAATGAATAACAGAAAAACATTTCTCTCCTGGGAGTATGAGAGGTTAGCTAGCACTAGAAATATCTTTTAAAAAATCTCAAAAATAGTATCTATGCATACAATGCCATTCTGGGCAGTGTGTTCATGCCCACAATGTACAGGAAACATCCATGTAAAGCTGAGATGTCTTCTTTCTGTGGTGAGGTGCTGGAGTACCTGGGCAAGCTGCCAAGAGAAACACAGTTCCGTGGAGAATAATTCCTTGCATGCCAGCTCTTAACAGTTGCAAAATACAGAGTGTTCCAATGCTGAACTCATTCCAACTGGTTAACTGCTCTAGATACATCGTCACTAATGGGGTTTAACCTAATTCTGGCTCTGCAAAACTGCTTTGTAGGAAGCAAACATAAAAGCTGACCAAGAAAAAGACAAAAATAATACTGTACAGCAGTGAGAGCTGAAGCAAAGACTTTATATAGTTGTAATGATTTTAATCTGAGACACCCTTCATAATTTCCTGATCAATCTACCATTAGGAAGAAAGGAGACTTTGGTATTGAAGTTGTAATGTACTTTAATTAGTGGAGTGATTCCAAACTCCAGATTTAGAATTTGATTCTTTCAGATTTCCTCAGGGTTTCACTAATATATGTTAGCCTTCTAAAGTGTGCTTGAGTTTCTGGTGTTTCAGGTCCACTTCGACTTGATTATTCCTTCTTGACAACTCTGGGTACTGTCTTGGAGATAAATCATCTAGCATATGATTTATCACAGCAACAAGCTTTTTGAGCAACTTAATTCCCTGGTATCACTGAGATCCTTCTGTCCTGGACTTGCAGAGAGACACTCACAGGTATGTCACTGTGAATGATTGATCCACATGAAAGTTTGCCTGTGTGAGGATATAGAGGGCTTGGAGATGAATCTTAAGGAAAGTTTGGTTAATTGCACTGTCTGAAACATTCCACTATAAATCAGCTGAGAACACAGTTCATTCTTGACTTTCACAGTCAAGCGGAGTGTTAAAGCACTTTCTAAAGTTCCTGTATATGATCATAATTGAAATTAAAGAAGAAACTCACAGAGTTTAATACTTTAAAAGTTTAGACTTGTCCATAAGTTTTTCTTGGGTTTTATGGGGAAAATGAAAGCAGGAGTCAATAAGCAGGAATGACATGAACAGTGATGCTTTTCTTTTTTTTTTCTTACTTGAACATAACATTTCCCATTAAACTCTTCCTGTCTTGGATCTCAGTTTAATGACTGAACATCACTTAAGGCAAGTCATATATAAAGTAGTGATGGCAAGACTTGCAAGATTAGAAGCAAGAGCAAACTAAACTATTTGTAATATTTTTTTTTATGTTTTCCAAGAAGGTTATCAACACTGCCCTAATTCTGCTTACACTAAGTAAACATCACTTTGGAACTGACTACAGCACTGGCAAAACTAGAGAAAGTGCTGAATGTTCTTCAGGAGCCAACACTAGCATTTAAATGAGATCATAAACTTCGGGTGAATTCTTTGTCCTTTTTTCTCCTAAAATTTTATACTTACCATGCAGTTGACATAAGTAACATGAAACAAATCAATTCACCAACAAAACAGAAAATAAAAATCAGAGTATGTAATGATCTGAGCCCATGACATTTAAAGGATGACTTGCAGCTCCAGGATTGCCAAAAGTTACGACATAACCAACAGTCATGAATTGTCAGGTAAATTGAAATAATACAGTACATCTATAAATATGGAGACTCCTTCCTCAGAATGCTTTCTAGCACTGTAGAAAACCTCTCATATCAAATAAAAACATATCATAGCTTATTAATTTTACATGAAAAGATAATTTTGTCCTTGCCCCCAATAACATAGAAACATGAAATAGAATACAGATACTTTAGGCTAACAATAAAAAAATTCAGTCTCCCAGAAACAACCCACTGATCACACTGTTTCCTTTCTCCTAGAGAAGAGGAGAGACATAAGGAAGAAATACTATGAGACAGATGTTAGTCATGGAGAAAAATACACCACTGGAAAATTTTCAGATATATGAAGTGATGTAAAGAACCTATATAGAACAGGTTCTCAGTCTTCTGGGAACAGCAAGGGAGCTTCAGAAAATTGCTTTGACATTTTTGTAGGTTTTGCAGTGAATCATAGTCTAGCTACTGTAGGACATATGGCAACACCGTCCATGAATCTCACTATAATGTTATTGAGCCTGTTAAAAAAAAAAAAAAAATGGCCCTGGTTCTGCCCTGATGCCAGAAGTCTGAACAGACAGTATTGCAGAATATTCTATTTTGCACAACTAAAATCACTTAACAAAATATACTGCAACTGGGAGTCATGGTCCCATGCATAGCAATTCCACGTGTACCAAATAACGTATGATGATCACTGGACCACTTTCTGTGTCAAACATAAGGTCAAATAGCACTAGTAACTGATGATCCACAATGCAGCTTTTAATAATAATAATTTTTTTAAAGTATTGGTGGTAATAGTGATTTGTGGAGAAATCTCTTCCCTCCTTCTACTTGTTAAGAGTTACTTCAGGAACACAACATTCTCCAGCAGAAACCACCAGTGGGCTTAGTTGGAAGATTTTTCTTAGTACAAAACTTTTCAAAAATTTCTTTCCAAGTAAATTAGGGATATAGAAATACTAACGAAGATAATAAAGTGTGAAGATTTTATCCTGTTGAAACCATGCCTCTTGTACGGACAGCTAAATAGAATTTGATGCAGATATTCAGCCTGACCTTCTCTCACCTGAGTGAGGGGACTTAGCCAGGAAAAAGTGCCATTGGTTTATTCGTCTTCAATATTTTCCCTCAACAACATTTGTACATGGCAAGTTACCATACAGCCTTATCTGAACTATCACTCTTTGCAGCTGAAATTAAGGAGGATTTCAGACTGCTTATGAATCAACAACCCTGAAAGTGCCATGGTCAATAAATAGTTTTGATACCAGTATAACCGCTTCTTGAAACTGACATCTTTCATGGAAAAATGATCATTTTAGTGAGACTTTCACCAGAAACTAGGCCTGTTGCATGGACCTCAAACCTTTTCTCCTATATCTCAGTGGGCTGTCACAGAGCTCAGAAAAGTCAAAGCTTGTGTGTTAACACTAACTCAGTTCTTCTTGGGCAAAGGACATAGGATTAGATGTTTTTCTCTTTACATTTGGAAATACCTTTTTTAAGCGGTTTATTTTGAAACTGCACTTACCCTATCAGTAGAGAAAACAATTAAAAATTATTAAGACTTTAATTCCTATAATTGCTATTGTCTGGGTACATAAAGTATTAAAATATTTCCAGCATATTTTATTTAAATACAGCTGAACAAGTAATAATATTACTCACTGCGACTGTTTGACTATTTTAAAAATAGCAACATAGTAATTGTATTAAGAGAAGGTGTGTTAAAAATAAATGGCTTGAAATTTGGCAGAATGTCATTGGCTGCAAATGAGGTGAGCAGGCTCTTTTATCCACAAATCAATGCCAAAGGAGAGTGACTTTGCTTCTAGCTAATTGTGCAGCTAATGATCTGCTTAGGACAGCAAAGTGCATTGTACATAAGTTAAAATTTGCTCCTGAAAACTGAATCTTCTGTTATACAATCACTTTTCTCAGTCATAGAAAACTTTCAAAATTACAAAAAATATTTCTTTTTTGCTAGCACAGAATCGGCAGGCTGTATGACTAGCACTTTATAACTGAAGAACGTTAAAAGATTTTCCAGTTATTAGAAATTACTTTGACTATCAAGTGAGTCCAAGTAGAATTTTGTAAATTTTTTTAAAGGAAGACAAGTATGAAGGATGGAAACTTTCAGGTTCTGAAAGCAAATACCTTAAATGCAGTAATCTCATAACTCTGATAATCTGATCTTGCTCAGTATGAAATTTGGGACAATAATGTATTCATAAAATGGCAAATTACAGCTCAGAAATGAAGAGATATACTGTGGTCATAAATATATCACCTAAAACAAATTGTGACAAAGTGGAAAAAAATTGGAAGAGAGTTCTTTCTTTTGTATACAAGAGCTCTCAGATACCTGACTTACTATCTCAATCTAAGGGGAAAAAAATCACTTTAATCAAGTCTAGCCACAATCTTTGACTGAAAAAAAAAAAATCAACTTTACAAGATCCTTTTCAGTCTTGACTCTAGGCCAAAGGCTGAATATGGACTGGTTTTAAGAATTACACACTGAGAGTTTTATTACAAAGATGGTGCATAGTTGAAGAATTTTTCATTAGTGGTGTAATACTGATTTTAACCTTGTTTTCTTTAATGTCTTAAATTGTCTGAAGCATATTATTCCCAATACTACCTCAAATGTAGTATCAGAATATTTCTTTTTTAAAAAAGGGGCAGAGAGTATCCTAAATATCGAGTTTCCTAAAGCAAAGCTTCAGATGAAGATTATTTTCTTTCATTTTGTAAGAGTTTTTCCTTTTTTAGTGCTAGACATATTAAATCTAGTCATAAATAAGTTCATAACAACTGAATTAAACGTTTGAAGGAAAATCTATACTTCCAGAAAACTGAATAATATTCTAGGCATTTATCTAAACTGTGATTCAGAAGAAAAAACACATTGCAAACTCTCTTCTTACCTCTTTTTCTAGCAGGGAAAAAAATGTCACTTACTACTTAAAGAAGTACTACTGGCCTTAATTAGAATTGAGAGATGAAAATACCATCGATGTCAAAATAGAAGAGTTCTGTGAGTTAACAGAAATATTCTCAGATACCAAAATAAAACCTGTTGAGGAAAAAGGTATGGAAAGGCACATCTAAGGTTTAGTGGCACATGTCTGAGATATCAAGATTGTAAGTTTGAACAAAAATAGAAAAATTAAATCTATGTTTCATATTAAGGCTAATATCTGTGAATATACTCACTGCTTTTAGTCATGCTGGACTGTACAACACAATATTGCCTTTAATTTAATTTTTGTACATGTGCCCAAGTGACTCAAGTAGAGGCAACTGGAGATCAGTTCAAATGCATTACACATCAAATAGCAAAATTACTGATCTTGCTCCTGCCGGGCAATAGGGAACTTTATTTACTCCAGAAAAGGACTCTCTAACCTTATAGACTGAAAAATAATACAAAAGGAAAAAAAACAACTTT
Source organism: Acanthiza pusilla (assembly GCA_036630365.1). Lineage (NCBI taxonomy): Eukaryota > Metazoa > Chordata > Aves > Passeriformes > Acanthizidae > Acanthiza > Acanthiza pusilla. The sequence goes on along the minus strand of JAXCHO010000164.1, from coordinate 40,172,505 downwards.
ATTTCCACAACAGTATTTTGAATGATATGTTTGTTAATTCAATTAAAGTTAAGTAGGTTCATGGTATCCTGGGGTAAGGTCACAAAGAACTCACATGAAATGTAATGTTGTCATAATAGTCATATCACATCAAACACGCAAAGTAAAACTATCCAAAAATATTATGTTTCAGTAGCAATTGCAAATTTTCCCAGGATTACAGAAATTCAGAGGAAGTTCTTCTAACCACTTTACCAGAAAATCAGAAATTACACAGTAAAAGCCTGATTCTAATGTCAGTCACCCAAATTTTTCCCTAATTTCATACCATGAAGTATAATTCTTGTTTACCTCAGTTTAACAGAGATCCAAATCAAATTTTGTACTGAATTTAGGAAGTCATTGACTGCTCCAAGTAAAGGAAATTCCAGAAGCAAATGGGGCGAAAAACGTGCAGACACAGAAAACTCTTTCATGTGTCCTTGCATTTTCTGATTCAGAGTTTATTAAACAGCCTGTTCCCTACTTTTTTTCTCACTCTAGCTTTCCTGAGGTGAAAGGAGAAAAGAATTAGCTGAAGAATTAGCCAGTGAGAGTGAAAGGAGAAAAGAATTAGCTTTCTTCACTATTAGCAGTGAAGAAAGGAGAGAGAACAAAGGAGACATACTAGAAATCATCTTCTTCAGCTGCCTGCAGGTAAGAAAAATACGTCCTTTCTCTGCTGGAACCTTCCTAGATCACTATAATAAACTAATTAATCTCAGATTGGTAAGAAAAAGCATTAAAGTGACTTTGAGCTTGGTAATAATTAGTTTCTCAATGCAGTGGTCACAGATTTCTCCCATCTGCAGGGCTGTCTCCCATCTCCTCAATCTCACCAAAAGGAATTCTGATTGTTTAGCAGAGGTTGATGGGAGTAAGACATTACTCATTGCAGGGATTTGATTTTTGTTTTTATTTTCCTAGATGAGAAATCAAGGACTCATTGTGAGGAACAGCACATGTAGGGACACAGGGAGGAACATGTACTGCAAATCCTGCTGAAGGAAACATTTATGTCTAGCCTACTGAGAAACCTAAGGGAACAAAAAAAAGGGATCATGTGAGACACTGAAAGAAGGAAGATGATGAGAGTGCTGTCAAAATTAAGAAGCCTAGAGAAAGTAGTTTAATGAGAAAGAGAAGCAGCCTTTGAAGCTTGTGGAGAGGACAGAAGTGTGTTGGGGACAGCCCAGGGACAGAGAGGAAGAAAAGCAGAGGGCCCAGCTCCTTTCATCTGGTCTTACAGGAAGGCAAGCATAATCAGTACGAGCTTATCAAAGGAAAGCAGGGTCTATCTTCTTTGCATCTTTAGATATCAAAAAAAAAAAAAAATTGTCACACTAACAGAATGGAAGAGCACTTGTGTTGGGCAGAGGTGGAATGGCTCTTACCAGGCTGTTGGCGTCACTAACCTGGGCACCTACGTGAGTTTTTGCTGCCAGAGTCAGCCAAAGGAGGTACAGAAGAGATAGAGGAAGAAAGGGATGTCTTAGAGGGTTATGCCAGTAGGGAAAGAGGAAAACCTGAGAAGTCTTGAAAACACAAACTCTTCCAAACAAATACTTACGTCTGCTGTGAATGCCTCACCTTGTTAAATATTAATCTTATTGTTCAGTGTTTCAGCTAAAATGTTAGTGCTGCACAGCACTGTGAGAGCACATAGATGATTAGGAAAGGTGTTCCTGACAGCTATGGAAAAATTCATTAAAAGTGAGGCAGAAGAACACAACCCAAAGGTATTCTACTGCATTTGAGCTATATCCAGTGAATCAACAGAACACTTATTACATACAAATTGTGCAGGTAAAACAAAGGGTGGTAGCATCATAAATCATAGTAGGGGAAAGTACAAAGGACAGGGCAATATTCCTATAGTGATAAACAAGGTTCAATCACACTGAATGCATTTTTTTCAGCAACAGACAAAACTGCACATAAACAGTATGAAATGCTGAATATGTACTGAAAAAAATGTCAAAAGCATATGCTTTTAACAGGTCTTTAAATGCTTTTGAAAGAAGAAATATAACTGGGATTACTGAGCAACAACAGCAAAGTGATTTTCACTTCTTAAGTAATGAAAAGACCAACACAAGCATAATGAGTAGCAATAGGGGTTCATGCTACACAGAAACATTACTGAGAAATCACAATGGGCGCAGAAAAGTATTCAAAGGCCAAAGAAAATGCCATCCTGAGGGAGACACAAAGAATTCAATCACTGCAGTTTATGCAAAAGAAAGTTAATGACAGTTAATGTGAGTGGCTTCACAATGTCCTACAGAGAAAATCTCTGTTAGGCACTTGGTGAGCTATAAGAGAAAGAAAGGCAAAAACCAATGTCTGGAAGCTAAAACCAGCCAAATCCAATATGAAAACACACAGAGTTTTAATAGTGATTAATGAGGGGGAAAACAGTTATCAGAGGAAATGATAGATTTTCTCTTTCTTTCTTGATTCTTTCGCATTAAGACTGGCTTTCTGGAAGTGAAACAGTAGCCAAACCAGTTAACAGGCACAGGGTGAGATCAGCTGCATAACAATTTCTTGATCCTTCTACATTTAGGTATTCTAAGTCCCTGAATGCATCTCAAATTGGTGAGATTAGCAGAGCACGCCTAGAGGGCATTCACTAGGCCTTTGGGGAAGGGTGATGGGAGGTTAATTTGTCCCAAGAGCAGACACAAACCTTTTTCCCATTCGTACTTCAAATGTAAGCAATCTGCAATGCTCTCCTATTTGGCAGCAAGCCGTAATGCTCTTGTGCTTGACAAGAAGATCAGATCCACTTTGAAAATGATGACAGTTTGGGGAAAGTCATTCTGATTAGGGAGCTTATCGCTGCTTCAGATACAATAGTCACCATATGATTGACGGTGATGGAAGAAGACCATTTCTTACTGACCTGTATGTAACACTGCTGAAAAAAAACAAGCGCTGTCCCTACATATCTGTCTTCTAGAGTTAGCCCAGACTGGAATATCCTTTAGTTTGTAGGAAGGCAGGGAACACATGAATTATAGAAAGTATGTATCCTTCTGAGTAACGTGCCTATTTGACATGACCCATCTCCAGATTCTTGTCCCTCAGGAAATCTAGCACACAAGCAACTGGAGGATAATTAAGGACAACAGTTGCTTTAATTATGAATGCATTTGCCTTTATCCATCTTAGCAAAGCAGCTTTAATACCCTGCCAAGTGTTTGTTGAGAAGTCAATGTCAAATGTCCACAGATATTTGCTGTTACAACCTCTAATCACATAGCTGTAGCTTTTTCACACGGATGGTAGACAATGAAGATGTGTCTCTGCCATTCTCTTTATGGTTTATCAAATTGATAATTGTCATCCAGCTTGGGCTTACTTGGGATAGAAGATGTTCTGGGCTCATTTCTCAAGATAAGATTCATTTGAGGAGAGGAGACATGTGAGAGGTGCTTTTGCTACCATTTTTGTTCATATTATCTGTAATTGTAACTGCTACCATTTAAGCTGTCAGAAAGGGCAGAATACATAAAGGTTTCAAAAATATTTTTTGTACTGATCATGCTACTGATTGTTCACTATAGAAGTGGACAGATAGCCATTTTCAAAGGAAGAAAAAAGAAACTGTAATTGCAGAATTAGTGATAGAAAGCACCTGCCCTTCTAAAGGACTTCATGGGATAGAAACATTGATTTTTAACAAGGTACTTAACACAAAATGTTGAAAATGAAGCATTTTAAGAGTTGCTGCATATTTTATAACTGATTTAATTGACTATGCCATTTGAGACATGAATGACATTTTAGCTGACAAAGTTCACGACAAATTCAGCTGCTGGCAATGTAATTATCCCCAGTCATTTATTCATCTGTGTGTTTCCTAGCAGCAAGATTTCTGCTTTTACAGATGTGATAGGTAACTGTGTCTCCTTTTATGGATGATATCTATGTTTCTTTTTATCTGTTTATTTCTGACTGTTACAGAAGCACACCTGAAGGCCAGGGTAACTCAGGTTCTTGTAAATAGATCGCTTGGAGAGGATTAGAGTGAAACAACCCTAAATTATCAGTGTTTATAAATACATACATGTGTAGGGTTTATTTTATAACAATTTGGTTGCAATGGAAAGGAGGTGTGTAGCCATTTTGGTTATTATTATCTATAGCAATTTAACAATATAAAAACATACCTTAAAAAACGTGTGAGGTAAATTGAGCATGTAGAGGAAAAAGTTAACAGGTGTAGCCAATGTGAATCCAGCAAGGGGAAACATTGTTTGGCCTATCCAATAGCCTGGAATGTCTGCCTGGGTAGATGAGGAGAAGCTGTGAATGTTAACCTCGACTTCAGCAAGGCTTTTGATGCTGTGCCACAACTTAGGCAAACTTAGGAAGTGCAGGCTGAATGAGTGGACAGTGCAGTGGATCGAGAAATGGCTGAACAGCAGGTCCTAGAGAGCTTTGTTCAGCCATGCAGTGTCTCGCTGGAGGCCTGTAACTCGTGGTGTTACAGTACTGCCAGCTGAAGATCTGACTTTGGATATTTTATTCTCCAAAAGTGTGCAGAATGTTTAACAAATCTTACCAGAAATTTCAAAGTCTGTGCAGTGAGTTTTATACCTTAGAGATCACTACATCGTATTTGAATTAATATTTAACTTTAACAATATTTATTAGCAAGAATTTATATGTGCAATCAGATGGATTAGCAAAATCAATAAATTCCAGTAGTCCATTTTTAGCACTCTTTTAACATTGCTTTCCATGTTAAGGAAACTGAATGCAATTCTAATTCATTATATATAGGACTTCTGATCTAAATACAGCATTTTCTTTGAAGAGGGCTGGGATACTTTGAATTATATTGCTGCTATCCAGGCTAATTCATACATGACAGATTTATGTGAAAACTCTAAGTGTAATAGCCTTATAAGGCTAGTACAGTGCAAAAGTTTTCATGAATTCTGTAAAGGGATGTAAGAAAGAAAAGACAGAAGAAGAAAAGGTGACTAACCCATTTTATTTGTTGTTGGCATGCGCTCTAATTCAAATTATAGACCCAGGTCTGAACTTCAGAAAACTTCATAAGCTTGGAGATATCCCTTCTGAATTGGCATGTGCAAGATAAAAGCAAATGCAATTCATAAACCATTACCATAGCAACATTATTAAAGTTATGTCAGTTAAGACTGCAGCAATGTTTCTATTAAAAACAAACCCAAAACAGTACTTCCTCCTCTTTAGTAGTCTGTATAAAATGAACCACTACAGAAATATTCACTTCAAATCTGCCTCACAATTAGAGATTATTATCTCAAGAAATCCCCACTGAAATAGTATAAAGTCTTCGGTGACCGATACATTGTATTAAAAATTTAGCATCCTAAAATAACAGATCTAAATATTTCCCTCACAACTGATCCACAAGAAGTACTGAAAATTCCAATTAATAATCTCATTTGGAATGTAAACCCAATATATTTTCCACCCATGCCGGAAGCTGCTACCTAAGGATACCTTTATGTACATATGCACACTGAGTTTGTAAGGCAAAACTTTCAGTATTATTTGTAGTTTTCAATTACTCAAAAGTACCCAGTGCAATCCTATTTCTGTATGTAGCAATGCATGACAGGTACATTTTCGCTTTATTCTAGATTATAAGAACTTTTCTTTCACTTTACCTAAATGTCTCCTAATATTAACGCATCTTTCTTTTCCCAGAAGATAATACTCTAAAATACAAATATATATCTGTTAACCATGAAAGGAGCAAGAGCAGAAAAGTATTACTCAGGAGACTGTTGAGTGAAAACAAGGTAGATACGATCTTCTGAATTGTCATCCCTTAAACATTACACCAACATTTTATTAGGTGAAAAATTAATTTACATCAGGTTAGTTAGGCAGGTACTTGGGAGTAGAAATGCACACAAAACTCACAGTGAACTGGAATCACAGGTGTCCCCAATGCTCTCATTTGCACCATACTTGGATATCTTTCCTCTGCTTTTTCAAATGCCTATACTGGAAAATGCAGTGGGAGAAGCAAGTTCCCATAAAGTTGCTGTGTCAGCCAGAATGATTGGCACATGATGCACTCTGCCTTTCTCCTTGCATACACTTGCTTCATCCTGGAAGGCATTCTGGGCTGCAAGAGAATTGGAAACAAGGTATTACTTGTAATCTGTCAAGAATCCTTGGCAAAAAAATAAGAGAACAGTGAGTTTCTTGCTTTTAGACAGCTTTAACTTTTTTTTTCTTTTGGTGCTGTGTGTCTTCAGGAAGCGACAAGCATTCATTCAGGCCTTTCATAAAATAAATACGAAGTGCTTCCTATTCTCAGAGAAATAAATGTTCATTCTGAACCAATTTATTGTAGTCAGCCTGAAATGAATAGCTTCTTAATGCCAAAATCTTCATTTCTGAAATCAATTCCACATCCTCAAGAAGAGGCCTTTTTGCTGCAGTGAGATGTTGATCTGCATGCTCTCATTTCAAATGACACTGCTTCTAAATGTGTCCAAATTTTCAGAATTTAGAACTGCATCCAAAGATTAATTTTTTGCTTGTTGCTTTGGGTTACTGTCCCGGTTTCAGCTGGGATAAAGTTAATTTTTGTCCTAATAGCTGGTACAGGGCTATGTTTTGGATTAAGGATGAGAATAATTATGAGACACTGATGTTTTGGTTGTTGCAAAGTAGTGCTTACTCGAAGTCAAGTACTTTCCAGTTTCCCATGTTCTGCCTGTGGGCAGGTGGACAAGTTGTCAGGGAGCATGGACAGGACAGATGACCTAAACTGGCCAAAGAGGTATTTCATACCAGAGAATGTCATGCTTAGCATATAAACTGTGAGGAATAGCGAGGAACTCTGATCACTGCTTGGGGATGGACCAGGCATTAGTCTCCAGGTGCCAGGCAATTCATTGCACATTGCCTATCTATCTTGGATTTTATTTACCCCCTTTTTTGGTGGTGTTGTTCCCCTTTTCATTGAAATTGTTGCTGTTATTTTTATTTTAATTTATTTTATCTCAATTATTAAACTGTTCTTATCTCAACCTGTAAGTTGTACTTTCTTTCTGATTCTATTCCCCATTCCACCAGGGAAGGAGGGCGTGGGGAGCAGCTGTGGTGCCATGACAGATAACCAGATGTGAAACATAGAAGGGTTATAATGAGGTTTCCATGAATGCAAGGCATCAGCAAGGATGAATTGTAGCAGGAAGGGTAAAACCCATCATTAGATAGCAAGGATCTGTCTAATTAAAATTTGCAAAGTGAATAATGAATCATGCTCTATGTTCTGGAATGCTGTGAAGCTTTCAATGGGAAAAAAACCCCACACTTCTTTCAGCATAATACCCAGGCTGCTTATGTGGCCTAGCAGGCACTCTCTGAGTCAGAGAGCATCCTGAAAAGAAAATTTGTCTTTTAAACTCTCAGGATATGGAAGAGGTGGCGAAAAAATTATTGGTGGTTATATGAAACAGAGGTTTTGATTCTTCAGTTATAATGAATGGACAACTTCCCTCACCAATTCTTTTTCCAGGGATGTCCTAAGCTAAGATATCTCAGAAAACAATGCCATGTTTAAGCCTTATACATTTGATTTCCACATGCTCCTCATTACTAATAGACCACCAAAATTGTGTGATACTGACTCAGTTCACAGTCAATTTACCTGAAGTATTAAATTATTAATAATTGCTCCTTAATTGTAATTATGAACTTAGGAGAGCTGTTGGATTAGCATTTCTAGTCCAATGACCTATTTCCTTCCTTTCAGAAGTGCAAGCGTCTCTGCAGGCAGGTAATGAAGCACATAGTAACCTGGCAACCTTGCTGGAATACTGAGGCAGTGTTCTCACAGCTTTGTTTTCCTAGTCTTGGGAAGGGACCTGGGGGTCCTGGTCGATGACAAGTTGAATATGAGTCAGCAGTGCCCTGGCAGCCAGGAGGGCCAACCCTGTCCTGGGGGCATCAGGCACATCATCGCCAGCTGGGCAAGGGAGGGGATTGTCCTGCTCTGCTCTGTGCTGGGGTGGCCTCACCTCGAGTCCCGTGTGGAGTTGGGGATGCCACAATGTAAGAAAGAAATTAAGGTATTAGAGATCATTCAAAGCAGGGCAACAAAGGTGGTGAAAGCCTTCAGGGGAAGCTGTGTGAAGTGCAGATGAAGTCACTTGGTCTGTTCAGGCTGGAGGAGACTGAGGGGAGCCATCATTGCAGTTCCAACTTCCTCATGAGGGGAAGAGAAGGGGCAGACACTGATCCCTTCTCTCTGGTGCCCAGTGATAGGACCAGAGGGAATGGCCTGAATTTGAGTCAGGGGAAATTTAGGTTGGATATGAGGAAAAGGTTCTTGCCCCAATGGGTGGCTGGGCACTGGAACAGGCTCCCCAGGGAAGTTGTCACAGCACCAAGCCTGTCTGAATGCAAGAAGCATTTGGACAATGCTCTCAGGCACATGGAGTAATTCTTGGCAGTGTCCTGTGCAGGACTGGGATTTGGACTTGGATGGTCCTTTTGAGACCTTTCAACTGAGGATATTCTATGATTATATTATTTTCTAGTTTGCTAATCCCAAAAAGACTTCTTGCAACAGGATTGACATTTTTAAATGGGAATGACTGTCTGCATCCAAGCAAAGGTCCCTCTGCTTAATATTTCTTATCTGACGTGGTGGTCAAGAGCAGATGTTGGTGGAAAATACCAAGACCAGCCAAGTGGGCAGCAATGCTTTCCCAGAACTCTCTCACAGCCTCCAATATTTTCAGCTAGGGACTTACCCTGCGTAAATTTATACGTTTGAATTTAATAGCCTTTTCAGATCTCATTGATTCTCCTAATGGCTTTTTGAACTCATGCAAACTTTTAACAGTCACCACATGTCATGTCATGGAGGTCCACAGCTCACCTACTTATCATGGACAGAATCACTTTCTTTACTTCCTTTTTCAGAAAATTCTCAATAATTTCACCTGGCTGCTTCATCAGAAGAAATTGTGAGCTGCATCTTTTCCATGATGTGTGCTTTTACTGGTCATTGCCTTGTTTCTTACACTATTTCTTTTCTAAGCAAGGAGTCCTACTTTTCCCATCTATTCCTTGTAGAAAAGTATTCCATGTGTTTGATCATATTCTGAATTTTTTTGTCTCTGTCTGAACTTCTTCTAGCTTTATCATTGTCTTTTTGAAAAGGGAGGAGTGCGGGAGAGGCAGATGTTTGGAACAACGCCCATCATCTAAGATAAAGGAGTTCCATGGATTAGAACAATAGGATAAAATATTTTAATTAAATTAATACCAAGATTTCACTTTAGATTACTAGTAGCCAACCTACAGCCTAGCAAATTCTAAATTTCTAGCTAATTCCCTTGCCAACAATGCAATCTAAATTCTGTTGCTAATTTCAGTAGAGCACTATGGCAATTAAGTCCTCCCACATGCTTCTGGAATCATATGTAGAAGATATAATCAATACTGCCTGGTGTCTTTAGTAATACCTCCCTTAGGTTTGTGCTACCTGCTGCTCAGCCAAGAAGGAATAATTGTTCCAGATGTTCACAAGTTAATGTTAGTGGTGTAACTGAGCTGCAACCAAAAGTGACCTAAGATTAATTACATTTAAAGGAAATGCTGGCTTCTCACGGGGAAAATAAATCTTCTGCTCAGAATCTAAAGGCTTTCAGATTATTTCAATTTTATTTAATTTTGTCAAGTCTCGATGGCCCAAATTATCAGCAGCATTTTCTGCTTAATTTAACTTGCTTTTGTCACTCAGTTCTATGAGTTCAAATATTTCAAGTTCTGAAATGGCTTGTTCCTAAAAATGAACTGTTTTCTTGTATTTATTTTATGGAAAGAAAAAAAAGAAAAAAAGAAAGAAAAAAAAAGATAAATTATGTTTTCTGGGAGGCGTTACAATTCTACCTCAAATGTTAAGCGGCCAGAAACCAGAGTTTACACACTGATTCACTGTCATTCCTAATGATATACCACGTCTACGAATTATTATCTTCCTCAGATCAGTCAGCAGCCACATATGGGCTCCATGACAGCTGCCAAGCTTGAAAAAATAGCTTTACTTTTCTCTCAAAAATATGTTCAAAATCAAGCCAGATGAAACTGTAGCCCAAAACCACTTCTAGTTTTGAGCACAGTTCTTCCAGTATCCTATCAAAATGCCTGCTTTCAATTGTTTCCCATGGTGTCTGACAATGTCCACAGTCCTATTTTGTAGATGACAGCTCCTGGTGGTTTCAGGGGGTTGTTGTCGTGTTTTCATTTTGTTGGGGTTTTTTTAAATGTAAATGTAACAAAGGTTAGAATGGCATTCAAAATTAAATTCTGCTGCTCCATATTCATTGTGTCACAGTGCTTTTTAGCTCAATTTCCCCAAGTGCAATGTAAAGATAATTTCCCCTGACTGGAAGCCCTGTAAACACATGCAAGGATATGTGGGTCACTGTACAGCCATGTACTTGAAAATGCACTCATGATAGCTCTGAGCAGGATGAGTGGCAACCTTTTTAAGGAATTCAGTCTTTATAATGATTTATCCCTGTAGTAGAATTAAATATAATGCATTATGTTTGAATATTAATGTTACTTAAAATAGTGTGACACACCAAAGGAAGACATTTGAATAAAAAAACCTCCTCTATTAGTTTGAGCTATCATTTGAAAATACCATCGTACAGAATTATAAAGCTACACAGTGGTACCTTACTGCATAATTATCTCTTTCAGACAGATTTGTGTTGTGGATGGAAACAATTAAAACTTTACAGAAGGAAAGATGTTTTAAAAAAAAAATTCTAAATCTGGGCAAAAAGTTCCCATTAGGTTCAGTAAGTGAAAGAATCTTCTTTTCACCTTGCAGACTCCTATAAGTAATTATTACTCAACCACTGAGGCAGACTCTGACGTATACTTGAAAAAGAGAAGGCACTGGCCAAAAGCATATGCATGGAGAGAGCTGTGGTGTGTTTTGCATGCTTCTTTTTTTTTTTTTTTTTTTTTTTTTTTTTCCCAAACAAAGGATAATTCCATTCAACAAATTCAAGTAGCAGTAGGGAACTTTTATTGTACATAACTTTTATTGCAATCTGTTACTGGTCTTGTTAAAATTGAAAAACTAGAATGCTATTTTATTGCAGATTTTGTCTAAGAATAACATAATTTGATTTTACCCAAGGTGTAAATAACAGCAAAAACTGAATTACTGTGCAATTTACCAACTTAGATAACACAAAGAAGAAAACAGACCTGAGATTTTATAGTCAAGTTTCAAAATGATATTACAGTTTACAACTCTGGATACTTCTCTCCAGGATGAACAAACTGAATGGAAGAGTTATTTTCCTTAAGCCCTGTGTCAGTGCTCTCAACATATAAGCAAGTCTGACACCAACACCTGGAAACAATACCTCCTTCAAAATTTGTTTGACAGGTAATGCATCAATAAATGAATTCAGGTGAATTCAGGTGAAACAATTTGTCCATTAAAGAGTAGAATTATGTGACATGTCATGAATTGAGCAAAAATGTAGATGAATTATGAGAACAAGTTTTTGAAGTGACCCTACTAAAATACTTTAACTGTCCAAATTGTGACTGTGTGATTGCTGCAAGGTAAATTCACTGAGTCATCCTTCAGCTGTCTAGTAGAAGAGATAATGCACTGTACCAGGGGTTAATCACAGACACAGAATATGCTGAGTTGGAAGGGACCCACAAGGATCATTGAATCCAACTCTTAGGCTGCACAGGATATTCTCTACTGGATCTCCCTGCCTGCAGAGGAGTCACCATAACATGTATCTTTCTGTGGCACCTTTAAGCCTTAAGAATAAATTATAAAAGTCAAAGTCAGAAAGTTATTTAAGTTGTTTCTGTTTTCCCCTAAGAAAGAACACTACAAAAATCTCAATTGACAATAATAACATTATTAAAAATTAATGACAAAGTTTTTTAAAACCCTTTGCTCAATTTTTACATTATTTGAGAATTAGCAAAATATTAATCAGAGAAAGATAAGAAGAAAGTCCTCTGCAAAAGAATGAGATACACACCTTGTAGGGAAACCAAAGTTTGCAAGTTTTAACAGCTCCAGTAGTGGCTTTGTTCTGGTGAAGCTTGCCATTTAGGCTGGAAATATTTGCCATTCCCTTTAGAGCTGCACAGATTGTTAGCATCCTGGCAAAGTACCAGCTATCAGGCTTGAGGACAGTAAGTAAGAGACAGTGGGGAAAGAGAGCAGTTTTTGTATTGTATGTGAGCCAAGACAGAGCTAAAGCTTGATATTACATGATAGGAGGAAAGTCTAAGACCTACGTTCTGCAAACTTGCAAAGCTGAGGACCTCTCTGAAACTATTCGATTTTCATTAAATACAGGTATTATTAGGAATCTTCTTCTGTGGATCAGATACAGTAAATGAGGTTAAATTTGGATGTGTCAATGCTGAGAAGTTGATAAAACAATAGCCACAGTTTTGCCCTCTTACCACAGGTTGGTTTTTATTCAATGCTTGCTCTTTGTATTACTAGTGTTGGTCTTGGACATTATGAATTAGTCATCTGTTAGTTAATGTAGCAAATTCCATCTGGAATTCCATTATTCTTTCATTAAATAACTTTTCTTTTTCATTAACCTAACTTCTTCAATCTTTTAATCTATCATAACAACAAAAGTAATCACTCATAATCACAGAGGAAGGAGGCATAACTTCCACAAAATTATTAAAATTACCCACATCAAGATATTTTCAGATTCTTATGAAAGGGCTTTTTTATGAAATACCTTACAGGTTCTTCTCTACATGTATTGAATGAATGAGAAGGAACGCAAGGGAAGTATGAAGTCACTGAAGGAAATACTGACACATTACCAGAGCAAAAGAGGTTGCTTTAAGAAAAAGTGCTATCTTTGTTCTTGAAAGAAGAGCCATTAATGATTAGCTTTCATTTTCCCTGGTGCCACTTCCAAGTGTGATTAACCAGCAATTATCATGATTTTTTTTAATGCTGAGTAACCATATTTTTATTGGGGTAAAACTAAGATACTATTTTTTTTCCTAAGATCTTATTTTTCAAAGGAAGGAGTCCAAAATGGCTATCTCTGCATACCACATCCTGATGAATGAACAAGATATTCAGCCACCAGTGATTAATCTTCTGTTGCTGCAGTGTCAGGAACAAATCAGGTTAGTATGTCAGACAGCACACTGGAGGAGACTGTATCACCTCTTCCTTATCTTTCAGTGGGACAGAGTTTTTGATCATTCATTGCCAGCACTGACAACCACCTCTCATCTCTTCACATTTCCACCCACCTCCCCTCAAAAATACTTTTAAGTTTACAAAAGCAATTATGGAGTCAGCATGGGATTCATTTGCTCACACAAAAAGATGTAAGAAGCTCTTATGCCACTATATTGTATACTTCTGAGACAAGTGTTGTACTGAAGTCAATCTGCAGCTCAGAAAGTTTCAAAACAGACACTTTTGCTTACCTTAGAAAAGATATCTTAGGGAAAAAAAGCCAAAACAACACAAACTAAAACAAAAACAAACCACCAACCACAAAAAAATTAAACAAATGTTGGGCTTTTGCAGCGTACTGAGTGCATAACTGTGATGACACTAATAATGTGGTGCTTAGGAACATGGTTTAGTGGTGGACCTGGCAGTGTGAGGTTAATGGTTGGACTCGATCTTAGAGGTCTTTACCAAACTTAGCAATTTTTTGATTTTATTTTCCTTTTCTATTTTCCTACTTTATTTTCCTTGACAGTTTCTGGCAGAGTGTGAATTGTAAAAGAAAGAAATGCAAAAGGAAGAATTTAAACATGATGAGGCACCAAGACACCTGTCAGGAATCTAAATGTTGCTGTAAGAGAAGTGAATGACTGAGACTGAGTAGGTTGGGCTACTGGTGGGAGGACATTCCAAGCTGGACATTCTCGAGCTACAGAAAAATGAGGTGATAAAGTGCTGATAAAGTAGTCATCACAGGTCTTGATAGAAGGCTTGATAGGTTAGATAAACTACAAAAATGAAAGCATGCAATGTGAAATTCCTCATTTAATTTCTCCCTGAGAGTGAAACAAATGATGAAACGAAAAGGTGTGTACTGATCTTTAATGGTTAAATTAATCAATGATTAGGTGCTTCTAAACCCTTTTGCACCCTTACAGTTTTTTATCTGTATCACTTGAACCCTTACTCTCTTGCATCACCAGCCTCTGTGAAAATCTTTATAAACTGATTCTAATCTGATTTTCTTACGTATACTTCATCTATGTAGTACGTAATAGAGTGAACTTTGCCACCAAACTCTATTAAAGTTCGCGTTTAATGGTGATTCTTTAAGTGGCCTAACCACTTATTGGCAACAAAACTTCTCCATAGCTAACATAGAAACCACAAAAAATTAAGCTTTCCCTGAAAGAGAGCAGCAGTGGATCCAAGTAGATAGTAACAGGTGCATGTTATCTTAATATTAGAACGGTAAGTGTAGGCTTAAAAATAATGGTCAGCTATTTCCCTAGGACACCTGTTAATTGATTTTCCATTTTGACAGGTGATACTGGGTATGTTTGTCCTGGCATCAATTAATAGAAGGAGACAGATTTGTTAACAGTAAGAGAAAATCCTTTTTTCATCAGTATTTCTAGCTCTCAAAAGGAAAAGTAAAAATAAAAGTGTTTACTTCCCCATAGCTTCATCTGCACTGTAGTTAAAACAATGTGTTTGACTGTCAATTATAACAACAATGTAAGTGCACTACTTTGAAGATTAAAAAGCTATAAATAAACCCAAACATCTAGTATGAGTGTTAAACACAGTGAATTTTTAATGAAGCAGTGTGAAACACACCCGCAAGCTTAGTCCTTAGGTGACAAAGGAGAGAAGGTTCTTTGCACTGTGCCAAGCTGAAAATAGGGTAGGCTCACTCTTTTTAACTTCACTTTTGCTGTCTTCTTGGCTTGGCTTTTGCTGCCTACTTGGACTTTCTGTTCTTACTGATAGTGGTGGATCTCACAGCACTTGTCTTCTGGGAAGTGTCAGAAATTATCTCCAGGAGGATGCATAAAGTGTTCTGCAAGTATGGGAAAGTCAAAACATTTTTCTTATCTGAACTTTTGTCTTCCTGGGCATCAGTCGCCATTTGTACTTGCCATACATTGCTTCTAGGATCCACTTCTCGTGAGATGCCAGGAACGAGCTGCACTTTCGGAAAGATCTCCACGCACTTTGTAAGTGAAAACAAATGAACTTAAGTTAATTAAAACTAAGGTCTTGATAAAGAACAGGTTAATTTCAGTATTTTGGTAGTAATGACCCAGAAGAAGAGCAATTACCTGTCCTACTGCAATTCAATTTTGATTCTCAAAACATTATCATATTTACAGTTCTAATCAAAAGGAAGTAATAGCACTCATTTCTATAAGGGCGGACAAATGCAGGGTAAGTACTGGTAACAGCAGTTATATTCCCCACCTCAATTATTTTTATCTAAAATATGTCAGACTGATCACTAGCTCAAGGTTATTCTACCTGCTTTAATTAATACTCTGCTAGCATCTGAAAATCCAATCCACAGCTGGATTTCTGTCATGTCTGGTTTTGCACGTATGAAAAACCCCATGAAAAGCAGAAAGGGCTCTTGCAGGCTGTGCAGTTAACAGGAAAATTCTTAGTTCACTTCTTAGGTAGTGTGTACCAGGAAACAAGCTATTCTCATTTCCATTATGTCAAGCCATTTTCCCCTTCTTTTATCTACATAGTTCTGCACAATAGAAACACAGAAAAGTCAAATTATTTTGCAAAGTTACCATCTACTGTTGCTGATTTTCTCCTATTCACTTTCATAATGTGCTCGCAATTTTAAATGGACTAGAAACAGTCCTTCTATTGTTTGTCTAAAGGGCTTATCACAAATCGTTCCAAAAGTGAAAAGATTAAACTTCATCATGATCTTTTACAGTGCATCATTATAGAAAACATCAGTACCTACAAATGATAGCTATTGAAAGTTTACACACTGTAAGACCATTAAGATAAGGCCATTAAGATAAGACAGCTTTATTATGTACATGGAGTGGAACTACCATCTCTGGAACCCAGTGTGAAACAGTGGCTTCTGTGCATTAAGCAATGTTCTGTGTTAGTAGAATCTGAATCAGAAGTGATGCTACAGAGAAAATGAAATAAAAATAAAAATATACACCTATATTAAATATACAGAGGCTCGTTTTACAGGTTTCTCAATAGAAGACATAATATTTGTTTTGAGTTAAATGCTTTGACATCATTATATTATAAACACTATTTTGTTTCCCCAGTGCACAACTTTTCTAAGTTTTAAATAACTATTAAATCCCATTGGACAGACAAATTTGTTTTATAATAAAAACACTGAAGAAGAAACTGTACAAACTTGTTTGAAATCTTCTGAAACTCTTCCAATACCTATTTCTGCTCTTCTATAAGAATTTTAGCAGCCAGGTTACACAGCTGAGAGAGGTTAAATCTAGAAACAACGACTTTTCTTCATATAGAGCCATAGAATATGCCGAGTTGAAAGGCACCCAAAAGGTTCATTGAATTCCAAATCCTTAGCCTGCACAGAACACACCATGAATCACAATATATGCCTGAGAGCATTGTCCAAATGCTTCTTGAACTCTCAGAGGCTTGGTGCCATGACAGCTTCCTTGCGGTGCCTGCCTTCACATGCAGAGTCATACAAATACCAATTTTGAAGTCTAAGTCCATTATTCAAATAATTTTCTGTAATGGACAGGCAAGCCCCAAACTTCTGATTGTTACAGGACTAAATAACAGCTCACAGACAAAACAACATTGATTTTTTCTAAAATATTTCCTTTCTGAATGTTTCCAAAGGAAGAAATACTCATGGGAAAATCACCCATTTCTATAAAGATATGCATAGTTTTCAAGTTAGTACCACCTCAAATGCCTGCAGAACACCTCAGATCTCCTATTTACAGAGTTATAACATTTTAAAAAATATTTTACCTCAGTAACATAAAAGAGAACAGAAAGAGCAAAACAACAAAAAGTAAAAAAAAAAAAAGGACTTTCAAGTGAAAGTAATTCATGTTGCCCTTATGTCAATTTTTTCACCATCCTTTGACACTTTCAAGTTCAAAAAACTGTAAAACATCTATTACATAACTTAGAATTGGCTTATGTATTCCAAGACATATGTTTGAAGCCTTCCAGCTCCCTTTTGTCTCAAAGCTGATGAACTATTTGCACAGGCTTAATCTATAATCAATGTATGACATACTTAAGTACTTCTTAAACAGCTCATAGTTTTTGCAAACAACTTCTATTAATATTCTTAATCTCCACTACTTTCTGTAAAGGTATCCCTTTGTTTGTCCTACTTATCAAGACAAATTAAAAATAGTGTTAAATTACACTTTAAATTGAGCATGGAACAACAGCAGCAACCAAATGAAAATGGTGAAGATGAAATAGTAATAATAATCATAATAATAAAAATCTTGCTACCCACCACAGTGGAATCAGGACCGATCTCCTTCTCCACCTTTACTGGTAAATCACGTGTATCATATTCAAAGTTTTCTTGAGATGTATTTGGGCTGGCAGTTACATTATGGATATTATATTTAATCTTTCCTGGTCCCCTGAACTTCTTGACAGCCTTCGTTTTTCCGCGAGCAGGTGTGGTGTCAAAAAGCACAATGCAGTACAAAGCAATCAAGCCACAAATGACAATTATTCCAGGCAACGAGGCAACAAGAGAAAGTAGGCAATCGCTCATGATTGTAAGTGCCTTGATGTAACAGCAAAACGAACACCTTCAGAGAGTGCTGCAATCCATGCTGGCATTCTGGTGACCTGCTCTTAAGTCACAGGCAGCAGTTTCTGCTTAAGTGTATACAAAGTTCTACTATGTCACAATTGAACACAGGGACAGCAAACAAGTCTTGCATGCTGACTGTGTCCTCAGGTAGGTCCAGCTCTTACACATCACAGAAACATAGAACCAGAGAATCACAGACAGTCTTGACCTGGAAGCTAGCTCAAAGATATTCTAGTTCCAACCACCCTATCCTGGCTGAACAGTCCCAGCTCTCTCGGCCTCTCCTCACAAGAGAGATGTTCCCATCTCTAATGAGATCAGCCCTACTCCAAAATTATGATAAACCTTACAATTTCCACATCACAGAAAGCAAATTACCCAGCTTAGTCAGCTTGCTAGAATTTAACATAAATTGGAAATTCAACAAATTTAGCTATCTTTTGAAGAAACACCTAGTTCATCAAAACATTATGCCTTATTTTTAGTATATCTAGTAGGCTTATTTCTAATACAGTCAGTAGAAGACAATAGGAAAAGTATAAACTAATATTTCCATTTAAATTGTAATTGCACCAACAATACACATAAATATTTATGAAGCTCTTATTTGTTGAGAATATTTTGCTACGTTTTCAACAAGAAAATCATATCAGTTTGGTAGATAAAACACCATTTACCTTTGGTTTTGTGCTTGAAAATATAATTCTTTAACATACCTTTTACTAACTCTACTTGCAAAGACGGCCTCTGTGAAAAAAATGAAGTTTAAAACAGTTTTCAACTAAAATTATATACAACTGTTTTCATGCTCTGATTATGTAATGTGTAGTCTTGGTTTAGGCAGTTTTGTTTGCTTGTTTATAATTGCCAGCTGATCTTTCTGGGTATAGACAAGGCCTCTGGAGGCACCTTAGTAAATGGGACTGGCACTGACTCAAGCATGCTGAGCTCAAGGTTTGTATTTAATTTGGAAAGATGAAGCTCTTTCCAAGAAATCAGAAGACTTTCATTTTGAGAACTTTTTTAGTCAGAATCCCACATCTAAAAATCAAATTTAGTCATTTGCCTGTGGCTTTAGAAGGCATGCTTCTTTACCTAGTGTGAAGTAGAAATTCAAGACACAAGCTTTTGGGGGCTTTCTAGTAGAAGGAGAAAGGAAAAAGGAGCCAAAATCAGCCTTAGAAACCTGTATGTCTTATCTGTAAGTTTTTTGACAGTTTTATGACATCCTGAGTCCAGATAATTAAGCATACTTTTGTGTTGAGAGTACAGAAATTTGGCAGAAGATAAACCCTCTTGCCTTTAAGCTAGTCCTCAGAGATGAGAGGGGCTGGGTGCAGCTAGGCTTAATTTCTGGTTAGAAAAATTCAGCATTGTTAATTCTGGTTGCATTCAATAAGATCTCAGACGCACAAATAGTGTGGGCTACACTAGATATCTGGTCTCATTCACAAATAGCACAGTTCACTGTTTCAACATGTGAAGCATGAGTTCAATAGGAATTTTCACAAACACAGATTAACAAATAGTGTGGTTTACTGGAGTAACAGACTGTAGATTCTCTTAGATTGCCAGTGATAAGTTCATTAAATCTGCAAAATATAGGGATATGTTTCAAAGCACTTTATTTTATATCTGGCAGTTACACAATAAATTAACCTTTTCTAGAGAAAAATTGAACCTTGAATTTTATTGGGTGTTCTTTGCCTCCTCATAAAATTATGAAAGGATTAGCAGATTTTTTTTTTTCTGGTAAATTAACACCCACATGTCCCAGTTTTACAGAGCATCATTAACAAGATCTAGTCAGCTCATGCTAAAAGCTAAAACAAAGTGCATCTATACTAGCATTTTAGAGAATCTGAGGACTGCACTTTGGAATTAAACCTTGTGCTTACTACCACCTGCTGCACTTGGATCAGCATTGAGAAGCAGCATGAACGTGGCCTTGCTGTGCTTCTTTTATATAAAACTAAACTGGAAAATAGCATCCGGGAGCCAATGAGATAAGAGCTATTTGGTACCACCTCTGAGATGATTAGAACATGGCTGACAGGTCCTCAGGGCCAACTGTTTCTCAGACCACTTCTATTAACCTAAACTACTTGTTAATGGAGGCATAGCCTTACAAAACCTATCTTTTCCCCTATATATATTCTTTTATCCCCGGGTGAGATCTTTTAACCCAAAAATTTCCTTCAATTGAACTCGCATCTGTTCTGCCTGCTATTAAGAACTACAGCTGCTATTAAAGCCAAGTAAAAGTGTTCCTGATACCATGCTAGCTTGTAAAAATCTGTAGACAAAAATATCATGCAATGGATGTTTGGCTAGCTGGTTTTTGCAACTATTTGTATGTTTTAATAATTACAAATTTAGGCAAAGATGCATTGAAAATTTTTGCAAGCTCAATTCCAGTCTTCTGCTGTTAGGTACAAACTTACTCTCTTCCACTGTAGTGTTTCATCTCACTTTTTCGACTTAAAAGGGTAAATCAGGTATATCAACCTTCAGCATGGGAGGTGTTTACATGCAGCAAAAATAAAATAGGAAAGAAATCTTTAATTCATTTCCTTAAAAGGGAAAAATACTAATGCATTTTCTTTCAACTCACGAGGAAAAAAAAGTTATCGTTTTCTTTCCTGTATGACTTCTTTATATAAATATGTATATAGACACATTTATTTTAAAAAAGTCACAGTCTCTGCATATTTAAATTTTGGAGTGTTCTAGACAATACATAATGCATAGTCTATTGAAATTCAAATACTGCATCTCTCATGATGAAATTAATTATTGCAATCCGCTTGGGTGATTAAACTTTCTAGGGATATCCAGTTTCTAGCAAAGCAGGTAAGTAATATTATCATGCCTTGGTTTCCCCTTCATAATGAATACAAAGCAACAGTATATGTTTTTACCTAGAGTAACTCCTGTCCTGATTGCTTATAAGAAAAATATTGCCTGAGAAAAAAATCTGCATTTCTCAGTGGGATAAGTGGATACTATTAAGCGACTGCAGTAATTTTTTTCCAAGCGAGTATATGGCTTCTACCTCAGAAGTAAAAAATAAACTGTAGTTCTGTGAAGATTAGCTCTAACATGAAGCATCAGAATGAAACATTTTTATCTTAGGTTTCAAACCCCCATTACAGAGGTTCATAAAAGAAAGGTCATTTTGTATTCACCAGCCTTGTGTCTTTCAACAAGAGAAGAACACTTCTGAAGTATTATGAAGAAAAATTTGCATTTGCTTTTTATAAAGAGGTTTTGATTTATCTATGATTTCTATTCTTTTCAAGATGACATCTCCTAAAGACATCTTGTGAATGCATAATGTTTAGATATATATATATCCATAGATCTGTGAAGAGAGAGGATAAGGATGAGAAAGTGGTTTATATTTTGTATATAGTGGCAATCTACGTCCTTGCTACAATAACCTGAACAATGCAGTTTGGTGTCTCTGCAGGTACCAAAGAGCAAGGATTCAGAAATTCTTGGTTTCTCCTTATAGAGGGATAAAAATATGTCCAATTTATTATTGGAAATGTTCCCCTCCTTTATAAGCCTCAAGCAGCTGGACACAATTCTTCCACGGCCCATTTTTGTGCTACATAAAAAATGAACCCTGGTTCTGTTTCCCTTTTAAAAATTAACATACTGCAAATAATTACCACACTGCTCACAAGTTAAGTAGGTTTAAACACAACTGTAACTTTCATATTCTAGAATACTGATGCCCATTCCTTGGAAGTTCAAATCAGTTTATTCCCAACTTCAGATCTATAGATTTTCAAAGATTGAGTGTCATGGTTTAGTAATGGTACTCTCCAGTTTTGTACTCCCACTAAAACCACCACTCACTTCCCTTTCCCCCTCCAACTGGAAGCACAAAAGGCAAAGATCATGGGTTCAGATAAGAACAATTTATTGGAAACAGCAATAAGATAAAAAAATGAGCAAGTAACAGCAAACATATTAATAACAAAATGTATAAGACAAAGAAACAATTTATACCTAAAGTCCCCCAAAATAAACAAATACCAATCAGCTCTCTCCCAACCACGTTTTCTCCACCTGAAGGAATGCCCTTCTCCGCTGAAGTGAAAGTTCCCTTCTCCCACCCTGGCAATGATGTGAGGTTGTATTAAATAACATCAGGATCCCAGCCATGATCCCTCATGGCTATTGCAAAAACTAACCCTGTCCTGGCTGAAACCAGGACGTGAGGACATCACTCCTGTTCTTTTCCTTACTTTGTGATCCAAGCAATGTCATGCAAATAATCTAGGAGGATTGCTACTCAAGACCTCATGAGAAAAGGCAATGAACTTCTGGCTCCCAATGTGGTTTTCAGGTTTTTCTAATTCCTTCAGCTGTCTTCATGTTTATTCTTTGCTTTTTCCTGTACTTAAAAGGTATTAATGAAAACATGAAGAAGTTGTCTATAATGTTTGCACACAATGAAGACAGGTGTGGTTTTTTTTGTCAGGGTGGTCATGAAATGCAAAGAAAAGGCAAGTTTCACTCTTTTAAACTTCTCAGTAAGAAGCATAGAAAACATTAGGACATCTTCTCCATACCTGCAGCCTCCCAGAAAAGACCATAATCTACTCATTGCAGCAAATTCTACTTATCTTAATGAGATGCCACTTTATTCCTGAGAATGTCACGAAAAAGGATGTTGAAATGCAATCCCTCATGAGCTCCAGGCAGTGAAACTGAAATGGAGCATAGGCTTTAGGAAAGCCACTTTTGCTGACTATTATTAGATCTATCTCCATTTAAATGACTTGTGTGTTGGAAAATTATTATTGCTACACTAAACGTGTCATGTTCTTTCCACAAACCATGTAATATAGTTCAATATGATAAAATAGTTTGAATCTACCAAGTTTAATTGTCCCTGCTTGTATTACATAATTGTTCGTGTGTAATCAATGGGATATGCTCACTTAACAAAGGCAAATTATTTCACTTGATGAACTTCTGGCCTTATCAGGATGAACTATACCTCTAGCTATATAAGCTATATTTAAAGGTGTACTATTTAAGTCCAAAACAATAAGAACTGTTTAAAAATAGCTCTTTATCCCTCTCAAAATATAGAAGAATAAAAAATTGTCTCAGTTTTTCACTTGCTGCCACCTTAAAGATGTGAATCTGGATTAGCTGACCTTTGCTAATGCTGTCCACTTCTGGAATGCATAACAACAGAGAATGAGTTTCACTTGCACAGGGTCACTCCTGACCTTTTCATAGGTACAAGGCTAACCACATTTATGCTTATATTGATCATAACTGTAATGTAATTGAATGCAAATTGACAATTTTTTTCCATCAGCCAAGTCACAATATAAACAGTAAAACATG
Source organism: Acanthiza pusilla (assembly GCA_036630365.1). NCBI lineage: Eukaryota > Metazoa > Chordata > Aves > Passeriformes > Acanthizidae > Acanthiza > Acanthiza pusilla. The sequence goes on along the minus strand of JAXCHO010000164.1, from coordinate 40,149,250 downwards.
AAATTCCTAAATTACAGGGAAACCTAGGAGAAATAGCAACAGAATCCAAGAAAGAAAGAGATTATGCTATACTACCTAAAAATACTTTAAAATTTTATTTTCTACACATTGATGATTTTAGAGCTTTTCTCTTTGAATCTATGGCTTACAGAGTGGCTTAATGCAAACTGAGTCAGAGACAAATATGTTTCAGACACCTTCTGGGACTTACATAGGCCTTGGCATGACCCTATGGGACTGCTAACAAGTTGGTTTCAATCAGGCTAATATTAATACAGGAAACTTTAATTGGACATTTCATGCAATGGCCAGCATGTAATTGGCATGAACATACCTTCTGCAGAACAGTCTGATTAATCATAAATAAGGATTGCAGTACTGCTGAGGGGATTAGATGAATACTGTTTTACTGGTACAAAGGCTTATTGACTCGAATAGATCACAATGAAAATATTGTTTTAGTGAACTGGAGCTGCCAAGGCAAAGTATAGGACAGTTTGCATCATACAGTTATAACCTCACCTTTTTAGATGACGAGCACAAACTTATTTAACATGACATAAAATACCCTGATTGCAACAGTTCATTTGCCTTTGGGCAAACGGAAATACATACACAGCTGTGTAGGTGCAATTGGTGTTTCACAGTTTACCTTTTTCCACAATAATCACAATTATGCACACAGATATGACTTGTTACAATGAAATTACTGTTCTCGACTGACTATATGTTTATAATGTCATCTGATAGAAATTGAAATGCAAATAATTTTCTTACTCCATAGAAATGAGGACCTCCATATCAAGCATTTCCTTCATATGAAGAAGTACATGGAATCATAGAATTTAGGTTTAATGTAGTAATTTTTTCATAAATTATTAAAGACACTGATTTCTCTTTGTTTCATAATTAAATATATGTACATATGTATACAGGTGTTTATGACGCTTTATATAATTATTTGTAATTATGTAATTAGAGATGTGAGTGTACCATATATTCCTGCTATGAGAGCAGGACTCTCTCCTGCTGAGAGCTTGCGAGTCTTGGGATATGAGCTTTATATAACAAATGCAGCAGTTACACTCTTTGAAACTTGGTAGAATTACAACTGAAATCCTCTCACTATGCCACAATGGTTGCTCTAACAGAAATAGGGCAACTATACTGACAAATGTGGAATTCTAGATTCATAAAATGCTACATATTATAGATATTTTGAAAATTATAATGAAAATGACACCCAAATAAATCGACAGGTGTGTAGGGTGTCCAACAGCAAGCAAGTTTGGGCATGTCTATTAATTATAGACACTTTAGTATGGTTGGCTGTTAGCAAATTAGCGCTATAAACAATGAATACATTCAAAATCTTTATTAAATTTACAACAGCTGTTGAGGATGGTGCTAGACTGTTCTTAGTGGTGTTCAGCAAAAGGACAAGGAGTAATGGCCATAAACCAAAATATAAGAATTTCCACCTCAACATGAAAAAAACCTTCTTCACTGAGGTCGTCAGAGCACTGGAACAGGCTGCCCAAGGAAGGTCGTGGAGTCTCCCTTTCTGGAGGCATTCCAAACCCACTTAGCCACGATCCTGTATAACCTGCTCCACATGGCACTGCCTGGGCAGAGAGGTTGGACCTCAGATGATCTCCAAAGAACCCTTCCAACCCTAAGGATTCTGCCATTCTGTCATTCTCTGGAGTTAGCTGTTTAAGGAATGCTGAGAATACATTTTCCCATTTTCCTGAAGATGAAAAAGACAAAAATACACAAAAAGGGAGAGAAAAGAACAGCAGAGATGAAAAAAAATACACAAAAAGGAAGAGAAAAAAACTGTGGAGATTAAAAAAAATACATCGCCTTTTTTTGGTGTGCAGAGTCATTAATAGCAACTCTGCTGGATAATGAGTTATCAGATATTTTGTATGTTCTTATGCCTTTCAGAAGACTTGACATGAAGCATTATTTTCATTAATCTTTAACTGCACACAAGACTTCCTTGCTGTTTTTATTTCTAGCTTATGACAAAGTAGTTTCTATCCTTTGTTTTTCATCGTTCGCTCATTTTTCTAAACTTCAAATAATTATTTCTTCTGATTTTATGAAATTCCATGTTTCTTTGCAGTGCCTTTTCAGAAAATAATGTATTTGTAAAGATTATTCACAGCAAAATGGTGATTTTTAATTAATCTTAACAGACCTAATGGAAATTTGCCTAATTGCAACTTTGTTTCAATCACAACACTCAGCTTGAATCCAAAATTATGCATGGTCTCTGCAACGGTCTATTCCTTCCTGTCCCCAAGAAGACTTCCTTTACTATTTCCTTTCTCTTCCACCACTTCTGAGAAGACTCTATCCTCCTGTAAGCAGACTAGGTTTTGGTATTGACCTTTGTGCCTGAGAAACTGTTTTATCAATAGATGAGAAATACAGGAAGTATTGTGAAAAAAGAAAAAAAACTAAGGTTTTTTTTCTGAGAATATTCATGTTAGTGTTCTGCACTAGAATTTTGTAAGCACGCAGGACTTCAGGCATAGGTCATTGTTGCAGGCCAACCAGCAGCAGTTGCATGTATAAACAGCTGAGGATTGCTTTCCTCGTAAGTACAGGGAGAACTGAGCATTACTCTAGTATCTACTAGGGAAAGGTTAGTATTGATGAAGAATCAAAGCAGAAAACAAAACTGGGGCACAAATTCACAACAAATCCAGACCTATCTGGGTTCAGCTTTAGCCGGCTGTCTTTCATCCGTGAGTTGACCTTTTATGTGCTCTAGGCCACTTTGCTAGCAAGTCTGGAGTTACACATGACACAGGATAAGATGTGCCACTCAGCCTGCGCAATCTGCCCATCTCAGATAATGGCTGTATATAAATTCTGAAAAGGAACAGAGAAAACCAACACCAACTTCATGTCTGGGAAGCTACACACTGGAAGTACAGAACCTGGTCACTGCTCTTCATGTGCAGAACCTGAACAATATACCTTCTACCCCTCCACCCCAAACCACAGCACTTTCTTCAAGCAATGCATCAGTAATTTCATGGTCATTAGTACACTGAAATTACACCAAAAATTAAAATTTAATTAATAAAAGCAATCTTTGCAAAAGTAAGTAATCAAAAGGAAAAGAACTGTTGTGGAGGAAACAAGTTAAACTGCGTGATTTGAATTCCCAAAAAATTGCCTTTCATTAATTATATTAGTTTTTGGAGTTTCCCCATCACTATCAAGACACATCTGCTCTGTAAAAGTGCAGTTTGCAGTGGTCAGAATAATTTTGGAAAGATGCTAGAGCTTTCTTGTTGAACATCTTGAATCATCTTGAACATTCAGAAGGATGGGACATCTCTTCTATGAAGAGAAGCAGAGAGAGCTGGGATTATTCAGCATGGAGAAGGCACCCTGGAGATTTCATTACAGCCTTCCAGTACTTAAAGAGAGCCTATGAAGAAGAGGGAGAGTGACTTTTCATGTGGGAAAATAATGATAGGACAAAGGAGAATAGTTTTAAACTAAAAGACAAGAGGTTTAGATTAGATGTTAGGGAGAAATTCTGTACCCAGAAGATAGGCACTGGAACAGGTTGACCAGCTTGGATGGATCCCTGAGAAACCTGGTCTAGTGAGTGACATCCCTGTCCATGGCAGGGGGGTTGGAACTAGATGACCATTAATGTCCCTTCCAACCCTAACCATTTGTCTTGGTTCTGGCCAGGACAGGGTTATTTTTTTGCAGTAGCAGGAAGGGGGCGTGTCCAGGGCCCAGGTGTTATTCCATATCATCTCAAGTCATTGACAGGGATGGGGGAGGAAGGGACTCTCTCTTCCAAGGACAGGGGGATCCTCCCACTTGAGAAAATATGACGGACAGAGAGGTATGGTATCATTTACTCTCAGGGGCCTTCTGTAAATTATTTATTTTCATATACCTTTTGCTATTAATATTGTTGTTATTACTCTTCATTTTCTTATCTCATTGCTGTTTCCAGTAATGCTCTTATCTCAAGCCATTATTTTTTTGCCTTTAGTGCCTCCAGCTGGAGCGAGGGCTGGGGGGGAAGTGGTTCCTGGTTTTAGCGAGGGTGGTAAATTGGAGAATACCATTCCTGAACCATGACACCATTTCATGATTCTGTGATCCCTGTTGGATTCCAGTTGATGCCTGATGATGCCTGCTGTGGTGATAAGCCTGTACTGAACACTCATCAGGGTCACCTCTCTCTTTCTCTCTGTTCCCAGCATTTGGTTATTTAAACCTATCACAACAGTTTGCCAGTACAGCTGAGGTATTTCTTCCCACCCAAAAGCCCATTTTACAAAATGTTGTTAATAACATCTAAGGAGAGCTTTCAGTTTCACTGTTCTTACAGTAATATGGCTGGAGCTTTAAGGGTATCCTACTTCAAACTGTTTCAGAAGAATGTGATTTTATTCTGCTGCTAATTCAGCTCCCTGGTAACCACTGCTTGTGGAACAAGAATAGAATGACAGGCACGAATCTATGCTACTCTGTTTCTCCTGACCATCTTGCTAAGGATCTGAATTTCAAGTAAGATTCTGAAGGAGAATTATAAGAGCTGATTCAATTACAAAGTGTAAGTAACATAGCATAACACTTGCCACATACCAAATGCACTTTGCTCATTCTGAGCAGCACTGAAAGATTTTTCTTCTTTTTTTTTTACTAGATTTCTTAGTGCTGAGGTATTAAATCATGTAATTTCAGCCATGATGAATTATTAGAGCTTATTAATAAGTCTACCACTTGCTCTTTGAAAATGTCATGGAGCAAAGAAATTAGGGTACTGAACTTAGAAACTTTTGTCTGTTTTGCAGACAAAACATTTGCCTTTCTAAAAAGAAAATGCTCTGTTCTTGTTGTATAGTTAATTTAGAATACACATTTTTATACCAAATAGTAGATAGTAAAAATCACAAATTCTTCTTACTGTTTTATTTCTTTATTCTACATCTACCAATGAAGCATACACAATTTTACAGGACTTCTCGTTCTTTCTTTCCCTCACATGCCTTGTCACATTTTTTTACACATATACAAACTACAGAGGAGAAGTTCTAAATAGGTACCAATATAAAAGCACTTACTAAGAAGAAGTCAGAGATATAGTGCAAAAAGTTCCATAGTTTTCTGATGAAGGCATTCCAGATAGAAGTGCTGATAGTCACAGGCAGGAATGACAAATCACATTATTCACTACAGGATGGAGTCAGCTGGCCAAATCCCCAATCAGCTTTGAACAGTCTGGTCCCCCATCATCAGATTCAGTGAAAAGATGATATTTACTCTGTATTGAATTTAACACCATCAGTGGTCAAAGTGGTCACCATTTCACCCGAGGGCTGAAGTACTGATTCTATTGGTGAAAAAATGCTTTCACATATGACAAAATTTGCACAAAGCTTGAATTTCTTTGCAGGAAACTTTGGTCTAGTAAAAAAAACCAAACCAAACCAAACCAAAACAAACCCCACCAAACAAAACCACAGCCCCCTCTGCCCCCCAGAACACACAATAATAATTTTTCTTTAATCTGAACTTTAATACAAGATTTAAAACTTTTCTCTACTGCTTTTCCAAAGTTTCTAATTAATAGGGTGTTTTACAAGTGGTCCTTAGCACTTTACCAGTAACTACTCCCACTATGAACTGGTAAAAAAATTTGCCAGAAAATTTGAAATCAAGGTCCAAGTCTTAACTGCAGCCTCTTCTTTAATGAGAATTAATTATTATCTACTGACATTTTCCAAATAAACATATTTTTTCTTCTTCCAGTCAGGTTTTAGTTTGAGCAAACAATGTCTAAGAAGGTTTGTTAGTTTTTTTTACTTGTATCATATTGTTAAACATTCTTCTTTTCCATTTTCCCATGGTATCTAATTGTCATGAAAGGAAATTTACTGCTGTAAGACCACTGGGAGTATTAAATACTAATACCATTGTCATTTCAGCAGTTATCTTCTTCTGATTATTATTTTTTAATAACTGAAAACAAGCAAGCACACAGAAGTAGGCATTTAAATAACATCTCTTTTTTCTCTCAGTTGTTCTTATCTGTATGCTGGTACATAGACACTTATAAATGAATGTCTGTGGAAGCAATTGGTCTTTGCAGCTCAGTTGCAGCAGAGGTGTTTCTGCATAATCAGAGAGAGAGAATAGTTTTGCCCTCCTAAACTTGTGACAGGCAAAGGGAATTCACAGCTGAGGGGAGATAAATACAGTTTTTCTTATCTCAGTCAGAAACACTCTCTTCTAAACAGTCTGACTGAACTTCACCATGCCAACATATTTCAGGTAACTCTATTCCGAAATGAAAGATCAGTTATTGCAGCTGCAGTTTCAAGATTTGCTTTGCAGTCCCAAGTCCACAACTGAGTGGGCACCGTGAGAGTGGCAGAGTTAACTGAAAAGCAAAAAAATTAAGGACAGACTAGGTTTCAAGCCCTGTACGTTGACCTGGGTCACGGCACTTAAAATGAGCTGAAGAGAGCACTTTCATCACTATTTTTCAGAGTCCTTACTTTATTCTTGTTATCTTTAATCTCTAGAAATCTCAAATCAGCATAAACTAAACCTCCTGTAAAAGAAATACAGTTTTATGACTCGCCAGTATCATCAAGTCTCCCATGACACTCTTTTCCTAAATAGGAGTAGCCAGTGTTACCTGATGGCATTTCATAAACAGGTCAGAGCAACAGAACCAGAGGTGACAACCAGAAAAAGTACCTTTCTGCTGTGCTGAAATACTGTGGTCCTCTGACTTTCTGTTTTTTGAAAATATATCTGGGAACAAAATTTGTGGAGCTGCACACATACATCATCAGTCTAAGAATAGATTTTGTACTGACAGAAATTAAGTCTTAGTGATTTCAGACAGCTTCAAGATTAAGGAGATACAATTTGAGGTCACAATTTTGAATTTCATCACTAAATGTCTGCATGAATCCTGCTTTAGGAATTTTAATCCTTTGCAATGTCTGGCCCCTGATCCTGTAAGCCTTGCCAAGACCTGGCAAACTTGCCCCAGTGAAAGATAGTTCTTTTTGCCACCTTTCTAATCAGAAGAGTGAAGCATTTTTGTTAAAGAAACCCAGTCTGCCAAGCAAAGAGTCAGCACAATGCAAATAGAGATGAAGGCAGAAAATAAATGTGTCTGGGGAAGGAAAAGGAGATACAAGAGAGGAAGGAATCCCTATTTCTTATTCAAATCTTCAGTTGTTCATTTCAGCTGTAGAAATACCTCTCTGACTCATTTTGGTCAGGTCATCTTCAGAATGAGGTTGACAAAGATCTATTGGTTATGGTGATCAGAGATGGTGAGAGCAGCAGCTAGAAAGGCAAAACTCACTGCCTTCAGCTCACCCACTTCTGCAGCATCTTCATCAACTGAAGGCCTACAAGAGGCAAAAAGCCTATTACATGTTCCTCAGTTTGTCACACGAGTTTTGGTATGTATATGTTCTTGCTTATCTGACATAATCCTAAATACAAATCTCTAAATGAGCAGATTTAGCCCATGCTTAAACTGTTGCCGAATATTAACGTTTATCTGTTGAGCTAAGTTGGATCTTTTTTCCTATGACAACTCACTAAACTTACACATATTTCTGAGCATCTAAGCATATTTCTACCACTGAGTAACATTACCTGCTACACAGCAATACTTTAGAGTCCCCACAGCTCATGCCAGAGCTTCTTAAATATCTTTCCAAGGGTAAACACAGAGGCAAATAAGAAAAATGAGACTGCTCAGTACAAAGCCAGCTGGAAGATGGTAAGTTTCACTAGAAAGAAAGGAACAAGGCATTGAAGGAAAAAAAATATTTTCAACTTCTACTAGATTTTTGAGACTAATGCAAAGCAGAATAAGGAAGCCTGGTTAGAGGTCAGCTGCGAGTTAGGTGGGTAGTGGGTTTGGGTTTGATCTGATTTACAGCTAAGAGAAGGTATAGTGAACTACAAAAAATGGTGCCGGTTCATTTGAGACCTTTTTTAATAACTGCACTGGCAGGGAGTTCAGGAAATAACCATCTTGCATGCATGGAAAAAACTCTCAGGCAGATTTAATCGACTTGAGCATCTCAGGAAGAAGCTCTGGGCTCTAGTTGAGTTGATGAGACCACTTATCTTTCCGAAATAGCATCTTCCAGTCTTTGTAGACCAAATTCCATTCAACCCTCCTGCAACAGCTGTGCTAAACCTCCAGGGCCTTTTCTTAGCCATGTCTTTCATTTGAAGCTGCTGTTTTAAATTGTCTACTCTACCTACATGGTTTAGTATTCCTCCAGACCATAACGCTGTTTAATGTAATGCAATGTAATGCAAATGTCAGCTTGAATCACTCCTAAAAACAAATGACAATTTTTGGGGCAGAGTAGGAATTAGAAATGGTAAATAAATATTCTGCTGTCAGCATGTCTCTGCATCAGGCTGATCAACAGTCTGGCCTTTCCTTGCTGGTGTACTCTGAACAGCAGCAATTTTGCATTTACGTTTTAATAATACCAGCAAACATTATCAAGGGGGCTAGGACTTCAAAACAGTAAATATTCAGTCTCATGAAAGATGTTATTTGTGGATAAAACAGGATAAGTACCATGCAACTACAGGGAGAAATCAAAACAATGTGTTCTGAAAAACTATTTAGGTGATATGAATTGTATTCTTCCTGCCAAAGGAAAATTTAGTTACTTACTGGACTTTATTGCAATGTTTTTCTAGCAGTAGATTCACATTAATGGCTGTTTTTAACATTGCTCAAGCAGTTAGAATGATCTAATAGTATGAAAAGCATATATAAATTGGTCACAAGAAAGCAGCTTACTGACTATCAGAATTTACCTCTAAACTTTGAGTTATGCTTGCAGAATTTGTAATTCATCACTGATTCAAATAAATGGTTTAAATCACTGAGACTCAGCGAAAATTAGCTATATTGTGATTACAAACTATATTTTCAGACTGGAACTGTCATCCATTAAAATAAATGACTGAATTTTAACCTCCTGTGATGAGGATTATATCATTTCCACAACCATCCTTGGGTCCTGGAGGACTTTGAGAGGGAGAATGGTCTTCTCAGTACAGTCATGACTGTTTCACAGTACAAAATAAAATATTTCAAAATATTTTCACAAAGTTTATTTCTCAAATTTTAAAGCATAGCTAAGAATTTGTGAAAGACTGCCAACTAGGAACAGAAGAGGGTTCAATAGACGCACCACAGGACACAACAGAGCCCACAAGAGAAGCTGGTGGCACTGCTGTGGAAATGTACTTTTAAAACAGCAGAAACCACCACACAGACAGTGGAGGGGGCAGAAAAGGGTGAGAAACAGGAGTGGGAACACCAAGACCAGAAGAGGAGAAGGTGTTCCATGGTGAAGTAGATACTCCTGAAGAACTGCAGCCCTTGAAGAGACAAAGCCAGAGCAGAAGAAAAATGTGAGGAGGAAGGAGTGACAGAGAGGAACTACAGTAACCTGATGTAACCACCCACTCCCCACACTCCGGCACTCACTCTGGAGTGACAGAGTGAGGGGGAGCCTGGGAAAGGGGGAGGAAAGGTGTAAGTTTAATGTTTGGTGTTTCATTTCCTCCTACTCAAATCAATAATTTTATATCAATTTTAATTTGCAATAAGTTAATTTTCCCCAGGTCTAGTTGGTTTTGTTTGTGATGGTAACTGGCAGGGGGAATCTTGGCCTAGGATGTTTCTCAGCCTTTTCACTCCTATTTTCTCTCTCCTCCACTGGCTGAGGAGGAGAGAGTGAAAAAGCAGCTGGGGGGAAGTTTAGCTTCTGGCCAAGGCTAGCCCATCATGGATACAATCATTTTTCCAGAAGGACTAGAAACAGAGCAGGTAATTTCACCTGTCATCTAAGTATAATCAGATACTTCAGAAAAAAAAAGAAAAACATTTCAAAGGGGATTTCTAGCATTTCCACCACACAAGTAACAGAAATATCATGTAAGGAAGGCTATTCTGCAGATCAATAACAAAGGCTGGCCATGCTGCAAAGACAAGAGCCATCATTTTCCAAAACTATATCCTTGCAGCTTGATTTACTTGTGTAAATGTCACAATGCCTAAATTTTTGTGTTTTGTCTTGTTTCTGGCATCAATCTCATAAAAAATCCTAACAGAAATATGGGAACGATCTGCTAAAGTCAGATGTCTCCATAATAAGATTGTAGCAATTCTCTTAATTTCCTGTTTCTAGATGTACAGCATGTTCTTCTTTCTGCCTCAGAAAGAGCAAGATTGTTATTCTAGCACAGCCCAAAGAAAAGCTAGTACGCATACCAAATTCCCTCTGGATGGCACTCTGGCTTAGAAACATCTTTTGCTGGCCAGAGGGTAATTCAGTAAAAGTATGACTCAGCCATCCTCTTTACTATGTAGAGGCAGTCCCGGGCAGCTGTAACCTACTTGACAAACAGGTCATCTACTATTGGAATTAAAAATTTAATTGTTAAAGTATTTTCAATAGAATTTCATATACTATCTTGCCAAAGAGAAGCCTCAACAGCAGTTCAGATTCTTTTCCTTCAGGTATCTGTTTAACGAACTTCTTTAAATTTCCAAAGGTTGAATCTATTATATGATCAAGACTCAATGTAAACCAGCTTGGTTATCTTCAACAGGACTGTACACAAGATTATCCAAACACCACAGTTTCAATTGTAAAGGAATTCTTCCTTAATAAATATATTCTATTTCCATAAATTTTTTTGTCTGTTTGTGAAGTGCAGAATTTAAAAAAATCATCCAGCCCCTACAAAGAGACTGCAATTCAATTTAAGTTCAAAGGAAACTCTGTAAGGTCCAAAACAGTTCTTCCTCACTCCATTATTTATTATCTTCTGTTCAAGCCATAGACTTAACCCAGGTGATGATTTCATTCAGGTCATACAGAATGGATTGCACTTTTTAATTAGTTCTAGAGAAGTTCTTGTCTAGACCCAGACTTAGCCTAAATCAGTGTCTAGAAGTGCAGCTCCAAACAAAAACTGGCAATTTTGGGTGAGCTTAGTTCTCCACAGTGGGGCAAGGCATTTCATCCAGCCAAGGTCAACCCACTACATTCACCATTGAACCATGTCCTCAAGTGTCACTACATCTTTTAAACACTTTCAGGAATGGTGACTTGACCTCTTCCCTGGACAGACTGTTCCAATGTTTGACAAAACTCTCTATGAAGAATTTTTTCCTAACATCCAATCTAAACCTCCGCTGGTGCAACCTGAGACCATTTAGTCTTGTCCTCTTACTTGTTATATGGGAGAACTGGCTGCCCTCACATGGATACAATCTCCTTTCAGGCAGTTGTAGGAGCAATAAGGTTCCCTTTGAGCCTCCCTTTCTCCAGCCTGAATATCCCCAGTTCTCTCAGCCACTCCTCTCAAGACTTGTGTTCCAACCCCTTCACAAGCCTTTTTGCTCTTCTCTGGACTCGCTCCAGCACCTCAATGTCCTTTTTGTGCTGACAGGCCCAGAACTGGACACAGGATTCGAGGTGTGGCCTCACCAGAGCCAAATACAGAATCATCTCCCTGGTCCTGCTGGCGACACTGTTGCTGATCCAGGCCAGGATGCCATTGGCCTTCTTGGCTACCTGGGCACACCCTGGCTCATGTTCAGCCACTGTCACCAGCACCCCCAGGCCCTCTTCCACTGGGCAGCTTTCCAGCCACTCTGTTCCCAGCCTGTAGCACTGCCTGGGGTTGTAAACCAAGTGTAGAATGCAGCGCTTGACCTTCTTGACCCTCATGTCATTGACTTTGGCCCATCAATCCAGCCTGTCCAGATCCCTCTGTAGAGCCCTGGGGAACACCACTGGTGACCCACTGCCGACCGGATTTGACTTTATTCACCGTCACTCTGGGTGGTACATCATCTGGGGATGCACTGAAAGGTATAGTGTCTCCCTCTGACATTTAAAGTTTTTTATCTCCTTCAGTGCTTGGATCTCGATCTTTCTGCTTTCTATTGCTTCCTCTTTCTAGGGAAATGCCCCTACAGAAGGAAACTGTGAAGAGAATATTCTTAGAAAGTTTTGTCTGGGTAGAAAAAAGGAGCAAGGAGAAACCCTCACCTTCCATCTCCCAGTGAAGGTGTCCCCAGGTAAATGCCACCTTCATACAGCTTTTCCCCAAGGGGATAATGGCTATTAGAATGCAGCTTTGGATTACCTTACAGGCAACTATCATTTCCCTGCTGGATTATGAATCATGAACTAGTGGTTTATTTTCAGCCTAAATTATCAGCTAATTATTATTTCTCAGGCAAGCAATAATCCCTTTCATGAGGGAAAGCCTTCAAAGGGAACATTTTTAATTGAGAACACAAAAAGTTTTGAAAAACAAAGCAAAGAAAGGTTATCTCAGCTTGGCGCAAGCTTTCTGCCTTCTCTTTGCAGTCCAGAGCCTCAAGGGGTGTGAAAGGCCTCGAATGCAGAGATTTTCATTTACTATTCTGCTGTAATCCATTTAAAATATAGAGTTGTGAACCTGTCTGATTGGTATTTTTAGAGCAGCAGCCTGAAAATGAAATGGTGACAGGCAAGATAAAACACTAAGAGAAGAAACAGCAGTGCTGGTAAAACTGAGGCAAATTCATGAGTAAAAACACAATTTGTCCTGGAGAAAGGTAAAATACATAACTTTGTGTCCTCTGATAGCACTGTTCAGGAGATATTCTGCCAGATTAACTCTAAAAATTTTTCACCAAGCAAGAAGAATATAGATATTTTCTCAGATACTCATTTCTGGTTTCATTCTCAAGTACTTCACGAACTAGCCCTGAAAAAAAAAGGCAATATGGGCTGTGTGGTTTGTGTGGGGGAAGAAAGATGTCACCTCACCTTTCTCACAGAAGACGGGAGACTGGAGCCATAATAGGAAGTCTACCCATTGGGTTTTAAAGCCTCCTGTTTCCCTGATGCGTTGAGCAGAGATGATGGGAAGACTGATGATGGGAAGACTCACAGTAAGCAGAGCTGTTATCACTGAGGCTGTGTGTGCCAACACGGGGCAGATGTGGCTGCAGCACACCACCAGCCTTGGGCTGCGCCTCTGGGAAGCTCCCAGGCTGATGGTCCACTTGGGCCTCCTGCCCACAGAAATCACCAGATAAGATGAGGAGTTTATTTAAGTCCTGTCCCAGCCTCCCTTCTCTCTCTGATCTCAGAACTGAGTCAGGACACAACTACACCCAGCTCTGGGAAAGAAGCATTGGCATAGCTTTACTGAGGCTCACGACACTCAGGAAAGCACATCTCAGCAGAGCATGGCATAGCCCTCTTAATAATGCGAGTGGGTCTTGAGGAACTCAGGACAGTTCCTCTAACTACTACAAACTTTACTTTTAACTCATCCATTTAGCCCCTTATTGTCATGCTTTGGGAAGGAAGCATCAAAAGAGATGATGCAGGTGCCTTGTTTGTTACAAAACAAAAGTTCCAAGATTTAAATTTAATTTTAGTGGTAGGTCATAATTTCTTTGTCCCTGCCTGTTTATCTATCTTTGGACTTTATTTGTGTGCCTGAAACATTGAGTTGTTTATCTACCTGGCTGATAGCTCAAAATGCAATGCAAGCATCACTGTAAAGGTTGATAGAGTTTCTTGAGCATTAGTTCAGCTGCTGCACCTGAGTTTCCCAAAGAAAAACGTGGTGGTAGGGAGAGGAAGAGGAGAAAAGAAAGAACAAAATCAGGAAAATCTCTAATGCAAGCAGGAGATGGGAAGAAATGTTATCACCAGATGTTAGACCCTACTGGAATATTGGACTGAAGGTACATATTTACATAGTTACAAATACATAAATATTTACAAAGTCAAAATGCAAACCAATGGAGGAAAAAACTTATGAAAAAAGTTATGTGAAAACACTGCAAACTTTTACTAAATTTTAGCTAAATGTCAGAAATTGAATTGTACCAGGTGCCCTTAATTCCTTAAATGGTGCATGTTAGCCATGCAGGCTATTCTGCAATAGCGGACTGTCAATCACTTGCATCTCTTTTAAAGTCATTAATTATTTTATAACTTCTAGTTGTTTAACTAAGTAGTTGTTAACATTATAGTTGTCTAGAAAAAGGGAACTGTATTAGTGAATAAAGAATCTCTGCTAGTTCAGCACAGTGGTATAAAATATAGTCTAAACAGTGCTTGTAACAGAATAAACATATTTCTAGTACAGAGTTTAAGAGAAAATATGCAAATATTCAGCATCAGCAAACCTATCTTCTAGAGGAGTTAGATAAGAATGTTCCTGCTGTGTATTCCCTCCACTGCAATTAAATCCTAGAATCAAAGGATGGTTAGGATTGGAAGGCACCTTAAAGATCATCTAGTTTCACCTAGTCCCTACCAGGGCAGGGACTCCTTTCCCTAGAACAGCCTTTTCAGGGCCCCATCCAGCCTGTTTTTGAACATTTCCAGGAACGGGGCAACCACAACCTCTTCGAGCAGCCTGTTCCAGTACCTCACCACCTGCTGAGTAAAGAATTTCATCATAACATCTAATCTAAATCTGCCGTCTTTCAGTTTAAAACCATTGCCCCTTATCCTGTCACTATCAGCCCATGCAGGAAATAATTTTTCCTCTTTTTATTAACCCCCCTTTAAGCACTGGGACATTGCCATAAGTGGAAATTATACTGATGTTCTTCATCAAGTTCTGAGAATAATGTCTAGCAAAGTAGTTCCTGCCCTGTTTCCTAAGGCAGCAATAGGATGGTACTGGCTCTGTGCTAAACAGATATTAAGAGGTTTGCTCCTGCAGAGGGGCAAACTGAAATGCTTCAGGACAGAAAGGCTGCAGAGTTGTCACAAAAGTACATGAAAACAACTTCACATAGAGAAAAAAGTCAAATGTGCAATTAAAGCCAATGCCTAAAACTAGCAAACACAGACGGGGTCACCAACAGAGACACGGCAATGTAATTTCACTGGTCAGAGGTTCGGTGTGCCCGACAGGAATATTGTGAGCGCACGGACATGAACAATGACCCAAAGCAAGCACGCACACACACAGAGGTCTCTCACTCCAGGGTGCCCAGTAGATCTGATTGCTTCACCCAAAGGGCTGAGGGATCACTCAGGGATAACCAGTAGAGATCAGTGACTTGCTCAGGAGAGCTGGGCAGGAAAAGCCTCTGTGGGTGCCCAGGGTCACCTTCCCCTCACAGGGATCCCCTCTAAGGGACACAACAGCACATGGGCTTGAGGTAGGACCCATGGCCATACATGGCAATAGTTCAGAAACACAATTTCTAACATCTTCACAAATTCCAAGTTTTTGCAAGTTCCTGACTGCTGCCTTTGATACAGGGCATTACTTCTGACAGCGAGGGCACCAGTCATGGCTGCCTGCACACTTTTGGCCCTGCTGCCCAGTTATTGACCACTAATCTCCGGCAGTCTGTAGGACACATCAGCTTTGATGTATCACTTGCCTTAATGTGTTTTTTGGAATGCTGTGACAATAACACATTCACATTTATCTTCATTGCTGCTGCTGGGAAATGTGAAGGTTGCCTCTAACAAGATTTTCCCATTTAGTTAAATAATTATGTTAGAATTTTAAAGCACTCTGGGCTATCAGAAGGCAGCAACAAATCTCTAGCCTAACAAATGCTACATGGTGAAAATATTTTAGCAAATTATATTTCAAAGCCCTTCTGCACATTGCTGTAGAAATTCTAAATATAGGGAATCAAACTCAGTTCTCAGTAGAGATGCCTCTGTTGTTAAGCCACAAGTGTATGTACTCAGTGCAGCTGAATGCATGGAATAAGTAGCAGCTTCTGATAGGAATAGTGCTGGATGCTCACTGACAGTGAATGATGACCATGTGATCTCACTGTGACTTTACTATGTGCTGAGAAGGCTGTAATTCTAAACCCAATATTTCTTTGATGCAAAACACTGGTGATACTTCTCAGTCACATCAGAACATACAGCTCTTAGTTAGAAAATAATTTTAGTCATGCAGCTGCAGCTGTAAATCAGTTCTATTGATTGCAGAGGAGCAATACTGCCTTATACTGAAACTCTGGTCCTGTCAACTTTTAAATAAAATTAGATCAGCATTGTCACTATAGCAACTAAACTTTGCTATTAACTTTATTTATTGGCTGACAGATCTTTTTCCCCACTCGTTCAGACCTCGGGCAGTGATTTGCTGTACTTGTGACTACAGCTTAATTTACTACAACTATGAAGGTCTTAGAGCCTTCCAATATTGCCTGTAGGACAAACTACAAATAAGCTCAGTATTAAGATAGCATGCTTTGTTATCAGCAACAGACCCAAAACAGGAAACAGATAAGTGGGATAAAATTGCTCTTGTGTATTAGCATTAATAACAACAGAAAGATATCAGAGTTCTTAGTTTCACACCTCTTTCCAGAGAGTTTTCAGATTCAAAATTTACTATCCAGATAGCTCTCTGCTCCTCATTACTTCCTGAGGGGAACCATGATTGCTAAGTTCTGAGGATTTGTCTTCATTAATTACTGTTTTGTTTACCTTTGGAAAGTTCCAGGCACAGAACTATCACCCCTCTGCTTAATCAGTATAGTTCTGATTAAGAGATTCATTTATTTCCTTCTCAGAACTGAAGTTCAAAAATATCATTTGTTCTAGTTTCCTGACAAGTCCTTTACAAGAAAAGCCATGTACTTTCCAGTCATTAATTCAGTGTTAATTTTAACAGCTTTATGAATAGCATTATTGACATCTTATAGATAAAAACTGAGACACAAAAAATTATTTACCTCAAATAAAACAGAAAATATTTGAGTCTTGCGGATTCAGAATCCATATAGAAAAGGGACAAGTTTAAATTCCAAGTCTTACGGCTCATACCTAACCTTTGATTCATGCTCTGAGCAGAGACCCCAGGGCTTCTTGTAGTGGTCTCTACTGAAAATAACAGTTAGGAGCAGGGAAATAAGGTCAGTATTGAGGTATCAGTGCCCCTTTTCTTTAGGTATTGCTGGCAGGAAGCTTAGGAAAGTATCTGAACTTTTGCCAGGTTATCCATCCAAACACGTCATAAGGAATTCCCAGCATTCAGGAACCCAACCAGCTTTGGAGGCCCTGCTGCTGAGAGCCCACTGACATCAACAGCAGGGCCACGTAACAAACAACCCAAACAAAAATCATTCTCAAGGATGTTTGGTCCATTTTGTCTTATAACATCCTTAAGAGGGTGTAAAAAAAGATCTACTGCTTATTTTCTATTTCTCATCAGATGACTTACACCAGACAAAAGTGTCTGAGGTGTTCTTCACACAGCAGGAGGCTGATACACTGCATTGTCTGACTGCTGGTGGTGTGTGAGGAAATGTCTCATTTCTTAAGCTAACATCACTTTCACAGTGATCATCTCACACCCTCCACAATTCTCACTGTGAATGTGTGAATTAATCCAGAAATAAACAGAAAATGAGAAAACAAAGGTGCAGAAAAAGGTAAAAGGATGGACAGTACAGTAGAAGTTTAGGAAACACCAGTGATCTATAATGCAAGGAAAAGTACTGAGAGCAAGATTTGCTGAGGAAAGTTATGAGAAGATGGTAGCCAATGCTCAAAACAAGGGGAAAGGATGAAGAAACATGAAGTGTTTCTCACAGGATGGAAGACATGAAAAAACAACAGAGTAGCACCAGACCCGACACAATCCATCAGGGGGTGGCCACAGAGCGTGAAAGTGTTTGGTTGCCAGTGTGTTGGTTGGAAAGTGTTTGGTTGCCAGTGTGTTGGTTGGAAAGTGTTTGGTTGCCAGCATTAGCTGGTCGGGGCTGAAAACTGTTACCATTTGCTGGTTGCTCACTGTCCTCTGTGGAATGACTTCAGTGCTCACAGTCTCCTTCCCAAAAGAGAATGTGAGCACTGCAGACGTTACCCTTTCCAAGAGAAGCTCTGCTGGCAGTCTCAGGGCATGCAGCCTGGGTTGCTCCCTCTCAAAAAACCATTGTGCGCAGCTTTATCTGCTACTTTGAAAAGTAGCAGTTCCTTCTTTTGACTAGGATTTTTTAATATCCACTGGTTTCATTTGTGCACTTTGAGCTCCTAATGCATGTTTTAGAAGACCTCTTCAATTTCTACTGCAGATATAATTATCTAACAATGAAACTGTGTATTACTAAGAAACATTTATTCATTATGACATTTATTAATTCTTAAAAAGTAAAAGGTAATTTTTGCTATTAATAAGATGAAGTAATTGGGAACTCTTAAAAATTGACTGCCTTGCTCTAGTTCTGCACTGATATTTAGTAATTTCTGTCAGCAAGGCTTCTGTGACCCCAAGTCTTAGCAGTCTCAGTTTGATAGAAAATAATAAACTTTGGCTGGTCCATGAGAAATGAAGTAATTTTAGCTCCTTGCAGGCATGTAGAGCTGAAATTGACCCTATTGACAATAATAATGAAAAATGTTTACCTTAAAAATATTGATGACAGATTTGACTTTGAAGTCTGTATGTAAAAGCTTTGCCTAATTCCTTCATTCATCAACACTACTATGGAAGCTAGAGGTTTGATTTTTTTGACCTAAAAAGCCATTAAAAACATTATGCACATGGAGGTTTGGTGTTACGAAATACCAGAGTTCTTTTTACTGTATGTACAATGGACAGGACATCAACAATCTGAAAGAAAAAGATATTAATAATTTAAGTAACAGCTGTCAAACATAGTATCGGAGGTAGTTACCAGGGAAAAAAGAACATACAATGCTAAAGGAAATGTAGATAGCGCTGGGATCCCATAATTTAATCTAAAAAGGTAAGAGGCTGCAGAAATCTGTGGCATTTTCCAGAGCTATCAGAGACTTAAAACATCTTTGACCCCTTTCCCAGGGTCTTTATGTTGACTGAATCCCTCTTTTATCACCTTTCCACAGTCAGTTTGGAATGCATTAAGAACATTTTCTGGGACTGACTGAATGAGGAAGATGACACAGGCAGATCCTCTGGTGGGATGGTAAGGCCCAGAAACAGAATGTATTTGAGGAAAATAATGAGGAGTGGTTTTCCCCCAGATATTTGCTTTCAGCATGAGCCCTGCTCCTTGACCTGAAGCACACCTAATACAACATTACAAGTTTTCTTAAAATGACAGGGCAAAGAAGAGGGAGCCCCACATCATGTCCATGCGGGATTCTGGAAAGGGAAAGAGAGTGGTATTAGTCAAGCACCAGAGCTGGCAGAAGCAAAAGGGTGGTGTGGGAGAGCAGGACCACTCCTCTTTGCAAGTACAACCAGGGCATATTTCATTAGCTTTAAAACTGGTCCCAAACAAAATGGCTGATAAAAGTGGAATTTTAGTTTCACAGCTTTATTTCTATGGCATGATTGGTGTTATTTTTACACTATCAAAGGAAGGAAAGAGGAGGGAAAAGGAAGGAGGGGAAGGAAAAAATTTAAAGCACATAAAGGCATTGCTGTATATCAGAGCAATGTACAAAACTGTTTTCACCAGAATGACCATTATTATCATGGTCTTAAAGAAAAAAGATTGTATGGCATATAGAAAATAAATAACATAAGAAAGTAAGTAGCCAGGCACTATTTATTTTTTCACAGTGTAACTAATCAACTTCACAGCAGATACAGTAAAAACAATGCATTACAACTGCTTTACAAAATTCAGTGTTGAAACTCCCTTGATTCTTATCAGTTTAAGAGACATCAGAGCACGAACATCTAATCTATTCATTTTGCACAGAACACATTATTCAATGGCAGGGTTTTAATTTATTTTTTAAGACTATGGCTTTCAGAGTTTTACATTTAGAAGATTACAGATTACATCTCAGAAACATCTGTATGAACCATGCACCAGGGTGCAAGCACATTTCCATTCAATGCACAAGGACTAGTGCAACACTTATATGAAAATCCAATAGACATTAACATTCACACTAGAATTATGAACTACAAAACCTATCCTTCAAACCACTGTTAGTCTTCTGGCAAAATGTTTCTGAGATTTTGTTTTTCTCTAGAGCTCCTTATAATCCAACTCTTTCTCATAATCTTACTTCAGAACTTTTGTTTCCAAAGGCTTGTGCCACCAAGCCCTTCTGATAATGAGGGCCACAAGCATCTCCTTTCTGAGCCTGTTACTAGCATTCTTGTTATCAGGCTCAAAGTCTCATTTGCCATTAAATAAAATCAGCTTTTAGCAACTGATGTACTATTCTGCATGAGCCATGCTGCTGAAAACAAAACAAAGCCAAGCAACCGTGGGATAAAATCCCTCCCTTTGCTTTCACATCTCCCCAGATGTCAAGAAAATTAAAACAAAAAAGGAAGAAAATCCCACAAAAGGCTACAAAATTCTAGCCTTGAACCATAATTGAACTTTCAGCACTATAGCAATCTAATTTATTTAAAACACCATCAGTGATGCTTAGTTACTCATTTTTGAAGTACTTGAAACTGAATGCTCAAGGGATAATTTTTAGAAAGGGCTAAACTTTTGAAAGCAGATTTTTTCTTTCATGTCTTAAACTGCACATCAGAAAATAAGGCATCCAAAAACTAAGGGTATACTAAAAATGCAAAACTCTGAGTCAATCTTTTAGCATGGAACCAGTGGAGTTCTGAAAATGGAGGACAAAATCCATCTACTCTGTGAATGCACCGAAGAAATTTGCTCCTACCTAGAGATGTATATGAAAATCTACTTTTCACAGAGAAGGTATTTTCATCTTTACCTTTAGACCTATCTCTTCTTTTTTCTTCAGTAAAAAGGAGTAAAATTAAAAATTAATCCATGACACCCATCAAATGAAGCCATAATTATTTTAAGCTTCTGAACCACTCCTACATTCTAAACATTCAAATCTAAATGGTGTTTTTAGGACCTTTTTGGTCACATTTAAGACAAAAATTTTATTGGTGGGGGAAGCTTGTTAAAATGACAATCAGAAACTGATGTATAAGATTTCATATCTTGCTTTCTAGTCTACATATATACATAAATATATATATAGAGAGAGAGAGAGAGAGAGAGTTGCCATTGCCATTATAATTTCCATACACCCATAAAGTCGTAGCTGTACACGGGATTTAGCCAAGAGCATCATCTGTTTATCATCTCTGAAGTCTTCTGGTTCAGCCATGCCCATTAATAATGTTGACAAATATAAAAATTATTATATCAGTGTTTTACTATAACCCAGCAGACAGACTTTTTCAAAATTGAGAAGCAAGTAAAACTCAATTTAATACCTGAAAATGCTTTAGTTTTGGTATTGCACACAAAAGATTATGCCATTTTAAGAGAGTCTGGAGAAGTCATGGCTTAATCACATTAAAAGACTGTGAGGATACTTTGATGTTTCCAGTTAATTGAATATAATAATGCATGAGTACATTACAAAGCTGTTGGAAAAGAACAAGATAACTGAGTAGAACTGTAAATATTATAATAATAATAATAATAATAATAATAATAATAATAATAATAATAACCCAGCTGAGGAGGTTTCTGGAAGGAAAACTGAAATGGAAGAGTAAATTTGCTACATCATGTATTTTATATATAAACCTTAGGAGCAGCACAGAGACTTCTAACATTTATCTTATGTCCCATATTTCTGGCAGTAAGTTATCCACAAGGGCATTAATAAATAACTCTAAAAGGAACACTGATGCATAATATTGCAACATTGTCAATTGGTGCCAAAACACTATCAAATTTAATGCATAGTATAAATATTCACTTAGGTAGTTAAAAATATCAGCATTTTTTTAAACAATGAATGAAAAGCAAGGATGTACCTGTAAGTTGCAAAGTCTGAGTAACTGGAACATTATGTGAACTACAAATGCCAAGACAGAGATTTGGATTAAGGGTGAATTTGAATATTGGACCCTCAATATAATAAATACCAAGGCACATAATAAATCGACAAGTGTTATTTTTCAAAGATATTTCTGTTATTTTAGAGTTTACACTATGAATTGCAATTCCTTATAAAACTTCAATGAAGGCTAATATAAATTATAGCATTATTATTAGTTTAATTTAAATGGCAGTTAAGAAAAAATATTAGATTTTTTTAATATAGGAAGCACCATGAGATTGCCAGATTCTGATGCCTCATTCTCATTTAAGGAAGTATATTTTACAGCAACTTAAACTGTAATTAAAAGTATCATAACACAAGTCTTCATGTTCAGACAAAAATTCCAAGTATTCATAGTGGACAACAGTGGGGAAATACTAAAGATACTGTGAAGATGCACAAACAATTAAGATTTTTTTCAGTGACTACAGTGTGAACACAGATTATATATTAATACTGGGTCTATGAATATGCAAATTTCCACATTTAATTGTCTTGAAAAATCTGAGCTACAGGGCAAGTGCCTTCATTTGTGATGCTCTTATGCCATCATTGGGCAGATGAACTAACGTGACTCTACGGTTTAAAATGACCATCACCTGTTTTCTGAATATTTCACAAGCCAAAAGATTCCTATATGCCATCTTCCTAAGGAAGAAAAATTATTCAAGGGGAAATATATATCTATAATATAATGATGACTCATGCTTATTTCCCACCCACTGTAACAGTTTTGGATTTTGTTTTTAAATATCAAATTGGCAAAAGTAATACATCCTCTGTGGAGGCAGTACTGGTCATTGCTGTTAACAGCCTTCAACCTTCTCAAGTCCAGAATACATAGGAATCCTGATACCACTCTAGACAGTCTGTCTTCTCAGCAGGATCGACTGAAAATCACTTTTCCAATGTTTGGCAGGAAGACATCTCCTACCTGCAATACCTGGACAAGGAAACTTCAAGAGGAAACCTTTCCTTTTGAATTCAGCAAGGCTCAAACCCTGATGATAAAGACATTGTGTGAAGCCAGAAACAAAGAAAAAAAATTACTTCCAACCTGAAAAATATTTTGAGTCTCAGGTAGGCCTGCAGAGATATATGGAAAAGTAGCAAAGTCTCATCCCTCTTGCTCCTGTCAGTGGGACTCAGGCCCTGCTGTCAGCAGCAAAATTGTCCTCATTTACACATGCCATACGCCTACTCTTCTGAACCTCTTTTCTTGACTGAGAAAAGGAACTGAGAAAGAACAAGGTAGAACAGTTTACAGGTCTTCTGTCTTACATCCCCCATGGCTTTCCTCACACAGCTTAAGTGATGTTGATGTACTGTAAGCAAAATCTGCAGGCAAAGCAAGATTTGTCACTGAGAAGAGGAATGAGAATTTTAGAGATTTTTTTTTCCCCTTAAAATACCATGAGGCTTTTACTTTCTTTAGAACCAATTTATTAGTAGTGAACAGGATCCATCTATGGTAAAAAGGGCTATATCTTTGGTCTGCTTCAGTTTTAGCCAATCTCCTCTCTCCGGGGGCCATCTGAGATTACCTCCAAAACCTTCATTAACTCTCTGGCTTTCTCAGTGAGCTTTACTAGTAAGTAAAATCAAAAGTTTATTATCTACTGACTTTTCACTAGCATCATAATAGATCCAAAAGGCAACTCAGGAACCACAATATTGATCCCTTGCCATAAGATGTAAATATCCTGCCCAGGAGTGCCACCAAAACTCTTCTATACCACACAGGGTATAATGCCTCATAGCAGGACAGTCAACTCAATGAATCTGTTCTTATGTAAAGATAATCATTAAATGCAGGGACATTTTCCATCATTTTGGATGTCACAGTACACTTCCATCTTCTGAAAGGAAGCGTGTTTCAAATTGCAGTCTTAGGCAGAAATCACCCTTCTTTTTAACCAGGAACCAATCTCCCTGGAGTATCCCAGCTATCCTAGTTCATGTCTGGCATGATCACAATTCACCTTTCTCACTCCCTGATGGGAATAGGGGATAATACTGAATGCAGTCTGAGTCAGGTTTCTATTCCAAAATGTTTCAGCCCTTGAGGGGACTAACAGCAGCATAGACACCTGGGTACTAGGCCTTTCCGAGTGTCTCCTGCACTAATTAATACTCAGTAATATTAGAAATAGTTTTATTATTTATAATAACTGGAGAGGAAAAAACCCAACTTTTTTGTGATTTAACCTGATCTGTTTTCCAGTCTGATATTTCACCAGAATGTTCACTCAAGATAACTTTCTATTGCTCTCAGTCTGCAGTTATTGTATAGTAAATACACAATATTTTCCTTTCCATTTAAAACATTAAAAATATTTCATTATGTTGCAGGGAAATCAAGAGCATTATCACAAATACCAGGGAGAAAACTATGAACTAAATACAAGTCGGTCAGATTCACGTAACTTGATTCTGGGATCACTGCCACCATCAATCTTTCTTTCATACCATTGTTTCCTTTCCTCCCACCAGTTTTCAGTGCAGATTCTCAACTGAATGAAAAATGCCTGTCCCAAAAAGCCATCCTTTGGCCTCCAGCTGCAAACTCCCACCACCTGTCTTGGAGCAAAACGTGGGCATCATCTTGTGTGTTCAGTCAGATGATTCTGCCCATCTGGTTGAAACATTAACTAAGAGTAAAATAAAGGTAATTTTTCAAGTTTTGTCTCATCTGGAAACACAGCATTAGAACTGCTGTTGCTGATAGAAATGAAGCAGAAACAAGACATCACTGAAACAGGAAGGGCAGATCTATTCTTTTCCTCGATTTGAGCCACTTGGGTAGCAAATTGATGGCACGAACCAATTCAAAGGCCTTTTCTACAGCCTGGAGACTACTCTTCCTCTCCCTGTGATTCAGTCTCCCCCTCCAGCACATTTATCAGGGCACGTGGACATCCACTGAGCTTTTACAGGAACGGAAGTACAGTAATTCTTTCCGATTCCTGGCTTTGTATTTTTCAGCTGTGGAATCCTACATTAGTTTCTATCTTCTGTATCTATTATAATGACTAAAAAACACATTCTTTCACAAACATGAAAAATCACATTTAAGGTAAAACTGAGAGAAACTACAATGAATTCTAAAAAAAATAATTACACTAACAATAAAAAAATGTATTTGCACTAGTTCTCAGCTATTTAAAAACAGTAGACAGAATGATGACTGACACAATTAAATGAAACATATCTTGCTTTAGGGAGATAGATAATTAAATCCGGACTCCTCTTGTTCACCTTTCAGGTGTAAGGTGTTCACAAATTACAAAGCACTGTTCATATCAATTTTAAACAAATGTTTTACTACCATACCAAATAAACAGAAAGTTATAAAAATACTGTTGGAGGTGATCCTCCTTCAAAGTCTTACACAATCCTATATCTCTGAATGCCAGAAAACTGGATAAAGTTAAAGTCTTTGAAGCACATCAACATGTGAATATAAAATACGTTACCCAGAGCTCATGCTTTTGGCTGCACTGCCACTACATAAAACAGATTCATTCAGACACGGAAGACATGCACTGAAGATCAGTGAGGTACAATCATAGACAGAACCTTACCAAAAATAACACACTGGTCTGTACTCACTACTAAAACAGACAAGTGGTAAACACTAATACAGAAATATCAAGGAAAAGTCTTCTTTTTGAAAAATACAATTCAAGAGATGCCAAAGATAGGTGCAATATAAAACAGTTTTCCCAGATTTTTTCCACTCTCTGCCTTTATGGCAATCTCTCCTCTTATGTCCCTTTCTTTCAGTGAGAAAATCTCTTATTGAAAAGGCTCTGGCTCACATCCTTAATGTTCAATTATTTGAGCTAGTGAACACTCATTATTGAAATTAGTGCAAATTAAGCATGTGTTAATGGCATCAATTCATGATAGCATCACTCTTTATGAAAGTACATAAGCACTCACTTTTCTGAATTCTGGTCTAATAACAGTACTAATTAGGAATAGGTTTAAGTGTGTGCTTATGCAATGATGGTCAGAATAATATGACTCCCAAAAACTGTGATCCCAGCCATGAGTAAACAAACTTTTATCCAGGTAAGTTTGAAAAATGATTGTAGCATCTAACTCCAATTAATTATACCATTTCTGGCCTTTTTTTAAAAGTATCACTTGGATTTCTTGAAATCAAGGGTTTACATGCAGATTAGAAGGAAAATACATAGAACTAAACACATTTATTACATGCCATGTTACAGCGCACGGCATTCCTATTTGCACTCACAGTACTATCGGAAACTAAAATTATTTCATCAGAAACAAATGAAGTACACAGAAAAGTTTGTCAACAGACAGAAGCAAGTGTATCCATAAGCCAAACAGCCATAACATTCAATAGGTTTAATGCTCAATTTCATTGTTCCATAGAAATTAGAGATGAAAGACTTCTTATCCATCCCTTGCCAATTCTGAATGTTTTCTGTTCTCCAATTCAGTCACTGGAGGCTGATTGGCAACTGACAACCACATGAATAGGAAAAGCTAACTAGATGAGCCAGAGGAGAGCAGGCTGTGAAATTTGTATTTCCTCTTGTGAAGTGCCAAGTTCTTTTAAGTTTCCTTTGTTTAAAGGTGAATTAATGAAATTCAGGGGCTCACTAAATCTGGGCCTTGCATTGTACAGCAAGGTGACTGCTTTCGAAGCACATATACACCATACTGCTGAGAAGCCACCTTCATCCCTCCTACAGAGGAATGTGTTTAGCATGCTGTCAAAAAGCAACAACCTACATTATGGAATTGAAACTGACATGTTTCTATTGGACTGAACATTTTCTGAAAATGAGACTAAAAAACCAATAAATTAAAGCAGATCAGTGCTGTTAACAATACCGCACTTCTATGCTCAGTGAGAAGAGCTTGGTTCTCAGAAACATCATACCACAAATAATGTCAGCCATCCTTAGCATCTGGGCCTTCAGATTCTCTCAACCACTCCTATATTTCATCAGCTAAATACTGAAATAAAGTTTTCATTAAAATTGGATCTTCTGCCACACTCCCATCCAGTTTGTCTGCAGATGGTCTCACATTCTGTATTAAACTTTGGGGCTGAACACTGGAGTAACATTTCCTCTGAAATGTGTATTGCATCTCATATCTTAATATGCCTGGTACCAACTAGGATATAAATACAGTAATCCTTGCTGAGAAATTCAGAGGAGGGAGCACATTCAACAGAAATATTGGGGAGGGCCTTCATGTAACATTTTCTATTCTTAGCTATTAATCATGTCTTTATCTTTAGTACTGAACATTCCTACCTACAGCCAAATGCTAATCCCATTAATCCTCTTTAAAGATCTGTAAGGTCTTCTGTGTAATGCTGACTTTTACTTAATGCATATCTTAATTTTACAGAGATTTTTGCAAGCTCACTGGAGACCAGTTTCTTTTTGAGAGAGGAAAGATTGCACTTTTCCATGATGAAGACAATGGACTTAGAAATAGAAATGAGGTACCGAATGCTGCCAGCCAGCGATAGTCAACATCAAGAAGTCAGTCCAGAAAGGCTGCTACCAAAGGATTTCTACCAAAGCCCTCACCACAGAAAGGACGGAGAACTGGTCCTATGATTTAGGGGGGATGTATCCCCTACTGGAGAAGGTTCTGGAATGCATAAGGATTATTTTAACTCCCCCTTCATAATATATTTTTTTCTATTAGAAACAAAAAATATCAAGAAGGTAATTACCCAGAAATCCATACCACATGTTTAGTACATTAATACCACTTGGGTTTGGCTCATGAGCACCATATGCAGTAACAAACAGAATCTACAAAACCACACTGTATGCAAAGTGGACCAGATCACACATGGCACTCTTAGGACTGGAGATTTAACACAGCAACTTTGAGTACAATGACTATAGCACTCTTACAGGCCGTCCAAATTCTGTCGATACAAATACTTCCAAATGTAGTGTTATGACTTTTTCTCTAACACCAAGTATGAATCAGACAAAGGCAAGTACGTGAAGATCATTATGCTTAATGGCCAGAATGTCAGCCACCACCAATCCGTTTTCCATGAAATGAGCAAGCAATGGCAGCTAGGTAAGAATTTCTGAAAATTGCAGCCCTCTTGGACAGCTTCAGGGAGCTCACAACAATGAAGTAACAGGAAATGGAGCACAGATATAAACGTAATCTAAGGCTGAAAGCCAAAAGTCTGTATCCATGGTCAAGATAAGACAAGCTCAGAATTATCCTTGGGTTTTTTGATATATCCATTTCTTGCTGCTTTAATATCTGCATCCCGTATAAATCTGAATTGATTAATTATGACCTAATCATGCTTTTTAACATACTGCAGAGAACAAATGGCTGATTGAAAAGAGAAATGTTACATTTCAACTTTTTAAAATTAGGGATTAATAAAATCATCACCTTATGGATAAAATGAATGAGAGCAACTAATCCCATTTTATTAAGGCTTTCTTTGTAAAGGTGTAAGAGATGCTACAAAATACTTCTGCATTATCATTTAGGATTAAAATCGAGAGCTTATGTAGGACTGTCCAGTTAAATAATATAGCCTCTTGACTCTGCATTTTCATAGAGCTGGAAAAAAGTGAATGTATGTGTGTTCAGGAAAGATAAAATTTAGGAATATTTATTTTAAAATTTTCTCTTAAAAATACCAGTACCAGTTCTACAGTTGATCACAAGAGGGAGACTACATCATCATATTTCCTCTCATTGTTTCCAATTTTTAAAGCACACAAACAATTTGAGTCATTTTGGACCAGCTCTAATCTTTGCTCAGTTAAAAGTATTAATGACTACTCAATTGGCTTTTTTTTTCTGAGTTTGTCAAACCTCTGAAATTTACAGATAAAGATAGCCAATCCAGTAAACAAGATTGAACAGTGCAAAGGCAGTTGGAAAGAAGATTCGAGAATAGGAGTCAATTTTTGCTATACGGATGTGTATTCTTCCTTCTCGCCAAGATCCTGTGCGGCAGTCTTCAAAACAACAAAAGAAACTAGCACAGTCTTTTCCTTCTAGGCACTCATATCCATAATCATCATCACGTTCAGGGAGATGATTAATGTTATTAATGGGTATTAGTGTAGATCCAGGTCGAACAGCAATTGCAGGTGGTTTCTTAAGAAAAAAAAAAAAAAAGGGAAATATAGTTTTGTGTGGTTTTAACCTCACATTAAATAATTCCATAGGCTTTCCATGGCAATATAATAACCTTCAGTACAATATAGAGAAATTCTAATATTAGAGAAAACAGTATGGGAATCTTAGCAAATTATGAATTGCTGTATATAATTAGTGCATGAAGGCAAAAGATCATGAATGACTTTCACCTGCCACAGTGAAAACTGGATTGTGCTGGGATTTGGGAATAGTAGATAATTAGTTACACAGACAGGGTTAGCTGATTTCATCTACACAACACAGACAAACATTTTGAAGTCAGTCACTGCTTGACAACTGGGTCACAACCAAGTCCACAAGCAGGCTATAATCATCACTACTACAGGAATGATGGTCCTCCCACCATTTGGAGTTTTTAGAATGAGACTGGATGTGTTTCTGGAAGATACATTTTGACAAAAATAAAAAAGCTAATGGGATTAACACAGCTTCACTGGCGAACTTTAACAGACTGAGACATGTAAGGCCAGGCTATGCCATGTAACCCTCAGATGTTAAATCCCCAAATAATATAGCCGCTTCAGAATCCAAGACATTACTCCTTTGGAGAACACCACTCAAATCTGATTAATTTAGCTCTAAATTCTTACTTTCAGTTTTCATGGGCATAACAACCCTCTCATACCTGAAAATAACTCAGTGTAATATATATTATTAATTCTCATTGAAAAAGTCTGGGTGGCTTATTGCTTAGTACATACAGTGTTTGTTATTCCCTTACTTGTGACATTTGCCTTTTCACCTTCCTTATACTAACACAACACACCATTCCCCCTTTCATAACTTTGTTTCTCCACAGTTTTACGTGCATCATCCTTGTTTTCCTGAATGTTTCAAAAGGCATTCTGTTTCTTCATCTGTCTTTTTCTTCTCTTTCTAAATCTCATGGCCATTTTAAACTACTCCATAATCCTCTTTCAACTTCCCCCACCACGCCCCACCTTTGGCATCTATTCTAAAATCTTCAGGCCAAAGAGAAGGGTTACATTAGCATTAGTATTTACATTAACACTGCTCTTACATGTGTTCTCTCTTTTCTACCATCTTCATATTTGGTCATGTAAGGAATTAAAACAGCAGGAAAGGAAGAAGTGAGAAGATCTAAATGGATATTTAAGTGTAAAGAGTAAGTTCTCTTAACCAATTATGCATGATAGGCAACGAAAACCTATGAAAAAAATACAAAAGTGGGAAGCCATCATTTAGCTTCTTGTAATGCTTTAGACTCCTGTTATCCCAGTTCCTGCGAATTACTTTGGCCAATACACCGATCTCTATACATTGTTAAGGTGACATTCTTTTGCTGCAGGGGTATTTTACCCAATATCCCAAGGGATGACGTTAATGCAGTGCAGTATCCACTACGTTTTCAAACAGCTTTATTTAATAAATGTCTTTACCAGCGAAAGTTGCACACAAACTGCTGTTTCAAAACTTATTATACATGATGACTTAGGGAGCTAATTATCATCCTAAAGGACCTCATTATTCTTTTCAGTTATGATAAAAGACTAACAATACTAAAAAACAGGAATTGCATGCATCTATCCTAATTTGAGGCATTGCAAAGAGGACTTATTTTAACAAAACACAAAAAGTCAGTTCAGTATTTTCTAACTTACAAAAACCATTGTTCTATTGAAGATAGGGAAATATGCTTATTTCTGATTCACATCTACTCTGGTTTTACAAAAATTTTCTGATTGTTGGTTCTGCCCATGTAAGATTCATGGCATGATTGTTTCTACTACTGGTATAAAACAGGAATCCCCAACACAGAAACACTATGGGAGGAGGAAACAATTACAGTACTGCTTTTCGCTGCTCACATCACCAGAACAGAGTGGAGGTGGCTACTGAATTACAGGTTTGAGGAGGTGGCTTGAGAGAGGCAGACACAGTCATCCTATAGGCTTAACTACCTACAGGAAATACATAAAATGTGTCTAAGAGGCAATGTGAGGGAAAAGAGGAAAAAAGACCAACACCTCCCAATAAAATGACTTTTATAAATTGGCAGAAACTTTAAAAAAAAAAACAACACCCACAAAATGTAGATATAGAAGTACAGGCTGATTTTTTATGGACATGCCTGCTGACATGGTAGATAAAACTCCATGTATTGTGAGAAGCATTTATAATACACTCTGATAGGATCAAACCCCAATTATTCTGCAATAACCCCAATTACAAGTGCAAAAGAAAGCCATTGTCTGTGAAGATCATGGCACAGGTGATACATTCACTTCAGGTAAAATGATGATCAGAACAAGACCCACAACTAATTAAGTTTAATCTTTCCTGCCCAAACTCATTATCCTTACTAACGTGGATTTGCATAAGCCAATTCATACTAACTTTCTTGAATGACGCCAGCACATATTTTCTAAGATAAAACTGTTTTAATCATTTGTAAAACCTCACCATTTTTTTTCACAGGATCATTAATTGTGCCTTATTGGCATCAGTTCCTGGAACAGTAACCTTTTATTGCATTTTGAAGTAGAAATAGATCTATGCAAGGCAAGTTTCCCAAGGAAAAAAACACTCATAAATGAGAAGTTTTCAGAAGGAATTAAAGTGACTTTTTAAATTAAATTGGGGTTTTGAGTTACATATCCATAACTACAAGACACAAGACATTACTAGAAGACTTTGACAAAAATAAATGGGGAAAAAGAAAAAAAAAAAAAAAGAAAAAAAATAAGGAAAAAAAGAAAAGTATTCATAATTTTATGACTTCCCATTAACTAATTAGATGCCTTCTGTATTTATTTGGAGCAAGAAATATTACAGCCTTTTATAACTCACCAGAAAAACTCCTATTTATAAAATTAGAATCCTTGCATCTAAGTATATTAAATTTAATTCTCCCTTTTGTAGTGTAATCTCTTTATCTTGTATGGCTTTACAGCCATAACATGCTAGAACATGTTTAAAGAATTCTGTGTAAAAAAGATATTTTTTTCCAACTTCTTAGAAATAAAAGAATCATTTAAGAACCTAGTAAAACACAATTGAACTCTGTTTGGAGTATTATATTGCTAATTTTAATCTTAGTGCAAATTCCAGCTATTTATTCACTAAGTTCCATAGTTTCTATCTCATCATTATTCTACATTTTATATTTCCATACGCACTGAAAATCTCAAAGCACTTGACAGATTATTGCACACATGGCTGATGTGTGAACAGATTCTGGAAAGTGTCATTATTTCATTCAATAGAATGTACTTGCAAACTATTTCAGTGTCTTTTGATTTGTCAGCAGCTGATCTTTAATATCTCCCTGGTTTGAATAAAGAAGTACTTCCTGCTATCTTCGTCTTCTCTGCGTTGTGCATGCCAAGACTAGACCTACTCAGCTCCCTGCTCAGAGTGCTCTTGAGACCTCGTTGCAAGAGCAGCCTGAAACTGAATCTGCTGTGCTGACACTGGGAACCCCCACACCCTGTAGCCTCCTACCTTTTACCCTCATCACCCAGCCGCAGCCCTTGACAAAGCCTGCATTTTGCTCCTTCTGCTGTGCCGCATTTGCTTCTACCACTAACAGGAAGGAGGTTTGGGTTTCCATTTTCCAGTTTTCCTGGCTGTGCTGAATTCCCTGAGGATCAGAGTGATATCTGACCAAGGCAGCACAGGGAAGTACTAAGCCTTAACCACTATCCTTGTCCTAAATACACAGCTGATCCATTTGGAACAGCTCACCAAGAGAGCCTAAGGGCTCATTTCCCTGGCATCAAGCCCCAGCAGCCTCGCAGTGCCCCCGTAAGAGACTCCCACAGCAGCGCTGCTCAGAATGGGTGCACCAGCTCTTGCTGACATTGAGTTGCACAATGGATATGGTTCATAATAGGATTTCTGCACTTCCCTCTGCAACTGCTTCTGTAATTTCATATCAATTTCTGTTTCATCTTACAGAGCTGCTATGCAGCCTTCATTCAGAAAAGACAACTGGTATCATGATTCAGGTATGCTCCTGCATCCTTTGATGAAATCATTTGGAAGGGGGCTTTACAACGTTGTCCCTCCTCTTAGTCTCTCCAATGTTTTCTTACTTTAAAGACTACCTTTAAATATTTGTACTGACTTCCAACAATAAATTCTGTGGAAATTACAGTATTCTCACTACACAAACAGAAAGCCTCTTAAAATTGAATAATGTTTGATCCTGGGATATGAGGGGATTCACCATACAAATATCAACTTGTAAAAGCAGAAGGTTCCTTTAACCAGAAAGAAACATGGAAACAAATTTAGAAAAGAGTCAAGGTGGAATTTCCATAGTGGAAGGCATTCTGAATACTGACCAATAATAAGCATTTTTTTCGTTGCAAAGCTTTGTAAGACTCAGGTGATGCAGATTCAAAGAAATCCTCATACATTCAGTGCACTCACATTATCTTTACTGCTACAGCCTTAGCTGTGGGTCTCCGCCAGGTGCTCTTTTCAGAAGTGTTGCACCCAGGCAGAACAATCTCCATGGGCACACACTTCATGGGCAGCTCTAGGAGCACCAAGGGCGTGGAATATTATATCAAACCACCCCCCACCTTAGGCTCATATGTTCTTATTCACATAAGAGTGAAATCATCTAAACCCTTTGCTCATTAGTCGTATTTACACAAAAATAGTACAAGCCCCCAACTGTAAAGAAATGACAAAATAAATATTAGTGTTAATTATCTTTGAACATTAGCTTTTCTACTTAAGAAGCAGTCTCTCAAAATGAATGCTACAACAAAAACCACGCTGTATTCCTTTTTTTTCTTGTTTGACTAAACTTACTGATGGCTTAGGTTTTGCCTTCTTTTCTTTTCCTTTGTCCCCTTTTCTGTTGCTGGTAAAGTAATGCAAGGTGCCATATTCCATCAAGGCAGCAAACACAAAAATAAAGCAAACTGATACAAAAAGGTCCATTGCTGTCACGTAGGAAACCTTTGGGAGTGACTTCCTAGCAATTGTACTCAGTGTTGTCATGGTCAGCACCGTTGTGATCCCTGTTTGAGAAAGAAAGGAAAAAAACAGACAGAAGGAGGGAAATGTATAGGTAATCCAATCATATTGTTATAAAAAGAAGTCATCATATTAGCTCTTAATTCCTCGATGGGGTCGCATAAGAACTGAGCCACAACAGGGTTCACCACTGATTACATCCACACACATTGCTGCTATTACAAGAAGCCACCCCTATGGGTGCAGCAGCCTCCATGGGATCCTAGAGAAAGCAGCACATTTCCCTTTAGATCCCTCCTATTTTCAATGCACATTGAATAAACAATGTCATTATGTTTGTGTGATTTTATAACTCAGTCATAAAATGTACACATAAGTACAGTAGACAAACAGGTACAAATAAGCACATAAATTTTATAAACACAAGGAAGTCCTTTAGCTCTTGAAAGATTAAAATGTTAAAAAGGATGCATTCAGAAATAAAAGGTGTGTTATTTAACTGTGATTTCAAGCTTTTGGTAAACACAAGAAAAATGAATAATGTTTTTAATTGTCTGCTTCTGACACATAGCAGATGAAATTAGATGACATTCATGGCTTTTTCATCTCATTCTCTAAGTTACCAATTATGTTTTCAACACTGTGTATTAAGTAAGAGAAAATGTTTCCCTTGATTCACCTGTATACAAGTTAATTAAAAGAACAAACTGGCCTTAATAGCTGCGTGTTCAAAATCTCAACTATATCACTCTTCACTGGTTTAGCATTTATAAGGCGTTAACACTTTCTTCTTGTATTTGATGCTTCAGGGAGATGCAAAGCCTTTTACATAGTAGTTCAAAATTAATGTGTGACCTTTCCTTTGGAGACCAATATTTGAACACACAAATAATTTGTTATTTACATGCATAGGATTATTTTTTTTAAAAAGTGTTACACCAATCAAAGGCTGTCTGTGGCGTATAAATCAAAACATGGAATCAGTGGTCACTATGGACTGTTCCTGCAGCAGGAAGACAGTAGTGATTTTCCAACAGATTTTCCAATGAAATTACATGTCTAAAAGGGCAAACAGATAACCACAGAGTTCTTCAAAAGTGCACTGCTTCCACTAGATACTTTTGAAAATCAATTAGGCATTTCTCTGTATAGCTAAATATTTAAATACCTTTAACCACCTCAAATCTTTTGCTCTGGGAAACCACAATCTGACAGGATCTTACAACGTATGTGGGAGAAAAACGCCTTTTCAGTGTACCAGACCCCAGCACAGTCTCCATGTGGGAAGTGCCACCCACCATTCCCTGGACCGACTTCCGTTCAGAGAGGACAAAAAGAGACATGAATTTTTCCAGCCTTGTCTCCTGTGTGAAAGGCATATGGGGGCTGTCACAGAGAGCAAACCTTCACCAGCAAAACAGCTACTTGCCATGATAGACCTTGCTTAGTTTTGTCTTTCTTGTATTAATTTCTTTTTCCATAAAATTTTGTCTATTTGACAGGTACTCTAATTCTCCTTCACCAGAACATTTGCATGTGAGAAAAGTCACCCTACAATCTGTCAAACTATGGTTTTTCCGTGTTCACAAGAAAGGAGTCCAGAGTTACCTGCAGGGAGCTGTAAATAAGATATTACAAATGTTTGTATTTCATCTCAAGTAAAGGAAGGCTAGTGCTGCTGAAGTGGGAGCCTGAAAACTTCAGCTTAACCATGACATCAAAGGCAGGTTTCTAGGTTCACGGCATAAAAAATACTTTGAAAAGAGAACAAACTGGATACAGAACTAGCAGGATACCAATAGAACAGTTTTTCCTGTTATAGCTATTGTCTTATAGCTAGTGAGAACCCACAATGATGTCCCATGATTAGTCAGTCAAAGAAATCTGATGAGATTTCTACATCAAGTTCTAAAGGTATCAAAAGTCATTTTCACTTATCTATTCAAGGCTTTAGTCTCTCTTCACTAAATTTTGCAGCACTTTCAAACAACATAAATTTAGGATCCAAGACTTAGATTTTCTTCCCTTACCTTTTCATTAGGCTACCGAGCCATGCTCATTTTTCCTTACTTGACTCATTGATCTTGCAGGCGTTCATGTGGCCCAGTTTCAGTGGGAAAGGCAGGGCATTAAATGTGGACTCATGTTTCTGGTAGTAAATGATCTTGTAGGGTGGGAATGGTGTGTTCACAATACTCTAACTGATGAGGAAAATTAACTCATGTCTCTCACTTCCTAGGATACAGCTCTCAGCTCTTGACTTGTCCCCCAAGGTAGGTCAGAGTGCTGTCACTGGTTCTGCTATAAGCATCTGTCACTGCTAAGCTCCAAGCTGTGTCCTGTGCACTCCGTGTACCTGTTTATCAGGCTTTATGGGGGGACTGTAGCTTTTCTGCAAGGCAGCGCATGAATCCTAAGTGGTCAAACTTAGGAGACTGACACCATGCCAAACAGGTCAGCCAAGGTGACACTAACACAGAATTATCTTTGCAGTGCAACTTGCAACACACCTCAGTATTGCCTGTAGTAAAAGCAGGAGTTTTTGTGAGTTATAGGTTTCACTGCTTGAAGTGCAACTTTGGCTACAAATTTGCTGTCCTGTCCTGTCCTAGGTCTAAAAGAATAATTGAATCAGTCTACTAAAAACAAAAGAAAAACCCAAACAAAAAAACCCACAAACAAACAAACAAAAACGAACAAAAAACAAAAACAAAAAATGAAAAACACAAACAAACAAAACCAACCAAAAAAACACCCAACAACCATACCAAAACCACAAAAACCCCAACCAAAAACAAAACCAAACCAAACCCAGATTTTCACAATTTTTGCTCATGAAGTAATGACTTAATTTGCTCTGTGATGCTAAGTGATGCTAGGTGTCAGACTAATGATTGCCACATGGCAGTCCCTGGAGATGATTAAAGAAGCATAGAGGAGAAAAAAAATACATTTAAGTGAACAGCAGCAGATCCACAAGGCCTGGATCTGGATTTCCATGGTCAGCATTGCCTCCTTAAGCCCTGCTGTGCAACTACAGCAGGATTCTCCTACTCCCAGTCTTGTCATTCAAGGGAAAGAATGACCAATGGTCACAATCTGAAGGGAAATAAACTCTGGTTAACTTACTCCCTGATGCAGATTTGTATTCTTTGGGAGTACAAGATCCTTCAAGGCTGAAAAAAGACGTTCTTACCCAGAGATGTCCTTGCAGGAACTGCATCCTTATTGATCCAAAATGACACCCATGAAAGAACAACTGTGAGTATACAAGGAATGTATGTCTGAATAGTAAAATATCCCATACGTCTGCTGAGATCAAAGAATATTGTCATAATAATATAATCACCTAGAAATTAAAAAAAAGAATAAAAAATATTTACATGATATCTAATATGGTTTTCGGTTGTATCTTCATCTGATAGTCCTTTTCTACATAGCTATTGGACAAAATAAAACTCAACACTTTGTCTTACCAGACAAGGTATGAGAAATTTCAGTTGTATTTCGTAGCCCTACGAATGCAAACTGATACAATCTCCAGTATTTTGGATCTGCCACTTCAACAGAGGTTTTCTTCCATTTGTATTCAATTTCATTTCTGGGATATCCATCTAGAATAAAACAAAACAAATCAAACATTCAGCCAGGGACTGTACCAAAGCATGTTTTTTGATCTCTGAAGCTACTTATAAACTAAAATAAGGCTACACATAAAGTGGATCTGAGATGGTCTACAGTCCTCCTGATACACTTAAAATTTAACCACAAAATATATGGCCTCAATTTTAAGCTTAGGTAAATGTAAGATCAATCTAAAACTGTGTAAATGCAAATATTTAGAAAATATCTACATTGTATTCTTGAACACCAATAATAAAAACCGGCTCAGAATCACCACTATTAATTAAAATGTAAATGTAATTACATTATCATTAAATGATCAGAAAGAGCTTAAAAGGACAGACACTTATTAGGCTAATTGACAAGTAAGTGTTCAGTCAGAGGTTGGGTTTGATGATCCTGGAAGTTTTCTCCCAATTCTATGATTACAATAGCACAATTCCCTTGGGATCTTTTTTGTTTGTTTGTTTGTTTTAAACATAGTTTGCATCAAAGAAATAGAACCTGAAAGTTGTGGTTTTGCTCATATTAAATAAGTTCCACTGAAAGGGAAAGGTCTTCTTATACTGATTCCGCATTTACAGGAGTGGGATGAAGAAAACATATCTTATTTTTCCTTTTAAGTAAGTATACCATGTGGAACTGATTCAAAGCTGTCAAGTCTTGCAGGCATAAGGAAACAAAGTCCTTCCAGAGCAATGCATTTCCATTAACTAGAATGGGCTTTGTATTAGACTCCTAAGCAATAAAACTATTTTTAATGTTGCAAATATGCATGTGATTCAACTAAATCATTAATACATTAAATAATGCAATAAATCCAGTCAAAACATGAATGGTCAGTTCTTTCTTTTGCTGCAAGGCTTTAAAAAGTAAACATTTGCTCTCCTGCCACAAGAATTTAAGGAAATTTAAAGCCTGAATGTAAAGAGGAAGAAAAAAAAAAGTGTTTCACAACCTACAGCTTGAAAACTCCAGAGGACAGGAGTGTTCATCCATAGGAAAATTATGAAGCTGAAGATAACATTCAGCATTAATTGTCAACCTAATTAGAAAAGGAAAAGAAAAGGTTATATTCAAGAATTCAGGCATGTCAGACTACATAGTAAAGAACATACACAAAAATCAATTTTGCCAATTAATTGATATTATGAATAGCCTCCTGTGTATCAGCAAAATCATATCCAGCATCAGCACCAAAGAACAAAATAAGAACTATTATTGCATGCAACTTGAGAATCAGTGTTGTTTCAACTGGTATTTCAAGCCAATTCAAAATTTTCAATTAATTTGGAGGCACCTCTCAAGTCTATAAGAAATAAGGGATAAGAAAGCTTTAAAAATTACCATCATGCTCACATACTTGACTGTATGCAATGCTTACATATTAGACAAGAAGGGATGGGAAAAGACCCAGAGACATGCTGCCAGATAGTTTTATAAGTCTCTGAACAAAGTATTTATTCTACACAAACTGCCACTAGGACCTGACCAAAGGCTTATAAGGAAAAGTGTATTTCTCAGCATACACTGTGCGGGAGAGGAAGAAAAACCCTTCCCTACACTTTTAAGCAGAATATCTGCATCTCTCTGGAGATGATTTACAAATTATTCAACTATGATTTATGCATTTATTGCCTTTACTTTCCATTTTCAATTTTTGAATAGTTAAACTCTCAAAGAAAGAGAAAACAAGACCAGCTTTCTGTAAAAAGCAACACCACTAGATCTGGAATCACCGATGGTGCTGTGGACAGACCATGGGCTGCCCTCAGAGGAGATTCCATGAGGCTGATTAACATTTTCTCCACGTCTGCTCCCTGAATGACCAGTGAGGAAAGTGTGGTGATTCAGGGGAGCCTACGAACCTGAGCACTGTCAGATCATATTATTGTTCCTTCAATAAGCAAGATATGAACCTCTCTATGTTGTTCTACCTTAGGTCAAATTCGGGCCATATCCTCACCTATACAGATGTTTGCATGTTGCAGTGCTGGGGGAAATCCTCGTCTGCTGTTTTGTTATCAGCTCACTGCACTTTATTGCTCATACTCTGACACAGTAATTCTAACCTATTGCTCTGTGAGGGCTCACATGATTTTTTTGCTCATATTTATTTCCTTCTGTTACTTTGAACCTCTTTAGAACAAATTTTATATTGGAACTGAATGGACAATGGAAGGGCAAAGTCAAAGTATGACTACAATTGTTATTTAGAAAAAGAAAAAAAAAATTAGCATGTCAGCAGAAGGGGCTCTCTAGAGGCTTTTATAAACACCAGTATAATAAACCCTTTAAAAAGTGCTCTTCAGAGATGTCTGTAAGCTCTCAAATGATGCACACTAAGAAAAAAATCAGAGAAGAGAATCCTTGTAAAGCATTCTAATTCTTCTTACATCCTATGTGGGAGAAATTTATAAATTGTTCATGTAACACAGCCTGCATATGAACACAGCATAAATGATAGAGAAGAAAGTAAATAAAATGTGCCACTTTTTGCTTTAAATAGATGAATTAATAAATAAATAAACTCTTAAGAGCAAAATCATATTTATGGAATCCTCTACATGGACTACTTCTTGACCAGTTTCTGATTTATTGCAAGATTTTTAGGTATATTTTAAAAATATGACAGAGATGACCCTAAAATACTTTCTGTAGACTACAGCCTTTCAAGAATTGTTTGAAAAGTGACTAAAAAATCAGTACAGATAGCTTTAAGCTTAAAAGCAGCACAGGCATCCCCCATTTGCCAAGCAGAATTATCACCAACATGTTTGTTTATCCCTAATTTAGATGAACAGATCTGTTGATTTTAATAGCTTGCAATGGTAAATATGTTAAGTACATACAGGACTGGGGACTTAGCTTTAATCCAACTTCTTGTAATTTTTTATTATCTGAAGAATTTAAAATTTACTTACATAATATAATTTGGTGGAAATTAGATACAGAAATATTTAGACCAGAAAGTCTGTAAAATAATTTATCTACAATATATTATTGACAGACCACCATAATGCTATATACTATATAACATCCTTTTTTAAATCTTGCCTGTACCTAAATGAGATCAAAATTTGCTATCCCTTTCAGTTTTCTTTACCCAATTATCTTTGCATTAAATTTCAATACTATGAATTTCATCTTTTTCATGATCTAATAAACTTATTTATTTTCTTGTTTAATCATCTCCTTGCAAATTCCTGTGGTTCATAACAAAAGAGATGCCAGGAATTTGATTCATATTCATTATTTTCCTATTCCTAGTTATAACAGGGTTTTGGGCTTTTTTTCTACCCAAATAAAAACCCACCTTAGCGTGTATAATACTCTTCCATCACTCCAGATTCGAAGCAAACGATTTGGAGTAGTAATCCAGTGAGCATCAGATTTCCTTGAGTTCCGGAAGAAAGTGTCTGGAATCCAAATTTTTCCAACCATATTGCTATTAAGCATAAGCACCTTCATTGAGCTGTTGAATTTTAGACGACTGTCATACCAAGTCTGGGCAAAAATTATATCTATAGTGTACTCCTAAAAACAGAGACACAACCATATCTATGTAAACATTTACCAAAGTCTGCAAGCTGATTGTTTTTGATTCATATATAAATCTGAAGCCACTTCCTTTATTCTCTTTTGTATTACCATCTGAGAGGCCAAAGATACACACAGCCTTCTGTCCAGACCTCCTCTCCCCTACCACTGATTATTTAAGGAAGATACGTGATTGGACCTTACTGTACCTTGGAGGTTCCAGCACAGTGCAATTACCTCTGGGGCCCTGGACAGAAATTTATGGGCAACCTTAGTACCTCAGGGTTAAACTATGTTTGGTAAGACAGATGTTCTGCATCCTTTAAGAACCAAACAAAACAGCTTTCTGTATTTTCCCCCCAAAACTTTTCAACATGCAACTTAACGTCTTTCAAGAAATTTCAGATTATAAAGAATTCATGAATATGTGGAAATTAAACATGACAGTTTGCAGAACTATCTGTTATCATTTCCCTTGTACAGCTACCAATAGACACACAAAAATATACATAATCATAATCAGGAAGGACATTTCCCTGAAGAAATTCCACTTTACTTATTAAAGCCTCAAGAAAGCTCCTTCTCTAATAGAAAATGAAATTCCTCTGTAGACTTATGACCAGAAAAGAAAGGTGAAAGACTAAATAAATAAATAAATAAATAAATAAAAGCAAATCCTTTTAATGAAACATTTCTTGACACAGTAAAACTTGATAAACAATACAGATGCATAAAAGAATTTTGTTTTTCAAAGAATCCAGCCTGTTGTTTCTGCACTGTAGACAAAGGGGCAAGGCAGCAGCTCTGTGTTTTCACAGCTCTAGACCACGGCTCTGCCCTTAATGGCAAGTGTCACTGCCTGATGGCAAATGTGATCCATCCTGCACAGCTGCCCCATGAGGGCTTCAGTGAGCAACTCAGCAGTTCCCATGCAGGGAAAGAGCTGGAGATCAGACCTAAACACTCGGTGTTTGTTGTTCACCTCTCAGTTATGAGTTGAGTGGATGGGGAAAGAGAAGAAGGGACAGTGTTCACACTCTTCCTTGAGCCAAAGTGCTTACTACTCATTTACTCAGTCAATAAAAATGCATAGAGCAGCCAGTCAATTCTGTTTTCAAATAAAAGCTGAAGGCTTCATTGATTGAAGTGCATTTTTGTGTTTGTTTTACTTTTAAACAATCACAGCAGTCAACTGTACAAGTTACAGATTCCTCACTAGTTTCAGCAACTGATACCACCCATCTCTCAGGAAAGTTTGAGAAATTTAGCACTTCATCCTTCAGAAGTGCCAAGCCAGATATTTGAGAACTGTCTTAATCTCTCTTAATTTTCCCACCTCTCCAGATGGGAGAAGCACAAGTTCAGGAAACAGATATGCTAGAGGGAGGCTTTCTCTTGCTCTGTGATGTATGACAGATGAATTACCACCTGGACTGTGGTAACTCAGTGTTTTTCAAAGGTTATGAACAACTACTGCGTGAACCAAATAGTGGAGAAACAGACAGAACAAAAGAATTAATAGAAATACATTTTAGAGGTGACTTCACTCTAAAACTCTGCATATTTCCTGAGAGTCACTGCCATCAAGGGAAGATTCTGCAGGTCAAAACAAATCCTTGATCTTTTTTTTATTTCTGTAAACAGAAATCAAGATACCTATGGAAACC
Organism: Acanthiza pusilla; assembly: GCA_036630365.1. Taxonomy (NCBI): domain Eukaryota; kingdom Metazoa; phylum Chordata; class Aves; order Passeriformes; family Acanthizidae; genus Acanthiza; species Acanthiza pusilla. Next base: position 40,106,343 of record JAXCHO010000164.1, on the reverse strand, counting down.
ATGCAACTGTTTAACCTTAAAATTCAGCTTTCTGTGCTCATTTGTAGTGGTTACAACTGAAAATGAAACTTGCCGTGCTGTAGTATAAAGCAGAGCCCAAGGCAGTACACCAGAGAAGTGTTTTAATGGGTTTTAATGGAACAGAACGAACAAAGATTTATGCATTGCCTTTACCGTACCAATAGGAGGGGGGGAAAAAAAGAAGTCAGTGAGCGAAATCAACAAACACAACCAAATGTATGAAAAGTGAAGACTGACTGAGGTTGAAGGTGCTACTCTAAGCAGCCACTTCACAGTAGCAATGTCTGGTTTGAGAAAAAGAAAATTCTCAAAGCATTATTACAGTCAAAACCACCCAAGAAAAAGAGCACAGGTTGGTGTATATTAAACCAACCACCCTAACAAATTAGAATAAAAAAGAAAGATTATTTTGAACACAAAAACAAGGGAATGGCCTCAGTGGACTCAGGTGCTTGTACACTTTTACCTTCCAGTATTAAATGTGCAAGTTTGTATCCTGTTAAATCCAAACCACAGCACCCTGCCAGCTACTAAGAAGAAAGTTAGTTATATCCTAGATGAAACCAGCATTCATTGTATTAGAAGAGTTGTTTAGAAAACTTTGGAAAAAAAAACCAAAACAACAAAAAAACCCCAATAACAGCAATTCTTCATGGTACATTTATAACTGTTCAAAAATAATCTAGTACACAATAATTTAATATCACAAAATTAGTAACCTCTTGTTTCCAAGTGTCTTGCTGAATGTCAAAGGAGAGATCCAAGTGCCAGCCTCATGTAACATCCCTGACGAGACCTGTCCTCCGTTTATAAACTCCCACTCTGCACTCAGACATCTCCCTCTCCCTCTGGAATCTGCCATCCACAGGCATAATCCTACAATCAATCCCACCTGAAAGACATGGACTTGCAGCCTCACGGTGGGTGGTGGCAGCAGTTCACCCTGCTCTTCAGTAGGGACCCACAGACAGTGCTTTGATTTCACCCACGGACAATTATTCCACTCTTACCACCTGCCTTAGTGACATTACCAACTACTTCTTCAGCAAATCTATTTATCCTATGCCTGCCTGAGACCTCTCTGTCTTTGAGCCTCCAGAATACATCCTGAGGTAGCACATACTCTCCACACAATGCATCTTACATGGGATCACATTTTTCGACGAATATATCTGTACTATCTTTTTCTGAAGTGAACCTTAGCATCGTGTCCAAGTACATACATGTACTTATAGGGGTGCAAGGCATGAAAATGGGACTTCGTTTATTAGCCTCTTTTCCAAACACATTTTTCCCTGCAGAAGATGGCATAAATACAAACATCCCGAGCAGTCACCAAGCCCAGGCAAAAATATAAAGGGTGACCGGACAACAAAGAGTCAAATGGCATGTTTGTGTGACAGGATAGATGCTTGACTGCAATGACCTGAAAGGGAAACCATGGTAGGAGAATTATTAAGGAAGTCGGATTATTTCCGAAAACTTTGTTTTGAAATGAACCTGAAATTTTCAGATTTTATGGATTCAAACTTTGAATTCCCTTAAATTTGCATCTCCTGAAAAATATTGTCTACTTCCTTTTAAGAAGGGGAAATCTTGGTCCCTAAAATTTATTAAATATTAGGTAGAAAAATCACCATACTGTCTTTTCTCTTGAGTACTTTGTTTCTAAAACAAGATGAATAAAAGCGCTATCATTTTTTCAGACATTGTATAAGTAAGCACAACAGCAACAAGATTTATACTATATTCTTTTAGTGCAACAAACCTTTCTAGCCAACTGTTTTGCTTTCCTTGTTTTCTTACAAAATTTGGAATGAATACTCTAATCACTACTTCTACTAGTCTTTCATGAAATTCACCATTTAATGCCACTGTGCAACCATAAAAATTGGTTTACTACTCTCTCTTTCAAATTAAACTAATGACAAAATAGCCATGCAGAATAAAGTGGAATCCATCTATGTCTGTGTTAGTCACAGCCATAGCAGAATGCATGTTTATTCATATTGAGCCTCACACGGTTCAAGAACAATGGCACATATTGGCTCATATTTGGCATTTGAATAAATCACTGAGTACTTTTTTTTTCACAGCTGGCATAAAGTGCCCACCTGCCTAATTATTTACAGATAACTTCAATCCTTCTCTATCTCTTTCCTCTCTAAAAGATCTTAAATTCCAAAGGCTGGGAACAGTGTGACTAATCAGAGATTACCATTAAAGGGCCAGGCAGGCAACAAACTGTGATTCAAACAGTTCAACAGACAAACAGGTTCATAGCCTGAGTGAAAGTCATTTGATATATAAAAACAAATGCTTCAAACAAAGTAGAAACAGCTACTGTAAGAGCATAAATGGAATCCTCAACATATTTCATTGTCATGCACAGTTAGACTGATGTACAGTCAGACTGGAAAACAGGTCAGTGGATTGGTTTTTTTTTTTTTACTGGAAAGTTGTGAAAATAAGGGAGGCAGATACCATCTAACACAATTGTTTTTCAGTACAAACTCCATCACACAAATTCTGACATAGTATCAGTATGGATAGAAAACAATCTAACAAAGAAGAAAGAAAAGAATTCTTGGATACTTTGCTTGGCAGTCCAACAACTGATTTGATATTCCACAATAACAAAATTGTGGAGAAGTCAAGTGACAAGTAGCTAAATTGTTGGCTGGATTATGTTAACTGCAACACATTTTGTTTGAGAATAGGAGAAAGAGGCTTAGTTTCATAAGGCCAAACAGAAAATCAAGGGAGAGTCCCAAAACCAAACTTGGAACTAAAAAATCATGTTGCAAACTACAGACCTACAATGCAGTAAATGATCAGTGAATTTCGGAGATAAATGAATAAAAGCATACTTCTGTCATTTCATCTTTGCTCAGAAACTCGCCCAAACTTTTCTTCCAGATTCAGTATTTTATGTGAAGGGCACATCAAGGTTTCTGTAATGGCACATTCTGAAATCTGTTTCATATGGAGCCCCTCAAACCAGTTCAACTAACAAGTTGACATGACTTCACTTTAGTCAGTTATTTTATCATTCTATTCAGGACTCTAATTCCTTGAACTGGAATTCAGTGTCATTGAGGCAGAGAATTTTTCAGAAAAAAAATTAAGAAGGGGAAACTAAAAAAAGCATTATACCAGTCTATATGTTTCCACAATAAGAGATGTGATTTAATATCAAATATCAGTTTAGAATGTGGATAGAGAGATTTTAAAAACAAAAAAATGTCATAGACAAAACTGGTAGCCACATGCTTTCCTAAGAGCAATAGGAATATTAAAAACAAAAAGCATCTAGCATTAGCCAATTTATCTTCATCTTCAAAGGCGCTGCCAATAAACACTCATAACCTTTACCTTTTCCCTCACCCAAATATCCTTAGACAACAATAAGGGGCTATAAAGTAATTTATTAAAATACTTAACCTATCCTTGATGTACAACCACTCTTCAGAAAATGTTGAAAAAGTGACTACTTTCCCTGGTAGGCTACTTTAAAAGCCCTTTAAAGAGATTTTTTTGAGCTGCTTCAGGGCCAACGATAGTTTCAAAGCTTAATCCCCATGGCTGAAACCAACACAACAGTTTCTTGGTTTAGTAAACCATTTTAGTTTGCTCACTAAAGCAATCTGAATTTAGTGACCTTAGGGTGAGATCAAACAGACCCAACAAACCACAGCACTTCTGACACAAACCTGTAAAATTACATTAATAATACTGCAGCCATGGAAGAGGTGAGGGCTGCAGGAAATGCAGTGAACTGAAGTGCATAGCTTCTGCTTCCAGAGTCTTTTAATCAGTCAGATTGCTACCACTGTACGGATAATCACACTGGAGGATGCTATGGGAACATATGCACAGGGTAAGTGGAAATATGGCAAATCATTTCTACAGAAGGTGAGCAAGTACAGCAAGACCTATACAGTCACAATTCAGAAAAAACCCTCACTCTTCATATCATAATTTGGCATCTGTGCTTATCTAGTCCTTATTTTAAACATGCAAAATGACAGATGCAAACAACAATATGAGTAAAAGGCGAGATTTATTTCAATGTTTTGCAGATTAAAAACTATCATTAAAATCTTGTCAATAGTGAAAAGATTAGTTAGAAAAGAAACTAAAGGACTTCAGCAAAATCTATGCTTTTATTTCATCAGCTTAGATTTTGGTCATTTGAAGAGAGCATATGGAGAGGAAGTAGATAAGTTATATACATAATCTATATTCATTCTCATGGTAAAAATTATATTAAAAGTTTTGATTTGCTTTTCAATTGAAAATTGAATATTTCAGCCAGTGCCTCTCATAAACAAACACTAAACTCCAGAAAGAACTGGAGAAATCAGAACAAAACAAAACAAAGACCCACAACAACCAAAAAACCACAAAAAAAAGTAACCAAAAAACCCCCAAACAAAAAAAAAATCCAACAAAAATAAAAACAAACCAACCACCAAACATATATTAATAAATATATATGAAAAACCAGGGAGTAAATACTGGTATGGATTAAGGGTGTGGCTTAGAGGTTGTCAACAGTGATTTATCAGCTCCATTGATTTTCTAAATTCAGCAGCTCCATCTACCTTCCTGTAACTAGAAAGATTCAAGTAGTCAAAATTGTACTCACAGCCAGCTTTAACAACAAAGCTGTACATTACTCAAGCATATATGGTTTTGCACAGTTTCCTTTTATAAATAAAATTTCAAACAGACTACTTCCCCATTCAGTATGGTGCAACTGTTTTCAAGTTGCACAGGTAACGTTTGGTCTTTAATGTACATGGTTTTCCTGCTATAGTTCAAAACCCTAACGCTGATGGCAAACAGACTTACCTGGGGATTGGTTTCTACTCTGCAACTCCTGTAAAATATGTGATCCTACATGAAATACAGCATGTCTTTTTGGTTTTCTAGTTGATGAGGCAGTAACAAGCTCCAAATATCAATGATCTGCTACACTATACAAGATATATAACATATAAGAGCATGAGCAGCCATCAAGAACTTCCTAAAAAGAGCCTCTACTTACTGGCCTCAAGAACATAGCTTGTGGGGATAAACCTCTACAATAGAGACCCCACTCTTATTCAAAAAGGCAACATCTCCATCAGCACTTACTGTATGCTGGTGAATGACACACTTCAAAATAGTCCAAGAAAAAGCGTTTTAATCATGCACTCTCCATGGTGGTCTAAATAAGCACCCAGATGTGAAAGACTTGATATTTAAAATCATGCCAAACCAGAATAAAATGAAATCCAAGATCATCAGGCAGTGAAGTTGCATTTACTTATTAGCAAAACTGTATTCCATTTTTTAATAGCTACTTTGCCAGCACAGTCACCCCTGTTGCCCAGGGAGGAAGACAACACTCCCTCCAGGGGTAGGTCTCCTTTCCTGGTAAACAGCTTGGAGGTGCTGCTGCAGGAGAGGGCTTCCAGACCGCTCCCCTCTCAGCAAAGTGAACTTCCAATAGCATGCACTGTGAGCAGAAAAACCCTGCTGTAGCTGCCTGACTTTGAAGAGAGAATGAGGTTTTGCAGAGTCAGCACAGATCCTGACAGCAGCCCTTGTAGGAGCCAGTGAATGACTGCAGCTTTCCCTGGTGCACAGCCGTGAAAACCTCTGTGGTAAGAGCCATTGTCGAGGCCAGCCTCTATTGCAACAAGTTATTGCAAAAATCAAAGCACATCTCCTGCCTTTCCTCCCCAAAACCCAGTTCAAATCTAGGCCAGCAGAATTATTCCCTCAGCTGGAATGCAGCACGATGCATTTCCATACAGATAGATAAGGAATTAATAACAAAGAACAGGTGTGTAATGTTCTTCAAAATATTTATCTTATAGCTGACACAGAGATAAGAGGTATAGACCGAAAACTAAATGCAGCTTGTCTTAGCTGCAGGCACAAGGGAGACAACACAGCTGAAGAAGACAGAAAGTATTTGGAGAAGATATTAGGGCACAGGAAGTAACAATAAACTCTACATCAGAGCAGACAAGTAGTCTATGCAGCTTTGAGGTGAAAAGGAGGAGTAAAGTGCTGTTTGGGTTAGCTTTAGTACCATTCAATACATTTACCTTCTCAGTGAAGTGCTGTGTAACACATTAACCTTACTCTTTCAGGTTTAGATCATCTCAGATCACAACTGAACTAGGCAGGCACTCAATACAGCTTATTCAGGATACATAACCTCTACAAGGAGCTTATGATTTGAATTTAACATAAAAGACGAGATTTAGAAAGCCAACAGGGGCATAATTACAGACAGTAACTTTAGCGCAACACCAGCTTAATTCTTTGTGATATTTTGTAACCTTCACAAAAAGAAAAAGAAACAGGAAATGAAAAAAACGGAAAAGTTTAAACAGAAACATAATGAGAAACAATGAAGTGGCTTTGCAGACATTTATAGAAAGTTTCTTTCAAGCATAAAGGGCAGCTTGGCAGAAATTCATATGAAAAGTTGAAAGTATGGGAGCAGAAACTAGCAAGATCTGAGGCAGGAAATAGCCTCTTGAGGAAAAAAAGACCAACTAAAATTCACTGAGGACAGGTTTTGAAGTACCTTGAAAGTGAAAGGGAACTGTTTATGTGTGAGATCCAATGAAAGAGAAGAGAAAGGAAGAACTTGAGCAAGAGATAAGTCAGTAGAAAAAGTGGAAAATTCTATCTGTAGGACATCTCTAGATGATATGAGTGGAGCCAAGCCACAACTGGAAAGGTCACAGAAATATATTAGTGTAACAATGGGAATTTGGACAAGAATTTCCATGTGATGGATTAAAAAATAAAGAAGTATAAAATCCCTTTGCATTCAGAATTTGCAAGACTAAAGCTGAGACCCTACTCCTGGTTCTAAGATATATCATATCACAGTAAATTTTTAGATTTCTGTCCTCAGTGACATAGAATAGTGATTATTTACAGCAACTATGTGGAAGAGGTGAAAAGTTTGTAAACTTTAAAGCTATGATTCATTCTTACTGAGTTAAAACAATTGTGAACATATATGAGTGCCACAAGACTGTATTTTAGACTGGACAAAAGGAGACACAGAATAGCAGGCAACTGACACAGAAAGGTGACTGAATTTGTGCACGAAATGTCCAAGAAGGAACTGAGAGCAGGAGAAGAGAAGGTGACCATAGAAGACATAATGTGCAGAAGCACCAAAGGAAGAGCTTTAAGAAATACATTCACATCAATACCTAAATAGATCAAGTGTTAGGACACAAGAAACTAAGAGACTTTATCACCACACACTGACAGACTGTCCACAGATAAAAAGGAAGCCTTTTCAGAATTGTTGTCTAGCCTTAGCCAAATCCACAGCTCAGCACTTGTGCTATTTCTTTAACAAATTACAGAATCACAGATTACCCCTCTGCAACTACAGAGCATTTACATATGAAATCTCAAATAATTCAGAGGCAGTTTGGTTGTTGCTCTGGCTGTGAATGCTAAGAATCTGAGATGATATAAACTGGATTTCCAATCAGTATGCTGACACACTCTACTGAAATTAGGGGAGTGAAGTAAAAATAAACAGTAGCTGTAGTAGTAATACTACTACTACTACTATAACTATATTGACTATTATCATTACTGCAATCATGCCAACTGTGGCTTAAATGATGCAATGGTACCATATGAAACCAGTATTTACTACAGCATGAAATAAGCTAAGATTCAAGAATCAACCACAGCACAAAAAGCCTGCAGCCTTACGTAATAGAATTGCTGTTACATGGCACACAGAAATTAGGCCATATTTTACAGCAAAGAGCATAGATTTTCCCAGTGACTTGTGCAGAACCTTCAGTACCTCTCCCGGCATCAAAACTATTAAGGGGCGATGGGTAAACTGCAGCTGAAAACAGGAAAAACACTGAATGCTGTTTAAAGCCGGGACTGAAAAGATGTCTGTTCTCTGCTTTGGTTTCAGAAGGCTACAGCAACATTTGTCAGTTGTACAGTAACTGCATTTTCCCACCCCTCACCATTCCCTTCAAATTGATCACAGAAATTGGGAGCAACACAGGAACTGCTATGCTGAGCCAGTATGAACAGAATGCTACATGTATTTGGCCAATTCCCTGGAAACTGAGCAAGAGAAAGCTTAGAGCTAACTTGCAGTAGCAGTAATCAAACTGCAAGAACCAGATTAATCAATTTAAGCTAATTTTTTTTTTTGGGGGGGGGGATGGGGAGGAATCATGAAATTGTACTTGTTAAGTATTACTCAGTTTCTAGAGCTGGTAATGTACGAAAGGCTAGCAGAAATATGGGGTTTGACTTCTAAGTACATTCCATAACAGAAAAAACAATGCTTAAGCCTACTGAAGGAGTATTTACTCAGGTGCTTAAATGAACAATGTCCATCAATCTCAAACAGTCATCTGAGTAAGCCAATTAACCGTGATCACAAGCAATGCTGACAGGCACCACAGTGATTGAATCTATCTTCCTTAATTGAAATAAGAGAGTAAGCTGGAGAAAAATACGTTATTCTAGCCTATTTCAAAGAAGCTGCTGTACAATAAAATACAGCTAATATTCAAAGACTCATTGGTACTGTTGTCCTGTTTTATGAACAAATAGATCACATAATTCCTGCCATTTGAAAGAGAATTAAACCAGTTTACGTAAAGTGCACACACATGACTTTCCAAAAATTTCCATTGCATTCACACTGAATCCACACAACCTTTAGAAAACATCATAAATTCTCAAATATGGGCCAAAGTGCATCCCTCATGATCTTCACTTCAGTCTGTCATCATAAAGCTCATAGAGACAATGGTTCTCCTCACAACAGTCTTCTTCAAATGTGAAAGCAATTCTAACCTCCAGGAAAAGCTTCAGGTGCATTTTTCAAACCACAACAAGACCTATCAAGTAGTGCACACCCAGTCCTGAAATATTACTGCTATTGCAGCATTTGGATAGCACTGATTTGTTGTGTTTACCTTTCTCATAAGGGAGCTACGTTCATTTAGACACACAACTCTATTACAGACAGTCAGACCAGGAGGGAGAGAGAGAGTTCCTATCTTTCCTTTTAGATAATTCTTACTTTGGATCTTTTTCTATAGTGTTTGTTAAACCCTTAAGTCAGTGTGACATGTGAACTCAGTGTTCACACATGTAGACTGACTCGGTATTTGCAGGATCAGGGCCTTGCTAAATCCAGTATCATTGAGTAACACAACATTCAATATAATTCAAAACCAGAGTTTAAACTACATTGTTTTACAGGACAATGCACGGAAAGAGTGTGTATCTCTAAGTACTGCATTTCAGGGTACCTTCAGGTAATGTATCTTCAGATGACAATTACTTATATTCTAGTGCACTTCATATAAATTAAATGGCATTGTAAAGTAGAAGTACAAACCTTCAAAACTTCAATACAAATTTAATGACTAGTAGATTAAGTGCAGGGACACACCTGGCCACAAAGTACCCTCCCCAAGTGCAATAATCTCTATTAGGATACTCATTCCATTGATAACTTGAATACCTTGAAAAAAAAAAAATAAAAAATCTGCATCTAGTTACTGCAACTAGTGAACAAATCGGAATTTAGAAGTCAAAGGATACTTAAAACTCACCACCATGCTGGTTGGGCTTGATATCCTGGTTGTCCTGCATTTGGCATGTAATGGCACTTATCTGCATTTTACACGATTGTTGCATAACGCATAGCACAGGTTACCTCTAAAGCACAGATTCAAAAACCTTCAGACTTAGAACTGGAAGCCTAAATACTCCACTGATCCAGTGTTTACTCAGGTTGAAGATGCCTGAAGAGATCACAAGCTCTAGGAAAATGTACCTTAATCATGGGGTTACTGTAGCATCTAAAATGTTGTGCAGATATTGCTAAATAGTAAAAGCCAAAATACAACAGACTTCAAAAACAAATTCTAATGAATATCATGCATAGACCTCATATGCAAAAGTGAAAGTTAATCAAATAGCAAGAGGAAAAGAGACAATTTAAAAAACAAATCTGGTTCTTCTCATAGAATGTGTTCTCTAAAGCTTTCAGACAAACATACCCCCTTGATATGCTGCTTCAGCATCTTTGTCAGAAAAAAATACCCTCTATGTCATGCCACATTGCATCCAAACTTTATAGTTAAAGGACATCATTTGCCACAGTGCATTAACATATCTGGCAAAGGAGTAGTCCAGTGGGGATGGGAAATCACAGATAATGTATTCTCTTATTACGTGACCAAATGAAGGTCTAAGGACAGCCCTTGAAATGGAAGCAATTTTTGGATTATTGGTTAAAAATATCAAGCAGTATTGACTCCAGGGAAAGTGCATTCCTAATGAAACCAACAGCTCACATAAAGAGAGCTTACAGGGTAAAATGTGTTATTATTTATTTTGCTGAGAATGTTTTTTCCCAGAAAAAAAAACTTTTTTTTTTTTAACTTAATCAAATTCCTTGCAAATATATAGTTTGACTTATTTTTACAAATGTTTGATCTCTGTACTTATGTTAGATGCTCATACAAGCCATGTTCTTGAAGTCCAAGCACAGGGAAAGCAATTGCAATTGCCATTTTATGGAGGCGGCAGTGGTTCTAGACTGTAATTAAAATTGCTAAGTAGTTTTGTGTCCATTTTCAAAAAGCAGAGAATAATTTTTAAAGTTCTGTATTTTAGTATTACCCTTTGGTGGCATGCTTCATTTTATTTTCTTTCAAGAGAAATCAGAAGGTTGGAGAGAAGCGATGGATGATACACATTATTAACTATTAGGATCCTGCTCTCTGGTGAAGTAATATGCCTTTTCAGCAGGATGCCAATCTGTACCTTAGACTATAAGCCAGTATGACAGACTTTTACTAGCAGCATGGCAAGGATGTCACCACCCAGCTCCAGCACAGCTCCAGCAGATGTGGGGAGCCCTCTAAATAACTGACATGAAGTAGATCCTTGGCTGATACTCCCGGGCTCTGCGCTGAGCAAGCAGAATGCAGCTGTGGGCACAGCAGAGGTCATGGGTCACAGCTGAACCATAGCTGGAACACTGCAGAGACAGGAGGAGGGCATGGGTGATGGGGCAGGGTTATTTAAAAGTAGAAATCCAAAGATGCAAGCATTTCTCATGTTTGGTTCCAGTGTGTGCAATACCTACTGGCCACAGGCTGAAGGGCTTACATATGCTACTGGAAAAAGAAGTCTCTACCGCTTGCTAGGTCCTCCTTGCACTTCCTCACAGTTTGCTTCCACAGTAAGGTCCTTCAGAAGAGGATTGAACAGAGAGAAGCAAAAGAGAAAGACTGCAGAAGGGAAACAGACAGAAACAAAGGTACCACTTACACTGGACATGGAAGTCAGAAAATTACCCCTGCTCCATCACTCTTATGCTCTACAGCACATTTCTTTACATACAGTCCTGGCCTGAAACATGGACTTCCCTGCCACAGCCCTAGGCAATGACAACCCTAAGCTTATGCTTAGACCATTAGGCTAGAAGGAATATCCTTTGCCACAGATCTGCATCTTTATCCACAGTATCTAAGTACCACTGGCTTTTCTTCCTTGGCTTCCATCGCTGAAAGTTGCTATTCCGCACCCAGACATGATGACATACATCTAAACCACAAGATCCTTAATAAGAATTGAGAACTACTGTGATCTCAAAAAATGCTCAGAATCCCCCTGCACTGGCATACTCCAGCCTCTGAACAAAACCCTTCTCTGCCATGCAAATTCAATACTGTCAGCAATTTTGTAGGGAGAAAGTAAAGGAGGTAAACTCAAAATCGCCTGAGGGCAAGTCCCCATCTTAGTCCTGAACAGAAGTAAAGCCAAAAGGCCTTTTTAAAGCCTCCAAAAACACCATTTTATACAGTGCACATCTAAGAGAACTAAGGAAATACCACACACCCAACTTCCTCATAAGCTGTTACTTCAGTGCTGGTACTGAACAGACAGGTCAGATTTCCACAGGTCTTCCAGAAACTAGGTGAGATGCATTGCTTGACTTCCAAGAAACCAGCCATATATACACACACACACTGAAAAGGACACAGAAGACTAAATGGAAAAAGGAGGAAAAAAGAGTTAATTTCAATTTTTTTTCCTATTAATTTGAAAGAAACCCCCAAAAACAATAGATCATTTCACTGAATATAGTTTTGTTCACAACTGCTGTGTCAATTGTCATTTTTCTTAGGCTCTGAAGGGTAGTTCCAGGAAATCATACTTAACCAGAGACAAACCAGATATACACAAACACAGTGGAAATGTTCAACACAAATTAAAACAAGGACCTGATACAATGTACTCGGTGTGGCCTATTTTTTAAAAGAAAAAATTTGTTTTTAAAATTACAACTATTCAAATGGAAACACTAAATGTACCTCTGCAATAACCACAACCATATCCAACAGCATAGGATACACAGTAAGAAATAAAGAAACTTATATGAATGAGACTAGAATTATTTCATAATATTAACCCATAGCAACATGCAGATTATGTTTTCTGCCAATAATCAGAACTTACCATATTGATTGGGTCAACTGGACCAATGCTGTTAACGTAGACGTCTGTTTCAATTACCGTAGTTCTCACTGAACAAAACAGTAACCATAATAATTACATATTTAACTCTGTGCATTGTTAGTGTAATTTAGTCTATTTAACTAAACCAACAATGTATCTGATATTCTTTTATTAGATTCAGAATAATTAAATTTCTGGTTTGTTCATTTTGTGAAGGATCGTATATGACTTGGCTCTCTTATTTCATATGAATTGTTAGAATTATCAACTTGAATTTTTTAGCTCATAACACAATCCCCACCTGTGGTTTTTGAAAAATATAAGATAGATAAAATAGATAAAGGAAGGAAAAACAAATAAAATAAAAAAACCCCAAAACTGTCTTCAAACATAAAAATACAATCTTAAACAGAAAAAAGTGTTTGGAGAAATTTTTTCATGCAACAAACCATGAGGTCTGGGAACAGATGTGTTTACCAGCTGTAAGGAATCAATATGAAGTGCTTCTATCAATTCCCACTGAGAATGTGTAACAAATACAAAGTAACTCTTCACCACAGATTTCTTCAACTCGTGAAGCTATAACACACCTAGGGATTACTAATGTTCTTTCATCAGCTTGGTTAATACACTGGTTCAAACACCAAATTGAAAGTTCCTCAATGAAAGTCACTTAAAAGTTAAACATTTCCAAACTTATTTTCCTTTAAAAACATGGAAAGCAATCTTACTGTGCAGACAAAAGAGCAAAACCTTTTAAAAATATATTCTCTTACAGAACATACTGTTATTTTGTGCATTTACAGAAGGACACAAAGTCTAAGGGAGTTTCCATGAAAGGCACACCCGAAGTACAGGAGGCTCTGATAGTTCCGTTTTTTCCTCTTGACTGGTTTATACAGGAAAAAAAGGCACAAAGGAAAGAGGTGAGGATACATTTTAACTTCATCCATTTACCAAGCTTTTTCTTCTAGTTTATACTGGAGAATCAGAATGTGAACGCAAGAGGATATATGTCCTAGTACCCAATGGAATGAAGAGGAATAATAATAATAATAGATCTCTGCAGAGGTCTGCCTTTTTGTTTGTATCTTCCCCGTGTTTTTATCAGCAGATTGACGGAGATGCTTATTTAATTGTGTCATAGCAACTCTTATCAATCTGCAGATAAAAACAGGGGGAAGATACAAACAAAAAGGCATTTTGATTTAATAGGAATGGACCCTAGGTAATCAGAATTTTTTTTTTTTATACAGAAAAGCTTCAGAGATTGCCCAAGCGTCCTAAACAAACCAAAAATCTTAAGTAAGAAGATTCTTCAAATTTCTAAAACCTTGAACAGACAAACAGAAAGAAAGACGGTATCATTGACATCCCTGCCAGCTACAATGACAGACAAGATACATTTCCTAAATATCCCGATACCTTTTCCCTGCCAAGCTCACTTGGGAGGAAATTCTCCCTGATTCAAATTTCTGATTAATGGTGTGAACATAAGCCTGACAGAAAGACACACCAGTGAGGCTGCACAAAGGATTTTCTGTATGACCATAGAGTGCAGAGTCACTTGATAACCATCCTGTTCCCAGCATGCTTCACAGAAAGTTTAAACAGGTTCTGGAAACCAATTTATTTCCTGGGGGAAAAAAATAAGTACTTCCTGCAATGACCTTTATGGTTCTTCCAACTCAGAATATTCTGTAATTCTGTTATTCTTTGAGCTGCAAATGTTTCCAGTTTATGCAGAGCTCATAAAGGAAGAGAACTCATACACACAGACTGAAAAATCAGAGTAAAAAAAAAAAGTTTGTAATCTGTGTATATGTATAATGTAATCCTTTTAATATGCATCACATTCTGCAATCAGATATACTCTTTCTTTAATTTGCAATCCTATTTATTTTTATAACATCAGCCCCACAGCTAGACCAGAACAGAAGGAGGTGAATCAAAGTATATATTGTCTTACTCCTCAAGTAATGTTGAATACTTTGTTATGCAGACTCTCTCACCTTGAAATACAACTCACAAGGCTTCTTCCCCCTCCACCTCCTTTTTTCCCCTCTCAATTCCAGTTATCCTGAAGGAGCTGATCACTCTGCAGATGCAACCACTCCCTTTCCAACAGTCTTTGTGTCATCTGCCAGATTTACTATCAAAATGCATTGCTGAAGTCATTTAAAATACCATTGCTCTTGATCATAACCTTCCTATGAGACCACACTATAGACAGCCCAGTCATGGATATTCCTTATTAAAAACTAAATTTTGAGCTCTGTCAGTGACACAGTTTTTAATGGGGGTGGTGCCAATTTTAAGAAATTCCGACTCACATCACTCAGTATTTCATCTGCCACAAGGGCATTCCTGTAGTGTGCCACATAGTTAATTTTGCCTTTTCCATAGTGCTGTGAATTAGATTATTAGAAGTACTAAGAGCCAGTGAATAGTTTGAAAATCTGCCTCTGTTGAAATTATTTTGATTGACATAAATGATCCAGAGAAAGAAACCCAGTTCAAGGGGACTGGAAGAAGCTATTTTGTTACCTTAGCTCTTCTGTATGGTACAGAAAAATGTACTTCTGAATTAGAAGAATTAATTAATTCTTCTTGTGTTCTTGAGCTAGAAGTGATGACAGTTCATGAAAATTACAAATGTTGGACGAAAATACCCCCTTGATACTAATTTGACATCCATAAAATTAGTGTTGTTCATTTGCTCTTCACAAAGAGCTAACAGTGAAAGATAGTTTGGTAAGATTTTCCTACCATGACTGTTTCTTATTTTGCTTTAAAATTTGATCAGCCCTGTAAACACTACAAGTAGGAAGAAGGTTGTTTAAGATATCCTGCTTGAAGTGCAGAACAACAGCGTTCTAAACAAGGGGTGAAAGGGCTTGAACACTGTAAATATTTACACTGAGAGACAGTATAACCCAGGCTAGAGGAAAGCAAGAAGGTGAGAGAACAACAGAGTGAATATTCAAGAGGGAGGGAGAGAGAGAAAGAAGAGCAGGAAGGAGCAGCTCACCACAATATAGATTTCATCAGCTTCTAACACAGCTGAAGCACACAGGGAACTGTTTGGTAAGCCCAATCCAGAGAAATATACTCCCTTTCTGATTTCCTGCTTTGACACTTTTTTTCCACTGGACTAAATTTTTTCTGGTTTTAAAAATTTTGAAAAATGTTTATTCATGGAAAGACAAATCATAGCAATAAAAAATCTACCTCAATCATTGACAAAGTATTTTAGTAATTGCCCCTGCCATCCAAAGTGCCTGGCTTTTTGCCTATATTTTTGTGAGCTCAGTTTCCAGCTTTTGATATTTGAAATATCTCTGCTTAGTACACTTAAGAGTTCTTTTTATCAGCTATTCTCATTCTATAAACACCTATCTCCTAACAGAAATAATTATCCTTATTGTAGAAGTGCAGAACATTGCACTTTTTATTGCTTAATACTGCTCCATTCTCATTACTCCAATCCACTACTTCAATACATTAACCAAAAGCATGGTAGTCCATCTAAATTCACTAAGTAGTTTCCGTAGTTTACCACAATTCCCTCATTTTTTATGAATGTCTAAGTCATATCACCTTTGTTTTTAATTATTACTTATTATGCTCTTTAACTTTAACTAAGACCCCTTTTATAATTTCATCCAGGCTTATTTTCTTTGAGCATGTTTCTTATAACTCTTCATTACTTGCCTAAAGAAGCATCCCCTCCTGCTGATAAAGCAGTTATTCAGCAAATAAATTAGGTGACTACCACACTCAGAAATAACAGAGACCTTCAATTTGTAATAGCTTTTAATGGAGCAATACAATTCTCACAACCAGCTATCTAAGATTATTACTTACATGGCTGCTTATATTGAAAATTCAGCCTCAAGTGTCTACAGCAGCCTTCCAGGTCAACCTCTGAAGAATTTTTTCAAAGTGATTTTGATGAAAGCAGAGCCCTGTTCTCCATACTTTTTACCCCTTTATTTAAAATAAATCCGTCTTTAGCAAATACTCCTATGCCACCACTTCTATTATTTCCATCATTTTCTGTGCAGTGCACACACACTTTTACATTCACTGAATATGCACTTCTATATCTTGCTCTTCTATTTTGATTTTCTTCAATTCTTGTAAAATATTCTTAAACTCAAAATACATCTCTCTCTCTAACTTTACTTGGTATTTTCTTACTTGTTTTGTTGCCTGGAATAAAAGACAAAACCTTTCCAGAGTTAAAAGGATAATAGAAAAGCAAGTCTTTAATTGAAGGCTGCCAATGTGCACAATATGGCGATATGCACAAATGATTCAGTATTTCTATAATTTTTATAAGGTTATTTAACTAGTATATCTAACAAATATTATCCAGTTAGAAGAGCACTTGGTTAGGTAATTTCCCCCAGGTTCTGCCCCATTGTAGCCCCCCGCTAGTCTTTTAGCCATATACGTTATTGTGTGTATGTTGTAAGGTGCACAACAGCGTTCTTGCTAGGGTAAAGGCAAGACTAAACAGAATTTCAAGAATGTATGAGTAAGGGTTTATTTGGGAGAGGGCAGGAAAAATACTCGAGGTTGTAATTATGTATTAACAGTCTACTAAGTTACAAATATATGAAAAATATATAAAAAGCTAAAAATTTTTAGTCACAAGTTTGAGCTTATTACTTTTCTGCCTATATTATACTTTTATTGATGCTACATTAAGAACACCTGTTCAAAAGAATACCTCCCTAACACCTGTAGTTTTTGAGAACTAGCACTTCTATTAGTCTTTTGAAAGTCCAGTATCTTCCATGTATTCTTTATATCCCTGAGAACATGACTTTTCATATTAGTGCACTGAGATGAAATTCTTTACCCATGCCCTGCCTATAGGGCAATAACAACTATGCAAGTTTCTCCAGTTATCCAATTTTTCTGTGTCTATGAGCAATCAAATTTTTTTGTGTCTATGAGCAATCATCCTTAAATTCCCAACATTCTTAAAATTTCCATCAATGATGGAAATTCCAATGATGGAAAAATGTTGATTGAAAACTCCCACTAAAGTTGTAGAAATGTGATGTTTGTTTCCTACTTTTAATTACATTTTCAGATAGATCAGTTGTGTTTCACCTATAGAGACACCACTGCTGGAAAAAAATGATCCATACATTGATAGGATAATATTAATATATCAATGTTCCTAAGATGAGAGAGGTGGAACAATGAGGAGCCAGAATCCTTTCCTTTAAAAAGGAAAGTTCAAAAATAATAGCTACTTTGATAATAGCAGGACTGAAGCTAAAACAGTGTGGTTATAAAATCATGCAGCCAAAAGGTAATGTTACAGTGAAAATAATACTGCTTTATTAGTATATCAACACTCCAAGGTTGTATCTGTAATTAAAGTATTTATACCACAGATGAGAGACTTAATCTGATAACTACTCTTACTTCATACTGAATGGAAGAATACTAGAACCTCCAGTGCTAGAACCTTTATGCTCCAAACACCTTCTACATCAATTGAGTTAAAGGCTAGTAAGATTAATAAACATATCAAAGGGTAGCAGTTAAGAAATTACAACAACTCATGGATATTTGAGTGAGACAAACAGAAAATGACAGAGAGGTTTTTTCTCCTATTAAATTTCAGTCTTGCCTCCAAAGTTGCAATTTACATTTGGCTCTCCTTTAGCATCTCCCTCAACTAACTGCATGTTTAACAATGAAACCCTTATCTCACTCTGAGATGCTGAAATTCTGTGTCAACACCCAGAAGAAAACAAAATTCTGCTCTGGGATTCAAACCCAAAAGGTCCAAGCTCAATACAAAAAATGTTCCTATTGTAAATGAACTTTGTAATTCAATCATAAGAATGTTCTGTGATAATTCTGAAAGATAATGAGAATTCCAGTTCAATAACCTTGTTGTACAAGAACTGTCATATACTCTGAAGAAAGGAATCTGACATCAGATTTTATCTACATATTTGAAGCAGATTAAGATGAATAAACTATAGCCTGGTTTTGTTTTTCTGTCTGTCGAATATCTGCTGCAGTTCCCAAACAACTGGACAGAAGGCAGTGCCTTCACCTGAAGTCAGAAATTTCATCTTATGTTGTCCAAAAATTCTTCCGTGTGGCAGAAGTTTGAAACTTCCCCTCCATTCAGAAGAGAATCATACTTAACATTTGTTCTCCTGCAAAGAGAATACTCCCAAGTGTTTATTTTTCTGATTACTCTGGCTGATTATTCATGAACTTTTTGTTCTAGTACAGTGGCTGGAGGCAGGCCTCAGATAGAAGAGGTCAGACTGATACAGAACTTTTGAGAAGAGAAAGGGTACATTTATGTGAGAGAAGATACAACTAAGTGTCTTCTTCCAGGAACAGATATTTTGAATCCAAAAAGCTATACCTTGAGTTACTCACAAAAACACAGAGTTTTTGTCCTATCAAGACTCAGTATATAACCAGAAAAGTAAAGGTAAGGATTACAACAAAATTCTTCCATGCCCATCTAAATGCATTTGACAAATCAGAATAAATTCCTCCTCTGTATTCCCTCCATTTACTTGTAAGTCTTATGGGGAGAGAAGAGAAAAAGAATTCTCTTTCCTTTCATCCCCACCTACCAGCTAATCACGAGAAGGAATCCTAGCAGAGACAGTTTATTCCCTCATAATCACTTTGCTGTCTATTGCATCAAACAGGGGGAAAAAACCAAGAGTAATGTTATACATTTGTCACACATCGAGAATTTAAGGAAAAACATGCTGGAAGACCTTTCTTGTTGTCTAAATGTTTTTAATAATTCAATTAAATGGACATGAAGGAAAAGACTTAAACCAAACTTTATGAAATTCACACGTGATTACGTTATGACAGAGAGAAAAATATTGCCTTTCAACATCTTCAGGATAACAGTCAACAATAAAAAAAAACTAAGAAGTTTGGGAAAGAAAACAATTTGTCATAAGCTTTCCAAAGAAAATGCATAGTTTGAGATTGCATCTCTCTTCTCCTACATAAATGAAACAGGACTAGATTGTTGTATTGTTTATCGCATAAACAGCTTACAGACTTACATGGCAACCCTTTGATAGGCAATGCCAGGTATGTAACAAATAATTTTGTCCTCTACCTCTCCCTTCACATTTCAGGAAACAAGCTCAGAGAAAATATATTTTTCTCGTTTGATCCTGCATGCAAGTTGTAGACAAGAGCTGGCAAGGTTTCATGTACTACATGTTTTCAAAACAAGATTCTTCCAAATATTTACACTTAATAGTAATATGCAAATTGATGCTTTGACTATTGAAAGACAAAATTGCCCTCCTACTAGCTGCAAAGTTTGATCTATAGCAATGTAGCTTTCCTTCCTATATTTCACTAAAAATGATGGGTCCTAAGTTATATCTTTATACTCAATTTTTTTTCAAAATCTTAGCTAAGGGAAGAAGAGAACTGGGTTGCATTATATTTGCTCAAAATAGACACAATGCATTTCCTACAGTAAGAATAAAATGTCTAGGAATAATTCTTTAATAAACTCCTCCAGACTTAAGATCAATTTTTTCAATGACCATGGCTGGTTTACATCTACAATTCTTTCTGTCAGAAGATCTTTGTTAAACAAAGCAAATTACCATTGCCCTTTAGTGATTTATTATAGATTGCTCACTGTCCCCCAAACCCAATACTTTCCAGAAGAAAAAAAAAAAATTTATAAATAGAGCAAAACGTCTAATCTTGCATAGGACATTATTTTTGCTAGTTTCAGAAAACCACTACATTTTATTGCTCTTATATTTATCTTGCTATATTGAGTTTTAAATATTGCAATGAGCAGAGTTTTGCCATCTTTGACAAAATGCATACCATGTCTAGTTCACATCTTTTATTACACTGAAACATTTTATGAGCTTACCCCCAATATCTGGCCGAAGCTTATTGTCATATCCTTGAAGTAAGGAGTCCAGTATGTGAGTCACATCTCCACCATGAATCTTTGGTGCAAGGACCCATGTTTTATTCACCATTAGATCTTCATCATCCTCATCATCTGCTTTATCAGCTCTATGTTGTGTGAATAAAAAAAAAAAAACAAACAAAAAAAACCAACCACGGTTAGGAAAAACACAAGACACAATGAAAGAGAGTACACGAGAGGTGAAGAAAGAGGTGAAATATTGAACACTATTTAGAGCACTTTGTGAAAACTCAAATGCATTCTGTTGCCAAGAGAATGAATCAGGCCCTTATTTCCAGTATATATATATATTTACCAACTTTTTTATGGTGGTGTGAGCTAATAAATGTGTTAATAGAGGCATTAACACATCACCCGTACAGAAAAACTCAAGGCATGAGTCAAACCCATAAAAGCAGCAGCAGGCATCATCTTACTGTCAGCCCTTTCCTGTTTTAAAACAAAAGTGTAATTCCAAAGCTTTTCCCTGCATGCATTTCTTTTTCAAATGATGGTACTATTATTTCTAAGAGATGCTTAATCCTCATAAAAGCATATCTATGTATGCGACTTAACATCAACAGATCTCCTTCCTAGTAGCCTCTGTTTTAACTGTGACATAAAAAAATAAGACTTGTGTACTTATTAAACTCCATTCACATTTTAAGCAAGCAAAGAAACATTACATCCATGAGCTACAACTAAACATCAGCAGAAGCTGCAGACATACGTCAATTATGTATCTGCATGTATATATGGTATAGCTAACTGAAAGGAATGGTACACCATTTTGAGACCATTTGTTAGCTACCTATTTTATCAAGATGAAACAAATGTACAAAATTATTACACATTCATTACCTAAATTTTAATTAGATGGGCAGGAGTAGAAAGTTAATCACTAAATCATTTTTTAAAAATTGCAATACCTTGGTTGCATCCGCAGATTCACTCAGATATCACCTAAAGGTCAAAGAATGCCTGGAAGTAGTTTTCTTTCCATTTCAATCAGATGAGTACAGACTCCAGTATTCCTCCAGTGCTAAAAACTGCAATCTGTATTACTCATCAGTTTATTTCAAGGAAGTGCTATGGGCTTGAGATCAAGCAAAGTGCATCAGACTGAAAGCATAACCTACCCTCACAAGTGGGCACTGGCTAGCAATTACAGAAAATATGCAGCCCCTATAAATCAGATCCAATGTTAACCTAAGTACAACATCCCAGTAGA
Source organism: Acanthiza pusilla (assembly GCA_036630365.1). NCBI lineage: Eukaryota > Metazoa > Chordata > Aves > Passeriformes > Acanthizidae > Acanthiza > Acanthiza pusilla. Next base: position 40,084,561 of record JAXCHO010000164.1, on the reverse strand, counting down.
AGAACAGAATTAAATTGCTATCCTTGTGCCAATTTGCATTGTACACCAAAACCAAAAATGTCACAGTTTTATTATTAAAAAAGGATTTAAGCGCTTCTAAATTACACAAACATATGCTGCCCTCAAAACTAAAGGTGGCATTTTTCAGCAAATTTGCTATAGGAATGGAGACCACCAGAATGTTCCACGTGAAGAAAGGACAGAAAAAGTCGGGAAAGGACAGAGTGAGAGTAGGCATGCCTGGCTTTTATTGCAGTCATTTGTGGGAATGCCTCAAACCAGTCTGTAATAGCAAGGCCTTGCATCACCTCTTGGATAACACTAGCAAGCCTCACTGAAAATCAAAACTGTCAGGGCTGTGGAAATTGCTCAGTGGTTTTGGCATGCCTGCTTAATTTGGGAAGTGCAACAGTAACCTTGCCACAGCTCAATAGGTTCCCAGAGGCTGAACAAAAGGCACTGTTCGGATATCAGGGCTTTCATACCTAGCTTGCTGCAAACAAGTTGAAAGAGTCTATTATAGCTGAAAGTAATACGCAGCCTAAATACAAGGCTCACTGACAGCTTCCCCGTAACAGTCTGAAAAGCGCTTTCATTCTTTTAAATTGAAATGCACCATAAAATACTTAATCTTTACTGCACTACATAGACATTAGAGAAATGTCAGATATTAAATATTTAACGTTTCCCATTAGCAGGATCCTACTAATGGGAGCACTAAAAGTAGGAAGCTAAGTTTTGTAAATGTACACTCTTTTCCCCTCAAAGCTACCTATTGCCATCTCTTTCATGTTTTGTTGCCACACAGCTTTTTTTTTTTTTTTTAATGTATCTATTTATGGTCTGCTTGCACTTTTTGGCATCTAATTACTTTATAAATTAGCTTGTAGTTGCTCAGAGTGCAGAGGCAATCCCAACCTTTTCCCAGAGGCATTAAGATGATGAGGAGTTAAAAGTTAATTTATAACTAGCTCTCTAAGGAAAGACACATAACCACTGCAAAACTGACCTTCTTGTTTTTGTCTTCCATCCCATAAACAGCGGAAAATACAGTGAAACTAACAGAGCTCCTAACACATACAGGGTCCTGACTCTCTGGATCAGCCCAGTTATTTGCAGAGAATTTGAAATGATCATGACGCTACTTTGTTCTGCTTTAATGTTTTTTCCACAATAGTTTAAGAACAGCAGAGATTTAGCCAAAATGGAAAGTACAAGAGGTCATGCCAACCACCTAAACCCAACAGGATTTACAACCGCAACACCTCCACTCACAGCCACTTGAATATCTTGACATTTCAAAGAGTCCTTAATTTTATTTATAGATTCACAGGACAAGTCACGTGGCAAAGAGACCATGAGAGGTCTCTCTAGACCAGCCTCCTGCTCAAAGCAGGGCTTGCTCTGAGGTCACTGCAGGTTGTTCATGGCTTGATCAGGCTGGGCTTTGCAGAGAGCCAAGAATGGAAGCTGCACAACCTCTCTGAGTAACCTGATCTCTGCTTGTCTCTTTTCTACTATTTAATATATTTAAACTTTAAATTAACAAGAACAAAAAATGCAAATACATTTCAAATTTTCACATTCTGTCTTATTTGATTGGAGGATCTCTAGTCCTCTTCCAATTTTAAAATTCTGAACTACAAAGAGGTACACACTGACAGCTTATAGAAAATGATTTGAGCAATTCCAGGGGGAAAGGCAAAAAGTCCATCCCAGCATCTGAGTGATTTTCCAGACACTAGTAAATAAATCTGTTTAAGAAGGCACTTTTATTAGAGGCAACATTTCTTTACTTAGTGTCTGGAAATCCTAGTTTAAAATGCACATTTCTGATTGTTTACATGGAACTATCTGATTTTAGCTAGAAAATATTGTACACTTTAAAAAGTGCCAAATGTTGGAAAAGAAATACAGTCGACTTCCATACTAGTACACAAGGCCAACAAAAGCTTGTGACTGACTGGTCCATTTGCTAAACCTGCAAAGCAATAGGCAAGAATCAGATAATAATAAAACCAAATGTGGAGGGCCTGAATTATTGCTGTTCTACATGGTGAAAACAGCTATTCTTACTCTCTCTATTCCTATCTTACTGGTCTTTTCAGAGGTGATTGGCTGAGATTAGCCCATCTCACTACCAAAATACCATCTTTTTATCTCTTCTTTGAAATGTGCCCAAGACCACCAAGTGTGTAATAAAGACTATAATATCACTGAAGTGCTGATGGCACCCAGTTCTACAGTTTTGATTCCTAAACCACAGCCAACGATGTGCAGCAACAAGACTGTTGTAAGAAGGAATGATGCTGGATCGAAGAAGGAAGTGACCAGAATATACAGAAAGGCTTTTGTACACCCTCCAGTGAAGCAGAGCATGCCACTTGCCAACTTGAACTGGCAATCCAGTTGGTTTTGGGGGAATTGCACAAAGCTCCCTCAAAAGAGCACCTAGTCACATGAAGGCACAGGACAGGCACTGTGTACATATCCACTTCTAGGAATCTGAATTACCAATCTTTGTCATGCTAAAAAGATTTGAATTAGTCAGCTTTAAAGAGAGAAATCCCTTCAGATGTACACAGTCAACAGGATCAGTTGAGATGGTGTTATCAGGATCTAATCAAGCTTGCTGGACCATGTTCTATAAAGAAACACTCACTTTAGAAAACAAGAAAGATGGGTCAAAACTGTTAATCTTTTACCAAGTTTCTGTGTATCTCCAGCATTTTCTCCAGGGTTTGGAATGGGATAGAAGGAAAGACAACGCAGCAAATTTCATTCCAAACCAGAAAATAAAATGTTAAATCCAGGTATCTTATTCAATTATTTAGTGACAGTTAACTTGGGCTGAGGACCTTTTTACTTCTTTGCCATTAAAATAAATCTAAGAAACCTATGAAGATTAATGTCAATTAACTCCACTCCTACTTTAACAGTAGCATTTTCCCATGTCTTTCACAACCCCAGGAAGAAAGGCAAACTTAATTAAAGAGGAATTCTTTTCCTTTCCAAGTTCATCTAAAGGTTATTTCACTATACACAGAACATAATAATTGTTCCTGTCTCCATTTACTGTAAAATTTATTTGTTCCAGCAAGGTTCACTCACTAGGTCTTCTTAAGAATATGTGGAGAGACTATGATTTAGAACAAAAATACATCATCAAACATTAAAATATTTCTGTTCCATGGCACAGTGCTACTTTACATCTATTACTGCAGGTGTTAATTCTGATTTTAAGGACTTTATAAATAGGAGTGAGACCTCACTTCTTAAGACGCTTGTTGTTGTAACACGTCAGCTGGCCTCATAAACTCAACAGTAAACTGCATGTACACAGCTAACAGCAATTAGGCAAAAAGTGCCCCCATTATGCTCTCTGTCCTTCAACTAATTGGAGACATTACCATGACTAATAAATCCCTCGGCACAACTGACTAAGGACTAAATAAGTCTTTTCAACATCAGGCAACATGCTCATCCTCAGACATTAATATCATAGTTTTTTGTTCTCCTTTAAATATGAGAAAAATCAATCAAGTGAGCTTTGATTTGAAATTAACATCTGTCAAGTTATGTAATGAACTGGAAAAAAATGGATATAGTGAAAATGTTGACTGCTATCTGCATCATGCATGTCAAAGTATTACATGTAGAAGTACATGTATAGCATAAGCGGGAGCATTTAAACATGGTTAAGCATCATTAGCTGTCCATTCCTGGGCTCCTATTCCCATCCAACACACGAAAAGATATCCAGTCTTCCAAGATGGGTTGGTTTCTGGGGAACCTGTAGACCTCTGGAAAAGTAGAGACTTGGCAGGGAACCTGAGTTATCTCCACTGATGCCTCAAGTCTGTGCACAGGCAACTCAATCAAGCCCCTGATATCCATGAGGTTTAGATAGCCTGTATAGTGGCCTTATCTATTTGGAGACAGTGATCCCTCCATACAAGGAATAATCTGATGATTATTTAATAAATAAGGAGGAAAGTCAGTGTTTTAGGGAATTTCTATGCTGGAAGAGCTGAAACAAATATACTTTTTTTCTTTTTGCCTTACCTATGTGAATGAAAACAGTAAGACTAATTGTGTCACTTCATTTAGCTGAGGATCTTCAGTTGCTTCAGGAGTTTTACCAGTACAGGGTAGGGCAGAGTGACACTTACCTAAATGATTAAATAAGCCAGCTGTCATTCACTGGCTGTGCTCCCCAGGATGTGTCTTTTGTCTAAATACAATACAATTTAACCTTTATTTTCTATTCCTTAAAAAAAAGAAAAAACCAAAACAAACAAAACAAACAAAAAAACTTAAACAAAACAAAACAAAAAACCCAAAACAAAACACAAAAACCCCCACCAAACCAAACTATTTCTCTCAACTTTCAGAAAAATTATAATGTTTCTTCCCAGGGAAGTTTTCCAACAGAACATCTAACCAGACACTAGCTTGCTCCAGAACACCAAATATTATATGCATGAATGTGGTAAAGAAGTATACTTGAAGGCTCCATCAATGAGAGGTCAGAGCTCATCTGACCTAGCCAAATTCCACACATGAAAAAAGACCTAAAGCACTGCTGAAAAACAAAACATGGTCACTGACACCCCAATGTCCAGAGCCAGACATTTATACAGAGGCTGGTGATGATTCCAGCTCAGAAGACAGAAATATAAGTACTTAGGCATGTGTCATGTGAATGGCCATGGCATAGGACCAGGTATAGATGAAAATCTGAACTCTAGCAGGATGATAAGTTTAAGAAATGCCTGAAACAGAGCAAAGTTCCTTAAATAGGGAGAAAAATGCAATTTCAACATGGAAAGAATGAGTAATTACTCTCATGTCAGCAATTTTAATTACATATTTGCATATTTTCCTGAACATCTTAAGATAAAACAAGTGCCTCAGGTAGACCTGTAATATCCTTAGAAGCTGAGAAGCTACTGGGACTCTTGCACATATGCCAATACTACTTTTTAGTAGCAAAATTAAGCAGGACCACATAGTCATGATTGCTGAAATAGAACTCAATTTCACTTTTCTACAAAAGACTTTCTCAAAAGCTCACTATCACTGCTAGCTGTCAGTAGTGAATGGTTTAAACATCTCTCAAGATTTATCTTTCAGACTTGATGGCTGACTTCATACTCATCAGTCCTATTACACTTCTGTGGAGTGAACTCTTGCATTTCATCATCAGCGTCTTCACTGATATGCTTTATGTGTCGCAGAAAATTTCTGGGAAAACAAACGTAACTGCAAGCAAAGAAATGCAGCTACTGGAAATATGTCTCCAAAAAGCATTACTTGCCCTTCTTAATCCTGTGGGATATAGAGTCACTGATGCTGTATTTCCTCATCTTTACCCTTCCAAAACTGGTTTAGACATTCTCTTGACAAAAATCTCTTTTCCCCTCCATCCATTCCATCTCTGATGTTTTCATCAATCTATTTCCCACCCTTTCTGCCTTGTCAGACTTTGGCATATTCTTTTGTGTGTCAAAATATATTTCTCTCTCCCACTGAAGTATGTTTTACTTATTCCCTCTATCTTTTTTCCAGTATACCTACCCCATACTGTTAGGTTGATTCATCTTCTGGATGCACATAGCACCTTGTGCTCTTCGTCTTATTTCATATTTGTCTGGCTATTTATAATTTCCTGCCCTTCTTCTTTCCCTTCTTTTCCCTTACTATTTACTGAAGGGATTAATTTGAACCTTAATTATCAGGGAAAAGTGTGTCAAACATGTTAGGAATTCCTACACAGAAACATTAGAACACTAGTTTAGAAGTATAAGCTACATAGGGAAGTTCATTTGGTATAAGTAAAGAGTTGTTGTAAAAAAAAAATGAACAATCATAGCACTAACAGAATAAAAATAGGCACCTCTGCTGCTCACTCCCTGTAACAAAAAGTGTTGCCTATGTGTCTGAGTGTTTAGACTATCAAACTTGTGATATCTTAATACATATCACAAGCATTAGGTGAGACACTACATCTTTGAAGTACATCTCTGAAAGATATGAAACATTTTCTCCAACACACAGTAACTTCAGTCCAATTAATTTTAATCCCAGCAAGAACTTCACTTAAAAGCATTATCACATTTCTCATTAAATCTTCAACATCTTTGTGATACTTATACGCTAAAAACTAACCCAAAATTACTGAACAATACAATCAGACTTAACTCTGAACACTTAATAAAGGCACAATCTGACTGCAAAGAATATTTATAGAAATGTGGATTTTTAACATTAAGAACAACAGGTATTATTATTATATCTTCCAGAAGAACAATTCTGTTCTGAGATACACACAATTTGTTCTCCCTGAAGTCAATTTTCACATAATGCTGCATACTATCTGAAATTACACAGGTCAAATGTTACTAATTCAAATGGATTTTACAGATCTCAAAAAATTATCATAAGGACTCAAAGCATTCCAGAGTCTTTATCCATCAGTCGTCTCACATAAAACAAAGTTTATCTTCTCCCCTTGAAAGTTCATCCAAACACTGATATGGTCAGCCCAGTATAACTGCTGCCTCTTCTCCTATAAAGCTGCAGTCCTGAAACCAGTTGACTATTTTTCTCACATCTGTCTAGCCAAGTACTGGTAGTTCTCTGCACCAGTTCAAAGCTGCTGGATTCTCAGATATATTCAGCTTGATTAGTATAGCAATCCCACTTTGACCATCTCTTTAAACGTAATGACAAAAAAAATTCTTCCCAGTTTTGTAGACCTGATGGAGACAACTACCTGTCTCGATACTCCCCTTTTTTGTGCTACACAGTAGAGAGCAAGGACTTTGCACAAGTAAGAAAACAAAGCAAAACAAAAAATACAAGCTGATTTCTGTAATTTTCCAGAGACATTACTATTTTCCACATAAAATTTAGAAGGGATCTTGGGAAGTTTACTTCCAGTCAAAAAAGGGCCAAAACTGAGTTCACACGAGGGTGCTTGCCTAATCCAGCCAGGTCTTTGAAAATTCCATGGACAGACATCCCAAAATTTCACTGGACATCTTGTTCCACTGTTTAATTATCTTCCTAACAATTTTTTTTTCTTTATATCTAGTTGAGATTTCCCTGTTGCAATTCATCCACACTGTTTCTAATTCTCTTACCACACACCACCAGGAAGTGCCTACCTCTCTTTTCTTGATCACCTCCCTGTGAGTGCTGGGGCCTGATGCTGGATCCCCACAAAGTCATCTTTTCTCCAGACAGATCAGCCCTTGCCTCACAGGGCAGGTGCTCCTGCTTGACCAGCTCGGCAGCCTTCTCCTGAGCTCCCTCCAGTTTAAACCCAAAGCTGGATGCAGTATCTGGATGAGGTCTCACAAATGTTGAGCAGAGGAAGACAACCACTTTCTTCAACCTCCTGAATGTGCACCTGGTCACACAGCCCAGGAGGCTGCTGGCCCTCTCTGCTGCCAAGGTGCCATGCTCTTCAGCAGCAGCTCCAGCTCATTTTGGAAAAGCTGTCCCCCAGCCAGCTAGCTCCAGTCCTGTTGAGGGGACTTGCCACTCAGGTGCAGGACTTAAGCACCCATCCTTGGTGAATTTTATCATGCTCCTCTCAACCCATTAACCCAGCCTCTCCTGCTCCCTCAGAACAGCCCTGTCAGAAAACATTAAGAACTTGGTAAAAAAACAATCTTTCAAGATGGGAAAAAATTGTCTTCAGGAAACATTATGCTAATATCATTATTCCTGATGCTCTGAGCAGTTCTTGTTCCACCCCAGACAAAGAAGGAAATAGGATACACTTCTCACTTCTCTTTCTTTGCAGTAATTATTCCACATTCTGATTACAAACTTTCAGAACTTGTATGATCTGATTTCACAGAATCAGAGACTCATTTAGTTTGGAAAAGACCTCTGAGATCATCAAGTTCAACTTTTGATTGACCACCACCTTGTCAACTAGACCATGGCGCTAAGTGCCACATACAGTTCTTTCCTGAACAACTCCAGGGATGGTGATTCCATCACCTCCCTTGCCATCCCCTTCCAATGCTTAACAATCCTTTCTGGAAACAAATTCACCCTCATGTCCAACCTGAACCTCCCCTGGCGCAGTTTGAGGACATTTCCTCTTGTCCTGTCCCTAGTTTCCTGAGAGAAGAGGTTGACCTACACCTTCACAACCTCCTTCCAGGTGGTTGTAGAGAGTGATAAGGTCACCTGTGAGCCTCCTTTTCTCCAGGCTAAACACCCCCTGCTCCCTCAGCCACTCTTCAAAGGGCTTAACCTCTAGACCCCTCACCAGCTTTGTTGTCCTTCTTGGACACACTCCAGCACCTCAATGTCTTTCTCGTAGTGAGAGGCCCAGAACTGAACACAGGACTTGAGGGACAATTTTATTTCCTTGGTTAGTAAGTTTTACCCTTTTTGGGGGTTTTGGCCGCAACATGTAAACAAATAATTAAAATGTAAACAGCCATAGTCTACTGTTCATCCAGACCAAACAGCAGGGAACAAATGAAGACTTGAACAGAAGAGGATAAACATAGCAAATTATAGAACCTAAGTAGATATAAATGAAGAGGGGCAAATGGTGTTAAATAAACGTCAAAACATCCCAAAAATGCTAAGGAAGGATAGTGTTGATATCCTCTCTCGATATGCGAAACTTGTACTAACCATGGCAGGACCAGATCTCTTGGGAGTTTCAGACTGATCATCACACAAAGACAGCCACACATAAATCCATGTGAGGATTCAAGAGACTGTAGATCTCTAGCTGCACTTGACTGATGAAAGGTTAATTGTAATCAAGTTCAAAATGCACAGATATACTGTTGATGGGCTAAGTGCCTTGATCCAAGATGGACTTTCCATAGTGAAACTAGACTTAAAACAAACCCATGATAAATGAATGCTGAGAATCACAATCTCAATAAAAAGCAGTTAACCTAATTAAATGCCATCCCACACTAACTATAAAATTCACCAATTTGCAAAGTCAACTTTCTAACTTAAAATATCACCAGCATCTCAATGGATATATCAAAGGAGCATTCCTTTATAAGGCATTTTCAATCATTTAAGCTGATGGTATTTCAACATATCCATATGAACATTTGTTCTAACACCATTCATCACATATTTCCTGCAAAATCTTCAGGTGAGAAGATCTACTACAACCCTTCACAAATACAAGCTTACCTGAAATAGTTCCAAATTCTGGTACATGTGTGAGCAGGTACCAGCCTCCTCCCACAGGAGGCAAAGAAATATGTATAGACTGAAGCAGCAACAGAGCCAGAGACTTGCATTGAATTGCACACTGCAATTGTGGCATATAGGTAAATCTGGCTTGAAATCACAGAAAAAGCCATATGTCTACAATAAATAGGCAATAACTACGTGTCCCCAAGAGAAATACAGTGAATGGGTTCTACTGAAATTTTACTGTAACTGCCATTAAGCAATTATGGACTAATCCAAAGGTAAATTAAGTTAATGAATAATTGTATAAAAGGGTGAATATACTCCATAAGGACTAGTGGAAATACCTAAACCATGTAATCAAAAGCTTGTTGTCTCTATGAGCAAAATTATGTCTTCTCTGGTGTAATTTATTGTGTATTAAATGCATTGTACGTGTATTAACATGTCTTTAAAAAACAGGACTATTACATCCCTTGTTAGATGGAGACTGAAATTTATTGTAGTCAGAGTTGTCTCCTGCTGGACACAACCCACAAGCCATCAGCTGGATGGCCCTCACTGGCAAAGCAAGAATCTAAGGTACAGGTCCACAGCTCACCTGCAGCAGGTCTGATACAAACCAATGCATATTCAATGGCTGTATGGTGGTGAGATGAAGACCGGTTCTCCTCCGGAGAAAAAAGAGAGGGCATTTTATTTTTAAAAACATCTATGTAATGTCTTCTGTCATGCAAATTTAACATTGGACAATGAAATAAAAAAATTGTCATGACTTATATTGATGGTTAACCACCTAAATTAAAACTTGATGCTACAATATTTTACTAATATAAATTCCATCCAGTTGAACTTTATTCAGAAAGAAAAATTGAACAATAATACTACATTACTACTAATAATATTACTTAATTCCTCATGGTACACTGCCTTAAACAAGAAGGCAGAGATTCCTCTTTTAAAGGAAAGGACTACCAATCTATTTGAGATATCAAATAATTTAGTCCAAAGGGGATGTATCTCATTCTATCTCAGATTTTTCCTATTCACTATGTCTGTCTGTATTCCTGAAAACAAAGAAAAATTACTGCATAGAAATTTAGAAACACAGAATTATCCATTCACACCTTGCCAGACATAAATGCAGAGACACAGAAAAGGACTTAAGGACTAAGGCAGAAAGCAAAAAGAACATGAGTTACGCCTAAACAGTATTGGAGTTAATCCTGTAAGAGAGTATCTGAGCACTACGAAGTAGTAGTAGTGAAGCCATATTCTGTGTGTATCTCTTAATCAGAGAAAAAATGGAAAGAGTTTAAAAGTGGTTAAGCAAATAATTAAATATTTTCTGAAGAAATGTAAGTATCTCAGTTTACTTACCTGAGAGGAAAATGTAAGCAGCTATCAAGTTTTCTCTTAAACTATGTATACCAGGGATTTTCTTCAAGGAGTAGTTCGTATGACTATAGCATTGGTCCACTCAATGGAAATTTCCACTCTGCATAGAGTGGTGCAATTGTGACACATTTGTATAGAACTTTCATTTTGGACTGGATCATTCATCATGCAACATCTGCTTGGAATTTAACCACACTGGAGCTTCCTGCCATCCAGAGGCAAGGACATTATGACACACATAATGAAAGACTAGGCTGGAAAGAGAAAGGCATTTTCTGACTAAAACGCTTATTTCTTTAAGAATTTTCAGGATTCACTTGAGATGCTCTGCGTTCTTGTCAAGGCAAAACTTGGCAGAGGCAGTCAGAAGAAGGAAGAGCTCTGATAACTGGCTTCCTTCTTGAAGAGCAGATGGATGCAGACCACACTCAGCTCCTGAAGAGCAGCTGCAGCCATTGGTCTACACCTTGAGGCTACCCTGCAGAACCAGAAGTATCAACCAAGATCTGGATTTCCCCACAAAGAGATTGGGCATGGGATCCAGTGGCTGAGGTAGGTGTAGCAGGTGACACTGGGGAGAAAAACAGGCTTTTTCTGCTAGCAGAAGAAAACGGGAGATCCACTGGCTGGAAGCCAGAGAAACCTCAGACTAGAAATACTGTATAATACTTTGTCGGATTCCTCCTTGTCAAGTCTGTATGCTGGGACTTAGTTAAAGTGAAGGAGCAAACCTGATACAGAAGCCAGGGTAAGTTTTCTAGTTTCGTTTAGCCTCATATATATTGTTATATAAGAGTGGATTATCTCAGCAGATCCTACAGACTGGAACATTACCAATTAAAGTATATTTTAGAAACTATTTCTTTCCATCATATTCATATCACAGAAATTGCCCTCTTCTTTGAAATAAGTTCTGTTCTGATGAACTCCTGATGACCTTCCTAGTCTCTCTAGTTACCTCTGTTAGCTTAGTGTTGCTGCATGATTTACCATTTCAAGTTTATATATATAGAATCAAGTTTTTACATAGGCCTGTAGGCCATTGAAATCTCCACACTATTTTCAGTCTTAAAAAATGTTCGTATGTGCAAAAATGCAAAATCAAGACTTCTGTGTCATCTTCAGATTAATTTAATTGCATCTGAATTACTCTGTACAAATTATTACTATTCAGAGAAATAAAAGTTAGTGTCATTGTCATCCACCAGCCTTTGAAAAATTACTGTCAGTGTGTTACAGTAATTTATAATTAGCACTTGTCTCTGCTGCTCTTTACCAAATAAGTTATGGTATCGTTATTTTACTCAAGCACATGATCAATTTAGTAGGCAGTGCAAGAAAGAGTTACGCAGGTAATTCAAAAAGTGTTACTATTCTTCTATCACAGATGGTACTACAGAAATGGGGTTTGAGATGCTCCCCTTTGGTTTTCAGTGAGTTCAGCCTACATGGCTCTTTTAGTTTATATATATGATAGCCCAAACCAAAGCAACTCACTTTCAAACAGTGCATATACCTACTCCATTTAAGTGGTCCTACCTACTAGGAGTTCTATTTGACCCAGATTAACACAATTCAAAGAAAAAGCATCTATTCCCCCAACCCCCTTGTAATCTACTCTGTGGCCAGACTTATTTATTCAGAAAAAGAACTTGAACAAGGTCAACAAATGCTCACCTGTAACCTTTTCGGTCCAGCTCAGAAAGGCTTGAATTTGTAGCACAGGTAGTTTTTTTAACATCAGGCATATTTAACAAACAGAAAGTTAAAAGTAAATGAAAATTTGGTTAACTCTGCAGAGAGCCTTTTTATTTTTTTAACGGATTGACATAGTTTGAAGGTTTCCTTGAAACCATTGTAAGAAGATTATGTGCAAAGAATATAAGTATTTCTCAATATTTATGACTCTTTAAACTTTATACTAACAAAAGAAAATATTAACAAACTTTTAATAAAAAAACCTGTATTTTAAACCACTGGGACTGCTGAATAACAAGTTTTTCACTGTCACATCATGAACAAAGCACGTAAGTGTGAGGATAATATTGAATAAACATCACAGATGTTCAAATGAAACAGTAAATCACTATTATCAAGCACTAAGAAACCAACGTTGTTATGACAGGCTTAACTCTGATCCAAGAATTTATATGAGAAGACAACGTAGGCTGTATTATATATTTTTCTAACAGATATTTTGAAGTGAAAAAGAAAATATTAGTTGACATTTGTACCTGCTGACAGTTACGTTTCAACAGAGCATTTATAATTGTGTTTAGAACATCAGATTACAAAGCTAAAGGGAAGATATGGTCAAAATTAAGTTCAGCTTATAACATACTTTTAGGCATGCTGACCAGCACATACCATTTAAAGAAGTACAAATTAGAAGAAATGTTACAGTTATGGTGCACCTGTATGGTTGGAACTAAGGAAATAATATTAATTATATTGTCAGTTCTTCTGCTCTGCCTATCAATTATCTGTTTATTTGAATTCAACAAGAATAATGGGCTTGCCAAATATTCAGGACTGCAGTGACTGCTGGGTAAGTACTCTTTCTCTGCACACACACTGTAGAAAGGCTTACAGCCCAATTTCTGCTACAGAAGAGATGTCTGCTATAGACAAAAGCAGTCCTTCAAAATAGTGACTCATGAAATTACATCAAGTGCTTTGGCCATTCTGATCTGTTAGTGCTGAAGGTGAAGAACTGGGGGTAAACAACTGTGTTATGGGACAGAGTTCCCACACTTTGATGTGGGAAGTTTGGTGTAATGTCACGCAACAGCTTTTGTGGCGGTACCTTAAAAGAATAAACTCTTGATTTGGCTCAACTTCCAAGGCCCTTGCTTAGGATTTAACTCCATTTGTCACAGCTGAAGAAAATTTACTCATACTCAGCACAAAGTAGTTTTGTGTATAAATGCATACTGAAAGTGATACAATTTGCATCCTTTTAAAAGTGTGTTGAAAAGGCAGAAAGGCTCCTGCAAGATAGTTATAGAAAAACAGGCAGAAGTGGTGCAACCTGGTCTATTCTTGAGAAAAGTGTTACTCCTGTGTTTTAGTTTGATCTTTAAGGAAAATCTTGGGCTGAAACTACAGAGAGGCACCCAAAGAAGCAGAAAAATAGTATTTCCATCCTACTTTGTGGCAGACTGTTAAAGAGCACCAGAGGTTCTGAGCTCTCCACAAACACCCCTGAATTGCAATGCATTACATACCAGAGAAGCATGATGTGCAAAACAAGTCCATTTGAGGTCACTTAAAAAAAATTTTTTTTAAAAGGGGAGGGTGGGCGGGGAGTCTTTCAAATCTTTCAAACACCATTTTTCCATGTAGCCTCTGAAAAAAGTCAAGGTTGAAAATAGTTGATTCAGATACATGGATATTTATACCAAAGGTTCTATTTTATCTGAGATGTCCTGGAACACAGAACAAAATAATGCATGTAAGTTACCTCTTTTTCTCACTGAAGATTCTTACCAACTTATTTATAAATGGTAATGTTAATGAGATGAATACATAATAATCTATACCTAGTTTTATAATCCCAACCACAATTTCACAAACAAAGCAAAATAAATTATTGTTTTAGCTAGTCCTCCTCCTTTGTAACTAAGTCTTTGAACTGATAAATTAGCATGCATATTCTTTTCTCTCAAACCACTTGATAATTTCTTTCACACCTGAGGTACACTGTGATCATTAAGAAAAATTCTGAAGATGCACAGCTGCACTGGTATAATTTTCATCAATGCCTTTGAAAAATATTTCCGTAATTTATCAAGGTTTTAAAAGACACAGGTTAAGAAAAGTATAATCAGTGATGTTTCTGACAAGGATAACATAGAAGCCTTCTGAAGATGAGAGATGAGATCAACATACCTCACACAGACTGATAAATCATTCAGAGTGGCAAAGGGGTCTAGAGTATGATAGACTTTAAAAAATGTTTAATAGATTTATTTTCCCTTTCTTTTATATTTTTTGCCAGCCTTCACACTACGTATTTTTATATCCTCTAGAATGACAATTTGGTCCTTCATTAGAAAGAAAGACACACGGAGCAACAGTCAAAGACCCTTCCAGCACTGCTTTGTGATTTTTTATGAGTGTAACCTGTGGAATGGTCCACATTAGTTCTGCTTTATTAATGGAGTTGAATTATCACATTGTTTTTCGTTGTTATGGGTACTAATAACACATGTACACAGCTGCACCAAACTGTTGTTTCTTCAGAGCCCTTCAGCTCAATTTTCTAACTCTCCTGTAAAATGCACGTTCCCAGCTTCTGGGACTTGAGCAGCTGCCTTGCTCCATCCCACGCGTGAGCCCGACAGCCCTCCGGAGAGCTGCAGCGGCAGGAGCGGGAGCCGTGCGGGAGGCCCCGCACCGCGCACAGGTCCCAGTGCCGCCATGGGTGCCATGGGTGCCCCCGCACCGGCGGCTGCAGGAGCGGCAGCGCCAGCCGCGCTCCTGCCCCTCTCGCCGCAGCCGCCGGCGGGGACGGGCGGCACCGGAGCCGGGCAGGTCCGCACGCCGGGCCAGCCCCAGCGCGGGGGACGCGCTCTGCCCAGCACCGAGCCGAGCCCGGACTCGCCAACCCGCCCAGCGAACAAGTGGGATGCGGCTGAAGTTTTACTTCGCCGGTGCCGACTCCCGCCGCAGCCGCCCGCGAGAGCCACAGCGGCAACACCGACAGGTTTTTTGGTTGAAGTTTGGCGGCGCAACACGCCACATCCCCTGCCCCTGCCCCCGCCCGGAGCCCGCCCGGAGCCCCGAGCTCAGCGTGGGGCACGCTGCGCAGGTAGCCGAGTGCCGGCGGGTGCGGGGCAGGTGCGGGGTGCCCGCCGTACTCACCCGCTCCCCAGCCGCACGGTCAGCAGCAGCAGCAGCAGCCGGGCCCCGCGGCGGCGGATCCAGCGGGGCGCGGGGCCCCCCCATGCATCCATGGGCGTGAAGGCGCTCTCCCTTGCCCGAGTTTCCTCCGGAGAGGCTGGGGAATAGCGACCCTACCAATCCCACCACCCCCCGGCACACGGCAGGCAGAGGGAGGGGAGGGGAAGGGGAAAAAAAATAAAATAAGACACCCAAACAGGTAGAAACCCACTCTGCAAGGACCGCGCAACTCGCCCAATAGGCTCATCAGGTTGCTTCATAAATTATCCTAAAAACTGCTGGGCGAATCAGTCCCTAGCAGAGGTGGAGCCTCCTTTACTAGAAGGGAAACATGCTTGGGAGAAAGGGTGGCATTGATTTGGTATTTTCGCCAAAGAGGGAGATGAAATAGACCTTATATATACATATACATATAAATAGGCAGAATATATAAAACGTTAAATATATGTTTAAAGCTATACATATACATTAAAATATTTTCTATTTTTGAAGCTACTCAGAGGGCGGCTCTCCGAGAGGCAGCCGGTCCGCCTTGCCAAGCGGAGACCTGCCGCCGGGAGCAGAAGCGCCGGGGGATGTACGTGGACACCCGCGGGGACTACGCGGCTCTACGTCCGGCACGATCGAGATTTTGGGGAGGGCGGCCCCAGCCGCGGGGAAGGGGGCATCGCCATCCCCTCGTTCGTCCCCAGGAGAGGGAGCACACCCCTGCAGCCGCAGTCCCTAAAGCCGTGCTGGAGGCAGGCGGCATGCTGGACGCGCAAGGGCAGCCGCGGGAATTCCGCGCCCCCGAGGCGCTAGCCGCGCAGGCTCGGCGGCTGCGGGCGGCTCTGCGCGGCCGCGGAGCGCCCCGGGAGGGGACGGGCGGGAAGCGGACGATGCGCGGTGCTGCGCTGTGAATTGCGCCAGGGCACGCAAAACGCAAGGGTATGGGGGTTTTTAATTCTTTTTTCCTTTCTTCTCCTCTCGACTGCTCCCTCCTCCTGTCTCTCTCAGGAGGCGTAGGCGGGAAAGGAGCCAGACGTGCCCCCCAGCAACCCCAACACACACGCCCCCAGCCCGGGGCAGGCAAAGCACCGCGGCGGCGGAGAGCGGAGGTTCCGCGCTCGCAGCCTGTGACCGGCCGCGGGGACGGGTGGGCACGTCCCGGCGGGACCAGCACTTAGACAACGCGTATTTGTTCTCTCGGCTTCAGGCTGTCACCAGCCCAAATCCCTGCCCCCGGAGATGCCCTTGCTCTCAGCTCTCTGCAGGGCACTTCTGGAGTAACCTGTTCACCGAGTTCTTGGTGTAAGGAGCAAACCCTTTTGTAGCCATCATCATCATCCTTCTTCGAGTCAAGTTGTCACTGCACAGAAATGTAAATAATCCCCCATCCAGTGGTTATTCCGATGAAAGGCAGTGTTTTGTCTTCTTAACACATCATCATCTGGTTGTTATTTTATATATACAGCTTGCAGCTGCTTTAATGGTTAAAGAAACTCACCATGCTTCAGAGAGCTGCAGTACATTAAGTGAAAATTCAACGACTTGAAAATTAATAGCCAGTCCTGGGGGTACTGGCAGACGGTAAAGGCACATATTATTGCATGACCTGGGGTCTCTTTACTGGTGGATTAACACAGCAGGCAGCATCCTAGCATGATGGCAAAGGCATGAGCTCACAGGAGATCATATGCATTTATTACAGAGTAAGTGCAGAAGCAGCTCCTCTGCTGCAGCTGGTGGCACTAGCTCCAAGAAGCAGGATTGCTGTCCCCATCAGCAAGACAATGAGCTCAGCCCACCCCCAAGTCTCTTCCTCTCCAGGAAGTCCTTCTGCCCTGAAAATGGCCATGGTCCTTAAGCTTATTATAAATTTATCTGTCAAATTGACTGCATTTTGCAAAATATGCAATGAATGCTTGTGTCTTTGCATTCTGATGTTTATGGAATCATTAAAGCTCTTTACCAGTCTATAAAATTCCACCCTGTCACTAAAAGATATGCAATTAAAGTGACTACTGAGAAAATTTGACATAAGAAGTTTAAACATACTTACAGGATTCTAAGACATCTTCTTTCTACATAAGCAGTTTGGCGCATCTATTTAAAAACTTAATTTCACCCCTGTGTAGATCCAGCAGCTTGCTAGCAGGCAAAGAGGTGGAAGATTACAGCTAAAATAAGATGCAGCATGAATAGGAGAAAATTGAATTTTTCATTTGATTTCAGGGCTTAGAAAACTAAGACATGGAATTATTATTAAAAAAATTAAAAGCAGTGCCAATGATATGTCTCAAATGACACAAGACTAAAGATGACATCTGGACAAGCTGGTATAGTCCCAAATCAAAATTTTTCTTGTACTTAAATGTAAACAATAGAAATCCATCCCTCTGAAAACTAGAGAATAAATTATTCTATGAGTAAATAAAATCCTGGATGAGAAATAGGTATAAAAGTTTAGAAAAGCAAACAGAGAACAGAAAATAAAAAAATCTTTCACCATCAGAAGAAAACATGAAGGGAAAGAAAGGAAAATAAAAGAAGCAATAAATGAAAACTGCAAAATGGAAAAGAGAATATTGAAGAAAAGCAGGGGAAATTACATAGCTGGGTGTCAAAAGAAGGAGATATTGATACAGGATAATACACTAAAAGATAGTGTGTTAGATAGTGTGGCCTGCAGATATTTCTCATCTGCTTGGTACTGGCACAGCTAACCTAACAACAGTATTTAAATTCTCAGTTAAAAACACATTCTGATGCTGGAAGAAGACTGTATTTATAAAAAAAAAGCGCAGAGATGAAGAAAGGAGTCAGTCATGTCACTTCAGAGCTGCTAGGCATCATTTCAGAAACAGCAAATTGACCAAAGTTAAGCAAAACTATAAGATTCACATCACTATTATTACTAAGGAGGAACAAACCAGAATGGCTTCTGCAAAGGAAAACCACTGTCTCCATCTTCTTCAGTCATATTTAATGAGTCTATGAATAGAAGAACAGAGCTTCATAATTCACTGTCTTTCAAAACCATTTTAAGTCTATCAGTTATTTGTTAAAGAAGCTGCATAGTTCTGGGGTCAGTAGGAAAGTGAGGCCATCTTTCAGAAACTGCTCGAGACTACAGTCAGCGATTAGTTTTCCATGTTAAAAAGTTCTTACAAATCTGCTCCTGAGATTATTTTCTTTAACTGATTACTCACTGAACTAATTGTTTCAAAGAGAAATAATACAAAAATTTACAGATTAAAGTTTCAGTTCTGTTAAGTCTATTAAAAAAAAGGGAATATATTGTTAAATTATCCCAGTGTAGATGTCGATTATAAAATGGGAAGTGATGACATGCTGAAAATGGGAAAAGAAAAAATAATTCATGGATTGAATTTCGTAAAGATTTTAAGTACCTAAATGTAAAATTACATGTCAGCTCTGAGCTCTGCTGCTGTCTAGTATTGGAAGATCCAAAGAAGACATATATTCAGACTTAACTGAAACTTCTCCAGGACTGTAGAGGAACACCCATAAAAACAGCCAGAGGAGTGCTAATTTAGCAGCTCAGCACCTAAATTCTGCCCAAACTCACTGGAAAACTTTCTCTGTTCTTAAGATTTAAGGAGTGCAAGATAACAGGATAATCCAATGTAAAAGACCTCTAAAACACAGCCACAGTAGATCGCCAGTTCCCTAATTTCTTAAAAGTGTAATTATTGATTTGAATCCCATAGTAATACACCTAACCTCAGGCACTGTAAAAGGAGCAAAGGCACTTAGCACAAGCTCTTGATTTCCAATCTGGAAGCCACCTATTCAACCTCAAGGTACCTACGACCTGTGATTCATCTAAAAGGACATGATAAAGAATTTTCATGCTTAAAGCTGAAGTCCAAATAGAAGGAGGAGGTAAAAATCTGCCACGTTAATGTAGAAACAGCCAATATCACTGTATTTTTCACCCGGGAGGCTTCACACTTAGTATTGAAGTGTATTTTGATTCTTCACAATTCAATTTTTCAAGACCACAGAGGAACTCAAAAACACTCATATGTAATTTTACATAGCTGACATCCTACATCTGCTGTATTTCTCTTGAATATAGCTACTTCCCTGACAGGAACATATGAGACCTGCTCCCAGACTTGTGTGGCTGCATACCATTTTGAGTGCATAGAAGCTTTGAAAACCTAGACTTAGTGGATGGCCCATCTTCATTCACTGTGCTTGAAGGAAGTCGATGGCTCTCGTGGTTCTGTAAGAACCACTTAGCCTGCTGATAGCAAACGTATACAGTGTAGACAGAAGGAAAAAATATTATGATGTTCTCTTCTCCACCAAAAAAAAAGCATATAGAACAGCAAGAACTCAAGGACTGTTGCGGTCATGTCTTCAAAATAATAGGTTTGCATTACAATATTTTGATGAAATTGCATATGTAGACCGTAACTGTGGATTCACAAAAGAACTTCCTGTGTGCACCTCCTGCTTTACATTTATAGAATCAAGAGAATATTTTGGGTTAGCAGAGACCTTTAAAGGTCATCTAGTCCAATCCCCCGTCATGGACAGGGACATCTTCAAAAAGTAGACATGTCATTTGTGTGCTTGCATTTGAGTAAGCACAAACAGAAGAACAGAGTCACACGCATGATATTTAAAACCTGCAACCCAAATGAAAAGAGTTCCATTCTTCTTAGGGAAGTTCAGAAAAAGTGGTTTTAAATATACATCATCATTATTAATCATACTGGAATATTTACTCTAATATAAATCAAGAAAGATATCTTAAACAGCATAGTGGCCTAGTGTTGCAATAGATGTAAAAAAAATCTCAAGAATAAAGAAAACTAATGCAAACATTTTGGTATTGGCCTTTTTAAAAGGGGCCTTTAAATTTGGGGATGGTGGATATCCACAGGAGGAGAACAGAAAGATGCAGAAATATAACTTCAGTGCAGCTTTTATATTGTGTTTAGAACCACAAAATAATTGCTTTCAGTGAAACAGTCAACATCTTAATAGAAAATAAATTATAGAATTCTCACTTTTCATAACTAAATACTATTTTAATTAGGATTTCATCTCTGATACCTTGATTTAACTGCTTACTCACGTTACTCATTAAAATGATTACTAACAGTACATCTTCAGCTGCACTTAAAAATTAAGCAAGAGAAGTAATCTCAAGTGGAGAACAACTGATGAAGAAAGAAGACTGCACCTATCTTTGTATCTAGGGGAAGGGGAAGTGTTACAGCATTTAAGAGGATATTCCTTTGCATTTAGTATGTTGCACTTCCTCTCCATATAAGTTATGATGAAATGAAAAACAAATTAAAGTGTAGATAGGTGTATGCTAACGAGGCTGAAGTGCTTAGGTACAGAAAGATAACTTCAAATCACAAACATTCCCTTGGTCTGCTACTATTGTCATTCCCTTTCACTAGATCTTCAAGTGTTTTCAACATGAGCCAGCAAACAGCAAGTAAATACATTTTGATCTTTCCTGTTTTACAAGGCGTAAGACCACAATCCCTAACTCTTCTTCACCCTAAGAGCACAATTTTATCTTTGCTTCTCCCTCACCTATCAGACAATTTCCCAGAAAGCAGAGACCAGGATCCTGGATTTCCCGTCTGTCAAGGCATGTGTATGCTGCAGGCACGGCAAGGAGTCTTACAGGGGACTTGGACACCAAGATGCACTCTAGCTCATTCAGGAAGTTAAATCCAGCTTGGGTTACCCCAATCTCATGGGCAGGAGGTGAGCACTATTCAATCTCTTCTCCAGTCTGTGCCCTGCTTTCCCTGTCAAGGAAGCGATACTGCTCAGCTCAGTGAACTGCAGTGGCGCAAATGTACAAGGAGTATATGGAATACATTGGCCCTTCAGCTCAAATGAGGAGCATTCAATTAAAAAATGGGCCTTGGAGTACATGAAGATGATTGCAGCAGCTTTCTGGATGTGCTTACCAGGACTGCTGGAATATACTGTGCTCCAGCACTAATGGGTTTTCAGTCTGTGGAACTAGATTGGTGCTAGTCTCGATTTTCAGTACCAGTGGATTGTCTCTGAAGATCGGCTTCTATTTCACTACAGTATTTGCCAATGCAGCCAAAACCACAGCAAATTGTTAGAGGACTAAGACCCTGGCATGATTCATGGCAAAAGAGCATGCCAATGTACATTCGATGTATGTTCACCCATACTTTGAAATCACATAGAAATCTTTTCTTTTTGCTGATTCCTCTTGTCTCCAGCTAGGATGAAAATTCCCTTCAAATGGTTAAGAACAAGAATAATTTCACAGCTTATATGATGCTCTCAGGAGAATACTATTTGATTATCTGTCTGGTCTTATTTTGTTAGAGGCTAACAGGGCAGCTGTTCTACCTGACTACTGTGAGCACTTACTGTTCCAGCCAGATCAGGAGGACAAAGACATGTGAAAATGAAAAATAATGGGGCAGGCAAAGACTGTGGTTGTACTTTTTCCAGTTTCAAAAAGATTCGGTTGATACTTGGCTCAGCCTTTGTTGAAAGTTGAAAGTGGCTTTTCAGTATACCCTATCCTGAGCAATCCTCCTTAGAGTATAAGAAGTTTTTTAATCTGCAAAGCACAAGAGATAAAAAGGTCCCTTCATAAGACTGGTCTGTCTGATAATTGGAAAACATTCTCTCCAGAATGACAATTTAAACTCTTGGTAACAGAATCCCATAGAAAATCTAAAGGAAGGGTGAAATAATTCTATCCAGAACATTAAAACTCCTTCTGCAATGTATTATGTCACTTGCTGAACTTCTGCAATTGCTATTAATTGACCTCTAGGTCTCTCAATTGTAACAAAAGTCTCAGATATTTAGAGCTTGCTTTTTGGTATATTAGATTGTATTTTGCTGCCTTTTACATTCTCTAAAATTGTACTAAATTTATCCTTTTGCATCTCCATTTTTCTTCTTAAGGTTCCTTTTCCATCTTCCAGTTATTGGTTACTATACTACACTTCAGGAAACAAATGTTTAGTTACTGAATTGAATATGTCACAGTCATAAGTATCTCCTGTGCTTACTAAAGAAATAAGCTGAGATCTGGCTGAGATTCAAATTATTTTGTTATTGGATATGCACTACGTAATCAAATAGAACTCTCCTACAATATACCTTGGTGTAAACTCAGCTGTCAGGTCAATAGATTTATTTACAATTGTAGGAAGAGGTCAGAATACTTCATGTAAAACAAACATTGCTTCCTACTTTAATTATTCAGAGAAAAGTGGTCTATTATGACAGGTCCTCACTAGATTGCAAAAGGAAAATGCTGTTGATTATCAAAAATCATTTGTTGATGATATCAAACATTTCAACATTTAGTAGCATTGGGATAACATGGAGGTTGAAGAATATATATATACACTCTACTGTTTCATAATGCAGAAGTCTGCCAATATTTTAAATATGTATTTCATGGTGTTTTCAAAACTACTTCGTTGCCTCATCAGCATGGAAGTGCTTGGATTTTTATATTTCTTAAACATGACCCAGAGAAGAATAATTTTCTCTCTCAAACAATAACAGAAAATAGGACTAGAAGACCCTTAGTCTTAGGTCTGTTGCTCCTAGACAAACTCTTTTTTCTGCAGTTGTCTTTAATCACCAACTTGCATATTGTAGCATTTGCATATGATGAAAATTCATCATTCTAGCATGACAAAAAATGTTGCTGTGCAGAGATAATTCTGGTGAATAACAGAGAAATCAACTATTTTTGAAAGTGGAAGAATTATCTTATGGTTTATCATATGCTTTCAGGAAGGCCATTATCAGTTATGATTATGAATACCAATTCACCCTGTTGATTGGAGACTGACTAAACAGCTGCTTTGGTTTTCATCATTGATGACTATTCTTAAGAATGATCCTTCTCTGGAGTAAATCAACCATTCTCTTGAGAGTATCTCCTAAAATAATACCACTCACAAGCTTGGTGATACTTATATTATCTTCAGCTTCAGCTGTGTTGCAAATGATACTCTGTATGTCAGTGTCTTTGATTTCCCTAGCTGTTAAAAGCATTGCATATTTTTGGGAAGCTTCACCTCAGTTATCACACTGTATTACCCATGTAAAACAGATTCTTTATCTAGTCTGAAAAAAATCATTATATTTTAATCTGATTTAATAAAATAAAATGGAATTTAATTTTCTCATCTATTTTGTTTCATACCTGCTTTACTTTAAAATATTTCTTCTAAACTACTAACTTTTTTTTTTTAATTAAATGCTCATTAACTCCTGGCAATATGCTGTCCACCAGAGACTTACCTTTCCTTTTCTAGGAAGCAATGCAAAGGCTGCAGTATGTTAATAGCTGCCAGCTTCAGTGTGCCACAGGCTTATGACAGGCGTCGAGCAGAAGTTACCATTTGTGCAGTTTGATGGTGTCACATAGCTGAGGAATTTCCATGATCTGTCTTCCATATATCTTTATCATAGCATGCAGTTTTGGGCACCATGATGTAGAAAAGACATGAAGCTATTAGAGAGCATCAAAAGTATGGCCATGAGGATGGTGAAGGCTCTGGAGGAGAAGCTGTGTGACGAGGGGCTGAGGTCACTTGGTCTATTCATCCTGGAGAAGAGGAGACTGAGGGGAGACCTCATTGTTGTTACAACCTACTCACAAGGGGACGTGGAGGGGCAGACACTGATCTCGTCTCTCTCATCACCAGTAACAGGACTGGAGGAAACAGCAGGAAGCTGAGTCGGGGAGGTTTACATTGGATATTAAGAAAATGTTCTTCACCCAGAGGATGGTTGAGCACTGGAACAGGCTCTCCAGGGAAGTGGTCACAGCACCAAGCCTGACAGAGTTCAAGAAGTGTTTGGACAACACCCTCAGGCACATGGTGTGACTCTTGGGGATGTCCTCTGCAGGGTCAGGAGCTGGCCTCAATGATCCTTGTGTGTCCCTTCCAACTCAGACTATTCGATGTTAATAGAATGTTTCTACTTCCTTCCAGGTCAATACCAGGACCCAGATGCCTATTTACAGCAGAATTTGCACCTCTTCCTGCATCACACTGTTTCTGCTATGAAAAGATTCTTTTCAGAAGACCATACCCCTACTTCCGTTTTTCCAACCTGACTCCTTTTCACCCCAGACATTTTTCAAAGTAGCCACTGTAGTATCGGAGACTTTGTATAATTTCCTAAACTACTTCATTGCATTTCTGAGCTAGTTGCACGCAATTAATTTAGTCAAAAATGTAGGTTTTAAGTGGAAAATCTTATGAAAAGACAAAAAAAGACAGAAAGATATAAAGGCAGTCACAGTGTTGTGGTTCTGCGGAGACTTGTATCCATCATGAGCCTTGCTTGGCTTTGCTCATTCCAAAAATTACTTCCAGTAGATTGTTACATGTTCATCTGGTAAAGTCCTGCCTCCAGGTTTTGACATTTATGGCCTGGTTGCGGTCCAGCTGTGCTCTCCAGGGAAATCATGGCAAGAACGAGAGACTTTGTTTTTGCTCAGCTTTGTTATAGCTCCACACACTGGGTCTATAACAAAATAAGATCTGCCCCTCATAGCAAATTAATGCTGTTTAGGAATGGCATTCTCCAATTCAGTATTCTCACTAAAACCACATACTGCTTCTCTTCTCACCCTCCTCTTGGGCTGAGATAAGAACAATTTACTGGAAACAGCAATGAGATGAGAAGTCAAACAGTAACAGCAACACTAATAATAATACCAAAAGATATAAGAAAAAGAAATTATTTGCATGAAAAACCCCAATCAATAAGCAAATACCAGACTACTCCATCCCCTGCACTGTTTACTCATCTGGGAGGATCCCCCTCTCCCCTGCAGAGAGAGAGAAAAAGAGTCCCTTTCCCCTGTGGCAAAGAGGTGAGGTGGTATCCAATAACCTCTGGGCACTGGCCATACCCCCTCCGTGCTACTGCAAAAAGTTAACCCTGTCCTGGCCAGAACCAAGACATAAATGTAACGCCAATGGAAAAGACACATTCCTGTTATCACTTGGCTTTGAGTCACAGCCACACCGTGCCAAGCAGCAGTCCCCGTGTAAGCCCAGCTAAAGTGAATCATAGCTGCACAAAAACCAGGGGTTGCCAGAGCCTATTGCAATTGTAAAATACTGTTGAATAGCAGTGATGTAGTACCCAGTCAAATTTGGTATCACAGAACAGTTTTGTCATGGTGAGTAAACATTAATTGTCTTTAAGAAGGGAAGCAGCTTGCATTTTTGGGATGATGGAGACTTTTGCTAGCAGCAAGTGTTCTGGATGGAACCTTATGTGAATGTCTTAGCTAGGAGCACCTATTTCTTGTTTGGAGTCAGAATAAGCTGCCTATTCACAAGCCTACAACTCTTCAAGACTTATGACAACTTGTGACCTGACACACTCCATCTGTTGAGGAAAAATGAGTTAATAATCCTATTCAAGCCATTGATGATTGAGAATTTATTGAAAATAAATCCTAAGATTAAACTGCATCTAAATAGAGCTTTGATAACATAAAGTGGAGGGATGTGTTACAAGATGTACCTAATGTCATCTTACCTTATATCCGTTAATGTTTTTTTTATTGTTTAGAGGTGTTTCAAGATAGCAGAATAAGCTTTTATCCTGTAAAAATGCTCCCTGAAACAATGTCAAATTTTCCTTGGAGAAGCAATCTGGTAAGAAAAAATCACTACACTGAAACAATCTTTCTTATTTAATCTATTTGTAGGAGGAAAAAAAAAAAAGTTAAGTTTCTAAAAGTCATCTGAATGGTTTACTGGTATGTGTGTTTGAAAAGCAAAGTGCTTAAGTCCAAGTTATAGCTTATGTTCAGGCAGGCAACTTGACCTCAGTAATATTGGTGCCTCCAAAATGAAAGATGCTCCTGACAACAGGAAAATTTTTTCAGTAATCAAATGCTAATTTAAAATTAAATTAAATAATTATCAAAAATTATTCAAGCACTCTGTTACAGTGGTCCTGTTCTCTCAGCTGTAAGTACAGTGTCACAACTGCAAGGCTATAGTGCTTCTGGGATGAGTGGGTCAGAAAAAGTAAAGTAACCACTATAAATAAAAGCATTACTCTCATATTGTAAATTGTGGTGGTGTCCTTTAACAGTAATTTTCCTATGGAGGAAGAGAAAATCCTCTTGATAATATATACAGGTTAATCTAGTGACTCTTTTGATTATCTTTGTAGAGGCTTTAAAAAAGAAAGAAAAGGCAAGAAACAATGAGTATGCTACTGTAGATATAGATCCAGTATATTTGGGTTTGGTGCAGACATAGCTCGTGGTACTACCTGAATTGGCTGCCCTGCAGACTTGTATTCACCTGCAAAATAGATACAGACCATGCAATCCTACAGCACCTTCCTACCCATGGGATGTGAGAGTGAAACCTAAGCTCATTCTTTTGATCTAGACATTTGTGCTGCCCCTGGTTCTGATAAATACGTCAACAAACATCAACTGTGAGACTCAGTCCTCAGACTGAAGGACTACCATGTCACACCAGCAGAAATGATCCCTTGTTACTCTCACTCTGACAGCAAATAAGTAGGTGACCGCTGTTAAAATGCTTGGTGTTGTATAACTACGTGGCACTCTGATTTGCAATTCTGCCTTTTTCCAATCAATATAATTTTTTTTTCTGCATTTGTGTCTGTGAGAACACAGATATTTATAATGTCATTGCTATTTTGATAGTTAAACACTTGGGAAGTAAACAGCTAGGATACCAATTTTAGCAAGTGATTAGAATAATGTGACATACAATTGATTAGATGTTGTTCTGAAGTACCTAGGTTAAGAGATTTATTTCCCAGGATCCATGCAGTCCATGAAAAGAAAGGTAATTGTCTTTTGGAAGGTTCATTTTCTCTCCTCAACTGCATAGAGAGGAGAGCGTTTAGCTGTGGGCCTAGTGCTTCCCTCCCATTTCCTCAGATGTTTTTTGCTGTAGCTGGGATTACTGGTAATTACTGTTTCTGACAAATTACTGGTGTTCACTTAATTCCTGGAAGCTCAATATGGTCAGAGCCTCCCTTCTGCCTTATGCCCCACTGTTCAGGCTCCTGGACCCTTCTCTCTGCGGTACAGTCCTGTATGTGCTGTGTGATCACACCCAAGATGATCTGCTCCATCACCTTTCCTGGCACCAACATTAGACTGACAAGCGTGTACTTCCCAGATCCTCCTTCCCACCCTTCTTGTAGATTGGCATCACACTGGCAAACCTTTGGCTGTCTGGGACCTCTCTGGTTAACCAGGACTGATGAAAAATGACGGAGAGTGGTTTGGCGAGCTCTTCCACCACTGCCCTCAGTACCCACAGGTGAATC
The DNA here is from genome assembly GCA_036630365.1 of Acanthiza pusilla. Taxonomy (NCBI): domain Eukaryota; kingdom Metazoa; phylum Chordata; class Aves; order Passeriformes; family Acanthizidae; genus Acanthiza; species Acanthiza pusilla. The sequence goes on along the minus strand of JAXCHO010000164.1, from coordinate 40,056,703 downwards.
CCATGCAGCCCCATAGACTTGTGTGTGTCTGAGTAGAACAACAGGTCACTAACTACTTCTCCTGGGCTGCAGGGGGTCTTTGTCCCTGTCTGCCAACTCAGAGGGCTGGTTATCCTGTGGAAAACTAGCCTTTCTGTTAAAGACTGAGGAAAAAAGGCATTAAACCTATTACTCATCCTTGGTGACAATGTTCCCCTCACATCCAATAAAAAGTGGAGATTTTAGTTTTCTCTTCTTTCATTGTTAATATATTTATAAAATCACTTTTTATTATCTTTCACAGCAGTAGCCAGATTGAGTTCTAGCTGAGCTTTTGCCTTTCTAATTTTCTCTCTATATGACTTAGCAGAATCCTTCTACACTTCCTGAGTTGCTTGCCCCTTCTTCTAAAGGTCATAATCTCTCTTTTTTTCCCCTGTGTTCCAGCTCCTCCTGTTTGTTACCCATACGGTGCTCTTCGGTATGGGTGTACTTCAGCCAATTTCACCCCCAGCCCTGGCATCCTGCCCCCAGGCTCATCTCTAGTCAGCCTGGTCTCATCCCCTTCCCCCTTCAAACCTAGTTTCAAGCCTGCTCAATTTATCAACTCATTTGCCAACTAATGGGCTAGAATCCTTTTTCCCCATTTAGACAGGTGAATTCCATCTGTCTCCAACAAGACTGGTGCTGTATAAACCATCCCATGATTGTGAAAGCTAAAATTCCACTGATGGCACCAGTCTTTAAGCCATGTGTTGATCAGGTGTGTTCTCACGTCCCTAATCTTCTAGTCAGAGATGACAGTGCCCAACTAACCGCACCTATCACTCCTCTGATGGCAGGTAGGCTTCTCCCACTTTCACCAAACACATGCCTGTAGCTATTTTTTTTCCTCTGGAAGCAACTTAAAAATTTAGCTTAATAGCTACAAGAATAACCATAGTAAGAGACAGTTTGTTACACTCTCAGTGTTTATCGTAATCTCAATTAGATGAACTAAACTGAAATATTAAACTAAGAAGCATCTGCCTTTTTGTGTGACATCTTTAGGTCTATGTGACTGGGTGGTATTTCCAAGTTGGGTCTGCAGAAGTCTTTCTGTCCTCATCACAAAGTGATGAGGACATTTACTTTCACTGGACTGGGTGCTTCTTTACCCACTGCAAGATGCCTTTCCTCTTTCTTGTCAGAAACTGTCCATCTGGTGTCTGTAAGTAGACAGTAGATCACAGCCTCCCTGTTTCCTACAGCAGAGATAGGTATGCGCAAGCTAAACAGAGTACTTATGTTTCCTTCTGCTGTTTTCCATTTGCATCCTTTATCCTTGCCTGCAGAAGCATTTATAGCCCCCATCCCTCTAAATAATGGTGGCTTTCCAATAACTTCTAGTCTTGTTTTAAATTTCACATTTCTGCTTTTGTGTGGGATCCCAAACTAATCCTCAGGCTTGCAGGCCTGGAATCTTATGTTGCATGCAGATTCTCCGTCCTTGTCCCCATATAGCACTACCATGCAGGATGGCAGAAACACATCTGTTGTATCAATTTTTGTCTTTTCCAAGGGAAACAAGTGTATGATAGTATATAAAAGTAACTGAAATAGCTGGAGAAAGCACACAAGCTTGCAAGTACACGATGTCTTCACCAAGTCTGAAAAAATTGTGAAAAATCCGAAGCAAAGCAGAGATACGTGAAGCTGCTTTGAATTTACCATATCTGTGCTTGTCAAACAGACAAGTTGAAAGCAAAGAGCACTTAGTTCTTGTTTCAACAAGGAACTACAGGAGGTAGGAGATGAGGTAGATTGGTTTAATGATCCATTTGCACTGTGGTTCTCAACCAGAATTTTAGGTTTGAATAGCTCCCTGAATAATTGGTTGCTGGTCTAAGAGAATTGATTGTCGCCAGAAGGTCTGAAGACAGGTTGACTTTTTTGAGCTGATTTCTCAAAGTACCAGGTGAGTGTTCTGCCACCAGCTCTTGGTGACACTGTTTTTTCCATCAAATGCTATAAGTTTTAGTAACTTTTTACATCTTTAAATCTTTCATTAAATCTTTTTCAACTCCTTGGCAAATTTATTAAAATAAATTTGATTTCCAAAAATGAACTCAAACTTCACTACCTTGAAGATCTTCTACTAATACAGCTTTTAGAAGTTTTTTCCCCAGTTCTCTTTCCTTTCTGGAACAAGTTTTAATCCTTTCCAGAATTTTACTTTAATAGCTCTTTCTTCTAAGGTAGCCAGTCCACAGATTTCAGTAAGAAATTCCAAATCATATTTCAAACATGTAACTGTCAAAATGTCTGATCTTGAAAGGGAGAGGGCTTGGTAATCAATATATTGGGCTGCCCTCATTCTGTGTTACCACAGAATTAGGTGGCTTAAGGTGGTGTAAATACCTATGCAAAACATAAATGGATTTTGAAAAACTGTTAAGTTTGTTACCAGAATTAAATCATGGTTATAATAACACCAAGCTGGAATCAATGAGTTAGAAATAGCATCCCAGTACTGCCTACAATGAATTTTTCACAAGCAATGCACTCAAACAGAATTACTCCACAGTTAATCTTACACAGCTTTTGACAACTTGCAAAGTGCACTAAGGATTTAAGTTCAACTGTTCAAATTTGCCCTTAGCTCTGGAAGCTACTAACTCATACTGACAAGTTATAAACACCAAAAGTAACACACTATAAACTTTTTAAAATAGCCACTCCATTTCTAGTGACTGAAATCTCTCCTCTGGTAATGCAATTTGGTAAGAGTGATACTGCCATAACTAATAGATATTAATAACAAGTAGTTACCAAAACATATCAGTGTATAAATAGATGTGCCTGTAGAGCATTCTTTTTTGTGGCATGAACCCTTGAGTTACCCTTGAAGGAGACTCTGTGCTTGACTAGATTAATATCATAATATATTAATATAATATTAATGTTAATATAATAATATATTATTGGGAAAGAACAGCTCCAGGCTTTTGAAGAAAAACAGTGGTCTCCAAAAATTCAAGCACAAGATGCAGAATGCGCCTTAAAATTGCAGGGGCGGGATGGCATCAGAGCGCTTAGGGCTGCAGACCAGGGTAGTACTGGACATAGGGGTAACAAAGACAGCAAAAGTCAAGTATCTAACACATGGAAAACATACTATATATACTAAAACCCAATGATAACACAGAATTTTCAGACCATTGAAAAACGAGCAAATAAGTTTGTTAGTAAATACATTAAAAGAGCACCAAATGAAACCAGAAATTATGAGGAAGAAGTCCTACTATAGCCACCATTTTCCTGTCAGTGGAGCACCTCAGATCCTGGATCCACAGTGCAACTATGCTCCCCTATTATATTCTGCTTAACAGTAACTCCATCAATCTACTGACCCAGAATAAAAGAGCTGTGTGTAAAAGACACTAGGTAATCTGTGTTCAACAACTGTATTACAAATGAGAAATTTCTGTATTTGGATAATTTCAACTGTATGTGCTAGCATCATTGTAACTAGACTAGTAATACAATTTTGATTATGTTTCTAATACTTTAATTGGACTAAGAATAAATTCCTGAGTTTGCATGAGTTGTCTTTCATTAGCCTACATGCACTGCAGAGAGCATTTTGTCTGGTACCTAACCCTTGACTGTAGTTTGGATGCATGGCTCTTTAAAGTTGTGTAGCATATCTCATTTATTATTTATTCTTCTTTACACATTCATACCGTGTAATGATAGATAAATTAATAGGATAGCTTTCCTTTTAATGAAAGGCTGTGCATATATGAAGGTTTAGTGACTCGGTATGTTTCATCACTTTTGATGCTGCGACAATCAAAATGAGAATAGTGGCAATTCTGCCACAGGCTGCCCTAAAACCCCTGGAAACAAGCAGAGATAGCAAAGGCTAAGAGCTCAAGCTACAGCAAGGGAGGAACACAAGCATTCATAGCCTCAGTATCTGCTGTCATTGAGTGGTGCTTCCCAAAGTGCAGGAGTAAGCCGTGTCACACGCAAAGAAAATACCTGTACCCTGAGTTCACTCACAGAGATGCTGCTTCAGCCCCTGTCTATCTCTGAAATGCCTGCATGTTCCTCTAGCTGCTGCAAATGCAGATGAACAGGTAATCCCATCCTGGTGCAAGCCTGGCTGGAGGTTTGTCTTGTCCACTCACGGTTCCTCTTCCAGTGCTCCTGTAAAGCACCTGAGATCAAATTCTTCCCTTTGCACAGAAAGTCCTACTTCCTCCTGTCTGCAGGAGACTTCTCCCTGAAATTACAACATTTCTGAGACGTTTCTGTGAGGAAATCACACCGAAAAGTGTTCCTGATATCTTTGATAATTATTTGAGTATAATTATAATTTTTCACTAGTAGAGGCATTTTGGGGAAAAGAAGTGTTAATAAATTAGTGATAAATGCTCACGGAATGAACTTCTGGAATCCCTTATAAAAATCACAGCCAGTCAGACCAAGACACAATAACTGAAGAACAACAAACTACTTTATATACCACAACACTTTTAAAAATAATGTATCTTTAAATCTAGCAGCCCCTTGAGTACATAACCTTTGCAAAAGTCCTTTCCAGAGAATCTGTGTCTTTTTACCTCCCTTTACCTCCCTTTACCTCCCTCTCTGATTCCTTTACAGAGTTCTTAAATAATCTGTATTCTAACATAAATCAATAATCTTTAAGGACAATAACCCCAGGAAATTTCCCTTTAAAGGAGTAATAAATTGGGATTAAATACTGCAAATTATTAATGTGTTTGCTTGTTACTTTCCCTATTCTAAATTGCCTAATCATAATTCTTAATTTTTTTACCCTGTGTCGACTTTGTAGACATTCTTTCAACTTCAAAATACCTGTCTTAGTCATAAAGCATAAAAGACCTATAAAAACTGACTTTAAGTGGTGTCCTCAAATCCCTTAGGCACCATCCAGCATTCAGCAGATTAAAGTAGTAGTTCTCCAAGACTGAAATTACATCTAAGTGTGAAAAGTCCTTTCACGAAGAAAAATATGTTGGATACTATAGCAGACAAACAAGTTTTTTAAAAGACAGTTTTTGCAGAGAAAAGTCACTACCTGGGTATTAATATATGTCTTTTTTCATACACTAAGTGAAAGTATTTGGGATAAAAAAGACTGTTTGTGCTCCCTCATCATTTACAGTATGCAGCAGTGAGCTTAGCTGATGCTTAGTCATGTCCCAACTGTACCTGTTGCTGTGTAAAGGCCTCTCTAATGGAAAACAAACCATTCTGACTTAAAATTAATTGCAAAGTTACCAGCTGGGCTTTAAACACAACATCTTGAAGGTGCTGCCGTGACTGGATATTGTGTGGAAGCTCTAACATTCCAACAAGACTATTAACTGTTTACAGACAATTAATTATAAATGTTCTTTTGCCAATAAACATAATTGCTCATGCCAATGAAAACACAACTAAAATTCAAGCGGGTAATGTCGGTATATTTGCTAGTAATACAAACCTGTAACAGAACTGAGGAGTTATATTTGGGACATAACACCCCAGCAATTACCCTTCTGTGGCTGCAGTACAAGCAGCAGGGCCCTGCAGGAGGTTTATAATGTTGGAGGAAAGAGCCTCACGGGTTAGCAAAAGCTTCATAAATCTCAAAATCAAACTTGCGAAAAGGTATCTGAGGAAACGAGACTTTGAGGTTGACCTTTCTTTGCTGTTATTTTTGGAGAAGGAAATGATGGGACCATTTCACTCTTCCTGCTCAGACACAAAAAGAAAGTACAGATGTGTTCTTTGTGCATGCAAAGTAAGTGGGAAGAATTCTTGTGAGGCAAGGTAAAGGGCAAGCAAAATAAAATAATTTTCCGTGCAATTGATACTAACTGAACTGGGAATGGAAATGCTGAAGGAAAGGAAATTGTAAAAGTTCGAGCTGTTTTTATCAAGAGCTGCAATGTGATCTGCCTTAAGACAATTCCCTGGGGATCAGTCCAATGTGCAAGAATTAATATATGCTCTCACACAGCATTTCAGTAATAATTTGAGACACCATGCGAGCTGGAAGAGGTAGAAAATATCTTAAATATATTTAAGTTAAATTGAGCCAATAAGCATCTTTAGGGCTATTTAACACTTGTTACAATTCTAATTTTCTCCCACATTATTCTGATACTTAAACAGTCCCACTTGCCTGTAAATGGAAAAAATACAGTAAGCTACTTTGCCAAAATACACCAGGTAAAGTGATTGCTCACATCTGATGCATCTAGAGGGAATTTTATTCCCAAAAGTGCTTCTAAGGCACCTCGCTATCTTATTAACACAACAAATGCACTCCATTTTTATTATAGGGATTTTCTTGGAATTAATAAAGGTTTGAATTGTCTCTAGGCCCTTTCTGAGCAAATTTTAGTTTCTGTAGAAAAAAGATATCTAACGATCATAAGCTTAGCTGTATGTTTTCTTTGATGTCTTGATAAGTTCCCCCACTGTCTCCAGGAAACTCACTGTGATTCTCCACCATGGATTTTTGGAATAACTTTCATTGCTGCTATTTCCTCTTACTCCACCCTCTCTTCTGCTGCAAAAGGGTGGGTCACACACTAACCTGCATCCTGTCCTGCACAGTCTGAAGTCAGTTTGCAAGGGAAAAAGAGGAGACAGCAAAGACCCTGGCAGCTGGATGTTCCCTCCCTGCCCTTGCTGCCCTGCAGGAGCAGGGGGTGGCTGTGCTCTTTGCACCCATCTGCAGCTCCAAGAGCCTCTGAGTATCCCCTCCCAGAGCCAGGGGCTGAGCCAGCCTACAGGAGCCAGGCAGAATTTCTCAGATGATTCAGAAAAGCTAAGGAAAGGATTATGGCTTTACATATATTATAAATGCTTACGCCTTCATACCTTCAAACCATCTGCAAAGGGTATTATGTAGTTGAGGTTTGCCTGTTACTTTGCCTGACTTCAATGCACGCAGAAGTTTCTGTAAATAAAAATGTTCTTTACTCAGAGTTCTGTGCTTCAGAAATAGGAGGTGCATTGAATCTAATCTTCCTTGGGCTTGAGGAGAGATAGGAGACTCAGAAATGCTCTTGTAAGCCCTCATACTTTTATAGAAAGAAATATGATGTTATGTATTGAAGCCAAGGAAAAATTCATTTCACTAAGCTAAGAAGGAATTCACTAGAATGAAACATATCAGGAAAACAACCAACACCAAAATCAAATAGAAAGCAACCCCCAAAACCCCAAATGAATGGAATTTAAACAAATTATTTTCAGAAAAGTTTGAAGGTGTAAAAAAATTGGGAAAGTTCTGAAAAAACCTGGCACTAAAGAAAAATTCTTTTCAACTCAACTAAGGAAAAATTCACTGGGATGAAATGTGTTAAGAAAAAACAAAAGCAAACAAAAACCCCTTAACCAAATGGAATCTAAACAAACTGGTTTTGTAAAAAGCTATTCCTCCTCAATTGTTCAGCAAGTTTTCTTTGAGAAAGTACAAGTTCAATAGCTCTCAGTTTGTCTGACTTTCTGCTATGAGAAAAAAAGCACAAAGCTGAAATATTTTTCTTTTGATAAAACCCTCCTTGCCTTGTACATGCATTACAAAGAGCTGAAACACAATAACAACTGCCTTTATCCTGAACAAGTCACCTTGAGAGGTACAATCTAACCCTGAATTTATTTATGGTGACTATGAAATATGACTATGAAAGGGATATATAGTACTGAGGAATGAATATGAAATACGTTTTAGTTGAAGTGGTACATTATTACATAATCTCTCCTTTGTTATATAGCCTCTTGTAATCTGATAGAAGTCTGCAAGAACAAAAGGGAGGCACTTTAAGCAGAGGAAGATTTTATAAAAGTCAGCTGCAAGAAGAGCTCCCTGCTAAGTATGAAGTCTAATCAAGTACAGCCCCCTCTTCCAAAATCTCTGTGGGATGGCTTCCAAATAAAATGCACATCTAAGTATTAATCTTCTGGGGAAGAAAACAGTATAGAAGAAGAGCAACTCACAAAACATGGTTTTTCATTAATTTTAAAGGATTTGCATTTCTTCTTTTTCATGTGTGCCTCTGTCAGAGGGAAACATGTCCAGGTTGGAGCTGCACATCTGCACCATCATCTGCCTGGGGAGAGAAATTAAATGAAGGCTCTGTTTATTCAGAGGCATCATTAGGATGTGAGTTGCCTCACAATATTGCCTATTGAAAATAGCAGTAACTTTTCCTAAACATTTATATACTTGTTTTAAGTTATTCAAAAATAGTACAGGTAGTGATATTCACATTCCGATGCTTTTCATGTGAGATAACTTTGAATTACTCCCCAATTATCTAACTAATGACAATTACCTAGACTGACTTTCTGATTCACAATGAGGGAAATAGTCCATGAAATGAAACTACATACTCTCATCCCACAAAAAATTATTGAAATCCAGGTGCCTGTTAAATATTTTTTATGCTTTAAAGAGTATTACACAGTTGCATGAGCAGGTAAGATGGAAAACTTATACAGGTTTTATTATTATTATTCTAAATAGTAATGATTATTGCTTTAAAAATAATCCTTAAATAACCAGGGATCTCTCTCATGGAAGACTTTTCTCACTTATTTTTATTATAGGTGCTCCCTATGAATGAGAAACTTAGTTTTCATGCTTGTGTATACAATGTGCTTTCTGCAATCTCCATTTTTAACCCTAATTTAACACTTTACTGAAATCGCCATATTTCTGGCTTGGCAAGAAATATGTCTGTTGTGCTTTTTGCTGAACGGCTTTTTAAAACGGATGTATCAATAAATCATGTTCCTTTATGTAGTCAGATTTTCTGAAGTGCAAAAGAAAATCATAAACATCAGGTTTTTTAAAGGTATGTCAGGCTGGGAGGCAGTTTGGATTAGAAACAAGAACATTTTATAAGATTTTAATTTTAAAATCTATTAAGAATATTTAAACATACCAATAATACCAAACTGCAAAGATTTTTTTTGTAATTTGCTATGAAAATAGTGTGAGTCATTATCCTGAAGTATTCTTCTTGAATGATTTCTCTCCTTCCAATTATTTCTCAATTAAAGTAATTATTTTCTTAGATGCTTTGCATATTTCATTTTCTTTGATTCCCTGTGGTACTGTACCATACAACAGATGTAGTTTAGCTTTTTGCTCTTTAAATTAAACCCTTTTAGGGGCGAGAGGGGGGAGGATGGGGCATGGAATTCACTGAGATACCATGTCAAAGGGGTGCTAAACAGATACCCAGGTTATTTTATGGCCTCAACATTTCTTTATATTTTAAAAGCCTTTATGCAAAATGGCAAACTCTAAAAAATAGTGCTCCTTGAAGGTTAAACAATGTCTTCAGGCTTAACTGCTGTTATTGGTTCTGAATTAGGTAGTTTGAAAACAATTCTTGGTACAATTCCTATGGAAAAAGTCATTCTCTTTGCTGCAACAAGACTGCGCTATGAACCGCTACAGCGGGAGGACAGAGCACTGGCCTCATCCTCACTGCATTCCATCCTGCTTCCTTTGGGACTGCAACTAAGCTTATGAACGAGCTGGTCAGAGCAGAGAGACAACCATGAGCCTTCCATTTCTGCACCTGCACCATGAGAGGGTAATCCTCAGGGCTCTTACCTTCTTCAGACAGTTTTTGGTGGCTCGCTTGTGGTGTATCAAACCAAATAAACTGTCACAGGTCACCAGAACACTGCAGGATGCAGGACAGAGAGCCATTAAGCTTTTCTCTCCTACTGTGGTCCCATGAGGTGCCTGTTCGTGTTGAAGGGAATCAGAACCTGGAAGGGAAAACCAAGGTCATGTAGAGCAGACCTACCCTCACAGCCCACCAGGGCAGGAAAGTGCTTTGTGAGGAGCTCCATTAATTTAACCAGAGTTACCTGAGGAAAATCACCTCCATATGGGCAAGAGGGCAAATCAGACGTGAAATGAGTCCCAAAGGGTTTTGCTTCAACAGAAACTTGTTCTGCATTTGGGTCACTCCACCCTTGACTTAAATGAAGGTTACCTAGTGCCTTTACCTGGAGAGAATTCTGGTCACTGTGGCCAGAGTGACTCCATGACAGGGAGCCTCTGAAGTTCAGCAAGGTGGGAATACAGCCCACACCAGACTCCTTCAGCCTGGGAGGGCTTGCTCTACAATTCAAGCAGAGGTCTGAGCTAGAGGGGCACAAGGAAGGACTAGTACTTAATAATGTTTGATTTGATCTTTTGTCTAAATGAAATTTAACATGTAGACTATTAAAAATGGAAACATCGCATATATCATAAGGTTAAGTGCTCACCAGGTCAAAAATGCCTACTTGCCTGTGCCACTCCAAACTTCTTGGTTGTTTGCAGCATAATGCTGCACTTAATTCCAAGCTCAAATGCTGTGATTTTCCTCAAGGAATAGACAGGAGGCAGACTTTATCATCTCAGTGGTAATTCCTTGTAATACAGACAGGTAATTCTGATATGCAATGACCCACTACTCCACTGAAGAAATCTTAAGGCAGACAGAGGCTTTTGTTTCAGATTTTACAGGTGGTGTACACTTTAGAAATTGTGATCAATAAATGAACTTGCAAATTAAACCGTTAATCATTGTGAATAATATATGTATCATCTATTAATTAGAGATTCGAAACATATAAGATTACTTCACTATGGATCCAAATAAATTCTGATGAAGGACACTTACGAATGTTCTGAAAAGCAGTATTAATCAGTGATTGCATCACATCGCACAATTAAAAAAACGTACTGAAAAATGGAATTGGATGCAATGATATAGTAGTTGGTGGTTGAGCAGGTGTAAGGGATTCAGGAATAATTGCTGTTGTGAGAAACGAAATGCCAGCATACATAAAAAAATAAATGTCAGAAGTAATACTTGTATGTGGAAATGGAATTGTTTAATCACCTTTATCTAAAAAAAAGTCCAGTCAATAAAAGCAGCTAAAAAATTCTGAGTGGAAAGAATAAGATCTGCGATAGGAGCTAATGGGGGAACTCAAGCTGAGACGTATTTCTTGTCATAACCCAAATAAACTGCTAAAATTAACAAAATATCACTCATAGCAGATTCTCATTAATTGTGATTATTCCTTTAACATTGATGATCACTATTTCATCAACACTGAAATAATTAAAACAATATTGATATGTGCCTCATGCTCAAAGATCTTGAAAGTTTTGCCATTATTATAACTTGTCAACAAAGCAATTACACTTCAGACATAAACACTTAGGCTTTAGCAACCAGTGTGATGTGTGAGTAGTGAGAAAGGCAATAATTTCAAGTAGTCATCACTTTATGACGTTGTGCTTAGCTCACAATAAATAGAAATCATTGGATTGCCATTAATTTTCTACAGAAGTGAATGGACAACTTTGAAATTTTCTTTGTGAAAATGGAGAATGGATAGCAAGCAAAATATTGATTCACTTGCAGCATCTTAGCATCAAAAGGGCAATTTCATACACTTTAAGAGTCATAAGACATCAAAGCGTAATAAGAGATCTAGTCATTCAATAGAGAAGACACTGCTAAAGTCATGAAACACATGAAAAGCCTTCTCACACACTGATTTTCTGTGGTGGTGAAAAGAATTCTCCTTACCAACACCAAAATGGAGCTGCAATTCTAGTATGTGTCCTACTACAGGAAAAGGTCCTTATTAAAGGGCAGGTGTTTGTACTGTTAAAATCAGTTACGGCTTTATAACTTTAGAAGATACTTTTAAATACATCCTTCCTTGCCTTGCAACCTTCAAAACTCAGTTCTTTTGGATTCATAATAGTGCGGCACTGCATAAATCTGTTTGCTCTTATTTTATGATTTTCTCTTTCCCATCTCCTAAGCACTAAAGTTAAAAATATGTATTTGTAGCCTAGCAGAGGAAACAAATCCTCTTCCATGCTCAAATTACTTAAATTGTCTTAATTGGAGTACCAATTAAATGATTAACTGATTTTTCCACAACACACTAAAATGACACTTCTCAGAAGTGATCTATTGAGTCAGATTGTCTGCAGATTCAGGGAGTGCTGTGTCTTTTGATGTAGAGCGTACACTTCAGAGGCTTTCTTTGTAACTGCAAGGAATAGAAACTGTTGTTCTACAGCAAAATGAGACATAAGCATGCAAGAAAGGGGACAACAGTGAAGGGTTGCCTACTGTGCTGACTGTTGAGGGAATGCAAGACATACAGTTAATTTTTCCTAAACTCCTTAATGTAAGAAAAAAAATCTGAAGTTAGAAAAAATCCTAGCAGCCAAATAGTAATGTTGCACTTCATGTGGGTACTGCTGGAAAAGATGCATTCCTTGATGCCAAAATTGACATGTAATGTCACACACATAAATTGTCCTGGATTCCAATGGGTCTGCAGTCATAAGGGAAGTTATTCCCCCCTCTAGAAGGACATGGGCTACAGAGTATAGATAGCCAACTCTGCTTTTCTGGCTAACTAACCAAGCAGGCCAGGGGACCATGACACTGAATATAGAGAGAACTCAGTTAATAAGGACACTGGTGACAGACAGGAAAGGTGACTCCTAGGAAAAAGTACATGCAAGTTTGACATTTAACAAAATGCTAAACTACAAAAAAAAGTATGTGCTAGTAACAAGCTGGAGGAAAAACTCTGGAGCCAAAAGGGACTTCAAAATTTGCAAAACTTGTTTGTTCCCATACAGAAATGAACTATATTCCCCCTCTGTGTACAACCATTTCTTTCAGTGTTTCTGAATTTGAGGATTGAAATATATGCATACATACTTGTATTTATGTTTACCCACATTGGCCTTCCCACCTTTCTTTTTTGGTGTTTGTTAGTTTGGTAGTTTGATGGGTTTAAGTTGGTTTTGGTTTGGTCTTTCTTTTTTTTTTTTTAAATCAAGACTGTTCTTGTGGCCCTTTTTTCCATAACACGTTGCTGGCTCAGTTTCTTCTCTGCCAGGACCCTAGGGTATTTCTCTGCAGACCTGCTTTCTTGCCTGTACTAATGCATGGACTTGTTTTTCCTCTAATGCAGGAATTTGTATCTCTCTTTGTTGAATTTCATGAGGTTTCTCTCTACCCATTTCTCCAACCTGTCAAGATTCTTCTGAATCACAACACAACACAGCCCTGTGGTGTATCGGCCGCTCTTACCAGTTTTGTGTTGTTTGTGAGCTTGCTAAGGGTGCATTCCATCCCATAACCCAGGTCAAGATTTAAAACAGTATTGGCCCCAGAATTTACCCACAGGTAAGCAGAGAATTAAAGACTGGCTTCCAAGTGAACATCAAGCCACTGATCACAATCCTCCAAGCCTGGAAGTTCAACCCCTTTTCAGTGTACCTCACTTCTACTTCATCAGTGTGTCTAACAGGATGTTCTAGGAAATGGTGTCAAAAGCCTTACTGTAGTCAGATAAATGATACCAGTGCTCTGCCCTTGTCCACAAAGTCTAATCACAAAAGTGTGGGTCAAGCATGACTTCCCCTTCATCAATCAATGCTCACTATTCCCAATGATGTTTGAAAATTATTTCCAGGAGTATTTGTTTCATGACAAAGAAATCAACCAAGAATCAAGGTAAAGATGACTGGCCTGTAAGTCACCAGACCCTCCTTCTACCCCTCTTTGAAGGAAGGAGTAATATTTGCTTTCTTCCTGTTCTCAGACTTTTGTTTTTCCATGATTGTCTCTGCAAACTCAAAGAGTGTCTCTATATTCCTTCCAGGTCATCTGGCTCTGCTTCTACCTTATTATATTTGAGTTTAGACAAGGCCAACTTGTTCATCTACACAAGCCTTGGCCTCCTGCCACCTTGGCGTGACTTGGTACTTGCCAAGTTGGATTTTTCTTGAGGCTGGAGAAGAATATGTTTGAAAATCAACCAGATGCTCTGGACCTCTTTTCTCTCAAGAACCATTTACCAAGAGACTCTTCCAAGACTATCCCTCAGCTGCCGGGGGCAGCGAATGGAGTTAGCACTGTGCAAAGATCAGGGCCAGTCTGTTCTCTTGCAGTCCAGGGCTGGTATCTAGTTTTTGCCTTGTTCCCTCCTCTAAGGATCCTGAACAGCACCATCTCATGGTCAGTACACCCAAGGCTTGCACATCCCCAACCAGTCCATCCCTTTTGTAAATATGAGCTACAGCAGAGTGCCACCCCTTCTTGACTCCTCCACCACCTCTGTCAGGAAGTTGTCATCAATGCACTTCAGAAGCCTCTTATATTTCCCTGGGGTTTTTTGACTCTTTTTTGTTTGGGTGTTTTTTTAATACAGTGTCTTAGTGTAAGGTGTGAAGTTACTGTCACCATTGGTAACTGGCAGAGTTGCCCAATTGATCTAGTCTTTGATATTCCCAGCACCGCCTGATCACTGGCTCATTACTGGACACTTGTTCTACTGTATTAATGCTGTCAGAATTTTTTTTTTTTTAAAGAGAAACACTGATCATTGTACACAACCTACAGTAAAAACTGATGAACAACCTATAATGAAACTTGAAGCATGGTTTTGTGCCTATGCTCCCACCACCGTCATTTCGGATAACATTAACCTGTTTAGTGTCAGGTGGCTGTAGTAGAAAGCACTAACAGAAAGATGTTTTGAAGGAAAATGTGTTCCATCAGAAAGG